>CM035150.1:3332500-5732500 GCA_020205605.1 Panax ginseng
TGTTCATCTCAACACATGTCCATCTTTGCACTACGAAACAAAGATATTCATCAGGTAATCATTCATCTTTGCACTACAGGCCAAAGATATTCATCAAGTATCACCATTTAAGACTTAGGATGATGAAAAATATCTTAAAGAAAATGAATCCAGTGAGATAAAAGGACAAAGATTAGGTATTCGTACTTTGGTTTATCCAAGTTCAAAAATACTCCATAATAATCAATTGTGGAGCAAATTCAAGAATTAAGATCAAAACATGGATACAATCAAAGATAATAACCATAATAGACAACTTTGACAAAGAAAAGAAAATTTAATTTTTCTGTGAATAGTGCCGTATATATGAATAGTGTGACGCCCCCAAAATAGGTATACATCACCCATTCTAGTCGTCAAATACATGGTACAGAAATAAATACAACTTCAGTAATACAATTATCGTGCAAAATACGACAACACATATATTGTGAGTTTGAATACAAATATTGTCTAATAGACAGTATACAAACTCAAAAGGAGTCCTCATTACAATTATTGATACACTATTTTACAAAATAGTGAGGACTACTAAAACAACTATCTTGAATCATCACTCCATACCCCGGCTAGTTCTTGTTAAATTCTCTCTTCCTGAGAAGAACAATGTTACAAAAAGGAAAAGGGTGAGCTCAACTAGCCCAGTAAAGAATATTATGACTAAGATAATATACAACAAATTATCATTAGTCTTCAACAGGAAAAATCGATAAAATATAATGACAACAAGTTTTAGATCAACAACTGCAGTGAAACAACAATCCATTGGGATTTAGTCAAGTAGAGAAAGAATTCTACTATCTTCTAAGATTTAAAAGTCAATCATCAATATTTTATCCTTGTAAAATCAATCAATATACATTTTGAATCAAATATCCATCTTTGCACTATAGGCCAAAGATATTCATTTGTATCACCAGTTGGTCATGTTCATCTCAACACATGTTCATCTTTGTACTACGGGCCAAAGATATTCATTAAGTAATCATTCATCTTTGCACTACAGGTTAAAGATATTCATTAGGTAATCATTCATCTTTGCACTACAGGCCAAAGATATTCAGTAATATCATTATTTAGGACTGAGGATGATGAAAAATATCTTAAAGAAAACGAATCCAGTGAGACAAAATGACATATCTTAGGGATTCGTATTACAGTTTATCCAAGTTCAATAATACTCCAAAATAACCAATTGCGAAGCAGAATTCAAAAATAAAGATCAAAACATGGATACAATTAAAGATAGTAACCATAATAGACATCTTGGACAAAAAGGAGAAAATTTTATTTTTCGGTGAATAGTGTCGTATTCGTGAATAGTAATCCCGACACAAAAAAGGTAGAAATTCCACAATAAAATCCATACCAATATTTCGGTATAATGATATTGAAAGAATAACATCATTAGAAAGAAAATAACATCCCTTACCTCAAAATATCAGTACTTCTGATCGGAATATCTGTATAAGCCTGAAGGAAACTTGCACTGATGAATAGCAACTCACAAAGTATCTAAATACTAACAAAATACGCTCGGTAATATAGAGAGAGAAAGAGAGAAAACTTGTTTCTGGTGTAATTTTCAATTCTAACTAAGCACCTTATTTATAGAAAAATGCTTAGAATGCCATAGCAGACTAACCTGCTACCTGATGGCTTTACCTGCTACTATTCAAGCCCACCACTTTTGAAAATAAATTCCAACACATTTCATTACTCACCAACCAAAAGTGGGGCCCACCATATTTTTAATAAAAATATTTTATTTTTCGAAACTTCAACAATTCATAATAAATAGCCCTTTTATCAGAAAAATTCGAATCTCATGTGCTTTCCATAGGAAATTTAATTCTCTACAACTTTGTAAGTTCAAGTTTTTTTAAAATTCCAAACGAAAAATGACCGAAATCCACATACGGACGATTTTCAAAACCTCCATTCCGATAAAATACTGATAAAACACATCAGCATTAATTCCTTCATTTATAATCGCATAAAATAAATATATCCATCATTTATATCCACATAAAATAAATATTTCCTTATCATATAAATCAATAACTAATTATTCACAAATAATATTACAGAATCATAATTATGACAACCAGGTCGTTCCCAAGAAAGAGGGGACTTTTCGATAAGGATTTCTTATTGGCGCGCAATTAGATGACCAAATCCTTTTCCTAGACAGAACTTCCTTAGACATTGCCAATAATGCTATCTAATAATATTATTCAAATAATATGAATTATTGATCTGATAATGGAGATACTGTGCAGTGACAATTATTGAAACAACAATAATATAAAATATCAACTTGATAATTATTGAACCAATAAAATAAAATATTGAGCGAAGAATTCTTTGTAACAATTATGAGTAGTGACTTTCACATAAGAATCAATAATTTCAAAAATACTTCATGTAATACCGAGTGTCTTCTTTATAGCAAACCACGCCAGACATCGTATTTTAACCATAGGGTATTCAACAAAGATGTTAACAATAACCATTACATCGTTATTTATAAAAATTCAAACTTGTCGTTTTCTTCATCCGACAGTTATCCGTTATGGGGTCCATAAATGGCTGCGCCGTCGTACGAATATTCCCCGACAGAAAGAATATTCCATGACCAAACGAATATTTTCCGACAAAATGAATACTTTATAACCACTTGCTTATTTTGCAAAATTTGCACATTTCACCCATAACCAAAGTATTATATCAAATTAATACTTTATTATTCAAAATAATAAATAGAGAAAATTTGATTTTATTCATTAAAAAGTTGGGGTCTTACAGTAACCAAGTCATCATTTTTCAATAACCAAGTCAGCATTAGTCAGTAATATTATGCACTAACCATTATAATTTTACACAACAACCAACTAAGCAATAGTCAGTAACTATTATAATGTTACACAGTAACCAAGTCAGCATTAGTCAGTAACCAATTTTAATGTTACAAAGAAACCAAGACATCATTAGACAGTAACCAATATAACATTAGACATTATAATGTTACACAGTAAGCAAGACAACATTACACAGTAACCAACAGTTGCAGGAAGGTAACCAATGTATTTGATGAGTAACCATTAATATAAAAAAAATCAGTAGAACTCATATAAAAATTATAAAGCAATCAACTAAACATTATTCAGCAACTAAATACATAATAAACAGTAATCTCATCCAATTTGAATTGATAATAACCAACAAATTGCTAGAAGAAAGTTTCAGAAACACAAAACAAACAAACTGATTAAGCGGTGGATGAATAACTAATCAATAAATTACATTAATAACAATTTTATCTGAAACCCGTTGTTATTGATGAGGTAATCTCTGTTTGTTGTTCTTCCTGAGAGGAGAAGTGAGTTGCGTCGTGACAAAATGTTTTGTCTTCTCCGATCTCAGAGTTGCGACAGAAGTTTTTGTCTTCTCCGATAGATTTGTCGTTGATCTGTTGTTCCGATTTCAAAGTTGCATGAATTTAGGTGCGGTTAATTGCAAATATGAAAGTCGGTAACTGACGTGTAGGAGTTAATGACACGTGATTTTAGCACGTAATATTGTGTTTGTTTAATTTTTGTAATTATGTTGTGTATGTTTTATTTCTGTAATTATTTTCTAATTGTTGTATATTATCTAATAATCATAATTAGCCCACATAATTTTGGCCCAAACAAAATATAAAGTTCAATTACAATTTTTTTTATTTAAAAAACATATTTAAATTATTATTATTTTATTTTACTAGGTATTACACCGTCGGTCCAAGATCAATCACTTACACTTTTCTTCGAGAATTCAACATCATCACATGTCGCCCGATCATTAAAGGGGTTCGACTCAATATTTTTGAAGGAATCCTTTAGATACTCGTCAGTCTAAGATTAATCTTTCATAATTTTAAAACACATGTTTATAGACCCAAAACTTAAGTCATCAACCTAAATTCCATTCATGTATATTATTAGTTCGTTCTTTCATTATTTTTTGATGTAAAATTCCAACTCCCTGATGAATTCCCAACGTGTTTTGACTTATGTAATTTACTCAATTATTTGTTCTTTATCTAAATAATATTAATTCTTTTAGCAAACAGTCTCCTATCATAAGTTAATTAGGAATATATTACTTATTTATTTTTTACTCATTATAATTCGAAAAAAGTTTCATTTATCAAATTATTTTGTATCAAAAAAAATAAATATTTTGATAATCATAAAATAAAATAACACAATATTTTCAAACTTGTTATTATAAAATTATGAAATATACATGAAATAAATTATTCATGCTCTTAATATTCGCACAAATTAAAAAAAGAAGCTCTTTCCGTTTAGGCTTGGAATATTACATAGAAGTACATATTTGACTTTGGACGTTTGTTGAAAACTTTTTCCTTGTACGGTTGGACTAGTGGACATGGAAAAGCTTTTCTCGGATGATCACTTGGCCAAATGACAAAGAGTTCACACTTGAATCAGTGGCAGAAAATAATTTTAGTAATATAAAATTACTAAATTATACTCATAAAAATATTTTATATATATATATATATATATAAATTTAGTAAGGTTAAATTATTAAATTATACTTATAAAAAATTTATTACATCATATATATATATATAAAAAAAAATTGTGCAATCAAATTACTAAATTATACTTATAAAAAATTTATTACATCATGTATAAAAAATAATCAGTGAGGTAAATGACTCCACACTCGTACATGTAGCTTCGCCCATGCTCGGAATGCACCAGTATAAAATGACATGCAAATACTTCCTAATAACATCACTACTAATCTCTCTCTCTCTCTAATTGCATGCTCGGAGCAATGGAGGTCCATTATTCCCTATTTTCTGTGATATTTTTCCTTATTCTTCTCACCTTTTTCCTGTTCAAGTTAGCCAAGGAACTAAAAACATCTAAAACACAAAAACTCCCACCCGGGCCATGGAAGCTACCTGTCATTGGAAATATGCTCCATTTGGCAGGGAAACTACAAACTCATGGTCTCCGGGACTTGGCTTTGAAACATGGACCTCTCATGCATCTACAACTTGGTGAGATTTCAGCGGTTGTCGTATCATCTGCCCGAGTAGCGAAAGAGGTATTGAGAACTCACGATATTGCCTTTGCAGACAGGCCGAAGCCTATGGCCTCCGAGATTCTCTTGCACAATGGTAAAGACTTGGTTTTTGCTCTCTACGGTGATTATTGGAGACAAATGCGTAAAATATGCACGGTGGAACTTCTACATGCCAACAAAGTCTCCTTCTTTCGCTCTATTCGTGAGGAGGAGGCGTGGCGTCTTGTTGAATCAATTCAGTCATCATTAGAATCACCTGTCAATCTTTCTAAAAGGTTTTCGGCATTAACAAACGCTGTAACTTGTAGAGCCACAATAGGGAAGAGGAGCCAGTACCAAGATGAGCTAATACAGTTGATTGAAGATACTGCATCTTTGGCCGGAGGTTTTGATATTTCTGATTTGTTTCCTTCAATAAAGTTGCTTCATGTTCTCAGCGGGATGAAGCCTAAGTTGCAGACAATTCGGAAGAAGCTTGACAAGATATTTGACAACATAATCCTAGAGCATAAAGAGAAACGGAACAGTACTTATAAGGGTTATAGTGTGATAGAGGAGGATCTCGTTGATGTTCTTCTTAGTCTTCAAGAGAGAGGTGGCTTTGAATTTCCCATCACAACTGATGACATCTATGGTCTTATTTTGGTAAGATTTTTGGCTCTTGATAGTTATAACTATGAATCCGGATTTCATGAAATTGGCAATATAATTTATCATCCGTCAAGCCTGTAGGAATCAATTGCATTTATATAGCTAGTGATCGAGTTGAATTTGTTATCCTTGCATTAATTGTGACTGTCTTCCTATACAAATTGCAACTCATTCTTGTAGGCTTGACAAATGATAAGTTAAGAATGACTTTATTATTATAAAAAAAATTCCAAACAACCCATGAGAATTTCAGATTCCATGATTAAAAAAGTTTACTAGATACTCCTTCTCAAAGATTATGCTTGAGTTTGCCATAGTGTTGGATATATGTAATTTGGTATGTAACATGGGAAGAGTTTGGAAAGAGTAAAGAAGTAGGAGAAGAAGATGGGGGAGGAAGTACGAATTGACCATAAGAGGTAAAGGAGAAAAGAGTTGGAGATGGGATGGGTACGACTCTTTTTTTAATTTAAAATTAAGAATACCTTATCTCTTTGGAATCAGGTAAGTAACTTGTGTGAAGACATGTGTCATGAGAATCTTATCTAAGTATATTTTACAATTCTAAAATTACTCTTTTTCTTTTATTATTGAGCTATTTATTAAGTTTAAATAAAAAAGTAATAACAATGTGTTAGACATAATTAACTCATAATAATTAATAACAACTATTAATAAATTTAGTTATTTAATAATAAATGTGACGTCACCGGTTTAACCACTGGTTGAACCAATGATCTATCTACACGATAATTTTTCCTCTTGTCGGGTCTGAAAACATTGCTTAAAATGTTATTGCTCTTAGAATGCCAAAATATGATGATAACATATCTTTACTGTTACAGAACATGCTCATTGGTGGAACAGACACTTCTGCAACAGCACTTGAATGGACAATGTCCGAGTTAATAAGAAATCCCCAAGTGTTGGAGAAGGCACAAGCTGAAGTGAGACAAGCTCTCAAGGGAAAGACAACAATACATGAAAATGATATCCACGACTTAAGTTATCTAAAACTAGTGATCAAAGAAACTTTACGGTTGCACCCACCTCTAGCCTTATTACTTCCTAGAAAATCCAGAGAAGAACGGCAGATTGATGGATACCTAATACCCATCGATACCAAACTTATAATTAATGCATGGGCGATTGGGAGGGATCCTGAATATTGGATTGATGCTGAAAGTTTTGAACCAGAAAGATTCAATAATATATCTGCTGATTTTAATGGCTCTAACCTCAACTATATCCCATTTGGATCAGGAAGGCGAATGTGTGCAGGCCTCTCATTTGGCCTTGCCACTGTTGAGCTTCCTCTTGCTCTTTTACTCTACCATTTTAACTGGAAGCTTCCCCTTGGGATGAAGCCAAAAAGTCTAGACATGAGTGAGACCTTTGGAGCTGCTCTTAAGAGAAAAAATAACTTGAGTTTAATTGCCACCTCTTGCATTCCAAACAACAACTAAAGTTGAACATCCAGCCATGTAGAAATTCATGCGGAACAGCGGAAGTGTTGGAGTTTAAGGGAAAGGTGCTGCAGTGGCATAACAGTTGCATTTGTATTAAAAACACAAAATATACAAATAAGTTCATATGATCAATGTTTACGTTATATTTTCAAGTATTTATTTTATTGTATTATCTGGATCATGATTTTAGACAGTTGAAATAAGTTGCGTTTCATATAATGAGAGTTGGATGTATTTATTTTATTCTTGTCCTATCTGGATCCTTATTTTAGACAGTTGAAAAGGTAGTCCACTTGGATAGTTTATAGAAATAAGTTGCATTTCAAATAGCGGGACTTGGATTTGCAACTCTCTCCTATACAAGTATTAAGAAAGTATTATGCAAATTCAATTTTTTGTTATATGGAATGCAACTTGTTTCTATTGACCGTCAAACGAAATGTCCAGATCCATAATAATCTCTCCATTCGAAATTATAAGATCAATGTTTACTTTTAAAAATCAATTTTTTGATATATTTTTAAACTCAAAATTAAGACGATTTAATTTATTTAAAATTACAAAATAGCAAATTGTATAATGAGTATTACCTTTTAGATGCTTTATAATATTCATCATCGCAAGTATTGACTAAAATGAAAAAAAAATATCAATTTTGAGTTTAAAAATGTCTTATGTCGACCTTAAAAAGTCACAATTGATCTTATATTTTAGAACAAAGATAGTATTTGATAGTATTTGCCTGCACTGCTCGAAAAGTGATTAAATGCTGACGTCGGGCGGGATAACGATTATTCTGCGGGCTGGTGAATTCACAAATAAAAGAACAAGAGATTCACCGGAAAACACAGAGAAACTCTCTCTAATGTGTAAAGTTATATTTATCAAAATCAAAGTCACTCTAGAATATTCCTAGAGATATATATGGAAATAAAAAATAGAAATAAAATCCTCTTAGGGATGTGAAAAAGATTCTAACAAACTTCCTAGAGATTCGAAAAGATATCCTAACAAACTTCCTAAAAATACGAAAAATAAAATCCTTAACAAATAACAACTTATTATAAAAGATTTACTACCTAATAAAATACTATTACTATGAAGAACTAAATAATAATAATAATAATAATAATAATAATAATAATAATAATAATAATAATAATAAAGTCCATCGACTTCTGAATTCATGACGCCTCTTCGAAAGAGGTTCGCCACATCCGAATTAGTCATGATGTCATCCGAAGCCAAACTCAGAACCTCAAGACACGAATCAACGTCAATTTCAAGTCAATCGATACCGCTTATACTTTGATCCCTTAACTTTTGATCATTTAGCATTGTCATCGTACTATCCGACCATCCAGGATCTTTGGCCAAAAATCCTCCTGCATCAGTCTCTTAGTGTTGGAAAGAACTCGTCCTCGAGTTCGACACAGATAGAATGGAAACTGTACGAGAAAATACTTCGGCAACTGAAATATTTTCCTTTAGATTCGATCTTGGGACAAGATATATCTGTTGTTGAATGTCCCTCATCGCCGATAGTCCTGATGGAAGCTCTTCGGGCAATTTCTGTACATCGGCTGACACATCAGTGCTTTCAGCTGTCGAGCCGCTCCCACAAGGAAGTAGAACATACACCACACCTTCACAATCGGCCTCCGTTAGGAATCTAGTCATGGATAATAGGTTCGGACTCCCGACTGTTCTAACCGAACTGTCCTCTTCTCACCGAGGCGCTAGTACAACCTTATTTCCTTTAAAACGAAGGGAATACATATTCTTCCGACCATCATGAATGACTCTTTGGTCATATTGCCAAGGTCGGTCCAACAACATATGACATGTGTCCATTGCCACCACATCACACCACGCTCTATCAAAATATTTATTGTCGATGGAAAAAAACACTAAGCACTTTTTATCCACTTTTAATTACTTTATTGCCTTTTTTTAACCACGGCAACTTATATGGTTTAGGATGTCGATCCGTTTTTAACTGCAATTTCTTGACAGCATCTTCGGATACTATGTTCTCACAATTGCCACCGCCAATGATTAACTTGCAGACTTTATTTGCTATTGTGACGCCCCCAAAATTAGGTATATACATCACCCATCTTGAGGCGCCAGATACATAGTACATCATTCAAATACAACTTAATAATACAACTGTCGTGTAGAATACGACAAAATATAAACTGTGAGTTTAAATACAAATATTGTCTACTAGAGAGTATACAAACTCAAAAGGAGTCCTCATTACAATTATTATCACACTATTTAACAGAATAGCGAGAACTACTAATGCAAACATCTAGGATCATCACTCTGTTCCCCGACTAGTCCCAGCTACGTTCTCATTTCCTGAAGAGAACAGTGAAAGAAAGGGTGAGCTCAACTAGCCCAGTAAAAAATATTATGACTAAGATAATGCAGAATAATTTATCGTTAGCCTTCAACAGTGTTAAACTGATAAATATAATAACTATCAAGTTTAACTGCAGCGGAACAAGCAATCCATTAGAAGAGTCAAGTAGAGAATAAAATCTACTATCTTCTATGATTTAAAAGGTTTTTCATGACTTTTATCGCTGGGACTCAACTTAATAAATAATCCACATCATCGAATCACCCCTGCACTACGGCCAAGGATATTCTTTAGTATCACGACCACGAATTATCCATGCGCTACGGCTTAAGATAATCATATTTTCATCAACGGTCCTGATAATGCCATAAAACAATTCATCTTTGCACTACGGCCAAAGAGAATCCATAGCCATAATCATACCAAAAACTGTCCATCAATGCATTACGGGCCAATGAGGACTTTTTTCACATCATTTGTAATATTACGGTTATGATTATACCGAATAATCCCTGGTCATAATCATACCAAGTCCATCTATGCACTACAGGCCACATATGACTTTCAACATAATATAAACATGAGGATGATGACAATGATATAAGAATTCAATAAAACAAGTTCAAGAATTAATTTATCCAGGAACTGATAACGTTCAAATTGTCAACATGACATCGCTTTATAGAGTAAAATTCAAGAATGCTCGGAAGAATATTTCTATGAAAAGATCTTTAGATGAAACGCAAATATCAAGGATATTCCACTAATTTCATGGAGTATAGAAGTCAAAGTTTTAACCAACTTAGTATAATAAAGAATGGAATAACAAAAGAAATCAATCACCGTAAATGCGATATCAAGACTTAAAAGTTATTCCAACGAGAATAATAAATAACGGAACCGGTCCAAGGCGTAAAACGCATGCATGAGGATATTCCAACGAGAATAATAAAGAGCGGAATATTAGAAGAATTTCAACATGTATGCGGCATGCCAGATAAACAAAGTTATTCAACATAATAATAAAGAATGGAATAACATAAGAATTTCACCAAGTATAGGGTGATCACAGCATATAAAGTTATTCCAACGAGAATAACAAAGAATAGAATAATGAAGTTCTCTTCATGAATAAGAAAGAAAGAATACCCCTTACGTGTACAACAAATAATATCCCCTACCTTAGAAAGAAGAGTACTGGATATAAAAGTAGTGAAGTAGCAAAACACTTTTCTTCTTTCTCTTTATAGTTTCTCTCTCTAGAGTTTCAGTGAATTCGTAAGAAATAATGAATTAATGAGCTTGTATTTATAGAAAAATGGATCAAGATAGTAACTAACTCATGAGCGGTCCAGATTGATTTACTTTAATCTGACGGTCCATATTTAAAGCAAAATCTTTTAAATAAAATATAATATATTCTATTTATAATCTAATAAAACGAATAACTTTATAAAAGATTTTATTATGCAAATACTATGCAGGCACTATGCAAACACTATGCATAATAAAATATAATATATTCTAATTATTGTCTAATAAAACAGATAACTTTATAAAAGTATTCTGTTTTATATAAAAAGATTTTACTATGCAAAATACTATGCAAATACTATGCAACAGTATGCATAATAGATTATATTCTATTTATAGAATAACTTTATAAAAGTATTTTGTTTTATTACATTAATAATACCAATAAAACAAAACTGAGTGACTTATCACATAAGCATCAATAATCAATACCGTGTGCTACTATACAACCACACGTATTACTGTACTTTTACTATCGAGTAGTTCAACATATTAACGGTAAAACTTCCGTCGTTTTTTTTAATAAAACATTTTTGTCGTTTTCTCATTCCGACAATAATTCCATTTATGAGGGTCCACTGATGATTGTCTTGGTTGCATCTAATATTCCCCGATAAAACAAATATTCCCCAACCAATCGAATATAATATGACAACTTGCATACTTTGCAAAATTTATAAATACTATCCACAACTATAACATTACATCAAATCCACACCATAATATTAAAAAAATTATTTCGAGAAAATTAAATATTTATTCATAAAATCTGGGGTCTTATAATCTCCCCTCCTTATGAAATTTCGCCCTCAAAATTTACGTACGTACCTGGTATGCCGAAGAGGTGAAGATACCTTAACTTCATTTCAGATTCTAATTCTTGAGGTATAACCTTTGAGTGTTGAATACGATCCTTCTTATCTAAGATTTTAACACGTATCTCCTCATACGTTAAATCTTCTGCTATATCGTTTAGTTCTAATTTAATAATGTGGTTCGGGTCATCCACATATTTACGTAACATCGATACGTTAAAAACGTTATGAACACGCGGCATATTTGGCGGTAAAACGAGTCTATAAGCCATAGTTCCTACTAGATCGAGACTTTTAAATGGGCCAATTAAATCGAGGGTTGATATTTCCTCTCTTCGTCAATTCTTGCTTCTAAAATAACGCCCTCTTGAACCTTCTTCTTCACATTTATCAGCTCCGGGTGTGTAGCTTGAGTGGCTTTAACTTTATCGATTAAAGTCAATTCTACTCGTATATTCGTTATCTTCACTTGGGTTCCTAGAGTCTTTAACTCTATCTTCATCATTTTTAAGTAAAAACGAAATGGGCCTTTGTGTTAACAACATCGCACTCAGAACGCATACGATCTTCTTCTACTCAATAGCGTCACTACCACATTCGCTTTCCCACGATGGTATTGAATGGTACGATCGTAATCTTCAATGACTCGAGCCAACGTCTTTGGCGCATATTACGTTCATTTTAGTTGAAGAAATATTTGAGGGTTTAAGAAATGAGTTTTGTCTTTGGGGTCAATACAAAATTCGATTTCACGCCTAGGGTAGGCTAAGAAGTCTTCAAGAATACGTCGGAAATTTATTAACAATAGAAATATCATTCAAAGCTGTGACTCTCATCCAAGACTTGGATAAGACGTCACATTGATACCTAACAACTTGCCATCGTCATTCACGCGACGTCGCCTTCTGAAAGTAAAGCCGGCTTGTGCATTCCACACAAGAAAGTCAACAACGAAAAGGACCGGGGCTCTTTACTTATGGCTTGATATGACAATAATTGACTTTAGTGGTTTGGTTGCTTGAATTCGCATAATAGGTTGGTTAAGAATATGAAAGCTAACAACCTTACGAAAAACATGATGAGAAGTTAACTAATCTATTCCTAAAATCACATCAAAGGCAAGTATTTTCAAAGAGATACGATCGACAGGTAACGTGAAAGTGTTGATTTGAACACGATTTATAATTAGTGGAGGTAACGAAGGTTTCTCCCAACAGATATATCAAAGTCTAACTTCTCCGAATTTAACTTCAAACATTGAACACAACTAGGTGAAATAAAAGAGTAAGTAGAACCGGTATTTAACACGGTATAGACTTCGCAAGAGTTTATGACTAACATACCGTGATAATTTTATTGATTCTTCATCACGAAAAAAAAAAAATGCTCTCTCTTAAACTAGGCTGGCTTTTGTCTCGGGACATCCTTTGGCATCACTATCCAAATTGGAATTGACTTCACCATATGATAAAATCGAGCTAGGGGACCTTCTTCCGCAATTAAAACACGTTTTGGATTCTTTGCGTCTGAGGTTTGACGGATGTGTCCTTCTGTCGCATTTGAAACATCTGACCGGTGGTCGTTCTTCTTCCTTTGAAACGGATCTTTGGTGCCGAAGCGTCTTTACGTCATTGTTGAACCTTCTCTTCTTAAATGTCCATTCTTATTGTTTTGGCCATGATTACCACCAAGTGGTTACCATTTCGACATGTTGATTCCTCCATGCTTTATCGTCACCGCTTTGATGGTATTATCACCGCAGTATTATCATTTTGCTTTCATTTGCTCTCTTTTGGTTTTGTTAACTCATTATTGCGCTCCAATAACTGAGCCCTATTAACAACATCTGAATACAAACACAGTTTATGAGAAATAAGATATTGACGTATCTCCGGCTTCAAACCACTTAAAAACATCCGCGTCATTCTCTCTTCATTATCAACCAAGTGGGATGCAAATCGGGACAACTCGGCAAACTTGGCTTCGTACTGCGACACGGTCATGTTATTTTGCTCCAACTTGATAAATTCCACCTCCTTCATGTGACGAATGCTTTTGGGAAAGTACTTGTCATTGAACAGCTCTTGGAACTTCTCCCAAGACATCTTGAGTGCGTCAGGCTGGGTACGTTTTACAGATTCCCACCAATGATCTGCCTCTTCACGCAACATAAAGGTGGCAAAAGGAACCTTTTGCTCCTCGGAGCATCCCAAAACATCAAATATCTTGGTGATCTGATTTAACCACGTCTCCGCCTTAAGTGGTTACGGCTTTCCCAAAAACTACGGTGGTCCCGGCTCCTTGAATTGCTTAGCGGTGACCAAAGTGGGTTGCCATTGTTTCCTCTGCATTATGAGCAGGAGGCCGTCTTCGCTTTGATGTTGCATGAATTCTAAAAAGCCCTAAGCGTCACAGTCGCTCGTCAATTGATCAATGTTGTTGTTTACAGGAAGATTATCGCTATCCTGTTGCACATTGTCCTGATTATTGATCTGTGGAGAATCAACAGTCTCCTGTGCTCCATTGCTTATCTTAACATTTTCAGATGTCATTTTCAAAGGTTAATTAACATATAACATATTATCCCTATACTTTGGTGAGCCAATTAAATACCAAATAAACTTAGGTAGGTTATACTAGTGAAGAAATTCCCGTCTCTCCCTCCTAGTTCTAGTCTCACATCTTAGCCGGGGATCATATCCCTAAGCTTTGATACCAACCGTGATGCCCCCAAAATTAGGTATACATCACCCATCTTGAGTCGCATGGATACATGGTACAAAATTCAAATACAATATACTGTATGTGCAGTAACAATCGACAAAACATAAAGCTGTGAGTTTGAATACAAATATTGTCTACTAGAGAGTATACAAACTCAAAAGGAATCCTCATTACAATTATTATCACACTATTTCACAGAATAGTGAGGACTACTAATGCAAACATCAAGGATTATCACTCTATTCCCCGACTAGTCCCAGCTACGTTCTCATTTCCTGAAGAGAACAGTGAAAGAAAAGGTGAGCTCAACTAGCCCAGTAAGAAATATTATGACTAAGATAATGCGAGAATAATTTATCGTTAGCCTTCAATGGTGTTAAAGCGATACAATATAATAACTATCAAGTTTAAGCTGCGGTGAACAAGCAATCCATTAGAAGAGTCAAGTAGAGAATAAAATCTACTATCTTCTATGATTTAAAAGGTTTTTCATGACTTTTGTCGCTGGGACTCAGCTTAATAAATAATCCACATCATCGAATCACCCATGCACTACGGCCAAGGATATTCTTTAGTATCACGACCACGAATTATCCATGCATTACGGCTTAAGATAATCATGTTTTCATCAACGGTCCTGATCATGCCATAAAACAATTCATCTTTGAACTACGGCCAAAGAGAATCCATAGCCATAATCATACCAAAAACTGTCCATCAATGCATTACGGGCTAATGAGGACTTTTTCCACATCATTTGTAACATTACGGTTATGATTATACCGAATAATTCCTGGTCATAATCATACCAAGTCCATCTATGCACTACAGGCCACAGATGACTTTCAACATAATATAAACATGAGGATGATGACAATGATATAAGAATTCAATAAAACAAGTTCAAGAATTAATTTATCCAGAACCGATAACGTTCAAATTGTCAACATGATCTTTGCTTTTGTAGAGTAAAATTCAAGAATGCTTAGAAGAATATTTCCATGAAAAGATCTTAGATGAAGCGCAAATATCAAGGATATTCCACTAATTTCATGGAGTATAGAAAGTCAAAGTTTTAACCAACCGAGTATAATAAAGAATGGAATAAAAAAGAAATCACCATGCATGCGATAGGCCGCCAGACAACGAGAGTTATTCCAACGAGAATAATAAATAATGGAACCGGTTAAACGAAAACGCATGCAGACAGGATATTCAACGAGAATAATAAAGATTGGAACGAACTGTGTCCCGTAAGCGCATAGACAGGATATTCTACGCGAGAATAATAAATAATGGAACCGGTCCCACAGAACGCGCGATATGGATATTCTCACGAGAATAATAAAGAACGGAATATTAGAAGAATTTCAAAGATGTATGTGATACTCAGATAAACAAAGTTATTCAACATAATAATAAAGAATGGAATAACATAAGAATTTCACCAAGTATAGGGTAAAGCCGGCGTATCTGAGTTATTCCAACAGAATAATAAAGAATGGAATAATGTAAGTTCTCTTCATGAATAAGAAAGAAAGAATACCCCTTACGAGTACAACAAATAATATCCCTACCTTAGAAAAGAAAATCTTTGGATATAAAAGTAGTGAAGTAGCGAGAACACTTTTCTTCTTTCTCTCTAGAGTTTCTCTCTCTAGAGTTTCAGTGAATTCGTAAGAAATAATGAATGAATGAGCTTCTATTTATAGAAAAATGGACTGCATAGTAACTAACTCATGAACGGTCCAGATTGATTACTTTAATCTGACGGTCCATATTTAAAGAAAAATCTTTTAAATAAAATATAATATATTCTATTTATAATCTAATAAAACGAATAACTTTATAAAGGATTTTACTATGCAAACATTATGCATAATAAAATATAATATATTCTAATTATTGTCTAATAAAATAGATAACTTTATAAAAGTATTCTGTTTTATATAAAAAGATTTTACTATGCAAAACACTATGCAAACACTACTATACTGAAAGATGCATAATAGAATATAGTATATTCTATTTATAGAATAACTTTATAAAAGTATTTTGTTTTATTACATTAATAATACCAATAAAACAAAACTGAGTGATTTATCACATAAGCATCAATAATCAATACCGTGTGCTACTATACAACCACACGTATTACTGTACTTTTACTACCGAGTAGTTCAACATTATTAACGGTAAAACTTCCGCCGTTATTTTTAATAAAATATTTTTGTCGTTTTCTCCTTCCGACAATAATTTCTTTGCGGGGTCCACCAATGATTGTGTCGTTGCACGAATATTCCCTGATAAAACAAATATTTCCCGACCAATCGAATATAATATGACAACTTGCATACTTTGCAAAATTTATAAATACTACCCACAACTATAACATTATATCAAATCCACACCATAATATTAAAAAAATATTTCGAGAAAATTAAATATTTATTCATAAAATCTGGGGTCTCACAGCTATGGTACAAGTTGTTTGAAAGATATTGGTTCTCAACCAATCCTCTTCGGAATCATATTTATGATTTTTTAGACTCTTACGAACGATCAGTGTCTCCTGGCCATCTTCATACGATCCATTCTCCTCTTCGTTGTCATCATCATATTCTTCATACTCATGTTCTCCATAAGGTTCTCCTTCATCTTCATATTCGTCATAGATTTCTTCTTCATCTTCATATTCATCATGAATTTTTTCTTCATCTGCATATTCACCATATACAGGTTCTCCAAACTCGTCTACTTCTTCCTCAACCAACTTTTCTTCATCAAAATCGGAATTAAATTATAAAATTCCTCATCACGATCAAGGTGCGAGAAATATTCCAAAACTTCCTCGGTCGGATATTGTCCATGCCCTTCCTTGTCATAATTAAGGTGTGGGAATTCCTCAGCCGAAAACTATCCACGATAGTGATCAAGGTGCGGGACTTCCTCCTTCAGAACCTGTCCATGTCGACCCCGAATCACTGCCTTAAGACGTCTGGTTAACTCTGCAACCTGTCTCTGTAAATCCTCAATAATCGCGTCTTGAATGTTACGTGTGACGCCCCCAAAATAGGTTCATTCCATCCAACCCATTCTGAGTCGCCAAATACATAGTACAGAGATAACTACAACTTTATTATTACAACATATAAACTGTGAGTTTAACTACAGATATTGCCATCTAGACAATATCCACACGCAAATAAATCCCCATCATAATTATTGATACATTATTTTACAAAAATGGTGAGGACTACTAAACAACTCTCTCTAGAACCTTCATTCCATACCCCGACTAGTAATCGCTACATTCTCGTCTCCTGAGAAGAAAAATGGAACAAAAAGGAAAAGGGTGAGCTCAACTAGCCCAGTAAAGAATATTATGACTAAGATAATATACGACAAAATTATCGTTAGTCTTCAACAGGGAAAAATATAATAGAATATAATAGACAACAAGTTTTAAATCAATATTCGCAGCGGAAATAATAATCCATTAGAAGAGTTAAGTAGAGAATGCAAACTACTATCTTCTATGTATGAATTTTAAAGTTCATCGTCTATTTTTATCCCTGTAACATCAATCAATAAATATCTGAGATCAAATATTCATCCTTGCACTACAGGCCAAGGACATTCACCAGTTGGTCATGTTCATCTAAACACCTGTTCATCTTTGCACTACGGGCCAAAGATATTCATCAGAAATCATTCATCTTTGCACTACGGGCCAAAGATATTCATCAGAAATCATTCATCTTTGCACTACAGGCCAAAGATATTCCATAATATCATCATTTAAGACTGAGGATGATGAAAAATATTTTTTAAAGAAACGAATCCAGTGAAACAAAATGACAAGGATTAAGGATTAAGGATTCGTACTTTGTTTTATCCACGTCCAAAAATACCTCAAAAATAATCATAGTGGTGTAAAATTAAAGAATGATCAAAACATGGATACAATCAAAGCTAGTATCCATAATAGATATTTTGGACAAAAAGAAGAAATTTCATTTTTCGGTGAATAGTGCTTAGTATCGTGAATAGTAATCTCAGACACCAAAAGATAGAAATTTCACAAAAAAACATCTTCACGCTTCGTGAATAGTACTCGTGAATAGTAACTCATGACTAGTAACTCGTGAATAAGAACTCATGGATAAGTAACCCGACATGAAAAAGTTCCAAATTTTATAAAAGTTCCAACCAATATTTCAAAGATAATGATATTGAAGAAATAATATCATTTGAGAAGAAAATAACATCCCTTACCTCGAAAGACAAGACTTCTAGTTAAAAACAGGATATAAAGGCTATGACTTGAACTTGCAAGTATAGAAATACTCAAAGTATACTCAAAATACTCACAAGAATACGCTCGATAATAGAGAGAGAAAACTTGATTTTCGGTGTGATTTTCAATTCTAACCTAAGACCTATTTATAGGAAATTGCTTAGAACACCAAAGCGAGAAAATTTAATATAATATTAATATATATAAAAATATTATACGTATTCCTTGAAATCTTAATCTCAAAGAATTCACACATGCCAACCTTCTAGAAAAAAAAAAAAAAAAAAAACGTTTTTCTAATTTAAAATAATTTAAACTTCCAAAAATCAATTATTTCGGAGCTTCGGAACTTCAATAATTCATAATAAATAGCCCTTTTTGCCACAAAATTCAAATCTTGCGAGTTTTTATAGAAAATTCAATTCTCTACAACTTTACAGAAGAAAGTTTTTCCAAATTCCAAACAGAAATTGGCCGAAATCCACAAACGGGCGATTTTACAGGCAATAATCAAATTTCAGTCAATAAATGGGATCCACCGACATGTTTAACATGTTTTAAACATTTATTGCAACAAAAATACTCTTCCTCCTCATATACTCATATATCCCACATTCGTTGTAAAAATATCACCGATTAATATATTATTAAAATAATATATTTAAATGAATTATTTTATCGAGAAAAGATAAAATATTAATTTTCAACAATTGTCACATTAAAATTTTCTCCATCTATATCCACATAAAATCAATATCATATAAATCAATAATTAATTATTCACAAATAATATTATAGAATCACATTACTAACAAACTGTGCTTCCTCAGAAAGGGGCTTTTCAATAAGGATTTCTCTCTACTTTGGCAAGTAATTAGGTGACCAAACCTCTCCTTGGAGCGTAACTTTCTAGACATTGCCAATAATGTTATCTCGATAATATTATTCAAATAATATGAATTATTGATCCGATAATGGAAAATATCTTGTGTAGTGACAATTTATTGAAACAATGAAAGAATATAAAATATCAACGCAAAGAATTATTGAATCAATAAAATAAAATAATTGAAGCAGTAATTATCGTAACCATTATTGAGTAGTGCCTTCTTACGTAAGAATCAATAATTGGTGCAATACCGCAAGTGTCTTCTTGTTCAACAACGCGTATTAGTGTGTTTTAACCACGGGTATTTCAACAAAGGTAAAGCAGTAACAACTACGTAGTTATTTTTAAACAACTTATTTTTGTCGTTTTCTTCCTCCAATCGCTTTACGTTATGGGGCCCACACATGGTCGCACCGTCGCATTTAATATTCCCCGAAAGATTTAATATTCCACGACCAAACGAATATTCTCAAACAATAATGAATATTATATCACCACTTGCTTATTTAAAATATTTACGCATTTTACCCATAACTAACCACATTAATCAAATCCACCTTTACTATTTCAAAATAATAAATAAAGGAAATTCCTTTTTATTTAAAAATTTCGGGTCTTACAACCTCCCTCCTTATGAAATTTCGTCCTCGAAATTGACGACGCATACACAGTGTTTTCAAAAATGAAAATACCTCGCTTTCATTTCCGTTTCCAACTCTCGGTCATTTCCTCAATAGCATGGTTTCTCCACAAAACTTTAACTTGTGGTATAACCTTCGTCGTAGGGACATGCTCTTTCCTATCCAAGATCTTGACAGTACCTCCTCATACGTTAAGTCTTCGGCTATCTCGTACGGTTCTAACTCAATGACGTGGTTCGGGTCATCCACATATTTACGTAACATCGATACGTGAAAAACATTATGAACACGCGTCATACTTTGCGGTAAAACGAGTCTATAGGCCACAGTTCCTATTCGATCGAGAATGAATTAATAAATCGAAGGTTTGAGCTTTCCTCACTTCACCGATTCTCGCTTTTGAAATAACAACTTCTTGTACCTCCTTCTTCAAATTCATCAGCTCTGGTGTGTAGCTTGAACAGCTTTAACTTTATCGATTAAAGTCGGTTATACTCATATATCATCACGTGGGTACCTAGAGTTTTCATCTCCATCTCTATTATTTGTAAATTATACGAAATTAGTTTTTTGACAATATCGTACTCATTTCTTATATACGATCTTCTACTCAACACGCCAATTACCACGCTCACTTTTCCAGATGGCATGGTCGTAACATGTCTTTGAAATGAGTCTCCTCTTGAGTTCTTCAAGCTTTTCCCACATTCCTTGCTCCATTCAAATTTTGTATCTCTACGAGTCACCGTTGCGTTAATGGAATAGCGATTCGAGAATATCCTTCAACGAATCTCCGATAATAACCAACTAAGCCTAGAAAGCTACGATTTCGACATCGACTTAGGTTGCTCTCAAGCTGTGACTCACATCCCAATATTGGATAGCACGTTACAATGACACCTATCAATTTACTATCGCACGAATATGGTGTCCCCTACGGAGAGAATGGCCTCGGTGCATTCCACAAAGGAAGTCACCAGATAGAGGCTCTGTATCAACTTCTACGATTGGGTTTTAACTCCACGAAGTTCAATAGAGCCATTCGATATGAGATTTTAGAAATGGGTTTTGTCTTTGGATTTAAAGTCGATACAAATTCAATATCACACTGGGAGTAGGCCAAGAAATTCTTCAGAAATGCGTCGGGAAAAATCAATAACAACAGAATATTATTCAAATCTGACGTGTCTTTATTCAAATCCATAACATGGACTAAGAAAGCTTGACATTCGTTTTTCAATAAACAAATGGCTTTATAATTTAATATGAAAGAGTTTGACTTCAATGGTTTGGTTGCTTGAATTCGAATAATAGGTTGCTTAAGAATATGAAAACTAACAACCTTACGAAAGCAATCAATTTTGGCATGATGAGTAGTTAACCTTAAAATCACATCAAAAACAAATATCTCTATAGAAATAAGGTTAACAGGTAATGTGATAGTGCCAACCTGAATCAAGCAAGATTTCTAAACAACGGATGTAATAAAAGTTTCTCTTAACGGAGTCTCCACAGATAGGTCAAAGTCTAATTTCTCCGTAGTCAAATTCAAACGTTGAGCGCAAGCAAGAGAGATAAAAGAATGGGTAGAACCGGTATCTAGTAAGGTATAAACTTCGCAAGAATTTATAATTAACTAACCCGTGCTAAACTCGTTCGGGTTCCTCGCATTTTGACCGGTCACGACAAACGCTCTTCTAGGAACCGTTGACTTTGACTTTTCTGGGACATCCTTTTGAGTCACCATCTCCGCTGGACTTGGTTTCGCTACCGTACACTTTCGAGCTATATGTCCTTCCTTTCCACAATTATAGCATACCGAACCATTGCAGGCGGTTTGACCGATATGTCCCCTCTCCCGCATTTATAACATGTCTGACCTTAATCGGTGGTCTTTCTCCTCCCTTGGAACCAGTTGCTACTGGCGCTGACGTCTTCACATGGTCGTTGTTGAATCTCCTCTTTTTAAAATCTCCTCCTGACTCGCTTCTTCTATTTTCATGGCCACGATTACCACCAGAGTGGTTACCGCCTTTGTCCGTATTCTTCTTTCTCCGCTGGTTATCGTTATTCTGATGACTGCTATCTTCGGTATGATCCTAGTTATGGTCCCTCGGTTGAACGTACTCATTATCTCGCTCTAACAACTGAGCCCTGTTGACAACATCTGAATAGAGAGAAAATTTATGAGAAATGAGATACTGACGTATGCCGGGTTTCAAACCTCTCAGAAACATCTGCGTCATACGTTCCTCATTCTCCGCCAAATGAGGTGCAAACCTAGATAACTCTGCGAACTTCGCCTCATACTGAGACACCGTCATGTTGTTCTGCTCCAGTCTAATAAACTCCACTTCCTTCATATGACGAACACTTTCAGGAAAGTATTTGTCATTAAATAGTTTCTGAAACGTCTCCCAAGACACGCCTTGAGTGCGGTGGATGGTACGCTTGCTGACTCCCACCGATGAGTCCGCTCGCCACGGAACATAAAGGTGGCGAATGGAACCTTCTGTTCCTCCGTGCATCCCAAGACATCGAATATCTTGGTGATTTGCTTGACCCATGTTTCCGCCATGATCGGATCAGGCTTTCCCTTAAATTCTGGTGGTCCCAACTCTTTGAACTGCTTAGCTGTGACAACCCGTGAATTGCTATCATTTCCTCCTATGTTTTGAACACGAGTCTCACTCGTCTGATTTTGCATGAACTGCAAAAAGCTTCTAAACATCCCGTCGTTTATCGTCTGCTCAGTGGTGTTGTTTACAGGAGGTACATTGCCAGCCTGTTGCACGTTCTCCTCGTTGGTAAGTACAGGCATCTCCACGGTCTCATTCACTCCACTGTTAATATTCTCAGTCGACATTCTCAAATACTGTCATAAAACAAGGGTTAATTAAGGAAATCAATATATCACATAATATCCCTATATACTAACCAACTAACAAATAAGCTTAGGTAGGACACACTAGCGAAGGATTTACTCGTCTCTCCCCTCCTAGCTCTATTCCTCGATCTCCGCCAGAGATCATATCCCTAAGCTCTGATACCAACTGTGACGCCCCCAAAATAGGTCCATTCCATCCAACCCATTCTGAGTCGCCAAATACATAGTACAGAGATAACTACAACTTTATTATTACAACATATAAACTGTGAGTTTAAATACAGATATTGCCATCTAGACAATATCCACACGCAAATAAATCCCCATCATAATTATTGATACATTATTTTACAAAAATGGTGAGGACTACTAAACAACTCTCTCTAAAACCTTCATTCCATACCCCCGACTAGTAATCGCTACATTCTCGTCTCCTGAGAAGAAAAATGGAACAAAAAGGAAAAGGGTGAGCTCAACTAGCCCAGTAAAGAATATTATGACTAAGATAATATACAACAAAATTATCGTTAGTCTTCAACAGGAAAAATATAATAGAATACAATAGACAACAAGTTTTAAATCAATATTCGCAATGAAATAATAATTCATTAGAAGAGTTAAGTAGAGAATGCAAACTACTATCTTCTATGTATGAATTTTAAAGTTCATCGCCTATTTTATCCCCGTAACATCAATCAATATATATCCGAGATCAAATATTCATCCTCGCACTTTAAAAGCCAAGGACATTCACCATTGGTCATGTTCATCTAAACACTGCTCATCATTTTTGCACTACGGGCCAAAGATATTCATCGAAATCATTCATCTTTGCACTACAGTGCCAAAGATATTCATCGAAATCATTCATCTTTGCACTACAGCCAAAGATATTCCATAATATCATCATTTAAGATCGAGGATGATGAAAAATATTTTTAAAGAAACGAATCCAGTGAAACAAAATGACAAGGATTAAGGATTAAGGATTCGTACTTTGTTTTATCCACGTCCAAAAAATACCTCAAAAATAATCATAGTGGTGTAAAATTCAAGAATGATCAAAACATGGATACAATCAAAGCTAGTATCCATAATAGATATTTTGGACAAAAAGAAGAAATTTCATTTTTAAGGTGAATAGGTCAGATTCGTGTATAGTGTCGTGACACGTGAATAGTAACTCAGACACCAAAAGATAAAAATTTCACAAAAAACATCTTCACGCCTTGAATAGTACTCGTGAATAAGAACTCGTGAATAAGAACTCATGAATAGTAACTCGTGAATAGTAACTCATGAATAAGTAACCCGACATGAAAAAGTTCCAAATTTGATAAAAAGTTCCAACCAATATTTCAAAGATAATGATATTGAAGAAATAATATCATTTAAGAAGAAAATAACATCCCTTACCTCGAAAAGACAAGATTTCTAAATAGTTGAAACACTGATATAGGCTATGACTTGAACTTGCACCGTGATATAGCAATACTCAAAGTATACTCAAAATACTCACAAGAATACGCTTCGATAATATAGAGAGAAAACTTGATTTCGGTGTGATTTTCAATTCTAACCCAAGATCTATTTATAGAAATTGCTTAGAACACCAAAGTTAGTAAAATTTAATATAATATTAATATATATAAAAATATTATACGTATTCCTTGAAATCTTAATCTCAAAGCAATTCACACATGCCAACCTTCTAGAAAAAAAAAAAAAACGTTTTTCTAATTTAATATAATTTAAACTTCCAAAAATCAATTATTTTGAGCTTGAACTTCAATAATTCATAATAAATAGCCCTTTTGCCGTAAAAATTCAAATCTCGCGTGTTTTTATAGGAAATTCAATTCTCTACAACTTTACGAAGAAAGTTTTTCCAAATTCCAAAATGAAATTGGCCGAAATTCACAAACCAAGGCGATTTTACAGCAATAATCAAATTTCAGTCAATAAATGGGATCCACAGACATGTTTAACATGTTTTAAACATTTATTGCAACAAAAATACTCTTCCTCCTCATATACTCATATATCCCACATTCGTTGTAAAAATATCACCGTTAATATATTATTAAAATAATATATTTAAATGAATTATTTTATCAGAAAAAGATAAAATATTAATTTTCAACAATTGTCACATTAAAAATTTTCTCCATCTATATCCACATAAAATCAATATCATATAAATCAATAATTAATTATTCACAAATAATATTATAGAATCACATTACTAACAACCAAAGGTTCCCAAGAAAGAGGGGCTTTTCAATAAGGATTTCTCCATCTGGTAGCAATTAGGTGACCAAACTCTCCTTGATGTAACTTTCTAGACATTGCCAATAATGTTATCTCGATAATATTATTCAAATAATATGAATTATTGATCCGATAATGGAAAATCTGCGCAAAGTGACAATTTATTGAAACAACAAAGAATATAAAATATCAACGCAAAGAATTATTGAATCAATAAAATAAAATATTGAGCGGTAATTATCGTAACCATTATTGAGTAAAGGCCTTCTCACGTAAGAATCAATAATTGGTGCAATACTGGTAATATTCTTGTTCAACAACGCGTATTAGTGTGTTTTAACCAACGGGTATTTCAACAACGGTGTATAAAGAATAACTACTACTAGTTATTTTTAAACAACTTATTTTTGTCGTTTTTTCCTCCAATCGCTTTTAGTTATGGGGCCCACACATGGTCAGCGCCATATCGCATTTAATATTCTCAGATAATACGAATATTCCACGACCAAACGAATATTCTCCGACAATAATGAATATTATATCACCACTTGCTTATTTAAAATATTTGCGCATTTTACCCATAACTAACCACATTAATCAAATCCACCTTTACTATTTCAAAATAATAAATAAAGGAAATTCTTTTTTATTTAAAAAAATTTCGGGGTCTTACATTACGATCCTGGTCCGGGTCTTCCTCAGCCAGAATCTGCCCTCTACGACCACGATCACGACCACCAGCCATTAAAACCGATGAGTCTATTCCTAGAAAGATGCTTGAGCTTTGATACCAACTGACGCCTGGAGGGATAACAATTATTCTACGGGCTGGTAAACAAATGAATTCACAAATTAATAAAGGAACAAGAGATTCACCGAAAAATACAGAGAAACTCTCTCTAATGTGTAAAGTTATATTTATCAAAATCAAAGTCTATCTAATTCAACCCACAAGCCGAGTTTATATAGCTTAGCAAACTCTATCCCTAAGTCACTCTAGAATATTCTCAGAGATATGGAAATAAAAAATAGAAATAAAATCCTCTTAGGGATGTGAAAAAGATTATTACAAACTTCCTAGAGATACGAAAAGATATCCTAACAAACTTCCTAAAAATACGAAATAAAATATTTAACAAATAACAACTTATTATAAAAGATTTACTACCTATAAAATACTATTACTATAAAGAACAAAATAATAATAATAATAATAATAATAATAATAATAATAAAGTCCATCGACTTCTGAAGTTATGACGCCTCTTCGGAAGAGGTTCGCCACATCCGAAGTCATGACGCCATCCGAAGCCAAAGTCATGACGCCATCCGAAGCTGAAGTCATGAAGCCATCTGAAGCCGAACTTCGACCCCGAAGACACAAATCGAACGCCTGACTCCGAAGTCAACCGATATTGTTGCGCTGATTCCTTAACTTTTGGTCATTTAGCATTGTCATCGCACTATCCGACCATCCAGGATCTTTGACAAGAAATTCTCCTGCATCAAATGCCGAATTGCAAAAGTATTCCTCCAAGTTATCATCAAATTTCAATTTGACCTTTTACGTTACAAAAATTTTAAATAAGTCCTTGAAATGGTCAATTTGATTCAATTTAGTCTTTCTTGGCAAAAAAACTCAATTGAGTCGAAGGTAACATCACAAGTCAATTGAATCAAATTGGGCAGTTGAAGAACCAAATTAAAAGTCGATGATAACTTAAATGAACTATTAATAGCCGACATTGAAAGTGAGAAAAGTCGGTTATCCAACCGCCTTCACCCAACCACACTCATATTAATTACTCCCTCCGTTCCTTAATATATGTCGTTTTAGGATTATGCACAAGTATTAAGGTAATGATTGTATAGCATTAATTATAATATTAATTGTCTATATTGCCCTTGTATTGTAATAAGAGATTGTTATTTATTAGACATAAAATAATGAGAGAACCAAAGTTATATTTTATATACATGCATTTCATATTGATGATAGCTATGCAAATCTGCTATTCGATAAGATAGCTTCTATATGTTACAAAGTTGGTACAAGAATTTTATCTAAACATCTAAACTAATATTTGAAAAGCCGAACAATATCTAACACCAAAACAATTGAATACTCCAGTAGGTAAGCCACCAACGAGCTTGTCTTGTAAGAACTCATAACTATGGTATGCAAGTGGTTTAGTAAAAATGTCCGCTAACTTGTCATTGTTTCCAAAGAAACAAGTTTGAAATAAACCTTCTGCAACTATTTTCTCTCACAAAAGTGAAAAACAGAATTTGCTGACAAATAAATTGCACAAACATTATCGCACCAAATGTAATTCATTGTGAAGAGATTTAAGCCAATGCTTCGGATGCTGCATCTGCAATATGTTAGGAATTAAGTCACGCAAAATAAATAATAACTCTTAATAAAAAATAACAACACAAAATTTAATGTGAAAAACCATTACAGAAAAAAATCACAGGTCAAACTCCGAATCTCTATTATATTAAAATAATAACTTTATAATAATCCTCCAAAATTTTACTATTTATAAAGTACCCACAATTCTCCCCTTTCTATTCAAAATTGGAAATTTCCAAAAAAAACTCCTACTACAGATAGATTGCTCTCCAAAATAATACTCCTATTAGAAATATTACATTTTCTTTTCAATAATATCAATTATTTTCCGAAAAAGATTCGAGGAGTATCCTAAGAGCATTCACAATAGTTTCTCCAATTAACTCTCTATCTCCAATTTTAAAGAATATATCAATAAATTATTATCCAACAGTTTTTTATCCTTATTTGACTCTCTATTTTAATCCCTATATATGATTTTACTCCCTAGTATTCGGGAGTCAAAAAATTGTTCCCTATATATGCAAAATGACATTTCACACCCTCATTTAAGTGGACAACTCATCAATCATACACATCTTGACATTTTTTTACTACTTCATTTTTAAATTATAAAATTAATATTGACTTATTTTTTAAAAATTAATTTCAAACGTATTCAAATTTAAAATTGATATAAATTTATTTAATTTATGTCAATATAATTATAAATATTATAAAAGTATTATTAATTATAAAATTTATTATTTTCAAAATTTAAATGAATCATATTAATTTAAAATTTAAAATATTATAAATTAACTTTTAAAAGTTAATATCGATCTTATGTACTTGTTGCTACAATCCATTCAATACTCACTTCATTAATTACTTAAAATTTAAAATAAAATAAAATTTATTTTACAGTGGAATACAATTGATAAATTATACTCTCTCTTATAAATTATAAGATTATTATTAATTTGATATTTTGACTGTTAGAACATTCAAATTTTAACTTTTAATTTTTAAATTTCATTATTTAAGGAATCAATATAAGGAACCTGTTGGGTACATTGTAAAAAAATTGAATCTCTATTTTACAGAATGACTCAATAGCACTGCAGAGTAAGGATAGAGATAAGGAAACTGTTGAGAATGCTCTAACAATTCCTCCCTCGACTAGAATCCCCAAATACTTCAACTTTATCATCCACATTGTTTGCATTATTAACAACATTCACATCTTCCATATCATCCATATCATCATCAACATCGTTGTTTTCATCTTCATCAACATCTCCATCATCTTCATCATCTAGCGATTGCAACGGTGATCCTCCATAACTGCATGAAATCTCTTATTCATCCTCATCATGATGAAACTCAAATTCAAGTCCTTCATTCTTCACTATCTTTACTTGTCACACCAATGCGACTAATTTTCCTCTGCCTTGGATCCAATAAACCTGACTTTGATACCATTTGTTGGGAATTAAGTCACGCAAAATAAACAAGAACATTTAAGAAAGGAAAACAACACATGACTTAATGTGGAAAATACTTAAAAGATAAAATCATGGGTCAAGCTCCGAATATCCACTATATCAAAATAATGAGCATACAATAACCCTCCCAAGTTTTACCCCTATAATTTGAGGTTCCACAATACTGCGACACAACTTTTTTCACGGACTAAAAGCTGCAAAATCATCCCACCCACAATACAATTTTTTTGCATGGAATATAAAAGCTGCAAAAACCCTCTCCCTCACACAAACACAAAACCACTCAGACCCTCTCTCAACTCTTAGGATGTTATATAACTTTTGGTTGTGCTATATTTCAACAACTAAACATAAGTCTCTATTTATACAATACCCACAATTCTCCTCTTTCTATTCAAAATAGCACACTTTTAAAATAAAACTTCTACTACAAATATACTGTTCTCCAAAATAATACTCTTATTAAAAATAAGATATCTTCTTTTCTATAATGACAATTTTTTTTGAACAAGATTCAATGAGTATCCCAACTATAAGGAAATAAACTAGCAATGACTCTGTTTCAACTAGCAATGACTCTATTTCTATATCACTCCTAATTACAGTACACTCCATACATATATACACCCATAGCAGTCTAGATAGTCTTCATTTGAATTGTGGATATCTATCTAATCTATACATTTGAATATATCTTATGGATAACATGTTAACACTTATCTAATCATGCTGTTATGGTAAGGTTGTTGTGGTGGTTTTGATATCCGAGTATTGTGGTTTAATACCCCCCATCAAGCTGATCGTGGTTGGGAGCACAATCAGCTTGCTTCTTAGATATTGATACTTTGGAGTGGGCAAAGCCTTTATAAAAATGTCTGCCACCTGATCATAGGTGGAGATGTAGCGAACCAAGAGATCCTTACGAGCCAACTTTTCCCGAACAAAGTGAAAATCTATTTTAATGTGTTTTGTCCTGGCATGAAATACCGGATTTGCAGCCAAATAAGTTGCACCAATATTATCACACCACAAGATAGCGGGCTTCTTCAAAAAAATTCCTAACTAGTTCAGAGAATAAAGATTGTAACCAAGTTAATTCCACTGCAGTATCTGCCAATGATTTATATTCAGCTTCCGTAGACAAGCGTGCAACTGTTCTTTGCTTCTGTGATGCCCAAGAGACCAAATTATTACCCATAAAAATAGCATAACCTGATATAGATTTTCTATCAATAAAGTTTCCAGCCCTATCAGAGTCACAAAATGCTTGAAAAGTGAAAGGATTATCTGATTTGGAAATTGAAAGCCCAAAGTTTATGGTGTGTTGTAAATATCGAATGATTCTCTTTACGGCTACCCAATTTTCCTCAGTTGGATTATGCATGGATTGACAGACTTTATTAACGGCAAAAGATAGGTCTGGCCGAGTAAGTGTTGTGTATTGTAGCGCACCTACGATTTGTCGAAAGAAAGTCGGATTAAAATAAAGAGAGGCAGTAGGAGGCTTGTGATGATGAACAGCCGCATGTGTCGTAACCGGTTTACACTCAGCCATCTTTGCTCTAATAAGAAGGTCCTTGATGTATTTTTGCTGAGTTAAAAATATTCCATTTGATGTACGGACTGCCTCAATACCTAGAAAATAATTTAGAGGACCCAAATCTTTAAGAGCAAATTCCTTTCCCAAAGCCTGCATTAAATCACTTATTGCAGCAGATGAATTTCCAGTGACTATGATATCATCAACATAGACTAATAAAATGAAATGAATTCCATGATGTGTATAGATGAACATAGATGGATCAGATAAGGAAATTTTGAAACCCAGTTGTACCAAAAAATCGGACAAACGTTGGTACCATGCTCTAGGAGCTTGTTTGAGCCCATACAGAGACTTTCGAAGATGACACACATGATTCAGATGATTTGTGTCCTAAAAACCAGGTGGCTGGACCATAAAAACCGTTTCATCTAACCAACCATTTAGAAAGGCATTATTCATATCCAACTGATGAACATGATAAAGAAAGAGAAATAGCCAAGGATAAAACAACGCGAACTGTGGTTAGTTTGACAACCAGACTGAATGTTTCAGCATAATCTACTCATTCTTCTTGATTAAAACCCTTTGCCACCAACCTTTCTTTATAGTGATCAATTATTCCATTTGCTTTTCGTTTAATCCAAAAAATCCATTTACAACCCACAACATTCATAGAGTCTGATTTTGGGACAAGAACCCAGGTACCTTGAGAAATAAGTGCATTGATTTCTGAAACCATGGCCTCTCTCCAATGACGGGATCGAACTGCTTGGGAATAACAAGTGGGCTCAACTTCTGTAATAAGAGCAGTAGGTTGAGTTTGGTTAAGGCGACGAACCATCGCACGCGTGAGTATCCCAGATGGAAGCACAGGTCAAGATACGGCTACTGGTGAAGGTGAAGTAATGTCAGGCTGTACCACTTGTAGACCAGGAGAAATAGGAGATAACGGAGGTGAGCATGAGGTATTGGGCTGAGCAGCGGAATTATTGTAGAGGGAGTTAAGTGTACGAAACTTTGGTGAGGTAGAAGAATTTGTAATAGTCGGCGGTGAGGATGATTTGAGAGCAGGTACGAGAGTAGAAGAAGAAGGGGAAGATGATGTATGGGTTAAAGAAGTAGTATGGGATGAAACATGACTCGATGTAAGAGGAGGAATAGTACTGGTGGGGAATTGATGCGGAGGAATGAGTGGGAGAATGGCCCATGGAGACTGGACAGATGGAGCAGGTTTAAGAACATTAGAAAAGGATGAAAATGGAAAACATATTTCATTAAAATGGACATGTCGGGCAATGTACATTTTATTTGTGCGTAAATCTAAACACCGATAACCCATGTGATTGGGACTATAACCAAGAAAAACACACTTAGTGGAACAAAAATCAGTCTTGTGTGCAATATGGATGGAGGAAAGGAAAACAAAGACAACCAAAAATGCGTAAGAACGAATAATCTGGAGGTTGGCCAAAAATGCACTCATAAGGTGTTTTATTTAGTGATACTATAGAAGGCATGCGATTTATTAAATATACTGCTGTGTCAAAAGAGAAATGCCAATATTTGTAGGGGGTATGAGAGTTGGCAAAGAGAGTTAGTCCAGTTTCCACAATGTGTCGATTTCGACGTTCCATCATGCCATTTTGTTCATGAGTATGTGGACATGGGATGCGATGATTTATGCCAATAGAAGTAAATAATTTATTTAGTGTGTGAAATTAACCACCACAATCAATTTGGAAAAATTTAATGGAAGTATTAAATTGGCGTTCCACAAGTTTTTGAAATTGAATAAATGTAGAGTAAACATCAGATTTATTGTGCAATGGATAAAACCAAATATACTTGAAAAATGCATCAACAAAAATAATGAAATACTTGTAGCCATCACATGAGAGAGTAGGTGACGGTCCCCATACATCACTATAAATTAAGTCAAGAAGATGCGAACCTCGATGATTAGTAACAGGAAGATGAATTCGAGAAGATTTGCCCAATTGACATGCATTGCAAAAATTAAACTTCGAATCAGAAATAAACAATTTATTATTGAAAATGATTTTATGAAGAATTTTGGAATGAGGATGTCCTAGTCTACTATGCCAACAATCAGTTGAAGCTTTAGTGGCAACAAAGGCTGTTGGAGGTTTAGTGACGTAATCGCACTGAATAAATTGAATCTGACCCTTGATTACTCTACCGGACAACATCAGTTTCTTCGAATTGCGATCCTTCACATAGAAACAATCAGGGTGAAATTCAAAAAATATATCATTGTCATGAGTGAATTTATTAACGGAAAGTAAGGACTTGGTAAGAGCAGGAACATGAAGAAATATCATTCAAGATAAAAGAACTATCAGCAGATTGTAGTTGTGAAGTTCCACTATGAGATATATGTAAATCAGTACCGTTACCAACACATAAAGTATCTGACCCATTTTAATGTAGTGAATGATCAATAGATTGTAAATCTGGAGTGGCATGGTGAGTAGCCCCAGTATCAGGAAACCATGCATCATTGAAATTATTGTTGTAAAATGTTGTCATATTCGCGGTTGGCTGATGGGCATAATTGTACCGTTGACGACAGTTATTGGCGAATGTGATTGTCTGGATGATGATTTGGCATCATGAGTGAAATTTGAGAAAAAAAAGCGATTGTTGGAATTGTTCCGGCGAGAGTTTGAGCCAAAATTTTGCCGCTGCTTGTAATTATTACCTTTAAAGTTGGTATTGCGATTACCCTGTGAATTGCCATAAGCAGATCTATTATTGTTTGGTTGATTATCATAGCCCCTTTGAGCAAGATTTGCTATTGGAGAGGAGAGAACAGGTTGTGCAGTTCTAACTGGTTGCATTTGTGGCTGGACTGAAGATATGGAAGATCCTGAAAAGTTTTAAGTTAGTAATTCATGATTCATCAAGGTACTAAGTAAATCTGCAAATGTTGCCGGTTCAGGCCTGTTTGCAAGACTAGGAATAACGCTGTGAAAGTCAGAGCGAAGGCCTTTGAAGATGACACAATTGAAATCAGTGAGTGACATTGGATGACCCGCAGCAGCAAGTTGATCACTAATTAATTTTGCCCAGTTCAGAAATTGTGTAACAGAGTCATCATGTTGCTTAATCTCTTGCAAACTCAGGAGCAAATTTAGGACCCTCGTAGTCGATGGTGATGCATATGCTCTTTCCAGCATAACCCAAATTTCACGAGATAATTGGGCGTCAATGATAAGGGGCACACTATCCTCACGTAAGGAGGAAATAAATAAACTTAATAAGTTTTGATCTTGTTGATACCAGACTTGATACTCTGGATTATCAATGGGTTGTCCTCCGGCAGTAGTTGCAGGCAATTTTTCCGGAGGTGGTTCTTGCTTGCCATCAATGAACCTTAATAGATTATTTCCACGTAGAATAGGCAACAATTGCGCTTTCCAAGACAAACAGTTCTCAGGATGGAGTTTCACAATAATGATTTGGGTTGGATTTGTCATGTTTAATGGTGATGTGAGAGTGGCTGCAGTTAAAACTTGTTGCTGTGATGGAGAAAAAGATGACCCAGAAGATAAAGACGACATAATGTTGATTTATGGCTTTGATACCATATAAGGAAATAAACTAGCAATGACTCTGTTTCAACTAGCAATGACTCTATTTCTATATCACTCCTAATTACAGTACACTCCATATATACATATATACACCCATTGAAGTCTAGATAGTCTTCATTTGAATTGTGGATATCTATCTAATCTATACATTTGAATATATCTTATGGATAATATGTTAACACTTATCTAATCCTGCTATTATGGTAAGGTTGTTGTGGTGGTTTTGATATCCGAGTATTGTGGTCTAATACCAACACAAAAGCCTTATATTCAAATAAGATCACACATATGATATTATTTCTAAAGGAAACTTGTATATTATTTTCTTGTATGTTTTGTATACAATGCAGTAAATTTATATATACATAGCATATGATTGGGACAACAACAAACCCAATTTAGATATCTACCTAATCTGTACAGTTGAACATTATTACTGATAATGGGATATCATAGAAGAAGAAAGAAGAAAATATCTTATTGAGGTAATCATATTTTTTTTGGTAAATATGTTCTTGAGACACTTGAATCAGCTGATCTGTTTGTTATGACAAGGTTATTGGTGATAAAGTGTTGTCTGAGTCTTGTTGTCTAATACCCCCATCAAGCTGATTGTGGTCTGGATCACAGTCAATTTGTTTTGTAAACTTTTAACTTTAGCATGCTTCAGATTTCAGAATTAGGGGGTCATATGACCTCCCCTCCCCCCTCCCCCCTCCCCCCTCCCCCCTCTGGTGATCAAGTGTAATAATGTGTAATAAATTACATTTTACTCTAATTTTTATTTACATGCAAAATATTTATTGGTATATAGATAAAGATTAGAGATAAATAAGAATTAAATAGCAACAATATATAAGATTTAGATAACAAATAAGACAGAGAATTAGACAAAATAATTGGATTCATTATAAAGTGGTGGAGCTCCAAGTATGCAACTCAATAATGTGTTACACACAAATACTCATGAAATTGTGTTACACACAAATAGTCATGAAATTGACATCTGAATAAAGTTGTAAACTATACATGTATAGCTACGTTCAACAGCTCACAAATTGTGTGTCAGTAGTCTCCCACCTATGCAACTCAATAATGTGTTAAACATAAATAGTCATGAAACATCTGAATAAAATTGTGAACTACCTATAGCCACGTTCCACACCCACAGCTCACAAATTAAGGTGATGTAGTAGTAATCAGGGGCCTCTTATCTTTGAGGTGATGTAGTGGAAACATCATTTATTAAATGCTGAAATTGAATTTCCATAAATTGAAATGTATCTTCCTCAAGTTGACAAATTAAGGTGATGTAGTGGAAAAGCATCATTTTGTAAATGTTGAAATTGAAATATATCTTCCTCAAGTTGACTGACCAATTAAAAACTTTAGAAGTCAAATAGTTCACCTCTATAAATTCAAAAATTGTTCAACAATAACAACACATCAAAACAACCATTTCTCTTTGCACTCTACAATGGTGTTCCAATCCTCCATTTCTATTATCTCCTCCCTCATCTTCCTTTTCTTCTTTCTGTTTATGTTATTAAAGGAATCCAAAAGATCCAAAACCGGTAACACAACTACAAAACTGCCACCAGGGCCATGGAAGCTACCTCTCATAGGAAATTTGCTCCAAGCGGCTGGCACTGTCCCGCATCGCGTTCTCCGGGAGTTGTCAAACAAACATGGACCTCTCATGCATCTTCAACTCGGCGAAATCTCTGCCATTGTTATATCATCACCTAGAGTTGCCAAAGAAGTGCTAAAAACGCACGATATTGCGTTTGCAGACAGGCCAACAGTTTTACTAGGCCAAGTTATTTTGGCCAACTGTAGAGACATTGTGTTGGCTACTTATGGTGATTATTGGAGACAAATGCGTAAAATATGCACATTGGAACTCCTAAGTGCCAATAAAGTCCGGTCCTTCTGCTCTATTCGAGAGGAGGAGTCGTTTAATCTTGTTGAATCAATTCAATCATCATTAGGATCACCGGTGAATATAAGTGAAAAGGTTTCCGAATTAGCGAATGGGATAACTTGTAGAGCCACGATTGGAAAGAGATGCAAGTACCAAGATGAGTTGATAAAGGTGGTTGAAGATATAGCGTACTTGGGTTCGGGTTTTTTTATGGCGGATTTGTTTCCTTCGTTGAAGTTTCTCCCTGTTCTTAGTGGGATGAAGCCTAGATTACAGAAGGTGAGGCGGAAGCTTGACCGTATCTTTAACAACATTATGCAAGAGCACAGAGAAAAACTGGCTAGCAAAAAGGAGGGAACTGTAGTGGATGCCGAGGAGGAAGATCTTCTTGATGTTCTTTTGAGAATTAACGATAGTAACTGCCTGGAGTTTCCCATCTCATCAAACGACATGCAAGGCGTCATTTTGGTAAATTTTTCGAAGTATAAATTAACAACATAAAATTGCGCCAGTAAATAATTGTTTTAATTACTTAAAATCTTCAATATATATTAATGCAGGACATGTTCACAGCTGGAACTGACACTTCCTCGGCGATACTTGAATGGGCAATGTCCGAGCTAATAAAACATCCTAGTGCGATGGAGAAAGCACAAGATGAAGTGAGGCAAGCTCTCAAAGGAAAGGAAAATATATACGAAGCTGATATTCAAGGATTGAAATACCTAAAGTTTGTGATCAAAGAAACATTACGTCTGCATGCACCTGTTCCCTTGTTGCTCCCTAGAGAATGCAGGAAGGAATGCGAGATTGATGGATACACTATACCCCTGAAAACCAAAGTCATAGTCAATGCTTGGGCAATCGGAAGAGATCCTGAATATTGGGTTGATGCTGAGAGTTTTGTACCCGAGAGATTTGAAAACAACCCCATCGATTACAAAGGAGCTAATTTCGAGTATATTCCATTCGGTGCAGGAAGGAGAATGTGCGCAGGCGTCTCTTTTGGTATGGCCACTATTGAGCTTCCTCTTGCTCAACTGCTCTACAACTTCAACTGGAAGCTACCCAACGAAATGAAGCCGGAAGATTTAGACATGGATGAGTCCTCTGGTGCCACTACTAAAAGAAGAAATCACTTGTATTTAATTGCGAGTTCTCACACCCCAAACATGACTCAAGCCGAACAATCAATAATGCAAAAGTGATGAGAAAAGGAGAAAATGTATAAAATAACAGACAATTGTGTGTGAATAGTCTTAAAATAGTTAACGGAGAAAATGTTTTCACACTAAAATTTGAATCAACTCCTAGATCTTAAAGGGAAGGTGGGTGTAGTGGGCCTCTATAGCATGTATTTTGTATCCTACATGTATTTGATTAAACTTTTTGGCCACTATTAGAGAATATAACTATGATTAGTTAATTTTAGATAATTACAATTTTATCTTATTGATACATTTGGATTAGGATAGAGTAAACTTTGAATTATGAGATAATTATTAAATATTTGTACGTATTACTTGAGAACTCTCCAAATTCATGTATATATATTAGGATGATGTACTATTATTTTATGAACAATAATATAATAATCATTTACTGAGCTACAAATGCCTAACAAATTAAATTATGATCCATTTTTTTCCATCTTTCGTTGCATATCTTTTGTTATCACAGTTATTAAATATTTGCACGAGAAGGAAATGATGTGTAATTACATATGGGCAGGTCATATCTGATGTCACATGTTTTTATTAAAAGTCAACTCATTTAACAAAATTTGTAACGATTTGATAAATATTTGTAGTTTATTAATTTGATTATAAAAAAATTTAGTCTAATAATACATTTATAAACAGAGATCAAGTAGGATGAAGAAAAATATATTTAACCTAACTCAATAATATGTGTTACACATAAAGAGTCATCATGAAATTGTGTTACACACAAATAATCATGAAATTGACATCTGAATAAAGTTGTAAACTACGAATAGCTACGTTCAACTGCTCTCAAATTAAGGTTATGTAGTGGAAGTCATGGGCCTCTTATCTTTAATTGCAAAGTCAAAATTCTAGCCAAGATTTAAAGAAACATCATTTATTAAATGTAGTTGCTATAACTGCACGGTCAACACATAAATGACAAATTCAAAATTATTTGGGAAGCCTTTTTGCTTGAAAAAGTCTAGGGGGATCCGCGTTTTCCGACCGAGGTAGTGACCGGTCGGAATTTTTTTTTTTTTTTTTTTGCTTTTGATTAGAAAATAATTAATGTGATTTATTGGAATCGAAATTTTATAAAATGCGTTGATTTAGGTATCGTTTGGATACGCGTAAAAAATAGGGTTGTGCATGCAATCGTATAACCTCTTGTTTATTCGATCCAAAAAGACACCTAAATCACTGTATTTTGTAAAGATTTCAGTTTCAATAAATCACATTAATTATTTTCTAGTCAAAAGCAAAAAAAAATTCCAACCGGTCACTACCCCGGTCGGAAAACGCCGGTCCCCCTACTCGCGTTTAAAAAAAAAATTAAATTATGTCTTTTGCTTTATCTCAAGAATTTTTAAATTTCAGGATATCTTTTTTTATTTAATATTAAGATAAAAAAAATCTACCATTATTATGAGTTTTAGACTTGTAAGGTGATGTTTGTTTGTAAGAATTATAATCTCAGAATTATATTTTCATGAATTATAATTCTAACACTATTAATCTTAAAATTAAATAGTCTTAATCACATGTTTGTTTTTTATGAGATTATTCATAGGATTATTTAAAATAATCTCATGTTATGTTTGTTTTGTCCAGGATTATTTAAAGAATTGGATAAAAACTTACCGTTTGGACTATCATACCCTTACTACTAATAATAAAAATATCACATTCTCATTAGTTTAAGTATAAATTTATAGAATAAGATATATCGGTTATTTTATTATCTCGAGATTAATAGTCTTAAATCCATTTTCAAAAACAAAACAAAAAAAATTTAAAATTAATATTCCAATCTGAAGTATAATATTTCTAACCAAACATAACCTAGTGTTCATTGATTTGATGTATATCAATAATGCCTTTCACATCAAAATATAAACGCAATGTGACTCATGTTTGTGAGTGGTCAACTGACCATGCACCTTTGCTCATACTTGAGTTTTTCCCTGACGAGTGTAACATACCTGAGTTCGTTCTGGACGAATATGACATAGTCTATTGTGGTATGTTATTGGAGTTGGCATGAAAAAGTCAGTCTGTTGTAATATGATTACTAGTCTTACATGTGTTTACAATTAGTGTTAATTACGATATGAACGAAATTTTGAATGGGTTCACATGCGAACAAAATTTTTGCATTGGAATCAATATGGTATTGGCTGGTGTAAATTTTTTATTATATTTCATCATATTTTATATTTTTTGTGATTTATAATATGTCATATTTGAGTTTAATAAAATTTATATGTATAAAAGGTGTAAATTAATGTCCTCTACGTGGAGAATAAAAGAGAATTTTATTTAATTTGTGTAGAATCATTTGATTAATGTCTATAGTGAGACATTTAATAAGATGCAAAATTGTTTGATAAAAACTATTTTTCCTTAGTTCCATTTAATAGAAGTCTATTTTATTTTATTTTTTGGAACAAAAAAAAAATAATGAGATTATTCAAATTCTATTTAACTCCTAATTATTACTAAATATTACCAAGTATTACTACATATATGTAACTTACATATTTAGTATTACTAATTAAGTATGGTTAAATATAGAATTAAATAGTAGTTTATGTAACTTACATATATGTATATATGTTGATATATATATATATACATAAGATAAAATATATGCATATAAAAACATATAAGTTACAAGTAAGTTTGTGCACATGTTTTTTTCTCTCTTCTTGATCTTCTTCAATTCTTCTTACAAACAAATAACTACTACAAAGTAGTGTTCAATTGGAATTTTCTGTGAATTGCTATCACGAATTATTCACAGGCTTGACATATATCTTGGAGGTATATCGTTTGCAACCCATAGCAAACCGATCGTGGTGGGGGCGATAAAGGCCTTAAGGACAGGGATCACACGTGTCACGTCTTCTACAACAATCTTGACTCTACTAAACTACGATTCTAACAATCTTAAGGTCTTTATAGTATTTGTTGGAGTCATGATTTTGGCGAGATAAAAGACAACATGAGTTTCAAAGATAAGTGTCATTTTTCTTATATCTATTTTATCAATGGAGTTTTTATGATAATTAGTAATAGTTGATTAAGCTAATTATTTTTATTGATACTATTAGAAGATGGATTGTGGAGAAAAATAAAAATGAAAAGATTTACAATTTACAAGTTTGTAAATTGATATGGAGAAGATGAAGAGTCATCATGAAAAACACCAAATGTTAACGTCTAAATTTTTTTCTAAAGAGGTTGTGGTGTTCTTCGGATTTAATTCCAAAAGGTGTATTTTTTAACGATTGTCTTTATTTTTATAAATGATAACTGTGTATCATTTTGTATGTGTATATACTTGAAACTATGTGTTTTATGTATTATATCACGTGTAGATGATATTGTATGTTTGAATATTATTTTACCTACATTTTGTTGTAATAAATTAATTAATTAGTTTTGTGGGATAAGAAAAGTAATTAAAAAAAAATTTCATGAAGGAATAAATTTAATTTTTGTACATATATATTTTGTTTATAATATTTTATGAGTAGATAAAATATTTGATGTGTATATGTATGTATGAAATTTGAGATAATTATTTTCTTATACACTAATTGAGATTAATTTATTATGAGAAAGTTATAGTAAAATTTGAGAAGTTTATTTGTCTCTATGTATAACAAATTAGTTGTAAATTATTTTATTTTGAGAATATAGTAAATTTATGTTCTTATTGAACAAAATTATGCATAGAAAGTTTGAGGTAATATTTAGTGTGTAATATTACTTGGTATAATTTGTATGCATTAATTTTGAGATAAATTACTTTGTTTGTGGATAATAAATTAATTATCAATTAATAGTTAGAAGAGATATTGTAGAAGTAGATTTGGTTGAGTAAATCTTGTATACAATATGATTTTGATGTTGAGAAAATACTTAGAAATGATATTCGTTGTGTTTTTGGGATAATCATAATTGGTATATGTTGATTTATTTTTATGTGTACTTCTTGTCCAAGAAGAGGTAAATTTTAATATGATTATATGAATTTTGTATATTCTAATTGAGGCAAATATTTTATTTTTTGATTTTTTTATAAATATAGTGAAGTTCAAGTATTTCATAATATTATAATAATTTTCTTGAATTCTATATTTATAATTTTTCAAAAGATATAATGTTTATGGTATTTCATGTCTAAGTTGTGATAAGAAAACACTTGAGGATATACTAATTCATCATATGTGTAAATTTTATTTGCTTTCTACATAAATTAATTGTGTTTGTGATAAATTAATTTCTTAGAAAGTAAATATAAACTTTTATATTTTATGATTTATATGCAAATAAATTTGTGCAATGTGATGAGTTGTGCTATAATTTGTATATAATGAATTTTATACTATTTACATAGAGTCAAGTGTTACGTGTTGGTATACTTGAAAATTGTACATGTATAATTTTAAGTGCTTATATTAAATAATTTTTTAGATTTGAGATTTTATGTAATTCAGAAAATAAGAACTTGTTTTCTTATGTGGGGGTGTTCTAAAAGATTCTTATGTTGAAGAAATCTTTATATAAGTGACTAATACATAAAATATACAAGAACTTATTTTTTGTTCAGAGAAGTGTTCCTTAATATTCTTATGTGGAAGTAATATTTATGGGAACATTGTCACATAAAATTTTAATTAATCTAAAATTTATTTTAAGTAGATGCATAATATTGTGAAGTGAAATTATTCAATGAGATTTCAATTATTTAAAAGTGTGGGGGTGATTCTTTAAGATTTTTTATTTATAGACTAAATTTGGCCTTTGAACTATTTGGAGCATAATTTTATTTATGTAAGAAATAGTAAGGCTTATGGATTTCATGTTACGAAATTCAATTTGATTGTATAGTCTTATGAAATGAAAGTTTTTGAAGCACAAACTTTTGAATAATATTGAAATGTGAACTTATTTCACTTAATTAATTATCTAAGGTTCTACAAAGTATTAAACTGAACCTAGAAAGAACAATATTGAATTGGTGAAGGAAATCAATATAATAATTTGGTAAATAAAATACCTATTTTATTAGCCTAAATATGATTCAAAATATTTATTGTGATTTAGTTCAATAGTGAGATTGAAAGTAAGTTATAAATATTAAAGTGAATACATATTAGGTGATAATATGTGCATATTTACCTTAAAATTCTATCAGATACAGAATTATTTATATGTTTACACTAACAATATAATTGTATAAACTATAATGTGATAGTTTTTGTGTATGTTAATGATATGTTGATCATTTTACATAGTATTGTTAACATAAACGAGTTTAAGAAATAACTATTTTTGTCTTTATGTTGAGAAAGACTTGTAAAATAGATGTTATCTTATTATCATGTGAAAACATAGTGAGAATTCCAACTAAACCAATTAAATTCTATTGAGAGGCTATACTAAACTAAGTTTGATATACCTTGAGATTGAAGAATTTAATAATTCTTTAATAGTAGTGGTACACTAAAATTTAATTCTGATATAGCTATTGTAAAGCTGAAGTACACATTCGCTAGTGGGAGCCTTGTGTTTGATATGCAATGCACGAGATCAGATATTACATACAGTTTTAAACTTACTATACTAATGATTTACATCGGTTTTTGTTAGATCTCTCAATGTATTAATAGATCACATAAGTGTCACTTATATTTTAGTGAGAAAAGTTATAAATTTACAAGTAGGTGAATTTTCACTCAATCTTGGGTATTAATGTTTCATAGATGAGTAAGAAACAAAAATGATTATTTCCCATTTTACAATATGGATCTAATGTTATTATTTTATGAGGGAACTTTAATGGATTAAGGTATTTGTTAAAACATTGATTGTAGCCTAGTCTAAAGCCTCCCATTTCACAATATTGTGTTTGTGAAATTTTTTATGTAGTGCAAATTATTAATCTTGGATTCATAACTAGTTGTGATCTTGAATAAGTTAGAAAATATTCACAAGTAGGTGAATATATAATTATATTTTTACAAGTAGGTGGATATTGTAAGACCCCGAATTTTATGAAATGAAAGTATTCAATTTTCTTATAATTATTATTTTATTTAGTAAAGGGATAAATTGATAAAGGTTAAAGTAAAGGGTGACATTTGAAAATTTTGCAAAGTAAGCAAGTTGGTATAAAATATTCGTTGTGTCGGGAAATATTTGATTGGTCGGAGAATATTCATTTTAACATGGAATATTCGTACGACGACACAATCATTGGTGAAACCCACAACGGAGGTACTGTCGTAGTTAGAAAACGACAGAATATCTTTTTATAAAAATAACGGCAAAAGTTTTACTGTTAAACCGTTGAACTACCATTAGTAAAAGTACTGATGTCTGGCGTGGTTGCATAGTAGCACACGGTATTGATTATTGATGCTTACGTAAGAAGTCACTCAGTTATACTCAATTATTGCTGGATAATATCTCTCATATTATTGATTCAATTATTGTCACTGTATCATCTGCATAATATTTTATTTTATTAAATCAATAATTGAGATGACAAAGTTATTCATATTATTATTTGTAATATTGACAATGTCTAGAAAGTTCTGTTGATGAGAGGTTTGGTCACCTAATTGCGCGCCAATAGGGAGAAATTCTTATCGAAAAGTCCCCTCTTTCCTGGGAATGATCTGGTTGTTAAATATTGTGAGTTATAATAATATTAATGATGACTAAGTTCGTGTTGATTAAAGATGAAATTGGTATTTCTATTGTGTGAGGATTATTAGTGTTAGTGGAAATCGACATCTATTCCGATAATAATTGATGTCTGGAGGTTATATTGACCAATCGGGTAATTGATCGGATAAATGAGCAATTAATTGCTATTAATTCACATGCTTATAACTATTAGTTCACATGTGTGTATTATTGATTCACATGCATGTACTGTAAGACCCCAACTTTTTAATGAATAAAATCGAATTTCCTCTATTTATTATTGTGAATAATAAGGTGTTAATTTGATATATTGTTTTGGTTATGGGTGAAATGTGCAAATTTTTTAAAATACGCAAGTGGTTATAAAATATTCATTTTTGTCGGGAAATATTTGTTTGGTCGTGGAATATTCTTTCTGTCAGGGAATATTCGTATGACAAATATAAACCATTTGTGGGCCCCATAATGTAATAACCGCGGATGAAGAAAATGAAAAAATTGAGTTTTTATAAATAAAGATAGTTGTTACACTGCTTAAACCTTTGTTGGAATACCGGTGGTTAAAATCTGATGAATACGATAACAAGACAAGAAGTTACACGATATTGCATGCAGATTTTTTTCAATTATTGATTCTTACGTAAGAAGGCACTACTCAATAATTGTTTACAGAGTTACTGTTCAATATTTTATTTTATTGATTCAATAATTGCTGCGTTGATATTTTATATTATTGTGGTTTCAATAGTTGTCACTGCGCAGTATTTCCCATTTTCAAATCAATAATTCATATTATTTGAATAATATTATTAGATAGCATTATTGGCAATGTCTAGAAAGTTCTGTCAAGGAAAGGTTTGGTCACCTAATTGCGCGCCAGTAAGGAGAAATCCTTATCGGAAAGCCCCCTCTTTCCTGGGAACTGCCTGGTTGTCATTATTGTGATTCTGTAATATTATTTGTGAATAATTAATTATTGATTTATATGATAAGGAAATATTTATTTGATGTGGATATAAATGATGGATTTATTTATGTGGTTATAAATGAAGGAATTAATGTTGAGGTATTTTATCAGTATTTTGTCGGATTGGAGGTATTAAAAGATCAAATCAGTGTTCTTACAGCTTTATTGTGTGAGTTTAATCCGACCGTTGGATCGTTGTAATTTTTGGATATGTTATAAATATATAAGTTGAGTATATGTCCACAAATTTTGAACCGTTAAAAATGAGAGTATAATTTGTTATGAATTTTAAGAGGTGACTGATTCGGAAATTAGGTTTATAAATGATTTTTGTGGAAAATTCTAGAAATGGGTGGGCCCCACTTTTGGTTGTTGGGGAAGATGGTTGATTTTTGGTGGGTGGAATAGTAACAGGTAAATCCATCAGGTAGCAGGTCAAGTCTGCTTCGGCGTGCTAACATTTTCCTATAAATAGAGGGCTAAGTTAGAATTGAAAATCACACCAGAAACATAAGTTTTCTCTCTTTTTCTCTCTAGATTATCGAGTGTGTTTTGTGAGTATTTAGATACTTGGTGAGTTTCTATTCATTAGTGCAAGTTTTCTTCAAATATATCATATATATCCAAATGAAGTCTTTCTTTTGAGGTAAGGGATTTTAAGGGATTGTAAGGGATATTTTTTCAGAATGATGTTATTCTTTCAATATCATTATCTTTTGAAATATTGGTATGGATTTTATTGTGGAAGTTCTACCTTTTTGTGTTTGGGGTTACTATTCACGATACTAAGACCATTCACGATATGGCATTATTCACGATACGATAATTATTCATGTATATGACATTTTTTTACGATGATATCTGATCTTACGTATTTAATAATTGAGTACTATTCACGAGTTACTATTCATGAGTTACTATTCACGAGTTACTATTAATGAGTTACTATTCATGAAGTTACTATTCATGAGTTACTATTCATGAGTTACTATTCACGAAGTTACTATTCATGAGTTACTATTCACGACAAAATTGGTTTATTTTTCTGACCAAATTATCGTTGATTTATGAATCTTACTCTTGAAATTAAATCCGTGTTTTGATCATATTATTTTTATTATCATATATAACATTTTTATAATCATGGTGATGAAATTACTCTTTGACTTGAGTGTAAAGATGGGTAGATTATTGGTATGATCATGACTATGAGTTCTCTTTGGCTAGTAGTGCAAAGTTGAATCGTTGACTGGTATGATCATGAACATTGAATTTACAATTGAATATTTTTAGCTTAAGTGCAAAGGTGAATTGATCAACATGGTTATAATTATGGTTTATATAGATTTTGAAATGATTATATATATTAATATATTTGGCCTGTAGCGCAAATATGAACTGTTGATGAATATCTTTGGCATGTATTGCAAAGATGAATTGTTGATGAATATCTTTGGCCTGTAGTGCAAAGATGAATTCGCTCTCTCTAGATTATCGAGTGTATTTTGTGAGTATTTAGATACATGGTGAGTTCTTATTCATCGGTATAAAGTTTCCTTCAACAATATATCCAGATATCCAAATGTAAGTGTCTTTTTTTGAGGTAAGGGATTTTAAGGGATTCAAGGGATATTTTTTTCGTAATGATGTTATTCTTTCAATATCATTATAATTGAAATATTGGTATGGATTTTATTGTGGAAGTTCTACCTTTCGTTTGGGGTTATTATTCACGATATATCGACATTATTCACGATATCGACACTATTCATGTATATGACATTTTTTTTACGATACTACGATTTTATGTACGAATACTTGAGTACTATTCACGAGTTACTATTCATGAGTTACTATTCACGAGTTACTATTCATGAGTTACTATTCACGAAGTTACTATTCATGAGTTACTATTCACGAGTTACTATTCATGAGTTACTATTCACGAAGTTACTATTCATGAGTTACTATTTATGAGTTACTATTCACGACAAAATTGGTTTATTTTTTTGACCAAATTATCGTTGATTTATGAATCTTACTCTTGAAATTAAATCCGTGCTTTGATCCTATTATTTTTATTATCATATATAACATTTTAATAATCATGGTGATGAAATTTTTCTTTGACTTGAGTGTAAAGATGGGTAGATTATTGGTATGATCATGACTATAGGTTCTCTTTGGCCAGTAGTTCAAATTTGAATCGTTGACTGGTATGATCATGACCATTGAATTTATAATTGAATATTTTTAGCTTAAGTGCAAAGGTGAATTGATCAACATGGTTATTATTATGGTTTATATAGATTTTGAAATGATTATATATATTAATATATTTGGCCTGTAGCGCAAATATGAACTGTTGATGAATATCTTTGGCATGTATTGCAAAGATGAACTGTTGATGAATATCTTTGGCCTGTAGTGCAAAGATGACCTGTTGTTGAATATCTTTCGCCTGTAATGCAAAGATGAACTGTTGACAAATATCTTTCACCCGTAGTGCAAAGATGAATTTATTAGTATAATTATGAACATGAACTGTGATTTGGTATAACCATGATCTTTGATGTTTCAGGTGATAAAAATTATCTTTGTCCTGGATGAGAAAAGAAATTTAGAACTACAATTACGATTACGAGTTATACACATGATTGTGGGATGTGAATTGTTGATTGATGTTACTGAGGATAAAATATTGTTGGTGGACTTTTAACATGGAGAAGATAATAGATTTTATGGTCTATTTGAATCTTCTAATGGATTGTTCGTTCTGCTCAACTATGGTTGAAAAATTTTATCATCTACCATATGTTCTAAATCTCTGATTTATTACTGTTGAAGGCTATTGATAATTTATTTATCTTTAGTCATGATATTCTTTATCGAAGTTAGTTGTGCTCACCCTTTTGCTTCACAATTCCTTTCAAGTAATAAGAGTGTAAATTGGGTCGAAGCCGGGGGTATGAGGGAATAGAATCGGTGGTCATCATTTAGTAGTTATATTTGGTGAATCAAATAGGGTGAAGCGAACCCAACGTTGGAAGGGTGTTTTGCCACTATCATACAAGATGTCTAAAGACATACAACCTCGTGTCATCATAAGACAGGGTTGTGTACATCCACTTGCTGAATATATTTACGAGCACTACCTATATAATCTGGGTGTTTGTTTTAAGTATAATTCTCAATTAGATACAGTGGAGATAATGATATGTCAAGAGAAGACTCACCATTGGGAAGAATATGATAGTAATCTTCTCGTTTTTCTTTGGGGTCTATTGGGTCAACCAAGGATAATTCTGTGGACATATGATATCTATCATAACCTGGAAGCATGGCCTCCCATGTACGAAGGTTTCCTTGAGCACTTCCCAAAGATTTTAATTTCTAAAACAGTTTTTGACTATACCTTTATGTAAGATGTCATGGTAACGTGTTACCCAAGTTGGTGTCACGAGTCACAGTTGATATATATATTTGTATCAAAACTCACAACACACGAGTTATTGTATTTTGCACGACAATTGTTGTATAAAGTTGTAGTTATTTTCTGTACCATGTATTTGGCGACTCAGAATGGGTTGGGTGGAATGGACCTGTTTTGGGGTTGTCACATGTACTATTTGGGGAAGTGGTGCAAGATTGATAATACTTGCATGACTAAATTAAAAATGGAGGTATAGATGAAGGTACTATACTGTAATTATTTTTTTCACTTGTATAGAACTATTGAGTCACATGATATACTATTAGGGGAGGTGGTGCAAGTTTGATAATACTTGCAGGACTAAATTAAAAATGAAGGAAATGACGATGGTATTATACTGTAATATTTCGAGCCCCAAAACGTGTAATTATCAAAACTATATTTTCCAATAAATAGAAGCTCATTCTTCCTTCATTCTCACCAATTCACTAAGACTCACAAGAGCAATTATAGATGGAGAAGCTATAGAGAGAAAGAAGAATAGTAATCTGCTACTTCACTATTCCAATATCCAGTCTTCTTCTGAGGTAAGGGGTATTATTTATTTCATATTCTGAAGAGATATTTTTTTTCGTATTTGTATGAATATTATTTTCGTTCAATATTCGTAAGGGGTATTATTTATTTCATATTCTGAAGAGATATTTTTTTTCGTATTCGTGTGAATATTATTTTCGTTCAATATTCGTAAGTGGTATTATTTCTTTCGTATTCATAAGGGATATTATTTTTGTTCAATATTCGTATGAAATATTATTTTCTTCCATCCTTTGTTGTATGTAAGTAATATTATTTCGTTTTGTATCCCTTGTTCTACACTCATTTTGTTGAAGTATTGCTTCTATATTCCATGAAATTATTAGAATATCCTTGATATTTGCGCTTCATCCAGTATCTTTTCATGGAAATATTATTCTGAGCATTCTTGATCTTTTCATGCTGAAATACTATTCACCCGGTTACTATTCACTCAAATAATATTCACTCGGGTATTCGGGGCACTTTTTATGCCGGAGTACTATTCACGAGTTACTATTCACCCAGTTACTATTCATACAAATATTATTCACTCGGGTATTTGGGGCACTTTTCATGTAAAGTCTTTGTGGCGCCCCAAAATAGGTATACATCACCCATCTTGAGTCGCCAAATACATGGTACAAAATTCAAATACAACTAAATAATACAAATCGTCGTGTAAAATACGACAAGACATAAACTGAGAGTTTTAAAACGAATATTGTCTTCTAGACAATATTCAACTCAAATAGAGTTCTCAATATATTTATTATCACACTATTTCATAGAATAGTGAGGACTACTAATGCTATCATCTGGACCGTCACTCCGTTCCCCGACTAGTCCCGACTACGTTCTCATTTCTTGAAGAGGACAATGAAAACAAAAGGGTGAGCTCAACTAGCCCAATAAGAAATATTATGACTAAGATAATGCAGAATAATTTATCCTTAGCCTTCAATAGTGTTAAACTGATAAAATATAACAAACATCAAGTTTAACTGCAGCGGAACAAGCAATCCATTAGAAGAGTCAAGTAGAGAATAAAATCTACTTTCTTCTATAATTTAAAAAGTTTTTCATCACTTTTATCGTTGAGACTCAGCTTAATAAATAATCCAACTTCGATATGACTTTGAGCTGTTTACACTAAGGGAAGGTTCAAGGTTCGTCACACTCTCTTTTATGCACACATGCCTTAGAGTTGTTTGATAAGAAATTGTTTGGATGAAAAGTAGTTTTTCCAAACAAGTGGGGGATTGTTATATATTGTACCTTATTTTATACTTTTGTGACTTATAATATGTCATATTTGAGTTTGATAAAACTCATATGTGGACATAATTTAAGTAAGTATAAAAGGTGTAAATTAATGTCCTCTACGTGGAGAATAAAAGAGAATTTTATTTGATTTGTGTAGAAATCATTTGATTAATGTCTATAGTGAGACATTTAATAAGGTGTAAAATTGTTTGATAAAAACTATTTTTTCTTAGTTCCATTTAATAGAAGTCTATTTTATTTTATTTTTTGGAACAAAAGGAAAATAACGAGACTATTCAAATTCTATTTAACTCCTAATTATTACCAAGTATTACTAAGTATGGTTACATATATGTAACTTACATACTTATTATTACTAAGTATAGTTAAATATAGAATTAAATAGTATTTTATGTAACTTACATATATATATATATATATATATATATATATATATATATATATATATATATATATGTTGATATAAATATACATAAGATAAAATATATGCATATAAAAACATATAAGTTACAAGTAAGTTTGTGCACATATTTTTTCTCTCTTTTTGATCTTCTCCAATTCTTTTTACAAACAAATAACTACTACAAAATAGTGTTCAATTGGAATTTTCTGTGAATCGTTATCACGGATTATTCACTAAGGCTGACATATATCCTGGAGGTATATCGTCTGCAACCCATAGCAAACCGATCGTGGTGGGGGCGATAAAGACCTTAAGGACATGGATCACCCGTGTCACGTCTTTTACAACAATCTTGACTCTACTAAACTACGATTCTAAAAAAAAACCTGAATCTATCAATAAATTTGGTTTGTATTAAAGTTTCATATCCAACAATTTAAGTTATGAGACTTTATATAGAATTAGTATTTAGTGGTACACGCTTGTTTGTGTAAATTGTGTGTAATAAAATTTAAAGTATTAAATAAAAGATAAAAAAATTATAAAAATAATAAAATAATAATATAACTAATTAATACAAGAGGCTAACCTAACGATATAATCAAATCTTTTTAGCATCTTTAAAAATCTTCTCCTACTTCCTTATGGCAAGTGGATTTGAAGCATTTTGGATATCAAATACTGGTTCTAGAAAGTTTGAAATGGGCATATGTACATTTAATTTATAAAAATGAGTTACACTGATAGAATAGTGAGAAGTATTTTAGATAATCTTAATATATTGTACAAGTATTTCACAATTATAATTTATAAATACAATTTATTTTTATTAAATGAGTATTATTATGGCGACAAAATAATCTTACAAAAAATAACTACAAGATAATATGGCAAAATGTAATTAGTTATTCCTGTGACAATAATAGTCAATCACAACTAGCACAACCAATCACATCATCAGAAGCGGAACTAGGGAGACCGGGGGTCAGGGGGGCATATGACCCCCCCCCTATTCCGGCGCCGTAAACTAAGGGATCATGCTATTCCGGGAAGAACTGCTACTAGTGGTACAGTTACCTTCGAATTTTGATTAAATATGTAAGTTGCTTTTGTAATAATTGGAAACTTCAGGGGTCATTCTATCAATCTAGTAAACGCGGGTTCAATATTAAAGTCATTTCACTGTAGTATATAAGGCTAGTATAGTAAATGCGGATCATTTGGATTTGGCACCGTTTCTCATTCATTGCGGTTTGTGATTGTCAATTGAGTGGGTAGAAGGAAGTTGCACTATATTATATTTTACTCTCTCCGACCCCAAAGAAAAGTGACAAATAAAATTATCTTCAAAAAGTATGTATAAAATACATAAATTAAGTAGATAAATTTTCATATTGATTTATTTGCCATTATTTATATCGCATTTTAGTCAAATAATAAATCAATCACATCATAAATGAACTATTAAACTGAATTCTTCCTTTTTCCATAAATCAAATTGTCAATTAAAACACATACCAATAGAAGAACAAAATAAAAATCAAATGTATACTATCTCCTCTTATTTGACTAACCGATTTTGTATAAAATTTGTCTATAACCCATCATTCTGGAGACAAAATGTGTAGATCCCAACTTTTATGAATAAAGATTTAATTTTCTCTAAATATTATTTTGAATAATAAAGTGTGGATTTGATATAATGTTATAGTTGTGGGTAATATTTAAAAATTTTGTAAAGTAAGTAAGTTGTCATAAAATATTCGTTTGGTCAGGAAATATTCGTTTTATCAGGAAAAATCCGTATGAAGACACAATCATTGGTGGACCCCACAACGGAATTACTGTCGGATATAAAAAGCGACAGAAATAACCTTTTTATAAAATAACGGCAAAACATTTACCGTTAACTGTTGAAATATCCGGTGATAAAAGTACAATAATACGTGTGGTTGCACAGTAGCACACGGTATTGTACAGTATCTCAGATTATTGATGTTTACGTGAGAAGTCACTCAATTTTATTCAATTATTGCAACAATAGTTGATGCATAGTATCTTATATTATTGATTTAATTATTTTTACAGTATCATCTGCACAATATTTTATATTATTAAATCAATAATTGAGACGACATAATTATTCATATTATTATTTTCATTATTGACAATGTCTAGAAAGTTCTGTCAAGGAAAGGGGTTAGGTTATCTAATTGCGCGCCAATAAGGAGAAATCCTTATCGGAAAGCCCAATCTTTCCTGGGAATGATCTGTTATTAATATTGTGAGTTATAATATTATTGATGAATAATTGTTGAGAGATTAAAAATGTGATTAGTCAAGTGATTTGTGATAAATAAAGGGGTTTGTCATGAAGTATTTATTATAAATTTGGCTTATTACATGGACCCCCACTTACTCATTTTTCAAAATTTTTGGTAGAAAGTTATCTCAATTTTTATTTTATATTACATAGCATAGTGCTGCATAGTAATATCAAATTTTCGCAGAATTCGTCCGTGAACATTCACCCGTGATTTTTTTTCTTTCTGTGCATCTGTGATTTCTTAAATAGTTCTCTGTCATTCTCCTATAAATAGGATGCTTAGTTTAGAAATGAAAATCACACCAGAATCAGATAATTCTTTTTCTATAATATTTAGCTTATTTCTTTGAGATTAAGAAAACTTTGAGTGCAGCAAATAATGCAAGTTTCTTCAAGAATATCTCTGTTATACCAGTCAAAAGTACTCTCCTTTTAAGGTAAGTGGTATTATTTATTTCATATTCGTAAAAGATATTATTTTTCGTATTCGTAAGGAATATTATTTTCGTTTAATATTCATAAGGAATATCATTTTCGTTCAATATTCTTAAGGGATATTATCTTCGTTCAATATTCGTAAGGAATATTATTTTCTTTCAATATTCGTAAGGGATATTATTTTCATTCAATATTCGTAAGAAATAATATTTTCTTTCATACTCTGTAGTATGTAAGTAATATTATTTCATTTCATATTCCTAAATTTACACTTATTTTGATAAATATTGCTTCTATACTCCTTGAAATTAGTAGAATATCCTTAAAATTTGCGCTTCATCTAGTATCGTTTCACGGAAATATTTTTCTGAACATTCTTGTTAAATTTTAATCTTTTCATGCCGGGGTACTATTTATACATACTGTACTATTCATACGACACTATTCATACATACAGTACTATTCATGGGGTACTATTCACAAAATACTATTTACAAGGTATTATTCACTCGGGTACTACTCACCCGGGGTACTATTCACGACAAAATTGGTTTCTTTTTTGTCCAAATTATTTTTGATACATGAATATCATTCTTAAATTTTACTCCACAAAGTAGTTATCATGTTGACAATTTGGACATTCTTGAACTCTGGATAAATTGAATTATAAATCTTTAATATTTATTATTGATCTCACTTGATTGAATTATTATATCATTGTCATCATCCTAATACTTATATTTTTGTGAAAATCATCTTTGGCTCGTAGTGCATAGATGGACTATTGATTGGTATGATTATGACCAGGAATTATGTATCGGTATAATCATGACATGTAATGTTACAAATGATGTGGTAAAAGTCCTTATTGGCTCGTAGTGCATTGATGGACAGTTCTTTGGCATGATCATAATAACGAATATCCTTGGCCCGTAGTGCATGGATGATTCGTGGATGTGATACTAATGAATATCCTTGGCTCGTAATGCATTGATAATTCGATGATGTGGATTATTTATTGATTTGTGTTACAGAGATAAAATATTGATGATGAAATTTTAAATCATAGAAGATAGTAGACATCATGCTCTACTTGACTCTTCTAATGGATTGCTTATTCCGCTGCAGTTGTTGATCTAAAATTTTTTGTCTATTGTTTTCTATCAGATTTTTCTCTGTTGAGGACTAATGATAATTTATTCTGCATTATCTTAGTCATAATATTCTTTACTAGGCTAGTTGAGCTCACCCTTTTCTTTCATTGTTCTCTTCAGGAAATGAGAATATAGCTAGGACTAGTCAAGGAATAGAGTGATGGTCCAAGATGGTTGTTATAGTAGTCCTCACTATTTTATAAAAATAGTGTGATAATAATTGTAATGAGGACTTTATTTGAGTTTGGATATTGTCTACAAGACAGTATTAGTATTAAAACTCACAGTTTATGCTTTATAGTATTTTGCACGACAGTTCAATAGTTGTATAAATAAAGTTATAATTGAATTTGGTACCATGTATTTGACGACTCAGAATTGGTTGTATGAACTTATTTTGGGGGCCTCACAGTTGGTATCAAAGCTTAGGGATGTGATCCCTGACAGATATCTGATGTGATGCCCCCAAAATAGGTCCACACAACCCATTCTGAGTCGCCAAATACATGGTATAGAAACCAAATACAAACTTCATTAATACAACTGTCGTACAAAATACGACAACACATGATGTGAGTTTTAATACAAATATTATCTTGTAGACAATATCCAAACTCAAATAAAGTTCTCATTACAATTATTGATACACTATTTTACAAAATAGTGAGGACTGCTATAATAACTGTCTTGAACCATCACACCACACCCCGACTAGTCCCGACTATATTCTCGACTCTTGAGAAGAAAAATGGAACAATAAGGAAAAAGATGAGCTCAACTAGCCCAGTAAAAAATATTATGACTAAGATAATGCAGAATAAATTATCTTTAGTCCTCAACAGGGAAAAATCTGATAGAATACAATAGAGACAACAAGTTTTAGATCAAAAACTGCAGCGGAAACAACAATCCATTAGAAGAGTCAAGTAGAGCATGATGCCTACTATCTTCCATGATTTAAAAGTCTATCATCAATATTTTATCCATGTAACATCAATCAATAATTATTTCCAATCAACGAATTATCTATGCACTACGGGCCAAAGATAATCGTTTGTATCACCAGTGGTCATGATCTTGCCGAACACCTGTCCATCTTTGCACTACAAGCCAAAGATATCAATCAACAGTTCATCTTTGCATTACTGTCCAAAGATATTCATCAATCAAAAGTTCATCTTTGCACTACGGGCCAAAGATAACTTTCAAATATAATTTAAGTCTGAGAATTATGATAATGATAATAAGAATGAATCAAGTGAGACCGTAACATGGATTCAATTTCAAGAATAAGGGTCATAACAGATAACTTGGACAAAGAAGAAGAAAATTATTTTTTTTGTGAACTATACTCGTGAATAGTACCGAATGAATAGTACCGTAAGTATGAACAATACCGTATGAACAGTGCCCATGAATAGTACCCAGACATGAAAAGTTTCAAATTTAATAAGTAAGTTCAAACCAATATTCAAGTAAAATGATATTAGATGAAACACAATTTCTAACCATTTCAGGAATTATAGAAGCAATACTTACCATAGTAAGTTTAAATTTATGAATACGAGATGAAATAATATCGCTTACGTAATATGGAGTATGAAAGAAAAAAAATATTTCTTACGAATGCGGAAGGAAATAATATCATTTACGAGTATTGAAAGAAAATAATCTCCTTTATGAAAAAAAATAAAATAATATCCTTTACCTTAGAAGAAACTAGATTTGACTGGAATATCGTATTTTATTCTGAGAAAATCTTGCATAAAAAGTTGCACTCAAAGTATCCTTATACTCACAAGAAATATGCTCAATATTATAGAGAGAGAATTTTCTGATTCAGGTGTGAGTTTCATTGTTTAACTAAGCAACCTATTTATAGGAAATTGGTAGCACACAACTTCTGACAAATTTTGCCTACAGATGAATTTTGTAGCCTACTTATATTGACAATAAGGTTTTCACAACCAAGCTTCTCACTTCCATCATTTTTCACATGTTTTACTAATAAACAATTATAATTTATAAAATTATACCATTATAATATATCTTAATGAATATTTTATCAGAGAAGATAATTATGGATCCATAGAAAAATTAATATGCAAAACTTTCAAAAAATATCTCATGCTAAAATTCCTCCATTTATATCAAATTAAACAAATATTTACTTATCATATTTGAAACAACCCGGGTCAAATCCCGAGTTCGGAACAAATCTTGGGTCAAATCCCAAGTCCGAATCGAATCAAATCCATCCAAATAAGGCCTCAAACCACTGGCCCAATAGTATCTTCTTGGGTCATCTAGCCCACCATGTGCTCCCAAAAGGGTGACTTGAAGGTACTATTGGTAGTAACTTTATTTCCTTATATGCAGACAAATTTTTCCCTCTATCTTTCGATATGGGACTGGGGTGTTACAATATTTATCAACAATTTTTTATTTATTCATCAATTATTTACAAATCTTCAATCTTTCAATAATTATTCCTAATTAATATTACAGAATCACAATATTGACAACCAGATCGTTCCCAAGAAAGAGGAGGCTTTTTGATAAAGATTTCTCCTTACTAGCACATAATTATATGATCTAACCTCTTTCCTCGACAGAACTTTCTAGACATTATCAATAATGCTATCTAATAATATCATTTCAATAATATACAATAATATGAAAGACTGTGCAACTTTACTGTATCAATTATTGAGTGACTTCTTATGTAATAATCAATAATCAGAGATATTGTGTAATGATGTGTGCCACTGTGCAACCACGCGTATTAATGTACTTTTATCACTGGGTATTTCAACAGTTTTTAACGGTAAAAGTTTTGCCGTTATTTTTATAAAAAGGTTATTTCGCCGCTTTATATCCTCGGCAGTTATTCCGTTATGTAGTCTACTAATGATTATACTGTAAATGCGATATATTCGACAAAAAGAATATTCCCCGACCAAAACGAATATTTCCCGACAAAACAAATATTTTATGTCATTTTCTCAATATCATGGTTTCTCCATAAAACTTTGACTTGAGGTATAACCTTTGAGCGTAAAATATGTTCCTTCTTATCCAAGATTTTAACAGGTACCTCTTTATACGTTAAATCTTCTGCTATCTCGTCTGGTTCTAACTCAATAATGTGATTCGGGTCTTTCATATATTTATGTAGCATGGATATGTGGAAAACGTTATGAACATGAGACATACTTGGCGGTAAAGCGAGTCTATTGGCTATAGTTCCTACTCGGTCGAGGATTTCAAATGGACCAATGAATCAAGGGTTAAGCTTTCCTCTCTTCCCAAATCTTGTAACTCCTTTCCATGGAGCAACACGTAACAATACATGATTTCTAACAGTGAATTCCACGTCCCTTCGATGAAGATCATCATAACTCTTTTTTCGATCTTGTGAGGTTCGTATACGTTGCCGGATCATTTGAATCTTTTTCGTAGTCATGCGTACCAATTCTGGTCCCAACAACGTTGTTTCACCCACCTCGTCCCAACATGCTGGAGAGCAGCACTTTCGTCCATACAACGCCTCAAATGGAGCCATGCCTATACTTGCTTGATAATTATTGTTGTAGGAGAATTCCACCAATGGCAAGTACTTGTCCTAACTTCCTTTGAAGTCTAGAATGCAGAGTCTCAATAGATCTTCAAGAGTTTGAATAGTCCTTTCTGATTGCCCGTCCATTTAAGGATGATATGCAGAACTTAATCGTAAATCAGTGCTCATAGCTTTCTTCAAACTGACCCAAAATCATGAAGTGAATCTTGAGTCTCGATCAAAAACTATGGATACTGGCATACCATGCAATCTCACAATCTCATTTATGTACATACTAGCAAGATGTTTAAGTGAATAAGTTTCTCGTATAGGCAAGAAATGAGCAGACTTGGTTAATCTATCGAAAATGACCCAAATTGAATCTATGCCTTGAGAAACCTTGGGAAGACGAGTAACGAAATCCATGTTGATGTGATCTCACTTCCATTCTAGAATCTCAAGTGGTTGTAATGGACCTTTTGGTACTTGATGCTCCGCCTTGAAACGTTGACAAGTTAAACATCTTGAGATAAACTCTGCGATCTCTCTTCATATTGCTCCACCAAAATGTATGTCGAATATCAGACTCAATGTCATGTTCATGAGTCAGCCTAAGATCAGAGGTATAACCTATACTTGATGAACCAAAACTATGTCTTTTAAAATGAAATTTATAAATTCAAATCGTAGAGTAACTAATGTGACACCCCCAAATCCGAGTACTTCATTCCCATAGGATTTGGTGCTCACTATCAAAATAATTACATCTAACTACCCATAATAAAGAATAAAAACATCAATTAATTTAAACAATAATCTTCCCCATTAAAGGGTTACATCATCTCATAAACAATCCTAGGTATCTAACCTTAAATTATTACAAAAGTTTGCGGAATACATCATAAAAGAAAACAAGTCTTGTAACATAATGCATTTAAATAAATTCTAATAATTCTACAACACTTGGACATCTTGCCCTTTCCTTTGCTAGTAGATGGCTCATCGACTCTTTCAACTTTAGCTGCAGTGTTAATTGCAAGAGTGAACAAATAATTGCTCACTGATATAAAGAGTAGTAATAATAACAACATGAGAATGAACAACGAATGCTGAACAATAATGAACTTGTTCTACGAATCAAAAATGGAAAACAATTTTGAACTTTAATATCTGAGGGTCTTAAGACCACGAACTATGTCCCCGGTATTTAGGTATTACTACCGCAACCTTAACCGTTATTTAGACTATATAAACCCTCCTTAACGTACTTAGGGGGATCATCCCTTTGTACCATGTGCACAAACATCTAAACGTTACACGTACAAAATCCCCTATGTTAGGGTTGTTTGTCTCAGTTTGAATTTAGATTTTCCGCACTAAATAAAGTTTAGCTTGGAACTAACTTATCAATGGTTCTAGAATTTTAGAACACTATTCATAATGGACTAGTTCAATCAATAAGAGTTGCTTACTACTTGGAGGTTTAATATAATCAATATAGAATTGAACAAGATTATCAAAGTCAAAGACCGAATAACAACAATATATAATTGAATAACCATGATATACATGCAAAGTGCTATATTCAAAAGAGTTAGAACAATCTCATTTGAATCGATGTATTAGAACAATATATGCTTTGAATAATAATATCAAGATTTAGAAAAGTAAAACTCGCTCGAGGTAACGAATTAGGTTACAAGAGCTTGTACAAACATACACAAGATAGATATGTTTGCTCAACCTCAACATAGCAATTAGGAACTTATACAATGATAACTTAGAAATATAAAATTTGTATAAGTATAACATAACAATGATAAGTAACCCTTGCTGAATAATTAAGTAGCATAGGTTAGGGATACTTGCTCAATAAAAGTTTAGGATAAGAAACTTGCCTTGTATGGAAGCTACATAAGTATAATAATTTTCTCCAATTACCCTACACATAGTTGTATAAATATTAGCTTTATGGGTTTAACCCATCATTTAGGTCATAATCTTAACTTAACATCTACCCATGTTGGTTAACACTTTTAACGAATCTGAAATCTCACAATAAACTAACATAAATCTTGTCATTTATCTATTAACTTTTGAAAACATCACATTTGGTTCATCACATAACTTACTAATTCATAATCCATAGTTTCAACTTTGTGATTACAACATGCTGTTATATCTTATAACACATTTTAGGTTCCTCTACAATCATCAAATAAGTTAGGTTAACAATTTCCAAGTTATGTTGTTAGCAGTTCAATTCTAGGTCTGACTGACCACTGGCGCGATCGCGCCATGGTTAGCTTAGAGTCTGACGTGCCCGCGCGGCAGCGCGCCCGCGCTCGACACCAGAAATAATTTTGCAGAAACTCGAAATCAGACTCTGCTCTAAGCCAAAAATCCCAATTCCACAGAAATTTATGAAACCTAGCAACTAAAACTTTGTAATAACATCACTAAACATGCTATTCACCATTACAACTACACAAACATCACATATATACAAATTTGAAGAATCCAAACCACCATTTTCCAAATTTCTCCAATTTTTACACTTTTAGCGAAATCGATCACCGCGACTTCGTTTCTTAACCAATTGACATGATTCAAACTACGCCGCTTTCGTTTCTTAACATAGTAACATAATCCAACATCAATTTTTAGATTATCATACATATTAAACATGAAATTTTGTACTTTCTTAAGCCATTTTCATAAACATACATTGTTATTTACTTTTCTCCCTACAAAACCAAATTTCATGTATTCTAATCATCAAAGCACTCACATAAGTTGATTAACAGATTATAAACCCTTCATACATGTATATATAACAATCCAACATAACTATCAATAGAAATTTCAAAAACACAAGTTAAAATTGGAGTAAGTTATACCTTGATTTAGCAAAACTATTAGCAACCCTTCTTTTTCTCTTGACAATCTCAGAACAATTTCTTTCTTCTCTATATTCTCTGTGATTCTCTCTTCTCTCACAACTCTCTGTCTTAGTTAGCCTTAGGAAAATAAGACGCGAAAGAAAAATAAACTGATATGGCCTCTCACCCACGTACTTATCAGTTAACAAAAATAAAAAGGCGTCAGTTAAAATAAGCCAAAGGGCACTAGGCATTGTTTGGCTATCACCTATTTCCCCAAACTAAATTATTTTAATAATATTATACTATATTCTTTCATGTGTCACACTCTAGTTAATTTAAATAACTTTAGTTTAGTTAATTTAAATAACTTATAATAGTAATTATAATACTTTCTATTATAATTATATTTATGAATAATAAATAAGTATATATCTAATTTAAATTATTAAATTAGACAAAAACATTACTTTATTTAATTTACTTATTTTCTTTAATATTAAATAATTCATTTAATTTAATTATTTCTATTAAATTAAATCCTCAAATAATAAAATTACTATTCATTAATTTAGTTAACATACATACTCAACTAAATTATTACATCACAATTCATCAAATATTTATTTCTCTCAATAAATAAATTATTTAAAATATTTATTTAATTTAATAAATATTTAAATTAAATTACAAATTTCTCGATCGTTACAACTAAAGCATTCGTAAGGTGAACTGTTCAACCAGTTGACGAAATTGTAGAGTGCCAAACAGAATTGTAGAGTTACTTCTGCAAGTTTAAAGTCAAATCGTAGAGTGACAGGCAGAATTGTAGAGTGACTTCTACTGATCGAAGAACACCTCCACCAAATCATAAAACGATTGCACAAACTGGATAACACTTCCATATACTCATAAAGTAACTTTGTATGATTCTAGAGTCATTCTATTGAATCTTAGAGTGACCCAAAACTGCACAGTTGTAGAGGTCAACCTTACGATCGTAGAGCTCTAAGCCTAAATCGTAGAGTGTGTATGCATACTACCAAAAAGGGGTAAGTTCTGCTCCTTGATTGTTGAATCTATTTCATTTCTTCCTAAAACAAGTACATCAACAATCCAGTATGCACCTAACTAATTTGGAATGATAAAGAGGAGTTAAGAATATAAGAATGGCTATTAAAGATACAAGTCAATCACTGTTATAACAAGCTCAAAGATGTAAATGGGAGACTTAGTGTTTGATATATAATGAATAACTCAAATGAGAAATTTTGATTACCCTTATGTAGTAAAACATTAGGGAAGGTAGCTAAATAATAGAAATACTTATATGATATCAGTGAGTCATAGCGATGTAAGCTATCAAATGAATAATTTAGTAGAGATTGACATTTATGATAATTTGGCAAGTGTAGGTTATCTGAAAAGAGAAGAAAGTAAAGTTAAGTGTTGCTGCAATCTAGGTAAGTTCCTAACTTACACAACTTTATATATTGTGCAAGTTTCTTACACAGACTATGTATATTATGTCAACTTCTCTAGTTAAACAAATTGATTACTGTTATATAAACTTTGTAAATTTTGACAACTGGTTCCGTGACTTATACCTTTTAAATTGTGTCTTCGATAGACTGTGCTAATAATCGAGTGGAGGAATTCTGTGAAATTATTTTATAGTAAACCCAATAAGGTTGTTTACTTATACATACTTTGTATTCAACCTTCCACGATAATGATTAAAACTATAAGTGGTTTTGAAGAACATATCTATGCCATTTGATTCGGCTAAACAATGAGTAAAATAATTGTGAATCAATTAAATATTCTTGAATGGCTACTCCAACCAGGTTTATTCTGGTTTGGAACTCTTGTGAAAGCTGAGATGAACAACCATTACACTAAGGATTATATATACCAAATTGGGAAAATACCAACTCGAGCGCTATGACTGAATGTTATACATAATGTGGGTACGACGGGGCTGATCACCTCATGAGTCTTTTTCGGACCTTCTATGTGTTCTTGGTCCTTTATAACCTCTCAGATGTAATAATTGTTGTGATCTTGAAAGCAGATTATTTATCTACTCTTGAAACTCTACAATTTCTTTCCTAGACTGTTACTCATATATCTAAACTCCTGAATTATTGAAACATGAGAACCAATACAGGTTATTGACATTATACTTGTTAAGCAAATTTGTTGCTCACCCTTGCTTAATAAAATTATACAGTAAAGGCTGAACAGGAAGGATAAAGAGAAGGGCAAAGCTACCAAATAGCTTTAGCTATTATTATTAAGTAGTTATGATAATAAACTGTATTGAGATTTATATTAATTTTGGTGTATTTGAAAGACCTAAGCTAAGTTATGTAATAGTTAAGGTCGCGAGAACTTGGGAAAAAGATTGTAATGCTTATTTATTTTATATTATTCTGTAATATATTGATATTTGATAGATTATGAGATTGTATCGTGGAGCACCAAGTTAAGGTATATGTATCTAAATTTGGGAGCGTCACAATAGCCTTATATTTATAGTGATCACACCTCCTCTTTGTCTCATTCCCCGTATGGAAATAAGATTCCTCATTAGGTTCTAATCCTTAATGGGATTAAACTGAATCTCCTTAAAGAAAAGGAAGTCGGACTCTATCATATATGACACTTTCTTTAGCAGTTAGAGATCAAATATAATCAAGAATCTTAGATTCCTTAAAGTTCTTCACCTGCCCAAATAGGTTCCTATGTGGGGATACTTCCTCCACGTGGACTACGACCCACTGAATGTATTAGACCCAAATAATCATGCCCCAACATGCCCTCAGTCTTTAATTATAACGGGACATTTAATGGAAGAGTTCCTTATTAAAAGCTCCATAATTACATAATAAATGTGAATACACCAAGACCGAAATCAGATACCTCAGTAACGTACCCAACACTCATTGATGGGTACCTACATCACCCCCACGTTCATCATCATTCATGCTCATTCAATGTGACGTACACTGAAAAATGCGTGAAGCCCAAAAGTCCACCTTTTGAAAAACCTTCTTCTCAAAAGAAACCGCCACATTTTCAAATCTAATTTTCAAAAACCCTTGAGCTTTCTCTGCCATCTTCACCGTTTACTACATTTGTAAGACCCCAACTTTTATGAATAAAGATTTAATTTTTCTCTAAATATCATTTTGAGTAATATGGTGTGGATTTGATATAATGTTATAGTTGTGGGTAATATTTATAAATTTTGCAAAGTAAGCAAGTTTTCATAAAATATTCGATTAATCAGAGAATATTCGTTTTATCAGGGAATATTCGTACGACGACACAATCATTGGTGGACCCCACAACGGAATTACTATCGGAGTTAGAAAATGACAGAAATAACTTTTTATAAAAATAACGGCAAAATTTTTACCGTTAACTGTTGAAATACCCGATGATAAAAAAGTACGATGAATCGCATTGGTTGCATAGTAGTAGCATTACCAGATTGTACAATATCTTTGATTATTGATGCTTACGTGAGAAGTCACTCAGTTTTATTCAATAATTGTCACAGTAGTTGATGCATAATATCTTATATTATTGATTCAATTATTGTCATAGTATCATCTGCACAATATTTTATATTATTAAATTAATAATTGAGACGATAAAGTTATTCATATTATTAATTGCATTATTGATGATGTCTAAAAAGTTTTGTCTAGGAAAGGGGTTTGCTAACCTAATTGAGTGTAGAAAATAGTATAAGTTTTCTTCAAGAATATCCCCGCTATACCAGTCAGAAGTACTCTTCTTTTAAGGTAAGAGATATTATTTTTGTTCAATATTCGTAAGAAATAATATTTTCTTCCATACTCTGTAGTATGTAAGTAATATTATTTCGTTTTATATTCAAAATTCTGTACTCATTTTGTTAAGTATTGCTTCTATACTCCTTGAAATTAGTAGAATATCCTTGAAATTTGCGCTTCATCTAGTATCGTTTCACAAGAATATTTTTTCTGGACATTCTTGTTAAATTTTAAGTTGTTTATGACGGAGTAATATTCATGGGTATTATTCATACATACGGCACTATTCATGTATACGGTACTATTCACGGGGTACTATTCATGAAGTAACTATTCACGAGGTACTTTTCACTTAGGTACTATTCACCCGGGGTACTATTCACGACAAAAAATTGATTTCTTTTATGTCCAAATTATTTTTGATACATGAATATTATTCTTGAATTTTACTCTACAAAGCAGTTATAATGTTGACAATTTGGATATTTTTAAACTCTGGATAAATTAAAAATCTTTAATATTTATCATTGATGTCGTTTGATTAATGCTTATATCATTGTCATCATCCTCATGCTTATATTGTGATGAAAGTCATCTTTGGCCCGTAGTGCATAGATAGACTATTGATTGGTATAATTATGACCAGGAATTAATTAAGTATCGGTATAATCATGACCTGAAATGTTACAAATGATGAGGTAAAAGTCCGCATTGACTCGTAGTGCATTGATAGACAGTAGTTGGCATGATCATAACCACTGGTGATACTAACGAATATCATTGGCTCTTAGTGCATGGATAATTCGTGGATGTGATAATAATAAATATCCTTGACCCGTAGTGCATGAAAAATTCATGGATGTGATACTAACGAATATCATTGACTTGTAGTGCATAGATAATTCGATGATGTGGATTATTTATTGAGTTGTGTTACAGCGATAAAATATTGATGATGAAATTTTAAATCATAGAAGATAGTAGATATTATGCTCTACTTGACTCTTCTAATGGATTGTTTGTTCCGCTGCAGTTAGACTTGTTGTCTATTTTATTCTATCAGTTTAACACTATTGAAAGCTAACGATAATTTATTCTGTATTATCTTAGTCATAATATTCTTTACTAGGCTAGTTGAGCTCACCCTTTTCTTTCATTCTCTTTAAGAAATAAGAATATAGTTGAGACTAGTCAGGGAACAGAGTGATGGTCCGAGATAGTGGCTATAGTAGTCCTCACTATTCTATGAAATAGTGTGATAATAATTGTAATGAGGACTCCATTTGAGTTTGGATATTGTCTACTAGACAATATTCGTGTTAAAACTCTCAGCTATGTGTTGCCGTATTTTACACGACAGTTGTATAATTAAGTTTGTATTTGAATTTTGTACCATTTATTTGGCGACTCAGAATGAGTTGTGTATACCTATTTTGGGGACGTCACAACATTTCTGTTTTCCAACGAAATTACCTCTAATTCTCCTATGGCTTCTTCAAACACTCCATCCATTGACATCCCAATCACCACTACCGAAAACACCACCCCTAACTCTGCTCCAAACTCCACTGTCTCTATGGCTACTTCCATCCCTACCATTGTAGCAACTTCCTCTACCACTGGCATTGCCATTACCACTGACTCCACCGTAATCACCACCACCACCATCTCCTCCTCTGCCCCCCCTCCCTCCAAGCTCTAGTCCCATCCCAGACTGAGCTTTATACACAAAAAATGATGATGGAGTATTCCAACGAGGAGTATTTTCCCACATCAACAATAATGAAAAAAGACGTACGTAGACATAAAATTAGTCATCTGTTTTCCTAAGAAAATTAAATAAATACATAACATTTCGCATGCTATGCGGAGAATCCTAGTGCAAGATTAACAAACCTAATAAAAGTTCTCATTTATCTTATTTAACATAATCAAATGAATTTAGGATACCAAATACATGTTATAGAGGCCCGCTACACCCACCTTCCCTTTAAGATCTAGGACTTGATTCAAATTTAGTGTGAAAACATTTTCTCCGTTATTTTAATACTATATTCACACATAATTTGTCTGTTATTTTATACTTTTCTCCTTTTCTCATCACTTCTGCATTTTTGATTGTTTGACTTGAGTCATGTTTGGGGTGTGAGAATTCGCAATTAAATACAAGTGATTTCTTCTTTTAGCAGTGGCACCAGAGGACTCATCCATGCCTAAATCTTTAGGCTTCATTTCATTGGGTAGCTTCCAGGTTGAAGTTGTAGAAGCGAGTTAGCAAGAGGAAGCTCAATAGTGGCCATACCAAAAGAGACGCCTTTGCACACATTCTCCTTCCCGCATTGAATGGAATATACTCAAAATTAGCTCCTTTGTAATCGATGGTGTTGTTTTCAAATCTCTCTGCACAAAACTCTCAAAGATCAACCCAATATTCGAGGATCTCTTCCGATTGCCCAAGAATTGACTATGACTTTGGTTTTTGGGGTATAGTGTATCCATCAATCTCGATTCCTTCCCGCATTCTCTAGGGAGCAACAAGGGAACAGTGCATGCAGACGTAATGTTTCTTTGATCACCAACTTTAGGTATTTCAATCCTTGAATATCAGCTTCGTATATATGTTCCTTTCCTTTGAGAGCTTTCCTCACTTCAACTTGAGCTTTCTCCATCGCACTAGGATGTTTTTAATAGAATATCTGTACTTATTCTTGTAAATATTTTATATTAAGTGTAAATCTTATATATTAGGATAGGCTTTATTCTGTTGTATGTTAGTCAATCTCTTCCCTAGTTTCTAGCCTTTGATTATTTGATAACCCATGTATATTAGGGATCTCAATGAATGAAATATACTACGAAACAATTTCCTTTATGGTATCAAAGCTGGTTCCTTCCTCCCCATCTCAACCCTAGCCTTCTTCTTCTTCCTCCCTTCCCTTTGCTCCGTCGTGCCTCCTCATCATCATGGCCGATCAACCCAAATTCCATCTTGCTTTGGCTATCACTAACGTCAAATCTCTCATCCCTATTACGTTAGATCATGATTCTATCCAATATCATTCTTGGGCAGCCCTCTTCAAGGTTCACGCACGAGTTCATAATGTGCTTGATCACATCATCCCCCCACTGGATGAGACAGCCAAGAAGATGGCACAAGATGCAAAGGCAGTCGATCCCATCCTTTGGCACCGCCTTGATGCTGCCGTATTGCAGTGGCTGTATGCAACCGTATCACAAGACATCCTTAATTCCATTCTTGTGAACGATGACTCGGCTGAGAATGCTTGGAAATGTATTGCGGCGATTTTCCAGGACAATAAACACTCAAGAGCTGTTCACCTCGAAAACCAATTCACAAATACAAATTTGGAGGATTTTCCCACCACCACTGCCTATTGCAATCGACTCAAGCTTTTAGCCGATCAATTGGCGAATGTTGATGCTCCGGTCTCTAATACTCGATTGGTGTTGAAAATGATTGCTGGATTAACAGATGCTTATGCTGGTTTTGTGACTCACATTCAACAACATGACCCATTACCGAGTTTTGAGACGGCAAAATCAAAGTTAGCTTTGGAGGAGACAATGATCCTTCAACGGGCCGCTCGTAAGTCGGGTTCCACTGCTCTCGTCGCTAATTCTGTTAGCGATCATCGATGATGACATGAATTACCCCATTCCATCTCAAGGTCATTCATCTCATCATCGGCATAATAATACTCACAATAATAATCGCGAGAATAAGGGACAAAATAAGAAAAATAATAAACATAGCGGCCGGAACCCCCTAAGGGTGGCCGATATCACGCTGGCAGATGTAACACCGGCACATGACGTGGTGGATCGAGAAGAAGACCAATACCATGGCCTTGGCGGTACCGTGGGTCTTGGCAAAGAAAGGGGTGCTTTGGTCAGACCTCCTGCCCATTTCCCACATTCAATTGGGCTCTACTTAATGCTCCCTACACACGTAAGCACCAACCGAATTTCGGGTCCAAGGCCTCCTCAGGCCCTCAATGCCAATGCACCTAGCCCAACTGACATTGAAGCAGCTCTTCACACTCTCAGCCTTATGCAACCCGATCCGTCGTGGTATATGGACACCGGGGCGACATCTCATATGACATCCGCGTAAGGTAATCTCTCGTCTTATTTTAAATTGAGCATTGATCGTGGTATAATTGTCGGAAATGGCCATTCTATTCCTATTCGTGGTTTTGGTAGTGCTAAATTATCTCCTCCTCACCCTCCATTGGAGTTAAAAAATGTTTTCCATGCCCCTAATTTAATTAAAAACTTGGTTTCCGTTCGAAAATTTACTACTGATAACCAAGTTTCTGTTGAATTTGATCCTTTTGGGTTTTCTGTGAAGGATTTTCAGACGGGGCTGACACTAATGAGATGTGATAGTCGGGGCGAGCTTTATCCTCTCACCACCTCCACCAAAAATCAAGCCATCTTACCTTCACCTTTTGCAGCTTTGTCTTCTTCTCTTTGGCATAACCGTTTGGGTCACCCGGGAGCACCGGTTTTGGACTCCCTTAGGCGGAATAATTTTATTTCATGTAATAAAATTAGCAACTCTCGTTTTTGTCATTCATGCCCTCTTGGTAAACATGTTAAATTGCCATTTGTTGATTCTCATAACTCTACTTTTATGCCATTTGATATTTTGCATAGTGATTTGTGGACATCTCCTGTTGTGAGTTCTTTGGGTCACAAATATTATGTATTGTATTTGGATGATTATTCGAAATTTTTATGGACATTTCCCATCTCCAAAAAATCTCAAGTATACTCCACCTTCCTTACCTTTCGAGCCTATGTTAACACTCAATTCGAAAGGGAATTAAAAAATATCCAATGTGACAATGGTAAAGAATATGACAATGGTTCTTTTTTTGCGTTTCAGGTGAAGCTAATGGTATTTCTTTTCATTTTCATGCCCACATACTTCATCTCAAAATGGAAAAGCCGAAAGAAAAATTCATTTCTATTAATAATCTCATTCGCACATTGTTAGCTCATGCGTCATTTCCTCCTTCATTCTGGCACCATGCCTTACAAATGGCAACGTATCTCCTTAACATCTTACCAACTAAAACTCTTGCCTATCAATCTCCTCTCAAACTCTTATACCAAAAAGACCGTCAGCATTCTCACTTACGAGTCTTTGGTTGCTTATGTTATCCCCTCTTTCCGTCCCCTACAATAAATAAGCTTCAACCTCGTTCCACTCCTTGCGTCTTTTTGGGTTACCCATCAAATCATCGTGGTTACAAATGTTATGATTTATCCTCTAATAAAATTATCATTAGTCGCCATGTATTATTTGATGAGACAGAGTTTCCTTTTGCAAAGCTGCATACTCCTACATCTTCTATATATGATTTTCTAGATGAAAATATATCACCTTACGTGATTCATCATCTTCACTCCAACCAACCCACTAACCCGCCCACCTCGCTGTCCAGCCCGCCAGGCAACCCAAATTCCCAGCCCATCTCATCAACCACAACCTGCCCACTGCCACCTCCTCCAATCCCCAACTCTATCCCACCGTTGGACCATTCATCTTCTCGCCCAACCACAGACCACACACAACATCAACCTCTCCCTCCCATTTTCCAGCCCACCTCGAGTTCAGACCTCAAACCGGTTACTAGAAGTCAACATGGTATTTTTAAACCAAATCAAAAATATCATCGTGGTCTTTCTCACTCATGTCACAAAGTCACCTCTCCTCAGAACTCCAAAGATTATGCGCACTCAAGGACCCGAATTGGAAAATGGCTATGGACGATGAATATGATGCTCTTATTAAAAATAAGACGTGGGATTTAGTTCCCCGTCCGCCTGATGTTAATATTATTCGGTCTATGTGGATTTTTTGACATAAAGAATATTCTGACGGTTCTTTTGAGAGGCATAAAGCCCGTCTTGTAGGTGATGGTGCAGGTCAACAAGTTGGCGTGGATTGTGGAGACACTTTTAGCCCGGTGGTCAAACCGGTAACTATTCACACAGTACTCAGTCTTTCTCTCTCTAAGGCATGGCCCATTCATCAGTTGGATGTTAAAAATGCTTTTTTGCATGGTGACCTCAACGAAACAGTATACATGCATCAGCCCTTGGGTTTTAAAGACCCTGCTCGCCCTAATCATGTTTGTCTTCTAAAGAAATCTTTGTACGGGTTAAAACAAGCTCCCCGCGCTTGGTACAAACGATTTGCCGACTATGCTTCTTCCATTGGGTTCACTCACAGCAAGTCTGACAACTCTCTCTTTATCTCTCGCAACGATACTGATATGTGGCTTATATTCTTCTGTATGTGGACGATATTATTTTAACTGCTTCTTCTGATACTCTTCGCAAGTCCATCATGACACTTCTCAGCTCCGAATTTGCTATGAAAGACTTGGGTCCACTAAGTTATTTCTTGGGTATAGCTATCACTCGTCATGTAGGTGGTCTATTTTTGTCTCAGAAAAAGTATGCAGAAGAGATTATTGACCGTGCTGGCATGTCCTCTTGTAAGCCTTGTCCTACTCCGGTTGACACCAAACCGAAACTCAGTGCTACATCCAGCAATCCTTATGAGGATGCTTCTCATTACCGCAGTCTTGTCGGGGCTCTACAGTATCTCACATTCACACGCCCCGACATATCGTATGCGGTACAACAGATCTGCTTGTTTATGCATAACCCGATGGATGAACATATGCAAGCTCTCCGCCGCGATTCTCAAGGCTTACATCCGTGGTACTATTAACCATGGTCTACATCTTTATCCTTCTTCGATCTCCACTCTAGTTTCCTATACAGCTGCAGATTGGGGTGGATGTCCAGACACAAGGAGGTCAACTTCTGGTTATTGTGTATTCCTCGGTGACAATTTGTTATCATGGTCCTCCAAACGCCAGCCCACACTTTCTCGCTCTAGTGCTGAAGCAGAGTATAGAGGCGTTGCCAATGTCGTCTCTGAATCATGTTGGTTAAGCAATCTTCTTCTAGAGTTACATTGTCCTATTCATAAAGCCACTTTAGTTTACTGCGATAATGTTAGCGCGATATATCTTTCCGGAAATCATGTTTAGCATCAACGCACTAAACATATTGAGATGGATATTCATTTTGTTCGCGAACGAGTGGCTTGTGGACACGTACGCGTCTTACATGTCCCTTCGCGCTATCAGATTGCTGATATTTTCACAAAAGGGCTTCCGCTGGTTTTATTTCAAGATTTTCGAGAGAGTCTCAGCATACGCGAACCTCCCGTTTCGACTGCGGGGGTGTAATAGAATATTTGTACTTATTCTTGTAAATATTTTATATTAAGTGTAAATCTTATATATTAGGATAGGCTTTATTCTGTTGTATTTTAGTCAATCTCTTCCCTAGTTTCTAGCCTTTGATTATTTGATAACCCATGTATATTAGGGATCTCAATGAATGAAATATACTACGGAACAATTTCCTTTAGTTTTATTAGTTCGGACATTGCCCATTCAAGTATCATTTGAGGAAGTGTCGGCCCAAATTTGTGAACATATCCCTAATAATATATATTGAATATTTTTAGTAATTAACATAATTATTTACTCGCGCATTTTTTTTATTTATTTATACATAGAAAAATTTACCAGAATGACGCCTTGCATGTCGTTGGATGAGATGGGAAACTCAAGGCGGTTACTATCGTTAATTCTCAAAAGAACATCAAGAAGATCTTCCTCCTCAGCATCAACTACAGTTCCCTCCTTTTTGCTTGCCAGTTTTTCTTTGTGCTCTTGCATAATGTTGTCAAAGATACAGTCAAGCTTCCGCCTCACTTTCTGTAACATAGGCTTCATCCCGCTAAGGACAGGAAGAAACTTCAATGAAGGAAACAAATCAGTCATAAAGAAACCCGAACCCAAGTACGCTATATCTTCAACCACCTTTATCAACTCATCTTGGTACTTGCATCTCTTTCCAATCGTGGCTCTACAAGTTATCCCATTCGCCAATTCGGAAACTTTTTCACTTATATTCACCGGTGATCCTAACGATGATCGAATGGATTCAACGAGATTAAACGACTCCTCCTCTCGAATAGAGTGGAATGACCGGACTTTATTGGCACTTAGGAGTTCTAATGTGCATATTTTACGCATTTGTCTCCAATAATCACCATAAGTAGCCAACACAATGTCTCTACAGTTGGCCAAAATAACTTGGCCTAGTAAAACCGTTGGCCTGTCTGCAAACGCAATATCGTGCGTTTTTAGCACTTCTTTGGCAACTCTAGGTGATGATATGACAATGGCAGAGATTTCGCCGAGCTGAAGATGCATGAGAGGTCCATGTTTGTTTGACAACTCTCGGAGAACGCGATGCGGGACTGTGCCAGCCGCTTGGAGCAAATTTCCTATGAGAGGTAGCTTCCATGGCCCTGGTGGCAGTTTTGTAGTTGTGTTACTGGTTTTGAATCTTTTGAATTCCTTTAATAACTTAAACAAAAACAAGAAAAGGAAGATGAGGGAGGAGATAATAGAAATGGGGGATTGGAACTCCATTGTAGAGTGCAAATAGAAATGGTTGTTTCGATGTGTTGTTATTGTTTAACAATTTGTGATTTTATAGTGGTGAATTATTTGACTTTTGAATTTTTTAATTGGTCGGTTAACTTGACGAAGTTAGTGGAAATTAAATTTCAGCATTTAATAAATGATGCTTCAATTCTTTAGTGGTACTACTTTTTGAAAAGTTTTAAAACTCGGCTAGAGCTTTGACTTCGCAATTACAGATAATTTGTGAGCTGTGGAACGTAGCTGTACGTAGTTTACAACATTATTGAGACGTCAATTTGATGATTATATATGTGCAACAAATTATTGACTTATATACTTTGAGCTCCACTATTGGCATGCAATATGTTACTTGGTTTGAGGATTTTAAGAAATAATAATTAAAAAATAAAATCTCTAAATTATGATTAAGATGTTTATAGGGTAAGAGAAGAAGTATCAAGTTAAAATCAATTGACAATCATCATCGGTAGCAAATGATGGTTATGAGCTCTTTAATAGTCACTAGATCTTGCTTACTACAAAAAAGTGCATTTGTGACAATTTATTGCACTATATTAACGGTATCAAATGATATTTATAGGATTCGAACCCTTCTACCATTTATAAATTAAATAACAAGTATTATTATCACGTACACAAAAGTTCAAATCATAATTATAATTTTAAAACAAAATATAAAAGGAAATATAAGTGAGTTGACTTATTAAACAAAATTAGTCTCACATAAAATTTGGTGATTGCAATAACAATCACAAATACTTTATAATTGTGGTAAAATTAGTTATCATTGAGAGTCATCATATATATTATTGTTTTGTGATGGCTTGAAAATTTCATCATAAAATACCTTCTTTTGTAACTACAAATATTTTATGGTCATGGCCATCATAAAATATTGTTTTGATTATTTTTTTTATTCAAGTATTGGTGATAGCTTAAATGCAATCACGAAAAAGGTATTTTCATAAGTGATGACTTAGTGCCTCACACAAAGAAAATTTATTTGTATAAAAAATTTATTAATTGATCATGGTCATCATAATTATAATACATTGATGACAAAATTAGTCATCACTCAACGTCCATCATATATACTATTACTTTGTCTGTTCGAAAAGTCAAGTACATGAAACCTAAACAAATATGAAGGCTGAAAAGCACATGAAGATGAGGTATCAATTGCCATTTCAATAATGGCCTGAAAGATGACACACAGTATACCCAAGATCTCATAGCCAGTTAAGTACTTAAGTACTGCAATTAACTAAGTATTGCCCCCTATATATATGGTACTTAGACTTTGTTTGGAACCTGAAAATTCAGCCGGCGGGATAGTAATTATCCTGCGGACTAGGTAATAAATAAATTCACAAGAACAAGAGATTCATCGAAAAATATAGAGAAATTATCTCTAATGTATAAATTTATATTTATCAAAATCAAAGTTATGGAATCCCACTCACAAGCCGGATTTTTATAGTTTTTATATGATAGTGAGTGTACACCAGATAAAACAAAAAATGAGACAACATATTTGAATTCTTCTGATCACACACCACTTTATAATGAATCTAATTATTTTGTCTCATTATCTGTCGTATTTGCTATCCAAATTTCATGTATTGCTGCTACTTAATCCTTATTTATCTCTGTTAATAAAGAATAAGGATATTTTTTTTGCTATAAAAATCTTATTTATTTAATATTTATTTATCTATGTTAGATATTAATTTATTAATAAAAGTACATTATTCATTAAATGATCGTTTAGTTTGTTTATATATATATGTATCTCCATATTATATATGTTATAGTTTATGTGTATTAATAAATGTTATACACATAAGATATAAATCATATCTAATATGTAAATAAAGAAATAATGATTTATAACCTAGGATGATATGGAGATCATATTATCATATAGGTTATAGTACTTTAATGTAGATTATTTATCTTGATAATGAAAGTTGGACTTCTAATTAAAATACTAGTGCATAAAGCAAGTGTCCATTAAATGAATCATGTGAAAATATTTTCACATAAATACTAATTTGGAATTTTTTATTTTTGAAATAATAGTGGACTTAGCATTGTTATATATATATATATATATATATATATATATATATATATATATATCATGTTATCAAACTACATTTGATTGAGCCCTAATTTACACCCAAAATAATTGTATTATGGAAAAATTTCGGGCCCATAAAATATTAAACTTTTTTTTTAGTAGTTTTAAAAAATAAAATAAAAAATTGATCCAAGATTTTAATCATCAGGAAGGTTTGAGTCTGAATAATATGTGTGTGTGTGTGTATATATATACACACACACACACACACACATATATATATATATATATATATATATATATATATATATATATATATATATATATAGAATTCATTCATCGTGACAACGTTTGCCACGAAATCTTGTTAAATTCTTAGAGTTAATCACATTAATCTTTGCGATGAAAGGTGAGATTAATTTAAAAAAAAGGCCAATCTTATTTCTACAGTATGTAATGAAATCATTAATTCAAAAATCATGTAAAATTACCAAGTTGCCCTGACAATATTTCACCCGCATTTGAGCTTGTGTAATAGGTCACTAATTTAGTTTGCATCACCAATTTAGTTATTATTATTATATTTAGCATTATTATTATTATTTCATGTTTAAACATATTATTATTTTAAACATATTAGACCTATAATAATATTATTATTATTATATGTAGATAATATTATAATTATTTTAAACATATTAAAATAATAATAATAATAATAATAATAATAATATTATCTACATATAATAATAATAATAATAATAATATGTTTAATAATAATATTATTATAATAATATGTTTAAAATAATTATAATATTATCTACATATAATAATAATATTATTATAATAATATTATCTATATATAATAATAATATTATTATAGGTCTAATATGTTTAAACATGAAATAATAATAATGCTAAATATAATAATAATAACTAAATTGGTGATGCAAACTAATTAGTGACCTCGCCGCCATAAGCTCATGCCATAGGGGTGAAATATTGTCGGGGGCAACTTGGTAATTTTACATAATTTTTGATTTAAATGATCACCACATATTTAGTAGCTAGCAGGGCTTTTTTAAATTAATCGATCGATTTTCATCGCAAAGATCAACTGAGATTAACTTATTCGAACAAAAGATGGCAAACGTCACACATGAATGAATTTCATATATATATATATATATATATATATATATATATATATATATATATATATAAATACTTATATATATATTGTTATCATCAAACTCTGTTTGATTGATCTTGGATTTATATCCGGTGCGTTTACCGCTTATATATATATAAGTGCCCCCAAAATAGATATATATCACCCATCTTGAGTCGCCAAATACATGGTATAAAATTCAAATACAACTGTCGTGTAACATACAACAAAACATAAACTCAGAGTTTTAATACGAATATTGTCTTCTAGACAGTATTCAATTCAAATGGAGTCCTCAATATATTTATTATCACACTATTTCATAGAATAGTGAGGACTACTAATGCTATCATCTGGACCGTCACTATGTTCCCCGACTAGTCCCAGCTACGTTATCATTTTCTGAAGAGAACAATGAAAGCAAAAGGGTGAGCTCAACTAGCCCAAAGAAGAAATATTATGACTAAGATAATGCGTAATAATTTATCGTTAGCCTTCAACAAAGTGTTATCTTCGATAAAATATAACAAACATCAAGTTTAATTGCAATGAACAAGCAATCCATTGAAGAGTCAAGTAGAGAATAAAATCTACTATCTTCTATGATTTAAAAGGTTTTTCATCACTTTTATCGCTGAGACTCAGCTTAATAAATAATCTACATCATCGAATCATCCCTGCACTACGGCCAAGGATATTCTTTAGTATTACGACCACAAATTATCAATGCACTACGGGCCAAGGATATTCGTGTATTCATCAATGGTCATGATCATGCCAACAACTGTCCATCAACGCACTACGTACGGGCCAATGATGACTTTTACCATATCATTTGTAACATTACGGTCATGATTATACCGAATAATCCCTGGTCATAATCATACCAAGTCCATCTATGCACTACAGGCCACAAATGACTTCCAACATAATATAAACATGAGGATGATGACAATGATATAAGAATTCAATAAAACAAGTTCAAGGATAAATTTTTAAAAAAATTTAATTTAATTTATCCAGAATTCAATATTGTCCAAATTGTCAACATGATACTGCTTTGTGGAGTAAAATTCAAGGATGATAATGTATCAAAAATGATTTGGACCGAAAAGAAATCAATTTTTGTTATGTAATAGTACTGGGTGAATATTATCCCGTGAATAATATTTCTAGAATAAGACTTTCAAGTAAATAGTACTTTGTGAATAAGACTCATGAATAATACTTTGTGAATAAGTACCTGTGAATAATACTTTTGTGAATAAGTATCAGTATAAATGAATAGTACTCATGGACAAAGATTTCTAAGCATGAAAAACTTAAAATTTAACAAGAATGTGCAGAAAATATCCTTGTGAAGCTATACTAGATGAAGCGCAAATTTTAAGGATATTCTACTAATTTCACGGAATAAAGAAGCAATACTTTAACCGAATGATAATATAATCAGGAATACGAGATGAAATAATATTACTCACATACTACAGAGTATGGAAGAAAATATTATTCCTATGAATACTGAATAAAATAATATCCCTTACCTCAGAAGAAGACTGGATACTGGAATAGCGAGGTAGCAGACTTCTCTTCTACTTTCTCTCTAAAGCTTCTCTCTCTATAAATGCTCTTGTGAGTCTTAGTGAATTGGTGATAATGAAAGAAGAATGAGCTTCTATTTATAGGAAAATATAGTTTCGATAATTGCATGTTGGGGCTCGAAATATTACAGTATAATACCTTCATATTTTTCTTCATTTTTAATTTAGTCCTGCAAGTATTATCAAACTTTCACCACCTCCCCTAATAGTACATCTTGTGAATCAATAGTACAATCATGTGGAAAAAAAATTACATTATAATACCTTCATCTATACCTCCATTTTTAATTTAGTCATGCAAGTATTATCAATCTTGCACCACCTCCCCGACCTAATAGTACATGAATATGAATCAATAGTACACACATGTGAACACATAGTTATAAGCATGTGAATTAATATCAATTAATTGCTCATTTATTCGATTAATTACCCGATTGATCAATATAACCTCCAAACATCCATTATTATCGAAATAGATGTCGATTTCTACTAACACTAATAATTCCAACACAATGGAGCTATCAATTTCATCTTTAATCAACACGAACTTATTCATTTTTAATATTATAACTCATAATATTTAACAACCAGGTCGTTCCCAAGAAAGAGGGGCTTTCCGATAAGGATTTCTCCTTATTGGAGCACAATTAGGTGACCAAACCTCTCCTCGATGTAACTTAGACATGTCAATATTGCAAATAATAATATGAATAACTTCGTCGTCTCAATTATTGATTTAATAATATAAAATATTATGCAGATGATAATGTGACAATAATTGAATCAATAATATGAAAATATTACGCAATAGCCTCGTGAGCAATAATTGAGTATAATTGAGTGACTTCTCACGTAAGATCAAATAATCAATACCGTGTGCTACTATGCAACCACGCCAGCAGTATTATTCTACTTTTACCACCGTGTAGTTCAACAGCTTTAACGGTAAAACTTTCGCAAGTTATTTTTATAAAAGATAATTCGCCATTTTCTAACTACGATAATACTTTTCGTTGTAGGGGTCCACTAATGATTGTCTTTGTCGCATTTAATATTCCTTGTTAAAACTAATATTTCCTAACCAATCTAATATTATATAACCACTGCTTACTTTGCAAAATTTGTAAATAATACCCACAACTATAACATTATATCAAATCCACACCATAATATTCAAAAATATATTTCGAGAAAAAAATTAATCTTTATTCATAAAAGTTGGGGTCTTATATATATATATATATATATATATATATATATATATATATATATATATATATATATATATATATATATTTACATTTCTCACTTACCGAGTTTACTTTCGTGGCGGTTGATCGTTCATATATATATATATATATATATATATATATATATATATATTTACTGACTTTTATATATATATATAATGCTTATGACTTTCATACAAATCGCATCATTATGTGAGCCTAGAATCATGTGATCACAGATTCAGTCTACTGAATCTAGATTCGATTCCTGTGATGGACATTTTCAGCTGTGACCAGCTTGTAAATTATTCACGGTGTTTGAATTTTCTTAGACGGCTCTCATGCTCACAAGGAGTTCGGCACTGCTTTTTATATTCTTCGCATCTCTAAAATAAAAGCAATCAAGCCAAACACATAATTAATAAAATTAAAGTATCAAATGCCTCAATTACTATTGAGCATAAGGGTTTGAAAAAACCTCTTTTACTAAACATCATTGCTATATCTTATTAAAATTGAACTTTTATACAAAATTCAAACCCTTTATATATAGGTGCAAATGAGGCAAATCACTACTTCCAGATAATTGCACATTGATCTACACACACACATTCAGATAAATGTTTTAATTGAAAAGTGGCGGTTAACGTGTTACAACGGATGTCGGGTATGACGCCCCCAAAATTAGGTATACATCACCCATCTTGAGTCACCAGATACATGGTACAGAATTCAAATACAACTTAATAATACAACTGTCGTGTACAATACGACAAAATATAAACTGTGAGTTTGAATACAAATATTGTCTACTAGAGAGTATACAAACTCAAAAGGAGTCCTCATTACAATTATTATCACACTATTTCACAGAATAGTGAGGACTACTAATGCACCATCTAGGACCATCACTCTATTCTCCGACTAGTCCCAGCTACGTTCTCATTTCCTGAAGAGAACACTAAAAGAAAGGGTGAGCTCAACTAGCCAGTAAGAAATATTATGACTAAGATAATGCAGAATAATTTATCGTTAGCCTTCAATAGTGTTAAATCGATAAAATATAATAACTATCAAGTTTAACAAAGCAATGAACAAGCAATCCATTTAAGAGTCAAGTAGGGAATAAAATCTACTATCTTCTATGATTTAAAAGGTTTTTCATCACTTTTATCACGGACTGGGAATTTTAATAAATAATCCACATCATCGAATCACCTCGCACTACTACCAATGATATTCTTTAATATCACGACCTCGAATTATCCATGCACTACGGCTTAAAGATAATCATGTTTTCATCAACTATCCCCGATCATGCCATAAAACAATTCATCTTCAGACTACTACCAAAGAGAATCCATAGCCATAATCATACCAAAAGCATCGCCCATCAATGCACTACGGGCCAACGAGGACTTTTTTCACATCATTTGTAACATTACGGTTATGATTACATCGAATAATCCTCGGTCATAATCATACCAAGTCCATCTATGCACTACACAGCCATGATGACTTTCAACAAAATATAAACATGAGGATGATGATAATGATATAAGAATTCAATAAAACAAGTTCAAGAATTAATTTATCTAGAACCGATAACGTCCAAATTATCAACATGATACTTTTCAGAAAGTAAAATTCAAGAATGCTCGTAAGAATATTTCCATGAAAAGATACTGGATGAAGTTGCAAATATCAAGGATATTCCACTAATTTCATGGAGTATAAGTCAAAGTTTTAACCAACCGAGTATAATAAAGAATGGAATAACAAAAAAAAAATTACCATGCATGCGATAGATCAGACATGTGCAAAAGTTATTCTAATGTAATAATAAATAACGGAACCAGTCCCACAGAAATGCATGCAGATGGATATTCCAAATGGTAATAATAAAGAATGGAACTGTGTCCGGTCGGCGTAAAACGCACCGGCTGAGGATATTCCAATGTAATAATAAATAACGGAACCAGTCCGACGTAAAACGCATGCATGTGATATTCCAAATGTAATAATAAATAAATGAACTGTGTCCCACAGTAAAACGATAGATAGGATATTCCAATGTAATAATAAAGAATGGAATATTAGAAAAATTTCACCACGTATGCAGATTTTTGATAGTACATGTTATTCCAACATAATAATAAAGAATGGAATAACAAAAGAATTTCACCAAGTATAGGATAGCCAAGCAGATACAAAAGTTATTCTAATGTAATAATAAAGAATGGAATAATGTAAGTTCTCTTCATAAATAAGAAAGAAAGAGTACTCCTTATGAAAGTACAACAAATAATATTCCCTACCTTAGAAAGAAGAGAGATTGGATATGTAAGTAGTGAAGTAAGATAACATTTTTCTTCTTTCTCTCTATAGTTTATCTCTCAGAGTTTCAAGTGAATTGTAAGAAATAATGAATGAATGAGTTTCTATTTATAGAAAAATGGATCGCATAAGAATTAACTCATAAACGGTCTGCATTAATTTACTTTAATCGACTATCCATATTTAAAGCAAAATCTTTTAAATAAAATATAATATATTCTATTTATAATCTAATAAAACGAATAACTTTATAAAAGAATTTACTACGCAAAATACTATGCAGTAATTATGCAAACACTATGCATAATAAAATATAATATATTCTAATTATTGTCTAATAAAACAAATAACTTTAAAAGTATTTTATTTTATATAAAAGATTTTACTATGCAAAAATACTATGCAAATACTATGCATAATAAAATATAATATATTCTATTTATGTAATAACTTTATAAAAGTATTTTATTTTATATAAAAAGATTTTACTATGCAAAACCACTATGCAGATATTATGCAACACTATGCATAATAGAATATAATATATTCTATTTATAGAATAACTTTATAAAAGTATTCATTTTATTACATTAATAATACCAATAAAACAAAACTCGAAGTGACTTATCACATAAGCATCAATAATCAATACCGGTAATATTTACTATGCAATCACGCCAGACATTCATTTCTTTACTACCGAGTAGTTCAACATTATTAATCAGTAAAACTTCCGCCGTTATTTTTAATAAAATATTTTTGTCGCTTTTCTCAATCCGATAATAATTCCATTCATGGGTCCACCAATGATTGTGCCTGTTGCATCTAATATTCCCCGATAAAACAAATATTCTCCCACCAATTGAATATAATATGACAACTTGATACTTTGCAAAATTTATAAATACTACCCACAACTATAACATTATATCAAATTCACACCATAATATTCAAAAAATATTTCGTGAAAATAAAATCTTTATTCATAAAACTGGGTCTCACAATCTCCCTCCTTATGAAATTTCGCCTCAAAATTTACGACGCATTCGGTATATCAAGAAGAGGTGAGGATCTCTCGACTTCATTTCATATTCTAATTTTGAGGTATAACCTTTGAGTGTTGAATACGATCCTTCTTATCCAAGATTTTAACACGATCTCCTCACACGCTAAATCTTCGCTATATCGCTTAGTTCTAATTTAATAATGTGGTTCGGTCGTCCATATATTTACGTAACATCGATACGTTAAAAACGTTATGAACACGCAACATACTTGGCGGTAAACGAGTCTATAGGCCACAGTTCCTACTTCATCGAGGATTTCAAATGGATCAATTAAATCGAGGGTTGAGATTTCCTCTCTTCGTCTATTCTTGCTTCTAGAATAACGCCCTCTTGAACCTTCTTCTTCACATTTATCACTCCAGGGTGTGTAGCTTGACTTGGCTTTTAATCAGATCGATTAAAGTTAATTCTACTCAGATATTCGTTATCTTCACTTGGGTCCCTAGAGTCTTTTAACTCTATCTTCATCACTTGTAAGTTATACGAAATGAGTCTTTGTGTTAACAATATCGCACTCGTAAACGCATCCGATCTTCTACTCAACACGTCAGCTACCACATTCGTTTTCCTACAATGGAATTGAATAGTGATAATTCTTAAATTTTACCCTATAAAGCAGTATCATGTTGACAATTTGGACATTATTAGTTCCTCAGATAAATTAATTCTTGAACTTGTTTTATTGAATTCTTATATCATTGTCATCATCCTCATGTTTATATTTTTTTGAAAGTCATCTATGGTATTCGTGAAAGGCATAGATGGACTTGGTATGATTATGACTAGGATTATTATTGTAATCATGACCATAATGTTACAAATGATGTGATAAAAGTCCTCATTGGCCCGTGTAGTACATTGATGGACGAGTTGTTGGCATGATCATGACCATTAATGAATACATAAATATTCTTGGCCCGTAGTGAATGGATAATTGTGGTCGTGATACTAAAGAATATCCTCGTCAGAAAAGTAGTTGCTAGGTGATTCGATGATGTGGATTATTTATTAAGCTAAGTCCCAAATGATAAAAGTGATGAAAAACCTTTTAAATCATAAAAGATAGTAGATTTTATTCTCTACTTGACTCTTTTAATGGATCGCTTGTTCCACCGCAGCTTAAACTTGATGTTTGTTATATTGTATCGTTTAACAATCGTTTAAGGCTAATGATAATATATTCTGCATTATATTAGTCATAATATTTTCTATTGGGCTAGTTGAGCTCACCTTTTACTTTCATTGTTCTCTTCGTGAAATGAGAACGTAGCAGGACTAGTCGGGGAAGCGGAGTGACGGAATTTGATGATAAAGATTAGAGTCCACACTATTCAAGAAAATAGTGGAAAAATAAATGTAATAATATTGAATTTGAGTTTGTATATTGTCTGCAGACGACAATATCGTATTAAAACTCACATTTTATGTTTTTGTACTTTGCATCGACAGTTGTATAATTAAGTTGTATTTGTATTCTGCGTACCATGTATTTGGTGACTCGTAATAGGTGATGTATACCATTTTGGGGGCGCCACAGCTTGGTATCAAAGCTTAGGATATGATCCCGGCTAAGATGTGAGACTAGAACTAGGAGAGGGAAGAGACGGGAATTCCTTCGCTAGTATGACCTACCTAAATTTTTTGGTATTTAATTGGTTGGTCGAGTATAGAGATAATATGTTGTATGTCAATTAACCCTTGTTTTTTGTGGCAAGATTTGAAAATGGCATCCGAGAATATTGAGAAGAAAGAATGGGGCACAAGAGACCGTTGAGTCTCCACAGATCAACAATCGTAATAATGTGCATCGAAGGCGACAATCCTCATGCAAAACAACAACACCGACCAAATGATGAACGATGGAATGTTCAGAGGCTTTATGCAATTCATGCAACATCAAAGCAGAGCGGCTCCTGCTCAAAATGCAGTGGAACATCGAAACTCTCGAATGGTCACCGCTAAACGCTTCAAGGAGCCGGGACCACCCGAGTTTATTGGAGAGCCAAAACCACTTAAGGAAGCGTGGATAAAGCAGATCACCAAGATATTTGATGTCTTGGGATGCTCCGAGAGAGCAAAAGGTTCCTTCGTCACCTTCATGTTGCGTGAAGAAAGCAGACATGGTGGGAATCTATAAAACGTACTCACTTAACGACTCAAGATGTCTTGGGAAACGCTCCAAGAGCTATTCAACGACAAGTACTTTCCCGAAAGTATTCGTCACACATGAAAGAGGTGGAGTTTATCAAGTTGGAGCAAAACAATATGATCGTGTCGCAATACGAGGCTAAATTTACTTGAGTTATCCCGGTTTCAGATCCCATTTGGTCGATAATGAGGAGCGAATGACACAAATGTTTTTAAGAGGTTTAAAAACCGAGATACGCCAATATCTTATTTCATAAACCGTGTTTGTACTCGAGATGTTGTAAATAGGGCTCATGACAGAGCGCCAGAACGAAAGTTAACGTAAACTAAGAGAAAAGCAAATTTAAGAAGATGAAAATACCAATGGTATCACCATCAAGTGGTGACAACAAACGTGGAGGAATCAACATGCCGTAAATGGTAACCACTTCGGTGGTAATCATGGCCAAGACAAGAAAATGGATATTTCAAGAAAAGGAGATTCAACAATGATGGAAAGATGTCAAGACCAAAGAACCGTGGTTAAGGAAGGAGAACCACCACCTCATCATATGCTTCAAATGCGAGGGAGGGACATATCACCAAATCGCGCGATGCCATCCAAAGCATGTTATAATTGTGGAAGAGAAGGTCACCTAGCCCGATTTTGTCGTTCACCGAAGACAATTTCATCTATGATGGATGCACAAAAGGTCATTCCCGTAAAAGTCAAAGCCGGTGGTGCAAGGAGAGCATTTGTTGTGACCTCCCGTAAAGCAAGGATCCCTAACGAGGTCATCACGGGTAAGTTTTATCATAAACTCTAAATAAGTCTATACCTTATTTGATACGGCTTCTACCCATTCTTTTATTTCTCCTACTTGTGCTCAACGATTAAATTTGACTCGGAGAAATTAGAACTTTGATTTATCTGTTGAAACTCCGTTGGGAGAAACCTTCATTACATCCACTGTTTATAAGTCTTATTTGGTTCAAATTAGTACCCTTACATTACCTGTCGATCTTATTTCATTGAAAATACTTGCATTTGACGTGATTCTAGGGATTGATTAGTTAACTACTCATCATACAAAAATTGATTGTTTTCGTAAGGTTGTTAGTTTTCATATTCCTAACCAACCTATTATGTGAATTCAAACAACTAAACCATTAAAATCAATCAATGTCATTTCAAGCCATAAAGCTATTCGTTTATCGAAAAACGGATGTCAAGCTTTCTTAGCTCATGTCACGGATCTAAACAAAAATACGTTAGTTTTGAATGATATTTCGTTGTTAATAAATTTCCGACGATTCCTCAAGAACTTCCTAGCCTACCCTCAGAAAGCGTGAAATTGAATTTTGTATCGACCTTAAAACCCAGACAAAACCCATTTCCAAAGCCCCATATCGAATGGCTCCTATTGAACTTCGTGGAGTTAAAGACCCAAATGCAGGAATTGTTAGACATTGGTTTCATTCGCCCCCAAGACGCCTCCTTGGGGTGCTCATGTTTCTATTCGTGAAGAAGAAAGATGGGAGTATGCGATTTTGTATTGATTATCTGGAGTCAATCATGTCACCATCAAAAATAGTACCCATTGCCACGTATTGATGACTGTTTGACCACCAGTAAGGCGCCAAATTCTTTTCAAAGATCGATCTTCGCTCAGATATCATCAATTGAAGATTAGAAATCGATGACATTCCAAAGACGGCTTTCAGAGCTCTGCAGACGGCATTATGAATTCTAGTCATGTCCTTTGGATTGTCTAATGCTCCCGCCGCTTTCATGGATATGATGAACCGAGTATTCAAGGAATATTTGGATCATTTTGTGGTCGTCTTTATTGATGACATCCTCATATATTCCAAAAGCCGTGAAGATCATGAGCAACACTTGAGGTCGATACTCCAAAAGCTTTGTGAAAACAAGCTATATGCCAAGTTAAAGAAATACGAAGTTTCGCAGGAAGTTGCATTCTTTGGGCACGTGATATCAAATCATGGGATATCCGCTGACCCAAGAAAGATGAAGCAATTCAAAGCTGGGAGCAAACTTAAATCAACGACCAAGACGTAGCTTTTTCTGCTTAATTGGTTATTATCGGAGATTCGTAGAAGGGTTTCTCGAATCACTACTCCATTAACTCTCGCCTAACTCAAAAGATACAAAATCGGTTGGAGCGTGGAACGTGAGAAGAGTTTTCAAGAACTCAAGAGAGACTCATTTCAAAGACCTGCTCGACAATACCATCCGCCTTGAGGATTTTTCATCTACAAGTGATGCTTCAGCAAAGGGTTGGGATTTGTTCTCATGCAACATGGGAAGGTCATATCCTATGCCTCACTCAAGAACTCAAAGAATATGAGAGGAATTATCCTACTCATGATCTAGAGTTGGTAAATTGTTGCTTTTATGCGCTTAAAATTTGGAGGCATTATTACTCGATGGGGAGAAAGTAGAGATCTATACGGATCATAAAAGCCTCAAATATTTCTTCACTCAAAAGGAACTCAACACGCTAAGAATGACGTTGGCTCGAATCGCTGAAAGATTATGATCATACTATTCAATACCATCCCGGAAAAGCTTAACGTAGTATCGACGCTACCGAGTAGAAGATCATACGCGGTACGAGTGTAATATTGTCAACGCAAAGGCCCATTTTTGTATGACTTGCAAAGGATGGAGTTAGAGATAAAGACTCAGGACCCATGTGATGATGGCGTAATATACGAGCAGAATCGACTTTAATCGATAAAGTTAAAGTCGCTCAAGCTAAAGACCGGCTCGATGCGTATGAGGAAGAAAAAGTACAAGAAGGTGTTATGCTAGAAGTAAGAATCGATGAAGAAGGAATACTTGAAGTCAACTCTGCATTTTGTGTTCCTAACAACCCTAATTTAAAGTATAAAATCATGATGGAGGCGCACAACACACCGCTTGTAATTCATCTCGGGGAGTACCAAATGTATCGTGATCTTGACATACATTTTGGTGGAGAAATATGAAGAGAGAGATAGCAGAATTTATCTCAAGGTGTTTAACTTGTCAACGAAGTCAAGGCAGAGCATCAAGTACCAAAAGGTCCATCAGCAACCACTTGAAATTACAGAATGGAAGTGGGAACACATTACCATGGATTTCGTTCATCGGTCTTCCCAAGGTTTCTCAAGGCATAGATGCAATTTGGGTCATTGTTGATAGATTGACCAAGTCCGCTTCATTTCCTACCTATAATGAGAAACTTATACACTTGAATGTCTTGCTCAGATGTACATAAACAAGATTGTAAGATCGCATGGTATGCCAAGAGCCATAGTTTTCGATCGAGACCCAAGATTCACTTCAAGATTTTGGGTTAGTTTTGCAAAAAGCTATGGGCACGGATTTATGATTTAGTTTTAAGATATCATCCTCGACGGACGGACAAACAAGAGGACCATTCAAACTCTTGAAGATCTATTAAGACTCTATGTCCTCGACTTCAAGGAAGTTGGGATAAGTTCCTACCATTGGTGGAGTTTTCCTACAACAACAGCTTATCGCAAGTATTGGCATGGCACCATTTGAGGCGCCATGGAAGAAAGTGTCGCTTCCAAAGATATCGGGATGAGGTGGGTGAAGCAATGTTGTTGGGACCGGAGTTGGTACGTATGACTACTTTAAAAGATTCAAACGATCCGACAAACGATATAAAAACCTCACAAGATCGACAAAAGAGTTCTTCTTCATCGAAAGGACGTGAAATTCGATATCGAGATCATGTGTTATTACGTGTTGCTCCATGGAAGTGGAGTTACGAGATTTGAAAGAGAGGAAAGCTCAACCCTCGATTCATTAGCCCATTTTTAATCCTCGATCGAGTAGGAATTGTTACGATAGACTCGCTTTTACCGCCATGTATGTCTCGTGTTCATAACGCTTTTTCACATATCTATGTTACGTAAATATGTGAAAGACCCAACCACATTATTGAATTAGAACCAGATTTAGATAGAGGAAGATTTAACGTATGAAGAGTTACCTGTTAAAATCTTGGATAAAAAGGATCATATTCTACGCTCCAAGGTTATACCTCAAGTCAAAGTTTTGTGGAGAAACCACGATGTGGAAGAAATGACCTGGGAGTTAGAATCTGAGACGAAATCAAGATATCCTTACCTCTTCGACATACCAGGTACGCACCCTAATTTCGAGGATGAAATTTCATAAGAATGGGAGGTGGTAAGACCCCAACTTTTTGAATAAAGATTAAATTTTCTCAAATATATTTTTGAATATTATGGTGTGGATTTGATATAATGTTATAGTTCAGGTAATATTTACAAATTTTGCAAAGTACGCAAGTTGTTATATAATATTCGATTGGTCTGGGAATATTCGTTTTAACAGGAATATTCAGATAACCAAGACAATCATTGGTGGGACCTCATAACGGAATTATTCATTTGATCGAGAAAACGACAAAAAATACTTTATGAAAATAACGACGGAAGTTTTACCGTTAACTTTTGAAACGCCGGTGTTAAAAAAATAAAGAATACGCTGTGGTTACATAAGAAGACACCAGATTGATTATTGATGCTTACGTGAGAAGTCACCGCTTATACTCAATTATTACACAAGAATTCACGATCATATCTCTCATATTATTGATTCAATTATTGTCACAAAGATCATTTGCATAATATTTTATATTATTAAATCAATAATTGAGACGACAAAGTTATTCATATTATTATTTGCAATATCGACAATGTCTAGAAGTTCACAAGGAGAGGTTTGGTCACCTAATTGCGCCAATAAGGAGAAATCCTTATCTGAAAAGCCCCTATTTTCGGGAACGACACTCGTTGTTAAATATTGTGAGTTATAATATTAATGATGAATAAGTTGTGTTGATTAAAATGAATTTTTATAGTTCCATTGTGTTGGGATTATTAGTGTTAGTGCAAATCGACATCTATTCCGATGATAATTGATGTCTAGGGGTTATATTGATAAATCGGGTAATTTATCGGATAAATGAGAAATTAATTGCTACTAATTCACATGCTTATATAACTATTTGTTCACATGTGTGTACTATTGAATCACATTATTTACTATTAGGGGAGTTAGTGCAAGATTGATAATACTTGCATGACTAAGTTAAAAATGGAGGTATAGATGGAGGTACTATACTGTAATTCGTATTTTTCACATGATTATACTATTGATTCATATGATTGAACTATTGATTCACATTATTTACTATTAGGGGAGGTGGTGTAAGTTTGATAATACTTGCAGGACTAAATTAAAAATGAAAGAAAAGTTGGAGGTATTGATCGTAATTTTTGAGCCCCAAAGCGTGCAATTATCGAAACTATATTTTCCTATAAATAGAAGCTCATTCTTCCTTCATTTCTCACCAATTCACAAAAGCTTTAAAGCGATTATTATAGAGAGAAATTATAGATAGAAAAGAAGAAGAGAAGTCCGCTACCTCACAATTCCAAAGATCCAGCTTTTTCCAAGTAGGAATATTATTATTTGTCAGACTCGTAGGAGTATTATTTCTTTCTTATCCATGAAAAGAACTTCGTTATTCCATTTTTATTATTCTATTGGAATAACTCAGATACGTGCTACCCTATACTTGGTGAAATTCTTCATTATTCCATTCTTTATCATTACGTTGGAACATCCTCGTCGCATGCGCTTACTATTTGGGACCGTTCCATTATTTATCATTCGTTGGAACATCCTCGTCATGCGTTCTCTCACGGACCGGTTAAAATTTTTATTATTTTGTTGGAATATCACGCTCGTGCGCGTTTACTACCAACTTGATTCCGTCTTGATTATTCTCGTTGGAATATCCCGTCTGCATGCGCTTTTACGACTGATTCGATTCCGTTATTTATTATTCTCGTTGGAATAACTCCGCATGTAGCGGTCTATCGCATGCCCGGTGATTTCTTTTGCTATTCCATTCCTTGTTATACTCGGTTGGTTAAAGTTTTGACTTCTATACTCCATGAAATTAGTGGAATATCCTCGATATTTGCGCTTCATCCAAAGATCTTTTCATGGAAATATTCTTCTCGAGCATTCTTGAATTTTACCCTACAAAGCAAAGATCATGTTGATAATTTGGACATTATTAGTTCTCAGATAAATTAATTCTTGAACTTGTTTTATTGAATTCTTATATCATTGTCATCATCCTCATGTTTATATTTTTTGAAAGTTATTTATGGCCTCAGAAGTGCATGATGGACTTGGTATGATTATGACTGTGGATTATTCGGTGTAATCATGACCGTAATGTTATAAATGATGTGGTAAAAGTCCTCATTGGCCCGTAGTGTATTGATGGACGATTGTTTGCATGATCATGACCATTAATGAATTCCAAAATATTCTCGAATTCGAAGTGCATGGATAATTGTGGTCGTGATATTAAAAAGAATATCATTGGTAGTAGTACAGGGTGATTCGATGATGTAGATTATTTATTGTCGAGTCCCAAATGATAAAAGTGATGAAAAACCTTTTAAATCATAAAAGATAGTAGATTTTATTCTCTACTGACTCTTTTTAATATATTGCTTATTCACCGCAGCTTAAACTTGATGTTTGTTATATTGTATCGCTTTTTAACATCGCTTTAAGACTAATGATAATATATTCTACATTATCTTAGTCATAATATTTCCCATTGGGCTAGTTGAGCTCACCCTTTTACTTTCATTGTTCTCTTGTGAAATGAGAACGTAGTTAGGACTAGCTAGTCGGGAACGGGAGTGAATTTTAATTGTGATGATAAGATTAGTAGTCCTCACTATTCCGGTGAAATAGTGGGAAAATAAATGTAATAATATTGAATTTGAGTTTGTATATTGTACAGACGACAATATTTGTATTAAAACTCACGACTTATGTTTTGTCGCACTTTTGCATTTACGCTTGTATAATTAAGTTGTATTTGTATTCGTACTCATGTATTTGGTGACTCGTAATAGGTGATGTATACATTTTGGGGTGTCAAACAAACACTACGCAGCATTTATGCAAATACTATGCATAATAAAATATAATATATTCTAATTATTGTCTAATAAAATAAATAACTTTATAAAAGTATTTTATTTTATATAAAAAGATTTTACTATGCAAAATACTATGCAAACACTATGTATAATAAAATATAATATATTCTATTTATAGAATAACTTTATAAAAGTATTCTGCTTTTTATAAAAAGATTTTACTATACAAAATACTACGCAGATTACTACGCAACACTATGCATAATAGAATATAATATATATTCTATTTATAGAATAACTTTATAAAAGTATTACATTTTATTACATTAATAATACCAATAAAACAAAACTGAGTGACTTATCACATAAGCATTAATAATCAATACCGTTTGCTACTATGCAACCACACGTATTACTGTACTTTTACTACCGAGTAGTTCAACATTATTAACGGTAAAACTTCCGCCGTTATTTTTAATAAAATATTTTTGTCGTTTTCTCAATCCGATAATAATTTCGTTGCGGGGTCCACCAATGATTGTGTCGTTGCACGAATATTCCCTGATAAAACAAATATTCTCCGACCAATCGAATATAATATGACAACTTGCATACTTTGCAAAATTTATAAATACTACCCACAACTATAACATTATATCAAATCCACACCATAATATTCAAAAAAATATTTCGAGAAAATAAAATCTTTATTCATAAAATCTGGGGTCTCACATCGGGGGGTGCCTAACACCTTCCTTTCGCATAATCAAGCCCCCGGACCCTAACGAATCTCGGTTTCACAAACCAGTCAAATAACATTACTAGGTCAATGTGTAAACCATTTTCGGTTGAGTAGGTGCAACCATTTAAAAATACCAACTGACGACTCTTACAGTCCAATCGTCGACATATACATGTCGGACCTTTTCACAACTTGTTTTTTCAAACAAATCTCATCTAACATGAGAACACCAAAAGATAAGAACAGAAAAAGGACAAATAAAAATCTCGACGTGGACATGAGATATTTACTAATCAAAACAGTTTAGAAATTATCAAACTCTTATCTTTTAGAACATACTCTTTTATTGAAACTCTTTAATAAAATCAGTTTCTTAATATTAGTTAAAATAGCTATGAATAAGACTCCTATATAGATAACAACCGATAACTTAATTATTTATGAAAATATGTTTTTAAAATCTTTTAAACCCTTTAAACCTTGATAAGATATTGCTTAAAAATGTCTTACATTGAATCTTAAGATTTTTTCAAATATTCATTCTTTAAGTTCCAACAGCTCCAAGTTTTTTGTCCAATTTTTTTCTGCAAAATTGCATCACAATCTAGACAAAATATTGTCCTTGTCAAAATTATCATTGTGGAGGAATTAACAAGTAATTTATATCAACAGCCTTGGACATATGTCATCCGCCATATCAACATCAGTACCATTTCCAAAACAAAAACACAACATGAGAATCCATTTTAAAGCCGTTTGTTCGGGAGCGTTTTACCGACCCTCCTTTGGGCCGAAGATTCAACACCAGAAGGGCTGGAGAGACCGATGGGCCGAAGCCCATGAAAGTGTTGGAGGTGTTCGCCTAACATTTGAAACCCTCCGGGACCATAGCCGAACCCGGTCTGGTGATGTTGAGAATTGGTCTTTGAGTTCTTTGGGTGAAGCCCAGATTAGATTATAGGACCTGCTTTGGGCTCACGGTGGGCTTTCTGCGTGCAGAGTCCTGCACCTATTCGTATGCATATAAGGCAACTCCAAAGGTGGTAATGAGATTGGACTCTACTTGCACCTTTTAAGGAGATTGTGTTGGACCCAAGTTATGGTAACTACCATACACTAGGAGTCCTAATCCGACTGGGAGAAGAATTCTAAGGTGGTGAGTACTATAAATATGAGGCCTAGGTTATCATTATGAGGTAAGACCTATTTTAAGCACTAAATACTTATCCTCCATTGTTAAACCTTGTAACGGCTCAGACTCATTCTCACACCGTGAGCTATCCCCGTGGCACAAGCCATCAAGCTTCGTGTGATCCGTTCTATCGGTGTTCTAGCGTGGATTCAGGTGATTGGACGCCTAACTTGAAACTTGGCGTTAACATCAAGCGCTTAGAAGGGTACCGCTTAAATAACAATCACAATCGAACACTTTTCAGGGAAGAAACTATGGCGAGTGTGGAGTATGCGATTTAAACCGTGAAAAGGTTAAACACACCGGACCACTCGTGTGGAGAGGTCGGTGAAAGATGACTGGGCTCAGTAACCCAGGGCGATCGAGATGGAGCCATTTGGCTCCCGACGCAACTCTTCCACTAGAGCAAAGATACTCGCAAGAACCTGTGCGGGTGGTGACGGGTTAATTCATGAAATACTGGAGGCGCGGGAAAAGAGTCGTAGCCGGGCTAGTCGAGATCAGAGAGAATTCATCCTGCAGAAAAAGATGCAGCAAAACAAAGATGCCATAATGACCTTACGTCTGCAGCAGGAAGAGCTCGAACTGCAGATGGCCAACGCGCTCGGTGAGGAAGAGGCGTCCTCTAAAAGGCGCCGGCGCCATAGCCGATCTCGGTCACCCCGAATGGAAGAAAGTGAAAAGGAGAGAAGTAGGTATCGAAGTCGTTCGAGGGATTGCCGGAGCCGGAGAAGAAGCCGGTCAGCAGGACGACGCTCCGCGCACCCGGGTCGGTCTGGGCAGAGGAGGAAAGACGAGATTCCCGAACGTGAGAAGGACAGACCCCATTCGTCCCCTCACGAAGGAGAATCGACCCTCGTCAAGAGTTTTTAATTGGAGAAAGTTATTGTTGGTGGGGTCCGGTCGAGGCATATTATCGACCTATATAGGTCACCCTTCTCTCCGAATATTAATCAGAGATAGCGGACCCCAAAAAGAAGATGCCCTCGATGGAGACTTATGACGTGCAGGGGACCCTTACGACCATTCGATGGGTATGACAAAGTTAATGACGATTATGGCCACTCTGATGCGACCAAGTGCCACATGTTTCTACTCTTACCACGAAGAAAAGTGCCCGGAATGGATGGGAACCTTGGCGACGGATCGATAAATTCATGGAAAGACCTTGGGAAAAATTTCATGACGGTTTGGGAGTAATAAGAGACGGGAAAGATCACAAAGATCCCTCATACAAGTTGCCGCAGAGATCGATGAGAACTGGGCGAGTATGTTAAGAGATTTCGGAGGTCGTGGGATCGGTGGTGGAGTGAATTCTACAAGCTCTGGGATTCTTCACAACGGACTTGACATCGGAAAATCAAAGAAGTTTCGATGAAGGACTCGGTGATCAATCCCTACCGACCGACCTGACAGAGGCCTTCCATAGGGCCGAAGACCACATAGCAATCGAGGAAGCGATGGGGAATTTCAAACCTCAATCCCACGAGAAGTATCGAGATCGGGACAAACAGAGCTATCAGAAATCTGACAATCAGGGGAGGTCGGATACTTACAAGAAAAACTACAACTGGGGCGGTGGAAGGCCACCCTTCCCAAATAAAGGGGTCAACAAGGTGTACACCGTGACTCAATACTGATCAGGCCAAGATATTGGAAGATATCCAAGCAAGCCCTTTTGAACCATGTCAAATGATCCGAAGCCGGGGAAGAGGGTCGCAACAAGTATCAGGCGTACCACCGTAGTCGGGTCACACGACGTAAGATTGCACCAACTCGAAAGACTTAATAGAAAAGAATGTCCAGAACGGAAGTTGGTACAAGACGTAGTTGGTCGAGAAGGGCCTAAGCCCTGTGGAGGACAACACCGAGCCCATTCGACAAACATGTACCGCAACCCGAACCCACAAGCTCGAGGAGTTATTGACGTGATATCGGCAGGGTCTGTAGGGCGTGTGACCGGCAGAAAAGGAATGGACATCTCGGCCGTCTTTATCATTGGTCGGGTCCTCGCCGAAAAGGCGGCAAAATATACTCAGTACGACCATCTCCTTCTCGGCATTTACTACCTACGTGAGCAGATCGAACCGCATGGACGGGGCATTGGTAATAACGGCTCGTTCGGCCGGTGGACATGAAGAGGATGATGATCGACAACGGGTCTTGGTTGATATACTACACATATGCATACCAACGGATGAACTGGGAGGAAAGAAGATAGAATTGGGGAGGAGAGGGGCGTTATACTCGCTTTCGATATGGCATCCGGTTCATGTGACGCACAATCACGTTACGGTCAAGTTGATGATTTACCCCGTGCCAGTATGTGAAATCATGGTAAAAATTTTCGTCAGATAAGTGGATTCGGCCATAACGCCATCTTGGGAAGGCCCACCTTATCTAAGACCGCAAGCAGTAACATCTATACCCCCACTTTAAAATCAAGTTTTCGACACCAAACGGGATAGGGAAGTAAGCGGAGATCTCGACATCGCCTCAAGATGTTATCGAATACCTTGATTTCCTCAGAGTCGGGGTTATGGATAAACAAACGATGACCATTGAGATCGAGCCATTCACTAAGGCAAGATTGAACCCATGGCTCTACCGGTGAGAAAAGCAGGGATGTTGAGTTGGTAACGGGCAATCCGCATAAATTGGTCAAGATCGGGAGGATTATCCGAACGGTGCGAATCACAGGTTCGGTGGAATTACTCTCGGGTGTATCGCCGACATCTTCGCCGGGAACCTAGTGACATGCCGGTGTAAGTGAATCAATCGATTACACAAACTTCATACTGGGCCAAACGGAAGCCGTTGATCTGTAAAAGAAGGATCTTTGCCCCGGAAAGATGTAAGATCATAGATTTAAGAGGTTACCAAATTGTTAGAGGCGTGGTTCATCTTTGAAATTGACTATCCCGAATGGGTCATGTAACGTGGTATCGGGTATGAAGCAAAATGGGAAGTGGAGGATGTGCATTGACTACTACTGCACCTAAACAAGGCTCGCCTAAAAGACTTCTACCCCTTACCCAACATAGACCTAACTAATTGATGCCACTTCGGTACGGAACGCCGAGTTTCATGGACGCCTTCTCGTGATATCACCAAATCTCGATGCCTGAGGAGGATACCTCAAGACTAGCTTCATCACTCATCAGGGCCATATATGCATATCGGAAGATGACCTTCGGACTACTAAATGCAGGAGCAACCTACCAACGAATGATGAACTTCGTGTTTCGAAAAGTAAAAGAAGTATGGAATGAATGTATGTGGACGACATGATCACAAGAAGCATGTCGGTCCGGATCATCTGGAGGACTTGTAAGATCGCTCGAAATGGTGAGGCAAAGACATAAATCGAGGCTAAACCCAACCAAATGCACCTTCGATTGGGTTCAGGAAAATTCCTAGGATATCTGGTCAGTAAACGGGGAATCGAGGCCAATCCAGAAAAAATCTCGGCGATCTTAGACATGAAATCTCCAAAGACATATAAAGATGTCCAACGGATGACGTAGTCAATTGCCGCCTTTGAGATTCATGTCAAGGTCACCGAGAGATGTCTCACCCTTTTTCGACACCTCAAAGGCCCGGCGACAAGAGTTTCAGTGGACTTGAGAATGTGAAGACGCATTCCGGGAGATCAAAAGATATTTGGGTTGGCACCATTATTAATGAAACCGATCCCCACCGAACCTTTATACTTATACTTGGGTCATGAGCCCAATGGCGATAGGGCGGCACTAGTAAGGGATGAGGAGATAAGCAATTCCCTGTACTATGTCGCCTATGTTCTCCGAGAGACGTAAACGAGATACCGAAACTGGAAAAATTCGCTTATGCCCTCATAATTGCTAGCAGAAACTCGTGCACTATTTCCGTGGTCGGTTGATAGTGGTCTACACCCACCAACCTTTGAAGAAGATTTTGCACAAGCCCAAGTATCGAGTGGCTAAATGGTCATTGGGCAATGGAATTGACACAATTTGTTATAGAATATCGCCCCTAACGGCAATCAAAGGGCGATATCATTGGTCGATTTCGTGGTTGAAAGTGCTCTTTCACCGAACCCGAATATAATATAGTAGCCGACACACAACCAATCCAGACCTCATGGACTCTATACGTGGACGGATCGTCAACTATGGATGTCAGCGAGCAGGGGTCATCCTAACTAGCCCCGAAGGGTTCAAGGTGCAACAAGCTATTCGGTTTGGGTTCAAGGCCACAAATAACGAGGCAGAGTATGAGGCCATCTTAGTTAGGGGATATGATTGGCCCGAAGCCTAGAGGTCTAGCGGTTGATCATCTACAGTGATTCACAGCTGGTGGTCAAGCAGTTACGGGCGAATACGAAGCCCGGGGGGCAAGGATAACCAAATATTTGGCTGAGCTAAAGGATAAGCTTATATACTTCACTTACATACTGATTGTCGGGGTGGGACCGGCCAGAGAATACGATAGCAGAGATGCCTTGGCAAGGTGGCAACAATCAAGCAAGCTCTTTCAATGGATCGTTGTACTTGAAATTTCGAAAACCGAAAGTGTCCCAAAATGTAAATTTTGGCTTTGACCGACTCAATCCGGGCTCACACCTTATATCTCCTACTTGGCCGATGGGACCTCCTTCTGGACCGAATCTAACTTGACAAGTCAAACACCGAAGTTCTAACTTCACCCTCATAGATGGAGATCTATACCGAAGGGCCTTTAGCTCTCCACTGCTCAAATGCTTGACTCCTTCAGAGGCAGACTACACGCTTCGGGAGATGCATGAGGGCATCTGTGGGGATCACATGGGAGCAAAGTCACTGGCGCATAAGATTTTGAGGCAGGGGTATTACTGGCCAACTATCTACACTGAAGCAAAGGAATACGTTAGGAGGTGTCCCAAGTGCCAGCTGAACAGCAATATCCCGCACCAACCCCCCGAGGAACTATATTCCGTCTTGTCCCCGATCCCCTTTGCTGTGTAGGGAATCGACATTCTGGGGCCTCTGCCAAAGGCTAAGGGACAAGTTAGCTTTGTGATCGTGGCTATTGATTACATGACGAAGTGGGTCGAGGCCAAACCACTGCAAAAGATCACCGAACAGGAGTGTTTGAAGTTTTTTAAAGAAGGGGTAGTCTACCGGTTTGGTATCCCGATGGCAGTGGTCTCGGACAATGGCTTACAGTTTGTGGGATCTAAGTTTGAAGGCTTTTTGAAAGAATTGGGGATCCAGCAATCGCAAGACTTGGTTGCCCATCCTCAGTCAAACGGCCAAGTGGAAGTGACCAATCGAACCCTACTCAATGGGATTAAACGCAGATTAGATGCATTAAAGGGTTTTCGGGGTTCAAGAATTGCTATCTCATTTTGTGGTGTCGAACTACCCCAAGGACTACAACCGGAGACTCCTATTCAGGTTGGCATACGGGACCGATGCACTCATTCTCGCTGAGATCGGATCTCCAACTCTCCGAAGTCACCAATACAAAGAGCTATATAATGATTTAGGGTTTGAGAGCAAATTTAGATTTGTTAGATGAAGTTCGGGATTCCGCCACGATGAGGTTGGCGATCTATCAAAGAACGAATCGGCCGACACTATAATCGGAAGGTGAAGACAAGGAGGTTTCATAGATGGGAGATCCGTCCTACGAGAGTTCGAGGCATCAACCCCAAAACACCAAAGCAAGTTAATGCCTAACTGGGAGGGCCTTATGAGGTGGTAGAGTGTCAAGCCGGAACCTCAACTGGCCGAGCAATGGACTGTTCGGAGGTAAAGAATACATGGCATGCTGGAAGACTTAGAAAATTTTACCAGTAATAGTTATGTCGTTCTTATTTTTATCCATGTAATCGTTTCAATTCAAATGATATAAATGAAAGTTCCCATTCCTGTCAATGTTTAACTTCATCTATTTTCACATTACTCTTGAGACATGCTTCTGCACTATCCGATCAAGAGCTTGGAAAAACTCCATGATCGAGATAAGTCTCTAAAGCATAATCGACAAGAGTTTAATAAATGCTTAGAAAGTGAGATCTCGGGTTTATCTCGATCAAGAGGTTTTGGCGGAACACCACCGATCGAGATAAACCCTAGAGACGATCCGACCGTAGAAGGTTCGGTGGACATAATCGATCGAGATCGGTCATATGAAACCGACGAAGAAACATTCATGGGCAAAGAGTATATCTTATTTATACTTAGAAAATTTCTACTTTACAAACCCGGCCGCCATTTACGATTCGCCAAGTACAAAAAAAATGAAGAAAGAAAATTTTCTTTATTACAAAATCCTACATATCTACTCGGTAGGAGGGTCATCTTCAGCATCAGACTCGTCATCCGAAGAGTCAAGGATGGAGACATCGAGCCCAATGACCATCAACTTTGCTTAGCCTTTTCCCGACGTCGTCTCATACCCCTTCACCAAACCGGGCTATGACCTTTATCGCTCAAGGCTTCCGATTCCTCATACTCGGCGATGGCTTCATTGGACCGCTTCGATTACCTTCTCGGGAAAGGCATTGACAGTAGCAATCAAGTTGTTGTTCTCCCTGATCAAAAACATCATCTTGTCGGGTCTCAGCATGAGAATCTCGTTCCTTCTTCAGTCCATTGTAGACCCAGACTTGACCTCCAAAGAACTCCACCTCCGTCCCAAGCTGAACTTCTTTCTTTGTGGATCGGGCGAGGGGAGGGATGGCTCGGGCAAGTATAGCGTTGGCTGCGCAGAAACACACACATCAGTACAAGAACGAAAGGTCAAAGTTAAGAGAAGCAATCGATTGACAAAGGGAATTACCGGTCGAGCTCGAACATAGGCCACCAAGAAGCTGGTGGGAGAGTACCCTTTAAACCCGGCCATCGTCACCGAGTAGTTTGAAGTGATCAAGAGGGTAAAGGGAAGACCTCCGACGGGGCTCTTGGGCCAACAGTGGTCGGTGATCCCCAGAAGAGTTGGGACCTAGGAAGAAGGAGTGGCATGAAGCTGGCCTGCATCGGGACCACCATCTCACCTGTCGGTGATCGGAACCTTTCGACAACCGAGGTCTCTTTGATTGAGGTTCGGGAAGAACCTCTTCGGTGTCTTCCGAGTCCTTGATCGCCTCTGTTGTGGAGGGGGCGCTAAAAAGTCGGCCAAGATGAAAGGCGGAGGCGACTTTGGTAAGCGCTTTAATGGCTCTTGGAGGGCTTGGACTTTTTAGTAAAGCCGCCTTTCTCCGCTGACTCATCTTTCGCCACTTTGTGTGGTGGGGTTCGGGCCCAAAGTGGACCCAATGACGATTCATTGATTGGGACCGTATCCTCCTCAGAACATCGTCATCAACGGGGTCTGATGAACCCTGGGGTGTGGCGGTGGCAGAGATGAGCGTCGACGACAACGCCTCGGGCTTGAAAATAGTCAACGATGAGGATAAATGGGTTAAGGCATGGAAAGCTTCAGAAAATAGGAGGAAAATAATGAAATCTGAAAGATACTCTGGCCATGTTTGTACAACCAAAGCTTCGTTCATCGAAGCCCTGATTCCATCGGGTCCTTTGCTATTGCTTGTAGAGCGTTTTGAAGGCATTTTTCGGCCTTTGGGAACTTCGAATCTTAGCCACTTTGATCAATTTGGATGGGCCAGGGGAAGGAGTTGGAGGTCGGTCCCTCGCAAAAACCACCGCTCATGCCACCCTCATTTGTGAAGGTGTCTTGATCGGGACGGTGCGGTTGGGGCGTTTGTTGAGTTGTCGAAGACAAGCTCTTCGAACCACTAACGGTGAATGTGGCAAAGAATAGATCGAGCCCGGGTGAGGCCCACCTCCGGCAGACGGGTATGAAAGAGATTAAGTGGATGTCGCTGCGTTCGCACCGCCCCAAAATAGGTCCATTCCATCCAACCCATTACGAGTCATGAAAATACATGGTGCAGAAATAACTACAACTTTATTAATACATTTTGTCATGCAAAATACGACAACATATATCTTGTGAGTTTAAAAAAACAATTATTGTCTTCTAGACAATATACATACCAAATAAATCCTCATCACAATTATTTATACATTATTTTACAAAAATGGTGAGGACTACTAAACAACTCTTTCTAGAACCTTTATTCCATACCCCGAGCTAGTACTACGCATTACATTCTCGCCTCACGAGAAGAAAAATGGAACAAAAAGGAAAAGGGTGAGCTCGACTAGCCGAGTAAAGAATATTATGACTAAGATAATATACAACAAAATTATCGTTAGTCTTCAACGAGGAAAAATATAATAGAATACAATAGACAACAAGTTTTAAATCAATATTACATGAATGAAAATAATAATTCATTAGAAGAGTTAAGTAGAGAATGCAAACTACTATCTTCTATGTATGAATTTTAAAGTTCATAAATCTATTTTATCCACTGTAACATCAATCAATATATATACGAGATCAAATATTCATCCTTGCACTACTGAGCCGAGGACATTCACCGATTGGTCATGTTCATCTAAACACTGTTCATCTTTGCACTACTGGGCCAAAGATATTCATCGAAATCATTCATCTTTGCACTACTGGGCCAAAGATATTCATCGAAATCATTCATCTTTTGCACTACTGCCAAAGATATTCATCATAAATCATTCATCTTTTAAGGCGAGGATGATGAAAAATATTTTTTAAAAAGCGAATCCGGTGAAACAAAATGACAAGGATTAAGGATTAAGGATTCGTACTTTGTTTTATCCCGTCAAAAATACCTCAAAAATAATCATAGTGGTGTAAAATTGAGAATGATCAAAACATGGATACAATCAAAGCTAGTATCCGAATAGATATTTTAGACGAAAAGGAAAAATTTCATTTTTAGATGAATAGTGTAAATGATAAGTGAATAGTAAGTAGTATCGTGAATAGTGCCAGTATCGTGAATAGTAATCCGACACCAAAAGATAGAAATTTCACAAAAAACATCATCACGCTTCATGAATAGTACTCGTGAATAGTAACTTCGTGAATAGTAACTCATGAATAGTAGTAACTCGTGAATAGTAACTCATGAATAAGTAACCCGAGCATGAAAAAGTTCCAAATTTGATAAAAGTTTCAACCAATATTTGACATAATGATATTGAAGAAATAATATCATTTGAGAAGAAAATAACATCCCTTACCTCGAAGGCAGTACTTTAGTTGAAACAGGATATAGGCTATGACTTGAACTTTTCATAGTATAGCAATACTCAAAGTATACTCAAAATACTCACAAGAATCGCTCGATAATAATATAGAGAGAAAACTTGATTTACGGTGTGATTTTCAATTCTAACCTAAGCACCTATTTATAGGAAATTGCTTAGAACAACTGAAAGCGAGAAAATTTAATATAATATTAATATATATAAAAATATTATATCGTATTCCTTGAAATCTTAATCTCGACCAATTCACACATGCCAACCTTCTAGAAAAAAATAAAAAAACGTTTTTCTAATTTAAAATAATTTAAACTTCAAAAATCAATTATTATTTGAACTTGAACTTCAATAATTCATAATAAATAGCCCTTTTATCAGAAAATTGAATCTCGTGAGTTTTTATAGGAAATTCAATTCTCTACAACTGCGAGAAGAAAGTTTTCCAAATTCCAAGCAGAAATTGGTAGAAATCACAAGCAGGCGATTTTACAATTTATAATCAAATTTCGGTCGATAAATGGGGTCCATGAGCATGTTTAACATGTTTTAAACATTTATTGCAACAAAAATACTCTTCCTCCTCATATACTCATATATCCCACATTCGTTGTAAAAATATCACCATTATTATATTATTAAAATATAATAATATATATTTAAATGAATTATTTTATCGAGAAAAAGATAAAATATTAATTTTCAACAATTGTCACATTAAAATTTTCTCCATGTATATCCACATAAAATCAATATTTTCCTCATCATATGAATCAATAATTAATTATTCACAAATAATATTATAGAATCTGATATTAATGACAGGCGGTTCGAGGAAGAGGGGCTTTCGATAAGAATTTCTCCTTATTGGTAGCATGATTAGGTGACCAAACCTCTCCTTAGGCGAGAACTTTCTAGACATTGCCAATAATGTTATCTAATAATATTATTCGGATAATATGAATTATTTAGCCGATAATGAAAAAATCTTGTGTAATAACAATTTATTGAAAACATGACAATATAAAATATCAATATGACAATTATTGAATCAATAAAATAAAATCTTTGAGCAGTAATTCTTTGTAACCATTATTAGTGAGTAGTGCCTTCTTACGTAAAAGTCGATAATTGGTGCAATCTGAGTGTCTTCTTTTATGCAACAACAGCGTATTCTTGTGTTTTAACCACCGGGTATTCCAACGATTAAGCGGTAACAACTTCTGTAGATTATTTTTAAACAACTTATATTTGTCATTTTCTTCATCAATCGCTTTTCAGTTATGGGGCCCACAAAAAGCTGCGTCGTAAATGCGAATATTCCCAAGCGATGTCTGAATATTCCACGACCAAACAAATATTCCCAAACGATAATGAATATTTTATAACCACTTGCTTATTTTGAAATACTTGCGTATTTTACCCATAACTATCCACATTAATCAAATCAACCCTTACTATTTCAAAATAATAAATAGAAAATTAAATTTCATTTATTAATTATTTGGGGTCTTACAACCTCCCCTCCTTATGAAATTTCATCCTCGAAATTGACATATGTATACAGTGTTTGAAAAGATGAGAATACCCGCGCTTTCATTTCCGTTTCCAACTCCCGGTCATTTCCTCGATAGCATGGTTTCTCCACAAAACTTTAACTTGTGGTATAACCTCGGTACATAGGACATGTTCTTTCTATCCAAGATCTTGACATCCCTCGTACTTAAGTCTTGACTATCTAAATGCGGTTCTAACTTCGATAATGTGGTTCGGGTTGTCCACATATTTACGTAACTGCCGTCGTGAAAAGCGTTATGAACACGCATGACATACTTGGTAGTAGTAAAAGCGAGTCTATAGGCCACAGTTCCTACTCGATCGAGAATTTCAAATGGAATAATAAATCAAAGGTTTGAGCTTTCCTCACATCATCGATTCTCGCTTTTGGAATACCAACTTCTTGCACCTCCTTCTTCGTATGCATCGACTTGATTGTGTAGCTTGGCGGTTTTAACTTTATCGATTAAAAGTCGATTCTACTTGTATATCATCACGTGAGTCCCTAGAGCCTTTAACTCTATCTTCATCATTTGTAAGTTATCTGAGATGAGTTTTGTGTTATCAACATCGCACTTATTAGCATGTCGATCTTCTACTCAACGACAAAATCGGCTACCACGTTCGCTCTTCCACGATAATATTAAATGAATACGATCATAATCTTGAGCGACTCGAGCCAGCGTCTTTGGCGCATGATCGTTCATTTAGTTAAAGAAATATCGAGGTTTTAGGAAATAGGTTTTGTACTTAGGGTGATACAAAATTCGATTTCTCGCTCTAGGGTAGGCTAGGAAGTCATCGAGGATTACGTCGAGAAAATTTATTAATGATAGAAATATCATTCAAAAGCTGTGACTCTCATGGTGCTTCAACCACGACACCTCACAATGACACCTATCGGTTTTACTACCGCACAAATATGGCGTCCCCTACAAAAGTAAAGCCGGTGCATCCCCATCAACGAGGAAGTCACCGGATAGAGGCTCTTGTATCAACTTCTCTGATTGGGTTTTTAACTCTGAAGTTGATAAGAGCCATTTGATATGAGATTTTAGAAATGAGTTTTGTCTAGGGTTCAAAGTCGATACAAAATTTAATATCGAGCTTTGGGAGTAAGCGAGAAATTCTTGAAATCGTCGGGAAAAAAATCAATAACAACGGGAATATTATTCAAATCGGCGTGTCTTTATTCAAATCCATAACATGGACTAAGAAAGCTTGACATTCGTTTTTCAATAAACAAATGGCTTTATAATTTAATATGAAAGAGTTTGACTTCAATGGTTTGGTTTTGAATTGAATAACGAGTTGCTTAAGAATATGAAAACTAATAACCTAACGAAAGCAATCAATTTTGGCATGATGAGTAGTTAACCTTAAAATCACATCAAAAACAAATATCTCTATAGAAATAAGGTTAACGAGGTAATGTGATAGTGCCAACTGAATCAAGCAAGATTTTTAAACAACGGATGTAATAAAAGTTTCTCTAACTGAGTCTCCATAAATAGGTCAAAGTCTAATTTCTCCATAGTCAAGTTCAAGCGTTGGGCGCAAGCAAGAGATAAAAAGCGGGTAGAAGCCGGTATCTAGTAAGGTATAAACTTCGCAAGAATTTATATTTAACTAATCCGTAATACCTTCGTTCGGGTTCTCGCATTCGACCGATCCACAACAAAAAGCCCTTCGAGGCAGCTAATTTTGACTTATCCGGGATGACCCTTGGAGTCACTTATTCCGTGGAACTAGGTTTTGCTTCTGGAACAATCCCGAGCTATGTGGCCTTCCTTTCCACAATTGTAACATACCTTTGGATTGTTGTGGACGGTTTTGGTGATATGTCCTTCCTTCCGCATTTGTAACATCTAAGCGGCGGTCGTTCTCTCTCCTAGAATTTGTTGTTGGTCTTTGGTCTTTATTCTTTGATGTCTTCCGTCATTGTTGAATCTTCTCTTTCTGAAATTTCCACTTGAGTCACCTCTCCTATTATCATGGCCACGATTACCACCCCGAGTGGTTACCGCCTTTGTCAAGTATTCTTTCCTCCCATTTGGTTATCATCGTTTTGATGATTTCAGCATCACCAAATATGACCACTGGTTGTGGTCCCTCGGTTGAACATACTCGTTATCACGCTCTAATAATTGAGCCCTTTTTACAACATCTGAATATAAAGAAAATTTATGAGAGATAAGATATTGTCGAATCTCGGGTTTTAGATCCCTCAGAAACATACGCGTCATTCGTTCCTCGTTTTCCACCAAATGAGGTGCAAACACGGACAACTCATAAATTTTGCTTCATCTTTGGGACACCGTCATGTTGTTACTGCTCGATCTAATAAACTCTACCTCTTTCATATAGCGAATACTTTCGGGAAAATACTTGTCATTGAAAAGTTTACGAAATCTTTCCCAAGACATGTTGGTACGCATCTGGTGAGTGCGCTTCACTGATTCCCACGGTAATCCGCTTCACCACGAAACATAAAGGTGGCGAATGGAACCATACATTCCTCCGTGCATCCCAAGACATTAAATATCTTGGTAATTTGCTTTACCCACGTTTACGCCTTGATCGGATCCGGCTTTCCATGGAAATCTGGTGGTCCCAACTCCTTGAAGCTAGCTTGTTTGTGATGCCGCAGCGTTCTTATCATTTTCACCGTATTATGGATAGGGCTGCCTTTATTTCGTTGTTGCATGAATTGCTCCTTAAAGCGCTTAGCGGTGGTGTCAAGAGAGTTATCAATGTTTCTATCGCATTTTGAATGAGCGCCTTTTGTTGTTGTTGCATGAATTGCATAAAGCCTCGACCATCTCATCATTCACTATTTCATCGGTGTTATTATTTTCATGAGGATTATTGTCCTCTAGTTGCATATTTTCACGATTATTGATGCTGTGGAGACTCAGCGGTCTCTCTGTGCTCCCATGCTTATCTCAACATTTTTGGATGCCATTTTCAAATCGCTTAAAACAAGGGTTAATTAAACAAATTAACATATCACATAATATCCCTATATTATGACTGACCAACAAATAAGCTTAGGTAGGACATACTAGCGAAGGATTTACTCGTCTCTCCTTCCTAGTTCTATTCCCGATCTCACTTGGAGATCATATCCTAAGCTACGATACCAATTGTGGCGCCCCCAAAATAGGTCCATTCCATCCAACCCATTACGAGTCGCCAAATACATGATGCGAAATAACTACAACTTTATTAATACATTTTGTCGTGCAAAATACGACAACATATATCTTGTGAGTTTAAAAAACAATTATTGTCTTACAGACAATATACATACCCAAATAAATCCTCATCACAATTATTTATACATTATTTTACAAAAATGGTGAGGACTACTAAACAACTCTTTCTAGAACCTTTATTCCATACCCAGAGCTAGTACTAAGCTACATTCTCGCCTCACGAGAAGAAAAATGGAACAAAAAGGAAAAGGGTGAGCTCGACTAGCCCGGTAAAGAATATTATGACTAAGATAATATACAACAAAATTATCGTTAGTCTTCAACGAGGGAAAAATATAATAGAATACAATAGACAACAAGTTTTAAATCAATATTAGCAGGTGAAATAATAATTCATTAGAAGAGTTAAGTAGAGAATGCAAACTACTATCTTTATGTATGAATTTTAAAGTTCATAAATCTATTTTTATCCTGTAACATCAATCGATATATATACGAGATCAAATATTCATCCTTCCACTTCTGAGGCCGAGGACATTCACCGATTGGTCATGTTCATCTAAACACTGTTCATCTTTTGCTACTGGCCGAAGATATTCATCGAAATCATTCATCTTTGCACTACGGGCCAAAGATATTCATCGAAATCATTCATCTTTGCACTACTGAGGCAAAGATATTCATCATAAATCATTCATCTTTTAAGGCGAGGATGATGAAAATATTTTTTTAAAAGCGAATCCGGTGAAACAAAATGACAAGGATTAAGGATTAAGGATTAAGTACTTTGTTTTATCCACGTCCAAAAATACCTCAAAAAATAATCATAGTGGTGTAAAATTCAAGAATGATCAAAACATGGATACAATCAAAGCTAGTATCCGAATAGATATTTTTTAGACGAAAAGGAAAATTTTCATTTTTCGATGAATAGTGTCGTGATTCGTGAATAGTGTCAGTATCGTGAATAGTCTGTAGTATCGTGAATAGTAATTAGACACCAAAAGATAGAAATTTCACAAAAAACATCATCACGCTTCATGAATAGTACTCGTGAATAGTAACTTCGTGAATAGTAACTCATGAATAGTAACTTCGTGAATAGTAACTCATGAATAAAGTAACCCGACATGAAAAAGTTCCAAATTTGATAAAAAGTTTCAACCAATATTTGACATAATGATATTGAAGAAATAATATCATTTGAGAAGAAAATAACATCCCTTACCTCGAAAAGCAGTACTTCTAGTTGAAACAGGATATAGGCTATGACTTGAACTTTCATAGTATAGCAATACTCAAAGTATACTCAAAATACTCACAAGAATCGCTCGATAATATAGAGAGAAAACTTGAGTTTACGGTGTGATTTTCAATTCTAACCTAAGCACTATTTATAGGAAATTGCTTAGAACACCAAAGTAGAAAATTTAATATAATATTAATATATATAAAAATATTATCGTATTCCTTGAAATCTTAATCTCAAGCAATTCACACATGCCAACCTTCTAGAAAAAAAAAAAAAAAACGTTTTTCTAATTTAAAATAATTTAAACTTCCAAAAATCAATTATTTGAACTTGAACTTCAATAATTCATAATAAATAGCCCTTTTATCGAGAAAATTGAATCTCGCGAGTTTTATAGGAAATTCAATTCTCTACAACTTTGCAGAAGAAAGTTTTTCCAAATTCCAAGCGAGAAATTGGGCGAAATCCACAAGCGAGGCGATTTTACAATTTATAATCAAATTTCGATCGATAAATGGGGTCCCGCAGACATGTTTAACATGTTTTAAACATTTATTGCAACAAAAATACTCTTCCTCCTCATATACTCATATATCCCACATTCGTTGTAAAAATATCACCATTATTATATTATTAAAATATAATAATATATATTTAAATGAATTATTTTATCGAAAAAAGATAAAATATTAATTTTCAACAATTGTCACATTAAAAATTTTCTCCATGTATATCCACATAAAATCAATATTTTCCTCATCATATGAATCAATAATTAATTATTCACAAATAATATTACGAGAATCACAATATTGTGACCGGCGGTGTTCAGGGAAGAGGGGCTTTCAATAAGAATTTCTCCTTATTGGTAGCTTGATTAGGTGACCAAACCTCTCCTTAGGCGAACTTTCTAGACATTGCCAATAATGTTATCTAATAATATTATTAGGATAATATGAATTATTGCTTCGATAATGAAAAATCTTGTGTAATAACAATTTATTGAAACAACATCAATATAAAATATCAACTTGACAATTATTGAATCAATAAAATAAAATCTTTGAGCGGTAATTCTTTGTAACCATTATTGAGTAGTGCCTTCTTACGTAAAAGTCGATAATTGGTGCAATACCAAGTGTCTTCTTGTGCTGACAGCGTATTCTTGTGTTTTAACCATAGGGTATTCCAACGATTGTAGCGGTAACAACTTCTGTAGTTATTTTTAAACAACTTATATTTGTCGTTTTCTTCATCCAATCGCTTTCAGTTATGGGGCCCCAAAAAGGCTGGCCGTAAATACGAATATTCCCTGAAGCGATCTGAATATTCCACGACCAAACAAATATTCAAACAATAATGAATATTTTATAACCACTTGCTTATTTTGAAATACTTGCGTATTTTACCCATAACTATCCACATTAATCAAATCAACCCTTACTATTTCAAAATAATAAATAGAAAATTAAATTTCATTTATTAATTATTTGGGGTCTTATCTGGAGGTGGGCCCAAAGGCGTGAAAAGGCGGCAACGTTTCAAATACCGAAGTAGTGATCGCGACGGCCTACAGACGGTTCATCATTACCATCATGACCGTTCAAGTCCTCGACATTTTCAAGTCTCCAATCATAAATATGTTATGATTAGAGACTAGGGGCAATGTTCGGGGCGTTTTGATCGACCCTCCTTTGGGGTAGAAGATTCAACACCGAAGTGGTTGGAGAGACAGATGGGCCGAAGCCCGTGAAAGTGTTGGAGGTGTTTGCCCAGACATTTGAAACCCTCCGGGACCATAGTTGAACCTTGGCAGTGATGTTCGGTCGGGTCTTTGAGTTCTTTTGGTAGAAGCCAGATTAGATTATAGGACCGTTTGGGCTGCTTAGATGGGCTCTCCCTGCATGCAGAGTCAAGGGTACTATTCAGTATGCATATAAGGCAACTCCAAAGGTGGTAATGAGATTGGACTCTACTTGCACCTTTTAAGGAGATTGTGTTGGACCCAAGTTATGGTAACTACCATACACTCAGAGTCCTAATCCGATTGGGAGAAGGATTCTAAGGTGGTGAAAGTACTATAAATATGAGGGCCTAGGTTATCATTATGAGGTAATACCTATTTTAAGCACTAAATACTTATCCTCCATTGTTAAACCTTGTAACTACTCAGACTCATTTCTCACACCTGAGCTATCCTCAGCACCTGGCCGTCAAGCTTCCGTGTGATCCACATTCGTCTTGCGAGTTCTAGGGCGTGGATTCGTGATTGGACGCCGCCGTGAAACTTAGGCGTTAACACCGTTCAATGTTCATGAGATGTTTAACCTGAGAGTCCTAAATTTCAATGTTATTACCGAGAGTACATATATAAGGTGCCTCAAGCATTGGGATTGAAAATTCTACAGTTCTTTCTCATATATAGTTTTCAAATGCACTCTCATTTTCCTTTAATTTGGTGTGATATGTGAGATCTTTGAAAAATGGCTCTTTTGGTAATGAATTTACGAAGATTAATTTTAGATTTTTGCCCACGTGACAGAGTCGTCAGTTGGTATGGATTTAATTAGATGTATCAACTCATCTGAGTTTTAAGATTTGAAAAAATATGGCCCGAAATGTGACTACATTACATTAGTTCACAACTAAGATTCAAAGAGTTTGGGGGTTCGCTGAAGTGGTAGAAGGTGTTAGGCATCCCTGACTTTCGTGAATATACGGTTACCGCTTTCCTAATCTTTTCCCAATTTTTGAAGAGTTGTATTGGTTTGTGTTCTAGGTGTTCCATATCTATGTATGTTATGTCATTCCATAGTGTGTATGTGTTAGGTATATATCATGCATTGTGAGTGAGTTCATTTTCATCCTACTGGGAAGGTACTCTTGATTTAGTTTATTTATTTATGATTTTAGTGAGTTTGATTTATATACTAGTGAGTGTGCGTCCTCCAAGATCTAAGAGTATGATTTCTAAACTTGTAAGTAAAGGTGGATGTCCTCAAAGGTTTGTGAGTTTGATTTCTGTTTGCCTAAATCTATACTAGCAAAATACGCAAGTATATGCAGTCCACGAGTAATATAATGATGAGTAGAATATCGTTCCTACAAAGAAAAACTGCAATTTATACTAGCAACTACCAATTTTGTATATTAACTCGATTTTATTAAACAATTGATTAAGATTGTAAATTTTATAAAAATAAATAATTAAGTAAATTAAAACTACTTACCACAAGGTTGAAGACAGATTATGGAGACTTAAGATTACAACTTCACTTATTGTTTCTTACATTAATACACTTCATGCTATGTTTGCTAATTATTATGTATTTTTTATCGAGAACTCATCAATATTTATGACTATCTCTCTCGATATACCATAAACGAATCAACTTAAATCCGCAGATGATAGAAATTAAGGTGAACACTAGTTAACTAATTCACTATATCTCTATGTGAATTACAATTAAAAAAGATTTGAAGCACATGTTCGCTATCAGACTACATGTGGTGTATAGGTATATCTCTATACTAGATACAAATTATGAGTTCCATCACCATGCAGAAAACACAATCACATGTTATCCAATTATAGTTAACAACAATTAACAAAGGAAGCATATTAGTCAAAGCTATGCAATAAGATCCAATGTAATCTTAAAATAGAAATTAGTTCATCATCATAAAAGAAAATAATGAATCCATAGAACAATTTAACATCTGAAGATTACAAGTAAAAGAAATAAACTATGCAGAATTTTTCTTCTCCTTCTTGAATCTTTCACTTGGTCTTCTTGTGCTCCTTCTTCTACGTTCTTCAAAAGCTCCTTAGATGGTTGTCTTCAAATCTTCGTAATATATATGTTTCTATCCTCCCTTTTTGTGTCTTTTTATACTCCTGATAATCCTTGAACCTAGTCATCCGATCCAAACCACTCCTTCTTGGACTCAACTTCTGAAACATAGTAAAATAACTCTCTTTGTTCCCAAAAAATTGGCCCCAATGAATTCAATGTACGGGCGAATTGGCCCCAGCGAGTTCAACAGTTCAGAAATTTCAAAAATGCCACTAAGTTCCAAATTTTCCATTTTGACCCTCCAAAGCCGTCTTATACAAAACAAAAGCATGGACAAGTAAAATGACACTAAAAATACATAAAGTTAGTAAAGAATTAAGCCTAAGAAATATCCAATTCTTAGGTATAAAACTCACTCATCAATTTCTAAACGCATGTGTCAAAAGAATTGTGAGTTTGGTTTGTAAATGTATTCAAGAGAAAGTGAGTTTGGTTTCTAAAATGGTGTGTATTTATGTCTACAAATGTTCGTGAGTTTGGTTTCTAAACTCGTGTATTTTTAAAAGAAAGTGGTTTGGTTACTAAACCCATGTGTGTGGATCCTCAGAGGTTCAAGGTTTAAAAATGCATTTTCAAAAATGATTTTCGAAGTGTATTTCAAAAATTATTTTTCAAGTGTATTTTCAAAAATGAAATTTCAAGTGTTTCTCAAAAATGATTTTGTAAGTGTGTTTCATTTTGTCAAAAGTCTTTTCCAAGCATTTAATTTTTACTCTTTGGATTTGTTTTATTTTAGAAGGCATTTAGTTTTTGAAATTTTTTTTGTTACACAAAGCAAAAGTAAAAGGCCTAGGGTCCAACTTAGGGTATGGCAACCATCACATTACACTCATCACCAAATTATGCTAACATCCACTAATATCCACTATTTTGTGCCTTAAACTCAACCTTGAGAGATAAAAACAAAAGGGTTAATTACATATTTTAATTATTACATTTTTAGAAATAATTACAATAATAGTACATAGATAAAATAATTACAAAAGTAATATATTTTCCATATTATTTACAAAATTAATACATTTGGATATCCTTTAATCCTGGTCCACGATTATCTCCATTATCTCTTCCCGTTAATTATTATTTTCTCCCTTATCTCTGTTCCTCTTTCTCTCTCTTTTTTCTTCATCCTTTTTTTCCTACTAATGGATTCTTCATCATCTTCTTCTTCTTCAGTCCTCGCAAGCTTGGATATCTCTCTACACTATATATACCTACTAGTTCTACTACTACTACTACAAATACACTACCACTAGACGACGGTGGTGTTGGAGGAGATAATGGCGGATCCGGCGCCGGAGGAAAACCTCGTGCTACCAGACGACGAATTTCGTTGTAAGAAGAACGATGGTAAAGGTTGGAGATGCAAGTCAAATAAAGATTTCTTAAGCAACCGGCCAAGCAATAAAAAGAAACACCATTCCCCTAACCTTCCTTTCACCACTTCTCTCTCTCTCTGTTTTTTTTTCTTTCTTTCTCGTGTCTCTCTCTTTAATTTCCTTCCAAGACTCTTTATTAATGTAAAGCTTAATTAGAGAATTTTCTCATTATCATAAGGCTTCGTTGACATGACTATAATTCCCTACCCCTTGCATGGATTTTTTTACTTTCTTTCATACGTTTGCTTCATTTTGCAGTTGGTTGCCAAACATTCATACCAAGGTAACCAATTCAGTGTTATTAGGTTACCAATTTATTTTGAATGTGATGCAGTTGGTAGCCAAATAGTGGGTAGCCAAATCTTCATACCAAGGTAACCAATTCAGTTTTATTAAGTTACCAATTTATTTTGAATATGATGCAGTTGGTATCCAAATCTTCATGCAGCTGGTTGCCAAACTTTCAGACCAAGGTAACCAATTCATATTGCATGTGTGGAGGTAAATTGGTTACCATGGTATAAAGGTTTGGTTACCTTGATATAAAAGTTTGGTTACCTTGGTATGAAGGGTTGGTTATCAACATTACATTCACTCTCTTATCTCTCTTTTTTCTATGCAGTGTTCTTATTTTTCTTGGGATATAAAATTGGAATTGAAATTTCTGGACATGAAGAAATTGTAAAAAATCAAATATCCACGATTAAAGTTTTAATTTCCAGTTCGGTTTTTGCGCAGAAGAGAGGGAAAAGGGCAGTGAAAGAGATGGAAAAGAATGATAAGGAATTACGACTTGTTGCAGATTTAAATGATAAAGTTGCGTGATTGCAAGAAAATTATTGAGGAACAAAAAGGTTGACAATATTGTGGTTTCAAAGAAGAATGTGATAAAGAGGATTACGTAGAAGAGAAGCGAAGTTTCTGAGAATATTTGAGGCAGATGAAGATTTGAATTTTAATATTTGAGTTTGAATTATTATTTTGAATTTAAATTTATTTTTGCTGTTAGATTAAAGATGTTTGAATTTGAATTATTATTTATGACAGTTATTTTTTCTTGATTTTAGGTTTACTTATTATTGTGAATTGAATCTTATACTAATTCTCTAAATTAAGGAATTGTAATTGCACTAATATTGTAAATAAATATGAAAAAGTTATTATTTTCGTAATTATTTTGATGATGCACTAATAATATAATTACTTTCTAAATGTTGTATATTATTGTAAAGGACCCAAAACAAAACAAATGGTTTTAAGGCCCATAAATGACTTGCAAACACTAATAATCATGTACAAACCCAATTTTAAATGTCCATAATGGGATGAAGGCCCTAATTCCTCCAAATATAGATTTAGAGGCTTAATTAGGATTCTTACAATTTCACTAAATTTCGCACCAATTCAAATGATACAATTTAATTTAAAATTCATAATTAGAAGAGGGGCTTCTAAATATGAATTTAGAAGCCTTGTGCCTCCTAGATTCACAAACATGAAATCATTTCAAAATTAAAGCAATTACATGTATCTAATTTCTAAATTCATCATGGACTATGTCTAATTTCTATGGTATAGAGGCCCACAAATCTTAGACTCACCTAGGATTCCATCACTTTATAATTCGAAATTTTACCCAAGCAATTTAATCAATAGATTCTCACATAATTCCAATTGATATCCAGTTCAGATGTACTAATTGAGATGTAGAGATGATATAAAAGAATCAACAATTAGCAATCCTATATGATTAAATTGAATTTGAAATTAAGAAGTGCGTGCACATCTAGAGGGAGGGTGATATGTGCTTATGATGAAAGTGATCAACACTGGCAATTTTAAAATCTCTGCTAACTGAACTATTCACATAGGTTACCTGTCTACTTAAGTATTTAAACTAATATGCAAAACATGCTACCTGATTTTCAGAACATGTTAAGTAGTAACTTCTTTTATCAATGCAGAATATAAAGTGTTTTAAGTGAAGAATTGAATCAATGCAAACAAGATAAACAATAAATAAGAACACCAATATTTTTACGTGGTTCTACCCTTAACCTCTAATGGCTGAATCCACTTCTAATACCAATTAAAATTTGAGACTCTTTTATTATTTAAGCAATTACACAAATAACTCCTTGTATAAATCAACTCTGATAATGATGGACACCACTACCTCTTGTTGCTTCACAAAAACCTTTTGCTTCACAGCAACCTTTGCTCCACAGCAACCTTCAAAGTCTGCTTTGCACTATCCTATCCACCACTGGATCAAACACAAGCCACAGTAAGCTTTTATACACTTTTTAATTAATAAAGAATATTATAACAATATCTATATATTTCTAGCAACAAGAAATTAATATCAAGGCATAAACAATTTGCTAGAACTTTTTCAATGGAAGCACTGATATAAGAATGGTTTCACAATTAGTTGTTTGTTTAAGCTTTAGCTAAGAGATATATATATATATATATATATATATATATATATATATATATATATATATATATATATATATATATATAAAGGCTAACGGTCAGAAAACCAAATTCCTTAACTTAAGAATCCCAAAAGAGATATATGAGCAAAACCAAGATATGAGGGATTTGAATTTTGAAGTTAACTGCTAGAATTAAGGAATAAACCTTTATAAAGATTAGTAGCAAAAAATCAGCCACACAGAGAACTTTTGACTTGTTAAAAGAAGGCTGAGATTTTTGAAATTGATTTTGTTTCCAAACTAACTTCCCATCTTTTTGAAATTTGAAAATTCAGCTCTAAGAAATACAAGCAAGATTGATTTTGTTTCCAAAAAGAAGCTTCCAATATTTGAATATGAGATAATAGCTCTTTGAACTAAGCTTTCAAAAATAATAAGATAGAAAACTTTTAAGCATATGAAGTACTCTTTTCAAAATAATTTCAAGCACAATGAAATTGCCTTGAAATTAATTAAATGAGCTAGAAATTCTTACATTTTGATTTCTTAAGTGAAGTCCTATGGACCTAACCATGTGGTGACCCTAAACACCTTTTCTTCATACATGCTCACTTGATATCTTGCATTCCATAACCTGTGAATCACAAAACAACTCCATACAAAACATATGTTGTCATCATTAAAATAAAAAACATAAATCAAAATTCTCCCCCATTTTGATGATGACAATATATTACTCACCCTAACTATATACTCCCCCTAAGATTATGCATATTAAAGAGCAAAAATAAATTGAACAGTAAATAGATACCATAGTCAGTCCAAGCAAAAATAAATTGAATAGTACATAGATAACATAGTCAGTCCATAATCATCTTTGAATATAATATATCATAATCAAGTTAGCATTCAAAAACCAGAGTATCATAGTCAATATAATACCAACAAAGTATTAACCAAAAATTAAACATAAGTGTATCAAAAAATAGCAACACCAGACCAATGATTTAAATCATAATCACATAGTCACTCCCCCTTTGTCATTATCAAAAAAGAGATTAAAACTTAATTCTTTGTCAAATAATTCAAAGCAAATTTCATCGATCTTCTTGTTGACAACAAACAACTTAGCTTCAATCACACCTTGTTGGACCACAATATCATTTACTTTTGCTGTGACTGAGTTGATCTTTTCAAGAGCCTCATCAACCTTCTCCACCACACTATCAAACTTGGTCATCATTGATTGAAAAAGAGAACACAATTCGGAAGTGGAATGAGCAAAAGGAGGAATATATGTGGAAGGGGCAGGGCCTAAGGAAGAGGATGGAGGAGAAGATGAAAGACCATGAAGCAGATTATCCATAGAATTATTTTGAGCCTCAACATCCCAAAACAAATTTCCATCATAAGATACCCCAAGACAAGAGTTGTGAAACACATAGTATTATCAATTTTTTCAGTAAGAGGAAAACATTCCTCAAGATCAAAGGAAATTTTGAAATGAGCCAAAGTATTAGTTATAAAACCACCAAAAGGAAAACATTTGTTTTTTTTTTCAAACAGCTTTCCAAGTGTTTTATCATTATTAAACCAAAATTAAATTTAGTTCCTTTCAAAATCAATGCAAAAATAACCAAATCTTGGTAAGTCATATCACAACGACCACTAATCCTAGGAATCAAATTGGAATGAACAATTTTATGTATGATGATATTCGTAGGAGTGGTTTCAATAACTTTAGGGAAGAAAAAGAGTTCAGATGTTAAAAAGATTACCAAGTAAATTTGTATCCATAGAGATTACCACATTTTGAACCAGGGTTTCTATGATATCAGATTTTATGGACATATTAATATAAAATTATTTGATTAAAGTATGATAAGCACGAGAGCTTGGAGTTAACATTTTGCCTAGCCCAACATTTTCAAACAAAGAAAGAATACCACACTTTTGAAATAATATGGTATCCACAGGTCATCCGTAAACAATTTGGTTATTAGCCATGGATGAATGAAAACGAAGTGTATACTTAGATGATCTGAAGGATAAGGGAGTGACAAATACCTTAGAAGTAGAGGTTGAAGATGGAGGAGATGGTTGCAGTGATAAATCGGGTATGATAGAAGATTCTACTGATTTCTACTTCTTCAATTTAGTGGGTTCCCCATTTTTCTTCATAGCTTTCTTCGATGAAACCCCCAAATTGGTATATTCTCATATAAGAAGACGATTATTCATTCAAGCGTCTCTCATGTAGTCCTCGGTTTCAATCTCCGCTGTTTCAGCCCTAGTTGGTTGTGTACCAGTGGGAAAACGTAAACCCTCCTCGAGTTTTGGCCATAGAATTGCTGCAAAACACAAACCCTAGTTTTTGGAGAGAGGGAAAGAGCAAAACAGGAACACAAAGAGAGAAGGGGAGGTGAAGAGTTGCAGAGAATGAGAAAAACGGTTAAGCCTCCTTTCTTTTAACTCTCCCCCAAATCATTTTAGAGTAAATTTCGAAAATGCTCTTTAGTGAGCTAAAAAACCAAAACTACCTTTAATTGAATTTGTTAAGTTAATATTATCCAAAAAGAAACATTACCCACATAAAACTGCAATATATGAATTAAACCATATTTATTATTCTCTTTTTATTTAAATTAAACCACATTTATACAGAACACATATTTTATATTCATGTCCAATATAATTAACACAATAAAAATTATAAACAATATTATATTGGTCATTTTAAGTACATATGGCCATGCCTAATTTTCTTCTTAAAATACAAAAATATTCTTCACTCAAGGATTTATAAAAATGCCAGCCAATTGATGCTCAGTTGGAACAAAAACTAGTTTGATTAAACATTTAGCCACATTATCTCTTAAAAAATGATGTCTGACCTCAATATGTTTAGTGGGAGAATGAAGCACATGATTTTTATAGATGTCAATTGCACTAGTATTGTCACACAAAATAGGCACAATTTTACATATAATATTAAAATCATGCAATGTTTGAATCATCCACAATATTTGTGAACAACAACTACCAATTGCCAAATATTCTCCTTTTGTGGTGGAGAAAAGCCACTGATGTTAATTTCTTACTGTGCCATGAAACAATGCTTCAACCTAAAAATTCAAAAGCACCACTTGTGTATTTTCTATCTATTTGGCAGCCTACATAATCTGCATCTGAATAGCCAATAAGTTCAAAGCTTGGAGATACAGGATAAAACAAACCAAGATTAATTTTTCCATATAAATATTTAAATATTCTTTTCACAACATTAAGATGAGATTCTTTTGGTTGGGCTTGGAATCTAGCACATAGACAAACACTATATGTAGCGCCCCCAAATTCGGGTCCCTTGAACCTCGGACCTAGTGCGTCACGATACATCATCTTCATATATATTCTATAAACTAATGCGTAATATATAAACATAAATTGTTTATACAATAAGCTCTTACAACATAACCCAAGGACTAACAACCTTAACTTACATATGTAATTTTGGAATCTATAAAGGTTTATATAATTTATTCACATCAAATAACGTAATAGTTAAATGGGCATAACAATCAACTCTTGGAATTTTATCCTTGTCTTTATCTTCCTGCGAACCTTCGTCTTAATATGAGAATGTTATCATGATATAACAAGAGTGAGCAACTGTGACACCCCCAAAATAGGTATACATCACTCATTCTGAGTTGTCAATACACCTGCATGTAAACAACTACAATTTTATTATTACAACAAGTAAAAGCTGTGAGTTTAAATCTGAGATATTGTCATCTAAACAATATCCACATACAAATAAATCCTCATCATAATTATTGATACATTATTTTACAAAATGGTGAGGACTACTAAACAACTCTCTAAAACCATCATTCCATACCCCGACTGCGTACTCGCTACATTCTCGCCTCCCGAGAAGAAAAATGAAACAAAAAGGAAAGGGTGAGCTCAACTAGCCCGGTAAAGAATATTATGACTAAGATAATATAGAACAAATTATCGTTAGTCTTCAACAGGAAAAATTTAATAGAATACAATAGACAACAAGTTTTAAATCAATACTGCATGATGAAAATATTAATTCATAGAAGAGTTACATGAGGATGAAATCTACTAATATCTATGAATTTAAAAATCCATCATCAATATTTTTATCCCCGTAACATCAATCAATATATATCTCGAATCATATATTCATCCTTGCACTACAAAGCAAGGACATTACACCGATTGGTCATGTTCATCTAAACACTGTTCATCTTTGCACTACGGCCAAAGATATTCATCGAAATCATTCATCTTTTGACCGCAGCCAAAGATATTCATCGAAATCAATCATCTTTGCACTACTGAGCCAAAGATATTCAATAATATCATCATTTAAGACCTGAGGATGATGAAAAATATTATTTTTTTAAAGAAAACGAATCAAATGAAACAAAATAACAAGGATTAAGGATTAAGGATTCATACTTTGTTTTATCCACATCAAAAATACCTCAAAATAATCATAGTGGTGTAAAATTCAAGAATGATCAAAACATGGATACAATCAAAACTAGTATCCACAATAGATATTTTGGACGAAAAAGAAAATTTTCATTTTTTCGATGAATAGTCGTGATTCGTGAATAAGATCAGATATCGTGAATAGTCAGTACACGTAAATAAGTAACTGACACCAAAAGTTCCAAATTTGATAAAAACTTCAGATCAATATTTCAAAGATAATGATATTGAAGAAATAATATCATTACAAAAAAATAATATCCCTTACCTCGAAAGACAATACTTTAAGCTGGAATATCGGATATAAAGCTATAACTTGAACTTTCACCGATATAGCAATACTCAAAGTATATACTCAAAATACTCACAAGAATACGCTTCGACAATATAGAGAGAAAATTTGAGTTTCGGTGTGATTTTCAATTCTAACCTAAGTACCTATTTATAGGAAATTGCTTAGAACACCAAAGCGAAAATTTAATATAATAATATATATATATATATATATATATATATATATATAAATTTTTCTACATACACTAAATGAGATTCAAATATCATTTAGCCACCAATAGTCAACTACATCAAAAAAACGCGTTTTCATAATTATTTAATTTAAAACTCCAAAAAATAATAATTAATTAATCCGGAACTTCAATAATTCATAATAAATAGCTCTTTTATCAGAAAAATTCGAAACTCACGACTTTTCATAGGAAATTCCATTATCTACAACTTTACAGAAGGAAGTTTTTCCAAATTCTAAACATAAATTGACCGAAATTCACAAACAAGCGATTTTTGTGTTATAATCAAATTTCGGGTCAAGAAATGGGGTCCACCGACATGAAAAACATGTTTTAAATATTTTGGTAACAAAAATACTCCTCCTCCACATATACTCATATATCCCACATTCATCGTAAAAATATCATCATTATTATATTATTAAAATATAATAATATATTTAAATGAATTATTTTATCGAAAAAGATAAAATTTCAATTTTCAACAATTGTCACATTAAAAATTTTCTCCATCTATATCCACATAAAATCAATATTTTCCTCATCATATGAATCAATAATTAATTATTCATAAATAATATTACGAAACACATTATTGACAACCGTGCGCCTCCAGGAAAGCAGGGGCTTTCAATAAGAATTTCTCCTTCTTGGCACATAATTAGGTGACCAAACCTCTCCTTAGACAGTAACTTTCTAGACATTGCCAATAATGCTATCTAATAATATTATTCAAATAATATAAATTATTGATCCGATAATTAATGAAAAATACGTGCAGAATGACAATTATTGAAACAACAAGAATATAAAATATCAACGCAAAGAATTAATAAAATACTGAGCATTAATTATCGTAACCATTATTGAGAAAGTGCCTTCACGTAAGAGTCGATAATTGGTGCAATACCGTGTCATCGCAAGTAACAACGCCGTATTATTGTGTTTTAACCACGGGTATTCCAACAATGTAAAATCAGTAATAACTACGCCAGTTATTTTTAAACAACTTATATTTGTCATTTTCTTCCTCCAATCGCTTTTCAGTTATGGGGCCCACACATGGTCGCTATGGCCGTCGCATTTAATATTCCCCGACAAAGATTGAATATTCCATTTACCTAAAACGAATATTCCCCGACAACAATGAATATTTTATAACCACTTGCTTATTTTGTAAAATTTGCGCATTTTACCCATAACTAACCACATTAATCTAATCAATCCTTACTATTTCAAAATAATAAATAAAGGAAATTCCATTTTATTTATAAAAAAATTTGGGGTCTTACAGCAACTACTTTGCCCAGAAAGTTTAAATATAAGAAGGATATATAAGGATATATCATGATTAAAAAGGAATAAGATTTCAAGTTTTCAACAATGTAATATAATTGTGAAAGAGCATGAATCAAAACTTCAATAACTGAATAATTAATGTTGAGTGTTCAACAATGACCATGAACAAATTTAACTGAACCTTATGGTAATCAAGGTGATCAACCTTTCATACCCGATAAACATATGCAACAGGCACTAAGTGCGAATAACAATAATCATAGACGTGGAATAATTGTCAATAATTAATCCACTAGCATTCTTGAAAAATAATAACTCGAGTTTGAGTTAGAAAACTTGCTTGTATCGCTGATTACCGGTAAGCAATCTAATTTAATCTCTCATGAAAGACATATCTTTAATAAGATCGATCCTCTAATTAGCATAATACATTTTATCTCACAATACTATTACACAAATAATAAATTAGCTAACATTTAACCACACAATCAAACATTGAATAATTCTTTAACTAAGTAGTATATTACTGTCATTTGATAATATTGTTATCACATAACAATCATCTTAAACTCTCGTATAATATTATTAATCCTTTAATAGTATTTTATTTACTTCTCAATTTCTTAGTAATATCTTAATCATTTACAAATATTATTAATTATTTAATAATATTTTAATCACCTTCTAATATTATTAAAAATTTTATAATATTAAAATCATTTACTAATATTATTAATCAATTAATAATATTTTAATCATTATCTAATATTATTAATCATGTAATAATATTTTAATTGTTTTTTAATATAAATAATAAAGGTCTCACGCATTTTAAGATGCAAATATTTTGCATCTTGAAGCTTAAACCATTCATATTCCATTTTAGAAATATCTTTTACATTTACTCGTAACTTTGGGATCTAAACAGATAATACAGAGCTTTTATAGTAAAACTCAATTTACTATATTATTTCTTTAATTTAAATACTTTTTTATATCGTTTTGTCCGTTCATGACTCAACATGGACCGTTGCCTCATATATACATATTTTATCCTGCTAGTACATTCGCTTTATTTTTCGTTTTACTAATATTCACATTTTCGCTTATATATATATATATATATATATATATATATATATATATATATATACAAATTTCGCTTTTCATTTAAATGGAAGGAGTGAACTAAGAATGAATCGGTTATAACGATAGTTTTTTCCGTCGCTATAGCATAGAAAGCGAGTTTTTTATGTTATAACAACGGAAAAAACTGTCATATAACCTTAGGATTAAGCTCTTTAGTTTTTGAGAGAAGAGTATATATATATATATATATATATATATATATATATATATATCTCATTACATAATTCTCAACTCAAAAACATCATTTCGAACCCCAAAAACCTCAAAATATCATTTTTTATGATTAATATAAAATTTTAAAGGTTTTTCGTTCTTCGTTGCACCACAAAATAATTTTATAGGCAACTATAGTTTTTATTTCGCTTAAATATGTAATTTATATTTATTACATATTTTAATTGCTTTATTTATGTCCGAAAGGAAGTTTTTCGGCATAAAATATCACTTATAGTCAAATATCGCCCCGTAGGACTTTATTAGATTTATTATGACTTACACTACAAGAAAAAAGGCTAAGCTCGACGGAATTAATTTCGACGAAATAGTTTCCCTCGAAAATAGTATAATACCGACTGAATTATCCCTTGAAGATAAGTCCGTCGAAAATAGTCTAACTCCGACAGAAATTGGCGCCAAGTTTCCCGCCAGCGCAAAAGCTATCTTCGACGAAAATATAATTATATCCGAGGGAATGCCCATCGAGGATTAGTTAACTCTGAGGGATTTATATCCGACGGATATTCCGTCGGAATTAACTTATAAAACCTAAAATCAAATCAGTTCAGCCTTAGTCGCCCATTTCGTTTATTTCTCTCAAATTACTCTCCGTCTCTCCATCTCTCGTCTCTCCGTCGACAGCTTTCCATCTCTCCATCTCACAAACAGTAGGGGCCCTAAAATCAAAGCTCCCTCCCGGCAGTAGCTTGTGGCGGCGTTGTGGTGGTTTGGAAAAGCTTGTGGCGGCGCCGTTTCCTCCTCCTCCTCTACCATTATCAGCTATCTTAAAGCTTTAAGGTTCTTCCCTAATTTTCCCCCTATTTGGAAGTCCCTAATTAACTTCATAATAATTGTTTATAGAGTAAAATACACTGATAACCCCTGTAGATAATCATAATAACACTCACCACCCTTCTAGTTTTTTAAGTAACAGTCACTACCCCTCTAGTCTACAATATGTAACATTCACTACCCCTAGTGTGATTGACCAACTAATATTTAAAAATATTTTTAATATAATGTCTAATACACCCTTCAAGTTATAATGTTTAATTTCTCCACTAAATATAAATTTGTATATCATAATTTTTACTTTACTTGATCTAATTAATTAAATTATGAAATTGTGCAATAAATAACATTAAAGTCAAAAAAAATAATAAATATTCATTTTATCGGAAAATAAAGTCAAAAAAATTTACTAATTAAATTTCTCAAATATTAAAGTTTACGTGATATATATTCAAATATATTTTTGTAATTAAAAGTATAATGTTAATACCCAAAAAATTACAAATTAATATAATAAAATAATAATAATTTTTTTTCAAATATTAAAATTTACGTAAAACAAACTTGTTATTACAATTTAAACGAATCTTATTACTCATATAAAAAAAGTATTAAAATTATATTAATTATTTTTCTCATATATTAAACTAAACATAAGTCACACTTAAACATAATTATTTACAAATAAAAATGACAAATGTTGTTACTAAAAAAAAAAAAAAATATATTAAAAGAATTTTTTTTTACAAGATAGAGGTAGTAATAAATATAATTATATTTTTTTATTTAATATTGCATAAAAACAACGTCAATCAGATACTAAAAAATGTAATCAAAATCATAAACATCCCAATTTTTTTAATATATACTCAATAAAATTTAACATATAAAAATTATAATATGAAACTAAAATGCAAATAATATTTTTTGTTGTTAAGCACCAAAACTAAACTATCAATATATTCAATCACTCTAATTAGAATAGCTTCATTAATAATTTAATTTAAATTTTTTAATATTTGTGTCACTTATCCAAAATATGTGTTAATTAAACTAAATAGTTTTTTATAAGTTACCAACAATTTAAATGAGATAGTTTTAATTACAAATAAAACTATAATTAAAATGTATTGTATTAAAAAAAGGATAATTAAACACACACACATATATTTATATATATATATATATATATATTATTTAATAATTAAAATTTGATAAAATACAAGGGTAAATATGTAACTTTATCTATTTAGCTAACCCTAAAAACTTGCAGGTGTACTAACTGGTACTTAAAAAACTAGAGGGGAGGTGAGTGTTATTATAATTATTTATAGGGGGTGTCACTGTATTTTACTCTTGTTTATATATAGTTTTTATGCCATAATCAGTAATTATAAATAATTTGAAGTCCTGATTTTGTAATACTGTTATGTAATTTGAATTGGGACTGATCGAGGAGTTATATTTGGGACTGTTACATGTTCTGATTTTGTGATACTATTAATTTGAATACATATTTTTCTTTGTGATCAGTTTGGGGCTGATATATTTTTTGCTTAGTTTTGGGACTGATATATTATGTGTTTTGAATTGGGTTTGGTACGTATATACACATGTTAATCATTAAGTGTTTGATTTATCTTATTTGGGTTTGCTAAAATTTGGGGTTGATTTCTGTTATCAGTTATTCAGTAAGTGTGTGATGATGATGTTTGATGTAGGTATATTTGCTATTTTAGAATTATTATTTCGCCGTAATGTAATTCGGAATGTTGAACGTCAAAATCGCTCGACGTCGCTCAAATTTTAGTTCTGACATGCATGTTTGCCTATTTTTAATTCTCAAACCATAAGTCGTATAACAACGAAATTTTTATATGTTATAGACCCCATGTCATAGTATTTTCGAAAACTTTTTAACCGTAAAAAAAATCACGAAAACTGTTCAAAACAGGCCTCAAAAATCATGTGCATGTGAATAAAGATCACTAGTGAGCGTCAATAACGCCGAGCACTTCGCCGCCCACACTACTTTCGCTTTCGTGATGTCATTGCTTAGTGACTTGGCCTCTTCGCGATTTTCTCATGCATTGGTCGTTAATCCGATTGATTCAATTTTTGGATATGTTTTTCGTATCATATGAGACTATTTTTAAAAAATATAAAACCCTCATTTTGGGATCATTAAGTCATCCAAACAACTAGCCAAAAATGAACGTTCATAACAATTTTCACTTTTTCTCCTGCTTTATCCTCTCTCGCTAAAACAGTTATAACTTTTTCGTTTTGAAATATTTTTGAGCGATTCTTGAGTCCACATGAAGCTAACTTCCAGGAATACAACTTTTACCTACTAACTTGTTTTCAAATTCTGAACACATCGGTTCAAAAATTTCATAGAAGTGGACTACTCACGACTGGTTGGACAGTTTTGACGCGGCTACTTTAAAATGTCATAACTCCTTGCTTCGAAGTCGGAATTAGTCCGTTCTGGAGTCTATGAAAAGATTATTTAGTTTACTATAATACCCCAAAAGCACAGAAATTTTTGGAAACATTAACTAATCAAAACATTGTCCCGAATAGCACCTCCTGCTGCTGACTTCCAGTTTGACAGATTCGACACATTTCCTTCCAATCACCATAACTCCCTCATCCGAGGTCGGAATGAGGTCATTCCAAAGCCTATGGCTTCCTACCTCAGTGCACTACAACTACCCTGACACTCAAAATTTTTCAGGTAACGTAGCTATTTCAGAATTTGACACTATAGTCACTGTTCATCCAGTTTTCATTTCTAGACATGGTTTACTAAAATCTTCACCACGGATTCGTTTGAACTCTGTTTTGGTTCATTCAGGTTGGAAAATCTTCAGAACTTAGAGGGCTATAACATAAAATCATCAAACTAATCTTTTAGACATAAATCAAAAGCATAAATGATCCTCAAGCTCAGTCCCAAAAACGGTCCAACATGGTTCTTCATAAATCTTTCCATCCTTTGCTCATAGGTTCGAATTTTGTGTGTTTTGGTTCCACTTAGATGCTTTTAAGAATTCATTAATCTTCTGAGAATCATTCTTAAGAAGTTTTACAACTCCTACAATTCAAGAACAAAGCTAAGCCATGAAAATGAAGAAAATAAACGTTTAGTGTTTTAAGTCCAACTTGATGAGCTTAAATCCTTTCTTGATGTTAGATGATATATGCTCTAAACTTGGTTAGAATGTTTTCCTTCACCTCCTTGAGTTCTCGCGAAGCTTTCATGCAAGCTTCATCATTAAACCCATTTCACTCTCTTTCTAGTTTTCTTGAAGTTTTAATGAAGAAGATGATGAATAGTGGTTATGGTGATGTATATGAGATGTATAAGGATGATTTTCAGATTTTTCTCTTCATTCCTTAAGCCTTCTCGAACACATCTTCTTTTCTCTCTCTTTCTGGTTTTCTTTTTCTCTCTTCTTCTATTTCTTCCTCTTTCTCTCTCTTATCTTTTCCATACCTTGTCTTTCCCTCTCTCTTATCTTTAGCTTACTTGCATATCTAGATAAAAATTTAAACACATGATCAATTTCTCTCTCTCTCTTCACCCGGTTCATTGCACCAAAATATTGCTCAATTAGATTTATTTTAATTGCTAAATTTGCTTAATAAAATGATCAAAAAGTCTCGCCTTTTGGGCTAAAAAAAATTGGGCCATTTGATTTATTGTTTGAGTTTCCTACTTTAATTGTTTGGGCCATGAAAATTTATATGGACTAACACAAATTTTATCTTACCTTAATTATTTAATTAGGAATTTTAATCCACTCCTTATAGGATTTTAAATAATTACTTACATAAATTTAATCATATAACCTAATTAGGTTTTTTTTAATTAGGTTAACATAAATAATCAGTTAAGATACATAAAATAAATCTCTCAAGTTAATTTACTAGTATGTAATTTAAATACTAGTGCTCTTTAATTAAATTACTATAACACTTAGGTTATTTAGTTCTCATTCCCAATATAAAATATTAGGTTATATAGTTTTCTTTTTATTTCTCTTTATATAATCAAGAAATATATATACATCTTTATAATATATATTTATTTACTCACATATATCTTTCACATGCGTCACAAAATATTTACACCCTTTTTAAAATTGTTTAGGGTCACATTAGTAACTTGCATCATGCTTACAAGTCCTTACTTAATTAAGTATCGAGTCTTGCTTATAAGTTGCCTTATTTGCTAATTTGGCTTGCCATATTCTTAATTCGTTTTTAGATTTCCTTTAATTCGATTAATGACTCATTTGACCAATTTATCTTCTAGAAATTAATTATTATCAAAATAAATATTGATTTCTACTAAGACCAATATTTCCATCGCAAATGAAAATATTCTCATCAACAATTTCATCTTTGATTTTTCAAAGTTTGACTTTTTCCCAAAAAATTCAATTGGTTGATTTTTTGACCAAAAAGTCAACCCCGGCACAAAATAATGCTTATGTCTATCTTGGCTAATTTTGACGTTCCGGACTTAAATCCGCGATCTGTTCGTCGAAATTCTCATCTAGACTCAAGGGAAAAGTTCGCTCATCAAAATTCTACTTCGAACTCAACTGTGAGTTTTAATTCCAATTCATGCATTATATTCAAATATTACTCCCGTCGTTAGTTTAAACTACTTAATTAGCTTAAACCAAAAAAATAAATTTACATCTCATCACTAAATAAATAATAAATACACAACACCTATATTTATTATTCCATACATAATCACATAAATATATATAACACATATACATTTATATTTTCAAACCCGACACGTCTCATAATAAGAACCTTATTCTTATTTTAATAATCTATAAAAATTCAAGTTATCACAAAATACATGATATCAAGTCTAGATGCAGTTAAATAAAGAAGACAACCAATCATACCTCTGTACTTGGTTACCTCAATATCTTTACATGTAGCATCTGTGGTTAGATTGATAGTAGTGCTCATCGGAATTGCCTTTGATTTGGTATTTTCAAAATCAAATCTCTTCAATAGCTCGTTTATATATTTTGTTTGGTGTATATGGATTTTTTCCTTGGATTGTTTTTTAGCCCCAAAAAGTAGCTTAGCTCCCCCATTAATTAAACTCATGTCAAATTGATTATGCATGCATTTTGAGAACCACTCAGACAAAGAGATATTAGTAGCACCAAAAATAATATCATCAACGTAAATTTTAACAATAAGTAAATCTTTATTTTTAGTCTTAATGAAAAGTGTGGAGTCAATTTTTCCTCGATTAAAACCATTGTCTAGAAGGAATTTGCTGAGCCTATCATACCAAACTCTTGGAGCTTGTTTTAGTCCATACAGTGTTTTCTTTAATTTGTAAACATGGGTATGATATTTTTCATGTTCAAAAGTGGGTGGTTTCCTAACATATACTTATTCATTTAAATAAACATTTAAGAAGGCACTTTTCACATCCATTTGAAATAATTTAAACTTTCTATAACAAGCATAAGCTAGCAGGATTCTAATTGTTTCTAACCTTGCAACTAGGGCAAAAGTTTCTTCAAAATCTATTCCTTCTTGTTGGTTATATCCTTGGGCCACCAACCTAGTTTTGTTTCTCGTTATTATGCCATTTTCATCAAGTTTATTTTTGAAAACCCATTTTGTGCCAATTATAGATGCATCATTAGGAGGTTTAACAAGTTCTCATACTTGACATCTTTCAAATTGGTTTAGTTCTTCTTGTATGGAAATAGACCAATTCTCATCTTGAATTGTTTCCTTGGCATTTTGTGGTTCTATCTATGATAGAAATGCTGAAAAGGAACAATAATTGTGAGCTTTTCTTCTTCTGTTCATCCAAGTGTTTGGATCTCCCATGATCAGATTCGGAGGATGATTTTTCACTGTTCTAAATGATCTGGGCAGTCTGATATTGGACATTTCCTCTTCTTGAGCATGCATAGGTGTATCAATTTCTGTTCTGCTTCTGTAATATTGTTTGATTTGTCTTCTGAAGCAGACGGGTAATCAGGTTGTTTGGATAGTGTTATCTTGTTTGATCTTTTTCCTTCTGAAACAGACGAGTGATCAAATTGTCTGAATGTTGTGGTTTTATCTGAAGTAGACGGGTGATCAAGTTGTCTGGATAGTACTATTTTATTTGAAACAGACGGGTGGTCAGGCTGTCTGGATAGGTTTGGCTGAACTCTAACTTCGATATTCTATTTATTTATATCAACTTCAATTTCTTTTATTGAAAAATCATGGTTAATCTCATCAAATATTACATGGAAAGATTCCTCAACTTTTTGTTTGTCAAGATTATAAACTCTATATGCCTTACTATGCAATGAATATCTAAAAAATATGGCTTCAGATGATTTTGCATTAAATTTCCCTAGATTATCTTGAGTATTTAGAATGAAACATTTAGCACAAAACACATTAAAATAACTAATATTAAGCACTCTTTTGTTTAGCATTTCATATGGTGTTTTCAATAAGATAGGTCTAATTAAAACCCTATTTAAAATATAATATGCAGTACTTAAAGCCTTTGCCCAGAATCTTCTAGGCAACTTACTTTCTTAAAGAAGAGTTCTTGTTGTTTCATGGAGTGTTTGGTTTTTCTGTTTCACCACCCCATTTTGTTATGGCGTTCTTGGTGCAGAAAATTCATGTGAAACACCTTTCTCATTGTAGTATGGAATGAAGTATTTACCGAACTCACCACCACGGTCACTTCGTACATTAATTAATTTAAGATTATTCTTTGTTTCAAGATTCTTTATAACCTTATCAAATTCTGCAAAAGGTTGATCTTTAGTTTTTAAAAATAATACCCATGTAAATCTTGAAAAATCATCAACAATAAGAAATGCATAATAATTATTTCCTAAGAAAGCATATCTTTCAGGATAAAATAAATCAAGATGTAACAATTAAAGAGGTAAAGAAGTATATACCTGATTTTTACTTAAAAATAAGTTTCATACTTGTTTACTTAACTGGCATGTGTCACAAACACCTTTCTTTTCATATTTTAGTTTTGGAAGTCCCTTGACAAGATTCTTTGAAGATAACTTACTGATTAGTTGCATGCTTCTATGTCAAAGACTTGATTGTTCATGGACAGCAGCTAAACAGATGTCTGCAACTTGATATTCAAAGAAAATTGTATTTATATTCCCTTCTCTGTTAGCTACAAAAGGTACATGGATAATAACAAAGTTTTCTTTATCAAACATTACCTTGTGACCATTATCCATAAGTTGACTTACACTAATCAAATTATATTTCAAACCTTCAACATTATGAACATTATCAATAAAGACCTTACCATTTCCTATTTTACCTTTATTGATAATTTTGCATGTGTTGTTATCTGTAAATGTAACAGTTCCTCCTTTCATTGACACAAGTGAGGTGAATTTAGACTTATCCCCTGTCATGTGTCTAGAGCATCCGATGTCTAATACCCATTTATTTGATGGCACCTTTGCTTTAAGCATACCTACAAAATATAAAGGTATCTCATAATATTCAAGTTTTCTTCACCTTGAACAAATTTTACAAGATCATTTTTTAATTAAATTATTTCTTCATTTTTTTCATCTTGCATGTTTATTATTTTTCCATCATTAAAACATCTATACATGTATCTCTCATTTTTAGTCTTTCTTTCAAATCATCATTTTTCTTTTTGAGAACATTATTTTCTTCATTTAATTTGTTTGCACGATTATACAAAATTTTATTATAGTTATCTAAGTAATAAATTTTCGCATTTAACTTGGACACTTCACTTGATGTACAATCTCTGACGATTTCTTGTTTTTCTTCAATCAATGTTTCTACTTCATTCATTAAGTTTTTTTATCCAAGTTTTTAAATGTGCAGTTTTTTCTTTAAGACACAAGTTTTTATTTTTTTAACACAATATAATCTGAAACTGTTACTTAAAGATTTTAATTACTTACTTCGGATGTTTCTTGAATATTGTCTAGTCCGGTGAAGCATAATTGTGCAGTTTTATCTTCTTGTTCCGCTTCATTTTCTGATTCATCATCGTTCCATGACATCAAGGCTCGTCTTTTTGAAGTGTTGCCTTTGTTATTCTTTTTAAGTTGAAAATAGTCCCTCTTGAAATGGCCAGGCTGTCCACACTCAAACAGATTTCTTCTTGAGATTTCTGTTTGAACTCTTTCTTGTTGTTGAAGTTCTTTCCTTGAAGCTTTGTTTAGTCCTTCTTTCTGATTAGGTCTCTTAAATTCCTAGTCATTACTGTTATTTCCTCATCATAGTCCCGATCATTATTCCTTTCGGATTGAAGAGCTAAGGTTTTCTTCTTTGGTATCTCATCTTCCTCATCATATCTTTTTAGTTGGTTTTTGAATTCCTCAAGTTCTCCAAACAGTGTAAGTGTTTCCATGGCGTTGAAGGTTGAAAAATCTTGTAGAGTAGTCACTTTTGGTGCGAATCTTTGGGCATGACACGTAGTAACTTTCTATTGATTTCTCTTTGATCAATCTTCCTCCCAAACATGCTAAGAGAATTCATTATAGTGAGGAACCTTGTTTGAGCTTCCTTAATCGTCTCATTCTTTTCTAGTTTAAACAATTCATACTCTTACACCATCATACTAAGTTTCACCTCTTTCACCTTAGACGTCCCTTCATGGCTGATGATGATAGTATCCCATATTTCTTTCATTTTACAGCAACTGGAGACTTTGTCGATTTCTGATTGTGCCATCCCACTTAGAAAGATATTCATAGCTATTGAATTGTAGGATATCATGTACGATTCATTCATATCCATCTCCATGAGCATTTTGGGTCTGCCATTGTCATGCCTAAGAATGACGGGTCCATTGTCAACAACCCACCATTCCCATGGGTCTCTGTTAAGACATATCTTCATTCTGAACTTCAAGAAATTGAAGTTCTCACTGCCCAACAACAATGGAAGTCTACTAGTGTACTGCCCCTCTTGAAAATTAAGATGTGCCATTTGAATCTTACTATACGGTCTACAAAGACACAAGTTATTAGAGCCAAAGCTCTGATACCAAATGAAATTCAAAAGTGTGTGCACACCTAGATGGGAGGTGAATATGTGTTTATGATGAAAGTGATCTACAATGGAAATTTCAAAGTCTCTGCTAACTGAACTATCCAGACAGGTTATCACTTGTCTGCTTAAGTATTTAAACTAATATGCAAAACCTGCTAACTGATTTTCAGAACATGTTAAATAGTAACTGTAAGACCCCAACTTTTTATGAATAAAGATTTAATTTTCTCTAAATATTATTTTTAATAATAAAGTGTTAATTTGATATAATGCTATGTTATGAGTGATATGTGCAAATTTTGCAAAGTAAGCAAGTTGTCATAAAATATTCGTTTTATCGGGGAATATTCATACGACGGCGTAATCATTGGTGGACCACATAACGGAATAACTGTCGGATATAGAAAGCGACAGAAATAACCTTTTTACAAAAAAATAAAGGGAAATTTTTTACCGTTAACTGTTGAAATACCCGGTGATAAAAGTACGGTAATACGCGTAGTTGCACAGTAGCACACGGTATTGCACATTATCTCTGATTATTGATTCTTACGTAATAAGTCACTCAGTATTCAATAATTGCCACATTAGTCGCTGCATAGTATCTCAATAATTGTTACAGTAACATCTACACAATATTTTATATTATTTGAATAATATTATTAGTTAGCATTATTGGCAATGTATAGAAAGTTCTGTCGAGGAAATGGATTATGTTATATAATTGCGCGCCAATAAGGATAAATTCTTATCGGAAAGTCTCATCTTTCTTGGGAATGATCTGGTTCTTAATATTGTGAGCTTATAATATTAATTGTGAATAATTATTATGTGCTGTATATTGATTCAATTTTGATATAAATGAAGGAATTTAGCATGAAACAATTGTTGAAAGGTTGGCATATTTTTTTTATGGAATCAAAATTATCTTCTCCGATAAAATATTCATTTAAATATATTATTATAATATTACATTATAATAGTATAATGTGATAATATAATAGTATAATTTTTATAATTTAAATGGTAATATTATTATTATAATATATATAAATAAGCATGTGATTGAAGGGACGAAGGTGAGCAAATTGTATTTGAATGCTTTATTTTCAAAAACAGTATAACTTTGTCTTTTTTTTCCAAGTTGGTTATTCCTCTTGCAATTCTTTTCTCCAAATTGTGGGCCTCACCCATAAGAAGTTGCAAGTTAGACAAAGAAGAAATTGAAGGTTAGGTGAAGAAGAAAAAATAGCGAAGTTAGGCAGATTGAGTTTGTTTCCTTCCTCCGTGCTACACTATAAAAGGGGGGTATCCCTCCATCCTAAACACACCATCACAATATCAGAAATCCTTCCTCTATAATATTGTGAGTATTTCTTTTGAGTATAAAAATACTTTGAGTATAGCTTTTAGTGCAAGATTTTCTGAGGATAATATTTGATATTCCAGTCAAATCTAGTTTCTACTAAGGTAAAGGATATTAGTTTATTTCAATACTCGTAAGAAATATCATTTGTTTTTATACTCCATATTATGTAAGTGATATTATTTCATTTCATATTCCTAAATTTAAACTTACTATTGTAAGTATTGCTTCTATAATTCCTAAAATGATTAAAAATTCTTTAAGTTTTGCGCTTCATCTAATATCATTTCACTGGAATATTGGTCTAAACTTTCTTATTAAATTTTAATCTTTTCATGCCAGGGTACTAGTCATGAGTACTATTCATACGATAATATTCATGGGTACTATTCATACGTACTTTTCATATGGTACTATTCATAACAAAATTTAAATTTCTTTTTCTGTCCAAATTATTTTTGATACATGAATATCATTCTTGAATTTTACTCCACAATTAGTTATCATGTTGATAATTTAGACATTCTTGAACTCGGAATAAATTGAATTATAAATCTCTAATATTTATCCTTGATCTCACTTGATTGATTCTTTATATCATTTTCATCATCCTCATGCTTATATTGTGGTGAAAGTCATCTTTAGCCCGTAGTGCAAAGATGAACTGTTGATTGGTATGATTATGATCAGGGATTGTGTATTGGTATAATCATAACCTTTAATGTTACAAATAAAGGTTTGTGGTGAAAATCATCTTTGGCCCGTAGTGCATAGATGGACAGGTGTTTGGCATGATCATGACCACTGGTGATACAAACGATTATCTTTGGCCCGTAGTGCATAGATAATTCGTTGATTGGAAATATTTATTGATCGGTGTTACAGGGATAAAATATTGATGATGGACTTTTGAATCATATAAGATAGTAGACATCATGTTCTACTTGACTCTTCTAATGGATTGTTGTTTCCACTGCAGTTGTTGATCTAAAACTTATTGTCTATTGTATTCTATCAGATTTTTTCCTGTTGAGGACTAAGGATAATTTTTTCTACATTATTTTAGTCATAATATTCTTTACTGGGCTAGTTGAGCTCACTCTTTTCCTTTTGGTTCCATTGTTCTTTTTAGGAGGCGAGAATGTAGCTGGGACTAGTCGGGGAGTGGAGTAATATTCCAAGATGGTTATTATAATATTCTTCACTATTTTGTAAAATAGTGTGAAAATAATTTTAATAAGAACTTTATTTGAGTTTGAATATTGTCTACAAGACATTATTTGTATTAAAACTCACAGCTTATGTTTTGTCGTATTTTACACGACAATTAATAGTTGTATAAATGAAGTTATATTTGAATTCTGTACCATATATTTGGTGACTCAGAATGGGTTGTGTGGACCTATTTTGGGGGCGTCACAATAACGTCTTTTATCAATGCTGATTATAAAATGTTTAAGTGCAGAATTGAAACAATACAAACAAGATAAACAGTAAATAATAACACCAATATTTTTTCGTTGTTCTACCTTTAACCTCTAATGGCTTACACTAAAAGAAAAAGACTTATCAGTGACCAGTTATTCGCGACCGTATAGGGTCGTAGATGTGACGCCCCCAAAATAGGTCCATACAACCATTCTGAGTCGCCAAATACATGGTACATAATTCAAATATAAACTTCATTTATATAATTATTAACTGTCATTTATACGAATATTGTCTTATAGACAATATCCAAACTCAAATGAAGTCCTCATTACAATTATTATCGCACTATTTTATAGAATAGTGAGGACTACTATAGCCACCATCGTGGTCCATCACTCCATTTCCCGACTAGTCCCAGCTATATTCTCATTTCCTGAAGAGAATAATGAAAGAAAATGGTGAGCTCAACTAGCCCAGTAAAGAATATTATGACTAAGATAATGTAGAATAAATTATCCTTGACTAAGATAATGTAGAATAAATTATCCTTAGTCCTCAACAGTGTAAAATCTGATAGAATACAATAGACAACAAGTTTAGATCAACAACTGCAGCGGAACAAGCAATCCATTAGAAGAATCAAGTAGAGCATGATGTCTACTATCTTCTATGATTTAAAAGTTCATCATCAATATTTTATCTTTGTAACACAACTCAATAAATATTTCACATCATCAAATTATCTATGCACTACGGGCCAAGGAAATTCGTTAGTATCACCAGTGGTCATGATCATGCCAACAACTGTCCATCTATGCACTACGGGCCAAAGAGGACTTTCACCACATCATTTGTCTGTAACATTACAGGTCATTATTATACCAATACACAATTCCTGGTCATAATTATACCAATAAACAGTCCATCTATGCACTACGGGCCAAAGATGACTTTCACCACAACATAAGCATGAGGATGATGACAATAATATAAGGAATTAATCAAGTGAGATCAATGATAAATATTAGGGATTTATAATTCAACCTATCCAGAATTCAAAAATATCCAAATTGTCAACATGATAATTTATTGTGGAGTTCAAGAATGATATTCATGTACCAAAAATAATTTGGACAGAAAAGAAATCAATTTTGACGTGAATAGTACCCCGAGTGAATAGTACTCCGTGAATAGTATCCCGAATGAAAATATTGAAATTTAATTAGAAAGTTCAGACCAATATTCCAATAAAACGATACTAGATGAAGCACAAAACTCAAGGATATTCTACTAATTTCAGGGATTATAAAAGCAATACTTATTAAAGTAAGTGTAGATTTAGGAATATGAAACGGAATAATATTTTTTACATACTATAAAGAATGGAAGAAAATAATATTTCTTACGAATATTGAATGAAAATAATATCCCTTACCTTAGTAGGAGAGTAAATCTGACTGGTATAGCGGAGATATTCTTGAAAAAAACTTGCACTATTTCCTACACTCAAAGTATCCTTATACTAGAAAGAAATACGCACGATATTATAGAAGAAGAATTCTCTGATTCTGGTGTAATTTTCATTTCTTAACTAAGCATCCTATTTATATATAGGAGAATGGTAGGGAACTATTTAAAAAAAATCACGAATAAACAGTAAGAATTCACGGGCGAACGAATTCAGCGAAATTTTGATTTTACTATTTATTATTGTGCAATAAAATATTCTAATAAAACAAAATTTTTATATAAAATATAATATATTCTATTTGTAATCTAATAAAACAAATAACTATATATATAATATAAAAATTATTTTGTTTTATATAAATTTTTTTTTGTTTTATTACTATTATAATAATAATAATAAAACAAAACTGAGACAACTTTCTACCGGTAATTTTGAAAAATGAGTAAGTGGAGGTCCATGTAATAAGCCAAACTTACAACAAATACTTCATGACAAACCCCTTTATTTATATCAAAAATTGAATAAATATTTATCATAAATAACTTATCTTCAATAAACACATTTTTAATCTTTCAACAATTATTCAGAATTAATATTATAACTCGTAATATTGACAACCAGATCATTCCTAGGAAATAGGGGGCTTTCCGATAAAGACTTCTCCATATTGGCGCGCAATTAAATACCCGAACCCCTTTCCTCGACAGAACTTTCTAGACATTGTCAATAATGCAAATAATAATATGAATAATTGTGTCGTCTCAATTATTGATTTAATAATATAAAATATTGTGCATATGATATTGTGACAATAATTGAATCAATAATATGAGATACTATGCAACAACTACTGTGACAATTATTAAATAAATTGAGTGACTTCTTAAGTAAGCATCAATAATCAGAGATATTGTACAATACCGTGTGCTACTGTGCAACCACGCGTATTACTGTACTTTTATCACCGGGTATTTCAACAGTTAACGGTAAAAGTTTTGTCGTTATTTTTATAAAAAGGTTATTTCTATTGCTTTCAATATCCGACAATCATTCCGTTGTGGGGTACACCAATGATTGTGTCATCGTACGAATATTCCCCAACAAAAAGAATATTCTCCGATCAAACGAATATTTTATGACAACTTGCTTACTTTGCAAAATTTGTACATATCATCCATAACTATAGCTGTAAGACCCCAACTTTTTATAAATAAAGATTTAATTTCTCTAATTATTATTTTGAAATAGTAAGGGGGTTGATTTGATTAATGTGGTTAGTTATGGGTAAAATGCGCAAATATTTTAAATAAGCAAGTGGTTATAAAATATTCATTGTTGTCGAGGAATATTCGTTTGGTCGTGGAATATTCTTCTTTGCTTAGGAATATTCGCATTTACTCGCTATGACCTTGTGTGGCCCTATAACTGAAAAGTTTATTGAATGAAGAATCACACCGTAAACTAAAGATTTCTCTTTCTTTCTCTCTATAATATCGAGCGATTTTGTGAGTATTTTAGTACTTTGAGTATTGCTATACTAAGGCAAGTTCCTTTAGCACTATATCCAAAGATTCCAATGTAAGACTGCTTTTTTTGAGGTAAGGGTGTTATTTTCTTCAAAAAAATGATATTATTTCTTCAATATCATTATGCCGAAATATTAGTTGGAATTTTTATCAAATTTGGAACTTTTTATGTGTCTGAGTTACTATTCATGAGTTACTATTCACGAGTTATTATTCATGAGTTACTATTCACGAGTTACTATTCACAAAGTACTATTCATTTAAGCATGATGATCTTTTTTGTGAAATTTCTATCTTTTAGTATCGAGTTACTATTCACGTATATTTACCTTTATTCACGATTATACGATACCTTTATTCACGAATACGGCACTATTCATAAAAAAAATTAAATTTTCTTTTCTGTGTCCAAGATTGTCTGTTATGATTCCTATCTTTGATTAGATCTATGTTTTGGTCTTCATTCTTGAATTTTACTCCACTCTGATTATTTATGAAGTATTTTTGAACTTGGATTGTGTAAAGTACGAATCCTTAATATTTGTTCTTTTATTTCACTGGATTCGTTTCCTTTAAAATATTTTTCATCATCCTCAGTCCTAAATGATGATATTACTGAATATCTTTGGCCTGTAGTACAAAGATGAATGATTTTCTGATGAATATCTTTGGCCCGTAGTGGCAAAGGATAAACAGTGTTTAGATGAACATGATTAATCGATTAATATCTTTGGCCCGTAGTGCAAAGATGAAGCAGTGTTGAGATGAACATGACTAATTGGTCGGGTGAATATCTTTCGCTCAGTAGTGCAAAGATGAATATTTAATTTATGATGTATATTGATTGATGTTACAGGGATAAAATATCGATTATGGACTTTTAAATTCATAGATGATAGTAGATTTCATTCTCTACTTAACTCTTCTAATGAATTGTTGTTTCCGCTGCAGTTGTTGATCTAAAACTTGTTGTCTATTGTATTCTATCGATTTTTCCCTGTTGAAGACTCAGGATAATTTGTTGTACATTATCTTAGTCATAATATTCCTTTACTGGGCTAGTTGAGCTCACCCTTTTCCTTTTTGTTCCATTTTTTCTTCTCGTGAGACGAGAATATAGCGTGAACTAGTTTGGGGTGTGGAGTAATGGTTCAAGACAGTTGTTTTAGTAGTCCTCACTATTTTGTAAAATAGTGTATCAATAATTGTAATGAGGACTTATTTGAGTGTGGATATTGTCTAGAAGACAATATTTGTATTTAAACTTACAATTTATGTGTTGTCGTATTTTGCACGACAATTGTATTAATGAAGTTGTAGTTGTTTTCGTATCATGTATTTCATGCACTCGTAATAGGTTGGTTGGATTGGACCTATTTTGGGGTGTCATGATTGGTATCGTAGCTTAGGATATGATCTCTGGCGGAGATCGGGAATAAAACTAGGAGGGAGAGATTTGAGTATATCCTTCGCTAGTGTGTCCTACCTAAGTTTATTTATTGGTCGGTCATAATATAGGGGTATTATGTGATTTGTTAATTTGTTTAATTAACCCTTGTTTTATGGAATTATTTGAGAATGGCAACTGAGAACGTTAACAATAGAGTGAATGAGATTGTGGAGACACCTTTAGTCACCAACCAGGCTAATGTGATGTCAGGCGAAGAAGGAATTAGAGATATCCATGTGGTGAGTGAAGAATTGATAGTTGTACCCGAGATAGTCGAAGAGGTAACAGCTTAGAGTGAGGAAGAAGAGGTACCTGAGGAGAATTTATTAGAGGTATTTTATGATCAAAATGTAGAATTGCAAAATCGTATTCATGAGTTAGAAGAAGCGGTCAAGAACTAACAAAGTGGTCGTGGAGCAAAAGGATGCAACGATTCAAGCTTGTGTTACCCGATATGTGATGCTTGAACAGAAGCACTCTTTGGCAGAGTATAAGATGATAAAGCTGGAATCTGAGCTGAAAGAAGAAATAACTGAACGAGTGAGAATGAGTGATGCATGGGTAAAAGCCGCACGACGCGTTGATATTGTGGAAAGAGATGTTCGATCTAAGAAGAGAAGATTTAACGATGACGAAAAGACGTCGGGAGTAGCACCAGCACCAGCAACAAATTCTAGGGGAAAAGAACGACCACCAGTTAGATGCTACAAATGCGGAGAGGAGGGACATATAAGTCCAAACTGTTCACAGCCTTCCAAGGTATGTTTTAGTTGTGGAAAAGATGGTCACATATTTCGATTTTGTCCTGTAGCGAAATCAAGTCCAGCTGGAACGGTGGCACCAAAGGCGGATACGGAAAAGACAAAGTCAACGGTTCCTGAAAGAGCGTTTGTCGTGACCGGTTAGAATGCGAGGAACCCGAACGAAGTTAGCACGGGTTAGTTAATTATAAATTCTTGCGAAGTTTATACCTTATTAGATACCGGTTCTACCCATTCATTTATCTCTCCTGCTTATACTCAACGCTTAAACTTGACTCGAGAAAATTAGACTTTGACTTTATTGTTGAAACTCCGTTAGAGAAACTTTCGTTACATCCATTGCTTATAAATCTTGTTTGATCCAAGTTGGCACCATCACATTTACCGTTGACCTTATTTCTTTAAAAATTTTGCATTTGATGTGACCTTAGGGATTGATTGGTCAACCACTCATCATGCTAAAATTGATTGCTTTTGTAAGGTTGTTAGTTTTCATATTCCTAAGCAACCGTTATTCAATTTAAGCAACCAAACCATTGAAGTCAAACTCTTTTATATCGTTAGTAAAGTCATTCATTTATTGAAAAACGGATGTCAAGCTTTCTTAGCTCATGTTATGGACTTGAACAAAAATACGTCAGATTTGAATGCTATTTCTATTGTTAGTAAATTTCCTGATGTATTTCCTGAAGAATTTCTTGGCTTACTCCCAAAGTGTGATATTGAATTTTGTATCGACTTTGAAACCTGTACAAAACCCATTTCTAAAATCTCATATCGAATGGCTCCTATTGAACTTCAGGAGTTAAAAATTCAACTATAGAATTTGGTACCCGAGCCTCTATCTGGTGACTTCCTTTGTGGAATGCACCGAAGATAGACTCTCCGTAGGGGATACCATATTCGTGTGATAGTAAACTGATAGGTGTCATTGTGACGTGCTATCCAAGGTTGGGATATGAGTCACAGTTGAGAACAACCTAAGTTGGCAATCGAAATACATAACTTTCTAGGCTTAGCTGGATACTATATTTTATCGAATCGATACTCTATTAACTCAGCTGATTCGTAGAGATACAAAATTCGAATGGAGCGAGGAATATGAAAAGAGCTTCCAAGAACTCAACATGCGACAACGACGTTGGCTCGAGCTGTTGAAAGATTACGGCCATACCATTCAATACCATCCTGGAAAAAACGAACGTGGTAGCTGACGCGTTGAGTAAAAGATCGTATCGTTATTTGAAAGTGCGATATTGTTAACACAAAGACCCATTTCGTATGACTTACAGAAGATGGAGATAGAGTTAAAGATTCCAAGAACATGCGTGAAGATAACGAATATACGATTAAAATCGACTTTAATCGATAAATTTAAAGCTGCTCAAGCTACAGACTTGGAGCTGATGAATATGAAGAAGGAGGTACAAGAAGTTGTTATTCCAAAAGAGAGAATTGGCGATGTGAGGAAAGCTCAAACCTTCGATTTATTAGTCCATTTTAAATCCTCGATCGAATAGAAACTGTGGCCTATAGACTCGTTTTACCGCCAAATATGACGCGTGTTCATAACGTTTTTCACGTATCGATGTTACGTAAATATGTGGACGACCCGAACCATGTTATTGAGTTAGAACAGGACGAGATAGCCGAAGACTTAACGTATGAAGAGGTACCTGTCAAGATTTTGGAGGAAAAGAGCATGTCCTACGCACGTCAATTTCGAGGACGAAATTTCATAAGGAGGGGAGGTTGTAAGACCCCAACTTTTTATAAATAAAGATTTAATTTCTCTAATTATTATTTTGAAATAGTAAGGGGTTGATTTGATTAATGTGGTTAATTATGGGTAAAATCATAAATATTTTAAATAAGTAAGTGGTTATAAAATATTCATTGTTGTCTTTGGGAATATTCGTTTGGTCGTGGAATATTCTTACTGCTTGGGAATATTCGCAAATGATTACAGTAGCGACCTTTGTGTGGGCCCTATAACCTTAAAAAGCGATTGAATGAAGAAAACGACAAGTATAAATTGTTTACAAATAATCTGCCAGAAGTTGTTACCAATTAATATTGTTGGAATACCCGGTGGTTAAAACACGAATGTCTGCGTTGTTGACAAGAAGGCACCGCATGATTGCACCAATTATTGATTCTTACGTACGTAAGAAGGCACTACTCAATAATTGTTACGATGAGTTATCGCTCAAAGATTTTATTTTATTGATTCAATAATTGCTATTTTGATATTTTATATTATTGTTGTTTCAATAATTGTCACTACTACAAGATTTTCCATTATCGAAGCAATAATTTATATTATCCGAATAATATTATTAGAAAACATTATTGGCAATGTCTAGAAAGTTCATCTAAGGAGAGGTTTGGTCACCTAATCATGGCGCTAGTAAGAAGGAAAATTCTTATTGGAAAGCTCCTCTTTCCGGAACTACTGGTTTGTCGATCTTTGATGATTACGTAATATTATTTGTGAATAATTAATTATTGATTTATATGATGAGCAAAATATTGATTTTATGTGGATATAGATGGAGAAATTTTTAAAGTGGCAATTGTTAAAAATTGATATTTTATCTTTTCTGATAAAATAATATTTTATTATATTATTATAATATAATAATGATGATATTTTTACAATGAATGTGTGATATATGAGTATATGAGGAGGAAGAGTATTTTTATTGCATTAAATGATTAACACATGTTTTGTGTGTCGGTGGACCCCATTTCTTGACTGAAATTTGATTATAGCCTATAAAATCGTCCGTATGTGGATTTCAGTCAATTTTTGTTTGGAATTTGGAAAAACTTTCTTCTGCAAAGTTGTAGAGAATTGAATTTCTTATAAAATTACGCGAGATTCAAATTTTCTGATAAAAAGGCTATTTATTATGAATTATTGAAGTTCCGTAGTTCCGAAATAATTGGTTTTTGAAAGTTTTAATTATTTTTAATTAGAAAAACATTTTTTGCAATCCCACATTAGTGGTAAATGAGCTGAATTCAGATTCTTGGGTGGTGTGCTTGAATGTTATTAAATAAAATTATTTTATTAAATTTTCTGCTTTGGTGTTCTAAGCAATTTCCTATAAATAGGGTGCTTAGGTTAGAATTGAAAATCACACCAGAAACTAAAGATTTCTCTCTCTTTCTCTCTCTATAATATCGAGCGTATTTTGTGAGTATTTTAGTACTTTGAGTATTGCTATACGGTGCAAGTTCCTTCAGCACTATATCAAGTATTCCAGTCAGAAGTACTGTTTTTGCGAGGTAAGGGATGTTATTTTCTTCAAAAATGATATTATTTCTTCAATATCATTATGCCGAAATATTGGTTGGAATTTTTATCAAATTTGAAACTTTTCATGTCGGAGTTACTATTCATGAGTTACTATTCACGAGTACTATTCACGAAGCATGATGATCTTTTTTGTGAAATTTCTATCTTTTAGGTCGGAGTTACTATTCACGTATACAACACTATTCACGTATACGACACTATTCACAAATACGACACTATTAACAGAAAAATTAAATTTTCTTTTCTGTGTCCAAGATTGTCTGTTATGATTCCTATCTTTGATTGGATCTATGTTTTGGTCTTCATTCTTGAATTTTACTCCACTCTGATTATTTATGAAGTGTTTTTGAACTTGGATTGTGTAAAGTACGAATCCTTAATATTTGTTCTTTTGTTTCACTTTGGATTCGTTTCCTTTAAAATATTTTTCATCATCCTGGGTTCTAAATGATGATATTCTTGAATATCTTTGGCCCAGTAAAAAGATGAATGATTTTCGATGAATATCTTTGGCCCGTAGTGCAAAGATAAGCAGTGTTTAGATGAACATGATTAATCGATTAATATCTTTGGCCCGTAGTGCAAAGATGAGCAGTGTTGAGATGAACATGATTAATTTGGTGAATATCTTTTGGCTTGTAGTGCAAAGATGAATATTTAATTTATGATGTATATTGATTGATGTTCTGAGGATAAAATACCGATGATGGACTTTTTAAATTCATAGATGATAGTAGATTTCATTCTCTACTTAACTCTTCTAATGAATTGTTGTTTCCACTGTGATTGTTGATCTAAAACTTGTTGTCTATTGTATTCTATCAGTTTTTTCTCTGTTGAAGACTAAGGATAATTTGTTGTACATTATCTTAGTCATAATATTCTTTCTTTGGGCTAGTTGAGCTCACCTTTTCCTTTTTGTTCCATTTTTCTTCTCGAGAGACGAGAATATACGGGAACTAGCTGGGGGTGTGGAGTAATGGTTCAAGACATTGTTTTAGTAGTCCTCACTATTTTGTAAAATAGTGTATCAATAATTGTAATGAAAACTTATTTGAGTGTGGATATTTTCTAGAAGACAATATTTGTATTTAAACTAACAGTTTATGTGTTGTCGTATTTTGCACGACAATTGTATTAATGAAGTTGTAGTTGTTTCTGTACCATGTATTTGGCGACTCAGAATAGGTTGGTTGGATTGGACCTATTTTGGGGGCGTCACAATAGCATACCCCGAGTACTTCGGGAATAGTACCGCGTGAATAGTATCCCGACACGAAAAGTGTCCCGAATACCCGAGTGAATGATACTAGAGTGAATAGTAATCAGATAAATAGTAACCCGTGAATAGTAACTCGTGAATAGTACTCCGGCACGAAAAGTGCTCCGAATACCCGAGTGAATAATACTAGAGTGAATAGTAATCAGATAAATAGTAGCCCATGAATAGTAACTCGTAAAAGAAAAAATACCAAAGAAAATGATATTTCATGACGAGTAAAAAAGAAATGATATCTCATACAAGTATAATAGAATATACTAAAGCTAGAATAGATTTTCACCGCCATGCAGAACCCACGTAGACGGATCATTTCCACAATTTAATAAGGAATGAATATGAAAGATCATTCACCATGCATGCGGTAATCCACATAGACAGGTTATTCCAACAGAATAATAAAGAATGGAATAACGGAAGAATTTACCAGCGTGCGTAATCCAAGCAGAGACGAGTTATTCCAACGTAATAATAAAGAATGGAACCAGTCACGCGTAATTCGCATGCATGAGGATATTCCAACGAATAATAATAAAGAATGGAACCAAATTTCATGCGTAATCCAAGACAAACAGGATATTCCTCTGAGAATAATAAAGAATGGAATAACAACAGAATTCACCGGGCATGCGATAGGCCAAGACGCACAAGTTATTCCAACGAATAATAAAGAATGGAATAATGAAGAATTTCACCACGTATGTGGTACTTAGATGTAAACGAGTTATTCCAACATAATAATAAAGAATGGAATAACAACCCTTACGAGTATTGAAAGAAAATAACTCTATTCATGAATACGAAAGAATAATACCCCTTACCTCAAAAGAAGACTGGATACTGGAATAGCGAGGTAGCAGACTTCTCTTCTTCTTTCTCTCTATAATTTCTCTCTATAATAATTGCTCTATAGCTTTAGTGAATTGGTGAGAAATGAAGGAAGAATGAGCTTCTATTTATATAAAAATATAGTTTCGATAATTGCACGTTTTGGGGTTCGAAATATTACAGTATAATACCTTTCTCTTTTCCTTCATTTTTAATTTAGTCCTGCAAGTATTATCAAACTTGCACCACCTCCCCTAATAGTAAATCATGTGAATTAATAGTAAATTATGTGACTCAATAGTTCTAAACATGTGAAAAAAATAATTATAGTATAGTACCTCCATCTATACCTCCATTTTTAACTTAGTCATGTAAGTATTATCAATCTTGCACCAACTCCCCTAATAGTAAAAGAATGTGAATCAATAGTACATACATATGAACAAATAGTTATAATCATGTGAATCAATAGCAATTAATTGCTCATTTATCCGGTTAATTACCCGATTGGTCAATATAACCTCTAGACATCAATTATTATCGAAATAAATGTCGATTTTCACTAACACTAATAATTCCAACACAATGGAACTATCAATTTCATCTTTAATCAACACGAACTTATTCATCATTAATATTATAATTCACAATATTTAACAACTAGGTCGTTCCCAAGAAAGAGGGAGCTTTCCGATAAGGATTTCTCCTTATTAGCGCGCAATTAGGTGACCAAATCTCTCCTTATTCATCATTAGTTGAGCAGGTTTTCTAATCCCTAAACCTTGTTTGAGAAAGTTTCTAAACCCTAATTCTACATTGAGAAAATTGGTATTTTATATTATATCATCATTGAGCAATTAAGTTCCTTATCTCTAACTTGATTATAATTGTATAAGATTTTCAAACTCTACTTTATTGAGCAAGTTTAACCTTAGCTTATTATTATTCAAGCAAGGTTTCTTATACTATTCAATGCCTATGTTATGGTTAAGCCTACTATTCCTTTATGAAAGCGTGACTTTGATATATGATGCTTATCCACTTATGATTCAACGGTATTCTATCAGTGCTATTGTATCCCTTTATAATATTACGTTGTTAACGAACTCGTGAATGATTATTAAATCTTTATTGATTCAACTAATCCTTAGTTGATGATTATTGAACTCTAAATTACCCATGAGATAAATCCAAACTAAACTTCCTTTGGTGTGGACTCTAATGTCAAAGCTGATGTAAGACCCCAACTTTTATGAATAAAGAATCTTTCTATAAAATATCATAAAAGTATTTTCGTAGTTAGAAAACGACAAAAATATCTTTCTATAAAAATAACGGCGGAGGTGTTACCGTTAAAACTGTTGAACTACCCGGTAGTAAAAAAATACGATGAATGGCGTGGTTGCATAGTAGCACACGGTATTGATTATTGATGCTTACGTGAGAAATCACTCGGTTATACTCAATTATTGCTACGAGAATTCTTTGCATCATATCTCTCATATTATTGATTCAATTATTGTTACAGTATCATCTACATAATATGATATATTATTAAATCAATAATTGAGACGACAAAGTTATTCATATTATTATTTGAAATATTTACAATGTCTAGAAGTTCTGTCAAGGAGAGGTTTGGTCACTTAATTGCGCGTCAATATGGAGAAATCCTTATCAGAAAGCCCCCTCTTTCCTGAGAACGACCTGGTTGTTAAATATTGTGAATTATAATATTAATGATGAATAAGTTCGTGTTGATTAAAGATGAATTTTATAGTTCCATTGTGTTGGACTTATTTGTGTTAATATAATTGATATCTGGAGGTTATATTGTTCAATTGGGTATTCGGGACACTTTTCGTGTCAGAGTACTATTCACGAGTTATTATTCATGAGTTACTATTCATGAGTTACTATTCACGAGTTACTATTCACGGGGTACTATTCACCCGTAAGATATATTTCTGTTCGGTTCAAATCATTTTTTGGTACAATATTATTCCATGAGGAGATGTGCTAATTTTTCAGACCGTTGGCTGAAGATATAATAGTAAATCAGTATGGACCATTGCTTTAAGTTTTAATAGTAAACCAATATGGACCGTCCGTTTAAAAGTAAATCAATCTGGACCGTTCATGAATTAGTTAATATTCAGTCCATTCTCCTATAAATAGAAGCTCATTCCTTCATTATTTCTTACGAATTCACTGAAACTCTAGAGAGAAAAACTATAGAGAGAAAGAAGAAAAGTATTATGCTATTTCACTACTTCAGTATTCAATTTTTCTAATGTAGGGAATATTATTTGTTGTACTCATAAGGGGTATTCTTTTTTTCTTATTCATGAAGAGAACTTCTGTTATTCCATTCTTTATTATTCTGTTGGAATAACTCAGATATGCTGGATACCCTATACTTGGTGAAATTCTTACATTATTCCATTCTTATTATTATTCATTGGAATAACTTTGTTTTATGCGATGTACCGCATACATGGTGAAATTTTCTAATATTCCGTTCTTTATTATTCTGTCAAAATATACTGTTTGTGCGTTTACGCCGGACCTGGTTCCATTATTTATTATTCCGCCGGAATATTAATATCGTCGTGCGTTCTGGCGGGACTCAATTCCATTATTTATTATTCTGTTGGGAATAACTGCTTGATACTATCCATTTACGCATGGTGAATCCTTCTATTATTCTATTCTTTATTATTCTGTTGGAATAACATGTCTATGTGGATTAACACATGCATGGTGAATGATCCTGTGTATTCATTCCTTATTAAATTGTGAAAATGATCTGTATACGTGGATTACCGTATGACGGGTGAAAATCCATTTGCAATTTCATATATTATATTATACTCAGTTGGTTAAAGCTTTGGCTTCTATACTCCATGAAATTAGTGGAATATCCTTGATATTTGCGCTTCATCCATATTCTTTTCATGGAAATATTCTTCTGAGCATTCTTGAATTTTACTACACAAAGCAGTATCATGTTGACAATTTGGACGTTATTGAGTTCAGGATAAATTAACTTATAAATCTTTAAAATTTATTCTTGAACTTATTTTATTGAATTGTCATCATCCTCATGCTTATATTATGTTAAAAGTCATCTTTGGCTTACGTGCATAGATGGACTTGGTATGATTATGACTGAGGGATTATCGGTATAATCATGAATAGTAATGTGACGAATGATGTGGTAAAAGTCTTCATTGACCAGTAGTTCATTGGTTGACAGTTGTTGGTATGATTATGACCAGGGATTATTCGGTATAGTCAAGACCATTGATGATTATATGAATATCCTTGGCCGTGGAGCAGGGATAATTCGATTTTATTTATTAAGCTGAGTCTCAGCGATAAAGTTGATAAAAAAACTTTTTGAATCATAGAAGACAGTAGATTTTATACTTTACTTGACTCTTCTAATGGATTGCTTATTCTATTGCAATTTTGGATCTAAAACTTGTTGTCTATTATATTCTATCAGTTGTTATACTGTTGAAGGCTATTAATAATTTATTCTGCATTATCTTAGTCATAATATTTCTTCTTTGGGCTAGTTGAGCTCACCCTTTCTTTCCCTGTTTCTCTTCTGTGAAATGAGAACGAAATGGGACTAGTCTGGGGAACAGAGTGATGGTCCTAGATGGTGCATTAGTAGTCCTCACTATTCTGTGAAATAGTGTGATAATAAATGTAATGAGGACTCCATTGAGTATGGATATTGTATAGATGACAATATTTGTATTAAAACTCATGATTTTATGTTTTGTCATATTTCACATTTAATCGTTGTATAATTAAGTTGTATTTGTATTCAGTACCTTATATCTGGCGACTCAAGATGGGTGATGTTTACCTATTTTGGGGGCGTCACAGTTGGTTTTAAAGCTTAGGGATATGATCCCTGGCTGAGATGTGAGATAAGAACTAGGAAGGGAGAGACGGGGAATTCCTTCACTAGTATGACCTACCTAAGTTTATTTGGTATTTAACTGGTTGGTCAGAGTATAGGGATAATATGTGATATATTAATTAACCCTTGTTTTGTGGCAGTTTGAAAAATGGCATCCGAAAATGTTGAGATAAGCAATGAAGCACATGAGATCGTGGAGTCACCACCGATTAATACTCAGGATAATGTGTAACAGGAAGATAATAATCCTCAGGTGAACAACAACACCGACCAAGTGGCGAACGACGGAATGTTTAGGAGCTTTCTGCAATTCATACAACATTAGGCAAGAGAAACTCCTGTCCAAAATGTAGGTGGAAACTCTCGGACGGTCACCGCTAAACAGTTCAAGGAGCTGGGACCACCGGAGTTTATTGGAGAGCCAAAACCACTTAAGGCAGATGCATGGATAAAGCAGATCACCAAGATATTTGATGTCTTAGGATGCTCCGAGGAGCAAAAGGTTCCTTTTGCCACCTTTATGTTATGAGGGAGGCGGAGACATCGGTGGGAATCAGTAAAGCGCATACCACTGACTTGACTTAAGATGTCTTGGGAGAAGTTCCAAGAGCTATTCAACGACAAATACTTTCCCGAAAGTATTCATCACATGAAGGAGGTGGAGTTTATCAAGTTGGAGCAAAACAATATGACCGTGTCGCAATACGAGGCTAAATTTGTGGAGTTATCCCGGTTTTCATCCCATTTGGTTGATAATGAGGAGCGAATGACGCGAATATTTTTAAGAGGTTTGAAACCGGAGAGACGTCAATATCTTATTTCTCATAAATTGTGTTTGTATTCAGATGTTGTAAATAAGGCTTAGTTATTGGAGCGCGATAACGGGTCAATGCAACCAAGAGAAAGCAGCCGGCAGAATGAAAATACCAGTGGTAATAGTCATCGAAGCGGTGATAACAAACGTGGAGGGAATCAACATGCCAGAAATGGTAACCACTTCGGTGGTAATCATGGCCAAGACAATAAAAGTGGAAGTTTCAAGAAGAGGAGATTTAGTAATGATGGAAGGACGTCAGCACCAACACCTGTTGTTAAGGAAGGAGAACTACCGCCGGTTGTATGTTACAAATGCGGAGGGGAGGGACACATCAGTCCAAACTGTACGCAGCAGTCCAAAGCATGTAACAATTGTGGAAGAGAAGGTCACTTAGCCCGATTTTGGCGTACACCGAAGTCAAGTCCAGCTGGGATGGAGGCATCAAAGTCTATCCCAGACAAGATAAAACCGGTAGTTCAAGGGAGAGAATTTGTTGTAACCTCCCAGAAAGCAAGGAACCCAAACGAGGTCATCACGGGTAAGCTTATCATAAACTCTAGTGAAGTATATACCTTATTTGACACCGGCTCTACCCATTCTTTTATTTCTCCTACTTGCGCTCAACGTTTAAATTTTACTCCGGAGAAATTGGACTTTGACTTATCAGTTGAAACTCCATTGGGAGAAACCTTCATTACATCCATGGTTTATAAGTCTTGTTTGATTCAAATCGGTAACCGCACATTACATGTCGATCTTATTTCTTTAAAAATACTTGCGTTTGACGTAATTCTAGGGATTGATTGGTTAACTACTCATCATGCAAAAATTGATTATTTTCGTAAGGTTGTTAGTTTTCATATTCCTAATCAACCTATTATGCGAATTCAAGCGACCAAACCATTAAAATCAATCACGGTCATTTCAAGCCATAAAGCTATTCGTTTATTAAAAAACGGATGTCAAGCTTTCTTAGCTCATGTCGCAGATTTAAACAAAAATACGTCAGTTTTGAATGATATTTCCATTGTTAATAAATTTCCTGACGTATTCCCTGAAGAACTTCCTGACCTACCCCCAGAGCGTGAAATTGAATTTTGTATCGACCTTGAACCTAGTACAAAACCCATTTCAAAAGCCCCATATCGAATGGCTCCTATTGAACTTCAGGAGTTAAAGACCCAATTGCAGGAATTGTTAGACATTGGTTTCATCCATCCTAGTACATCTCCTTGGGGTGCTCCTGTTCTATTCGTGAAAAAGAAAGATGGGAGTATGCGACTTTGTATTGACTACCGAGAATTGAACCATGTCACCATCAAGAATAGGTTTCCGTTACCTCGCATTGATGACTTGTTTGACCAGTTGCAAGGAGCACAATTCTTTTCAAAGATCGATCTTCGTTCTGTATATCATCAGCTGAAGGTTAAAACTGAGGATATTCCAAAGACTACCTTCAGAACTCGGTACGGGCATTATGAATTCTTGGTCATGTCTTTTGGATTGACTAATGCTCCTGCTGCCTTCATGGATATGATGAACCGAGTATTCAAGGAATATTTGGATCACTTTGTGGTTGTATTTATTGATGACATTCGCATATATTCGAAAAGCCATGAAGATCATGAGCAACACTTGAGGCTGATACTCCAAAAGCTTCGTGAAAACAAGCTTTATGCCAAGTTGAAGAAAAGTGAGTTCTGGCTTGAGGAAGTTGCATTCCTTGGGCATGAAATATCTGTTGACCCATCGAAGATTGAAGTAATTCAAAGCTGGGAGCAAACAAAGTCAGTGACCGAAGTACATAGTTTTCTCGGCTTAGCTGGTTATTATCGGAGATTCGTGGAAGGATTTTCTCGAATCGCTACTCCATTAACTCAGCTGACTCGAAAAGATACAACGTTTGGTTGGAGCGAGGAATGTGAGAAGAGTTTTCAAGAACTCGAGGAAGACTCATTTCAGAAGACTGCTCGACAATACCATCCGCCTCGAGGGATTTGTCATCTCTGATTATGCTTGAGCAAAAGGGCTAGGATGTGTTCTCATGCAACATGGGAAAGTCATAGATATGCCTCTCTAAGAACTCAAAGAATATGAGAGGAATTATCCTACTCATGATCTAGAGTTGGCGCTATTGTCTTCAAGGCCAAGATTTGGAGGCATTACCTATATGGAGAGAAAGTGGAGATCTATACGGATCATAAAAGCCTCAAATATTTCTTCACCCAAAAGGAACTTAACATGCAGAACGACGCTGGGGTTTGAACTGTTGAAAGATTATGATCATACCATTCAATACCATCCGGTAAAGTTTAACGTAGTAGTCGACGCATTGAGTAGAAGATCATATGCGGGTATGAGTGCAATATTGTCAACACAAAGGCCCATTTTGTATGACTTACAAAGGATGGAGATAGAGTTAAAGACTCCAAGGACCCATGTGATGATGGCGAATATACGAGTAGAACCGACTTTAATCGATAAAGTTAAAGCTGCTCAAGCTACACACCTGGAGCTGATACGTATGAGGAAGAAAGTACAAGAAGGTGTTATTCCGGAAGCAAGAATCGATGAAGAAGGAATACTTCGAGTCAACTCCAGACTTTGTGTTCCTAACGACCCTGATTTAAAGTATAAAATCATGATGGAAGCGCACAACACACCGTTTGCAATCCATCTTGGGAGTACCAAAATGTATCATGATCTTCGACATACATTTTGGTGGAGCAATATGAAGAGAGAGATAGCGGAGTTTATCTCAAGGTGTTTAACTTGTCAAAGAGTCAAGGCGGAGCATCAAGTACCAAAAGGTCCATTGCAACCACTTGAAATTCCAGAATGGAAGTGGGAGCACATTACCATGGATTTCGTTACTGGTCTTCCCAAGGTTTCTCAAGACATAGATGCAATTTGGGTCATTGTTGATAGATTGACCAAGTCTGCTCACTTCTTACCTATACGAGAAACTTATACACTTGAACGCCTTGCTCAGATATGTACATAAATGAGATTGTAAGATCGCATGGTATGCCAAGATCCATAGTTTCGATCGAGACCCAAGATTCACTTCACGATTTTGGGTTAGTTTTAAAGCTATGGGCACAAATTTATAATTTAGTTCTAAGATATCATCCTCGATTTGGACGAAGGCAGTAGGAGAGGACTATTCAAACTCTTGAAGATCTATTAAGACTTTGTGTCCTTGAATTCAAAGGAAGTTGGGACAAGTTTTTACCGTTGGTGGAGTTTTCCTACAACAACAGTTATCAAACAAGTATTGGCATGGCTCCATTTGAGGCGTTGTATGGGAGAAAGTGTCATTCTCCAGTATGCTGGGATGAGGTGGGTGAAGCAACGTTGTTGGGACCGGAGTTGGTACGTATGACTACAGAAAAGATTCAAACGATCCGACAACGTATAAAAACTTCACAAGATCGACAAAATAGTTATGCTGATCTTCATCGAAAGGACGTAGAATTCGATATTGGAGATCATGTGTTATTACGTGTTGCTCCATGGAAAGGAGTTACGAGATTTGGAAAGAGAGGAAAGCTCAATCCTCGATTCATTGGCCCATTTTTAATTCTCGAGCGAGTAGGAACTATGGCTTATATTCTCACATTACCGCCAAGTATGTCTCGTGTTCATAACGTTTTTCATATATCTATGTAACATAAACATGTGAAAGACCCGAACCATATTATTGAGTTAGAACCAGACGAGATAGAGGAAGATTTAACGTATGAAGAGTTCCCTATTAAAATCTTGGATAAGAAGGATCATGTTCTACGCTCCAAAATTATACCTCAAGTCAAAGTTTTGTGGAGAAACCACGATGTGGAGGAAATGACTTGGGAGTTAGAATCTGAGATGAAGTCAAGGTATCCTCATCTCTTCGACATACAAGGTATTTACCCTAATTTTGAGGACGAAATTTCATAAGAAGGAGAGGTTGTAAGACCCCAACTTTTATGAATAAAGAATAATTTTCTCGAAATATATTTTTGAATATTATGGTGTCGATTTGATATAATGTTATAGTTGTGGGTAATATTTACAAATTTTGCAAAGTAAGCAAGTGGTTATATAATATTCGATTGGTCGGGGAATATTCGTTTTAACAGGAATATTAAATACGACCAAGACAATCATTAAGTGGAACCCACAACGGAAGTATTGTCGTAGTTAGAAAATGACAAAAAATATATTTCTATAAAATAACTGGCCGGAGGTGTTGCAGATTAAAACCATTGAACTAACCTAGGTAGTAAAAGTACAAAGAATACGCATGGTTGCATAGTAGCACATGGTATTGATTATTGATGCTTACGTGAGAAGTCACTTTCGATTATACTCAATTATTGCTATAGTAATTCTTTGATCATATCTCTCATATTATTGATTCAATTATTGTTACAGTATCATCTACATAATATGATATAGTATTAAATCAATAATTGAGACAACAAAGTTATTTATATTATTATTTGCAATATTGACAATGTTTAGAAGTTCTGTTAAGGAGAGGTTTGGTCACCTAATTACGCGCCAATAAGGAGAAATCCTTATCGGAAAGCCCCCTCTTTCCTGGGAACGACCTGGTTGTTAAATATTGTGAATTATAATATTAATGATGAATAAGTTCGTGTTGATTAAAGATGAATTTTATAGTTCCATTGTGTTGAACTTATTTGTGTTATTATAATTGATGTCTGGAGGTTATATTGTTCAATTGGGTATTCGGCACACTTTTCGTGTCGGAGTACTATTCACGAGTTACTATTCATGAGTTACTATTAACGAGTTACTATTTACAAGTTACTATTCATGAGTTACTATTCAAAGGGTACTATTCACCCGTAAGATATATTTCTGTTCGGTCCAAATCATTTTTGGGTACAATATTATTCCATGAGGAGATGTGCTAATTTTTCATACCGTTGGTTGAAGAAATAATAGTAAATCAGTATGGACCGTTGCTTTTAAGTTTTAATAGTAAACCAATATGGACCGTCCGTTTAAAAGTAAATCAATATGGACCGTTCATGAATTAGTTAATATTCAGTCCATTCTCCTAAATATAAGCTCATTCCTTCATTATTTCTTACTTAATTCATTGAAACTCTCAGAGAGAGAAACTATAGAGAGAAAGAAGAAAAGTATTCTCGCTACTTCACTACTTCAAAGATTCGGGTTTTTCTAAGGTAGGGAATATTATTTGTTGTACTCATAAGGGTATTCTTTCTTTCTTATTTATGAAGAGAACACATTATTCCATTCTTTATTATTCTATTGGAATAACCTATATACGCATGGATACCCTATACTTGGTGAAATTCTTACCGTTATTCCATTCTTATTATTACATTGAATAACTTTTATCTGCACCGCATACATGGTGAAATTCTTCTAATATTCCGCTCTTTATTATTCGTCAAAATATACTTTGTTTTGTGCGTTTGTGGGACTGGTTCCATTATTTATTATTATGTCTAAATATATCACATGCAATGCGTTTACGCCAAACATGGTTCCATTATTTATTATTCATTTGGGAATAACTTGTCGGTGCAGTCTATCGTACGCATAGTGAATCCTTCTGTTATTCTATTCTTTATTATTACATTGGAATAACTCGCCATGTGGATTACCACATGCACGGTGAATGATCCGTGTATTCATTCCTTATTAAATTGTGGAAATGATCTCGTATACGTGGATTCTTTGCATGTGACGGGTGAAAATCCATTTGTAGTTTCATATATTATATTATACTTAGTTGGTTAAAGCTTTGGCTTCTATACTCCATGAAATTAGTGGAATATCCTTGATATTTGCGCTTCATCCAAAGATCTTTTCATGGAAATTTTCTTACGAGCATTCTTGAATTTTATCGCACAAAGCAAAGATCATGTTGACAATTTGGGACGTTATTGAGTTCGGGATAAATTAACTTATAAATCTTTAAAATTTATTCTTGAACTGTTTTATTGAATTGTCATCATCCACATGCTTATATTATGTTGAAAGTCATCTTTGGCTTACGTGCATAGATGGACTTGGTATGATTATGACCAGGGATTATTCGGTATAATCATGACCGTAATGTGATGAATGATGTGGTAAAAGTCCTCATTGACCTGTAGTTCATTTGTGGACAGTTGTTGGTATGATTATGACCAGGGATTATTCGATATAGTCATGACCATTGATGATTATATGAATATCATTTGCTGTGGAGCAGGGATGATTCGATTTTATTTATTAAGCTGAGTCTCAGCGATAAAGTTGATGAAAAACTTTTTAAATCATAGAAGACAGTAGATTTTATACTTTACTTGACTCTTCTAATGGATTGCTTATTCTGCTGCAGTGTTGGATCTAAAACTTGTTGTCAATTATATTTTATCGATTGTTATACTATTGAAGGCTATTGATAATTTATTCTGCATTATCTTAGTCATAATATTTCTTACTGGGCTAGTTGATGTGATGCCCCCAAAATAGGTATATATCACCCATCTTGAGTCGTCAAATACATGGTACAAAATTCAAATACAATCTTAAATATACAACATGAGCTGTGAGTTTTAATACAAACATTGTCTTTCTGAGACAAACATTAAAACTCAAAATAAATCCTCAATACATTTATTAACACACTATTTCACGAATAGTGAGGAATACTAATGTTATCCCTCGGGACCGTCAAATCTCAGTTCCGACTAGTCCTCGCTACGTTTTCATTTCACGAAGAGAACGGTGAAAGAAAGGGTGAGCTCAACTAGCCCAAGAAGAAATATTATGACTAAGATAAAGCGAGTAATAAATTATCCTTAGTCTTGATAGTGTTAAACCGATACAATATAACAAACATCAAGTGTAATAGCAATGAATGAACAACCAATCCATTAAAGAGTCAAGTAGAAAATAAAATCTACTATCTTTTATGATTTAAAAGGTTTTTCATCACTTTTATCTCTGAGACTCAGCTTAATAAATAATCCACATCATTGAATCACCCCTGCACTACGGCCAAGGATATTCTTTAGTATCACGACCACACATTATCCATACACTACGGGCCAAGGATATTCGTGTATTCACTAATGGTCATGATCATGCCAACAACTGTCCATCAATGCACTATGGGCTAATGAGGACTTTTCCACATCATTTATAACATTACGATCATGATTACAGTGAATAATCCATGATCATAATCATACCAAGTCCATCTATGCACTATAGGCTACAGATAACTTTCAACATAATATAAACATGAGGATGATGACAATGATATAAGAATTCAATAAAACAAGTTCAAGAATTTATTTATCCAGAAACCAATAACGTCCAAATTGTCAACATGATACTTCTTTGTGGAGTAAAATTCAAGAATGCTCAGAAGAATATTTTTATGAAAAGATACTGGATGAAGCGCAAATATCAAGGATATTCCACTAATTTCATGGAGTATAGAAGTCAAAACTTTAACCAACTGAGTATAATAAAGAATGGAATAACAAAAAAAAAATCACCGTGCATACGATAGACCACTGCATAAAAGTTATTCCAACAAAGATAATAAATAACGGAACAGTCATGCGTAAGCATACGTATGAGGATGTTCCAACAGAATATTAATGAACGGAACTAGGTCATGTGTAAAACACAGACAAGATGTTCCAATAGAATAATAAAGAACGGAACCAGGTCATGCATAAAGCACAGACAGGATGTTCCAACGGAATGATAAAGAACGGAATAATAAAAGAAATCACCATGCATGCGTAAGATGCCGCTGCAGCAAAGTTATTCCAACATAATGATAAAGAATGGAATAATGTAAGAATTTCACCAAGTATAGGGTAGCAGGTGTATAAAAGTTATTCAATGTAATAATAAAGAATGGAATAACAGAATTTCTCTTCATGAATACGAAAAAAATAATACCCCTTACGAGTAAAACAAATAATATCCCTTACGAGTACAACAAATAATACCCCTTACCTTAGAAAGAAGAGTACTGGATATAGAAGTAGTGAAGTAGCAGAACACTTTTCTTCTTTCTCTCTATAGTTTCTCTCTCTAGAGTTTCAGTGAATTCATAAGAAATAATGAAGGAATGAACTTCTATTTATAGAAGAATGGACTACATAGTAACTAATTCATGAACGGTCCAGATTGATTTTGTAAGACCCCAACTTATTATAAATAAAATCGAATTTCCTCTAATTGTATTTATGAATAATAAGGTATTAATTTGATATAATTCTCTGGTTATGGGTGAAATATGCAAATTTTGCAAAATATGCAAGTGGTTATAAAATAATCATTGTGTCGGGGAATATTCATTTGGTCGTGGAATATTCTTGTTGCTTGTGGGAATATTAAATGCGACGGCGCCGTAGTCATTTATGGGCCCCATAATGAGAATAAGCGTCGGATGAAGAAAGCGACAAGTTTGAGTTTTTATAAATAATTGGCGTAGTTGTTACTGATTAACATTGTTGGAATACCGGTGGTTAAAATACAAAGAATACACGTGGATGCAGTATTGATGAATTATTGATCCTTACGTAAGAAGGCACTACTCAATAATTGTTACGGTGAGTTCTTGCTCAATATTTTATTCTATTGATTCAATAATTCTCTGCGTTGATATTTTATATTATTGTTGTTTCAATAATTGTCGCCGACAAGATTTCCCATTATCGGATCAATAATTCATATTATTTGAATAATATTATTAGATAGCATTATTGGCAATGTCTAGAAAGTTACATCAAGGAGAGGTTTGGTCACCTAATTGCGCTACCAATAAGGAGAAATTCTTATTGAAAGCCCTCTTCTGAGAACGGCTGGTTGTCATAAATGTGATTCGTAATATTATTTGTGAATAATTAATTATTGATTCATATGATAAAAATATTTATTTTATGTGGATATAAATGTTGAATATATTTATTGTGGTTAAAAATGAAGGAGTTAATGTTGAGGTGTTTTATCGGTATTTTTGTTTTGAATGAAGGTATTAAAAATTAAACCAAGTGTTTTTGAGATATATTGTGTGAGTTATAATTTTTAATCGTAGTTGGATTGTTGTAATTTTTGGATATGTTATACATATATAAGTTGAGTATATGTCCACAAATTTTGAACCGTTAAAATTGAACGTATGATTTGTTATGAATTTTAAGAGGTGGTGATTGATTAGAAATTAGGTTTATAAATGATTTTGGTGGAAAATTCTAGAATTGAGTGGGCCCCACTTGTGGTTGGTGAAGAAATGTGCTGAATTTATTTCAAATGTGGTGGGTGGGAATAGTAGCGAGGTAAAGCCATCAAAGTTGCGTGTCAAGTCTGCTAACATTTTCCTATAAATAGAGGGCTAAGTTAGAATTGAAAATCACACGTAAACAAGTTTTCTCTTTCTCTTTCTAGATTATTGAGTGTATTTTGTGAGTATTTAGATACTTTGTGAGTTTCTATTCATCGGTGCAAGTTTCCTTGACCTTATCCGATATTCGGATCGAAATCTTGATATTTTGAGGTAAAGGATGTTATTTTCTTCATATATGATATTATTTCTTCAATATCATTATCTTCAAGTATTGATCTGAATTTTATCAAATTTGGAACTTTGTGTGTGGAGTTCTTATTCACGATACCAAAGACTATTTACATATCTGACACTATTCACCGAAAAATGAAATTTTCTTCTTTTTGTCCAAGATGTCTATTATGGTTACTATCTTTGATTGTATCCATGTTTTGATCTTTATTTTTGAATTTTGCTTCAAAATTGGTATTTATGAAGTATTATTGATCTTGGATAAACCGTTATACGATTCCCTACTATTTGTCCTTCCGTTTCACTGGATTCATTTTCTTTAAAATATTTTTCATCATCCTCAGTCCTAAATGATGATATTACTAAATATCTTCAAATTTTGTAGTGCAAAGATAAATGATTAATCGATGAATATCTTTGGCCTTGGAGTAAAAGATGAATAGGTGTTGAGATGAACATGACCAATTGGTGATACAAATGAATATCTTTGGCTTTGTGAAGTAAAAGATGAATATTTGATTAAAGATGTATATTGATTGTTGTTATAGGGATAAATATTGATGATGGACTTTTAAATCTTAGAAGATAGTAGAACTCATTCTCTACTTGACTCTTCTAATGGATTGCTATTTCCGCTGCAGTTGTTGATCTAAAACTTGTTGGCTATTATATTTTATCAGATTTTTCCCTATTGAAGACTAACGATAATTTGTTGTATATTATCTTAATCATAATATTCTTTAGTGGGCTAGTTGAGCTCACCCTTTTCCTTTTTGTTCCATTTTTCTCAGGAGGTGAAAACATAGCGAGAACTAATGGGAGTGCAGATTGATGGTTCTAGAAAGATGTTTTAGCAGTCCTCACTATTTTTGTAAAATAGTGTTTGAATAATTGTAACGAGGACTTATTTGAGTGTGGATATTATCTAGAAGACAATATTTGTATTTAAACTCACAATTATGTGTTGTCGTATTTTGCACGACAATTGTATTATTGAAGTTGTAGTTTGCTTTCTATACCATGTATTTTGGCGATTTCGAATGGGTGTTGTATACCTATTTTGGGGGCGTCACAGATTTACTTTAAGCAGACGGTCGATTTAAAACAAAATCTTTTAAATAAAATATAATATATTCTATTTATAATCTAATAAAACGAATAACTTTATAAAAGTATTACATTTTATATAAAAATATTTTACTATGAAAAAAACACTATAGAGCCTTTACTATGCAACACTATGCAAAATAAAATATAATATATTTTAATTATTGTCTAATAAAACAAATAACTTTATAAAAGTATTTTGTTCTATATAAAAAGATTTTACTATGCAAATACTATGCGAGACCTTATGCAAACACTAAGCATAATATAATATCATATATTCTATTTATAGTCTAATAAAACGAATAACTTTATAAAAGTATTCGCATTTTATATAAAAACTTTTTCGCTTTTATTACATTAATAATACTAATAAAACAAAACTCATCATCATTATTATTATTCACATTATTAATCGACTAGGTCGTTCCTTTCCCGAAGAGGGGCTTTCTAATAAGGATTTTCTCCTCGCCAGCAGCAATTAGGTGACCAAACCTCTCCGTGATGTAACTTCTAGACATCGTTAATATTGCAAATAATAATATTAATAACCTTGTCGTCTCAATTATTGATTTAATACTATATCATATTATGTAGATGATATCGTAACAATAATTGAATCAATAATATGAGAGATATGATGCACCAATTCATCTTGAAAGCAATAATTGAGTATAAGCGAAAGTGACTTCTCACGTAAGCATCAATAATCAATACTGTAGTGCTACTATGCAACCACCACGATATTATCGTACTTTTTAACACGGGTGTTTCAAATGCTTAACTGTAAAAACTTCCGCCGTTATTTTTATAAAGTATTTTGTCATTTTCTCAATCCGACAATTATTCATTGTAGGGTCCACCAATGATTGTGCCGTTGTATTGAATATTCCTATTAAAACGAATATTCCTCTAACCAATCTAATATTATATAACAACTTGTGTACTTTTGCAAAATTTATAAATATTATCCACAACTATAACATTATATCAAATTTACTCCATAATATTCAAAATGATATTTATAGAAAATTCATCATTATTTATAAAAGTTGGGGTCTTACAACCTCCCTTATGAAATTTCGTCCTCGAAATTGGGATAATGCACTGGTATGTCGAAGAGGTAAGGATACCTTGATTTTATTTCAGATTCTAACTCCCAGGTTATTTCCTCAACATCGTGGTTTCTCCAAAAAACTTTGACTTGAGGTATAACCTTGGAGCGTAGAATATGTTCCTTCTTATCCAAGATTTGAACAGGAACCTCTTCATACGTCAAATCTTCCGCTATTTCGTCCGGTTCTAACTCAATAATGTGGTTCGGGTCTTCCACATATTTACGTAACATGGATATGTGAAAATTGTTATGAACACGAGACATACTTGGCGGTAAAACGAGTCTATAGGCCACAGTTCCTACTCGATCGAGGATTAAAAATGGGCCGATGAATCGAGGATTGAGCTTTCCTCCCTTTCCAAATCTCGTAACTCCTTTCCATGGAGCAACACGTAATAACACATGATCTCCTATATCGAATTCCACGTCCTTTCGATGAAGATCAGCATAACTCTTTTGTCGATCTTGTGAGGTTTTTATACGTTGTCGGATCGTTTGAATATTTTCCGTAGTCATACGTACCAACTCCGGTCCCAACAACGTTGCTTCACCCACCCCATCCCAGCATACTAGAGAACGACACTTTCTTCCATACAACGCTTCGAATGGAGCCATGCCAATACTTGCTTGATAGCTGTTATTGTAAGAAAACTCCCCCAATGGTAAGAACTTGTCTTAACTTCCCTTGAAGTCAAGGACACAGAGTCTTAATAGATATTCAAGAGTTTGAATCGTCCTCTCCGACTGCTCGTCCGTCTGAGGATGATATGCCGAGCTAAATTGTAAATCCGTGCCCATAGCTTTTTGCAAACTAACCCAAAATCTTGAAGTGAATCTTGGGTCTCGATCAGAAACTATGGATACTGGCATACCATGCAATCTTATAATCTCGTTTATGTACATACGAACAAGACGTTCAAGTGTACAAGTTTCTCGTATCAGTGAGAAATGAGGAGACCTGGTCAATCTATCAACAATGACCCAAATCGCATCTATGCCTTGAGAAATCTTGGGAAGACCAGTAATGAAATCCATGGTAATGTACTCCCACTTCCATTTTGGAATTTTAAGTGGTTGCAATGGACCTTTTGGTACTTGATGCTCCGCTTTGACTCGTTGACAAGTTAGACACCTTGAGATAAACAGCGTTATCTCTCTCTTCATATTGCTCCACCAAAATGTATGACGAAGATCACGATACATTTTGGTACTCCCAGGATGGATTGCAAACGGTGTGTTGTGTGCCTCCATCATGATTTTATACTTTAAATCAGGGTCGTTAGGAACACAAAGGCTGGAGTTGACTCGAAGTATTCCTTCTTCATCAATTCTTGCTTCCGGCATAGCACCTTCTTGCACTTTCTTCCTCATACGCATCAGTTCCAGGTCTATAGCTTGAGCATCTTTAACTTTATCGATTAAAGTCGGTTCTACTCGTATATTCACCATCATCACATGGGTCCCCGGAGTCTTTAACTCTATATCCATCCTTTGCAAGTCACACAAAATGGGCCTTTGCGTTGACAATATCGCACTCATACCTGCATATGATCTTCTACTTAATGCGTCAGCTACCACGTTCGCTTTTCCAGGATGGTATTGGATGGTATGATCATAATCTTTCAACAGTTCAAGCCAACGTCGTTGTCGCATGTTGAGTTCCTTTTGAGTGAAGAAATATTTGAGACTTTTATGATCCGTAAAGATATCCACTTTCTCCCCATACAAGTAATGCCTCCAAATTTTAAGTGCGAAGACAACAGCTGCCAACTCTAGATCGTGAGTAGGATAATTCCTCTCATATTCTTTGAGTTGTCTTGAGGCATAAGCTATGACTTTCCCATGTTGCATGAGAACACATCCCAACCCTTTGCCCAAAGCATCACTGTAGATGACAAATCCCTCCGAGCCATATGGTATTGTCAGAACAGGTGCTGAAATAAGTCTCCTCTTGAGTTCTTGAATAATCTTCTCACATTCTTCGCTCCAACCAAACTTTGTATCTTTTCGAGTCAGCTGAGTTAATGGAGTAGCGATTTGAGAAAATCCTTCCACCAATCTCCGATAATAACCAGCTAAACCGAGAAAGCTACGATGACTTCATCCAACGATTTAGTTTGCTCCGACTTTGAATTGCTTTAATTTTTGTCGGGTCAACAGATATTCCATGACTTGATACTACGTACCCAAGGAATGCTACTTCCTCAAGCCATAACTTGCATTTCTTCAACTTGGCATAAAGCTTGTATTCACGAAGCTTTTGAAGTATCAGCCTCAAGTGTTGCTCATGATCTTCACTACTTTTGGAATAAATAAGGATGTCATCAATAAAGACGACCACAAAGTGATCCAAATATTCCTTGAATACTCGGTTCATCATATCCATGAAGGCAGCAGGAGCATTAGTTAATCCAAAGGACATAACTAGGAATTCATAATGCCCGTACCGAGTTCTGAAAGCCGTCTTTGGAATGTCCTCAGTTTTAACCTTCAGCTGATGATATCCAGAATGAAGATCGATCTTTGAAAAGAATTTGGCTCCTTGCAACTGGTCAAACAGGTCATCAATACGTGGCAATGGGTACCTATTTTTGATGGTGACATGATTCAACTCCAGATAATCAATACAAAGTCACATACTCCCATCTTTCTTCTTCACGAATAGAACAGGAGCACCCCAAGGAGAAGTACTAGGATGAATAAAGCCAATGTCTAACAATTCCTGCGGTTGGGTCTTTAACTCACGAAGTTCAATAGAGAGCCATTCGATATGGGGCTTTGGAAATGGGTTTTGTACCAGGTTCAAGGTCAATACAAAATTCAATTTCACGCTCTGGGGGTAGGCCAGGAAGTTCTTCAGGGAATACGTTAGGGAATATATTAACAATAGAAATATCATTCAAAACTGACGTATTTTTGTTTAGATCCGTGACATGAGCTAAGAAAGCTTAACATCCGTTTTTTAATAAACGAATAGCTTTATGGCTTGAGATGACAGTGATTGATTTTAATGGTTTGGTTGCTTGAATTCATATAATAGGTTGGTTAGGAATATGAAAGCTAACAACCTTACGAAAATAATCAATTTTTGCATGATGAGTAGTTAACCAATAAATCCCTAAAATCACATCAAATGCAAGTATTTTCAAAGAAATAAGATCAACAGGTAACGTGCGGTCGCCGATTTGAACTAAACAAGACTTATAAACAGTGGATGTAATGAAGGTTTCTCCCAACGGAGTTTCCACAGATAAGTCAAAGTCTAATTTCTCCGGAGTCAAATTTAATCGTTGAGCGCAATTAGGAGAAATAAAATAATGGGTAGAACTGGTATCAAATAAGGTATAGACTTCGCTAGAGTTTATGATAAGCTTACCCGTGATGACCTCGTTCGGGTTCCTTGCTTTCTGGGAGGTCACAACAAACGCTCTCCCTTAAACTACTAGTTTTGACTTGTCTGGGACGGTATTTTGTGTCACCATTCCAACTGGACTTATCTTCGGTGCACGACAAATTTGGGCTAGGTGACCATCTCTTCCACAATTATAACACGCTTTAGATGGAATCGCGCAGTTTGGACTAATATTTCCCTCCCCTCCGCATTTGAAGCATATGATAGGTGGTCGTTCTCCTTCCTTAACCACGGGTGCTGATGTTGACGTCTTTCCATCATTGTTGAATCTCTTCTTCTTGAAATTTCCATTCTTATTGTCTTGGCCATGATTACCACCGAAGTGGTTATCATTTATGGCATGTTGATTCCCTCCACGTTTGTTGTCACCGCTTCGATGACCATTACCACTGGTATTTTAATTCTGCTGGCTGCTTTCTCTTGGTTGCGTTGACTCATTACCGCGCTCCAATAACTAAGCCTTATTTACAACATCTGAATACAAACACAGTTTATGAGAAATAAGATATTGACGTATCTCCGGTTTCAAACCTCTTAAAAACATTCGCGTCATTCTCTCCTTATTTTCAACCAAGTGAGACGCAAACCGGGACAACTCAACAAACTTAGCTTCGTACTGTGACACGGTCATATTGTTCTGCTCCAACTTGATGAACTCTACCTCTTTTATGTGACGAATACTTTCAGGAAAGTACTTGTCGTTGAATAGTTCTTGGAACTTCTCCCAAGACATCTTCAGTGCGGCAGGTTGAGTATGCTTTACTGATTCCCACCAGTAATCTGCCTCTCCTCGCAACATAAAGGCGGCAAAGGGAACCTTTTGCTCCTCGGAGCATCCCAAGACATCAAATATCTTGGTGATCTGCTTTATCCATGCTTCCGCCTTAAGTGGTTTTGGCTCTCCAATAAACTTCGGTGGTCCCAGCTCCTGGAACTGTTTAGCGGTGACCGTCCGAGAGTTTCCAGTGTTTCCACCTACATTTTGGACAGGAGCCGCTTGTTGGTTGATTTCGTAATCAAAGAATACGTGCAAGTATACACGGTCAACAAGTAATAAAGTGATAAGAGAAGTATCGTTCCCACAGAGAATCTTAATTAATAAATTCCAACTACTAGCACTATATCAACCCAATTTTATTTAAACAATGATAAATTATGATTTTTTGAAATATTAAAACTAAATTAAACAATTAAAGATATTATTCTAAAATAATCAAATAAATAAACTCAGATTTGAATGACTGATTTCTGATAAATAAGGATTAAGACTTCAATATTCCCAATTATGAACTATAAATCAATTATCCAATTATCTCAATTATTATGTCTACTGAATTGTTAACAAGAATTCTCAAATGTCAAAAGTCCTTTTCCAAGTAATCAACTGACTTCTATTTAATCCAGATTAATCTTGCTATATTCCTATGCAAAACAAGTGAATTAAACTCTTTCAATTCCAATTCCTTATGTGTTACATGCGGTGAAAAGATATTTCCATTCAATTTCACGAACCTAATTATTCACAATGCAAATAAATAAGACACGTTATCAAACCCAGTTCTAACCCTAGAATTCCTCTTTCAATTCCTTCTAGAGTAACACGGTAATTATTGGCCAAATAATTAATCAATAGGTACAAGGCATGATAAACAATTCACTTCAACATAAATAATTGGAATAAACTGAATAACTAATTTATAGCCATAAAAGGTTCAATTGAAATCTTAATTAAAGAATTAGTTCATAACGGAAATAAAAACCAATAATCGTTTGCAAATCATCCTTAAAGAATTACGAATTGAAAATAAGGAGAAGAAGAAGAAGACTCTTTAGCCAATCCTTAGTCTTCAAGTAATCCTTGTGTAGCCTCCAATGAGTGAATGAATAGATGAATGATTAACCCTTTAATTTTAGCACTTGGTCTCTTTTTATAGCTTCTCACAATCCTAATCCAAAACAACTTTGAAACCCATGTGCCAAGCCAAGTCAAACGCGTCCCTGGTCAACACCAACCGAGGCCCAGTAGCCTTTGCCACGTCTCTAATAGTTATTCTCATACCATACACTGTAGTGATTATTTTACCGTATTGCCATTAAATGCTTGAAACTCCCATAATTGCCCCTGCAGCTCCCGAATCTGCAAAACAACAACTAAACACAATAAAAATGCTTCTAAAGAACTTGAGAATACAATAATTTAAATCCAAATATATCCAATTCATGGGTATATTACCTAATCATCAAATACCCCCAAACTTAAATCGTTGCATGTCCTCAAGCAACAAACATAAAACAATACTAACAATATGAAAACGATAACTCATGCAAATGCAACTAACTCAATGAACGAAATTCCAGTAATTCAATAGCTCACGTATATCCATAGGCCTCAGAAAAATCACAAAAACATGTTAATACATCATGTGAACACAGATCAATGATATCCCAACAATTAATGAATCTGAATCTGTTATTACTGATATTGTGAGTGTGTGTTCAACAACCATGCTAACCCATGAAAGGCAAAAATATAAAAGATAATAAATTTCTTAGTAAGCTTCATACAGTGTAAACTTGAGAACTCATCAAATATACTTGTTTCAACTGAAATCAAACAATTACCCGAATTCAAGAGTCAAAATGGAATACTTATGCTTTTCTTTTTCTTTTTTTTTATAACGGGGGCTCTTTGCACTTTTCCCGCTTTATTTGCATTTTTTTTAAATATACATAAATGATTGTGCAATGTCTCATCTCATTAGGCTAATAGTGTTACCCCTTAGCGAGCTTTCGACCAACGACTCCTGCACTACGAAAGACCTTAGGCGCTTAGGTGTAAAGACAATCCCCCCATGCATTTTGCTCAAGTAACAAAGGCCCCGAAACAAGACTAGTCACCATGTATACTTTTTTTTCTTAATTTTTTTTTATTTTTAGCTTATATATTCCAAATATTTTTCCCCCAAACTCGAGCTTATGTATAAATTCAGTCTTCTTTAGCTATTCAAATTGTCCTTTCATTTCACTAGCAATCATCCTTTAGAACTCTATTATCTAACCATTTAAACTATCATAACCAACATGGTCGTTTTTCAAAGTGTTTTCCTATAATATCAGTGTCAAACAGATAAAGATTCAATTCATATCAAGAAAATCATATCCCTGACTCAACAATCCTTACTAGACTTGTTCATGCAATTCTAATTTCATCATTGGCCCCCAAATATACGTACTATCAAAAGCTGGAATTAACATGCAATCCTAAATGCAACATTAAACTAACAATCACAAACCAAATCCACAAACTACAACTTAGAAATAAAAATCAACGACCCCCAAACTAATCTAGAGCAATGTCCTTATGCGAAAAATAAGGCAAAATAAAACAGAGGACTTCCCTGACGAGCTTATTCCTCGGGTGGAGCATCATCGTCCTCGCTTATCTCTTGATCGGAAGGGGGAAATACTGGCAGAACAAGAGCAGTTGGGAAATGGCTAAGTTGAACGCCCGGATGTGATTGGACGGTCAGTGCATTCTGTGCAGCAAATTGGTCAACTAAAAACTTGAAAATCACGTCTTGACGTTCCGACAAGAGCACATTCTAGGACTCCATATTGTAAAACCAACATCTATCTATCCCATTGGGCGACCGGGGACCACACCTCGATGAGTCACGATATGGGCCATAAGTAGGTAGAGCCTGAGGTGGTGGGGCGTGTGTAGGTGTAACTTGGGGAATTATGAAACCCAATCCCCTAGGGTGATTTGCCCCACCTGTCCACACTTTATAACGGCTGATCAATTTGTGGTCCAACACAGGCATAGGCATTTGAATCATCTCATCCGATTTCCATTTTACCCCAAACTTCGCACATATAACACAAATTAACGATGGATGGGGTAAACCTCCTGTGGTTCCTCCTCTAGATGCTCGGAGAATGGATTGCTGAATCATGTGGCCGACATCTATTTGCAAGCCTTGAATGATAGAATATAGTAGCACCGCTCTTTCTTTTGTGACATGGCTCACATGTGTGCATGGCATGAGTTTGGCACAGATGAAGGCATACCACGCCTTCCCATATAGACTGAGGTTAGAATGGGGAAGGTCATGCTACAAGGCCATGCCTTCGTCCATGTGGTGCCCGATTGACACAGCTCTCAGATTATCTTCTCATAATCTGGACCTTGGCTCAGAAGCCCGACATATTCATCGTTCAGGTCCTCTAAATCCATTTGATAGCATCCATTTATGTCCTCATCTTTGATTTCCATGATTTTGCCCCTGACAAACACTTCATAATGATCGTGTTCAGGAACGTTAGCATAGAATTCTTTCACGACTGCAATCACTGCTGAGTCAGGTTGTTCGGTGAGGGCAAACCAGTTTCTTTCTGCTATCATGACCACTATTTCCCCATCTTTGGTTTGATCGGGAAGTAGACCACATTTGGGAACTAGGGAGTGGGTAGCCATCTTATTTTAGCGTTCCTGTGCCTCGGCGGATACAAACCAGCGGCTATCAAATCTCGGCGGAGCCGAGGCAGAACCGGACCCGTCTCCACGTTGTCGCTTTGAAGTCATTGAGAAATTTCTGCAATAATACGAATGCACAATTAGTGGCAGTTGACAAAATTTTAGTTGGGATACACATATCCATGACACTACCCTCAAACATCAAAATATATTTACACATTGAGTACGTGGTTGGGGGTGATGTCGGACCCTAATCGCATGACAAGCAAAATTGTACCGCTTAGACACAATTATTAATCAAATTTTACAATTTGTGAAAGAACACAAGATGTGCCCAAAAGATGGGTATGTCAAGCAATATGATCACACTCACGCCACAATATCGCTTAGCCCCTCTCAATAGTGACATATGTGTGCGATAATAGACCCATGATAGTTAGGTGGCCATATGTCGAAGAAACTCCGTGTGTGAATGTGATACTATGTGATATGTACCAAGATACTTGACGCAGACATACTGTCAAACACCTAATAGGCAACTGATAAATTGTTATTAACCACCACTAATTCCCTATCCATTTATGCCATGCCTTTAGCATTCAATAACCATGAATGTATGAATACTCTAATTAAAATTGAGTCATCTATGTGCCATATTGGATATGCAAGATCAGAAGAGTGAAACTTTCACGCGATTTGGATGTCGGATGACTGAAATCAAATATTAACTCACCAATAGCACTGTTTGCAAGGATTTTATGCACAATAGTTTGAATGTAATTCGAGACATACCTTGTGAAGAAGAAAGTTAAGAAGAAAAATTGGTTGGAGATGGAAGCCCCCAATGTGAGATGGATAATTGCGTGCAATATTATTAGGCTAAATAAAGTTGTTGATATCGGTTATCAAAGGAGATCAATTTATTTGAGAGAACAGAGGCGTGTGGAGAAGTTGGAATGATGGGACTGGAACCGAATGGGTTATTTGAACAAAATGTGGACCGTTCGATTGATGATCCGGTAGCCGAGGCGCTGGTATATACGCAAGTAGCAAAGTAAGGCCGGCATATGACTGGTCCATCGATTTGGTTTCGATGTTGGCCACGGACGCTATACAACGTAAGAATATATCGTGGCCAAGGCGCTGGGGATCTTCATCATCTTCTGCCTAAGGGCGCCGAGATGCTATAATTGAACTGGAAAGGGGCGCCGGGCGCTCAAATTTGGATTAGAGTTTTCGAGGCCTGTGGGCGCCGAGGCCTTTTTGTAATTTCAGGCGCAAAGGCGCATCATGTCACTAGTGAGGATTTATTTTTTTTAGCATTGCTGTAACGTGTCCCTTATGCCCGAGTACACACTGAAATCGTCAAAAAGAGTATGAGACATATTAGTGTACTGAAGTAGGCATGGAGTATAAGCAATGCCATTTTAAAAAAAAGAAAATTTGAACTGCACGAAAATAAAATAAAATAAAAGAGATGGGGTTGCCTCCCTAAAGCGCTTGGTTTATAGTCGTCAGCCAGACTTTGCTGTTGTGCTCATTTGGTTGTAGGATCGGCGAGATACATGACCGAGGATTGACGTTCGATGGGTCCACTCTAATAATGTTTCAAACGTTGGCCGTTAACCTTAAATTTTCATTTTGAATTTGGTTCTTCGACCTCAATGTTCCTGTGTGGAGCGACAGATATTATCACAAATGGCTCGGACCACCGGGATTTCAATTTCCCAGGAAATAGATGCAATCGTGAGTTGAACAGTAATACTTGTTGGCCCGGTTCAAATGTCCGATCAAGAATTTTCTTATCATGCCAAGCTTTGACTTTCTCTTTGTAAAGCTTTGCGTTCTCATATGCATTGAACCGGAATTCATCCATCTCGTTCAACTGTAGTAACCTTTTCTCTCCCGCCGCTTCTAGATTAAAGTTCAGTTTCTGAATGGCCCAGTGTGCACTGTGTTCCAATTCGACCGGGAGATGACACGCCTTTCCGTAGACTATGCGATAAGGTGACATGCCGATCGGATTCTTATACGTTGTTCGATAGGCCCATAGAGCATCGTCAAGACGCAATGACCAATCTTTTCGTGACGGATTTACCACCTTTTCGAGAATTCGCTTGACCTCCCTATTCGAGACCTCCACTTGACCATTGGTTTGGGGATGATATGCAGCAGCAATTTTATGATGAACCCCATACTTTACAAGCAATTTTGTAAACTGCTTGTTACAGAAGTGAGTTCCCTCATCACTTTCCCTCGGCGTCCCAAATCGTGTGAAAATGTTTTTCTTTAAAAATCGGAGAACAACGTTGGCATCATTCGTGGGTAACGTTGCGGCTTCTACCCATTTGGAAACATAATCGACCGCTAACAAGATGTACTGATTGTTGAAAGATGATGGGAAAGGTCCCATAAAATTGATTCCCCAAACGTCGAACAGTTCAACCTCCAAAATTGTATTGAGTGGCATTTCATTACGCTTGGAGATATTGCCCACGCGTTGGCATCGATCACACTTCAGCACAAATAGGTAAGCATCCTTGAATAGAGAAGGCCAGAAAAATCCCGATTGTAGCACTTTTGCTGCTGTTCGATCGCCGGAATAATGACCTCCGTAATCTAAAGAGTGGCAATGGCCTAATATACTATCCATTTCTTCATGAGGCACACAACGTCTAATCATTTGATTGGCCTAAGCTTTAAACAAGAATGGTTCATCCCAATAGTATTGCTTAACATCGTGGAGGAACTTCTTACGTTGCTGTGAAGTCAAATTCGGTGGTAACACTTTGGCAACCACGTAGTTCACATAGTCAGCATACCAAGGCAATATTGTGGTTATCCGGAACAGTTGTTCATCCGGAAATTTTTTCATTAATCAATAAGTTGTCTTCTTTCTGTACCTCTGCGTTTTTTAATCGAGAAAGATGATCCGCCACCTAATTTTCTGTACCTTTTCTGTCCCGGATCTCAAGATCAAATTCTTGTAACAAAAGTACCCACCGTATTAATTGTGGTTTTGCATCCTTCTTCTCAATCAGATATTTAATGGCAGAATGATCAGTGTAGACGATTACCTTGGTTCCAATAAGATAAGCTCTGAATTTGTCGAAGGCAAACACCACTGCAAGTAACTCCTTTTCGGTGGTTGTGTAGTTCAACTGGGCATCCGTCAACATCTTACTAGAGTAGTAGATAGCGTGAAAAATCTTCTTGTCGTGACGTTGTCCCAACATCGCGCCCCCATGCGTAGTCACAAGGCGTCGACATCAATTCAAACCAGAAAGACCAATTCCAAGCGCCACAATGATTGGAGCAGAGACCAACTTCTTCTTTAATACCTCAAATGCCTCGATACATGACTGATCCATCTTGAACGGTATATCTTTCTCCAAGAGTAAACATAGGGGTTTCGAAATCTTTGAAAAATCTTTAATGAAGCGTCTGTAGAAACTTGCATGTCCCAAGAAGCTCCGAATGCATTTTACAGATGATGGAGGCGGCAGTTTCTCAATTGTCTCAATCTTCGCTCTATCCACCTCTAATTCGGATTGGAAAACCTTATGTCCCAGAATAATCTCTTTTTGCACCATAAAATGACATTTTTCCTAGTTAAGCACCAGGTTAGTCTCCATACATCTTTTTAACACTAAGATCAGATTCTTCAAACACAAGTCGAAACTATCACCGAACACGGAGAAGTCATCCATGAATACCTCGAAATTCTGTTCGACCATATCGGAGAATATCGCCATCATACATCGTTGAAAGGTTGTCGGCGCATTATATAAACCAAAAGACATGCGCCGGAATGCAAACGTACCGTATGGATATGTGAACGTGGTCTTTTCTTGATCTTCCAGAGCTATGGAAATTTGATTATACCCGGAATATCCATCCAGCAGACAGTAGAATTGATGTCCCGCTAATCTGTCCAACATCTGATCAATAAACGGCAAAGGGAAGTGATCCTTGTGTGTGGCTTTATTCAACTTAAGCGGTAATCCATACATACTCTCCAAATTTGTAATAGCTTCTAGTCGGGATGAGCTCATTAGCGTTCGTTTTCACAAATGCCATACCCTTTCTTGGGTAATGCACTGCATGTGACTTACCCATGAACCGTTCGAGATTGGGTAAATAATTTCGGCATCCAACCATTTTATAATCTCCTTTTTCACCACATCTTTCATAATGGGGTTTAGCCTTCTTTGCATCTCAATGGTTGGTTTTGACCCCTCTTCCATTAAAATCTTATGCATACAGAAAGATGGGCTGATACCTCGAATATCCGCTATAGTCCACCCAATCGCTGTTTTGAATTCTCGCAAAACCCGTAGCAGTTTCTCCTTTTGTGTGTTAGTTAACTCCGTAGAAACAATAACGGGTAGAGTCGAATCCTTCCCCAGATAAGCATACTCAAGATGAGAGGGAAGTGGCTTTAATTCTAACATCGGTGGCTCTTCTATCGAGGGTTTGCACTTTTTACCTTCCATTTCGGGCCTATCAAGGGTGTCGAATGGTTGATTGTTTTTCCGGTAGAACGATACTGTATCTAGTCATTTGATCTGCTCAATGTCCTCATCAATACCATAGTCCTCTATTCTGAACAACATGGATTCTATCAGGTCCTCTGAGTAATTATCGCAAATCTTGTGATTAATTAACTCATCCATTAAATCCACCCGCAAACACTCACCTTTTTCCTTCGGATAAGACATTGTTTAAACACATTAAAAGTGACCTGTTGATCTTCAACTCGCATCGTCAATTCTCCTTTCTGTACGTCGATCAATGTTCTCCCTGTTGCTAAAAATGGCCGACCGAGAATGATGGGAATTTCCTTATCTGCTTCACAATCCAAGATAACGAAATCTGCTGGGAAGATGAATTTATCCACTCTTACTAATACGTCTTCAATGATACCTCGTGGATATGTAACTGATCGGTCCGCCAACAATAAACTGACATTTGTCGATTTTGGTGCCTTGAGCCCGAACTGATTGTAGACTGATAATGGCATCAAATTAATACTGGCCCCCAAATCACACAGTGCTCTCCCCGAAAACTGATTCCCGATGTCGCACGGAATAGTAAAACTACCTGGATCTTTCAACTTCGGAGGCAACTTGTTCTTGATAATTGTGCTGTATTCTTCGGTTAGCGCTACTATTTCAAAATCACCCAGTTTCCTTTTCATGGACAACACATCCTTCATGAACTTAGCGTAGCTCGGCATTTGTTCTAAAACTTCGGCAAATGGGATGTTGATATGCAATTTTTTGAAAATACCCAAAAATCTTGAAAACTGCTTATCTAACTTGGATTTCTGAAACCTTTGCGGAGGGTATGGGCGGCATAGTGATCGTTGGTTCCGGTGCATTATGCTCTATGACTTCATCTTTATCTTTCCCGGTTTCCACAACTTCTTCTATTTCAGCTGTCGCGTTGTCCCTCTTTTCATTATCCTTAACTATCTCTTGCAAATCCTTCCCATCTGCAGAAAGTTACCTTTGCAATGCTCAAGTTCGCCGCGGATTTATTTCTCGTATCACCGGGAGGCGCTCTAGTGGATCGGTTATTCAATGCATGTGCTATTTGTCCAACTTGATTTTCCAGATTCTTTAACGATGCCCCATGGCTTTGCAAAGTCAGCTCTACTTGATTCATTTTCTTGTCTTGTTCCTCGTTCCTTTTGTCAGATGCTCTAATGAATTTTTCTAATGCTTCTTCCCAACTTGGTTTACTTTCTGGTTGTTGTTGAGTCTGATTTTGAAATCTGGAGGTGTTTTGTTGTCTAGGTGGTTGAGCTGCAGCTTGATTGTTACTCCATGAAAACCCCGGATGATTTTTCCAACCTGGATTATAAGCATTTTGAGTCGGATACGGTTGAGTTGAGCGATTATAGTTTCCTACAAACTGTCTTTGATTCGTAATTTATGGCACATTGATCCGTGAAGATGACCCCCAAAGACACAACTCATAAACCATCGCTACTCTGCTTTGTGTGGCTTGTGGGACGCCATATTTCCATATGCTTAGCTATTGCGGTCACTTCAGTCATTAATGCCGTCATCATCGTCTACTTCATACTTTCCTAATGCTTTCGGATGATTAGACCTCGTCATGGGCCACTGATAGTTGTTGGTGGCCATTGTCTCTAATAATTGATACGCCTCATCAAAACTCTTCGACATGATCGCTCCTCCTGCTGTTACATCAATACTAGACCTCGTGGACGCGTACAAACCATCACAAAATATCCCTAATTGCATCCACTGCGGAATTCCATGGTGAGGGCACTTACGGAGCATATCCTTGAACCTTTTCCACGCCTCATATAACGACTCTGAATCAAATTGTGCGAAAGTGTGAATATCGTTCCGTAGTTTTGCCGACTTCGCTGGTGGGAAGAACTTAGCTAAGAATTTTTGAGCTAAGTCATCCCAAGTGGTGATTGAGCTAGGAGGCAAAGTGTGAAACCCCAGATTTTATGAATAAAGAATTAATTTTCTCAAAATAATTTTTTTTATATTATGGTGTGAATTTGAGATAATGTTATAGTTGTGGGTAATATTTATAAATTTTGCAAAGTATGCAAGTTGTCATATTATATTCGATTAGTCGAGGAATATTCATTTTAAACAGGAAATATTCATACGACGGCACAATCATTGGTGGACCCCACAATGGAATTATTGTCGGATTGAGAAAACGACAAAAATATTTTATTGAAAATAACGGGCGGAAGTTTTCTGGTTGACATTGTTGAACTACTCGGTAGTAAAGTAAAAGAATACTGGCGTTGTTGATAAGTAGTATTACCTGTATTGATTATTGATATTTATGTGAGAAGTCACCAATTTTGTTCAATTATTGCTACAATAGTTCTTTGCAGATATCACATTATTTGATTCAATTATTATTGATTTAGAAGTTTTGTATTATTCATGTAATAAAATAGAAACATCTTTTATATAAAATGTAATACTTTATTAAAGTTATTCTATAAATAGTAATATATTATATTCTATTATGCATAGTGTTTTGCATAGTAAAATCTTTTTATATAAAATGTAATACTTTATTAAAGTTATTCTATAAATAGAATATATTATATTTTATTATGCATAGTGTTTGCATAGTAAAAATATTTTTATATAAATAGAATATATTATATTTTATTTAAAAGATTTTTCTTTAAATATGGATTTGTCCGATTAAAGTAAATCAATTTGGATCGTTTCATGGATTAGTTCTTATGCATTCCATTTTTCTATAAATAGAAGCTTATTCCTTCATTATTTTCTTATTTAATTCAATTGAACTCTGTAGAGAGAAACTATAGAGAGACTATAGAGAGATAAAAGAAAAGTTTTCTACTTACTTCACTACTCTTATATCAAGTATTATTTTTAAGTAAGGGATATTATTCTTTTGTATTCAAGAAGAGAACTTCATTATTCAATTTCTTTATTGTTCGTTGAATAACTTTGATACGCTGGCTACCCTATACTTGGTGACATTCTTCTATTATTCTGCCGGAATATCCTCGTCATGCTATATCTGGGACCGGGTTCCATTTTTTTATTATTCCGTCTTTATTATTCATTTCGGAATATCCTCGTCTGCATCTATATACTGGGACTGGTACATCATTTATTATTCCGTATTTATTATTCTGCTGGAACATCCCGTCGCTTGTGTGAATTTCACGACGACCGGTTCCGTTATTATTATTCTGTTGAAATAACAAAATACATGTGAAGTAATCGCATGCATGGTGATATCTTTTGTTATTCCATTCGGTATTATACTCATTGATTAAAATTTTGACTTCTATACTCCATGAAATTAGTGGAATATCCTTGATATTTGCGCTTCATCCAAAGATCTTTTCGTGGAAATATTCTTCCGAGCATTCTTGAATTTTACTCCACAAAGCAAAGATCATGTTGACAATTTGGACGTTATTGGTTCTGGACAAATTAATTCTTGAAATTGTTTAATTGAATTCTTATATCATTGTCATCATCCTTATGTTTATGTTACGTTGAAAGTCATCCGTGGCTTGTAGTGCATAGATGGACTTGGTATGATTATGACCGAGGATTATTCGGTATAATCATGACCGCGTAATGTTACAAATGATGTGAAAATTAAAAGTCCTCATTGGTCCGTGAAGTGCGTTGATGGGATGCTTTTTGGTATGATTATGGCTATGGATTCTTCTTACCAAGGGAGCAAAGATGAATTGTTTTATGGCATGATCGGGACCGTTGATGAAAAAACACGATTATCTTTGGCCGTATTGCATGGATAATTCGTGGTCGTGATCTTAAAGAATATCCTTGGCCTCAGTGTGGGGATGATTTAATGATGTGGATTATTTATTGAGCTGAGTCTCAGCGATAAAAGTGATGAAAAACTTTTTAAATCATAAAAGATAGTAGATTCTATTCTCTACTTGACTCTTTTAATGGATTGCTTGTTCTGCTGCAGTTAAACTTGATGTTTATTGTATTTTATCAGTTTAACATTGTTGGAGGCTAATGATAATTTATTCTGCATTATCTTAATCATAATATTTCTTCTTTGGGCTAGTTGAGCTCACCTTTTCTTTTCTTTGTTCTCTTCAGGAAATAAGAATATATATTTGGGACGAGTCTGGGAACGGAGTGATGGTCCAGAGGATAGCATTAGTAGTCCTCACTATTTTGTGAAATATTGTGATAATAATTGTAATGAGGACTCCTTTTGAGTTTGTATAATCTCTAGTGAGACAATAATTGTATTCAAACTCACAGTTTATGTTTTGTCGCATTATACGATAGCGGTTGTATTAGTAAGTTGTATTTGAATTTGTACCATGTATCTGGCGATCCAAGATGGGTGATGTATACCTAATTTTGGGGGCGTCACAGTTGGTATCAGAGCTTAGGGATATGATCCCTGGCTAAGATGTGAGATAAGAACTAGGAGGGGAGAGACGGGGAATTCCTTCGCTAGTATGACCTACCTAAGTTTATTTGGTATTTAATTGATTGGTCAAAGTATAGGGATAATATGTGATATGTTAATTAACCCTTGTTTTGTGGCAGTCTTTGAAAATGGCATCCGAGAATGTTGAGATTATCAATGGAGCACAGGAGACCGTTCAGTCTCCACAGATCAATAATCAGGATAATGTGCAACTAGAGGACAATACTCCTCATGAAAATAATAACACCGATGAAATGGTGAATGATGGGATGGTCAGAGGCTTTATGTAATTCATGCAACAACAGGCGAAGGCAGCCCTATCCAAAATGCGGTAGAAATCGATAACTCTCTCGGACGGTCACCGCATTAAGCGGTTTAAGGAGCAATTCATGCAACAACGGACGAAGGCGCAGCCCCTCATCCATAATGCAGTAGAAACAATGATAACTCACGGTTGGTCGCGCGCTTAAGATTCAAGGAGTGGGACCACCGTAGAGTATTTGGGAAAGCCGAACCACTTAAGGCGGAGACATGGATAAAGCAGATTACCAAGATATTTGATGTCTTGGAATGCTCAGAGGAGCAAAAGGTTCCATTCGCCACCTTTATGTTGTGTGAAGAAGGAGATCATTGGTGGGAATCTGTAAAACGTACCCAGCCTGATGCACTCAAGATGTCTTGGGAGAAGTTCCAAGAATTATTCAACGACAAGTACTTTCCTGAAAGTATTCGTCACATGAAGGAGGTAGAATTCATCAAGCTGAAGCAAAATAATATGACCGTGTCGCAGTACGAGGCTAAGTTTGCGGAGTTATCCCAGTTTACATCCCATTTGGTCGATAATGAGGAGCGAATGACGCGAATGTTTTTGCGAGGTTTGAAACCCGATATACGTCAATACCTCATTTCTCACAAACTTTGTTTATATTCAGATGTTGTGAATAGGGCTCCGTTATTGGAGCGAGATAATGAGTCAAGACAACCAAAAGGTAACGACCAACAACACGATAATAATCATAATGGGTGGCAAGCGGTCATCTGAACAACGATAACCATCGTGGGGATATTATCATGCCAAGAATGGTAACCATTTTTGGTAATCATGGCCAAGATAATAAGAATGGACATTTTAGAAGAGAAGGTTCAACAATGACGTGAAGACGTCGGCACCAAAGACCCGTTTCAAAGGAAGAAGAACGCCCATCGATTCAGATGTTTCAAATCACGGACAAGAGGGACACATCCGTCCAAACTGTACGCAACAATCTAAAGCGTGTTTTAATTGCGGAAGAGAAGGTCACCTAGCTCGATTTTGTCGTATGGTGAAGTCAAGTCCAACTGGGATAGTGATGCCAAAGGATGTCCCAGACAAGCCAAAGCCGGTAGTTTAAGAGAGAGCATTTTTTTTTCTCGTGAGGAACCTGAATAAAATTATCACAGGTAAGTTAATCATAAGCTCTTACGAAGTCTATACCATGTTAGATACCGGTTCTACTCACTCTTTTATTTCACCTAGTTGTGTTCAATGTTTGTACTTAACTCCAGAGAAGTTAAACTTTGATTTATCTATTGAAACTCCATTGGGAGAAACCTTCGTTACCTCCACTGTTTATAAATCTTGTTTGATTCAAATCGACACTTTCACGTTACTTGTTGATCTTGTCTCTTTGAAAATACTTGCATTTGATGCAATTTTAGGAATCGATTGGTTAACTACTCATCATGCTTTTCGTAAGGTTGTTAGTTTTCATATTCCTAACCAACCTGTTATGCGAATTCAACCAACCAAACCACTAAAGTCAATCATTGTCATATCAAGCCATAAGTAAAGAGCCCCGGTCCTTTTGTTGTTGACTTCCTTGTGTGGAATGCACCGAAGCCAGACTTTTTGTAGGCGATGTCGCGAATGACGATGGCAAGTTGATAGGTATCGATGTGACGTACTATCCAAGTCTTGGATGAGGGTCACAGTTTTGAATGATAACTCTATCATTAATAAATTTCTTGACGTATTCTTGAAGACTTCTTAGCCTACCCTTAGAGCGTGAAGTTGAATTTTGTATTGACCCCAGTACAAAACCCATTTCTAAAACCCTCAAAATATTTCTTCAACTAAAACGAATGTAACATGCGCCAAAGACGTTGACTCGAGCTGTTGAAGATTACGATCGCATTATTCAATATCATCGTGGAAGAGCGAACGTGGTAGGCGACGTGTTGAGTAGAAGATCGTATGCGTTCTGAGTGCGATGTTGTTAACACAAAGACTCATTTCAGATAACTTGCAAATGATGAAGATAGAGTTAAAGACTCTAGGGACCCACGTGAAGATAACGAATATACGAGTAGAATCGACTTTAATCGATAAAGTTAAAGTCGCTCAAGCTACACACCCGGAGCTGATGAATGTGAAGAAGAAGGTTCAAGAGGGCGTTATTCTAGATGCAAGAATCGACAAAGAGAGGAAATCTCAACCCTCGATTTAATTGGCCCATTTGAAATCCTCGATGAAGTAGGAATTGTGGCCTATAGACTCGTTTTACCGCCAAGTATGTTGCGTGTTCATAATGTTTTTAACGTATCGATGTTACGTAAATATGTGGACGACCTGAACCACATTATTAAATTAGAACTAAACGATATAGCAGAAGATTTAACGTATGAGATCTCGTGTTAAAATCTTGGATAAGAAGAATTGTATCCAACACTCAAGGGTTATACCTCAAGAGTTAGAATCTGAAATAAAGTCAAGGTATCCTCACCTGTTCGGCATACCAGGTACGTACGTAAATTTCGAGGGCAAAATTCCATAAGGATGGAAGATTGTGAAACCCCAGATTTTATGAATAAAGAATTAATTTTCTCGAAATAATTTTTTTTATATTATGGTGTGAATTTGAGATAATGTTATAGTTGTGGGTAATATTTATAAATTTTGCAAACTATGCAAGTTGTCATATTATATTCGATTAATGGGGAATATTCGTTTTAAGCGAAGAAAATATTCGTGATGACTCAAGACAATCATTAGTGGACCCCACAAACGGAATTATTATCTCGGATCGAGAAAACGACAAAAATATTTTATTGAAAATAACGGCGGAAGTTTTACCGTTGATCTTGTTGAACTACTCTTTAAAGAATAAAGTACGAAGAATACGTTGTTGCATAGTAGAAATACACGGTATTGATTATTGATATTTATGTGAGAAGTCATTCGGTTTTGTTCAATTATTGCTACAATAGTACGCATAAGATCTCACATTATTTGATTTAATTATTGTTGATTTAGAAGTTTTGTTTTATTCACGTAATAAAATAGAAACATCTTTTATATAAAATGTAATACTTTATTAAAGTTATTCTATAAATAGAATATATTATATTCTATTATGCATAGTGTTTTGCATAGTAAAATCTTTTTATATAAAATGTAATACTTTATTAAAGTTATTCGTAAATAGAATATATTATATTTTATTATGCATAGTGTTTGCATAGTAAAAATCTTTTCATATAAATAAAATATATTATATTTTATTTAAAAGATTTTTCTTTAAATATGGATCGTCAGATTAAAGTAAATCAATCTGAACCGTTCATGGATTAGTTACTATACATTCCATTTTCCTATAAATAGAAGTTCATTCCTTCATTATTTTCTTACGAATTCACTGAACTTTAGAGAGAGAAACTATAGAGAGAGACTATAGAGAGTAGAAGAAAAGTTTTCTGCTACTTCACTACTCTTATATCAAGTATTATTTTACGTTAAGGGATATTATTCTTTTGTATTCAAAAAGAGAACTTCTATTATTCCATTTCTTTATTGTTCTGTTGGAATAACCTGTATACGCGGGCTACCTTATACTTGTTGACATTCTTCTATTATTCTGTCTTTATTATTCTGTCGGAATATCCTGTCTGTGCTATACGCCGGACCTGGTTCCATCATTTATTATTTCACATTTATTATTCTATTGGAACATCCTGTCGGTGTGAATTTCACCTGACCTGGTTCCGTTATTATTATTCTGTTGAAATAACCGTCTATGCGAAGTACCACATTCATGGTGATATCTTTTGTTATTTCATTCGGTATTATACTCAGTTGATTAAAATTTTGACTTCTATACTCCATGAAATTAGTGGAATATCCTTGATATTTGCGCTTCATCCAGTATCTTTTCGTGGAAATATTCTTCTGAGCATTCTTGAATTTTACTCTACAAAGAAGTATCATGTTGACAATTTGGACATTATTGATTCCTGGACAAATTAATTCTTGAACTTGTTTAATTGAATTCTTATATCATTGTCATCATCCTCATGTTTATGTTACGTTGAAAATCATATGTGGCCTGTAGTGCATAGATGGACTTGGTATGATTATGACCAGGGATTATTCGGTATAATCATGACCGTAATATTATAAATGATGTGAAAATTAAAAGTCCTCATTGGCCCGTAGTGCATTGATGAAAAGTTTTTGGTATGATTATGGCTATGGATTCTCTTTACCAAGGCAAAGAAAGATGAATTGTTTTATGGCATGATCAAGACTGGTTGATGAAAACACGATTATCTTTGGGCCCGAAAGTGCATGGATAATTCGTGGTCGTGATACTAAAGAATATCATATCATCGGCAGTAGTGCAGGGATGATTTAATGATGTAGATTATTTATTGAGCTGAGTCTCAGCTATAAAAGTGATGAAAACATTTTTAAATCGTAAAAGATAATAGATTCTATTCTCTACTTGACTCTTTTAATGTATTGCTAGTTCCGCTGCAGTTAAACTTGATGTCTATTGTATTTTATCAGTTTAACATTGTTGAGGCTAATGATAATTTATTTCGCATTATCTTAGTCATAATATTTCTTATTGGGCTAGTTGAGCTCACCCTTTCTTTCTTTATTCTCTTGTAAAATGAGAATATAATTTGGAGGACGAGTCGGGGAACGAAGTGATGGTCCAGAGGATAGCATTAGTAGTCCTCAATATTTTGTGAAATAGTGTGATAATAATTGTAATGAGGACTCCTTTTGAGTTTGTTAATCTCTAGTAGACAATAATTGTATTCAAACTCACAGTTTATGTTTTGTCGTATTGTACACGACAGTTGTATTAGTAAGTTATATTTGAATTCTGTACCATGTATCTGGCGACCCAAGATGAGTGATGTATACCTAATTTTGGGGGCGTCACACAAAGAGTGTAACCATCTTCGTGCTATATCTTTTAAAGTAAACGGGAACATCCTCAACCTTGTAGCATCTTTCGATACATTGTTAAATTTAAAGGTATCGCAAACTTCTAAGAAACTCAAGATATGCTCATTAGGATCATCTATCGAATTACCCCCAAACCGACATGTATCTCAGAAGATCTGAATTGTTCCGCTTTATCTCAAAGCTATTCGCATTGATCAAGCCTCTTAATACTCGATCAGAATCCGTGATATTCTTGCATGGCGTAATCCCTAAGTGATTTCGCTCATTCTCTCGCCATGTTAATCGGTATTTCGATCGCTAGTTCTTCTTCCAAATGTATAACCTCACTATTCAAATGCACTTTCCGGAACTTCTTTTCGATGTCGTCTGTATACGAAAAAAGTTCCTCTTTAGCCTTCAATCTAGTGTGCATACACGCACAAGAATTCATACCAATCCAAGAAGAAAAATAAGTAACATTTAAATTAAAACCGAATTGATTATAACTAATATAATATTAATAAAAAACTCCCTGGCAGTGGCACCAAAAACTTGTTGGTTGATTTCGCAATCAAAGAATACGTGCAAGTATACACGGTCAACAAGTAATAAAGTGATAAGAAAAGTATCGTTCCCACATAGAATCTTAATTAATAAATTCCAATTACTAGCACTATATCAACCCAATTTTATTTAAACAATGATAAATTATGATTTTTTGAAATATTAAAACTAAATTAAACAATTAAAGATATTATTCTAAAATAATCAAATAAATAAACTCAGATTTGAATGATTGATTTCTGATAAATAAGGATTAAGACTTCAATATCCCCAATTATGAACTATAAATTAATTATCCAATTATCTCAATTATTATGTCTACTGAATTGTTAACAAGAATTCTCAAATGTCAAAAGTCCTTTTCCAAGTAATCAACTGACTTCTATTTAATCCAGATTAATCTTGCTATATTCCTATGCAAAACAAGTGAATTAAACTCTTTCAATTCCAATTCCTTATGTGTTACATGCGGTGAAAAGATATTTCCATTCAATTCACGAACCTAATTATTCACAATGCAAATAAATAAGTCACACGTTATCAAACCCAGTTCTAACCCTAGAATTCCTCTTTCAATTCCTTCTAGAGTAACACGGTAATTATTGGCCAAATAATTAATCAATAGGTATAAGGCATGATAAATAATTCACTTCAACATAAATAATTGGAATAAACTGAATAACTAATTTATAGCCATAAAAGGTTCAATTGAAATCTTAATTAAAGAATTAGTTCATAACGGAAATAAAAACCAATAATCGTTTGCAAATCATCCTTAAAGAATTACGAATTGAAAATAAGGAGAAGAAGAAGAAGACTCTTTAGCTAATCCTTAGTCTTCAAGTAATCCTTGTGTAGCCTCCAATGAATGAATGAATAGATGAATGATTAACCCTTTAATTTCAGCACTTGGTCTCTTTTTATAGCTTCTCACAATCCTAATCCAAAACAACTTTGAAACCCATGTGCCAAGCCAAGTCAAAAGCGTCCCTGGTCAACACCAACCGAGGCCCAGCGCCTTGCTATTGCCCTATGTTATTCTCGGTACTTCCAGTCATAACAGAGAAATGATTATTTACCATCAGATTGCCATTAAATGCTTGAAACTCCCATAAATGCCCCTGCAGCTCCCGAATCTGCAAAACAACAACTAAACACAATAAAAATGCTTCTAAAGAACTTGAGAATACAATAATTTAAGTCCAAATATATCCAATTCATGGGTATATTACCCAATCATCACCGCTCTCGCCTGATGTTGCATGAATTGCATAAAGCCTCTGAACGTTCCATCATTCATCATTTGGTTAGTGTTGTTGTTTGCATGAGGATTGTCGCCTTCCTGATGCACATTATCCTGATTATTGATATGTGGAGACTCAACGGTCTCCTGTGCTCCATTGCTATTCTCAACATTCTCGGATGTCATTTTCATATACTGCCACAAAATAAGGATTAATTATCATATAACATATTATCCCTATACTCTGACCGACCAATTAAATACCAAATAAACTTAGGTAGGTCATACTAGCAAAGGAATTCCCCGTCTCTCCCCTCCTAGTTTTAGTCTCACATCTTAGCCAGGGATCATATCCCTAAGCTTTGATACCAACTGTGACGCCCCCAAAATAGGTATACATCACCCATCTTGAGTCGTCAAATACATGGTACAAAATTCAAATACAATCTTAAATATACAACATGAGCTGTGAGTTTTAATACAAACATTGCCTTCTAGACAGCATTAAAACTCAAAATAAGTCCTTAATACATTTATTAACACACTATTTCACAGAATAGTGAGGACTACTAATGCTATCCTCTGGACCGTCACTCCGTTTCCCGACTAGTCCCTGCTACGTTCTCATTTCCGGAAGAGAACAGTGAAAGAAAGGGTGAGCTCAACTAGCCCATTAAGAATATTATGACTAAGATAAAGCAGAATAAATTATCCTTAGTCTTCAATAGTGTTAAATTGATTCAATATAACAAACATCAAGTTTAACTGCAGCAGAACAAGCAATCCATTAAAAGAGTCAAGTAGAAAATAAAATCTATCTTTTATGATTTAAAAGGTTTTTTATCACTTTTATCGCTGAGACTCATCTTAATAAATAATCCACATCATTGAATCACCCCTGCACTACGGCCAAGGATATTCTTTAGTATCACGACCACAAATTATCCATGCACTACGGGCCAAGGATATTTGTGTATTCACTAATGTCATGATTATGCCAACAACTGTCCATCAATGCACTACGGGCCAATGAGGACTTTTCCACATCATTTGTAACATTACGGTCATGATTACACCGAATAATCCTCGGTCATAATCATACCAAGTCCATCTATGCACTTCTGGTGCCATGAGATGACTTTCAACATAATATAAACATGAGGATGATGACAATGATATAAGAATTCAATAAAACAAGTTCAAGAATTTATTTATCCAGAAACCAATAACGTCCAAATTGTCAACATGATACTTCTTTGTGGAGTAAAATTCAAGAATGCTCAGAAGAATATTTTTAGGAAAAGATACCGGATGAAGTGCAAATATCAAGGATATTCCACTAATTTCATGGAGTATATAAGTCAAAAATTTAACCAACTGAGTATAATAAAGAATGGAATGACAAAAAAAATCACCAGGCATGCGATGTAAGCCGCATACGAAAGGTTATTCCAACAGAATAATAAATAACGGAACTGTGTCATGCGTAAACGCACGCAGATGTGATGTTCCAACAGAATATTAATGAACGGAACCGTGTCATTCGTAAAAAGCTACGCATGTGATGTTCCAACGTAATAATAAAGAATGCAGAACTGTGTCACGCATAAAGCATGTACATGATGTTCCAACGGAATGATAAAGAACGGAATAATAAAAGAAATCACCATGCATGCGATACTTCGCATAAACAGGTTATTCCAACATAATGATAAAGAATGGAATAACAGAAGAATTTCACCAAGTATAGGGTAGCACAGATATCAAAGTTATTCCAATAGAATAATAAAGAATGGAATAAATGTAATTTCTCTTCATGAATGCGAAAGAAATAATACCCTTTTACGAGTACAACAAATAATATCCCTTACGAGTACAATAAATAATATCCCTTACCTTAGAAAGAAGAGTACTAGATATAGAAGTAGTGAAGTAGCAGAACACTTTTCTTCTTTCTCTCTATAGTTTCTCTCTCTCTAAAGTTTCAAAGAAATCGTAAGAAATAATGAAGGAATGAGCTTCTATTTATAGAAGAATGGACCCGATATAGTAACTAATTCATGAACTGATTCAGATTGATTTACTTTAAACAGACGGTCGATTTAAAAAAATCTTTTAAATAAAATATAATATATTTTATTTATAATCTAATAAAACGAATAACTTTATAAAAGTATTTCGCTTTTATATAAAAATATTTTACTACGCAAAACACTATGCGTGCACTATGCAATACTATGCATAATAAAATATAATATATTCTAATTATTGTCTAATAAAACAAATAACTTTATAAAAGTATTATATTTTATATAAAAAGATTTTACTATGCAAATACTATGCATAATAGAATATCATATATTCTATTTATAGTCTAATAAAATGAATAACTTTATAAAAGTATTCATTTTTATATAAAAGTTTTTCCTCATTTTATTACATTAATAATACTAATAAAACAAAACTCATCATCATTATTATTATTCACATTATTAATCGACCGTGTCGTTCACGGAAAAAGGGGCTTTCAATAAGGATTTCTCCCTATGCGCCGCAATTAGGTGACCAAACCTCTCCTTGATGTAACTTCTAGACATCGTTAATATTGCAAATAATAATATTAATAACCTTGTCATTTCAATTATTGATTTAATAATATATAAAATATTGACAATAATTGAATCAAATAACGTGAGATACTATGCAGCAATTATTGTAGCAATAATTGAACAAAACTCGAGTGACTTCTCACGTAAGCATCAATAATCAATACCGTATGCTACTACGCAACCACGCAGTAGACTTGTATTTTTTAACACCGGGTGTTTCAACAGATTAACAGTAAAAACTTCCGTCGTTATTTTCATAAAATATTTTTGTCATTTTTTCAATCAAACAATAATTCCGTTGTGGGGTCCATTAATGATTGTCTTTGTTGTACGAATATTTTTTCATTAAAACGAATATTCCCAACCAATCGAATATTATATAACAACTCATGATTTTTTACAAAATTTATAAATATTACCCACAACTATAACATTATATCAAATTTACTCCATAATATTCAAAAATGATATTTATAGAGAATTCATCATTATTTATAAAAATTGGGGTCTTACAGTTGAGCTCACCCTTTCTTTCACTGTTCTCTTCAGGAAATGAGAACGTAGCTGAGACTAGTCAGGGAACAAAGTGATGGTCCTAGATGGTGCATTAATAGTCCTCACTATTCTGTGAAATAGTGTGATAATAAATATAATGAGAACTCCATTGAGTGTGGATATTGTCTAGATGACAATATTTGTATTAAAACTCACAGCCTATGTTTTGTCGTATTTCACACTACTGTTGTATAATTAAGTTGTATTTGTATTCAGTACCTTTTATCTGGCGACTCAAGATGGGTGATGTATACCTATTTTGGGGGCGTCACAGCTGAGATGAACAACCCTGCTACATGGGATTATATATATATTACGCGATAGCGTTAAGATGTTGTGCACATACATGGTACATAGGGCTGATCCCCCTAAGTACGAGAAGTTAGGTCCATATAGTCTTACAACTATTAAAGGTTTAAAGTATAAATACTTGATATATATAACCTAAGACATAGTTCATGGTCTTGTGACCCTCAGATGTTCTTTTGATTCATGTTCTAATCTTGATTCAAAAGCCGAGACTTCTTTTGGTTTAGTATCCATTGTTTATTCGCATGTTATTATTATTATTCTATTGTTAAACTTGTGGGGAATTGTTACTCACCCTTGCATAATAACATTGCAGCTAAGATTGAAAGAGTTGATGAATCATCCACAAGTAAGGGCAAAAGCAAAACAAGCAAGTGATGAAGACTTGTTGTTATTATTTGAGAACTATTGTGTTAAGACTTATGATGTGATGTTTAAAACTTATTTGTTTATGATGTTTCTGCATTTGATGTATTAAGATTAGATAACCTGGGATTTATTCGTTTAAGTTGTTGTAACCCTATATTGGGAGGATTTCTATTTCAATTTCATTGATATCATTATTTAATTTGGGTGGTTAGATGTTAATTATTTTGTTGAGTGAACACCAAATCTGAGCGAAGTTTGAGTACCTGAATTTGGGGATGTCACACAAACATAGACTATAAAAATTTAAGGATTAACTATAATCTATCAAAACTTTTTCAAGCAATCATGGATTATGAAAAACTCATATCTTAACAATAATTTATCAAAACCTCTTAATTAATTTAAAATCACATAAGAACTATAAAACGAATGTATTTCAATAACGAAATATGAAAACAAAATTAATTAAACATAAAAGCATAAATAATAGAAGAGATTAAAAATATTATCAATAATAATTATTTAATTTCATCTTCATCCTAGATTAAAGAAATTAGCTAGAAATGAAAAATAATTAAACTAACTAAAATAATAAAAAGAAGAAAATTAAAATTTTATAAGAAAACCTCATTTAATTAACGATCATCCAATGAACGTAAATTAAAGAAGTAATTTAATTTACTCATACTCCTAATCTAAACTAATACAATACCTAATACTCATTCTCTCTAAAACAAGAAACATATTTATAGCGAAAATAAATTTGTGACCTAATTTAGATTCATTGAACTTGAACACGTTTGTTCCTTTTTTCCCCTCTTATTTCCTTCTTGACTTCAATCTCTATATGGTAGAGTCATTTTTCATCTTTAAAAATTGGATATAAATACTTTATTTGCTCCCCAAGAAAAACAAATGTTATTTTCTACAAAACAAAATAAAATATATTAATTAAATAAAATAAACATGTAAAATAATAAATATAAGAATATTAAAATGTATTAATTATGTGTCTATCAGCGTGCAAATGGCTAGTTAGGAGGTCCCCTTTGATTTTTCCTGTATTTTTTCTTTTGTATCCTAGGATGCTATATTTTCAAAAAAAATCTTCTTTTATTTTTAACTGTTTTTTTGTTGTTGGGTATCTATAAAAAGAACCGATCGGAGTAATATTATTTGAATGATATATAGTCATAAATAAGTTTAGGCTAATTTCCAATCAATTAGTAAATAAATAATTCATTTATTTATAGCTGTTTTTTGTAGTTGAAATTTATAGTCAAAGATTTACGTAACCAGTTTTTCCACACCTAACCACTTCCGGTTCAAACTTGCTTACTATTATCTCGGAAGCTGACAGTGACGTCTCATTAACAATATACTCCATTTTCTTGTCTTGTTAGGATTTCAATATTTTTTAACTTCATTTTTCTTGGCACGTTACAATTATAATATTTTTTAACATCGTTTTTTTTCATCAGGCCTAAAAGAGAAAAGTCAATTCTTTAAACATCATTATCACTACAGAAGTCGGAAGTATTCTTGAAAGAACCGATCTATAAACACTATTCTTGAATCAGTTACATTTTGGTATGTTAATAATTTTGTATGTAAAATTTAATGTTTTAAATAGTTATTGGGATTTAAAAAAAGACTAAAATACAATTTGAACTTCAAACTTTACTTTTTATTTACGTTTGCACCTCAAACTTAAAAAGGTGTTTAAGTACACCCCAAACTTCATTATCGTAATAAAACAAGACACTTTTTTCATTTAACTTATTAAAAGTGAAAATTAAGGTCAGAATAAAAGTTTGGGGTGCAAATTGTAATGATTTAAAAAATTTAAACTTTTTTTAACAATTTTTTTTTAAAACAAACTAAAATTTATAACAGTTTAAAAAAAATGGTATAACAGTTTAAAAAAAAATTGTTAAAAACAGTTTTAAAAAAATTTGCTAAAAGCAGTTAAAAAAATTTGTTTTGTTTTAAAAAAAAAATTATAAAAGTTAAAAAAAAAGTTTATAACACCCCAAAAACTAGATGTAGTTAAATACATCAAAGTAAAAAATATATACAAAGTGATATATCCCCCGATCAACATCATCATAGCCATCGACAGACAAACGAATATCGTCTGTCATGCCACTACTGGTCCCACCATCCGTAGCATCATCAACATCGACTCAGTGGTCTTCATCATCTCCTCTGGGGTCTCGTCAGCTCCTATGGGGTCCTCGCCAGCTCTTTTGCGGTCCTTGTCATCATTGTTGACAACCATGCCACGAGACTAATCAATAAGACCCTATAAAATTAAAATATTAATTATAAAGTCACAAATGTAGCCATATTTAAATAATCAACCAAGTGTTCTTTATATAAGTCCAGTTTTTCTAAATTTTTCTAGGTTTTCTTTATATAAGTTAGGCGAATGAGTGGATAACTCAACCATCGGAACTCCGAATCGAGTCCCGTAAGTTGTAACGTGTTTCAAATATCTAAGAGGTTGTTGTCCAATTTATATAATGACAAATACGAGCAAGTGTACACGGTCAATCAAGTAATATATATAGAAGTAAATAGAGTGTCGAACCCACAGAGAATAGTTACTAACAATTATTCTAATTACCAAATTTTTACCAATTTAACTCCACTTAAACAGTCACTCAATTGTTTTGTTAAAAAATTTTTAAATAAAGAAATAAAACTAAATTAACTAACAAGTATTGATCACCAGATGATTAAGACATAGGAGTAAAAAACTTTAGACAATCGCTAAAAGCTTAATCCAGTAGATGTTTTAAGAATTAGAAAAACCGATGAAGCTAAACAACACAAGCAGAAGCAGTTGCATTTAATTTAGTTGAATATTCTTGCTAAGATATAATAATCTCGTGATCTGCAGTCAATTATTAACCTTAGTTGCCTCGCAAATTAGAGTGACCAAATAATTACAGATTTGATATCTAATTTAGCAATAGATTTCAATGAATAAATAACTAGTGTGCACCTTAGCAATTAAACATATAAATCATAGAATTTAAACGCAAAAGAATTAATAATTAATATTCAAAATAATAATTGAACAAATAAAATCAATTAGATATCACAGTGTAATAATTCTGAGGCTTCTGTCTCCTTAAACCCATAATAGAATTTTAGTTACACATAACCATGAAAATCACCAAAGAATAATAGAGAGAGTTTGTAGGCTTGATCCTCCTTCCAAGTGTCTAAGAACATGTATTTATAGTCAACATAGGAAACCCCTAACTTAGGAGGAAAATAATTACAAAAACTAATAAAACCCCTCAAAATCTCGTGCAAAATGGCTTTAGAAACGTGTTTGGCTCAAAAATCGCGCACGAAGATAAGAACATGAGCGTCGTGGCTTAATTTCAAACTCAAGAGTCGCGACTTTGACCAAGCGATGCAGCTTCCCTACTTAAGTGTCGCGTCGCTGACCCCCTGAAATTGTTGATTCTTTTTATTAGCTTATATTTGAAAGGTCGCAGGTCTCGTAACTCTTCCTAGATCTCAAGTTATGACTTTTTTACCAACGGACGTCAGAACATGAATCCAACTCCAATCAGTAATTTTTGAAACAATGTTTGGAGATCCAAACGAACTCGGATTTTTGCTAACAATACCTTTCTAAAAAGCTTAAGACGTCTCTACAACTTCACAAAGACTATTTTCTTATTATGAAACAATAACACAATCCAAAACTCAGTTGAAGCTCTAGAGGTCGAATCTGACCAAAAGCTGAAAATCTTGAATTGAACTCCATTTGTCCTCAAAATTAACTCCAAAGTCACGGACTTCCTCAATTGCACCTTAAATCAAAATATGAAACTAATGAGTGTATTTTGGCACAAATGTAAGACAAAAGATAAAGAATTAAGAGATTAAAACATAGCAAGTTCCATTCACATCATTGTCCAATCTCTACTGACCAGACTATTGTTAATTCCAAAGAATAATACGTCACACACTGGTCTGGGTTTTGTAAAACTACATATTAAAATCAAGTCTACGAATGCCTTGAAGAGTCATAGAGTTTGGAAACAACTCTACGAGTCAACCTGGCATCAGTCGTAGAATAGGTCTCTACTTTACCAAATTTAAAAATCGTAAAATAGTGTGGAAGCAGATAGTTCAACCAAGAAGAAAGGCTTATCCTCCACATAAGTTCCAAGTGAGAAGGTATCCATATGGAATATTAAAAGGTTAGATAACATTGGAAGTGACTGTATATAATCTTTTGTAAGGATTAATATGAATGACGCTTGATATCCTATATAATGGATAGAATAGATGTTTGTATGTATTGGATCTTGAGCACTAAATTTGAGGGTAAAGGTAACCGGATTTAGGGGCATCAAAAATTTCGTGCAAGGAAAGAAAAAGATCAAACTGAAAAATTAAATTAGGACTGATTAAATAAAGGGTTGTTCTCGACGGCAGTGTCATCGAGATTAAGCTCATCGATAATGACTCGATATGTAAGACCCCAACTTTTTGAATAAAGATTAAATTTTCTCGAAATATATTTTTGAATATTATGGTGTGGATTTGATATAATGTTATAGTTGTGGGTAATATTTACAAATTTTGCAAAGTACGCAAGTTGTTATATAATATTCGATTGGTCGGGGAATATTCTTTTTAACAGGGAATATTCGTACAACGGCACAATCATTGGTGGACCCCCACAACGGAATTATTATCGGATTGAGAAAATGACAAAAATACTTTATGAAAATAACGGCGGAAGTTTTACCGTTAACTGTTGAACTACCCAGTAGTAAAAGTACAGTAATACGCGTGGTTGCATAGTAGCACACGGTATTGATTATTGATGCTTACGTGAGAAGTCACTCAGTTATACTCAATTATTGCTACATGAGAATTGTCAAAAGATCATATCTCTCTATATTATTGATTCGATTATTGTCATAAGATCATCAAGATACTATGTTATTTTATTAAATCAATAATTGAGACGACAAAGTTATTCATATTATTAAATTGCAATATTTACAATGTCTAGAAGTTCTGTCAATGAGAGGTTTGGTCACCTAATTGTGCGCCAATAGGGAGAAATCCTTATTGGAAAGCCCCCTATTTCCTGGGAACGACCTGGTTCATAAATATTGTGAGTTTATAATATTAATGATGAATGTTATTAAAATTGAAGTTGTGTTCGGAGTTGAATTTGGAGACGCAGACGTGATATTTGAGTCCGGAACGATAAAATTAGTAAAAATAGTCTATAAACACAAAATTTTCCGGAATTCACTATTTGGTCAAAAAGTCAATAGTTGACTTTTTCGGGAAAAGTCAAACTTCAAAATTTCAAAATTTATATTTTTGATAAAAATGGTTTCATTGTGTTGGAATTATTTGTGTTAGTGAAAATCGACAATTATTTCGATAATAATTGATGCTCAGAGGTTATATTGAATTATCGAAGTATTTAACCAGGATAAATGAGCAATTGATTGATATTATTTCACATGATTATAACTATTTGTTCACATGTGTATACTATTGTTTCACATTCTTATTACTATTAGGGGAGTTGGTGCAAGATTGATAATACTTGCATAACTAAGTTAAAAATGGAGGTATAGATGGAAGTACTATACCATAATTCGTATTTTCACATGTTCAGAACTATTGATTCACATAATTTACTATTGAATCACATTATTTACTATTAGGGGGAGGTGGTGCAAGTTTGATAATACTTCCATGACTAAATTAAAATAAAGGAAAAGTTGGAGGTATTGTATTGAAATTTTTCGAGCCCCAAAACGTGCAATTATCGAAACTATATTTTTCTATAAATAGAAGCTCATTCTTCCTTCATTTCTCACTAATTCAAAAAAAAGCTTTAGAGCGATTATTATAGAGAGAAATTATAGAAAAAGAAGAGAAGTCTCGCTACCTCACTATTCCAAAGATCCGGTTTTTTCTAAAGGTAGGAGTATTATTTCTTTCTTATCTATGAAGAGAACTTACATTATTCCATTCTTTATTATTCTGTTGAATAACTTTGATACGCTGCGGGCTACCCTATACTTGGTAAAATTCTTATGTTGTTCTATTCTTTATCATTCTGTTGGAACATCTTGTCTGTGCGTTCTACGCCGGACCTGGTTCCGTATTTATTATTCTGTTAGAATATCATGTATCATGCGCTTTTCTGGCGGACCGATTCCGCTCTTTATTATTCTATTGGAATATCCCGATCATGCGTTCTACGACGGAATTCGATTCCGCTCTTTATTATTCTCTTGGAATATCACATCTGCGGCGTTTTTACGCCGCACACGATTCCGTCTTTATTATTCTCATTGGAATATCCGTCTGCGTGCATTTTATGGGACTGATTCCGTTATTTATTATTTCGTTGGAATAACTTTTTGCATGCGGTCTATCGCATGCCTAGTGATTTCTTTTGTTAATCCATTCCTTATTATACTCGGTTGGTTAAAGTTTTGACTTCTATACTCCATGAAATTAGTGGAATATCCTTGATATTCAAGGCTTCGTCGATATCTTTTATGGAAACATTCTTCCGATCATTCTTGAATTTTACTCTACAAAGCGAGATCATGTTGACAATTTGGACATTAGTATTTCTTGGACAAATTAATTCTTGAACTTGTTTTATTGAATTCTTATATCATTGTCATCATCCTCATGTTTATATTATGTTGAAAGTCATCTGTATTCTGTAGGTGCATAGATGGACTTGGTATGATTATGACTGAGGATTATTATTCTTGTAATCATGACCGTAATGTTACAAATAATGTGGTAAAAGTTCTCATTAGCCCGTAGTGCATTGATGGGATGGTTGTTGGCATGATCATGACCATTATTGAATACACAAATATTCTTGGCCCGTAGTGCATGGATAATTGTGGTCGTGACTAAAGAATATCCTTGGTAGTAGTGCGGGGGTGATTCGATGATGTGGATTATTTATTGTCGAGTCCCAGTGATAAAAGTGGTGAAAAACCTTTTAAATCGAAAAAGAGAGTAGATTTTATTCTCTACTTGACTCTTTTTAATGGATTGCTTGTTAACCGCAGCATTAAACTTGATGGTTGTTATATTATATCGGTTTAACACTTTATTTGAAGGCTAACGATAATATATTATGCATTATCTTAGTCATAATATTTCCTACTGGGCTAGTTGAGCTCACCCTTTTACTTTCATTGTTCTCTTCAGGAAATGAGAACGTAGCAAGGACTAGTCGGGGAACTGAGTGACGGACCAGATGATAGTATTAGTAGTCCTCACTATTCAGTGAATTAGTGGGAAAATAAATGTAATAATATTGAATTTGAGTTTGTATATTGTCTAGATGACAATATTTGTATTAAAACTCACAGCTTTTGTTTTGTCGTACTTTGCACAATAGTTGTATAATTAAGTTGTATTTGTATTCCGTACCATGTATTTGGCTACTCAGAATAGGTGATGTATACCTATTTTGGGGAAGTCACATGATAACGGCAACACATCCCTGTCGCCAATGCCCTGAGTTCGTCGCCCTACCCCCTTGCCACGCACGAAGTGAGAAAGATGGCGAGAATGGGTATAATTAAGTCATTGTCGATGACATCCATTAACGACGGTATTGTTATCGCCATTAATGTCATTATCGGCAATATTTAGCTCGTCGACAATAATTCTGTCGGCTATGACCCTTTTTTTTAGTGTTGAATTGAGTTTGTTTTTTATATATAATAATTTAAAGGTCTAAATACACTTTTGTTACATCAAGTACCATAAAATAGATAATTTAGCCCCCAAAGTATTTAGGCTTACAATTTATTACATAAAGTACCTAATTTCATACAATGTTGCCCCCATATTCAAATTTTTACCAAAATTGGCCAAAATATCTAAATTTTTGGCCATATAAGAATTGTATACGGTTTGACGGTGTACAATATGGTTTGACTTAAAAAAAATAATGTTGTTGCCTTTGTGACGGAAATTAACCATTTGCATATCATATGTTCAACATGAGGGCAATAATGTAATTAGATAAAGAAATTAAAAATTAATCCAATGTTCTATTCTCTTATTCCAATCGAGCTCTTCTAGGTGGACATGAAAATTGAACATGAATGTATTTGAATTTCATCTATTTGTATTTTTATCCCCATTGGGGGTCAAAATATAAATAGGTAAAATTCAAATACCCTTATATCTATTTTTATGTCCCCTTAGAGTTTTTGATTCCAATCTGGAGCATATTCGTCCCAAAATCCAATAATACGTATTAAAAATTAATCTAATAAGTTTAGGGTAATTTCCAATCCGTTAGTAGTAAATAAGTAATACGTAAGTGGAACACATGATGAAAAAGATAACGGGAATAGAGATTTGGACTCAATTATTAGTATTCAATTATTAAAAATAATTCATTTATTTTTAACACTTTTTTATGAAGTTCATAAGAATAGCTGATGAGTGGAAAATATACTTACGAATCGAACACTTTTGAACTCAGTATTTTGCTACCTTTAAATAATTTTAGTACATTTTATTTATTTTTTATATTATTTTCTAAGAAAATACAAAAGAGGGACAAATCTAAAATTTTTGAGGAAGCAGTGACATTTTGGTAATTATGACAAAGTTGGGGGTCGGGGCATTCAAGAGCAAAATCATGACGGGTCAGTTTTGTAACCAGGTCAGTTTTGTAACCGGGTCAAATTTTGATGATTCCTAGTAGAGTTTGGATGTTCTAAAGCCTAATTTTAATGGGGGAACTTTAAATATAAAAGGGAGTGACTTTAGAAAAGATTAAAAAAAACACGTATATTGGAGATCACAATTGAAGGGTTGGAGATTCAAAGAACTTCACAAGGAGATCAAGACGGAGGATTGGAGATTGAAGAAAATTCAATAGTTTTTCTTTTCTTAGTTTTTTATTCTAAAGATGATGACTTGTTTGGGAGTTCTAGTTTTTGATTTCATGAACTAATTTCTATATTAAGGCTACAATTGAACATTTTATAGCTATGAATTAAATATCTAATAATTTCTAATTATTGATTCATATGGAGTTTGTCTATCATTTGTGCATTTTGATTGATTGTTTATTGATTGTTTGACCAATAATTAGTGGGATTTCTTGGATGAATTCGAAAGATGAAATATAGGGTTGATCTGAATGTGATAACATGTATTCTTAATTATTTTATGAATTAAATAACTAGGGTTGTGTGTTGAATAAGAATATATCTATGCACTGCATGTTGGAAATTGGATTCTAATGAGTTTGGTTCTCTTATTTTGCATAAGAATATAGCCAAACTAATTGAAATAAATACTTTTATGTGATCCTTTGAAAAGATTTAATAAATATGTGTGAATTGTTGTTAACAACTATATTGTATTTAATAACTGGAAATTTAGAAAATTAGGTTTACGTGATGTAATTGGGGATATTATAGTCTTAACCTTAAATATCTGGATTTCAATTTTTGTGTTAAATTTTAGTTTTAATTTTAATCATACTTAAAAATTGAGATTGTTTATATAAAATCAATTTGATAAAATATTAGTAGTTGAAATATATTAGAAATAGTTTCATGTGGGTTTGATATTATATATTTACTCTATATTATTAAGTCGATCGCATATACTTACGTGTATTTCCTAAGTAGTAAATTTAGACGAACAATATCACAGAAACTAAGGAGGGTGTATTCAATTAAGATTTTTAAAGACTTAAAAGTTTTGTTGTATTCAATCAAGACATTTAAAAAGTTTATAAAAGTTTACTGATATTCAATTACAACTTTGTAATATTTTTAAAAGTTAGGTGGTATTGATTTGAGACTTTTACAAAGTCTATAAAAGTATTTTTGTGACGCCCCCAAAATTAGGTATACATCACCCATCTTGAGTCGCCAGATACATGGTACAGAAATCAAATACAACTTAATAATACAACTGTCGTGTACAATACGACAAAACATAACTGTGAGTTTGAATACAAATATTGTCTACTAGAGAGTATACAAACTCAAAAGGAGTTCTCATTACAATTATTATCACACTATTTCACAAAAAGTGAGGACTACTAATGCACCATCTAGGACCATCACTCCGTTCCCCGACTAGTCCCAGCTACGTTCTCATTTCCTGAAGAGAACAGTGAAAGAAAGGGTGAGCTCAACTAGCCCAGTAAGAAATATTATGACTAAGATAATGCAGAATAATTTATCGTTAGTTTTCAACAAATGTTAAACCGATAAAATATAATAACTATCAAGTTTAATCTGCAATGAACAAGCAATCCATTAGAAGAGTCAGTAGAGAATAAAATCTACTATCTTCTATGATTTAAAAGATTTTTCATGACTTTTATCACGAGACTCAAACTTTTAATGAATAATCCACATCATCAAATCATCCCTGCACTACAGGCCAAGGATATTCTTTAGTATCACGACCATGAATTATCCATGCACTACGGCTAAAGATAATCATGTTTTCATCAACGGTCATGATCATGCCATAAAACAATTCATCGTTGCACTACGGCCAAAGAGAATCCATAGCCATAATCATACCAAAAACTGTCCATCAATGCACTACGGGACAATGAGGACTTTTTTCACATCATTTGTAACATTACGGTTATGATTATAACGAATAATCTCTGGTCATAATCATACCAAGTCCATCTATGCACTACAGGCCACAAATGACTTTCAAAAAAATAAACATGAGGATGATGACAATTGTAAGACCCCAACTTTTTGAATAAAGATGAATTTTCTATAATTATTATTTTTGAATATTATGGAATACATTTGATATAATGTTATAGTTGTGGGTAATAATTATAAATTTTGCAAAAGCATGCAAGTTGTTATATAATATTCGATTGGTGGGGAATATTCGTTTTAAGCGAGAAAATATTAATATGACGGCCACAATCATTAGTGGACCCTATAATGAAATTATTAGCCGGATTGAGAAAGCGACAAAAATATTTTATGAAAAATAACGGCGGAAGTTTTTCTGGTTGATCTTGTTGAACTACTTCGGTAGTAAAAATACGATGTCTGGCGTTGTTGCATAATAGCGGTATTGATTGATTATTAATGCTTACGAGAGAAGTCACTCGGTTTTGCTTATTTTATAGACACCCATTTACCCATTTTTTTAAAAATAATCGGGAGGAAGTTATAAAGTATATATATATTTATATTAGCATGTGGGTGAATGGTGGTGGTTTTGATGGATTTTGGAAGGATGCTTTGTTTTTCAAAGTCTTGGACTTAGTGGCCAACTTTTCAAACAAAAGCTTTGTGTTGATAAAATTGGTTGGGAGAGATTTATTATTATAATATATATATATATATATATATATATATATATATATATATATAATGGTGCCATGTGCTTGATTATATATTATATATACATATATATGTATGATTGAGTGTTGGTAGGGAAGTGAAAGAAAATTGAGTCAGTAATGGGGGGAGTTGCGTATTATTATTATTATATATATATATTTTATAAATAGAATATATTATATTTTATTTAAAAGATTTTACTTTACATATGGATAAATCAGATTAAAGTAAATCAATACTGGATCGTTCATGGATTAATTCTTATGCATTCCATTTTTCTATAAATAGAAGCTCATTCCTTCATTATTTTCTTTGAATTCTTTGAACTCTAGAGAGAGAAACTATAGAGAGAGACTATAGAGAGATAGAAGAAAAGTATTCTCGCTACTTAACCGCTTTTATATTGGTTTTTTTTTACGGTAAAGGGTGTTATTCTTTCTTATTCATGAAGAACTGTTGTTATTCCATTGCTTATTATTACATTGGAATAACTTTGTATATCTGTGATCTACCCTATACTTGGTGACATTCTTCTATTATTTCGTCTTTCTTATTACATTTGGAATATCACATGCATGCGTTTTTTTCTGGGACTGATTAAAATCTTTATTATTACGTTGGAATATCACATGCATGCGTTTTCACCGGACTGATTCCATCTTTATTATTACATTGGAATATCACATACATGCGTGTATTACATGGGACTAGTTAAAATCTTTATTATTATTACATTTGGAACATCCGTCGGTGCAAATTTCTTTGACTTTGATTTCGTTATTTAGTATACATTGGAATAACTTTACATGCAATCGCATGCATGGTGATTTCTTTTGTTATTCCATTCTTTATTATACTCGGTTGGTTAAAGTTTTAACTTCTATACTCCATGAAATTAGTAGAATATCCTTGATATTTTGCGCTTCATCCGATATCTTTTCATGGAAATATTCTTACGATCATTCTTGAATTTTACTCTACAAAGCGGTATCATGTTGACAATTTGGACATTAGTATTTCTTGGATAAATTAATTCTTGAACTTGTTTTATTGAATTCTTATATCATTGTCATCATCCTCATGTTTTATATTATGTTGAAAGTCATCTTGTGGTGGCTTTTGTAGTGCATAGATGGACTTGGTATGATTATGACCGAGGATTATTGATTGTAATCATGTAGTAGTAATATTACAAATGATGTGGTAAAAGTCCTCATTGGCCCGTAGTGCATTGATGGGACGATTGTTGGCATGATCATGACCATTAATGAATACACAAATATTCTTGGCCGTAGTGCATGGATAATTGTGGTCGTGATACTAAAGAATATCTTTGGTAGTAGTGTAGGGGTGATTCGATGATGTGGATTATTTATTTAAATTTGAGTCCAATGATAAAAGTGATGAAAAACCTTTTAAATCATAAAAGATAGTAGATTTTATTCTCTACTTGACTCTTTTAATGGATTACTTGTTCGCTATGAGTTAAACTTGATGTTGTTATATTTTATTAGTTTAACCTTTGTTGAAGGCTAACGATAATTTATTACGCATTATCTTAGTCATAATATTTCTTCTTGGGCTAGTTGAGCTCACCCTTTCTTTCATTGTTCTCTTTGAAATGAGAACATAGCGAGGGGACTAGTCGGGGAGCGGAGTGGCGGTCGAGAGGATAACATTAGTAGTCCTCTCTTTTATGCGTGAAATAGTGTGTTAATAATTGTAATGAGGACTCCTTTTGAGTTTGTATAATCTCTAGTAGACAATAATTGTATTCAAACTCACAATTATGTTTTGTCTTATTGTACCTGACAGTTGTATTAGTAAGTTGTATTTGAATTTTGTACCATGTATCGGCGACCCAAGATGGGTGATGTATACCTAATTTTTGGGGGGCATCACGGTTGGTATCAAAGCTTAGGGATATGATCCTGGCTAAGATGTAAGACTAGAACTAGGAGGGAGAGGGGGAATTCCTTCGCTAGTATGACCTACTTAAATTTATTTTGTATTTAAATTGGTTGGTCGAGTTTAGAGATATTATGTTACATGTCAATTAACCTTTGTTTTGTGGCGATATCTAAAAATGACATCAAAGAAAATGTTGAGAATAGCAATGGAGCACAAGAGGCCGTTGAGTCTCCACATATCAATAATCGGGAGAATGTGCATCATGAAGGCGACAATCCTCGTACAAACAACAACAACGACCAAATGATGAATGATGGATTGTTCGAGAGGCTTTATGCAATTCATGCAACAATGAGAAAGAGAGCGGCTCTGTCAAAAATATAGGTGGAAACACTTTGAAAACTCTCGAGGTGGTCACCGCTAAGCGATTCAAGGAGCTCGGACCACCGGAGTTTAAGGAGAGCCAAAACCACTTATGGTGGAAGCATGGATAAAGCGAGATCACCAAGATATTTGATGTCTTGGGATGTTCAGAGAGCAAAAGGTTCCCTTTCGCCGCCTTTATGTTCTTGGCGGATGATTCTTGGTGGGAATCGGTAAAAGCGTACTCAAACCTGCCGTCTTGAAGATGTCTTGGGAGAAGTTCAAGAGTACATTCAATGACAAATACTTTCCCAAAAGTATTCATCACATGAAGGAGGTGGAGTTTATCAAATTGGAGCAAAACAATATGGCCAGAGTGTCGCAATACGAGGCAAAATTTGCGGAGTTATCCGGGTTCGTCCCACTTGGTGGATAATGAAGAGAGAATGGCGCGAATGTTTTTAAGAGGTTTGAAGCCGGAGATCGTCAACATCTTATTTCTCATAAAGCTGTGTTTGTATTGAGATGTTGTAAATAGGGCTCGATTGGTGGAAGCGCGATAACGAGTCAATATAACCAAAAAGAAAGCACCGGAAAAAATGATAATACCGGTGAATAGTCTTGAGCGGTGACAACAAGCGTGAGGGAATCAACGAGGCGAAATGGTAACCACTTGGTGGTAATCGAGGCCAAAACAATAAGAATGGACATTTCAAGAAGAGGAGATTCAACAATGATGGAAAGGCGTCAAGACCAAAGACACCGTTGTTAAGGAAGGAGAAAGACCACCTATCATATGCTTCAAATGCGGAGGGGAGGGACACATCAGTCTAAATTGCGCGATGCCATCCAAAGCGTGTTATAATTGTGGAAGAGAAGGTCACCTAGCCCGATTTTGTCGTTCACCGAAGACAAGTTCAGTTAGGATGGAGGCACCAAAGGCCGTCCCAAAAAAGTCAAAGCCGGTGGTGCAAGGAAGAGCATTTGTCGTGACCTCCCAGAAAGCAAGGAACCAGAACGAGGTCATCATGGGTAAGCTAATCATAAACTCTAGAGAAGTTTATACTTTATTTGATCTGGGTTCTACCCACTCTTTCATTTCTCTACTTTGCGCTCAGCGTTTAAATTTGACTCAGGAGAAATTGGATTTTGATTTATCTGTTGAAACCCGTTGGGAGAAACCTTCATTACATCCACGGTTTATAAGTCTTGTTTGATTCAAATCGGTGCACCTTGCGTTACTGTCGATCTTATTTCTTTGAAAATACTTGCATTTGATGTGATTCTAGGATTGATTGGTTAACTTCGCATCATGCAAAAATTGATTGTTTTCGTAAGGTTATTAGCTTTCATATTCCTAATCAACCTATTATGCGAATTCAAGCAACCAAACCATTAAAATCAATCTTTGTCATCTCAAGCCATAAAGCTATTCGTTTATTGAAAAATGGATGTCAAGCTTTCTTAGCCCGTCACGGATCTAAACAAAAATCGTCGGTTTTGAATAATATTTCTATTGTTAATGAATTTCTGGCGTATTCACGAAGAACTTCTGGCCTACCCCAGGCGTGAAATTGAATTTTGTATCGACCTTGAACCCGGTATAAAACCCATTTCTAAAGCCCCATATCGAATGGCTCTATTGAACTTTAGGAGTTAAAGACTCAATTGCGAGGAATTGTTAGACATTGGCTTTATTCGTCCTAAGTACTTCTCCTTGGGGTGCTCTGTTCTATTCGTGAAGAAGAAAGATGGGAGTATCGACTTTGTATTGATTATCGGGAGTTGAATCATGTCACCATCAAAAATAGGTACCCATTACCACGTATTGATGACTGTTTGACCCGGTTGCAAGGAGCCAAATTCTTTTTAAAGATTGATCTTCGTTCGGATATCACCAATTGAAGATTAGAGCGATGACATTCAAAAGGCGACTTTCGAGGAACTTCGATACGGGCATTATGAATTCCTAGATCGTGTCCTTTGGATTGAATAATGCTCTCTTTGCCTTCATGGATATGATGGCCGAGTATTGAGGAATATTTGGATCACTTTGTGGTCATCTTTATTGATGACATTCTCATATATTCCAAAAGCCGTGAAGATCATGAGGAACACTTGAGGCTGATACTCCAAAAGCTTCGTGAATACAAGCTTTATGCCAAGTTGAAGAAATGCGAGTTTTGGCTTGAGGAAGTAGCATTCCTTGGACACGTGGTATCAAGTCATGGAATATCTGTTGACCCATCAAAGATTGAAGCTATTCAAAGCTGGGAGAAACCTAAATCAGTGACCGAAGTACGTAGCTTTCTCGGTTTAGCCGGTTATTATCGGAGATTCGTGGAAGGATTTTCTCGAATCGCTACTCCATTGACTCAGCTGACTCGGAAAGATACAAAGTTCGGTTGGAGCGAAGAATTTGAGAAGAGTTTTCAAGAACTTAAGAGGAGACTCATTTGGCACTTGTTTCGACAATACCATCGGCTCGGAGGATTTGTCATCTCTGATGATGATGCTTGGGCAAAGGGTTGGGATGTGTTCTCATGCAACATGGAAAAGTCATAGTCTATGCCTCAAGACAACTCAAAAGAATATGAGAGGAATTATCCTACTCATGATCTAGAGTTAGCATTTATTATCTTTGCACTTAAAATTTGGAGGCATTACTTGTATGGGGAGAAGGTGGAGATCTTTACGGATCATAAAAGCCTCAAATATTTCTTCACTCAAAAGGAACTCAACATGCGACAACGACGTTGGCTTGAGCTGTTGAAAGATTATGATCATACCATCAATACCATCACCGGAAAAGCGAGCGTGGTAGGTGGCGCATTGAGTAGAAGATCATATCGCGAATGCGAGTGCAATATTGTCAACGCAAAGGCCCATTTTGTATGACTTGCAAAGGATGGAGATAGAGATAAAGACTCAGGGACCCGCGTGATGATGACAAATATCTGAGTAGAACCGACTTTAATCGATAAAGTTAAAATTTGCTCAAGCTTCTGGATCTGGGTGATGCGTATGAGGAAGAAAGTGAAAGAAAGTGCGATGCCGGAAGCAAGAATCGATGAAGAAGGAATACTTCGAGTCAACTCCAGACTTTGTATTCCTAATGACCCTGATTTAAAATATAAAATCATGATGGAGGCGCACAACACACCGTTTGCAATCCATCTTGGGAGTACCAAAATATATCATGATATTCGTTATACATTTTGGTGGAGCAATATGAAGAAAGAGATAGCGTTGTTTATCTCAAGGTATCTAACTTGTCAACGCGTTAAAGCGGAGCATCAAGTACCAAAAGGTCCATTGCAACCACTTGAAATTCTAGAATGGAAGTGGGAGCACATTACCATGGATTTAAATTCACGGTCTTCCTAAGGTTTCTCAAGGCATTGATGTAATTTGGGTCATTGTTGATAGATTGACCAAGTCGCTCACTTCTTACCAATACGAGAAACTTATACACTTGAGCGTCTTGCTCCGTATGTACATAAAGAGAGATTTAAGGCGCATGGTATGCCGGTATCCATAGTTTTGATCGAGACCCAAGATTCACTTCACGATTTTGGGTTAGTTTACAAAAAGCTATGAGCGCAGTTACGATTTAGTTTGGCATATCATCCTCGAACGGATGAGGAAGTCAGAGATGACGATTCAAACTCTTGAAGATCTATTAAGACTATGTGTCCTTGACTTCAAGGGAGTTGGGACAAGTTCTTACCATTGGTGGAGTTTTCCTACAACAACAGTTATCAAGCAAGTATTGGCATGGCTCCATTTGAGCGTTGTATGGAAGAAAATGTCGTTCTCGATTATCTTTGGGATGAGGTGGGTGAAGCAACGTTGTTTGGGACCGGAGTTGAATACGTATGACTATGGAAAAGATTCAAACGATCGAGCAACGTATAAAAACCTCACAAGATCGACAAAAGAGTTATCTTGATCTTCATCGAAAGGGCGTGGAATTCGATATAGGAGATCATGTGTTATTACGTGTTGCTCCATGGAAAGGAGTTACGAGATTTGGAAAGAGAGGAAAACTTAATCCTCGATTCATGGCCCATTTTAATCCTTGATCGAGTAGGGGCGTGGCCTATAGACTCGCTTTTACCGTGAAGTATGTCTCGTGTTCATAACGTTTTCACATATCCATATTACGTAAATATGTGGAAGACCCGAACCACATTATTGAGTTAGAACCGGACGAAATAGCGGAAGATTTGACATATGAAGAGGTTCCTGTTCAAATCTTGGATAAAAAGGAACATAATCTACGCACCAAGGTTATACCTCAAGTCAAAGTTTTGTGGAGAAACCACGATGTTGAGGAAATGACTTGGGAGTTAGAATCTGAAATAAAATCAAGGTATCCATACCTCTTCGACATACCAGGTACGTACCCTAATTTCGAGGGAGAAATTTCTTAAGAAGGGGAGGTTGTAAGACCCCAACTTTTTGAATAAAGATGAATTTTCTATAATTATTATTTTTGAATATTAAGGAATAAATTTGATATAATTTTATAGTTGTGGGTAATAATTATAAATTTTGCAAAGTATGCAAGTTGTTATATAATATTCGATTGGTCGGGGAATATTCATTTTAAACAGGAAATATTCGTACGACGACACAATCATTGGTGGACCCCACAATAGAATTATTGTCGGATTGAGAAAACGACAAAAATATTTTATGAAAATAACGGCGAAAGTTTTACCGTTGATACTGTTGAACTACTCGGTAGTAAAAGTACAGTAATACGCGTTGTTGCATAATAGCACACTATTGATTATTAATGCTTACGAGAGAAGTCACTCAGTTTTGCTTATTTTATTGATACCCATTTACCCATTTTTTTAAAATAATAGGGAGGAAGTTATAAAGTATATATATATTTATATTAGCATGTGGGTGAATGGTGGTGGTTTTGATGGATTTTGGCAGGATGCTTTGTTTTTCAAAGTCTTGGACTTAGTGGCCAACTTTTCAAACAAAAGCTTTGTGTTGATAAAATTGGTCGGGAGAGATTTATTATTATTATAATATATATATATATATATATATATATAATGGTGCTATGTGCTTGATTATATATTATATATACATATATATGTATGATTGAGTGCTGGTAGGGAAGTGAAAGAAAATTGAGTCAGTAATGGGGGGAGTTGAATATTATTATTATTATATATATTTTATATAAATAGAATATATTATATTTTATTTAAAAGATTTTGCTTTACATATGGACCGTCAGATTAAAGTAAATCAATCTGGACCGTTCATGGATTAATTCTTATGCATTCCATTTTTCTATAAATGAAGCTCATTCCTTCATTATTTTCTTACGAATTCACTTTGAACTCTAGAGAGAAACTATAGAGAGAGACTATAGAGAGATAGAAGAAAAGTATTATTCTTACTTAACTACTTTTATATTCGGTTTCTTTTACGGTGAGGATGTTATTCTTTCTTATTCAAGAAGAGAAGCATTGTTATTCCATTGCTTATTATTCATTGGAATAACTTTTGTATCTGTGATCTACCCTATACTTGGTGACATTCTTCTATTATTCCGTCTTTTACTATTATGTTGGAATATCACATCAGGCATTTTTATGGGACTGATTTAAATCTTTATTATTCTATTTGGAATATATGCATGCGTTTTATGGGACTGATTTAAAATCTTTATTATTACATTGGAATATCCTCATGCATCGTAAGTTTTATGTGGGACTGATTCCGTCTTTATTATTCTGTTGAATATCATATCATGCATGCGTTTTCTGTGGGACTGGTTAAAATCTTTATTATTATTACATTGGAACATCACTGTCGGTGCGAATTTACTTTGACTTTGATTAGATTATTTAGTATTACATTGGAATAACCTTGTCTATCAATCACCGCATGCATGGTGATTTCTTTTGTTATTCCATTCTTTATTATACTTAGTTGGTTAAAGTTTTGACTTCTATACTCCATGAAATTAGTAGAATATCCTTGATATTTGCGCTTCATCCAGTATCTTTTCATGGAAATATTCTTCTGATCATTCTTGAATTTTACTCTACAAAGCAGTATCATGTTGACAATTTGGACATTAGTAGTTCTTGGACAAATTAATTCTTGAACTTGTTTTATTGAATTCTTATATCATTGTCATCATCCTCATGTTTATATTATGTTGAAAGTCATCTGTGGCCTGTAGTGCATAGATGGACTTGGTATGATTATGACCAGGGATTATTCGGTGTAATCATGACCGTAATGTTACAAATGATGTGGTAAAAGTCCTCATTAGCCCGTAGTGCATTGATGGACAGTTGTTGGCATGATCATGACCATTAATGAATACACAAATATTCTTGGCCCGTAGTGCATGGATAATTGTGGTCGTGAAACTAAAGAATATCTTTGGCCGTAGTGCAGGGGTGATTCGATGATGTGGATTATTTATTAAGTTGAGTCCCAGCGATAAAAGTGATGAAAAACCTTTTAAATCATAAAAGATAGTAGATTTTATTCTCTACTTGACTCTTTTAATGGATTGCTTGTTCCGCTGCAGTTAAACTTGATGTTGTTATATTTTATCAGTTTAACATTGTTGAAGGCTAACGATAATTTATTATGCATTATCTTAGTCATAATATTTCTTACTGGGCTAGTTGAGCTCACCCTTTCTTTCACTGTTCTCTTCAGGAAATGAGAACATAGCAGGGACTAGTCGGGGAACGGAGTGACGGTCCAGAGGATAGCATTAGTAGTCCTCACTATTATGTGAAATAGTGTGTTAATAATTGTAATGAGGACTCCTTTTGAGTTTGTATAATCTCTAGTAGACAATAATTGTATTCAAACACACAGTTTATGTTTTGTCGTATTGTACACGACAGTTGTATTAGTAAGTTGTATTTGAATTTTGTACCATATATCTGACGACCCAAGATGGGTGATGTATACCTAATTTGGGGGCATCATAATAATTATATAAGAATTCAATAAAACAAGTTCAAGAATTAATTTATCTAGGAACTGATAACGTCCAAATTGTCGACAATCATTTGCTTTGTAGAGTAAAATTCAAGAATGCTCGAAGAATATTTCCATGAAAAGATATTTGGATGAAGCGCAAAAGATCAAGGATATTCCACTAATTTCATGGAGTATAGAAGTCAAAAAATTTAACCAATTGAGTATAATAAAGAATGGAATAACAAAAGAAATTCCCATGCATGCGGAGATTGAGACAGATGAAAAGTTATTCCAATGTAATAATAATAACGGAACAAAGTCAAAGTAAATTACACCGATGTGGATATTCCAATGTAATAATAAATAATGAACCAGTCCCACAGAAAACGCACAAACAGGATATTCAATAGAATAATAAATAACGGAACGGTGTCCCACAAAACGCATGCATGTGATATTCTAATGTAATAATAAAGAATGGAATATTAGAAGAATTTCACCATGTATGCAGTACTTTGCATAGACATGTTATTCCAACATAATAATAAAGAATGGAATAACAGAAGAATTTCACCAAGTATAGGGTAGCCCGCGTATACAGGTTATTCCAACAGAATAATAAAGAATGGAATAATAGAAGTTCTCTTCATAAATAAGAAAGAAAGAGTACCCCTTACGAGTACAACAAATAAGATTCCCTACCTTAAGAAGAAGAGTATTGGATATATAAGTAGTGAAGTAGCAGAATACTTTCTTCTTTCTCTCCATAGTTTATCTCTCTAGAGTTTCAGTGAATTCATAAGAAATAATGAATGAATGAGCTTCTATTTATAGAAAAATGGACTGCATAGTAACTAACTCATGATCTGTCCAGATTGATTTACTTTAATCTAACGGTCCATATTTAAAGCAAAATCTTTTAAATAAAATATAATATATTCTATTTATAATCTAATAAAATGAATAACTTTATAAAAGATTTTACTATGCAAACACTATGTAGGCATTATGCAGATACTATGCATAATAAAATATAATATATTCTAATTATTGTCTAATAAAACAAATAACTTTATAAAAGTATTTTGTTTTATATAAAAAGATTTTCTATATTATTACATTAATAATACCAACAAAACTGAGTGACTTATCACGTAAGCATCAATAATTAATACCGTGTGCTACTATGCAACCACGAGTATTACTGTACTTTTAACTCCGGGTGTTTCAACAGTTAACGGTAAAACTTTCGCCGTTATTTTCATAAAATATTTTTTGTCGTTATCTCAATCCAACAATAATTCCGTTGTGGGGTCCACCAATGATTGTGCCATTGCACGAATATTCCCTGATAAAACAAATATTCCCCGACCAATCGAATATAATATGACAACTTGCATACTTTGCAAAATTTATAAATACTACCCACAACTATAACATTATCTCAAATCCACACCATAATATTAAAAAATTATTTCGAGAAAATTAAATCTTTATTCATAAAATCTGGGGTCTCACAATCTCCCCTCCTTATGAAATTTTGCCCTTGAAATTTACGTACGTACCTGGTATGTCGAACAGGTGAGGATACCTTAACGTCACTTCAAATTCTAACTCTTGAGGTATAACCATTGAGTGTTGAATACGATCCTTCTTATCCAAGATTTTAACATGTATCTCCTCATACGTTAAATCTTCAGCTATATCGTTTAGTTCTAATTTAATAATGTGGTTCAGGTCGTCTACATATTTACGTAACATCGATATGAAAAAAAAAATGTTCTGAACACGCAACATACTTGGCGGTAAAACGAGTCTATAGGCCACAGATCCTACTTCATCGAGGATTTCAAATGGGCCAATTAAATCAATTAAGTCGAGGGTTGAGATTTCCTCTCTTCGTCGAATCTTGCTTCTAGAATAACGCCCTCTTGAACCTTCTTCTTCATATTCATCAGCTCCGGGTGTGTAGCTTGAGCGGCTTTAACTTTATCGATTATAGTCGATTCTACTCGTATATTCGTTATCTTCACGTGGGTTCGTATATTCGCACTTGTAACCGTATACGATCTTCTACTCAACGCGTTAGCTACCATGTTCTATTTTCCTACGATGGTATTGCATGGTACAATCGTAATCTTCAACAGCTCGAGTCAACGTCTTTAGCGCATGTTACGTTCATTTTAGTTGAAGAAATATTTGAGGGTTTAAGAAATGGGTTTTGTACTGGGGTCAATACAAAATTCAATTTCGCGCTCTAGGGGTAGGCTAAGAAGTTTTCAAGAATACGTCATAAAATTTATTAACAATAGAAATATCATTCAAAACTGTGACTCTCATCCAAGACTTGGATAACACGTCACATTGATACCTATCAACTTGCCATCGTCATTCACGACGCCGCTTCTGAAAGTCCGGCTTTTTGCATTCCATACAAGAAAGTCAACAACGAAAGGACCGGGGCTCTTTACTTATGGCTTGATATGACAATGATTGACTTTAGTGGTTTAGTTGCTTTAAATTCGCATAACAGATTGGTTAGGAGTATGAAAGCTAACAACCTTACAAAAAGCATGATGAGTAGTTAACCAATCGATTCCTAAAATCGCATCAAAGGCAAGTATTTTCAAAGAGATAAGATTGATAGGTATCATGAAAGTGTTGATTTGAACAAGATTTATAAATAGTGGAGGTAACGAAGGTTTTTCCCAACAGATATATCAAAGTCTAACTTCTCCGGAGTTAACTTCAAACATTGAAAATAACTAGGTGAAATAAAAGAGTAAGTAGAACTGGTATCTAATAAGGTATAAACTTCGCAAGAGTTTATGACTAACATACCCGTGATAATTTTATTCAGGTTCCTTGTCACGAAAAAAAAAATGCTCTCTCTTAAACTACCGGCTTTAGCTTGTCATCCTTTGGCATCACTATCCCAGCTGGACTTGACTTCACCATGAGACAAAATCGAGCTAGGTGGCCTTCTCTTCCGCAATTAAAACATGTTTTGGATTGCTGCGTACAGTTTGGACGGATGTGTCCCTCCTGTCCGCATTTGAAACATACAACCGGTGGTCGTTCTTCTTCTTCCTTTGAAAGCGGGTCTTTGGTGCCGAAGCGTCTTTACGTCATTGTTGAACCTTCTCTTCTTGAAATGTCCATTCTTATTGTTTTGGCCATGATTACCATCGAAGTGGTTACCATTTCTGACATGTTGATTCCCTCCATGCTTACTGTCATCGCTTTGATGACTGTTATCACCGGTATTATCATTTTGCCGGCTACTCTCTTTTGGTTTGGTTAACTCATTATCGCGCTCCGATAACTGAGCCCTATTAACAACATCTGAATACAAACATAGTTTATGAGAGATAAGATATTGACGTATCTCCGGCTTCAAATCTCTTAAAAACATCGCGTCATTCTCTCTTCCATATCAACCAAGTGGGACGCAAATCGGGACAACCTCGGCAAACTTGGCTTCCGTCTTTGCGACACGGTCATGTTGTTTTGCTCAACTTGATAAATTCCACCTCCTTCATGTGACGAATGCTTTCGGGAAAGTACTTGTCGTTGAGCGACTCTTGGAACTTCTCCCAAGATATCTTGAGTCGCGTCGAGGTTGGAGTGCGTTTCTGATTCCCACCGGTGATCCGCCTTCTTCACGCGAACATAAAGGTGGCAAAAGAAACCTTTTGCTCATCGGAGCATCCCAAGACATCAAATATCTTGGTGATCTGCTTTAACCACGTCTCGGCCTTAAGTGGTTCTGGCTTTCCCAAAAACTCCGGTGGTCCCAGCTCCTTGAACTGCTTAGCGGTGACCGACCGTGGGTTGCCATTATTTTTACCTGCATTATGAACAAGAGCCGCCATCGCCTGATGTTGCATAAATTCTAAAAAGCTCCTAAACGTACCATCGTTCGTCATTTGGTCAGTGTTGTTTACAGGAGGATTATCGCCATCCTGTTGCACATTGTCCTGATTATTAATCTGTGGAGACTCAACGGTCTCTTATGCTCCATTGCTATTCTCAACATTCTCGGATGTCATTTTCAGATACTGCCACAAAACAAATGTTAATTAACATATAACATATTATCCCTATACTTTGACCGACCAATTAAATACCAAATAAACTTAGGTAGGTCATACTAGCGAAGGAATTCCCCGTCTCTCCCCTCCTAGTTCTAGTCTCACATCTTAGCCAGGGATCATATCCCTAAGCTTTGATGCCAATTTGACGCCCAAAAATTAGGTATACATCACCCATCTTGAGTCGCTTGGATACATGATACGAAATCAAATACAACTTAATAATACAGTATGCATGGTGTACAATACGACAAAACATAAAGCGCGTGAGTTTGAATACAAATGTTGTCTCTTAGAGAGTATACAAACTCAAAAGGAGTCCTCATTACAATTATTATCACACTATTTTATAGAATAGTGAGGACTACTAATGCACCATCTAGGACCATCACTCAGGTTCCTGACTAGTCCCATTTACGTTCTCATTTCACGAAGAAAACGGTGAAAGAAAGGGTGAACTCAACTAGCCCAGTAAGAAATTATGACTAAGATAATGCGAGAATAATTTATCGTTAGCCTTCAACAGTGTTAAACTGATAAAATATAATAACTATCAAGTTTAACTGTAGCGGAACAAGCAATCCATTAGAAGAGTCAAGTAGAGAATAAAATCTACTATCTTCTATGATTTAAAAGGTTTTTCATGACTTTTATCGCTGAGACTCAGCTTAATAAATAATCTACATCATCAAATCATCTCTACACTACAGGCCAAGGATATTCTTTAGTATCACGACCACGAATTATCCATGCACTACGGCTAAAGATAATCATATTTTCATCAACGGTCATGATCATGCCATAAAATAATTCATCTTTGCACTACTACCAAAGAGAATCCATAGTCATAATCATACCAAAAGCGTCCATCAATGCACTACGGGCCAATGAGGACTTTTCCACATCATTTGTAACATTACGGTTATGATTATCTAGAATAATCCACAGTCATAATCATACCAAGTCCATCTATGCACTTCTGAGGCCACGGATGACTTTCAAAAAAACAAACATGAGGATGATGACAATGATATAAGAATTCAATAAAACAAGTTCAAGAATTAATTTATCTAGGAACCGGTAACGTCCAAATTGTCAACATGATCTTTGCTTTGTGAGTAAAATTCAAGAATGCTCGGAAGAATATTTCCATGAAAAGATTTGGATGAAGCGCAAATATCGAGGATATTCCACTAATTTCATGCAGTATAGAAGTCAAAACTTTAACCAATTGAGTATAATAAAGAATGGAATAACAAAAGAAATCCCCATGCATGCGGTACTTGCGATAGGCGAGGTTATTCCAAAGAATAATAATAATAACGGAATTAGGTCGAGCAAAATTATGAAGCGGAACTGTGTCCCGCTGGGCGTAGAAACGCATGCATATGATATTACAATGAATAATAAAGAATGGAATATTAGAAGAATTTCACCATGTATGCAATTACTTTGCATAGACGAGTTATTCAACATAATAATAAAGAATGGAATAATGAAGAATTTCACCAAGTATAGGGTAGCAGCATTATCTGAGTTATTCAACAAAATAATAAAGAATGGAATAATGAAGTTCTCTTCATAAATAAGAAAGAAAGAGTACCCCTTACGAGTACAACAAATAATATTCCCTACCTTAAGAAGAAGAGTACTGGATATATAAGTAGTGAAGTAGCAGAATACTTTCTTCTTTCTCTCTATAGTTTATCTCTCTAGAGTTTCAGTGAATTCGTAAGAAATAATGAATGAATGAGCTTCTATTTATAGAAAAATGGACTGCATAGTAACTAACTCATGAACGGTCCAGATTGATTTACTTTAATCTGACGGTCCATATTTAAAGTAAAATCTTTTAAATAAAATATAATATATTCTATTTATAATCTAATAAAACGAATAACTTTATAAAAGATTTTACTATGCAAATACTATGCAGGCACTATGCAAACACTATACATAATAAAATATAATATATTCTAATTATTGTCTAATAAAACAAATAACTTTATAAAAGTATTTTGTTTTATATAAAAAGATTTTCTGTATTATTACATTAATAATACCAACAAAACTGAGTGACTTATCACGTAAGCATCAATAATTAATCTGGTGTCTTCTTATGCAATCCAGCGTATTCTGTCTGCTACAGGATGTTTCAACAATTAACGATAAAACTTCCGCCGTTATTTTCATAAAATATTTTTTTGTCGTTTTCTCAATCCGACAATAATTCCGTTGTGGGGTTCACCAATGATTGTGCCATTGCACGAATATTCCCTGATAAAACAAATATTCCCCGACCAATCGAATATAATATGACAACTTGCATACTTTGCAAAATTTATAAATACTACCCATAACTATAACATTATCTCAAATCCACACCATAATATTAAAAAAATATTTCGAGAAAATTATATCTTTATTCATAAAATCTGGGGTCTCACAATTTTGGTATTCAAAAAATTATAGATTTTTTAGATTTCTATCAAATAGTAGAGTTTGACAGACTTTAGAAGAAAAGATACTCATATCCAAAGTCTGACCTCATCTCTAAAGACTTTCAAAGACTTCTAAATATTTGAGAAATGAAGAAGAACACATGAGAAAAAGATAGAAAAGATCAAACAAAGGAGAGAAAAGAAAATATATATCTGTCTCACCTTTTTTTTTCTCTCTCTCTCTACCTTATTCCTCTCAAAATAAAAATCCCAAAAGAAAAGAGAGCTATTATAGCAGTTGTGTAAAACCCCAACTTTTTGAATAAAGATGAATTTTCTATAAATATTATTTTTGAATATTATGGAGTGACATTGATATAATAGTTATGGGTAATATTTATAAATTTTGCAAAGTACGCAAGTTGTTATATAATATTCGATTGGTCGGGGAATATTCATTTTAACAGGGAATATTAGTACAACGGCACAATAATTGGTAGACCCCACAACGGAATTATTGTCAGATTGAGAAAACGACAAAAATACTTTATGAAAATAACGGCGAAAGTTTTATCGTTAATCATTGAAACAATCGGTGTTAAAAAGTACGATGAATACGCGTGGTTGCATAGTAACACTACAGATTGATTATTGATGCTTACATGATAAGTCACTCAGTTTTGTTGGTATTATTAATGTAATAATACAAAAAATCTTTTTATATAAAACAGAATACTTTTATAAAGTTATTCTATAAATAGAATATATTATATTCTATTATGCATAGTGTTGCATAGTGTCTGCATAGTGTTTTGCATAGTAAAATTTTTTTATATAAAACAAAATACTTTTATAAAGCTATCTGTTTTATTAGACAATAATTAGAATATATTATATTTTATTATGCATAGTGTTTGCATAGTGTTTAAATAGTAAAATCTTTTATAAAGTTATTCGTTTTATTAGATTATAAATAGAATATATTATATTTTATTTAAAAGATTTTGCTTTAAATATGGACCGTCAGATTAAAGTAAATCAATCTGGGCCGTTCATGAATTAGTTACTATGCAGTCCATTTTCTATAAATAGAAGCTCATTCCTTCATTATTTTCTTACGAATTCAGTGAAACTCTAGAGAGAGAAAACTATAGAGAGAAAGAAGAAAGTATTCTGCTACTTCACTACTTATATATCAAGTACTCTTCTTTTTAAGGTAAGGAATATTATTTGTTGTACTCGTAAGGGGTGTTATTCTTTCTTATTCATGAAGAGAACTGTTGTTATTCCATTGCTTATTATTCATTGAAATAACTCGATGATACGTGGTCTACCCTATACTTGGTGACATTCTTCTATTATTCCGTCTTTCTTACTATTCATTGGAATAACTCAGATAAAGCGTTTTATGCTAGGATCCGATTCCGTCTTTATTATTCTCGTTGAAATATCCTTTACATGCGCTTTTACTTAGGACCGGTTCCGCTCTTTAGTATTATTTCATTGGAATATCCTCATACATGCGTTTTACTGGACCGATTAAAATCCTTATTAGTATTCATTTGAATAACTCTGTCATGCCGAAGTACCGCATGTATGGTGATTTCTTTTGTTATTCCATTCTTTATTATTCTCGTTGGAACATCCTCGCTTCGGTGTTAATTTCTACCGACCGATTCCGTTATTTAGTATTTCTCATTGGAATAACTGTCTACAAAGCACCGCATGCATGGTGATTTCTATTGTTATTCCATTCTTTATTATACTCGGTTGGTTAAAGTTTTGACTTCTATACTCCATGAAATTAGTAGAATATCCTCGATATTTGCGCTTCATCCAAAGATCTTTTCATGGAAATATTCTTCCGATCATTCTTGAATTTTACTCTACAAAGCAAGATCATGTTGATAATTTGGACATTAGTAGTTCTTGGACAAATTAATTCTTGAACTTGTTTTATTGAATTCTTATATCATTGTCATCATCCTCATGTTTATATTATGTTGAAAGTCATCTGTGCTTCAGTAGTGCATAGATGGACTTGGTATGATTATGACCGTGGATTATTCTTGTAATCATGACCGTAATGTTACAAATGATGTGGTAAAAGTCCTCATTGGCCGTGAGTGCATTGATGGATGATTGTTGGCATGATCATGACCATTAATGAATACACAAACATTCTTGGCCAGTAGTGCATGGATAATTGTGGTCGTGATACTAAAGAATATCATTGGTCAGTAGTGTGAGGGGGTGATTCGATAATGTGGAATATTTATTAAGTTGAGTCTCAACGATAATAAATGATGAAAAACCTTTTTAATCGTAAAAGATAGTAGATTTTATTCTCTACTTGACTCTTTTAATGGATCGCTTTATCTTCTGTGCAGCTTAAACTTGATGTCTATTATATTTTATCGGTTTAACATTGTTGGAGACTAATGATAATTTATTCGCATTTTCTTAGTCATAATATTTCTTCTCGGGCTAGTTGAGCTCACCCTTTCTTTCATTTGTTCTCTTCGGAAATGAGAATATAATTTGGACGAGTCTGGGAATGGAGTGATAGTCCAGAGGATAGCATTAGTAGTCCTCACTATTCTGTGAAATAGTGTGATAATAATTGTAATGAGGACTCCTTTTGAGTTTGTATAATCTCTAGTAGATAATATTTGTATTCAAACTCTCACGGTTTATATTTTGTCGTATTGTATACACGATAGTTGTATTAGTAAGTTGTATTTGAATTACATACCATGTATCTGGCGACCCAAGATGGGTGATGTATACCTAATTTTGGGGGCGTCACAAGTTGAGGAGAGAGAAAAAGGAGGAATGGTTAAAAAGATGGAGTAGCACATAGAAAAAGGAGGAAGGGTTAAAAAGTGGGAGTAACATTAAGGGTATAAATTGAGATAAAAATATTTTAATATCATTTTATATTTCTTATCTCCCATAAAAAAATCTCATTTATTATATTTGTAAATTAAAAGTACTAAATTTGTTATTTGTTGAAAATTATAAATTGTTAGTTTAGTAATAATGACTTGATAGGAAAATGACAATGAAAAATTTTAAAATCGAAATTGTTATTTTATATTATTGTTAGTAGAAAATGACTTTTTTTTTATGAAATATGACTTTTTCTTGTAATAGACGGGGTATGATATAATAATTCAACTTCAAAAGTGCCTTTTATTTCAAATTAGGAAATATGACTTTTTCTTGTAATAGACGAAGTATGATATAATAATTCAACTTCAAAAGTGCCTTTTATTTCAAATTAGGTTGTGACATGGTCAATATATTTTAATATTATTTAATATCGTACTCATTTCATCTAAAATATAATATCTTTGTTGACTTTTTAATAATTAATATAAGCTGCAATATATATTAGAAGTATACTATCAAAATATTGATAAAAAGTCTATAAAAATCTATCACTTATTTCATAGAATCTTTAAAAGTCATTAAAATCCACAAATTCTATCAAAATCTTTATTGAATACAATTTCCTAAGTTTGCTATTATTTGTTTAAACTAAGAGCGGTCAACACTTTCAAATTTTAAAAATTCCTTAGATAGAAAATGGTTCCTCCCCGTAACCAGACATAACCAATTTTTCCACACCTAACCACTTCCGGTTCAAATTTGTAATATTTTTTAACTTCAATTTTTTTACTCAATTTTCTTGCCTTGTTACGATTATAATATTTTTTAACTTCATTTTTTTGGGTACGTTTCTATTATAATACTCCCTCCGTCTCAGGATAAAAATTTTGATAGATTTTTCACGCATATTAAGAAGAGGAATAAAATGACAAAATTGTTCATAATAATATCATTAAATATGGAGAGAGAATTAGAATAAGAAAAATATGAGATATTTAATGCTACGGGCATAATAGGAAAAAATGTGTAAAAGTATGGTTATTAAAAGAAATTGAAAATTTAACATAGGACTATCCGAAATAATAATAAAAACTTTTATCCTGGGACGGAGGGAGTATTTTTGAACATTAGCCGCCTAAAAGAGAATTAAATCATTACTACTACAAAAGTTGCTAAAGAGCAAAGACGGTCTTAAATGGACGTATTCATTGAGTTCTTTTTATATTGGGAATAAAGAGCGATAGTTTAATTGAGTCTTTATTATATTGATGCAAATTAAACATTAAAACGTATTTCATTTGGACGCGATCTATTGCATAGCATGAGTGTAACATAAACGTATTTTTTTAAAACATAACCGATACTATTTGGTGAGCCCCTCATAAGATATAAGTGAATTGCATAACATAAATTAATGTATTTTTTTTTATATATATATATATATATATATATATATATATATATATATATATATATATTTGGTTCTATTGTCTATGGGAAAGATATATAGAAGGCAGTCACTATATGACATAGTTCCCTCATATGAAATTAGAGAAAATTAAAAGTATAATACTCTTTAATTGAATGAAATTTAATTAATATAGAAAGCCTCTTTTAAAGTAAATGTTAGTTAAACTTGACTAAGATTGTGTTTGATAAACCTGAAAATTAAGATCTGAATGATTATGATGTCTTAATAAATTAGATCATCTGAATGAGGTCTGAATCTAAAAAATTGTTTGATAACTAAATAATAAGTTGTCTCTTAATGACACTATTTTATCATTTTAAAGGTTAAAAACAGCATCATGCCTCTTAGCGAATAAGAGACAGTCCATTAAGAGACAAATGTAAACAAACAGCACCTAAGACTACTTAACAAAACGACGTAAGTTTGTATAAAAATTATAATTAAAGATTTTTTATATAAAACCCTAAAAATGAACCAAACGGCTCGGGCATGATTCATACTCGCTCAACTAAAAGTTTAATTCAATCTTGACTCAAAATATAAACGACTCAAATATCATCAAATTTTAAAGTTCGATAAATTACTTGAACATCTTCAAATTTTAATTTTTTATTGATATTCGAATCATATTTGCTCGAAAATTTAAAATAGTTCTGCTTCGATTTGAGATCTTGTTCGACTTAGTAGCTAAACGAACCTCAATCAAACGTTATTTCAGATATACTCAATAAATTTTATAAATCAAATATAAGTAACTCAATACTCGGCTCAACTCGATTCATTTACACCTCTATGTTAGAGTATATATGTTGTCCAATATAATATATAATGAGTACTCATTATATACAAGACATAATATCTGAAGGTATTTTATTTGATGTGTCCAACTCATTATATATTAGATTTATTTTCTCAAAAAAATATTTGATGTGTGATAATATATATACTTTAACACAACAAAAATTAAAAAAAAATTCAAATGCAATATATTTGGCAAGAGATATTTTTCAGCAGACTGTAAATATTGATTATTGACTATGTAATCTTCAAAAACTTAATATTTAAAAACATCGATCAATTTTTTAATATGATTTTTTTATATATAAATATTTTACATGGCTATCGTTTTCAGCCTGCTCGACTAATTAACTTGGAATAATTTATTTTACTTTTTTTGTTAAATTGAATTGAGTACTTTAATGGGAAAAATTTACGACACAATGTATGAACATACTTTGAAAGAATTCACGTACTCCCTTCGTTTCGAATTATAAAATTAATATTAATTTTTTTAAAATTAATTTTAAATATTTTAAATATAAATTTTATAATTAATAATACTTTTTAACTAGTTTGACAATATAACAGTTCGTGATCAAATTTGTTGAATATTAATATCCCGGAAGTTGACAATGAAGTCTCATTAACAATATACTCCATTTTCTTGCCTTGTTACGATTATAATATTTTTTAATTTTTCTTGGTACGTTTCAATTATAATAATTTTTTAACATTAATTTTTTCCATCAGGCGGCTAACACTCTGTTTCTGAGTTTTAAAATGGATAGAAAAAAAAAATTGACGGAAAATCTAAACTTTCTTTCCAATTCTTACGTTTCTGAGTTTTTTAATAAACGGAAAAGAAAAGAAATGGATAGAAAACTTGGCCATTTTTCCTGCCAAAGTTTTTCGTCCAAAATTGGCCAGATTTGGACGGAAAAGAAAATGAAATAAGTAATATTTTTATAATTCTCATATTATCCTCAACTTTTAATATAATAAAATTTAAATTACAACTCATGTCCTCAATTTATAATTTTCTATTCTTTTCTATTAAAAACTCAGAAACAACACAAAGAAAAACTTCAAGTTTTCTATTCTTTTCTTTTCTGTTCTAATTTAAGTTTTCTATTCTTTTCTTTTCTGTTCAAAACTCAGAAACAGAGTGTAAAAGAGAAAAGTCAATTTTGTTAACATCATTAAGTATTATTCCTTCCGTCTCTTAATATAAGATATTTTAGAGAATTTTTTTTGTTCCTTAATATTATACTCCCTCCGTTCCTAAAAGATTGTCGTTTAAAGTTTTGGCACATGGATTAAGAAAGTGTCATTTACCAAGTAAAATTGGTTTGAAATTCCATCACTACCCCTTTATGGGAAATTGAAAACTATTAATACAAGAGAGTGAATTTATTGGGACAATGAGAGAAGGTAGGGGTAATATAGGAAAGTAAATAATTTATTCTTCTCGAAAGTTGTAAACGACAAATTTTTTGGAATAAATTTTTTCTTCTAAAACGACAATCTTTTAGGAACGGAGGGAGTATGACGTTTTAGAATTTCAAGTAAGTATTAATTGTTTAGTTTCCAATATTACCTCAAGTATTAAATATAACTTTGGTTCTCTCACTATTTTTTGCCCAATAAATAACAATCTCTTTTTTTAATATAAGGACAATATAGACATTTGTTATTATATTTAATGTTATACAATTATTTACTTAATAATTGTGCACACCTTTAAATGATCACCGAGTAAAGGTATTTATTGAGTTCTGGGGAAAAGAGGATGGAAAAGGAGTAGAGACAGTGAAAAAGAAAAAAGCCCCAAGGGAAGCTATAAGGGTTGGCGCAAATTAGTCATTTTGTAGGAAGGTCTTGAAATAATTTTTCTAGAATCAGTTGCATTTTGGTATGCTAATAATTTTGTATGGAAAATTTAATGTTTTAAAAAGTTATTGGGATTAAAAAAAGACATTGTTGAATTGAGTTTGTTTTTTTTATATATAATAATCATAATTATTTAAAACTCTAAAAAAAATATATGGCAGAATGCAAGATGCAGTTTGATCGAGTCTATATTATATTATATATACTAGTACAGTCTAGATATCTTGATACAATTTAAACATTAAAACATATTTCATTTGGACACGATCTATTGCATAGAATGGGTGTAACATAAATGTATTTTTTTTTTAAAACGTATCCGATACTATTGGGATAGCCCCTCATATGATATAAGTGAATTGCATAACATAAATGTATTTTTAAATATATATATATATATATATATATATATATATATATATATATATATATATATATATATATATGTCATGGGTAAATACACCGATTGATTGTGATATTGGATGACAAGGATTAAAATGAATTTTTTTCCTGCTGCTACAGCCTGTAACAACAGTAATATGACTTGTAGTGGCACGAGAAATTACTCATTTACCCCTCATTTGTTTATGTGTTACACTGCCTGTCACTACTAGTAGCAACAACGAAATTAATTGATAAATTAGAGTGGCGCAGCGGTAGCTTAATGACCCAATATCTCATATGTCCCAAGATCAAAATATGTATGTACAGTCTGTTTTGTTATATGTATCCAAATAACACCCAAAACACTGTATTATGTAAAAATTTCAGTTCCATAAAATATAAATTTTTTTTTTAGTTGTTAAAAAAAAAAAAAGTCCGTAACTTAAGAAAATGCGGAAGTCCGGATAAGAACCGAACCCTATATATATATATATATATATATATATAGACACACACACATACATATAAGATCAATATTGACTTTCTAAAAGTTAATTTATGAAGTTTTCAAATTTAAAATTAATATAATTTATGTAAATTTTAATAATAATAAATCTTATAACTAGTACTATTTTTAAGTAGTTTAACAACATATATACCCTATATTTCTTCAAACCGGTCAAATCTGACTGCAATATCTTTTAACAATTTAAAAAGGGAATTTGTAGAAATTAATCAAGGTGTACAAATCTGACTGCAATATGTTTCAACAATTTAAAAACGGAATTTGTAGAAATTGTTCCATGTTTATAGGGACTTAATGATAGTTTAAGTTCATGTAGGATTGCAGTTAGTGGCGAAGTCAAAAACTTTTGTCAGTGAGGTCAAAATTATTATTGAGTTACAAATAATTTAGCGGGAATTCGAAGGCAGCGCCTCCGAATTAATTTTTTTAATATTTTATATTTTTGAGTATATATATACACTATATTACAATGAAAATATAATGAATAATAATATATGGTATATATACACTATATTGACTCATAATAGACTTTTTTAATCACAACTGTTCATAAGTAAGTAATTCATTATTTATTTTTAAAAATAATATAAATTAGATTATTATTTAGTTTAAAATATTATAGAGAGATACATATATTGAGAGGATATGAGTCATATGGTTGAAGTTTGATTGAAAAAGTTATAAATTTTTAATTTGACCCATATAATAGATAATTTATAAAATTTTAGTAGAGTCAATTTATACATAATACTTAAAATTTTTAAAATTCACCTTATATTATAAAGTAATTTTTTTTTTCCAGTTGGGTCGATTGACCCCCACAAAGTTTATGTCAATTACATGTCCAAAAATAAATTCCATGCATGCATGTTTTAATTTACTCAACTAATGTTTCACTATTTAAGGAAAAATATTTCTTTTAGCAAACAATCTCTTATCATCTAATATAAAATAATTAGGCTGAATGACACTTTTGTCCTTTGAAATTATCACCCACTTTTAAAATCGTTCCTAAAATTTATTTTTCGCCAATTAAGTCATTAAAGTGATATTTTTTTTTGGCGTTTCTGTTCTCTTTACCCGATTTAACCATAACCCGACCCATTTTGACCATTTTATGAAACTTAATTTACTCATTTTTGGAAAAAAATATTTGTAATATTTTTTCTTAAAAATAATAATTATTTTTTAAAACTTTTTAAAATAATATTTTATTTTAAAATATTAAAAATAATTATTATTTTAAAAAATATTTTATTTTAAAATATTTGAAATAACTATTATTTTAAAAATACTATTTTATTTTAAAATTTTAGAATTAATTATTATTTAAAACTAATATTTTATTTTATAATATTAAAATAATTATTATTTGAAAATTATTTTAAAACTTTATAGTTTCTTTTTATAAAAAAATTAATTTGTGAAATAGGGGTTGGATCAAATTGGGTGGGGTTTGGGTCAAAATTTGGTTAAAATGGGCCGAGTTGGGGTAAAATCGGGTAAAAGAAATCGAAATTCCAAAAAATGTTATTTTAAGGACTTAATTGATGAAAAATGAACTTTAGGAACGACTTTAAAACTGGTGTAAACACTTGAAATTTTGCATTCTTGTTACTAACCATGCAGAAGGGCAGAATCGTCTTCTAGAGACAACCCTAGAAGTCATGCAATTCATCCCCGGAGATAACCCCGTGAGATCCAGTTCAACCCCGAAGATAACCCCAGGAGATCAAGTTCAACCCCAGAGATAACCTTGGGAGATCCAATCCAGCTCCGGAGATAACCCCGAAAGATCCAGTCCAGCCCCGAAAATAACCCTGGGAGATTCAGTTCAATCCCAGAGATAACCCCGAGAGATCAAGTCCAACCCCGGAGATAACCCCCGGGAGATCAAAATTCAAGCCCTAGAGAACCCCGGGAGATCAAAGTTCCAGCCCCCCAAGAGATCAAGTCCAACCCCGAAGATAACCCTGGGGGATCAAGTTCAAAGCCCAGACTCAACCCCGGGAGGTCAAACCAACCTCAGAGATAACCCTGAGGATTGTTAGAGTCAACAACAAACCAATCTCGCACTACTAGAAAAAGAGGAATACGTGACGGAACTTTATGACAGTTTTTAAAAACAATCACAAAAGATAATAATTTGTGATGGAATTTTTAAGCAATCACAAAATAATAATATATATGATGACTCTTAGTGATGACTAATTTTGTCATCAATGTATTATAATTGTGATGGCCATGTCAATCACCAATTTTTTTCACGCAAAATAAATTATTTTTTTTGTGACACACTAAGTCATCACTTATAAATATACCCTTTTCGTGACTGCATTTAAGTTATCACTAATATTTTTATGTAAGGAATAATCAAAAAAATATTTTATGACGGTCATGACAATCATTAAAAAAGATAGATTTTTGTGATGACTTTTATTTTCAATTACAAAAAAAAGGTATTTTGTGATGGAATTTTCAAGCCATCACAAAAAAATAAAATATATGATAACTCTCAGTGATGACTAATTTTACCATCATTATAGAGTATTTGTGACTACCATTGCAATCACCAAATCTTATGTAGAAGTAATCTTGTTTCATAAGTCAACTCACATATATTTCCTTTTATATTTTGTTTTACAATTATAATCATGATATGGGTTTTGGTGTAGTGGTAATACTCGTTGTAGACACTCGAAATTTTCTTTACACCTGTCACTAACATTGCAGGAGGACAGATTCGTCTTCTAAGAGGGAACCCTGAAAGACGATCCATATCCATCTGGGATACTAGGAAGTTCAAAGATTAACCCCGAACACACACACTAGAGTAATAATTCCAACCTCGAGATATAACCCGAGAAGGCGCATATCCTATACCGAGACACACACAGGAGAAGACCGATTAATCTAGGAGATAACCCCAAGGTATCCGATCTCGATCTAACCACAGGAATAACCACCAACCTTGGTGATAACCCCAAGGAATGCGCTTTACGATAACCCGAAAATGCTTGTTTCAAATCGACCGACTTCAATCTCGGCGCCACAACGAGATACTCTGTACTCAACTCGAGATAACCGGGAGGGCAGGCACACCTCAAAGATGACAATGAGGACCTTCGACAAACGCGTGATTCAATCTCGGTAAGCTCACGAGCAACGTCATGCTTTATCAAACCGGCGATAACACCGGTTAAGGGCAACATCGTCATATAGCCGATGCCACGCCACGCTACGTCGTCTCAACATCTCTACATAATGATGTCCCATAAGACTAACCAATCCCGAGTGACTATTGTGCGGGGTAACGGATAAAAGTTGAAGCTTGAAGACCGGAGGGCATCGTCTCATCTTCAATGACTTCGTACAAACTCTAATCCCATGCCATTGTACAACTCTCGACAAAGGCGGTCCGAAATAGGTCCTGTATTCCTCAATCGGATGCCCGGATTGCACTTCTGAAAGTCCGAGTGGACATTACAGTATCTGAGTGCACGTACTACGAGACGAACCGACCCGAGAAACTCGGGCCCACCCAGGTTGCCTCTGGTACACCTGCGGTGTGACGCCCCCAAAATTAGGTATACATCACCCATCTTGGGTCGCCAGATACATGGTACAGAATTCAAATACAACTTACTAATACAAGCTGTATGTGTGTACAATACGACAAAAACATAAACCGTGAGTTTGAATACAATTATTGTCTACTAGAGATTATACAAACTCAAAAGGAGTCCTCATTACAATTATTATCACACTATTTCACAAAATAGTGAGGACTACTAATGCTATCCTCCAGGACCATCACTCCGCTCCCCGACTCGTCCCCAAATTTATATTCTCATTTCACAAGAGAACGGTGAAAGAAAGGGTGAGCTCAACTAGCCCAAAGAAGAAATATTATGACAAAGATAATGCAGAATAAATTATCATTAGCCTCCAACAATGTTAAACTGATAAAATACAATAGACATCAAGTTTAACTGCAGTGGAACAAGCAATCCATTAAAAGAGTCAAGTAGAGAATAGAATCTACTATCTTTTATGATTTAAAAAGTTTTTCATCACTTTTATCATCGAGACTCATTTCAATAAATAATCCACATCATTAAATCATCCCCGCACTTCTACGTGCCGAGGATAATCTTTAGTATCACGACCACGAATTATTCATGCACTACGGGCCAAAGATAATCGTGTTTTCATCAACGGTCCTGATCATGCCATAAAATAATTCATCTTTGCTCCCTTGGCCGAAGAGAATCCATAGCCATAATCATACTAAAAACTGTCCATCAATGCACTACGGGCTAATGAGGACTTTTAAATTTTCACATCATTTGTAACATTACGGTCATGATTATACCGAATAATCCCTGGTCATAATCATACCAAGTCCATCTATGCACTACAGGCCACAGATAACTTTCAACATAACATAAACATGAGGATGATGACAATGATATAAGAATTCAATTAAACAAGTTCAAGAATTAATTTGTCCAGGAACCAATAACGTCCAAATTGTCAACATGATACTGCTTTGTAGAGTAATATTCAAGAATGCTCAGAAGAATATTTCCACGAAAAGATACTGGATGAAGCGCAAATATCAAGGATATTACACTAATTTCATGGAGTATAGAAGTCAAAATTTTAATCAACTGAGTATAATACCGAATGGAATAACAAAAGATATCACCATGCATGCAGATTTCGCATGAGCGGTTATTTCAATAGAATAATAATAACGGAACCAAGTCGGGTGAAATTCACAATCAAGCGGGATGTTCCAATAGAATAATAAATGCGGAATAATAAATGATGGAACCAGAATTACAGATATGTATGCATGATGTGATATTCGATAGAATTATAAAAGACGGAATAATAAAAATGGAACCGGTCCCAGATATATGCACGATGATAGGATATTCGACGTAATAATAAAGATGAATAATAGAAGAATGTCACCAAGTATAGGGTAGCCCACGTATATCTGAGTTATTCCAATAGAACAATAAAGAAATGGAATATGTAAGTTCTCTTCTTGAATATAAAAGAATAATATCCTCATCGTAAAATAATACTTGATATAAGAGTAGTGAAGTAGCAGAAAACTTTTCTTCTATCTCTATAGTCCCTCTCTATAGTTTCTCTCTAGAGTTCGGTGAATTTGTAAGAAAATAATGAAGGAATGAGCTTCTATTTATAGGAAAATAGAATGCATAAGTAACTAATCCTTGAAGCGGTCCAGATTGATTTACTTTAATCGACGGTCCATATTTAAAGAAAATCTTTTAAATAAAATATAATATATTCTATTTATATAAATAGAGGCTTGGGGTGCCCATTTTGCAAGAGAAAAGCAATGAGGAAGCCACGCTTAATTTGCTCTGCACTCACCTCATCTGATTGTACTTTCTCATTTTAAAACACTGTGAGCTCACATATAGCCTCTTTTGTACCTACAAAAGCCAGTATTTATCCACTCTAAAGATATAAAAGTCTTCTTTGGCAGTCAACTGTAAGCCTTTTCATACACTTTAGAGTCTTTCTCTTCATCTCTGCACACACCCTTCTTCATGTTGAGAGTCGTGTTGCGCGCATTTGTCCGGACTTTGGTCCGTGGTTTTGTTTCAGCTTGTATATATATAGATATATATTATATATATATTTATATATATTGACTAACATTATCGAGTTATGCCTCGATTGAGCCTGAACTTTGATGCCAAAAGTTCGTATGCTTTAATATATATATACTTATATATATGAACGTGTGTGTCGGACTTTGTGTTCGATGAGCTGAATTTTACATCCATGCGTTTACTCGCTTTTATATATATATATATATATATATATATATATATATATATATATATATGAAATGTGGTGGGACTACATTCGATGAGCACGGATTTTACATCGAGTGCGTTTATTCGCTATATATATATATATATATATATATATATATATATACTTATATATATGAATCTGTTGTCGAACTCATTCGATGAGCTCGGATTTTACATCACATGCGTTTATTCGCTTTATATATATATATATATATATATATATATATATATTTGTCCCACTGGAGTTTACTTCATGGTGGTTGATCGCTTTACCACTTTCTTTACGTTTCGTCACACCGGAGTTCACTTCGTGGCGTTGATTGCTTTATATGACTTTCTTTACATTTTGTCCCACACGGAGTTTCCTCCGTGGCGGTTGATAACTTTATAGCTTTATTTACGTTTAATTCACTTTGGAGTTTTCTCCGTGGCGATTGATAGCTTTTACTGACTTTATTTACATTTCGATCCCCATGGAGGTGCTTCGTGGTTGGTGATTATGTTCGTATATATATATTTACTGACTTTTTATATATATACCATTTATTGCTTTCATACAAATTACATGGTATCTTGCGCTTTAGGAATCATGTGATCACAGATTTAACCTATTGGATCTAGATTCGGTTCCGTGATGGACATTTTCATTTATAGCGACTTGTAAATTATTCTGTGTCGTCTGAATTTTCTCAGATGGTTTCCATACCCATGAGGAAGTCGACATTATTTTGTATATTATTTTCGTACGGATGCCTCGCATCTGTCAAATAAAATCAATCAAGCCAAACACTTAATAAAATGGGAGTGTAAAAGGTCTCAATTACTATTGAGCATCAGGGTTTGAAAAACCTCTTTTATAAAACATCACTGCCATATCTTGCTAAAAACTGAATTTTTACACAAATTCAAACCTTGTGTATATAGGTGCGAACGAGGCCTCGCACTACTTCCCAATAACATCACATTGACCCACACACACATATTCAGATAATAGTTTTTTGAAAAGAGGCGGTCACCGTGGTAACACGGATGTCGGGGGGTGCCTAAAACCTTCCCTCAGAATAACCAAGTCCTCGGACCCTAATGAATCTCGGTTTGCCAGGCACCGTTTAGCGATGTCACATCTTTGGGTCAATGTGCAAACCTTTTCTTGGTTGTGTTGGTACAACCATTTAAAAAACCAACTGGCGACTCTTAACAGTCCCATCGTCGACATTATACATGTCGGACCTTTTTCATTTGTTTTTTCAAACAAATCTCACCTAAAATGAGAACACCAAAGAACAAGTAACGGAAAGGGACATCTAAAAATTCCGACGTTGACAGGTGGCGACTCTGCTGGGGACCTCCAGTAAGAGGACTTAAGCCGCTATTGCAATTTTTTTCAAAACTGTTATCTGTTTATGTGTGAATGTTGCATTTATATTTATGATGAATGTGTACAAATGCATTTCCTTATTGCACTTAGTGCCCCGCACTATAACTGCTTGTGATATTAGTGCTTCACACATGTCATCATTTTCATACGGTGAGACGCGATGTATGTGAATGTATGTTGTGTGGTCCCTCCACCAGGAGGCTATCCCGTCAGTATTTGATTACTGGACTCGTGAGAAGACTAATTCTCCGAGGCTCGTGAAAGGCACCACCAAATTCGCTCCGGTTGAAGAAATAGGATTAATTTCCGTCAGTAGATTGCGATGATTTGGGAACCTTCATGCCAAAAAGCCGCGAGAGTAACCTAAGATAGGTCAGCCTTTGATAAACCCAAAACGGAGGAAAGTCTCTTCATGCTCTCTTATTTCAATTACTTGTAAACACAATTACTTGTAATTACATTCCATATTTATCTCCATATAATGAGAAATATGAAGAAATGTGTACACATATATATTTTAATGCTACAAACAGTTGACATCCATTTTGCAGGATAAAATTCCTAAAATGGACACATCACATAGCATGTTATTATACACATTCCCTAAAGACTAAACTATGCAAGTCTTTCACAGGGGAACCAATCGGACCTACTACTCGGTCAAAGTCCAAAAAGGCTACAGGCTTACAGTCAATCATGTCGTCATCTGACCAAACTGACCTTAATCCAGTTTCTCGAAAGAATTCGACGGATTAAGCAAAAAAATTACAGATTTGGCTGTTCTACTCAAAGAACTACACCAGTCCAATCAGGCTCCAAAGATACCCATACATGTTGAATCCTCCACACAAAGGGGAACCCAGGTCATTACAATACCTGGACTGCAGTTGGATACGACCAATAAAATTCATTATGTTACCCATCCCACTGGAAACCCAGACACTGGTGACATCAAAAAGAAAGTCCTCCAAATGGAAGAGACCCTTCGTGTAAGACCCCGAATTTATGAAATAAAAGTATTCAATTTTTCTTATAATTACAATTCAGTAAATAATTAAATTGATAAAAGTGTAAAGTTAAGGGTGATATATATAAATTTTTCAAAATACGCAAGTGGTTATAGAATATTCTTGTTGTCGGGGAATATTCGTTTGGTCGTAGAATATTCTTGTTGTCGGGGAATATTCGTACGACGACGTAGCCATTTGTGGGCCCCATAACGAATAACTGTCGGATGAAAAAAACGACAAAAATTGAGTTTTTAAATAACGGGCGTAGTTATTACAAGATTAACCTTTGTTGGAATACCCGGTGGTTAAAACACGATGTCTGCTGCGTTTGCATAAAGTAGCACACGGTTTTACAGTATTTTTGAATTATTGATCCTTACGTGAAGGCCTTTACTCAATAATTATTACAAGTAATCACTATTCAATATTTTATTTTATTGATTCAATAATTCTTTGCGTTGATATTTTATATTATTGTTGTTTCAATAATTGTCATCGACAAGATTTCCCATTATCGGATCAATAATTCATATTATTTGAATAATATTATTAGATAGCATTATTGGCAATGTCTAGAAAGTTACATCAAGGAGAGGTTTGGTCACCTAATTGCGCTCCAATAAGGAGAAATTCTTTATTGAAAGCCCCTCTTTCTTGAGAACGGCCCTGGTTGTCATAAATGTGATTCTATAATATTATTTGTGAATAATTAATTATTGATTCATATGATAAGGAAATATTTATTTTATGTGGATATAAATGTTGAATATATTTATTGTGGTTAAAAATGAAGGAGTTAATGTTGAGGTGTTTTATCAATATTTTTGTCGGAATGAAGGTATTAAAAATTAAACCAGTATTTTTGAGATATATTGTGTGAGTTATAATTTTTAATCCAAATAGTTGGATCGTTGTAATTTTTGGATATGTTATACATATATAAGTTGAGTATATGTCCACAAATTTTGAACCGTTAAAAATGAACGTATGATTTGTTATGAATTTTAAGAGGTGACTGATTCAGAAATTAGGTTTAAAAATGATTTTGGTGGAAAATTCTAGAATTGAGTGGGCCCCACTTGTGGTTGGTGAAGAAATGTACTGAATTTATTTCAAATGTGGTGGGTGGGAATAGTAACAGGTAAAGCCATCAGGTTGCAGGTCAAGTCTGCTAACATTTTCCTATAAATAGAGGGCTAAGTTAGAATTGAAAATCACACCAGAAACAAGTTTTCTCTCTTTCTCTTTCTAGATTATTGAGTGTATTTTGTGAGTATTTAGATACTTTGTGAGTTTCTATTCATCAGTGCAAGTTTCCTTTAGCCTTATACCGATATTCCGATCAGAAGTACTGATATTTTGAGGTAAGGGATGTTATTTTCTTCATATATGATATTATTTCTTCAATATCATTATGCCGAAGTATTGATCTGAATTTTTATCAAATTTGGAACTTTTTGTGTCGGGGTTACAATTCACGTATACGGCACTATTCACCGAAAAATGAAATTTTCTTCTTTTTGTCCAAGATGTCTATTATGGTTACTATCTTTGATTGTATCCATGTTTTGATCTTTATTTTTGAATTATGCTTCAAAATTGGTATTTATGAAATATTATTGATCTTGGATAAACTGTTATACGAATCCCTACTATTTTTCCTTCCGTTTCACTGGATTCATTTTCTTTAAAATATTTTTCATCATTCTCAGTCCTAAATGATGATATTACTAAATATCTTGACTTTTGTAGTGCAAAAAAAGATAAATGATTAATCGATGAATATCTTTGGCCCGTAATGCAAAGATGAGCAGTGTTGAGATGAACATGACCAATTTGGTGATACAAATGAATATCTTTGGCTGTAATTCAAAGATGAATATTTGATTAAAGATGTATATTGATTGTTGTTACTGAGGATAAAATATTGATGATGGACTTTTAAATCTTAGAAGATAGTAGAACTCATCTCTCTTGACTCTTCTAATGAATTCTTTATTTCCGTAGTAGTTGTTGATCTAAAACTTGTTGTCTGCATTATATTTTATCGATTTTTCCCTATGAAGACTAACGATAATTTGTTGTATATTATCTTAGTCATAATATTCTTTTCTTGGGCTAGTTGAGCTCACCTTTTCCTTTTTGTTCCATTTTCTCGGGGAGGTGAGAACATAGCAGGAACTAGTCGAGTGCTGAGTGATGGTTCTAGAAAGATGTTTTAGCATAGTCCTCACTATTTTTGTAAAATAGTGTTTGAATAATTGTAACGAGGACTTATTTGAGTGTGGATATTGTCTAGAAGACAATATTTGTATTTAAACTCACAGGTATGTGTTGTCGTATTTGCACTACGATAATTGTATTATTGAAGTTGTAGTTTGCTTTACATACCATGTATTTGGCGACTTCGGAATGGGTGTTGTATACCTATTTTGGTGGCGTCACAGATTTACTTTAAATGGACGGTCCAGATTTAAAACAAAATCTTTTAAATAAAATATAATATATTCTATTTATAATCTAATAAAACGAATAACTTTATAAAAGTATATTACATTTTATATAAAAAATATTTTACTATGCAAAACACTATGCACGAGGCTTTATGCAACACTATGAAAAATAAAATATAATATATTTTAATTATTGTCTAATAAAACAAATAACTTTATAAAAGTATTCATTCTATATAAAAAGATTTTACTATGTAAATCATCGCAAGATATCTTATACAAACACTATGCATAATATAATATCATATATTCTATTTATAGTCTAATAAAAGCGAATAACTTTATAAAAGTATTCATTTTATATAAAAAACTTTTCTGTTTTATTACATTAATAATACTAATAAAACAAAACTCATCATCATTATTATTATTCCCATTATCAGATCAATAATTCATATTATTTGAATAAAATTATTAGATAGCATTATTGGCAATGTCTAGAAAGTTCTGTCAAGGAGAGGTTTGGTCACCTAATTGCGTGCCCGATGAGAGAAATCCTTATCGGAAAGCCCTCTTTCCAGGAAGCCGCCTGGTTGTCATAATTGTGATTCTGTAATATTATTTGTGAATAATTAATTATTAATTTATATGATAAGGAAATATTTATTTGATACGGATATAAATGATGGATTTATTTATGTGGTTATAAACGAATGAATTAATGTTGAGGTGTTTTATCAGTATTTTGTTGGATTGGAGGTATTAAAAGATCAAATCGGTGTTCTTAAAGCTCTATTGCGTGAGTTATAATTTTGATCTGACCATTGGATCATTATAATTTTTGGATATGTTATACATATATGAGTTAAGTATATTTCCACAAATTTTGAACCGTTGAAAATTAACGCATGATTTGTTATGAATTTTAAAAGGTGTTGAAACGATGTTCAAAATCATCCGTTTGTGGATTTCGGATATTTTTGGTTTGGAATTTGGAAAAACTCAAAGCTAAAAAGTTGTAGAGAATTCAATTTCAGTCAGAATGGACATAAAAGTTGTATTTTTCTGATAACCGGGCTATTTTCTATGAATTATTGAAGTTTCGGAAAATAAAATAATTTTTATTAAAATTGGGTGGGACCCACTTTTGTTTTTATTAAACATGTGGGCTGATTTTGTTCAAAGTTGGCATGTTGATGGCTGGCTTGCTGGTGGCTGTTAGGTGGCGTAGAAGAAATAAATGAAATATTATATTTTATTAATTTAGTCTCCTTTGGCGTTCTAGCATTTTCCTATAAATAGGTGCTTATGTTAGAATTGAAAATCACACCAGAAACAAGTTTTCTCTCTTTCTCTCTCTAGATTATCGAGTGTATTTTGTGAGTATTTAGATACTTAGTGAGTTGCTATTCTTCAGTGCAAGTTTCCTTCAGCGTCATATCCGATATCCAATCAGAAGTGCTGCTCTTTTGAGGTAAGGGATAGTAAGAGATATTAAGGGATGTTATATTCTTCATAATGATGTTATTCTTTCAATATCATTATACTGACATATTGGTATGGATCTTATTGTGGAATTTCTACCTTTTTGAGTCGTGGTTACTTATTCACGATATATCGACCTTTATTCATGTATATGGCACTATTTACGTATATGATATTATTTACGTATACGGTACTATGTACGAATACGGAGTACTATTCACGAGTTACTATTCACGAGTTATTATTCATAAGTTACTATTCACGAGTTACTATTCACGGGTACTATTCAAAACAAAATTGGTTTCTTTTTCTGACCAAATTATCGTTGATTTATGAATCTTATTCTTGAAATTATATACAGTTGTTGATGATATTGTTTTTATTATCATATATAACATTTTTATAATCCTGGTGAAGAAATTTCTCTTTGACTTGAGTGTAAAGATGGGTAGATTATTGGTATGATCATGACTATGGGTTCTCTTTGGCCAGTAGTGCAAAGATGAATTGTGACTAGTATGATCATGACCATTGAATTTACAAATGAAAATTTTTGCTTAAGTGCAAAGGTGAATTGATCAACATGGTTATAATTATGGTTTATATAGATTTTGAAATGATTATATATTTTTTTGAGATGTGAATATCTTTGGTGTGAAACCCTAGATTTTATGAATAAAGAATTAATTTTCTCGAAATAATTTTTTTTATATTATGGTGTGAATTTGAGATAATGTTATAGTTGTGGGTAATATTTATAAATTTTGCAAAGTATGCAAGTTGTCATATTATATTCGATTGGTGGGGAAATATTCGTTTTAAATAGGAAATATTCGTACGACAGCACAATCATTGGTGGACCCCACAACAGAATTATTTTCGGATTGAAAATAACGGCGGAATTATTGTCGGATTGAAAATAACGACGGCACAATCAAAAATATTTTATTGAAAATAACGGCGGAAGTTTTACCGTTGATACTGGTGAACTACTCAGTAGTAAAAGTACAGTAATACGCGTGGTTGCATAGTAGCACACGGTATTGATTATTGATGCTTACGTGATAAGTCACTCAGTTTTGTTGGTATTATTAATGTAATAATACAGAAAATATTTTTATATAAAATAAAATACTTTTATAAAGTTATTCTATAAATAGAATATATTATATTCTATTATGCATAGTATTTTGCATAGTAAAATCTTTTTATATAAAACAGAATACTTTATTAAAGTTATTCTATAAATAGAATATATTATATTTTATTATGCATAGTGTTTGCATAGTAAAATCTTTTTATATAAATAGAATATATTATATTTTATTTAAAAGATTTTTCTTTAAATATGGACCGTCAGATTAAAGTAAATCAATCTGGACCGTTCATGGATTAATTCTTATGCATTCTATTTTCCTATAAATAGAAGTTCATTCCTTCATTATTTTCTTTTTAATTCTTTGAACTCTAGAGAGAGAAACTATAGAGAGAGACTATAGAGATAGAAGAAAAGTTTTTCGCTACTTCACTACTCTTATATCAAGTATTATTTTTACAGAAGGAATATTATTTCTTTTGTACTCATGAAGAGAACTTACATTATTCCATTCTTTATTATTCTCTTTGGAATAACCGAAGATACGCGGACTACCCCTATACTTGGTGACATTCTTCTATTATTCATCTTTATTATACCGCCGGAATATCCTATCTATGCTATATCGCCAAACTGGTTTCATTTTTATTATTCCGTCTTTATTATTCTATCGGATATATCCATACATCTGCTATATCTGTGGGACTGGTTCCATCATTTATTATTCGCATTTATTATTACATTGGAACATCTGCCGATTGTGAATTTCACGACACGGTTCCGTTATTATTATTCATTGAAATAACAAATACATGTGAAGTACCGCATGCATGGTGATATCTTTTGTTATTCCATTCGATTATTATACTCGATTGATTAAAATTTTGACTTCTATACTCCATGAAATTAGTGAAATATCCTTGATATTTACGCTTCATCCAGTATCTTTTCATGGAAATATTCTTCTGATCATTCTTGAATTTTATTCTACAAAGAAGTATCATGTTGACAATTTGGACGTTATTGGTTCCTGGACAAATTCATTCTTGAACTTGTTTAATTGAATTCTTATATCATTGTCATCATCCTCATGTTTATGTTATGTTGAAAGTCATCTCGTGGCTTTTGTAGTGCATAGATGGACTTGGTATGATTATGACCAGGGATTATTCGGTATAATCATTACCGTAATGTTACAAATGATGTGAAAATTAAAAGTCCTCATTGGCGATTAGTGCATTGATGGACGATTTTTGGTATGATTATGGCTATGGATTCTCTTGACGAGGAGCAAAGATGAATTATTTTATGGCATGATCGGACTAGTTGATGAAAACACGATCATCTTTGGCCCGTAGTGCATGGATAATTCGTGGTCGTGATACTAAAGAATATCCTTGGCCTGTAGTGCAAGGATGATTTAATGATGTGGATTATTTATTAAGCTAAGTCTCAGCGATAAAAGTGATGAAAAACTTTTTTATTCATAAAAGATAGTAGATTTTATTCTCTACTTGACTCATTTAATGGATTGCTTGTTCCGCTGCAGTTAAACTTGATGTCTATTGTATTTTATCAGTTTAACATTGTTGGAGGCTAATGATAATTTATTATGCATTATCTTAGTCATAATATTTCTTACTGGGCTAGTTGAGCTCACCCTTTCTTTCACCGTTTCTCTTGTGAAATGAGAATATAATTTGGGACGAGTCGGAAGCGGAGTGATGGTCGAGAGGATAGCATTAGTAGTCCTCACTATTTTGTGAAATAGTGTGATAATAATTGTAATGAGGACTCCTTTTGAGTTTGTATAATATCTAGTAGACAATAATTGTATTCAAACTCACAGTTTATGTTTTGTCGTATTGTACACGACTGTTGTATTAGTAAGTTGTATTTGAATTTATGTACCATGTAAGTGGCGACCCAAGATACGTGACGTATACCTAATTTTGGGGGCGTCACAATTGGTATCAAAGCTTAGGGATATGATCCCTGGCTAGGATGTGATTATAAAACTAGTAGGGGAGAGACGGGGAATTCCTTCGCTAGTATGACCTACCTAAGTTTATTTGATATTTAATTGGTCGGTCAGAGTATAGAGATAATATGTGATATGTTAATTAACCCTTGTTTTGTGGCAGTATTTGAAAATGGCATCCGAGAATGTTGAGATTATCAATGGAGCACAGGAGACCGTTAAGTCTCCACAGATCACTAATCAGGATAATGTGCAACCAGAGGACAATACTCCTCATGAAAACAATAACACTGATGAAATGGTGAATGATGGGATGGTCAGAGGCTTTATGCAATTCATGCAACAACATACGAAGGCAGCTCCTGTCCAAAATGCAGGTAGAAATACTGATAACTCTCGGACGGTCACCGCTAAGCAGTTTAAGGAGCAATTCATGTAACAACGGGCGAAGGCAGCTCCTGTCCATAATATAGGTGGAAACAATGGTAACCCACGGTTGGTCACCGCTAAGCAGTTCAAGGAGCTGGGACCACCGGATTTTTGGGAAAGCCAGAACCACTTAAGGCGGAGACATGGATAAAATAGATTAACAAGATATTTGATGTCTTGGAATGCTTAGAGGAGCAAAAGGTTCCATTCACCACCTTTATGTTGCGTGAAGAAGGAAATCATTGGTGGGAATCGTAAAAGCATTACCCGACTGGCCACTCAAGATGTCTTGGGAGAAGTTCAAGAATTATTCAACGACAAGTACTTTCCTAAAAGTATTCGTCACATGAAGGAGGTAGAATTCATCAATTTGGAGCAAAACAATATGGTCGTGTCGCGAGACGAGGCTAAGTTTGCGGAGTTATCCCGGTTTGCATCCCATTTGGTCGATAATGAGGAAGCGAATGACGCGAATGTTTTTGCGAGATTTGAACCCCGATATACGTCAATACCTCATTTCTCACAAACTTTGTTTATATTCAGATGTTGTGAATAGGGCTCGATTATTGGAGAGCGATAATGAGTCAAAGACAACCAAAAGGCAACGACCAATAACACGATAATAATCATCTGGTGTGCAGCGGTCATCGAACAACGATAACCATCGTGGGGGATATTATCATGCCAAGAATGGTAACCATTTTCGGTGGTAATCATGGCCAAGATAATAAGAATGGACATTTAAGAAGAGAAGGTTCAACAATAACGTGAAGGCGTCGACACCAAAGACCCGTTCAAAAGAAAGAAGAAGCGCCCATCGATCAGATGTTTCAAATCTGAGACAAGAGGGACACATCTGGCCCAAACTATGTACGCAACAATCCAAAGCGTGTTTTAATTACGGAAGAGAAGGTCACCTAGCTCGATTTTGTCGTATGGTGAAGTCAAGTCCAACCGGGATAGTGATGCCAAAGGATGTCCCAAACAAGCCAAAGTCGGTAGTTTAAGAGAGAGCGTTGTTTTTTTCTCGTGACGAGGAACACTGAATAAAATTATCACGGGTAAGTTAATCATAAGCTCTTTGAAGTCTATCTGAGTGTTGAATCTGGGATTTCTACTCACTCTTTTATTTCACCTAGTTGTGTTCAATGTTTGTACTTAACTCAGGAGAAGTTAAACTTTGATTTATCTATTGAAACTCCATTGGGAGAAACCTTCGTTACCTCAATTGTTTATAAATCTTGTTTGATTCAAATTGACACTTTCACGTTACACTGTCGATCTTATCTCTTTGAAAATACTTGCCTTTGATGTGATTTTTTTAAAGCGATTGGTTAACTACTCATCATGTTTTTTAAGTAAGTTGCTAGCTTTCATATTCCTAACCAACCTATTATGCGAATTCAAGCAACCAAACCACTAAATTCAATCATTGTTATATCAAGCCATAAGTAAAGAGCCCCGATCCTTTTGTTGATGACTTCCTTGTATGGAATGCACCAAAGCCAGACTTTCTATAGGCGACATCGTGAATGACGATGACAAGTTGATAGGTATCATTGTGAGGTGCTATCTAGGTTAAGGGATAGAAGTCACAGTTGGTATCAATGTGACGTCTTATCCAAGTCTTGGATGAGAAATGCAGTTTTGAATGATATTTCTATCATTAATAAATCTCTTGGCGTATTCACGAAGACTTCTTAGCCTACCCGAGGCGTGAAATCGAATTTTGTATTGACACAAATTACAAAACCCATTTCTTAAACCCTCAAAATATTTCTTCAACTAAAGCGAACGTAACATGCATAAATAGCGTTGACTCGAAATTTGTTGAAGATTACGATCGTCATTTATTCAATATCATCGTGGAAAAGCGAGCGTGGTAGCCGACATGTTGAGTAGAATATCATTATGCGTTTATAAGTGCGATGTTGTTAACACAAAGACTCATTTAGTATAACTTGCAAATGATGAATATAGAGTTAAAGACTCTAAGGGACCCACGTGAAGATAATGAATATCTGAGTAAAATCGACTTTAATCGATAAAGTTAAAAAGACGCTCAAGCTATATACCGAATCTGATGAATGTGAAGAAGGTTCAAGAGGGCGTTATTCTAGAAGCAAGAGTTGCTGAAGAGAGGAAATCTCAACCCTCGATTTAATTGGCCCATTTGAAATCCTCGATTGAGTAGGAACTATGGCTTATAGACTCGTTTTACCGCCAAGTATGTCGCGTGCTCATAACGTTTTTAACGTATCAATGTTACGTAAATATGTGGATGACCCGAACCACATTATTAATTTAGAATCGGATGAGATAGCGGATGATTTAACGTATGAGATCTCGTGTTAAAATCTTGGATAAGAAGAATCGTATCCAACACTCAAAGGTTATACCTCAAGAGTTAGAATCTAAAATGAAGTCAAGGTATCCTCACCTGTTCGGCATACCAGGTACGTACATAAATTTCGAAGGCAAAATTCCATAAGGAGGGGAGATTGTGAAACCCCAGATTTTATGAATAAAGAATTAATTTTCTCGAAATAATTTTTTTTTATATTATGGTGTGAATTTGAGATAATGTTATAGTTGTGGGTAATATTTATAAATTTTGCAAAGTATGCAAGTTGTCATATTATATTCGATTGGTTTGGGAATATTCGTTTTAAGCAGGAAATATTAAATGACGGCAAGACAATCATTAGTGGACCCCTAGCGGAATTATTATTGCCGGATCGAGAAAGCGACAAAAATATTTTACTAAAAATAACGGCGGAATTTTACTGGTTGATCTTTGTTGAACTACTTTCGGTAGTAAAAAATGCGATGAATGGCGTGGTTGCATAGTAGCACACGGTATTGATTATTGATCTGCTACGTGATAAGTCACTCGGTTTTGTTGGTATTATTAATGTAATAATACGGAAAATCTTTTATATAAAACAAAATACTTTTATAAAGTTATTCTATAAATAGAATATATTATATTCTATTATGCATAGTGTTTTGCATAGTAAAATCTTTTATATAAAGCAGAATACTTTATTAAAGTTATTCTATAAATAGAATATATTATATTTTATTATGCATAGTGTTTGCATAGTAAAAATCTTTTTATATAAATAGAATATATTATTTTATTTAAAAGATTTTTCTTTAAATATGGACCGTCGATTAAAGTAAATCAATCTGGACTAGTTCATGGATTAATTCTTATGCATTCCATTTTCCTATAAATAAGCTCATTCCTTCATTATTTTCTTACGAATTCTTTGAACTCTGAGAGAGAGAGAAACTATAAAGAGAGACTATGAGAGATAAAAGAAAAGTTTTCGCTACTTCACTACTCTTATATCAAGTATTATTTTACGGTAAGGAATATTATTTCTTTTGTATTCATGAAGAGAACTTACATTATTCCATTCTTTATTATTCTCTTTGGAATAACCAAAGATTATCTGTGGACTACCCTATACTTGGTGACATTCTTCTATTATTACATCTTTATTATTACGCCGGAATATCCTATCTATGCTATCGTAGAACTTTGGTTCCATTTTTATTATTCTATCTTTATTATTACTTCGGATTATCACATGCATGCTATCGTCGGACTGGTTCCATCATTTATTATTCGCATTTATTATTACATTGGAACATCCTATCGATTGTGAATTTCACTGACTGGTTCCGTTATTATTATTCTGTTGAAATAATAAAATCATAATGGCACCGCATGGTGGTGATATCTTTTGTTATTCCATTCGGTATTATACTCGATTGATTAAAATTTTGACTTTTATACTCCATGAAATTAGTGAAATATCCTTGATATTTGCGCTTCATCCAGTATCTTTTCATGAAAATATTCTTCTGATCATTCTTGAATTTTATTCTACAAAGAAGTATCATGTTGACAATTTGGACGTTATTGGTTCCTGGACAAATTAATTCTTAAACTTGTTTAATTGAATTCTTATATCATTGTCATAATCCTCATGTTTATGTTATGTTGAAAGTCATCGTGGCACTGTAGTGCATAGATGGACTTGGTATGATTATGACCGAGGATTATTCGATTATAATCATTACCGTAATGTTACAAATGATGTGAAAATTAAAAGTCCTCATTGGCCGTAGTGCATTGATGGGACGATTTTTTGGTATGATTATGGCTATGAATTCTCTTGACTAAGGGAGCAAAGATGAATTGTTTTATGGCATGATCGAGATTGTTGATGAAAACACGATTATCTTTGGCACGTAGAGTGCATGGATAATTCGTGGTCGTGATCTTAAAGAATATCCTTGGCTTTGTAGTGCGAGGATGATTTAATGATGTGGATTATTTATTGTCGAGTCTCAAATGATAAAAGTGATGAAAACTTTTAAATCATAAAAGATAGTAGATTTTATTCTCTACTTGACTCTTTTAATGGATTGCTTGTTCATTTGAGTTAAACTTGATGTCTATTGTATTTTATCGGTTTAACATTGTTGGAGGCTAATGATAATTTATTACGCATTATCTTTAGTCATAATATTTCTTCTTGGGCTAGTTGAGCTCACCCTTTCTTCCTTTGTTCTCTTGAGGAAAATGAGAATATAATTTGGAGCAGTCGGGAAATGGAGTGATGGTCCAGAAGATAACATTTGTAGTCCTCACTATTTTGTGAAATAGTGTGATAATAATTGTAATGAGGACTCCTTTTGAGTTTGTATAATCTCTAGTAGACAATAATTGTATTCAAACTCACAGTTTATGTTTTGTCGTATTGTACACGACTGTTGTATTAGTAAGTTGTATTTGAATTTATGTACCATGTAAGTGGCGACCCAAGATGGGTGACGTATACCTAATTTTGGGGGCGTCACATTTGGCCCGTAGTGCAAAGATGAATTATTGTTGAATATCTTTGGCCTGTAGTGCAAAGATGACCTATTGAATATCTTTGGCTCGTAATGCAAAGATGACCTGTTGTTGAATATCTTTGGCCTGTAGTGCAAAGATGACTTGTTGATGAATATCTTTGGCCCGTAGTGAAAAGATGAAATTGTTAGTATGATTATAAACAGGAACTGTGATTTGGTATAACCATGATCTTTGATGTTTCTGGTAAAGACATGTGATGAAAATTATCTTCGTCCTGGATGTGAAGAGGAATGTAGAATTACAATTATGATTATGAGTTATTCATATAATTGTGGAAAGGAACTGTTGATTAATGTTACAGGGATAAAACATTATCGGTGGACTTTTAATGTGGAGAAGAGAATAGACTTTATGGTCTATTTGACTCTTCTAATGGATTGCTCGTTTCGCTACAACTATGGTTGAAATTTTTATCATCTACCATATGTTCTAAATCTCTGATTTATTATTGATGAAGGCTATTGATAATTTAATTATCTTTAGTCATGATATTCTTTACTGAGCTAGTTGTGCTCACCCTTTTGCTTCACAATTCCTTTCAGGTAATAAAAGTGTAGCTGGGTCGAGTGGGGATAACGGAGGGAATAGAAGCGGTGGTCTATATATTTGTTGAGGGTGAGGCGAACCCAACGTTGGAAGGGTGTTTTGTCACTATCATACAAGATGTCTAATGACATACAACCTCGTGTCATCATAAGGCATGGTTGTGCTCATCCACTTGCTGAGTATATCTACGAGCACTACCTATATAATCTTGGTGTTTGTTTGAAGTATAATTCTCAATTAGAGACAGTGGAGATAATGATATGTCAAGAGAAGACTCACCATTGGGAAGAATATGATAGTAATCTTCTCGTTTTTCTTTGGGATCTATTGGGTAAACCAAGGATAATTCTGTGGGCATATGATATCTATCATAACCTAGACGTATGGCCTCCCATGTATGAAGGTTTCCTTGAGCACTTTCCAAAGATTCTAATTTCTAAAACAGTTTTGACTATACCTTTATGTAAGGTATCACTGTGAGGCACTGTCCACGGTTGGGACACGTGTCACAGTTGGTATATATTTGTATCCAAACTCACAGCATATGGGTTGTGGTATTTTGCACAACAATTGTTGTAATAAAGTTGTAGTTGTTTTCTGTTCCATGTATTTGGCGACTCAGAATAGGTTGGATGGTATGGATCTATTTTGGGGTTGACACACTTCGTGCTATCAAAGGAATTGGAAGACACGGGAGTGTTTCATATGCTGATCTTTGTATTTTCCCTGGTGTTCATTATCCAGGAAAGTTTAAAACTCCTGACTTCGAAAAATATAACGGGTTAGGAGATCCTTACACACATTTAAAGGTGTTTATTGGAGAACTTGGATCTTATGCAGAGGACGAAAAGCTCAGAATGCAATTGTTCCAGAAAAGTCTAACTGGAGAAGCCCGTTTGTGGTACACAAGATTAGACAATTCAAAGATCCATAGCTGGGAAGAGTTAGCACATGCTTTCCTCACTCAATACATCTTTCAATCTCAGATGGCTCCTGATCGGTATCAAATTACCAAGATCAAGCTTGATCTAATGAGTCTTTCGTAGAGAGTATGCTCAAAGATGGAGACACTGGGTCGCCCAAGTTAGTCCTTCCATGATGAGAATCGGAGATGGTCGTGACTTTCATAGACATACAAGAAGCGCCTTTCTATGAAAGGGTTTTAATGAAACATCGGCAAACCATTTTCTGAAATGGTCAAACATGGGGAGATGGCTGAGATGGGATTGAAGTCCGAAAAAATTCAAGACCTAGCTGCACTCAAAGCTGTTGTGGATCACATCCAATCCGAAAAATTATGGGAACAACCTCCGGAGGGTCCATAAAAAGAAAGAGGAAGATGTTTCCCTGATACTACAGGGTCAAAAGGGCAATCAAAACATGCCTATTCAAAGGAGAAACTACACTCCCTTTCAAGCACATTCTGCGAACCCTCCAATACCAAAAGGTGGAGAAGTCAAACGCCCTCGAGTTTTTACACCCTTAGGGGATACCCTCGAGAACATTCTCAATCTTCTGACAACACAGAAGAAAATTACGCATCTTCTTCCACCAGCCAGCCCTAATGGACGGGGTATCAATGCTGCTCGAAAATGTGTTTATCATGCCGGGGCACCTGGACATGATACTAAGGATTGTTGGGCCTTGAAACACAAGATCCAAGACCTGATAGACAATGGTGAGATCGTGGTCACTAAACCAGATCAGCCTCACGTTCAAGACAACCCTCTTCCTCAACACAAAGAAGAAGAAGTCAACATAATCAATTGGAGCAACGGACAGAGTTCCAATTTCAACTGTAAATCCTCCCAGACCCTCAAAGATGGTGTTGAAAAATGGGATTATGCCAAGTTCCAGTTCATAATGGAACGAAAGATGAAAGCTCTATGCAAGCAAATAGAACAATTGGCAGAACTGGTGATTTATCAGCATCAAGTGACACGTCAATTAATCAGCCAGGAGCATGCCAGTCTCCTACCTCTTGTCATGAATATTCCCTCGTCACTTTCAAAAAATGAAATGCTGGAAGACAAAGTGACAAAGAGAGCAAATGCCAAAGCCCGTCGGGATTTTGCCAACAAAAGGGAATTCACCTATTTGGGCTAACGTATGGAGGAAATCCTTCATATGTTAATCAATGAAGGAAGGATCAGTTCCCTTCTACCTCCAATCAACCCCCGTTCAGGATGGTACAATTTCGATAGAGTATGTCAATATCACTCCCAGTCTCGCGGTCACTGCACATAAGAATGTTGGGCACTCCGCCACCTTATCCAAAATCTAATTGACAGTGGTGTCCTGCACTTAGCAGACGACGATACTGTGTTACGTGCAAGTGAGAATACAGGTCCTACTAAGTGGAAGAGTGTGGTAGCGATCATATCCATTTGGCCCGATGGGGCTAACAAATTACTCACAATCCCAACAATTCAACTCAAGGGAAGCAACAATCCTTTAAAAGTAGCCACCCCCGAGCCAATCAACTTGTCGTGCAGAGCAAAATATCCTATTGTTAGCTTGCGCAAAGTTCCGTGGAATTATGGAGAAGGTGAAGGATCCACCTCACATACCACTGCTACAGTGTCGAAGGAAAATCCACTGTATCTTTCCCAACAGGTGATGAAGCCTACCATCAAATCAAAGGGGAAAATACCCATATAGAAGATTAAAAAATTCCTCCGCACTATGGGCCATAACGAAGCCACGGTGGTTTTAAGCTTAAAAGCAGCTCCACAACAAATATCAATTTTGGACTTGGTCCTAACTTTCGAGAGTCACCGGAAGGTCTTGCTAAAGGTTTTAGAAGAAGCCTGTCTACCGACATCAGTTGATACAGAAAAATTTCAATATCTGGTTGATCACATTTTCAACAACAATGTGATATCCTTCACTGATGATGACATACCGCCCAAGGGGACCGATCATTGCAAACCGTTGCACATTGCGGTTTTGTCCTCTGGATACATGCTAGCTAGAGTCTTGATAGATGGAGGTTCATCTCTAAATATCATCCATACTATTTACCTTGGTGAAGATGAATATCAATCTCAACCGAATTAAGAGTAGCCATACTATCATCACGACTTTTGATGGAGCCCGCACGGAATTGATTGAGAGTAATTGAGAAATGCCAATCGAAATTGGTCCTCATACATTCTGCGTATCTTTCCATGTACTCAAGATAGATTCGGGATACAACCTGCTCTTGGGACGACCACAGATTCACATGGCAGAGGCAGTCCCCTCCACTCTTCATCAACAATTGAAATACATTATCAACAATAGCCTGGTCACGGTCAACGCTGAATCAGAGTGTCCTCAACACGGGGACATGCCATTCATCAATGCCAACACAGATGTTGAACCGATCAGTTTTCATGCTTTGGAAGTAAGCAATACCCAATACCATGTTATTGGAATGCCATTACCGAACCCAAGATTTACGAGGTAGGTAATGTCGCATTACTCAAGAAATGATGTCATTGGGTCATAAGCCGGGACAAGGGTTGGGTAAAGATTGCCAGGGTATCAAATACCCAATTAGATTAATCAAGTAAGCTGGAACAACTGGACTAGGCTACTCTGCCAGTTCTAGTCACAGGAACCCTCATAAGCATCAGCAAGTTCCTTCAACTTCAACCATGCAGCGTTTATCTTTGCCTTCAACCTCTAAGTCCGCACAACCTCCTGTAAAGGTGTCAGCCAGTGTCATGGCTATGTTATTTCCCAAGCCGATACCGGTGAAGGAGAAAGCAGTCATTGTTCCAAACCCCGCAGTGGAAAAGGAGGAACGAAAAATAGAGCAAGACGTCATCCGAATGATGTCGGGCATACGCATCATCGTTCATGATGAGCATACCAACAGATACACCCCAAACTATGATTACCCAGACATAATGGCCATCATTCGGGACAGGGAGGATTATGACAATGTTAGGTTTGTAATATTCATAAATGCAATCAAATTGCACAAATAAGCGGAAACGTGGAAAATCAAAGTTTTAAAATTTTACAAACCATATATCCGGATCAACCTTTATGCACAATTATTAATTAAACGAAAAGATAAGAACAAGAATCATACCCTTGAATATCCGAGCTTCCTCGGGTACAAGTTCACCTCCAATCCTTTTCGCGTTCAACTTGAATCCACCGGGTTTGGTTCCTTCCTTTGATCAACGTTATCCACCCAAGTGTTTGGCCTCTAGAGGTGATCCACCAAGGAAGAAGAAGAATTCAAGAAGATGGGTATTTGGCAAAACTCTAGTTTTTCTATCTCTCATAGAAAAGAGCGTACTCTCCCAACAATTGGAATCACGTATGTTGTAAAAGTCAACAACCCTCTTCACCCATAATAAGACTCCTCTTATTTATAGATGTAGGCAACCCTCCTTAACAATTAAGGAATTGGGTTTTATTTAATTAATTAAATTCTTTTAATTAATTCAGCTCCCTAATCTTATTAGGGATAATTAATTAAACTCTTTTAATTAATATGCCTCCTAATCCTATTAGGATATTTGAGAGTACTTTTATTAATTAATTCCCAAACTTCTTTAGGAATTAAATAATAATAATAGTAATAATAATAATAATAAGACTCATCTTATTAATTTATATTTAATATTTCAAAATATTAAATAATAAATATTAAGCTATTTAATTTATTCTATCACTATAGATTAAATTAAATATACTTAACTTATTATTACGATTATGCCATTAACTTCTTAAATAATTATTCTTCCTTTTATGGGTGTGACCCTTTAGGTTCTCCATATTAAACCTTTGTGAATAAATCAATTAGAACAATTCTAATCTTATTTAAATAAATAAATTAAACTAATAATTTATTTAAATAAATAATATTTATTCTCTGATAGGGATAAGCCTCCTAGCGATCAACGACTTTCCGAGATAATATAGATTTCAACATTAATCATAAAAGAACCTTTGAGTAAATAGTTACCGTACAATTCAATCCTTCCACCATACAATGTCCCAATTAAATATAAGACATGGAATTACTGTCAAGTCTTATTTTATTTAATTATATGTATTTCAACTCTTAAATGCACAACTCCAAATAATGCAAATTAGAAACTCCTTTCTAATTTCATTACGCCTGCCAAGGACTCATTGAGTTGTCATTTATCGAATCACATAGGACATTTCTCTTCTTTTCCTAGAAGTGGTAGATTCTTTATTGATCATACATTATCTCCATGTACAACTTATTATACCCAAGCATACCCTTTGATATACCCTAAGGGTCTTAAGGAATAAGTCAAAGTATAACTCATCATACACAAGATACTATGATGATCTCAAGTCCAAGGATCACTTGTACTACTATCACTACTGTGAATTCTATGATGGACAAGTAAAACTCCATTAGGTATTCCTTAGCGAGCCACATTCAGTGAACTTATTCTCTAATAAGCACCTACATACTTGCTTTAGTGTCTCCACACAAATGATCATGAGATCAATCATCCTCATCCAATGAGCAAGCAATGTATGTACCAATCTATCCGGATTCACTAATCCCCAATTTAGTAATCCAACGATTGGGAACTATTTTAGTTTTAAGCTTTCTAAGAATTTAGGTCTCATTAGAATGATCATCATAATTATTCTAAAAGCATTGCTTAAAACTATGGGTTTATCACATATTATAAAACAACATCATGTAGATAATTAAAAAGCCTTTAATAAATTAATACTTTTTATTAATAATTGAATAAGATAGTTACAAAGTATATGCTTTATCATCAAACATGATTGGCTTGTGTGCATACTACTTTCAATCTCCCACTTGCACTAAAACCAATCGTCATGGTATCTCATACTCTTCTTCTCTAAGTGACGATTATCCTGCTATTGGATAAGCTTTAGTTAATGGATATTTAATGTTGTTTTTGAGAGTTCACTATCTCTATAGTGATTTCCCATCTTTCAATGATTCTTATAATCAAATGAAAGTGCCACAACACATATTTAGATCCAAGATGAGACTTAGGAACTATTTCTAGTTCTATAATGAACTTTTAATCCAAACAATCAACTTGCAGCTTCATTTATAGCTATATACTTTGTCTTTATCACTAAACCAACAACTCTTTGTTGTTTGGAACCTTTCCAATTTACTGCACCACCGTTCAAGGTAACGATTTACCTTAAAGTGGATTTTCTATCATCTTGGTCTGTCTGAAAAACTTGAGTCTGTTAAGCCCTCTAGTTTTAATTTAGACCCACCATGAACATGATCACATCCTTAGTGCCGGTTAAGTACGTTAAGATATTTTTCACTAACTCATAGTGAACTTCTCCAGAATATGGCTAATCATCATCAAGTCTCATATATTTCATTGCATACATGATAGTTACTCATGCGATCTCTCTTTTATGAGTCTTTGGGGACTATTAAGAGAGATTCACTCCATGGCTCATCAACATGAGACATCTCTTGGAGTTTGCCATGCTAAATGACTTTAGCATCAAATGAATATACGTTCATTGGGTTAAGCCGAGCATCCTTTTAAATCTATCTATATAGATTTGCATCCCCAATTAAGATACTCTTCCCAAATCATTCATGAAGGAATATTTAGACAACTTTATCTTTACTGATTGTAGCATTAGTATGTCATTCCTTATCCGTAGTATATCAACATATAATACTAGGAATGTCACGACGCTCCCACTGACCCTTTTGTACACACTAGAACTTTTACCTCATCGTATGTAACTGGATTATCATCTTCTATGATGTGTACCTCATCATCATCATCTATGATGAATCTATACCTCCCAGATATTTTCGATACTATTCCAAATTTACGATTTGGTCGTGGTACAATAGGTCTATCTACAGGTTCCTCTTATTTGATTTATAGTGTTTTGTGGTTCTTGAACTCTTCAAGATCTATTATCCTTCCACTAGCCCCTTCAATGATAAACATCTTTATCTTAGAAGGCAGCGTGTTTCGCAACAAACACCTTTTGCTAAGTAGGATTATAGATCATATACCCTAAACTTACTTTAGGATGTTCCACAAATTGACACTTGTCAAATCTTGTCCCAAGCTTATCCTTTGAAACCTTTTCACATAAGTTGGACAACCCCTTATCTTAACATACTTAAGATTAGGAATCCTCCCTATCCATAACTTTTATGGAGTCTTGGGGCCGGATTTTGAGGTTACCTTTTTGTAGATATGCAACCATTTCTAGGACATGACCCTAGAGGGATACTGGAATGTCAGTAAAATTATTATGAACCATACCATGTCCAACAAGATACAATTTTTCTTTCAGATAAATCAATCAATTATTGCGTATCAGGAGGCATCCATAGATGATCTAGAAACTTATTGCACAAGTATTTATTCCTTGATCTAATCAAAAAATCTTAATACTTTGCCAATTTGTTTCACTTCTGAATTCTTTGAACCTTTTAAATAATTTACACTTGTATTTCAGCAAATACATAGATTCAACTCTTTGAATGATCATCTCCTTTTCATATACTAGTTTGTTCAATTTGCAAAATTATTTTCACGTAAGTCAAGTATACAAAATCCATTAAGTAATATTCCAGTTCTATACAAAACATTATTATTATAAATAGAACAACAATTGTTCTTAATTATAATACCAGAGATTTTATTGTCCAACAATAAAATGGAAATAATGTTTCCAACAAGTACTGGAATACAATAACAACTTATTGACTTAATAGATTTGCCCGTAGGCAATGCCAAACTATAAGTTTCTATGGCTAATGCAGCAACCTTTGCTTCATTTCCCACACATAGGATTACTTATCTATGTTCAGCTTTCCACTTCTGCTTGGTCCCTTCATAAATCTATATTTATTATAACCAAAGTCGGTATCCAATACCCAAGTAGAACCTTGACTTAAAGCAAAATTTATTTCAATCATGAACAAATTTGTATTTATAACCGAAACTTCACTAAGCTTCTTTGGTTAGCCTCTGCAAGATTCTTCTCATGATTTCTTTCCGGTGTCGAGCTTATTGTAGTGGAAGCAAACTCCTTTGCTATCCGTATCGATTTTTTGTTCTTATTATCCTTTGTTTTTGCCTTTTTATTTACCTTCTTTGAATTGTTCTTCTTTTCAGAAGATCCTTTGGCTCCTACCAGTAAGACATGGTCTTTCTTGGTTGGAAAATGACTCTTAACATTTTTCAACATGTTAAGCAAATCAGCGAGGCTGATATCTAGCTTGTTCATATGAAAAATTCACAATAATTGTGAAAGGAGTCCGGGAGTGAGTGTAAGATGAAATCTTGGCTCAACTCTCCATCCATGACAAAACCTATTGTCCTAATTGTTCAATCATATTGATCATGTTTAGGACATGTGTCTGTACTGTAGTGTCATTGGTCATTCTAGATCGGAAGAGCTCCTTAGATATCTGATATCTATCAGTCCTACTTTCCTCACCATCAACTACTTGATGTGCAGGAATATAGTAGGAGCATCCATAGTTTCATGCTGACGCTGAAGCTCGTTACTCATGAATGCGAGCATGATGCATTGAGCCAACTATGCATCATCTTGCCACTTTCTAAAAGTAGCAATCTCTTTCTCAGAGGTATTGTCTGCAACCATTGCAGGGATAGGCGTATTAAGGACATAAGATAAATTTTTAGCCATGAGAACTATTCTCAAATTTCTTAACCAATCCGTTTAATACGGTCCGGTTAAATAACATATAATATGTTTCGCAGTGATAGTAATTTAGACATTGTAAAATTCTGTAAATAAATTTGTTATTAACAACATTTTAACATACATTCTTTTATTAATTACCAAAATAAATTAGGTCTTGTTTTAAATTGGTATCTCCCACTATTTTCTTCAAACTATATTACCCTCAATATATATAGTTCGAAAAAATCTAATTAAAGTTTTGCTAGTGAGAATAAGGATCCCATTTCAAATGTATATAGCCTTGTGGTGACACAACAAACTATATATAAATAAATAGGTAGACAACTCTTGTCAATTGCATCAACTATGCAACTCCTTGTATTTTGCCTCTTAGATCATAATGGTCAAGTGTGTGCACATTTCAACTAAAATGATCCAAGTTAAGTCCAACCTAGCACTCCATATATTTAAAAAAAAAAAATATCGTCCTTGTGGTGACACAACAAAACAATATTGTTCAATTTTCTTTATAAGCATCAAATGTGATAAATTAACATCTTAAATACTTAATACTTGCCTTGTGGTGACACAACAAACTCATATTAAATATTTAATACTCTATTAATTTTATCATGCTAGAAGGCGACGTTCGATATTCCAAATATCTTTGAACGCTTAGGACTTAATATAAAAAATTTGAGGGATTTGTTATTAATTTGTCTCATCTTGTTTAGTGCGCATGCACATATATATATAAAATACGCGCGTATATTAATTAACATGTGAAGCATGTTTGCAAAATATATAATAGCATGTTTGCAAAATATATAATATATATAGTATAAGCATGCACATATAGAATACTATATTCTACCTAGATTGATTATGGACTTTTATTCTAGTTTGGTTCACTAGAGCTACCAAGTGAACCAAAAGGTCAAACCCTAGGGGTGCAAGAATTATTATTTAAATATAACTATTACATTTAAACCCGGACTCCAAAACGCTCCTTGCTCCTTGATCTCCAATTCTTCAAAATTTAATTCTAACTATTCCTATTACGAAACTATTTTAAAATAAATAGAAACCTTGATCGTGATCGAGGAAAGTACATAGGAGGAAATAGAATTTACATTAAGAAAAATTAGAGAAATTTATCTATGCAGACCCCATTTAATAAAACCCATACATTCATGCATCCAACTAAAATAAAATCCAATCACATTGGTCAATAGTCCATAATCAATCCCATTTATTATCATACACATCACCATATGCATCAATAAATAACATTCATCTCATGAATAATAAATATTTAATATATATATTGATATCATTTAATGGACAAAATTAGTTAGTATAAAATCTAATTTTGAATCAAAATAAACTCCTTTATTTTAATTCAAATTTAAATTAAAATAAAACTACTTTATTTTAATTTATCCAATTTTGAATAAAATAAATTATTTTATTTTAATTAAAATCTTTAATCAAAATAAACTCCTTTATTTTAATTAATTATGGAATCCAATTCCAAGTAAAAAAAAACTTTTATTAAAGGAAACACGAATTATCTTTCCTATTCACAAATAAACTCTTTTATTTTGAATAATATGAAATCTTATTCCATATTTAAATAAACTCCTTTATTTAAGGAAAGACTGATTCTTTTTCCTATTCACAAATAAACTCTTTTATTTTGAATAATATGAAATCTTATTTCATATCTAAATAAACTTCTTTATTTAAGGAAACATGGTATCCAATTTCAACTCTAATTAGTTATCATGGAATTCAATTCCAACTCTAATTAGTTAGCATGAAATTTAATTTTAAAATTAAAATAAACTTTTTATTTTAAGATTAAAATAAATCTTTTATTTTAAGATTCAAATAAATCTTTATTTTAATTATAAAATAATAAGATTAATATATATATATATATATATAACTATTATATATATATTTAATAACCGTTCCTTGAAAAACCGAACAGATCCCTTGTATTAAAAAAAAAAGAAAATTAAAACAAAGGACTCCAGGTTTTTCACATGTAATCATGCTAACCACGTTAATATGTATCACGTGAATGCTACTGTATACTACAGCCTTCATCATATTCACCTGTAACCTTTTTTCAAAAAATAACTAGATGGAATATGATAAGTTAAAGCCACGTGAATTCCGAAGTACTGGATTGGCAAAATCAACTATTTCGCAATTATTTTTTTTTGTTTAAATTTTATACAATAAAATTATGTCCAATTAAATTATTCTAAATACATATCAATATACATATTAAATTAAAATAATTAATAATTCGCATAAAGGTTTGGCTCTGATGCCACTGTTAGTTTTGTAATATTCATGAACACAATCAAATTGCACAAATAAGCAAAAACGTGGAAAATCAGAGTTTTAAAATTTTACAAACCATATACCCGGATCAACCTTTATGCACAATTATTAATTAAACAAAAAGATAAGAACAAGAATCATACCCTTGAAGATCCGAGCTTCCTCAGGTACAAGTTCTTCTCCAATCCTTTTCGCGTTCAACTTGAATCCACCGGGTTTGGTTCCTTCCTTTGATCAACGTTAGCCACCCAAGTGTTTGGCCTCTAGAGGTGATCCACCAAGGAAGAAGAAGAATTCAAGAAGATGTGTATGTGGCAAAACTCTAGTTTTTCTATCTAGTGTACTCTCCCAACAATTGGAATCACGTATGTTGTAAAAGTCAACAACCCTCTTCACCCATAATAAGACTCCTCTTATTTATAGATGTAGGCAACCCTCCTTAACAATTAAGGAATTGAGTTTTATTTAATTAATTAAATTCTTTTAATTAATTCAGCTCCCTAAGTTTATTAGGGATAATTAATTAAACTCTTTTAATTAATATGCCTCCTAATCTTATTAGGATATTTGAGAGTACTTTTATTAATTAATTTTCAAACTCCTTTAGAATTAAATAATAATAATAGTAATAATAATAATAAGACTCATCTTATTAATTTATATTTAATATTTCCAAAATATTAAATAATAAATATTAAGCTATTTAATTTATTCTATCACTATAGATTAAATTAAATATACTTAACTTATTATTACGATTATGCCATTAACTTCTTAAATAATTATTCTTCCTTTTATGGTGTGACCCTTTAGGTTCTCCATATTAACCTAGGTTGTGAATAAATCAATTAGAACAATTCTAATCTTATTTAAATAAATAAATTAAACTAATAATTTATTTAAATAAATAATATTTATTCTACAATAGGGATAAGCCTCCCTAGCGATCAACGACTTTCCAGATAATATAGATTTCAGCATTAATCATAAAAGAAACTTTGAGTAAATAGTTACCGTACAATTCAATCCTTCCACCATACAATGTCCCAATTAAATATAAGACATGAAATTACTTTGTCAAGTCTTATTTTATTTAATTATATGTATTTCGACTCTTAAATGCACAACTCAAATAATGCAAATTAGAAACTCCTTTCTAATTTCATTCTCATTTTGCCGCCGAGGACTCGAGTTGTCATTTATCGAATCACATAGACATTTCTCTTTTTTACTAGAAGTGGTAGATTCTTTATTTATCATACATTATCTCCATGTACAACTTATTATACCCAAGCATACCCTTTGATATACCCTAAGGGTCTTAAGGAATAAGTCAAAGTATAACTCATCATACATAAGATACTATGATGATCTCAAGTCCAAGGATCACTTGTACTACTATCACTATAGAATTCCTATTGACAGCAAGTAAAACTCCATTAGGTATTCCTTAGCGAGCCAACGCTCGATGAACTTATTCTCTAATAAGCACCTACATACTTGCTTTAGTGTCTCCACACAAATGATCATGAGATCAATCATCCTCATCCATCGAAAGCAAGCAATGTATGTACCAATCTATCCGGATTCACTAATCCCCAATTTAGTAATCCAACGATTGGGAACTATTTTAGTTTTAAGCTTTCTAAGAATTTAGATCTCATTAGAATGATCATCATCATTATTCTAAAAGCATTGCTTAAAACTATGAGTTTATCACATATTATAAAAAAACATCATGTAGATAATTAAAAAGCCTTTAATAAATTAATACTTTTTATTAATAAATGAATAAGATAGTTACAAAGTATATGCTTTATCATCAAACATGATTGGCTTGTGTTCGGCATACTACTTTCGCATGCGGTCCATCATCAGTATTCAATTTAACTTTGCCTTCGCTAATTGGAACATCACTCCTTGATTGGTCGTCAAGGGTAAGCGGTATAAACTCTTTACGCCTGTAGATATAATAACCGCTACTTTTACATGCGATGTATTAGCAGTTTATTTTGTCAGTATATGCTAACACTGTGTATGATCAACATATTTCATATATACTAAGTGAAAGCATATTTTGTTTCAGGACTCTGAATTTAGATGTGCTCAGCATTTCACGACACGATGCCTCTTCTCCACAAGGATTGTACCTTTAATGTAGAGATGAATTCAGCCTTGATGGAAATACAGGATGACATTGAGGTGCCTCAAGAAATTCAAGAATGGGTCAAAGACAAACCTAAACCCAACCTTGATCAAACCACTTCTTTCAATCTAGGAACCTTAAAAAGCCCTAAGTTAATCCAGATTGGTTCAGACCTTACCCCAAACCAACGGAATGACATGGTTACACTATTAACCCAATTCCAGGATGTGTTTGCATGGTCTCATGAAGACATGGTGGGTTTATCCACTGACATTGTCCTTCATCACCTTCCCATTAAAGAGGGATTTAAGCCGGTCAAACAAAAGCTCAAAGCGATTGAAACACGAGTGGAGTTTAAAGGTGAAAGAAGAAATGTGAAACAATTTCAAGTCGACATCATCATGGTGTCTACATCCCGACGAGTGGATATCCAAAATTGTGCTCGTGCCTAAACCCGGAGGGAAGGTGCGAGTTTGCGTGGATTACCGGGACTTGAACAAAGCTTGCTTAAAAGACAGCTTTCCCGTACCATTTATCCACATTCTTATTGACAATATTGCGCAATACGATATGTACTTCTTTGCTGATTGCTTCGCAGGGTACCATCAGATCATGGTTGCAGAGGAAGATCGTGAGAAAACTGCTTTCATCACGCCTTGGGGAACCTTTTGCTATAGACGGTTGTCATTCGGCCTCATCAATGCCGGAGCCACCTATCAACGAGCTATGATGGCTCTTTTCCATGACTTAATGCACAAAGAGATCGAGATCTACGTGGATGACATCATTGTCAAGTCCTGGAAGGAGGATGACCATCTAGACCATCTCAGAAAGTTGTTCAACAGGTTGCGTAAGTACAACTTGAAGTTGAATCCAGCCAAATGCGCCTTTGGCGTTAAATCAGGCAAGTTGCTAGGATTTCTAGTCAGCCACAAAGGAATTGAGCTGGATCCTGCCAAAATCCAAGCCATCACGAAAATGCCCATTCCTCAGATAGAGAAGGAAATACGGGGATTTTTGGGAAAAATCAACTTCATTAGCAGGTTTATCTCTCAACTCACAGCAACCTGTGAGCCAATCTTCAAGCTATTAAGGAAGAACTCCTCCATGAAATGGAATGATGAGTGTCAAAATGCCTTCCTCACAATCAAAAAACAGCTAGTCAAAGCTCCCATTTTAGTACCACCCAGGGATGGTGTTTCCCTGTTCATGTACCTGTCCATAAGTGACAATGCCATGGGTGCGATTAGCAGACAGAAAAGACGATAGAGGCCAAGAACGAAAGCTATCTATTACCTCAAAGAAAAGATTCAAAGAAGAATGAACACAAATATACTCTGATTGAGAAGACTTGTTGTGCTTTAGCATGGGCTTCCATGAGGTTACAACATTACCTCCATGGTCACACAACCCATCTCATATCCCGTGTGGATCCTCTCAAGTACGTGGTCAACAAACCCATGTTAAATTGCCGGCTGTCCAGATGGCAGTTGATCCTACAACAATTTAACATCGTATATGTGACTCAAAATTCCATCAAAGGTCAAAGAATAGCGGATCAACTGGCCGCCGCACCTTCAGGGGATTTCAAACCCTTGGAAACATATTTTCCTGATGAAGGAGTAATGTGATTCAAAGAACACCATCGCCTCGATACTGCGCTTAATCATGGAAGATGTATTTTGATGGAGCTGTTAATCTGGAAGGTTCTAGAGCTAGAGCAGTTCTAGTATCTGATACGGGGTAGCAGTATCCCGTCGCCTTCAAATTAAAGTTTGTCAGCACCAACAATACGGCTGAGTATGAAGGCTGTCTCATGGGGCTAAAACTTGCCCGTTCAATGGGCATCAGGCAGTTAACTGTCTTTGGAGATTCAGAGTTGGTAATCAGACAATCCACCGGAATCTACCAAACTAAGGAACTACATTTACTGCCCTACCATCGACAGGTTTTGAAGATGGCTTTGGAGTTCGAAGAAATCTCCTTTCTACATGTTCCTCGTAATAGGAATGACTTTGCGGACGCATTAGCAACATTGGACTCCTTGATTCGCATATCAGATAAGGAACACTTGCCAAGCGTTTCAATTTCCCTGCACAAGGCCCCAGCCTATGGGAATTACGTTGGAGAAGTATCGGATGAGTTACCTCCCATCCAACATCCTTGGTATCCGCATATCAAGGAATATCTACGAGATGGATCTACACCGCTAAGCGAGCCCGATCGAGAAAAAGGCGGATCCATCGACTTGCTATGAAATTCTACCGAGTGGAGATGCGCTACTAAAAGAGATGCAGGATTAGGTCTCCTCAGATGTTTAGACAAAGATCAAGCCCAAAGGCTTATGGATGAAATCCATGGCGGAGTCTGTGGCCCCCTCCTTGTTAAGAAAGTCCTCAGGACGAGACATTATTGGCTATCTCTCAAAGCTGATTGCTATGACCACGTCAAGAGATGCTATCAATGCCAGATTTATGGGAATGCTATATACGCTTCTCCAAAGGAACTCCACAATATGAGTTCACCTTGGCCCTTCTCAATGTGGGGAATGGACGTTATCAGGCCCATTGAGCCTAGAGCCAGTAATGGACATCGATTTATCTTCACCATGATCGACTACTTCACCAAGTGGGTAGAAGTAGCCTCCTTCCCCAGGGTTACCAAAGAAGTCATCATTGCCTTCATCAGAAACAATGTCATTTGTCGATATTGACAACCAGAGGTGATTGTGTCAGACAATGCTAAGAACCTCAACAACAAAATGATGGAGAAATTATGCAGTAAATTCCACATCAAACATCTCAACTCTGTCATCTATCGTCTGAAGATGAATGGTGTTGTTGAAGCGGCTAACAAAAACATCAAGAAGATTATGCAAAAGATGTCCGCCAACCACAAAGAATGGCCTGACCTATTGCCTCTCACTCTGTTAGCTTACAGAGAACCTCAATGCGAACTTCCACTAGGGCAACCCCCTACGCTTTAACCTATGGGATGGAAGCAGTGCTCCCCATAGAAGTTGAAATGGAATCCCTCAGAGTGCTGATAGACGCTCAGCTGGATGAATACCAATGGGTACAAGACAGGTATCACCAATTTTCTCCGATAGACGAGAGGCGAACTGCGGCTATCTTCCATGGTCAGTTATATCAACAAAGGATCACCAGATCCTACAACAAAAAAGTCCGGCTACGGAAGTTTAAACAACATGACTTGGTTTTGAAAAAGATCCTTGACAACCAAGATCAATTTAAGGGAAAATTCGCTCCTAACTGGGAAGGCCCGTTTATTGTCAAGGAAGTATTGACAGGAGGCGCTCTCAGATTGCAAGAAATGGACTGCGATGAATTTCCATAACTCATCAACTCGGACACCGTGAAATGGTACTATGTCTGAAGTAACTCACAAACACCATGGTGTGGAACCATCAGGTCACCAGTCATTCCGGTTTTTTTAACCCTTTACCACATACAACTTTTCTACACTTCGCCCCTCAGGGAAACATACTTTTCAAAGCCAGCAGCCTGGCTCTCTCTTTTGTGTTCCTACGAGTTAAGTCATCCCACCGCGGATTGAACCTCTTGCGTTCGCAGTTTGGCTACCCATACATGGGATCAAACTTCTCCTACCGCAGCTTTATCCTCAACCTAGGATTAAACTTTCTCCTCCCCGCACTCGACCGCACATGGGATTACGCTTTTCATCTGCCATACGTAAGGTAAACTCGTCGACGATCTCCTCTTCAATAGGAGTATGTAGGCAACCATTTCATATGGTCCGGCCACAATAAAACAAAACAACAAAACATTTCTACCTCTTTTCCTCATGAAAGCAAAAACGATAAAAATATTCCTACACCATTTCGCCACATCTGCGTTGAACCTCTTTGCACCTGAGTTCGAACTCACGCAAAACCTCGATCTCCTCTTCAATAGGAGTACGTAGGCAACCATTCATGGTGCGGTCTCACCCCCTACCAAAACACAAACACTTGTCAGTTGGTACTGGGATCACCTTTAATACACTACATTTCATTCTGGCTTTGCACCAAAAGGATGGAATTACTCCGAACTCTTCCCAAATAGGAGATTCTTACGACCATCTAAGTCATGCGGTCATACCTTAAAGAGCAACACCAATCCATAAGAGATGGAATTAACTAGGCTTCTCCTAAATAGAAGTGCTGGCGACCATTTATGGTGTGGTCAATCTTAGAGAGGAAAGCCACACTCCTCTCCACATTTTCCATACAGAAACCAGTCCCAAGACACTAAAGATGGTAGGGATACATACAGATCGATGATCCATTCTGAACTGTCCAGAGATAACTAAATGTCCATCCACCTAGGAGGAATTCAGAATACATCAAGATCGCAAGCCCTGAAGCAGCAGACAAAATTTCAAGCAAGTAGTAAAGCATATCTAAAAGGGAAGTGATCCAAAATATATTTCCCTGTCATATATATAATGCTGTTTGATATATACAATGTAAACTGTACATGACAAAATGGCTAAACTAGTCTGTGCAGGTAAATACAAGCTCATCTATAAGTCAGGGTATATGTGAGCTAACAAGCCCAACATGGCATCCCTCTCAGAAGATGGAGGTGAAGCTGTGGTCTCCTATACGAGAATATCCACATGACCTAACAGATCTGCAGCCATCTGTATGGTGACCATATGATCATCAATATATGCGCTCATCTCTGCGATCATGCCAGGTGTAAGGGACCTCACTGCAGTACTATCTGTGATGGCTACATCCCGGGCAGATATGGCACTATCCCGCTCAACTATCACCACGTCTCTGGCTGATCTAGCCTCATCCCGCTCAACAACAGCGACATCTCTGCGAGCTAATGCCTCGTCTCTCTCTAATAGAGGTGCGTCTCTCCCATCAAGGGCAGTCAACATCATAGATCGAGCCTGATCTCTCTCAAATGTCATCAGATGAAGACTCTCATCAGGCCGAAGTCTTTGAATCACAGTGATCTTGCATTGGGAGAATCGAGAGAAATGTCGGCAACCTGAAATGCTCCTCCTCGATGTAGGAATCGATGTCCTCCATGGGCTCTACATCATCTGACTCATTATCGGCTAAGATTGTAGATCATCGCTTCACCGATAAAATCTTTGTCTCCATCCATGCGGAATACTCTGCAGAACAACCCGGATGACTGACAGAAAATGCAGCTATCTCCCGCTGATCCCAGCAAACATACACACGGGATCGGTCCTCTACTGAAAGATATCGAGAAGCTAAACGCTGTCTTATCGCCCCCTCGAAAGGATGAAAGTCCTGGAACTGGTCAAACTGTGACATCACGGCCAGTGGGTGATAAGTAGTCACGCCCCTCAAACCAGCCAGAGGGAGGTAGTCCATGCCCGGAGCATGAGTAATGAAGTTGTATGGTGAGCTAAGCCCCAAACACGGCAATATGCTGAATGGATCTCTGATATCTGCCAAAAATGTGGACCAAGACAGAGCATCTATACACTCCGATGGCTGAAAGGAGTATGACATGGCTACATCATGGGTGAACCAATACCCATGCTGTCTAAGAGTGCCAATCGGTTTCAAGTGTGACATAAACCACACATATAGCGTGACCGAACTCCCAGTGAACACTCCTATCGGATAAGTACAGCAGTACGATGCTGACCGCAGGGTCTCTGCTACAATCATAGGTATAATGGTTCGACCCTCCCTAAGAGCTCTCACTGCCATGATGACTCCGATGTCTATCTCATCCATGTACTGTGGCATATAGACATACGACAGTACGCACAACAGCAGTACATTAACCTTGGCCAAACGCCAGTGATCCTCTGGTGCCGTGAAATTCCCCGAATGTCATGAATAGCTATCCTCCGAGCCAAATCTGTCATACAGAAAATGCTGGGATATCACGTGGCCAGACGTCAGCTCATCATGTACCACTCTGCGCCGCAATCCAGTGAGAGTCATGAATCGTCTACTCATGTCTCCCAAAGCCATACGCACGCAAGGTCCGTCTAATGGCAACATCACAATTGTGCATACTCCTCCGTAGTAGAGTCAACTCATGGGTCCCGAATCTAAAACCCGCCTATCCGAGTATCCAATGCTCCAAAGATCCCGTCCACAAACCTCGCGGGGAATCTGAAACATCAATAAAGTCATGGTATGCTGCAGCAAATGATCTATAGTCACCCTGTCTGGTGGTGACATGCTATCATACCACGATCTCATACCCAATGCCACCAATGACAGTGGGGTATGATCTATAAGGCTAACTGTCGAAGAAGACATCTGTGCGGGCCGTGTCATAAGACCATCCAGGGGTCAATGCCGAATATCTCTGGACATACATACATATGCATAACATGATACATGCATAGCAGATAATAGATGGCAATATGATATAGGGAATGGAAAAACTATGCATACATTCCTAAGTATATCATCATCTAATACATCATCTCTGTATAACTACAAATATAGGGAAATGGGGCACAGATGCCCTACTACTAACAGAGGCCTATCAAAAGATATAACGAGAATGGGGTACAGCCACCCAATATCTAACAGAGGCCTATAAAAAGATATAATGAGAATACACATCAGAAGAAGACCATGGTGTCGATGTCCACATCATCAATCCTGTCCACCTGATGTATTTCCTCCTGAGTCACTGGATCTCTATCAACAGGGATATCAGGCCTATATAGAGGAGGATTTGCGCTGACAAAACCAAATGGGTCATCTGAGGGGCTAGCGCCTGAGCTGGAAGGATCAAATGAAGCCGCCTCTGCCGGATCTCTGCCCAAATGCCGGATAAATATATGTGCCTGGTCCAATTGCCGGGTCAAACTATCAATCTGTGTCATATGAGTCTTATCTCGGACACAAGCTATCCAATCCGTCATCATCATGGATAATGGAACCATATCCCCCATAAACTGTGTGGCGCGGGACTGGGCTCCAATAGTACGAGGGAACCACCAACGCTGGAACGTCTCCTGAGTACAGGGACCCTCTGACAATGCAAAACCGTCAACCCCCAACAATGGGATATCAATGATGGGTGAATGTGATACAGGCCAATGACGCTTGATAGGAGGCAAGATCGGCATACGAATCTCCCCTGTGGTGCTCCTAATAGCACGCTCTCCTAAATAGAGCTCGGCCTCCATCTCGTGAAAAGAGGAACTCTTTCGGTGGAAATCACGACTCGACTCGGTCGGTATCCATCCTCAAAACCGATGGTCAAGTGTTCCCCTGAATAGGGAATCCGTGTGATGGTGTCATTTGTCAAGAACTCAAATTTGCATCTGGCGATGAGTGAAGCCCTCAGCTACAGGGACCTTCGGCAAAATGGAATGATGTCATCGTCATCCTCGTGGATAGGTATCTAAACCTAACACACTCATAGGACACAAGCATAGGAGCCTCTCATAGGCCCAAAACTGCCATCACAATGGAAATCCATCTGCTATCAATAAACACTCTTAACCTATAAATGGGAAATGATAAGAGAAATACTCACCAGCAGAAACGGGTAAAAGCCTAGCCAAGCCTCGGTCAAACCCTGTAAGCGCATACGCATGCCCCGAAGGAAATAGGCAAAGGTGTAGGAGCCCCAATCATACTCTCCAATACGGTCCACGTCATGCATGGCGCTGATCAAAGCAAAAGAAACCGTAGAAGAGTTAGCTTCTATGAAGCATCCTCTAATGATCATCAGGAATAATCGCCGCAGAATGCGATCCTTGATTCTGACATCATCAGGCATAGGCTCACTCAAAAGCCCGCTCATAGCATCTACGCTCAAAGGACCTGAACGGACAGTCCTTCCTTTAAGCGCCTCCACCGGAACTTCTAACAAGGATCTGACGGCAGTAGGGGTAATATTCGCCATACAAGGCACTGGCTCCCCTCCAAACTCCATACCTGCGATAAATCGCCAATCCATCGGCGTCATCATCACATCGCAATCCAAAAGATGGAGTGACTGAGTCTGATGAAACCATCGCTCAGACAATGTCCTGAGGTAACCCCAGGGACAACGACAGGGAAGGATGGAGAAGAATGCCCCGAATCCCCAATCTTGCACTACAGCTCTGCAATCAGGATGAAGAGCCTAATACATGGAATGTATACTAAACCAATTCCCTCGAGGCTGTGTGAAGCCGGGAACCTACATGAAATACAGATCAACATCAAAACCCTTTAATCCTCATCAATAGGAAATAAGGAAGATTAAAGTCTAACGCCATACCTCGTTAGCATGCAAGTACATCGATGGATGTCTGCTCAAATCACCCAAAAGCTCTGGGTTCGCCACCTGAATACAAGGTAGCTCCCTACAAGGAACATGTGCAGCAGGAGCGGGATCCTCAATCGGAATACTGTGATCCACGTCCTCAACGCCCGCATGTGCGCTTGGATCGGATTTAATCACGGCCTCCACCAATCGATGAGGCTATCGTATAGAACGGGGACGAGGCACTTCAGAAGCCCTCTGCCGTATACCTGAAGTGGTCCTACGGGAACTGTTGGCTGATCCAGATCCATAATATCAGGACAACAAGTCTCCAAATCACCTCAGAAAGGGTGTGGTATTTCCTTACCTGGAGCTTTCTAAAATGCATTTTATGACTATATGCATGCATGCATTTACTTTAACATACAATAGAGTTAAAATGCATGACTACCCAAATGCCTATATTTGGAAAATTTTTGCCATAGTCCCCTTTGAAAATAGGACTATCCACATGCACATAGGCATGTCTAGGTGGCCATTCAGTAGCACACCTGCCCCAAAGTCATATACATAATATATGCATTAAAAATAAAAATCATACATGCATAAGGTTAACCTCAATATTAGGAGTACTTTGCCTTTCTACCTTTGCTCATTGCACCTCAAATAGGACAAAAAATAGCAGAAAAAGGTGCCAATTTGACTGTCTCAAAAGTTAAATTTTTTCACATCATTATGTTCAGCATAGTTTAATACTAACATTTACTGTGTTGAATATTTTTTAGCAGGTCATTTGTGCATACATAATCACTACTATGTGTTTAGATGCATTTCATGTGATAACTAAAAATCCAACGGATAAAAACTGGAAAAAATGCATGCATACGTTACCAGGATAGTGTAGAACACTTGTACGGTGACAGAATTTGCAGAAAATAGCCCGAACTCAGCAAATCTGAAGGAGGCTCACGGATTTCTCTTTGCGCGACAAGTTGAAAATGACTTATGAGACCAACCTGCTGGATTTTATCATCCACGATTGGTCAGCAGCTCATCTCATTGGTCAGAAAAGTGCACCACACAAGACACCTATATGGGCCTCACCCCTTCGGCTAGGTCCAGTTCGAGTTGTAAAGGAGTTCTTGCTGACTAGAAAGGTCAAATCGGGAATAAAAACACCACGCGATTGAGCAAAACAACATGCAATCCTGGTCTTCTCAGATGAAACTTTGAGTCTGTATATCGCTCATTGGTAGTCACCCGAACACGAGGTATACCCTGCCAATGATCTCATTTGTCACAAATCACATCCGGCAATACCTTGTACAGGTCTGATGCCGCCAACTCTGGGTCATTACCTTAAAGATCAACGTGAATCCCCGACGGGGGTTACAACGTGAGTCCCCGACGGGGGTTACAATGTGAGGCCCCGACAGGGGATTACAACGTACATTCAAGCCGTTGATACACATATCAACGAAGGTCAAGCAGCCTTGACGTTATCTCAGCCGATAGTGATTAAACCTATCAGAGCTCTAGAGTTATTCGAGGATTTCATGCTCGATTACTCATATTCCCCAGCGAATCCCTGGCGGGGGTCACAACGCAATGTTCTGTTGATTCACACGTCAGCGAAAGTCAAGCAACCTTGACAATCTGCCCATTGAATGCTCCATTGATTCACACGTCAGCGAAGGTCAAGCATCCTTGACAGTATATCCCACAGGAGTTTTCAAACCATTGATTCACTTGTTGGTGAAGTACACGTCAGTGAAGGTCAGGCATCCCTGACAGCATTTGCTGTTGGCAGTAAATCCAATAGAATCTTGACATATTCTGGCGATACTAACCAGGAAAGGTCAACGTTATCAAAGAGGATCGATGGTGGAATATGTTATACACATCCTCAAAACAGACCACGGTTTATCCTCACAGATCTCTTACACATAAGAGATTCGAATTACACATCAAATCTGGTCATCATTGCTAATCCCCAGTTGAAGCAACAAGGAGCCAGCAATCATCCCCAACATGTTGGGCTACAACCTCATACACGTGCATCATACATTTGCATCATGTTGCTACATACAGTACCATGTTTATCTTGTTGCGTTTCAAGTGTCTAGGATTCTTTATCCTACCCATGCATCGCCATGCATGCGTATGATAAAGAGGGGCATCTGTAGACACTCAAAATTTTTTTGTACACCGCTACTAACATTGCGGGGAGGACAGATTCGTCTTTTAAGAGGGAACCCTGAAAGATGATCCATATCCATACCGGATACTACCGGAAGTTCAACATCAACCCCAGAACACACACTAGGAGTAACAATTCTAACCTCGAATATAACCCCGAGACGTGCAGATCCTATACCAGAACACACACCGGAGAAGACCGATTAATCTCAGAGATAACCCCGAGGTATCCAGTCTCAGTCCCAACCACGGGAATAGCCACCAACCTTGGTGATAACCCCAAGGAATGCAGTTTCGGCGATAACTCCAGAAATGCTTGTTTCAAATGCGACCATCTTTAATCTCGGCGCTCACAACGAGATACTCTGTACCAACCTGAAGATAACCCCGGGAGGACAGGCACACCTCAAAGATGACAATGATGACCTTCGACAAATGCAGCAGTCCAATCTCAGTGAAGCTCTGAGAAACGTATGCTTTATCATCCCAATCCGGCGATAACACCAGTTAGGGGAAAAATCGTCATCTAGCAGATGCCACGCCACTTCATCTCAACATCTCTACACAACGATGTCCCATAAGACTAACCAATTTCGAGTGACTATTGTGCGGGGTAACGGATAAAAGTTGAAGCTTGAAGACTGGAGGGCATCGTCCCATCTTCAATGACTTCGTACAAACTCTAATCCCATGCCATTGTACAACTCTCGACAACGGCTGTCCGAAATAGGTCTTGTATACCTCAATCGGATGCCCGGATTGCACTTCTGAAAGTCCGAGTGGACATTACAGTGTCCGAGTGCACGTACTATGAGATGACCCGACCCGGGAAACCCGAGCCCACCCGGGTTGCCTCTGGTACACCTGTGGCTCCCTCGTCTATAAATAGAGGGCTTGGGGTGCCCATTTTGCAAGAGAAAACGGCGAGGAAGCCCTGCCCAATTTGCTCTGCACTCACCTCATACAATGTACTTTCTCATTTTAAACACCTGTGAGCTCACATATATCCTCTTTTGTACCTAAAAAAGCCAGTGTTTATCCACTCTAAAGATATAGAAGTCTTCTTTGGCAGTCAACTGTAAGCCTTCTCACACACTTTAAAGTCTTTCTTTTCATCTCACACACACACCCTTCTTCACGTTGAGAGTCGTGTTTACAGCGCATTTACAGGACTTTTGGTCCGTGGTTTTGTTTCAAACTTATATATATATATATATATATATATATATATATATTTATATATATTGACTAACATTATCGAAGTTATGCCTCAATTGAGCCTAGACTTTGATGCAGTGCGTTTATTTGCTTTTCATATATATATATTTATATATATGGCGTGTCGAACTTTGTTCGATGAGCCTAGACTTTGGTTTGGTGCGTTTATCGCTTTTAATATATATATATATATACTTATATATATGAACCGTGTGTCGGACTTTGTTCGATGAGCACTAATTTTACATCCCAGTATGTTTTTTCGCTTATATATATATATATATATATATATAAACTATTGTCGAACTCTGGTCGATGAGCCTGGATTTTACATCCAAATATGCGTTTACTCGCTTATATATATATATTTATATATATGAACGTGGTTGGACTTTGTTCGATGAGCACGATTTTACATCCAGGTATGCGTTTATTCGCTTTTATATATATATATATATACTTATATATATGAACTATTGTCAAACTCGTTTCGATGAGCTTTGGATTTTACATCAAGGTGCATTTATATATATATATATATATATATATATATATATATATATATATATATATTCGTCCCACCTGGAGTTTACTTCGTGGTGGTTGATCGCTTTTATTGCTTTCTTTACGTTTCGTCTTGCCTGGAGTTCACTTCATGGCAGTTGATTGCTTTGTACAGCTTTCTTTATATTTTGTCCCGCCTGAAGTTTCCTCCGTGGAGGTTGATAGCTTTACAGCTTTTTTTACGTTTCGTCCCGCCTGGAGTTTCTTCCATGGCGATTGATAACTTTTTATGACTTTATTTACATTTCTAATCCCCATGGAGGTGCTTTTGTGGTTGGTGATCATGTCTCAGTATATATATATTCTGACTTTTATATATATATACCGCCATCGCTTTCATACAAATTGCGGTATCTTGTGCGCCTAGGAATCATGTGATCACATATTCAACCTATTGGATCTAGATTCGGTTCCCGTGATGGACATTTTCAAATTTATAGCGACTTGTAAATTATTCTCAAATCGAATTTCCTCGGATGGCTTCCATACCCATGAGGAAATCGGCATTATTTTGTATATTATTTTCGTACGGATGCCTCGCATCTGTCAAATAAAATCAATCAAGACGAACACTTAATAAAATGGGAGTGTAAAAGGTCTCAATTACTATTGAGCATCAGGGTTTGAAAAACCTCTTTTAGAAAACATCACTGCCATATCTTGCTAAAAACTGAATTTTTACATAAATTCAAACCCTGTGTATATAGGTGCGAACGAGGCATCGCACTACTTCCCAATAACATCACATTGACCCACACACAGACACAATCAGATAATAGTTTCTTAAAAAGAGGCGGTTACCGTGGTAACACGGATTTCGGGGGTGCCTAACACCTTCCCTCCACATAACCAAGTCCTCGGACCCTAATGAATCTCGGTTTCACCAACCCGTTTAGCAGTGTCATATCACTGGGTCAATGTGCAAACCTTTTCTCTATTGTGTTGGTACAACCATTTAAAAAATCAACTGGCGACTCTTAACAGTCCCATCGTCGACATTATACATGTCGGACCTTTTTCACTTGTTTTTTCAAACAAATCACACCTAAAATGAGAACACCAAAGAACAAGTAACGGAAAGGGACATCTAAAAATTCCGACGTCGACACTCGTTATGTAGTTTACAAATGGGGAATGGTTCGAATCCTACAAGTATCATTTGATACAATTAATATTTTGAAATAAATTGTCCGTAAATAGAAATTCACGTTCTTACTTTTGATCCCTAAAGTCGTGATTTTTTGTGATGACTTTGACAATCACAATAGATTACGTGTTAATGTCATTATGTTAGTTCCCAGTAGGAAAAATAGATCTAGAAGGGGGGGGGGTGTTGAATAGATCCCTTTTAATTCAAATACTTTTCTGGTTTACTTTGTATTGCTCATAATTTAACATATGACAAATACAAGAATCTTTTCAAGCACAGCGGAATAAGTAAAAGATCCCCTTCATTGATATATTCATAATCATACATACATTGTTCGTAGAGTTAGTTTGGTTGTAAGCAGTTAAAACATACACATCAGTTATAGCAGTTATAGAACATAATGTAAATGACATAATGTAAAAGACACAAGAGGTTTTAAGTGGTTCAGAGACTCAAGCTCATAATCCACTCTTCTGCTTTCAACTAGCAGGATTTCCACTAAGGAAGGACAACACCCTGAATCACTAAGATTCCTTCAAGGCCAGCAGCCTTGGGACTTCAGTTCACTAAGAACTCTTCAAGGCCAGCAACCTTGGGACTCCTCTAGTTCCCTAGGAACTCTTCAAGTCCAGCAGGCTTGGAACATCGTTTAGTCCCTCCGAACAAGGACCGTTCTGGCCCTGGCTTCATTTAGTCCCTTCGAACAAGGACCCCTCAGGCCCTGGCTTTCGTTGTTTGTTTGTTGGTTTGTTGGAGTTGGTGCTGAGCTGCTAAGATGTCTTCATGCTCTAAACATCTTCTATACTTAGCAGCTTGGCATGATCATCCTTGAAGTGCAGTTGAGTGTTGCATGATGCTCAGCTTCTTCAGTTACTCAATCACTTCGGATGATCCCTTGATGAACTGCCTTGAAGATCTTTCTCTTGATACATGATGGTTGCACATGATAGGTTTTCAAGATAACTGTAAGTTCTTCTGCTAGGTACTTAGAAACTTTCTCGTGCTTGCCACCATGATGAATTTTGCGATCTCCCTTCTTGATACTCGATATCTTCTCATGATGGACTTGCTAAGATGACTATGAGCTCTTCTCTATTGTACTTAGAGTCTTCCCATGATGGATACCAAGATGACATGATGCTCTTCTTTCTCTCGGCAGTTCAGAACACTCTTCTTGTAGTAGAAATCTCACTTCTACATAGTAGAACTCTCACTTCTACTTCTTCCTTTGCATGTATCTGAGTGTTCTGGGTGGATCGTAGAGTGAGCCTTCGGACTCACTTTTCACTTGGTTTAGAACAGTCCACCTTTTACTCCAAACTCGGAAACTCCAGCAACCCTCGATCTTTGAAGCTCTTCTTGATTTATACTCCTTTCCAATCCTTCCGTTGAAAAGTAGCCGTTGAAGGCTATTCAAATATCTTCACAGATGTCGAGTTGACAGAGATAGACTGCTGATGTGACATGTCATACTTTATCTGACATTGCAGTCTACTGTTTCACCTACCCAACAGAGATGTCACTTTAATGTCTTGGTCAAGTTGAAGACTTTATTTCCTCCTTCTGATTTCTCGATCAGAGGTTGTCCTTTTGCATCGATGATCTCAATAAACTTTTGTCCGAATACCATCATTCAGTTTGAACCGTTGCCATTGGTTCAATCTTCGGGTGTTCGAACTCTACGATTATGATGCATGTCTTCGAGGACCTGATCGTAGTGTCTTGTTGAGTGTTGTTCATTGACTGGTAGAGTTAACACTACGATCTTGAAGAGTGTTTATTGGATCTTCAATGTAGAACACCTCTTCCTTCTATTGTGCAGTGCTTCAATACTTCTGTTTGCTTCGACTGTTCTCAGAGACTGATGGCCTAACTCCTTGCTCTGGTTCCCTCTGAATAGCAAGACACTTCAGATTTGTGGAGCGTCCAGCTCGCTTTCTCCTTGTGATCTCCCGTTCACTTATCATCAATGGACTGACCCTATGCTTAATCACTTTAGCCTTGTTCTTTAGACACTAACCGGTATCTCGGTTCACTTTCCATCAGTTCTTTCTTTATTTGGCAAACACTACGATCTCGGTTGCTTCCAAGATCGTTGTCTTCTGTTCACTTGAAAGTTATTGCACTTGCTGACTTTCCTTAGTCAGTTACTGAAGTCTTCTTATGATCATCTTGTAGAAGACTTCATCTCAAATGGCTTTATAACTCAATCTTGATGCAGATTGGGTTGGTTCTTAGATCTTTTGTTACCTTGTATGCCATTCGTTGAGTGCTCTTTGGTTCCATTCAGGTAGGATGTATCTTTGCAGTGCCAACCAAAGGCTTTGTTCCTTTGGATATTCTGGGAGTGCTCATTAGTTGAGAATCATACTTGCTCTACGATTCTGTCTATGCATTGTGAGAACTTCTGTTGAGGTCGTGAAGTCAAGACTCTCACGATTCAGATTCTATCAATTTGAGGACATACCACGATCTTGAGATCGATCTTGACACTCTACGGTTTTCGCCTTGCGCTTGTTGTCTTCATCCGATCTTGCTCGACCACGATCTCGCATGTAATCAATAGACTCTACGAACTCGTGAGTGTATTCTACGATCCTTGACATGGCTTCGGCATCAGTATACTCTACAATCTTGAGCAGTAGTTCGTTCCTTGACTTGGCTTCTAAGCAGATATTCAATCGGCTCAGTGGCGAAGCCGTCTCTCACGATTATGAACACGACTTCCTCAAAGACACTACGATCCTGAGGAAGCTCTTCTCTATATACCACGATCCTTCATCGTTTCTCCTGGCAGTCTACAAACTCCGAGATCTACTATCTTGCAGACTACGATTCTGCCTCGATAGCTCTCGAGTTATCCTTGACTCTCCGGGAGATCACGATCTCTCAGTGCAAGACTCGACGATTAAGACATGCTTCTATCTATTACATCATAAGATCAACTTAACATGTTTGATCTTTCTATATTTATAGTCCTTGTACATCATTTCTTTTTAAGGACCTTACAAAGCTGTTTTGCTTGTGTATGATCAACCTATAATACTTGATCAATTCATTCTAAGTCCTTGTATACATAATACAGCTTTTCTTAATGCAAACATACTTGCATATTATTCATTCATATATATATATATATATATATATATATCATAATCAAATCATATGTAAATAGGAATATCATTCATATATTTATTCCTGACAATCTCCCCCTATTTGATTATGACAAAAACAATAAGTGCATATGCATGTTATGAATGAATCTTATATACAGTGAGCAGCTGTATTTCTAAAATAGATAATTATGAATGTCATTTATAATGATATGGCAGTTTATACATTAAGACATTCTATATCCTGGATTCAGAACATACCTAACTAGTTAGAGATGTACCTCTTTGGCTCCATGTATATTTCCAGGATGTCTGTTGATCAGCTACTCATTTGTTTGTTCTTCTTGCTCTTGCTCCCCTGGGCAGATGACCTTCTGTCTTTGCTTAGCTCCCCTTCAGCATCTAGCTCCCCTTCGGCATCTTTCTGAACATGCTCCCCCTCAGACTCTGTGATCATGTGATCATCATCTTTCGCTCCCCTCGATGATGATTCTTTTCCGCATTTATTCATCGTCTTCTTCTTTGACTTCCTCTTGCTCCTCTTGCTCTTCCTCTTTCTATGCCTCTTCCCCCCCCCTTTTGTCATTAATCATTTGTGAGAGCTGCTCCATGTTGGACATAAGCTGCTCCATTAGGTAGGACGAGTTGGAAACTTCAAACTTGAGTTCCTGTTGGCCTAGCTCAAGTTGCACTGAGAAAGACTGCTTCAGGTCGTCAATCTTGTCAGAGAGGGCTTGGATCTGCTCTACATTTGCCTTCTGAACTCGTAGAGCTTCTGCCTTTTGATCTTGTATGGCCTTCTGATAGATGTTATCTATCTCTTGGAGTTTGAGAGATACATCAGCCATAGTTGCTTGAAGTTTGTTTTGGAACGAATTATCTCCTGCTGCTGTCAGCTTCTGTGACTCTTCAGTGAGTAGAGATATTTTCTCACTTAGTTCATCAGAACTTTTCAGTAGTTCCTGTTCCAGAATAGTTTGATCCTCTTGTTAGGCAGCTTCGGGTTGAGCATTGGATTGGACTCTACGATTTTCATTCTTGGACAGATTTTCGAAAGCTTGAAAAATCTGAACAATCTTTGAGTACCAATTGCTAATTGAGGATGAGGGAATGTCAGAGAGCAGTGTTTGGGCTGTTGGAAGCTTCTGACTTTGAATTTGAGCAGTCTCAGCACTCTACTATCATCTCCTTGATCATGTTCCTTCTTCCTTCAGAGTCCACTCTACGATCGTAGGGAATATAGTGATTTCCAGACTGTCGATAGACTTTGAAGTGTGGCTGGTCTTTGATCGTTTTGGTTATAAACTTCTTCACCCTTGGGAAGTTCTGAGCCACCAGCTCCATGCTTGGGAAGTGAGAGAAGCACTAGCTGAGATAACTTCCATCTCCTTCAGTATGGGCCTTTAGCCATGACATCCACTAGAAGAACCATCTCATCAGCAAGTCATCAGGATTGTAGAGAATGGTTGAGCAGTCTAGCTCCATGTTGTTCCTGTTTTTAGCTATGTCAAAGGTAGTCATTCTTACTACCTTGAGCTGCTCATTTCCATAGTTAACCCATCTCTCTGGTGGTGCATCTGGTAGTTCATTTGAGACTTCCACCACTATTCTTCTGTTAAATCTTGCTGGTGAGAGAACTGGATAATCTTCTTGTTCTTCTGCTTCCTGTGTTGCAGAATCAGAATCTCTTTCAATCTCTTCTCTCTCAGAGCCTGAACCATCTTGATCATTTCCAGCAGAGAATTCTTCTTGCTGCATTTCATTCTCAGAACTTTCTTCAGCACGATCTTCTTCTGATTCATCTTATTCATAGCTTGTCCTTTCCTCGTCACTTTCATCCTTTGATATAATCTCATCATCACTCAGTTCAATGATAGCATTTGATTGATCCCTACTTCTTTTGGAGGTAAATTTTGCTTGCAGTCTGTAGCTCTGCCTTCTTCTTGGAGGTTCAGCTTTGGGAGAGTCAGACTCTTCTTCCTCTTCAGACTTGGAAGCCTCTGGTTCATCAGAAGAACTTCCTTCAGGTTTAGCAAGGGCAGGGGCAATCCCTTCTTCTGTAAATTCATCACCATTTGAGTCATTTTGAGGGCTTTCAGAATTGGAAGGGGCTCGTTCTTCTTCTTTAGAATCAACTTCATTTGACCCATTATCTGGGCTTGTTGGGGCAGTTGCATTTGGGTATAGAATTAGGTCATCTTGAATTTCTTCTTTATCAGCAGAGTGACTGCTCTGGGAATTAGCCACAGGGCTTGAGCATTCCTCTTCATCAGCAGATGCTGAACTTTCATTCAATAATCCAGCTTCACCTTCACTGTTGGATTTGGTTTGTGGAGACTCAGCCTTTACATCTGTCTCCTTTTCTTCTGCTGACTCTACATCCTTCTCTTTAGCAGATGAACTATTTTGGGAAGCTGAGGCTGGTTTGTTTTCTACCTTAGCTTTCTTGCTGACTGGCCCTTGAAGCAGCCTGTTGCTTCTCCTCTTTGTTGTTTCAGCAGTTAGGACTTTTTCTTCTTTATCCTTGTCCTCGGAGGAGAGACTCCTTGATGGGGCCTTGGTTTTCTTCACACCACCAGCTTTCTTCACATCTGTGGATTTCTTCCTGGCTGGTGTGGTTGATGCTGGCACAGAGTCATCATCAGACTCAGAGTTTTCTACCTCTTCTACTTTTCTCTTCTTTGTAGAGGCCTTGCTGCTGTTTGTAGTTGTCAGCCTTCTGCTCTCCTTGGGGTTCTTCTTCCAATTCATAAATAATTGTGGAGACATCACTTTGTGAACATTCAAAGGCTCTCCCTCATCATCCTTGATCTTTCCACCTAGCTTCTTCTAAATCACAATACTCAGCAGTCTGCCATGAAACACCTTAGTCAGGGGTTTTTCAGTGGACTTCTTCATCTCAGCTTTTTCTACCCACTTGGAGATTTGATCGAACAAGATAGCTCCAAAGTTGATTTTTTTCTTCAGAACTATTGCTGATATTATCTTTAACTGTTGGTGAAGCACTGTGTCATGTGCAGTGTCTTTGTACAGTATACACTTTCCAATTATTTCAGCAAGGAACTCGTACTCTTCAGGAAACTCTTTCTTCCTCATGTCTTTCAGACTAGGGTTTTTTTGTTACCCCATGATTTCCTTTGCTTGTTCAGTATTGACATCATCAAGGTTCTTCAGCCCTTGGTTAGGAAAACCTAGGCATTGATTGAGGTCAGAAGATTTCAGCTTTAGATACTGACCTTTAACCTTGGTAGAAAGGGTTCCAAAATTTATTGAGGCGTTTGAGTATAATTCTTTCACCAGGTTGACGTATACTCGAGTGCTAGCCTTAAGACATTCTAAGAATCCAGCTTTCCTTACAAGTTCGAGAATGTCTCTGAACTTCTTTCTGGATTTCGCGAATGACTTGGTTCCGAGCTGAATGCTAGTGATTACTCGCTAGTTTTCCATTTGATCAGTTCGAAGAAAGTGGGTATTTGATTCGAAGAGGTTTATAAGGGATGGATGATTATGATTTGATAAAGCTCTGGAGTGTTAATCTGTTCTAGCTCTTGAGAGGATTTTAGGGTTTGAAAATGGGAGAGAGAAAGGTTCGATAGCTTCTGATAACCGTCTGCAGATTTGAACTTGTCTTTATGGTATTTCCTTCTAACTCTGCATAACCAGTGATGTGTCAACCGACCATTGGTTGCACGATGCCCAGTAATGAGCTGTAACTCCCCATAACTTTTCAGTTAGATATTTTCTTTTAGAAGAGTAGATGTTTAGACGACGTGGCTTTGACCGTTGACCTTTTGATTCGTAGAGTAGCATGGTAAGGCAGCTATGGACTCTACGATTTCCTTTGTTGACTCAACGATCAACTTTTGAGAGATGCTGCAGTGGATGGCTTTGTCTTTTATCTTTATTTTGATGCAGCATAGTTTAATCACTGATATACTCGAACTTCTCTCCTCATTTTGAATGGTTGAGTAATTGTCTCATTTTCCAAGCTCATTATGAACTGGAGTACCCTTTGGTAGAACTACGATCATCGAGTTGTCTTCTACGGTCGTTGAGGCTACACTGCGATCGTAGAGTTCTCTTTAACCTTTACTCTACGATCGTTGACTGACTTGGTCCTTGAGATGAATTTGATCAAGAAATTCTTCTGGGACAAGGTTGCTCAGGAAGGGCCAACCTTTTAGAGTGAGCTGAGGGTCAGGTTTGTCCCTGAGGCGCTTTCCAGATGAAATGCTATAGAAGTGATTTGCAATGACATCTCATTCGACGTTTTCTGGTGGGGAGATCCTCTACCAACTTTAGACAATTTCTTGCTGAAATTGTGGTATCCTCCTGTTCTTACACTACGATCACATGTTTGATCGTAGGCACTTCACGATGTTTGGTTGGGTGGCTGAAGGTTTATCAGTAGTACATTTTGAGACATTCCTACTGACTATGGATCTTCATTTGGTTCATCAGCCACAAAGTTTTAGGACTTTGTAGCTGGTATATTTCTTCATAGTATAATTCAGTGCTGTTGTTTCTCAACAGATCATTGCTCCCCATGGTTGAAGCTGTCTTCCCGGATAGATGTGATTCCCTTTGCTTTAGACTCATTTGAAGGCAGCCCTGCATATCTCCTTCTGACTGGAATCATCATTATCACATAAATCTCCTTGTATCGTAGGCATGGATATCTTGAGATCGATCACTCTACGATCTTTTCGACAAAGACTACGATCGTAGTCTCCTTTGACAGTCTTGTGTTTGTGAAGTTCTGCTTCCACTATGAGTTCCTCTTGACTGATGCTCGATGATCATCTGTTATAAGCTCCCTTGAGGATTCTTCTCATATAGTATGCTTTGCTTGATTTGAGCATATATGACTCTTTTCACCTTTGGTTGAATGGCCTGCTTCCATATATAGATTAGCAGCCATGTGAGCTCCATTCTGGTTAGCTCATATGGTCTTCAAGGACAGGCTTGGACAAATAGGAACTTTATCAGAATCATCTCTGAACAGTCCTTAGCCTTCTGCTGGTTGAGTCTTCTTGACTGAAGTCTTCTACTTGAAAGATTCCTAGTGTGGTCGGGGACCGACCAAGTACCTACAAGTTTAAATATATTTCTATTTTTGGTACCCATAATTAAATGGGTCCCTTTAGGTTAGTTTTCTAAACTTTGTTCCTCTTATTTGGATAATCATCACATTTATCACCAACATCATATTCATGCATAAGACTAGTTTAAGATAATACATTTTGATATGCATAAAGGTGAGTGTGTGTAAGACTTAACATTTAATAACACACTCTTTATCTTTGATGGTTTCATCATTTGCTGGGTTATGTTCACAATGTTTAAGTGTTCAAAGAGTGAGAATCAACTCTACGATTAAGAGTATCTAGTTGATTCATGGAGGTGATCAGTTTCTACACATCATCAAGATACTCTTGTAGAACTAATCATACTTTGTGTGTTATCAAACACTTAGAACAAGGATTTGTACATACATACTAACCCACCAGCAAAGATTACTTCACATAAAATTAACTTGACTTATGATGCTCTTATGACCCATTTCAGATTTCCTTCAAGATGTCATCTTCAACCTAAAACTTGGATGGAGAGAAATTTTATAGACATTTAAGTTTCCATCCTTAGGGTACTTTCTCTCTTCACCTTTTTAGGTAGATTATGACTTCTTGACAGAATACTGTTATGGTTCATAAGAGGGTGCTTTTGTGATGAACACATGTAATAGTGAGGAAAGTACTTTTCTTGTCGATCTCTTAATGGTCATTTATCTTAGGTATACTCAGTTTAGGCATTGATGTGCATAGCTTCACTTTTGCTCCTGACAGTTTATTCCCCGTGTTGGACTTTAATCAATCAGTCATGGTCTTGAAGATGTAGGCCAAGAGAATCTCTGCATTAAAATCTTTGACATCCTTTAGTTTACAAAGTTTGCACCCAGCTGTTGGTTGGCCAAACATAAGTTTGAGAAGATCTTCTTTCTTCTCTTGATAAACATTTCTTAGAATGTATAGCCTCTTCATCTTTCAGACTGGTGGATGCTTGACTCTTTGTCATTGATGTCTCTTGAGCTCTCTCGTCTGATCTTCAGACTAAAAGATTGACTACAGGCAAGGATTGGTCTTGTTGGTGTAGAAATCGAGAACATGGACCAATCTGAGCAGCTTCAGGTGTATATACACATTTACCTATACACAGTATTTCCAACGTGTGAGCTCATATGCATATAACAAGTTACTTACTACTAAACTAAGTTTAGAACAATGTTTGTGCCTGGGCTCAGACTCAAAGCGATTAGCTTTTGAATATAGCATGAGAATCTGCTTTGATACCAATTGTTAGTTCGGTGAGGCACAATAGATCTAGGCTAGGGGGGTTGAATAGATCTTTTTTATTACAAATACTTTTCTGGTTTACTTTGTATTGCTCATAATTTAACATATAACAAACACAAGAATCTTTTCAAGCACAGCGGAATAAGTAAAAGATCCCCTTCATTGATATATTCATAATCATACATACATTGTAGAAGTAGAGTTAGTTTGGTTGAAGCGGTTAAAACATACACAGCAGTTATAGTAGTTATAGAACATAATGTAAATGACATAATGTAAAAGACACAAGAGGTTTTAAGTGGTTCAGAGACTCAAGCTCCTAATCCACTCTTCTGCTTTCAACTAGCAGGATTTTCACTAAGGAAGGTCAGCACCCTGAATCACTAAGATTCCTTCAAGGCTAGCAGCCTTGGGACTTCAGTTCACTAAGAACTCTTCAAGGCCAACAGCCTTGGGACTCCTCTAGTTCCCTAGGAACTCTTCAAGCCCAGCAGGCTTGGAACTTCGTTTAGTCCCTCCGGACAAGGACCCTTCTGGCCCTAGCTTCATTTAGTCCCTTCGGACAAGGACCCCTCAGGCCCTAGCTTTCGTTGTTTGTTTGTTAGTTTGTTGGAGTTGGTGCTGAGCTGCTAAGATGTCTTCATGCTCTGAACATCTTCTATACTTAGCAGCTTGGCGTGATCATCCTTGAAGTGCAGTTGAGTGTTGTATGATGCTCAGCTTCTTCAGTTACTCAACCACTTTGGATGATCCCTTGATGAACTGCCTTGAAGATCTTTCTCTTGATACATGATGGCTGCACATGATAGGTTTCCAAGACGACTGTAAGTTCTTTTGTTTGGTACTTAGAAACTTTCTTATGCTTGCCACCATGATGACGTTTGCGATCTCCCTTCTTGATACTCGATATCTTCTCATGATGGACTTGCTAAGATGACTGTGAGCTCTTTTCTATTGTACTTAGAGTCTTCCCATGATGGATACCAAGATGACATGATGCTCTTCTTTCTCTCGGCAGTTCAGAACACTCTTCTTGTAGTAGAACTCTCACTTCTACATAGTAGAACTCTCACTTCTACTTCTTCTTTTGCGTGTATCTGAGTGTTCTTGGTGGATCGTAGAGTGAGCCTTCGGACTCACTTTTTCACTTGGTTTAGAACAGTCCACCTTTTACTCCAAACTCGGCAACTCCAGCAACTCTCGATCTTTGAAGCTCTTCCTGATTTATACTCCTTCCCAATCCTTCCGTTGGAAAGTAGCCGTTGAAGGCTATTCAAATATCTTCACAGATCTCGAGTTGACAGAGGTAGACTGCTGATGTGACATGTCATGCTTTATCTGGCATTACAGTCTACTGTTTCACCTACTTAACAGAGATGTCACTTTAATGTCTTGGGCAGGTTGAAGACTTTATTTCCTCCTTCTGATTTCTCGATCAGAGGTTATCCTTTTGCATCGATGCTCTCAATAAACTTTTGTCCGAATACTATCCTTCAGTTTGAATCGTTTCCAATGCTTCAATCTTTGGGTGTTCGAACTCTACGATTCTGATGCATGTCTTCGAGGACCTGATCATAGTGTCTTGTTGAGTGTTGTTCATTGACTGATAGAGTTAACACTACGATCTTGAAGAGTGTTGATTGGATCTTCAATGTAGAACACCTCTTCCTTCTATTGTGCAGTGCTTCAACACTTCTGTTTGCTTCGACTATTTTCAGAGACTGATGGCCTAATTCCTTGCTCTGGTTCCCTCTGAATAGCAAGACACTTCAGATTTGTGGCGCGTCCAGCTCACTTTCTCCTTGTGATCTCCCGTTCACTTATCATCAATGGACTGACCCTACGCTTAATCACTTTAGCCTTGTTCTTTAGAGACTAACCAGTATCTCGGTTCACTTTCCATCAGTTCTTTCTTTGTTTGGCAAACACTACGATCTCGGTTGCTTCCAAGATCGTTGTCTTCTATTCACTTGAAAGCTATTGCACTTGCTGACTTTCCTTAGTCAGTTACTGAAGTCTTCTTATGATCATCTTGTAGAAGACTTCATCTCGAATGGCTTTATAACTCAATCTTGATGCAGATTGGGTTGGTGCTTAGATCTTTTGTTACCTTGTATGCCATTCGTTGAGTGCTCTCTGATTCCATTCAGGTAGGATGTATCTTTGCAGTGCCAACCAGAGGCTTTGTTCCTTTGGATATTCTGGGAGTGCTCATTAGTTGAGAATCATACTTGCTCTACGATTCTGCCTATGCATTGTGAGCACTTCTGTTGAGGTCGTAGTTCTGCACTCTACGATTCAGCTTCGGCTGTGCAGACACTACGATCCTGAGATCAGATCTTGACACTCTACGGTTTCTACCTTGCGCTTGTTGTCTTTATCTGATCTTGCTCGACTACGATCTCTGCATGTAATCAATAGACTCTACGAACTCAGAGTGTAGTCTACGATCCTTGACATGGCTTCGGCATCAGTAGACTCTACGATCTCGAGTGTAGTCTGCGTTCCATGACTTGGCTTCGGCAGATATTCAGTCGGCTCGTAGGCAGGCTGTCTCTACGATCACGAACATGACTTCCTCAGCACACTACGATCCTGATGAAGCTCTTCTCGATATACCACGATCCTTCATCGTTTCTCCTGGTAGTCTACGAACTCCGAGATCTACTATCTTGCAGACTACGATTCTGCCTCGATAGCTCTCGAGTTATCCTTGACTCTCCTGGCAGACTACGATCCCTGGTGCAGTACTCGACGATCAGATAAGCCTATCTATTACATCATAAGATCAACCTAACATGCTTGATCTTTCTATATTTATAGTCCTTGTACATCATTTCTTTTTAAGGACCTTACAAAGCTGTTTTGCTTATGTAGGATCAACCTAACATACTTGATCAATTCATTCTAAGTCCTTGTATACATATTTCTATTATCTATCAAAGGACTTTACAGAGCTTTTCTTAATGCAAGCATACTTGCATATTATTCATTCATATATATATATATATATATATATATATATCATAATCAAATCATATGTAAATAGGAATATCATTCATATGTTTATTCCTGACAGATTGTATTAGTCATCACAAAAGCAATAAGCGTTTGCATGATTGCCAAAATCATCACGTAAACCCTTTCATGATGGGCGTATATAAGACGACCATTGTGATGATTAAAGCCATCACGTAAACTTTTCGTGATGGTTTTTTTAGTTTTTGTGATGAATTTTGGCCATAAAAATGACCATTATTTTAGTAGTGTCGGAGATAACCCTAAGAAAAGACAGCTACAACTACATCAAAGCCGGAGATAACCTCGGGAAGGGCAAAATGGTCATTTTGGCAACTCAACATTATTTTAACTCAAAATGCTTCAAAAGAAGTCCCACAAGAACCATAGCTTAAATCCTGAGTGAAAACTGCACAAAACAGCTCAACGGATAGACTACAAAGACTTAGAGATCTGATCATGGACCCATCATCCCGGATTTGGAAAATGTCTAATCCTATGTCATTGTGTAGTTCTTGTCAACGACTTTGCAGAAAAGTACAACACGCCTCCATCAGATGCCTGGATTAAAAGTTATGAAGGTTCGAGTGGACAACGCGTTGTTTGAGTGCACGTACTTCGAGAAAATGGGACCCGTAAAGCCCAAGGCAACCCGGGCAGCCGCAGGTAGATCCGCGGCTACCGCGGGTTGACCCGCGACCAATTTGGTCTATAAATAGACCCCCAATCAACTTATTTGAAAAAAAAAAAGAAAAGAGAGAAAACTTTGTCCATTTCAGCCCTTAACCTCTTCTAGAGTGCTCCAAACTTTGTGATTCTTATTTCTAAACACTTTTAAGCTTGTATTCTACGTCATATCAAAATTTAACCGATGAAAATCGAGTTTTCAAGCTCCAAAAGCAGTCTGAAGTCTTCTTGGCAGCCCCTGTAAGATTTTTCAGATTTTAAAGCTTTTTACTTGCTATATATATATATATATATATATATATATATATATATACTGCTTTTAAATATCTGCTTTAACTGCTTTTGCAATGTAGATCTTTAATATTTCGGTCTGTGGACTAGATTTATCTAAATCTAGCCAATTTAACTTTTAACTGGTTCAAAAGTGACTAAACTGGAACCGTTGAAGCTAGAATGGCTTAAATTTATTTAAATATAGTTTTCTTCTAGTTTTTATAAATATTAATAAATTATGTGAGCCTATGAGCCATGAGGTCTAAGACTCAGCTTGAGAATCTAGATCTAGTTCCCACGATGAACACTTTTCAACTGCAGTCAGTTTGTAAAATATCTATGGTGTCTGGACATCCTTGGATGACTTTCATGCTCATAAGGAGCCCGACACTGCTATGTATCTTATTTTCTCGAAGATGCTTCGCATTTCAAAAATAAAATCAATCAAGCCGAATACGAAATAAAATGAAAGTATCAAAGGCCTCAATTACTATTGAGCATAAGGGTTTGAAAACCTATTTTTCAAAACATCACTACTATATCTTGATTAAAACTAAACTTTTATACAAATCAAACCCTTTGTATATAAGTGAAAACGAGACATAACACTACTTCCAGATAATTGCATATAAGCCCAATAAACACACACACACACACACACATACAGATTAATTAGGGAATTGAAAAGTTGTGGTAACCGTATTTTCACGGAAGTCAGGGGGTGCCTAACACTTTTCCCCCGCTTAATCAAGCCCCTGAACTCTATGAATCTCGTTTTCTAAGGCCTGTTAAACAGAGTCCAACCATTGGGTCTTTGTGTAAATCTTTTTAAAATCGGTTGAGTTGGTACAACCATTTCAAATCTACCAACTAGCGACTCTGATTTTCAATTCGTCGACATTTATATGTCGGACCTTTTCAAACTCGCATTTTCAAACAAAACTCAACAAAATAGAGAACAAAAAAGGTAAGGACAGAAAAGGGTTAAAAAATTTCCCGACGTCGACAACTGGGTAGCAACTTAGAGGGACAGAAGTGTCATTCATCCAAAAAATTGTGAGAAAAAAAACATATAATCTCTCCGTTCCAAAATGATGAACAAAATACAATTTGCGCACATATTAAGAAAAATAAAAGTAGAGGAAAGAGAGTAAAAAAGTTTCAAATTTATTCTAAGTGGATTCACAATATTATATAAAGTGATGATAATTTTTATTTTTTTAATACTAATAGACCTCACTAAATAATTTAGTTACTCTTCATTTTATGTATTTTATTTCATCCATTTGGGAGCAAAAAATTTGTACGCTTTAACAAAAAAAAATGCATAATTGTCTTTTAATAATACTATGTACACAAACTGTGCATAAAAAATATGACTCATATATTTCCTAGCGATGAAAATATATAGAACATCTAATTGTATGTCCCGTTTTTTATTTTCTCTCATTTTTTTACTATTTGTGCCTAACTTATTTTATACTTTCTGTCCATTGCATTATTGTTACTTTGTACGCTATTTGGTCCTTTTTGTACAAACGATGGCTTGTATAGACGGACTAAATAACGTGGAAAAGTATAGAGATGATTCAATTAATTCGTCCGACTACTTGGTCAAATAACATCAATTTAATATTAAGCCTTGAAACGAATGCAGGAGTACTATAAAATGACATGCAGATAATAATCAATCAATCTCCTCACTTGTATGCTATTGCTAGCAGAAATGGAGCTCCATTATTCCCTATTTACTGTCATATCTTCCCTTGTCCTCCTCACTTTCACCTTCTTCCAGCTTAAGTTAGCTAAGGAACTGAAAGGTTCCAAAACACAAAAACTCCCACCCGGGCCATGGAAGTTGCCTGTAATTGGAAATATGCTGCATTTGGCAGGTAGCCTACAAATTACTCATGGTCTCCGAGACTTGGCCCTTAAACACGGACCTCTCATGCATCTACAACTTGGTGAAATTTCCGCGGTGGTTGTATCATCAGCCAGAATAGCGAAAGAGGTATTGAAAACTCATGATATTGCCTTTGCAGACAGGCCAAAGCTTGTTTCCACCAGGATTCTCTTGCGCAATGAAAAAGACTTGGTTATGTCTATCTATGGTGATTACTGGAGGCAAATGCGTAAACTATGTACAGTGGAACTCCTAAATACCAACAAAGTCTCTTTCTTTCGCTCTATTCGAGAAGAGGAGGTCTGGCGTCTTGTTCAATCAATTCAGTCATCATTAGAATCACCTATCAATCTCTCCAAAAGGTTTTCAGCTTTTACAAATGCTGTAACTTGTATAGCTACAATAGGGAAGAGGAGCCAGTTACAAGATGAGCTCGTACAGGTGATCGAAGATATAGCATCTTTGGCCGGAGGTTTTGATATTTCTGATTTGTTTCCTTCAATAAAGTTGCTTCACGTCCTGAGCGGGATGAGGCCTAAGTTGCAGACAATTCGGAAGAAGCTTGACAATATATTTGACAACATAATCCTTGAGCATAAAGAGAATCGGAACAGGACAAACAAGGGTTACGGTCTGACAGGGGAGGAGGACCTAGTTGATGTTCTTCTGAGTGTTCAAGAGAGAGGTGGCTTTGAGTTTCCCGTCACAACTGACGACATCTATGGTCTTATTTTGGTAAGGTTTTTGGCTCTCCATAGTAATTACTAAAAAACCGGATTTCATGAAATTGCCAATAATTTATCATATGTCAAGCCTGTAGGAATCAATTGCATTTGTATAGCATGTGATTTAAATTCATTAGCCTTTCATTAATTGTGACCACCTTCCTACACAAATTGCAATTCATTCTTATAGGCCTGACAGATGATTAGTGAAGGACGAATTTTTATAACTAGTTTGCATATATTCGGTAGATATAAACTTAAATGTTATTGCTCTTAGAATGCCAAAACATCATACATATCTTTACTATTACAGAACATGCTCATCGGTGGAACAGACACTTCTGCAACAGCACTTGAATGGACAATGTCCGAGTTAATAAGAAATCCCCGAGTATTGGAGAAGGTACAAGCTGAAGTGAGACAAGCTCTCAAGGGAAAGACAACAATACATGAAAATGATATCCAAGGCTTAAGTTATCTAAAACTTGTGATCAAAGAAACTTTACGGTTGCACCCACCTCTAGCCTTATTACTCCCTAGATTATGCAGAGATGAACGTCAGATTGATGGATACCAAATACCCATCGATACCAAACTCATAATTAATGCATGGGCGATTGGAAGGGATCCTGGATATTGGGTTGATGCCGAGTGTTTTGAACCAGAAAGATTCGACAACATATCTGCTGATTTTAATGGCGTTAACCTCAACTATATCCCATTTGGATCAGGAAGGCGAATGTGTCCAGGCATCTCATTTGGCGTTGCCACTGTTGAGCTTCCTCTTGCTCTTTTACTCTACCATTTTAACTGGAAGCTTCCCTTTGGGATGAAGCCAGAAAGTCTAGACATGAGTGAGACCTTTGGAGCTACTCTTAAAAGAAAAAATAACTTGTGCTTAATTGCCACCTCTTGCATTCCAAGCAACAACTAAAGTTGAACAACCAGCCATGCAGAAATTCACGCGGAAGTTTTGGAGTTTACATAAAGGAGCTGCAATGGCATGACAGTTGCATTTGTATTACCTTGAATTTTTAAGCTCTACTATATAAAATGCAACTTGTTTTTCTAGACTGTCAAAATGAACTGCCCATTTACATGACTACCTAAAATCTAGATCATTAATACTCTATATGTTACAAATTTTAAGATCATTGTTAACTTTTGATCTTATATGTTTACAATTATAGTTGTCCTATATATACACGTATGATAACCACGTAAGTCAGAATCAAGGGATTTACAAAATCAACTAAGCTAGAATCAAGGAATTTACAAAATCAAAGGATTTATAAAATCAAAAATTCTCAAGAGATAATTATGGTAATTCATAAACAATATCTTAACTACATGCTGATTATTAGCTAGTATTAATATTGTTAGAATTTAAGCCAAAATTAAAGTGGATTTAATTAATTATTTAAATTGAATCCACATATCAATGTGTTCTACTCCATGAGTAGATAAAATTAAGTATTTGTAAACTCAAATTTATGGAGTAATGGATGATATATTAACTCCCAAAGATCATCATTGGAAATGATAAATGATACTCCCTCCGTCCCATAGTTATAGGCTGATTTTCCATTTTGAGATGTCCCAATATATAAGCTACTTACTATTTATAAAATTTAGTTGGTTCATTGTTTTACTTTTATGCCCTTATAATAAATATTCAACCATTACTCTTTTTTTGAAGAAACAACATTCAATGTCATTATTTTCATCACCACATTTAATGTTGTTGTATTCTCTTTGGTTAAAGTTCTATGGTTATGGACTTTAATGGTCAGTACACGTCAATCAATGAAATTGAGAGTTCTAGTGTGATAAGTAAGGAGTAATTAACTTATTCATTAATTTCATATTAAGGGGTATATGTAGAAAATTATGTTAAAAATTGCCACTTAAACTGATTTTTTTAAACTATGTGTCAAAAGAAATCAACCTATAACTATGGGACGGAGGGAGTAATAAATACATGTGGGAAGCCAAGTCCTACATCGGTTAAGAGCTAAAGAATTATTGAGTTTATATACTAGAAAGTTGCTCTTGGGTTTGGGCCCTAAGGGGCACCCCACTTTTGTAAAAGGGAAAGGACCTAGCTAAGGCTTGGTTCGAACCCATATCTTGTGTTGATCTTAGGCCATTTGACTCAAATTTCGAGGCTCTCTACCGAGGGTCGCGTGTCTTAATTTGTATATAATTTTTAGAAAAAAATTATTTAAATTTAAATTTATTATTTTATTTAGTTCTATTATGTCGTTTTGATAAATATTATTTATTATCAATACTGTGTCGTTTTGGCAAAGGCTATCTGCCTGAATAGGCGCTGCAAAATTACGTCGTTTTTGCCTGAACTGACGCACCTTTTCTGTTAAGCCTTAAACTACGTCGTTTCTGTTCTGATCAAACTAAAACTACGTCGTATATATTGTGGCCCGAATGGACGAGCTCATTTTGCAAAGGATCAAAACTACGTCGTTTTGACCAAAAAATGCCATGTCATGCTATGCCTTTTTATAAAGTATTTCATGCCTTTTCAAGGGTTAATACCCCATCCAAAGTGTCACCTACCCCTCCTATAAATAGATAGGGGGAAACCCATTCAAATCATTCATTTTACAAGCTTTCAAGCATTACAAAGTTCATTTGTTCATCAGTTTTTCATAGTTAGTTTGAGAGAGAGTTCTAAACTTTTATTTGGTTCGTTGAGTATACTATTTGGAGTGCTAATATAGTATACATTGTCATTGTATCCTGGGAGACAAGTGCTATCAACTCTGAGCACCGTATGCAGGGCATAATTGTCTTAAAAACATAGTACCAAGTACTATTCTTAACAAATTAAGTTCTGCAGTTTGAGATAAGTTAATATATATATATATATATATATATATATATATATATATAGGGTCAGGATCAGGTAAGGGATCCCTTACTTTCTTAAAATGAGGACTTTTTTTTTTTTGCTTTTTTAAAAAAACAAAAAAAAAAAGTTTAATATTTTATGGAATCGAAATTTTTCATACTGAGTGTTTTGGGTGTGATTTGAGTGCATTATAACAAAACATGTATGTATGCAGTCTGGGAGACTGTACCACCACTTTGGTATAGGTATTCAAAACACGCCCAAAACATTGTATTATAGAAAATTTGAGTTCCATAAATATTAAACTTTTTTTAGTTGTTTTAAAAAAAAAAAAAAAAAAAAAAAAAAAAAGTCCTCATTTTAAGAAAATAAGGATCCTTACTTGATTATTTCAATATATATATATATATATATATATATATATATATATATATATATATATATATATAGTGTTCATTCTCTTTCGAAAATAATCTTAAGACAATTATTTTGTTTGATTATTTCTATATATATATATATATATATATATATATATATATTTGAGATATGGTTATCGATACATTATCTATAATCGGTTCTTCTTCTACACTACTATTCCAAATGTTCATGTGAACTATGGTGTAAGACCCCAACTTATTATAAATAAAATCAAATTTCCTCTATTTATTATTGTGAATAATAAAGTATTAATTTGTTATAATACTTAGGTTATGGGAGAAATGTGCAAATTTTGCAAAATAAGCAAGTGGTTATAAAATATTCATAGTTGTTGGGGAATATTCGTTTGGTCGTGGAATATTCTTTACGTTTGGGAATATTAAATGCGACGCAGTGTGACCATTTGTGGGTCCCATAACGGATAACGGTCGAATGAAGACAATGATAAATTTGAGTTTTTACAAATAACGGCGTAATGGTTACTGCAAGTATTAATCTTTGTTGGAATACACGGTGGTTAAAATACGATGTCTGAGTGGTCGCACAAGAAGACATTACGGTATTGCATAGTATTGTTGAATTATTGATTCTTACGTAAGAAAGCACTACTCAATAATTGTTACAGTAATTACTGTTCAATATTTTATTTTATTGATTCAATAATTGCTGCGTTGATATTTTATATTATTGTTGTTCAATAATTATCACTGCACAACATCTCCATTATCATATCAATAATTCATATTATTTGGAATAATATTGTTAGATAACATTATTGGCAATGTCTAGAAAGTTCTGTCAAGGAGAGGTTTGGTCACCTAATCATGCGCTTGAAGAAGGAGAAATCCTTATCGAAAAGCCCCTCTTTCACAGGGGAACTGATCATCATTATTGTGATTTTGTAATATTATTTGTGAATAATTAATTATTGATTTATATGATAAGGAAATATTTATTTGATGCGGATATAAATGATGGATTTATTTATGTGGTTATAAATGAAGGAATTAATGTTGAGGTGTTTTATCAGTATTTTGTCGGATTGGAAGTATTTAAAAATCATCCGTTTGTGGATTTCAGATATTTTTTGTATGGAATTTGGAAAAATTTTCTTCTGTAAAGTTGTAGAGAATTCGATTTCGTGTGGAATGAATATAAAATTCGTATTTTTCTGATAAACTGGCTATTTTCTATGAATTACTGTAGTTTCAGAAAATAAAATAATTTTTATTAATTTATGGGTGGGACCCACTTTTGTGATTTAAAGCATGAGGGCTGCTGGGATTTTTCAAGAGTGGCATGCTAGTCTTTGATGGCTAGCATGCGTAGAATGAAGAATAAATAAAATATTATTTTATTATTTTAGTCTCCTATGGCGTTCTAGCATTTTCCTATAAATAGGCGATTAGGTTAGAATTGAAAATCACACCAGAAACAAGTTTTCTTTCTCTCTATATTTTTGAGCGTATTTTAGTAAGTATTTTGATACTTTGAGAGTTGCTATTCAGTGCAAGTTTCTGTCAGCACTATATCCGAAATTCAGTCAGAAGTACGGTTATTTTGAGGTAAGGGATGTTATTTTCTTCTTAAATGATATTATTTTCTTCAATATCATTATGCCAAAATATTTGTTTGAACTTTTTATCAAATTTGAAACTTTTTGTGTCGGAGTTACTATTCACGTATACGGCACTATTCATCGAAAAATGAAATTTTCTTCTTTTTGGTCCAAGATGTCTATTATGGTTACTATCTTTGATTGTATCCATGTTTTGATATTTATTTTTGAATTATGCTTCAAAATTGGTTATTATAGAGTATTATTGATCTTGGATAAACTGTGATACGAATCCCTAACATTTGTCCTTCGTCTCCTTTGGATTCATTTTATTTAAAATATTTTTCATCATCCTCACCCTAAATGATGATATTAATTGAATATCTTTGGCTTCGTAGTGCAAAGATGAATGATTACCTAATGAATATCTTTGGCTCAGTAGTGCAAAGATGAGCAGTGTTGCGATGAACATGACTAACCTGGTGATACAAATGAATATCTTTGGCCTGTAGTGCAAAGATGAATATTTGATTCAAGATGTATATTGATTGATGTTACAGGAATAAAATATTGATGATGGACTTTTAAATCTTAGAAGATTGTAGAATTCTTTCTCTACTTGACTCTTCTAATGGATTGTTGTTTCGCTGCAGTTGTTGATCTAAAACTTGTTGTCTATTATATTTTATCGATTATTCCTGTTGAAGACTAATGATAATTTGTTGTATATTATCTTAGTCATAATATTCTTTTATCGGGCTCATTGAGCTCACCCTTTTCTTTTTATTCCATTGTTCTTCTCGGGAGGAGATAATTTAGCGAGAACTAAATTGGGTATAGAGTGGTGATTCAAGATAGTTGTTTTAGTAGTCCTTACTATTTTGTAAAATAGTGTATCAATAATTGTAATGAGGACTCCTTTTGAGTTTGTATACTCTCTATTAGACAATAGTTGTATTCAAACTCACAGTATATGTGTTGTCGTATTTTGCACGACAATTGTATTACTGAAGTTGTATTTATTTCTGTACCATGTATTTGGCGACTCAGAATGGGTGATGTATACCTATTTTGGGGGCATCACAGTTGGTATCAAAGCTTAGGGATATGATCCCTGACTGAGATGTGAGACAAGAACTAGGAGGGGAGAGACGGGAAATTGCTTCGTTAGTATGACCTGACTAAGTTTATTTGGTATTTATTTGGTCGGTCAGAGTATAAGGATAATATATAACATGACTATTAACCCTTGTTTTATGGCAGTATTTAAGAATGGCAGCTGAGAACGTTAATAATGGAGTAAATCAGACCGTGGAGACACCTTTGATCACCACCCAGGGGAACGTGCAATGGAAAAATAATATTCTTCCTGTAAACAACACTACCGAACAAATGATGAATGGGGATGTTTAGAAGCTTTTTGTAGTTCATGCAAAACTAGACGAGGGAGACCCGTGCACAGAATACGGGTTGAAATGATAGTAATGCGAGGTTTGTCACAGCTAAGCAGTTCAAGTAGTTGGGACCACCAGAATTTATTGGAAAGCCGGATCCGATCAAGGCGGAAACGTGGGTCAAGCAAATTACCAAGATATTCGATGTCTTGGGATGCACGGAGGAACAAAAGGTTCCATTCTCCACCTTTATGTTCCGCGGTGAGGCAGACTACTGGTGGAAATCGGTGAAGCGTACCCAGCCTGCTGCACTCAACATGTCTTGGGAAACGTTTCAGAAACTATTTAATGACAAGTACTTTCGTGAAAGTATTCGTCATATGAAGGAGGTGGAGTTTATCAAACTGGAACAAAACAACATGACGGTGTCCCAGTACGAGGCGAAGTTTGTAGAGTTATCCAGGTTTGCACTTCATTTGGTCGAAAATGAGGAACGAATGACGATGATGTTTCTGAGAGGTCTAAAGCCCAAGATTTGGCAATATCTTATATCTCATAAATTTTTTTTATATTCAGATGTTGTAAATAGGGCTCAATTATTAGAGCGATATAATGAGTATGTACAACAGAGGGACCACAACCAGGGTCATACCGGTGGCAGCTGTAAAACCCCAACTTTTTGAATAAAGATGAATTTTCTATAAATATTATTTTTGAATATTATGGAGTGAAATTGATATAATGTTATAGTTGTGGGTAATATTTATAAATTTTGCAAAGTACGCAAGTTGTTATATAATATTCGATTGGTGGGGAATATTCATTTTAACAGGAATATTCGCATAACACCAAGACAATCATTGGTGGAACCCATTAACGAAATTATTATCGGATCGAGAAAACGACAAAAATACTTTATGAAAATAACGACGGAAGTTTTATGTTAATCTGTTGAAACACACGGTGTTAAAGGCATACGATGTCGCGTGGTTGCATAAGAAGACACTACAGTATTAATTATTGATGCTTACGTGATAAGTCACTCGCTTTTGTTGGTATTATTAATGTAATAATATGTAAAATCTTTTTTATATAAAACAAAATACTTTTTTATAAAGTTATCATTTTATTAGACAATAATTAGAATATATTATATTTTATTATGCATAGTATTTGCATAGTGCATGCATAGTGTTTGCATAGTAAAATCTTTTGTAAAGTTATTCGTTTTATTAGATTATGAATAGAATATATTTTATTTTATTTAAAAGATTTTTCTTTAAATATGGATCGTCAGATTAAAGTAAATCAATCTGGACCGTTCATGAGTTAGTTACTATGCAGTCCATTTTTCTATAAATAGAAGCTCATTCCTTCATTATTTTCTTACGAATTCACTGAAACTCTAGAGAGATAAACTATAGAGAGAAAGAAGAAAGTATTATGCTACTTCACTACTTATATATCCAGTACTCTTCTTCTTAAGGTTGGGAATATTATTTGTTGTACTGTAAGGGTGTTATTCTTTTGTATTCATGAAGAGAACTTATGTTATTCCATTCTTTATTATTCTCGTTGAATAACTCAGATACATGAGCTACCCTATACTTGGTGACATTCTTCTATTATTCCGTCTTTACTTATTCCGTTGAATATCCACATCATGCGCTTTTACGGTGGGACCGATTCCGCCTTTATTATTCCGTTGAAATATATCGCATCATGCGTTTTATGGGATCTAGTTCCGTCTTTATTATTATTCTGTTGGAATATCCTCGTCATGCATGCGTTTTTACGCGGGGACGATTCCGCCCTTATTAGTATTCTCGTTAGAATAACTCATCTATGCAATACCGCATGCATGCATGGTGATTTCATTGTTATTCCATTCTTTATTATTCATTGGAACATCCTCTTGGCATGTAATTTCTCGACTCGGTTCCGTTATTTAGTATTCTGTTGAATAACTCGTCTATGCAAGGCACCGCATGCATGGTGATTTCTTTTGTTATTCCATTCTTTATTATACTCGGTTGGTTAAAGTTTTGACTTCTATACTCCATGAAATTAGTGGATTATCCGATGATAATTGCGCTTCATCCAAAGATCTTTTCATGAAAATATTCTTACGAGCATTCTTGAGTTTTACTCTACAAAGCAAATATCATGTTGACAATTTGGACGTTATTGGTTCTTGGACAAATTAATTCTTGAACTTGTTTTATTGAATTCTTATATCATTGTCATCATCCTCATATTTATATTTTTGAAAGTCATTTGTGGCTCAGAGTGCATAGATGGACTTGGTATGATTATGACCGAGGATTATTCTTGTAATCATGGACCGTAATGTTACAAAGGATGTGGTAAAAGTCCTCATTGGCCCGTAGTGCATTGATGGATGATTGTTGGCATGATCATGACCATTAATGAATACGCAAATATTCTTGGCCCATAGTGCATGGATAATTGTGGTCGTGATACTAAAGAATATCCTCGCAGTAGTGCGGGGGTGATTCGATGATGTGGATTATTTATTGTTCGAGTCCTAGCGATAAAAGTGATGAAAAACCTTTTAAATCATAAGAGATAGTAGATTTTATTCTTTACTTGACTCTTTTAATGGATTGCTTGTTCCACTATAGTTAAACTTGATGTTTGTTATATTGTATCAGTTTAACACTATTTAAGGCTAATGATAATTTATTCGTATTATCTTAGTCATAATATTTCATCTTGGGCTAGTTGAGCTCACCCTTTCTTTCACTTTTTCTCTTCGAGAAAATTAGAATATAAATTTGGGCAGCCTGGGAGCGGAGTGATGGTCCTAGATGGTGCATTAGTAGTCCTCCTTTATTACGTGAAATAGTGTGATAATAATTGTAATGAGGACTCCTTTTGAGTTTGTATACTCTCTAGTAGACAATATTTGTATTCAAACTCATAGTTTATGTTTTGTCGTATTATACACTGACAGTTGTATTATTAAGTTGTATTTGAATTCTGTACCATGTATCTGGCGACTCAAGATGGGTGATGTATACCTAATTTTGGGGGCGTCACAGTTGGTATCAAAGCATAGGGATATGATCCCTGCTAAGATGTGAGACTAGAACTAGGAGGGAGAGCGGAATTCCTTCGCTAGTATGACCTACTTAAATTTATTTTGTATTTAAATTGGTTGGTCAGAGTTTAGAGATAATATGTTACATGTCAACTAACCCTTGTTTTGTGGCAGTATATGAAAATGACATCCGAGAATGTTGAGAATAGCAATGGAGCACAAGAGACCATTGAGTCTCCACATATTAATAATCAGGATAATGTGCATCAGGAAGGCGACAATTCTCATGCAAACAACAACATGAACCAAATGATGAATGATGGATTGTTCAGAGGCTTTATGCAATTCATGCAACATCAGGCGAGAGCGGCTCCTGTCCGAAATGTAGGTAGAAACACTGGAAACTCTCTGACGGTCACTAATTAAAGCAGTTCAGGAGATTTGGGACCACCGACGTTTATTGGAGAGCCAAAACCACTTAAGGCGGAAGCATGGATAAAGCAGATCACCAAGATATTTGATGTCTTGGGATGCTCCAAGGAGCAAAAGGTTCCTTCGCCACCTTCATGTTGCGTGAAGAGGCGACATTGGTGGGAATCAGTAAGCGATCCGACTGGACGACTCAAGATGTCTTGGGAGAAGTTCCAAGAGCTATTCAACGACAAGTACTTTCCCAAAAGTATTTCATCACATGAAAGAAGTGGAGTTTATCAAATTGGAACAAAACAATATGATCGTGTCGCAATAACACGAGGCTAAATTTGCGGTTATCCGGTTTGCATCCCATTTGGTCGATAATGAAAGAGTGAATGACGCGAATGTTTTTAAGAGGTTTGAAACCAGGAGATACGTCAATATCTTATTTCTCATAAAGCGTGTTTGTACTCGGATGTTGTAAATAGGGCTCGATTATTGGAGAGCGCTTGAACGAGTCAACACAACCAAGAGAAAGCGGTAAAAGATAAAAATACCCGGTGGTATCACCATCGAAGCGGTGACAACAAACGTGGAGGAATCAACATGCGAAATGGTAACCACTTCGGTGGTAATCATGGCCAAGACAGTAAAAATGGACATTTCAAGAAAAGGAGATTCAACAATGATGGAAGGACGTCAGCACCAACACCCGTTGTTAAGGAAGGAGAACGACCACCTATCATATGCTTCAAATGCGGAGGGGAGGGACACATCAATTCAAACTGCGCGATGCCGTCCAAAACATGTTATAATTATGGAAGAGAAGGTCACTTAGCCCGATTTTGTCATTCACCGAAGACAAGTTCAGCCAGGATGGAGGCACCAAAGGCCATCCCAGAAAAGTCAAAGCCGGTAGTGCAAGGGAGAGCGTTTGTTGTGACCTCCCATAAAGCAAGGAACCCGAATGAGATCATCACGGATAAGTTTATCATAAACTCTAGCGAAGTCTATAACTTATTTGATACCGGTTCTACCCATTCTTTTATTTCTCCTACTTGCGCTCAACGATTAAATTTGACTCCAGAGAAATTAGACTTTGACTTATCTATAGAAACTCCGTTGGGAGAAACCTTCATTACATCCACTATTTATAAGTCTTGTTTGGTTCAAATCGATACCCTCACATTACCTGTCGATCTTATTTAATTAAAAATACTTGCATTTGACGTAATTCTAGGGATTGATTGGTTAACTACTCATCATGCAAAAATTGATTATTTTCGTAAGATTGTTAGCTTTCATATTCCTAACCAATCTATTATGAGAATTCAAGACACCAAACCATTAAAATCAATCACTGTCATCTCAAGCCATAAAGCTATTTGTTTATTAAAAAATGGATGTCAAGCTTTCTTAGCTCATGTCACGGATCTAAACAAAAATACGTCAGTTTTGAATGATATTTCTATTGTTAATGAATTTCTTAACGTATTCCTTGAAGAACTTCACGGCCTACCCCAGGCGTGAAATTGAATTTTGTATCGACATTGAACACAGTACAAAACCTATTTCCAAAGCCCATATCGAATGGCTCTATTGAACTTCGTGGAGTTAAAGACCCAACTCTGTGAATTGTTAGACATCGGTTTCATTCGGCCCTAGTACTTCTCCTTGGGGTGCTCATTCTATCTCGTGAAAAAGAAAGATGGGAGTATGCGACTTTGTATTGATTATCTGGAGTTGAATCATGTCACCATCAAAAATAGGTACCCATTGCCACGTATTGATGACTTGTTTGACCAGTTGCAAGGAGCCAAATTCTTTTCAAAGATTGATCTTCGTTCCAGATATCACCAATTGAATATTAGAACCGATGACATTCCAAAGACGACTTTCAGAAGTCGGTACGGGCATTATGAATTCCTAGTCATGTCCTTTGGATTGACTAATGCTCCTGCTGCCTTCATGGATATGATGAACCGAGTATTCAAGGAATATTTGGATCACTTTGTGGTCGTCTTTATTGATGACATCCTCATATATTCCAAAACCCGTGAAGATCATGAGCAACACTTGAGGCTGATGCTCCAAAAGCTTCGTAAATATAAGCTTTATGCCAAGTTGAAGAAATGCGAGTTCTGGCTTGAGGAAGTAGCATTCCTTGGGCACGTGGTATCAAGTCATGGAATATCCATTAACCCAAAGAAAGATTGATGCTATTCAAAGTCGGGAGCAACCTAAATCGATGACCAAAGTCGTTGCTTTCTCGAACATTTGGTTATTATCGGAGATTCGTAGAAGGGTTTTCTCGAATCGCTACTCCACTAACTCATTGACTCGGAAAGATACAAAGTTCGGTTGGAGCGAGGAATGTGAGAAGAGTTTTCAAGAACTCAAGAGAGACTCATTTTCAAAGACTGTTCGACAATACCATCCGTTCGGAGGGATTTGTCATCTCTGATGATGCTTGGGCAAAGGGTTAGGATGTGTTCTCATGCAACATGGGAAAGTCATAGCCTATGCCTCACGACAACTCAAAGAATATGAGAGGAATTATCCTACTCATGATCTAGATTAGCCGTTGTTGTCTTCGCACTAAAGATTTGGAGGCATTACTTGTATGGGAGAAAGTGGAGATCTTTCTGAGATCATAAAAGCCTCAAATATTTCTTCACTCAAAAGGAACTCAACATGCGACAACGACGTTGGCTTGAACTGTTGAAAGATTATGATCATACCATCCAATACCATCCTGGAAAAGCGAACGTGGTAGCTGACGCATTGAGTAGAAGATCATATGCGGGTGCGAGTGCAATATTGTCAACGCAAAGGCCCATTTTGTATGACTTGCAAAGGATGGAGATAGAGATAAAGACTTCAGGGACCCATGTGATGATGGAAAATATACGAGTAGAACCGACTTTAATTGATAAAGTTAAAGTTGCTCAAGCTACTGATCCCGAGCCGGCGCGCATTATGAGGAAGAAAGTGCAAGAAGGTGCTATAGGAAGCAAGAATTGATGAAGAAGGAATACTTGAGACAACTCCGGACTTTTGTGTTCTAACGATCCCGAAAGTTAAAGTATAAAATCATGATGAGGCGCATAACACACCGTTTGCAATCCATCGGGAGTACCAAAATGTATCGTGATCTTCGTCATACATTTTGGTGGAGCAATATGAAGAGAGAGATAATATTTGTTTATCTCAAGGTGTCTAACTTGTCAACGAGTCAAGGCGAGACATTAAGTTCCAAAAGGTCCATCATACCCACTTAAAATTCCAGAATGGAAGTGGGAGCACATTACCATGGATTTCGTTACTGGTCTTCCCAAGGTTTCTCAAGGCATTGATGCAATTTGGGTCATTGTTGATAGATTTACCAAATCTGCTCATTTCTTACCATTACGAGAAACTTATACACTTGAACGTCTTGCTTGTATGTACATAAACGAGATTGTAAGACTGCATGGTATGCCAGTATCCATAGTTTCTGATCGAGACCCAAGATTCACTTCACAATTTTGGGTTAGTTTGCAAAAAGCTATGGGGACGGATTTACGATTTAGTTCGGCATATCATCCTCAGACGGACGGACAATGAGAGAGGACTATTCAAACTCTGGAAGATTTATTAAGACTCTGTGTCCTTGACTTCAAGGGAAGTTGGGACAAGTTTTTACTGTTGGTGGAGTTTTCCTACAACAACAGTTATCAAGCAAGCATTGGTATGGCTCCATTCGAGGCATTGTATGGAAGAAAGTGTCGTTCTCCAGTATGCTGGGATGAGGTGGGTGAAGCAACGTTGTTGGGATCGGAGTTGGTACATATGACTACGGAAAAGATTCAAACGATCCGATAACGTATAAAAACCTCACAAGATCGACAAAAGAGTTATGCTGATCTTCATTGAAAGAACGTGGAATTTGATATAGGAGATCATGTGTTATTACGAGTTTCTCTGTGGAAAGGAGTTACGAGATTTGGAAAGAGAGGAAAGCTCAATCCTCGATTCATTGGCCCATTTTTAATCCTCGATCGAGTAGGGGCGTGGGCCTATAGACTCGCTTTTACCGCCAAGTATGTCTCGTGTTCATCGCGTTTTTCACATATTTATGTTACATAAATATGTGGAAGACCCAACCACATTATTGAGTTAGAACCGGACGAAATAAGCGGAAGATTTGACGTATGGAGAGGTTCCTATTCAAATCTTGGATAAGAAAGAACATATTCTACGCTCCAAGGTTATACCTCAAGTCAAAGTTTTGTGGAGAAACCACGATGTTGAGGAAATGACTTGGGTGTTAGAATCTGAAATGAAATCAAGGTATCCTTACCTCTTCGATATACCAGTCGCATTCTAATTTCGAGGGCTTAAATTTCATAAGAAGGGAGATTGTAAAACCCCAACTTTTTGAATAAAGATGAATTTTCTATAAATATTATTTTTGAATATTATGGAGTGAAATTGATATAATGTTATAGTTGTGGGTAATATTTATAAATTTTGCAAAGTACGCAAGTTGTTATATAATATTCGATTGGTCGGGAAATATTCGTTTTTAACAGGAATATTAACATAACAACACAATCATTGGTGGACCCCATAATGTAATTATTATTTCGGATTGAGAAAACGATAAAAATACTTTATGAAAATAACGACGGAAGTTTTTTACCGTTAATCTGTTGAAACACCGGTGTTAAAAAGTACAAGAATACGCGTGGTTGCATAGTAGCAATACGGTATTAATTATTGATGCTTACGTGATAAGTCACTCAGCTTTTGTTGGTATTATTAATGTAATAATCTGAGAAAATCTTTTTATATAAAATGGAATACTTTTATAAATTTATCTATTTTATTAGACAATAATTAGAATATATTATATTTTATTATGCATAGTGTTTGCATAGTGCCTGCATAGTGTTTGCATAGTAAAATCTTTTATAAAGTAATTCGTTTTATTAGATTATAAATAGAATATATTATATTTTATTTAAAATATTTTGCTTTAAATATGGATCGTCAGATTAAAGTAAATCAATCTGGACCATTCATGAGTTAGTTACTATGCAGTCCATTTTTCTATAAATAGAAGCTCATTCCTTTATTATTTTCTTACGAATTCACTGAAACTCTAGAGAGATAAACTATAGAAAGAAAGAATAAAGTATTCTGCTACTTCACTACTTATATATCCAAAGACTCTTCTTCTTAAGGTAGGGAATATTATTTGTTGTACTCGTAAGTGGGTGTTATTCTTTTGTATTCATGAAGAGAACTTATGTTATTCCATTCTTTATTATTACGTTGAATAACTCAGACACGCGGGCTACCCTATACTTGGTGACATTCTTCTATTATTTCGTCTTTTACTATCTCGTTGGAATATCCCGCCTGCAATGCGTTTTTTGGGACCGATTTAAATCCTTATTAGTATTCTCATTGGAATAACCTGTCATGCTGAAGTACCGCATGCATGGTGATTTTGTTGTTATTCCATTCTTTATTATTTTGTTGGAACATCCTCTTGCATGTAATTTACTTTGACTTGGTTCCGATTATTTAGTATTCGTTGGAATAACCTGCTCATGCTAAGTAATCGCATGCATGGTGATTTCTTTTGTTATTCCATTCTTTATTATACTCAGTTGGTTATAGTTTTGACTTCCATACTCCATAAAATTAGTGAAATATCCTTGATAATTGCGCTTCATCCAATATCTCTTCATGAAAATATTCTTCTGAGCATTCTTGAAATTTACTCTACAAAGCAGTATCATGTTGACAATTTGGACGTTATTGGTTCTTGGACAAATTAATTCTTGAACTTGTTTTATTGAATTCTTATATCATTGTCATCATCCTCATATTTATATTTTTTGAAAGTCATCGTATTCTGTAGTGCATAGATGGACTTGGTATGATTATGACCAGGGATTATTCGGTGTAATCATGACCGTAATGTTACAAAAGATGTGGTAAAAGTCCTCATTGGCTCGTAGTGCATTGATGGACAGTTGTTGGCATGATCATGACCATTAATGAATACACAAATATTCTTGGCCCGTAGTGCATGGATAATTGTGGTCGTGATACTAAAGAATATCCTTGGCCGTAGTGTAGGGGTGATTCGATGATGTGAATTATTTAATAAGTTGAGTCCCAGCGATAAAAGTGATGAAAAACCTTTTAAATCATAAAAGATAGTAGATTTTATTCTCTACTTGACTCTTTTAATGGATTGCTTGTTCCGCTACAGTTAAACTTGATGTTTGTTATATTGTATCAGTTTAACCTTGTTTAAGGCTAATAATAATTTATTCGCATTATCTTAGTCATAATATTTCTTCATCGGGCTAGTTGAGCTCACCCTTTCTTTCACCGTTTTTTCTTGAGAGAAAATAAGAATATATTTGGAATGAGTCTGGGAACGGAGTGATGGTCCTAGATGGTGCATTAGTATTCCTCACTATTCGCGTGAAATAGTGTGATAATAATTGTAATGAGGACTCCTTTTGAGTTTGTATACTCTCTAGTAGACAATATTTGTATTCAAACTCATAGATTTATGTTTTGTCGTATTGTACACGGCAGTTGTATTATTAAGTTGTATTTGAATTACGTACCATGTATCCGGCAACTCAAGATGGGTGATGTATACCTAATTTTGGGGTGTCCATAATGATCATCGGAGCAATGACAACTAGAGGAAGGAAAGCATTCGGACAAAAGCGGTAACCACCGGTGGTAATCGTGGTCGTGATAATAGAAGGAGCGAGTCGGGAGGAGATTTCAAGAGGAGAAGGTACAACAATGATAACGTGAAGACGTCATCACAAACATCAATTGTTTTTAAGGGAGGAGAACGAGCACCGGTCGTTTGTTACAAATGCGGGAAAGAGGGACACATCAGCCCAAACTGCCCACAACAATCCAAGGTGTGTTATAACTGTGGAAAGGAAGGTCATATAGCTATAGATTGTCTAGTTGCAAAACCAAGTTCAAGCGGGGATGGTGACTCAAAAGGTCGTGTCCGGACAAGTCAAAGTCGGTGGTTCCTGGAAGGGCGTTTGTTGTGACTGCACAAAATACGAGGAACCCAAACGAGGTGATCACGGGTAAGCTTATCATAAACTCTTGCGAAGTTTATACCTTACTAGATACCGGTTCTACCCATTCTTTTATCTCTCCTACTTGTGCCGTTTAAACTTGACTCCGGAGAAATTAGACCTTGACTTATCTGTTGAGACTCCGTTAGGAGAAACTTTCATTACATCTACTGTTTATAAATCTTGCTTGATTCAAGTCGGTACCATCACATTACCTGCCGACCTTATTTCGTTGAAAATTCTTGCATTTAATGTGATTTTAGGGATTGATTGGTTAACCACGCATCATGTTAAAATTGATTGTTTTCATAAGGTTGTTAGTTTTCATATTCCTAACCAACCTATTATGCGAATTCAAACAACCAAACCATTAAAGTCAACCACTGTCATATCAAGCCATAAAGCTATTCGTTTATTGAAAAATGGATGTCAAGCTTTCTTAGCCCATGTCACGAACTTGAACAAAAACACGTCAGATTTGAATAAAATTTCTGTTGTTAGTGAATTTCCTGAAGAACTTCCCAGTCTACCCCCAGAACGTGAAGTTGAATTCTTTATTGATCTTGAACCTGGTATAAAGCCCATTTCTAAAACCCCATATCTAATGGCTCGTATTGAACTTCAGGAGTTAAAGGTCCAACTACAGGAGTTGTTGGACATCGGTTTCATTCGTCCTAGTACATCTCCTTGGGGTGCTCCTGTGTTATTTGTAAAGAAGAAAGACGGGAGTATGCGACTTTGTATTGACTACCGAGAATTGAACCATGCCACTATCAAGAATAGGTATCTGCTACCTCGCATTGATGACCTGTTTGACCAGTTGCAAGGAGCACAATTCTTTTCAAAGATCGATCTTCGTTCTGGATATCATCAGTTGAAGATTAAAACTGAGGATATTCCAAAGACTGCCTTCAGAACTCGATACGGGCATTATGAATTCTTAGTCATGTCTTTTGGATTGACTAATGACCCTGCTGCTTTCATGGATATGATGAATCGTGTGTTCAAAGAATATTTAGATCAGTTCGTTGTTGTCTTTATTGATGACATCCTGATCTATTCCAAAAGCTGTGAAGATCATGAGCACCATTTGAAGCTGGCACTGCAAAGGATTCGTGATAACAAGTTGTATGCCAAGCTGAAGAAATGCGAGTTCTGGCTTGAGGAAGTAGCATTCTTTGGGCACGTGGTGTCAAAACATGGAGTATTTGTCTACCCGGCGAAGATTGAAGCCACACAAAGTTGGGAGCAAGCAAAGTCGGTGGGATCAAGACGTAAGAGTCGGGCTTAGCTGGTTACTATCGGAGATTCGTGGAAGAATTTTCTCGAATCGCTACTCCGTTAACTCAGCTGACTCATAAAGATATAAAATTCTGTTGGAACGAGGATTGTGAGAAGAGTTTTCAAGAACTCAAGATGAGACTCATTTCGGCACATGTTCTGAAAAATACCATCTGGTTCGGATGGATTTGTTATCTACAGCGATGCTTCAGGCAAAGGGTTAGGATGTGTTCTCATGCAACATGGGAAAGTCATAGCCTATGCCTCACGAAAACTCAAAGAATATGAGAGGAATTATCCTACTCATGATCTCGAGTTGGCAGCAGTCGTTTTTGCGTTGAAGATCTGGAGACACTACCTGTATGGGGAGAAAGTGGAGATCTATACAGATCATAAAAGCTTCAAATATTTTTTCACCCAAAAGGAATTAACTCAATATGCGGAAACGACGTTGGCTCCAGCTGTTGAAAGATTACGATCATACCATCCAATATCATCTTGGAAAAGCAAACGTGGTAGCTGACACATTGAGTAGAAGATCATACTCGGGTACGAGTGCAATGTTGTTAACACAAAGGTCCATTTTGTATGATTTGCAAAGGGTGGAGATAGAGGTAAAGGCTCCAAGTACCCACATGATGATATCAAATATACGATTAGAACTGACTTTAATCGATAAAGTTAAAGCTGTTCAAGCTACGGACATGGAGCTGATGCGTATGAAGAAGAAAGTGCAAGAAGGTGCTATTCCAGAAGTAAGAATCGATGAAGAAGGAATACTTCGAGTCAACTCCAGACTTTGTGTTCCTAACGATTCTAACTTGAAGCATAGAATCATGACGGAGGCACACAACACACCGTTTGCAATCCATCCTGGGAGTACCAAAATGTATCATGATCTTCGATATACATTTTGGTGGAATAATATGAAGAGAGAGATTGCGGAGTTTATCTCGAGGTGTTTAACTTGTCAACGTGTAAAAGCAGAGCATCAAGTGCCAAAGGGTCCATTAAAACCACTTGAGATTCTGAAATGGAAGTGGGAACACATTACTATGGATTTCGTTATGGGTCTTCCCAAGGTTTCTCAAGGCATATATGTGATTTGGGTTATTGTTGATAGATTAACTAAGTCTGCCCATTTCTTGCCTATACGGGAGACTTATTCCCTTGAACGTCTTGCTAGTATGTACGTGAATGAGATTGTGAGATTGCATGGCATGCCAGTATCCATAGTTTCGGATCGTGACCCAAGATTCACTTCACAATTTTGGGTTAGCTTGCAGAAAGCTATGGGCACAGATTTATGATTCAGTTCGGCATACCATCCTCAAATGGACGGGCAATCAGAGAGGACTATTCAAACTCTTGAAGATCTATTAAGGTGGCTCTGTGTCCTAGATTTCAAAGGGAGTTGGGATAAGTACCTACCATTGGTGGAATTCTCCTATAACAACAGTTATCAGACAAGTATAGGTGTAGCTCCATTTGAAGCGTTGTATGGAAGAAAATGTCATTCTCCAGTATGCTAGGACGAGGTGGGTGAAGTAATATTGTTGGGACCAGAGTTGGTATGCATGACTATAGAGAAGATCCAAACGATTCGACAACGTATACAAACGGCACAGGATCGACAAAAGAGTTATGCGGATCTTCATCGGAAGGACGTGGAATTTAATATTGGGGATCATGTATTGTTACGTGTTGCACCATGGAAGGGAGTTACAAGATTTGGGAAGAGAGGAAAGCTCATTCCAAGATTTGTTGGTCCATTTGAGATTCTTGATCGAATAGAAAATGTGGCCTATAGACTCGCATTACCTCCAAGCATGTCTCGTGTTCATAATGTTTTTCACATATCTATGCTTCGTAAATATGTGAAAGACCCAAACCACATTATTGAGTTAGAACCAAACGAGATAGCTGAAGATTTAACGTACGAAGAGGTACCTGTTAAGATCTTGGATAGGAAAGAACATGTCCTACGCATGAAGGTTATACCACAAGTTAAGGTTTTATGGAGAAACCATGCTGTTAGTTCCTAGTTGGCACAATAGTTAACTAGAAGGGGGGTTGAATAGATGTTAAAAAATCTTTTCATTTTAAACTGGTTCTTTGATAATGATTAAAACTTAGCGGAATTAATATTTGTTTTAATCTTTTTTACCAAGCAGTGGAGTTATGAAAGTGAGGCAGTTATAGCAGTTATGGCAGATATAGCAGTTATAGTTATTAATGTAAAAGATATAGTCATTTTTAAGTGGTTCAGAGCACTTAAAGCTCCTAGTCCACTCTTCTACTCAACGAGTAGGATATCCACTAAGGATTTCTTTTACAACTTCTGAATCACACAGATTCCTTCTAGACCAAATAGCCTAGGAACTCTTAGTTCACTCTTGAACTTTTCAAGTCCAGCAGACTTGGCTTTCTTACAGTTCACTATGAACTCTTCAAGTCCAGCAGACTTGGTACTCTTCTTTAGTTGGTTGATAATGTTGAGTTTTTGATGGTTGCTACTCAGTTGCTGTGTAAGCACTTGTTCGTAAGAACTGAGTAGCTGAGAAAGCTTTGTAATATCTCAGATCGTAGAGTTTAGCTTTAAGAGATGTTCACTTTGTTTGTTCAATGCTTGCTTAGTTCTCTCTCATCTGTCTGATCTGCATATATGTAATCTTGAAAACTATCCGTTGGATCCATCCGTTGAGGCATTAAATGCATTTGACTTTTTTGATCTTTGATGGAGACATTTCCGCACATCTTCTCAAACCGTATTTCGCCCATCGACACAAGCAGATCGCTTTCTCACCTAACACCTGAAAATGTGTTTTTCCCCCTTACCAATGGTACTTTCCTTAGCTTCTTCAATACGCTTCTTTGTTGCATACTAATGATATTTCATATTACTACTGGACCGATGAGTGCTGCAACGCCTAGAATCCATTTCTCATATGTTAGAATCTGCCTTCACACAAATTATGAGGCTCGACGCTTTTCTCGACATAAGATAGATGATGCTTCACGATTCATATCATGATACTCTACGATTCAGATCATAGTGTCTTATCATCTTGTGCCTCGGTCCGATGCTATCGCCCGAGAGCACTACGATTCTTCTTAAACCTCTCGCGACACTACGATCTTCAATTGCTCGTGTAGCATTTCCACGCTTCCGAGAGCACACTACGATCGTTGACTTGTAAACTCCATGTTTCCTTCAGCAAACTACGATCGTTGAGATGGCTCGGAAAATGTTGGGACCACTCTACAATTTCTGAAGAGTCCCTTCAAGGCAGGCACACTACGATCTTCGAAGCTCTACGTTTTTTGCCTTGACTTCTGCAATGTTGATCAGATGATACACTACGATTTCTTCGAAACCTATCTATTACATCTCAAGATCAACCTAATAGCTTTGATCTTTCTATCTATACATTCTATTACAGAATGATACACGTTAAGAGCTTAGATCAACCTAACAAATTTGATATATCACTAAGTCCTTGTACATATCTTACTTGAAGGACTTTACAAATAATCATGAGCATATACATTAAAACATCAAATCATAATATGCATTCTCCTAACAATCTCCCCCTATTTGATGTTGACATAACCAAGGAGATTTGTTGTCATGATTATTAGTGTCTAGATTCATTTGCAGGAAATTTAAACATGACTTAGTATTTTAGTGAGCAGCTGAAATTTCTAGAGAATAAACATGAATTTATTGTTGTTCAAGAAATATTGCAGTTTAGCTTTACATCAATAGAATTTAAAGTTTCAACTTATCTCTATTTCTTTGACCTTTTCCTTGGAGGATTGGCATACTCCTCAACCATTCTTTTCTTGCTAGCTTCATCTCTTCTCGCTAACACTTCCAAATTTCACTTGACTTATCATTATCGGGTTGTGATCATGCCTATTCATGAATGTCGGATCTCCAATTGGCATTTTAGGCCCTGTGGTGGTCACATTTGGTGAGCCGATAGTTGGCCCTTGATTTCTTAAAGGTCGAGCCATCAAGACTTCCTCACCGATCGATCATTGAGTCTCGATTGCTTGATCAAATCTGTTGGTGGAACTGCTCTTGCAGGAGGGCTTCGTGAAAATTGTCCTCTTCCCTTTCTTGGTCCTCGACCCTCCGCCTCTAATCTCCCCTGTGCTCCTTGAACTCTTTTCCTTTATTCTCCCCTTTATGTCAAAGATCAAGGGTTGAATGTCCGCAGAGAGTCGATTCACCTTGAACAAGCTCGCTCAGCTTGCTTTTTGTGTCTCGAGCAATGTCCTCTCTACTTTCCTTGATCCTATTTTTCAGACTTGCTTCTTTGTTTTGAGGGTTGTGAGAACAATGTCATTTCGACATTCCCGATTGACATAAGATTTCGGAATTCTTGGATCGAGACTTTCAAGTTGATGAAGTTCTCCAAAGATAAGTTTATTTTGAACTTCTTGATTTTTCTCAGATTTCAAGAACAACCTCTCTTTGCTTGGCGGCTATCTCGAAGTGAATCTCATCTCTCATCCTTCATGCTCTTAAGAATTTCTTGGATAATTTCCTCAACCACTTTTGTAAGCTCAAAGATTCATAGTGCTGTGAAAATTATTTTCAATGTGATCATTTGATTCAAATTGGGATATGAATGAAGCCGGAGTGAGATTCCAGGCTTTCTTCTATGTTCTTGACCATGTCTTTGGTTGCTTCCTTCAAGTCATCCATTGTGGGCAGATTTGGGAGAGTATCATTGGCTTGAGGATTGTTGAACGGAGGGGATTCTTTCTGAGACTGATCGTGCATAGAGTAGAGAGAAAGATCAAGACTAAAATAGTCATTTGAGGAGGAGGATGGTATGTCCGATGGAGGGCCCGAGTTTCAATGTTTGACTATGGGGTTATGATTTCTATTTGGGACTCTACGATTGGTCTAGAGTCATGGAATCGTAGAGAGATGGTGGTTTGTGGGAGCAAAATAAAGTTGGTCAGATTTGGTTCTTGATTATGAATTTTGGGATTCTCAGAATCGAAATTGATTTATCGGATTGAGAATCACTTCCAACCATCGAAGGAATTCATAGAATTGACTAAATGATGATGATGACAAGTGATTAACTTCGAATGGGTAGGGATAGATAAGACTCAAGTTTATCTTTTGAGGAAGAGGTGTTGGTAATCAACTTCTTTGCAAAGTGGAATCTCCCTGGGAATCCATGAGCCAGCACTGAGATGGCCGGATATTCTTTGAAACTCCTGAGCATGTGATCCCAAGAGTTGTTGATTTGGGCTTGATGGTATAGCATCATGGGTAGGTATGAGAACATCTGATTGTATAGGTAGCTTCTATACCCATCTCTGCCCACACCAGTGATCTGAAGGTCATCATCATCATCTTCCTCTTCTCTGTCTTCGTTGGAGGACTCCATTATCTCAATGGGCTCTTGATGATCCGCATCGGTTCCTTTTCATTTTCGGCAGGACATCCTCTTCGCCATGGAGATATCTTGAGGCTCCCCTCAATTTGATCATCTTCTTGTAAGCTCATAAACTCCCCTCAATTGGAGCATCTTCGAGTTTCGTGCATTTCCCTCAATTTGGTGTATTCTCTATCATGAGAATTTTGTGGATCTCCCTCACCGGAGCATTGTCCTCTCGACTTGCTCGATATTTCCTTCTTAGCAACCATACTCTTTGCTTCCTTCGAAAGCACCTTTTTATTTTCAAGAATGTACTTCTTAACCCGCCTTTCTCCTTGATTTTGCCGGGTTTAGCCACAACTTCAGGACTCTCTGAATCTCAACTTTGTCCTGCTCAATGTACCACTATGCTTGAAACATATTTACCTCCTTGTCTCTACCATGCTTGGTCCGGTCTCCACGGTAACAAAGAGAGACTCTACGATTGAGGTGATTGATGGCCTTTTGGACTTATGACCAACTTTGTTTTTCTTTCAAGATCCGGGATATGGTATTTCGATCCTCATCTCGCTTCATCTTGTCAGCCGCTTTCTCCTTAGCATCCTCGTAGTCTCTATATCGAGAGGACTCTACATGTGTATATCGTTAGTAGATCCTCGAGGCTCTTCCTTATCTAGCCCCTTAACTTCCTCTTGCCTTTGCTTTTTCTTTGGTAAGGACAAAGGGTTCTTCTTTGTTGATTTCTTCTTCTTCTTCTCCCCGATCACGCATATGTTTCTCGGAAAGCCCGAGTTCTTCAGATCCCCAATTCTTCAATCGGACTCAAAGAATCATTTGTACATACTCAAAGCAGGTTCCTCTTCCAGTTTTCAAACAACTGCTGGGTCATTCTTCGATTTGGGTTGATGGCTTCTCCTTCTTCATCCCCAATTTTGTCACCTAGTGCAGATTGCAGAATGATACTCAAGAAACGCCCATATAGCATCTTCTGAGGGCTTTTTGATTTCTTTGAGTTGATGATCCACTTGCCAATCCACTCGAGTAATATAGCTCCTTATTTGAGTTATATACCATAATACATGGCAGTGATGAGCTTAAGTTGAGCTTCATTCACCGAGTCATGACCTGAGCTCTTGCAAGATATACATTTCCCAATAATATCGCCTAAAATTTGTACCTCTCTTGGGAACTCTTCTTCTTGTAGACTTTCATAGAGGGTTTTCTTGTGATGCATTTTTCTTAGTCCCTCTTGGAAGTGTACGGTATCTAAGTATGGATGCCCTTCATTTTTGAGACATAGGGCAAGATTGAAGTCCTCTGCCTTCAGTCTAATTTCTACTCCCCTTACTTTTGTAGTGATGGTGTTATTTTCAAACACACCATTCTTGTAGAACTCTTTCACTAGTTTGGGATATATCAGTGTGTCTTCGCCCAGAGCCTCTTCGAGACCCGCCTTCTTCAGAGTGCTGTGGTCTTGTGAAATTTTTGGTGGAGTTGTCTTGAACTCATCAAAGTAGAGTCTCAGTTTCGAGATAACATCGATGACGCCATTGAATTTCTAACTCGGAAGTGAGATTCGATCGAGCTTTCTTCCGAAGTTAGGGTTTTTGCTTGAGAGAGAGAGAGAGATGATGAGAGATAGATAATCTTTTAAACTTCGATTTCAAAAAATACGATTTCAATTTGTACTTGTAGAATTTCCTCTCTCTTTTTTCGCTTAGTGGGACGGTGTTGACTTTTTTTCTTGGCTCTACGATTTTTGCTATTAAGGATTGTACTAATTTGCCCTGGCTCCTTTCAGAAACCGAGGTGTCCTTAGGGAGGACTACGATCGCTGAGGTAGTTAAGTCGATCGCTGAAAGATTGTTTGTGCTTTCGAGTCGAGTTCGCAAGTCTGCTCATCAAGTCTCGTCAACTGGTCCGATCCACGATCATCGAAGTCCATCCATCATTCGTCGAGTCTCGAGCTACGATCGTCGAAGTCCGTCCCCGAACCTTGTGATGAGTTTTGATAAAGCATTTTTTTAATGCAACTCGGGAAGGGCCAACCTCTTGGAGTGAGTCAAGGTTAGGTTTGTTCTCGAGACGCTTATCATAAGGATTGCTTTGTTTTGAAGCTTATCATCACAGGGTTTGCTCTTGCTTTGTTGATGAGGCTTTTGTCATCGTTGAGTCTGCTCTACGATGGTTGAGTCTTTGCTACGATCGTTGAGGTGGTTTTGTCTCTCCAGCTCTACGATCGTGGACTTCCCTTGATCATGTCTACGATTTTGAGTTCATCCTTTGTATCTATTATGGTTAGCACAATCTAGAGCATATATTTTATGGTTGTAGATTTAGCATGCCTAGCTCACTTATTAACTTGTTAAATCTGGATTCATCTAGAGGTTTTGTAAAAACATCAGCAAGTTGATTTTCAGTAGGGATATATTGTAAAGATATAGTTCCATTTTTCACATGATCCCTAATGAAGTGATACCTTATTTCAATATGCTTAGTCCTAGAATGCATAACAGGATTATGAGTTATTGCTATGACACTTGTGTTATCACAGTAAATGGGAATAGATTTGAAATCAAACCTATAGTCAGCTAGTTGATTTCTCATCCATAGGATCTCAAGACAAAGAAATGCCAAACAAAGAATGTATTCATTTTCCGCAATTGAAGTAGACATCGAGTTTTGCTTTTTGTTAAACCAGACACAAGTCTATTTCCTAGCAATTGACAAGTGCATCGGTACTTTTTCTATCTATTTTGCATCCCGCAAAATCAAAGATCTCGTGTATCCCGTTAGTTCAAATGAGGATTTCTTGGGGTACCAAAGCCCCAAGTAAGGTGTACCCTTGAGATAATTCAAGATCCTCTTTACAAAGAGATAAATGTGACTCTTTAGGGTTAGCCAAAAATCTAGCATATATGCATGTTGCAAACATTATGTCCGGGTCTCATCGCGCTAGTATAAAAGAGAACCTATCATACCTCCAGATTGAGTTATATCAATACTTTTACCCTTTTCATCTTTTGTCAAGCTTGGTTGCAGGAGCAATTGGTGTTTTCAAGGGAGAGGTCGATTCCATGCCATACTTTTTCAAGTAAGTCTTTGATGTACTTGGCTTGGTTTATAAAAATTCCTTCATCACCGCTTTCTTTGCGTACCCAAGGAAGAAATTCAATTTCACCCATCATGCTCATTTCAAACTTGTTCTCGCATTAGCTTAGAGAATCTCTTGCATAACTTTTCGTCAAGAGAACCAAAAATAATATCATCAACATATATTTGAACTAATAAGACTTTGTCTTTATGCTTTCTAAGAAACAGTGTGGTATCTACTCTACCTCTAGTGAACCCATTTTCAATTAAGAAGTTAGTCAGTGTTTCATACCATGCTCTAGGTGCTTGTTTAAGACAATATAAAGCTTTATCTAATCTATAGACATAATTGGAAAGAGATGGATTGATGAAATCTGGAGGTTGCTCTACATAGACTTCTTCTTGGAGTTCTCCATTTAGAAATGCACTTTTGACATCCATCTAAAAGACTTTGAACTTCATGTGAGCAGCAAAGGCAAGAAAGATTCTGATGGCTTCCAGTCTGGTAACAGGTGCAAATGTCTCATCGTAGTCAATGCTTTCTTCTTGAGAATAGCCCTTTGCCACTAATCTTGCCTTGTTCCTGGTTATAACTCCATCTTGATCCATTTTGTTTCTGAAGACCCACTTGGTTCCAATGACAAGATGACTCTTTGGTCTTGGTACCAGTCTCCATACTTTGCTTCGTTCAAATTGGTTGAGTTCTTCCTGCATGGCTTCTATCCAACTTGAGTCTTCTATAGCATCCTCTATCTTCTTTGGTTCTATTTGTGATAGGAAGCTTAGATAAAAGCATTCATTTTGAGTAGCAGCTCTTGTTTTGACTCTAGCACTTGGATCTCCAATGATTAGATCCTGAGTGTGATCTCTTGCCCATCTGTTACCGGTTGAGACATCTGTCCTGATGCCTTCTTGTCTTAAGTCTTCAAGATCTATCTCTTCTTCTTGGAGTGGAGGCTCGCTGTCCTGCATTGACCTCTCTACGATCACATTCTCATGCTCTACGATTTCACTGTCTGGCACTACGATCATAGTGTTGAGCTCGACAACTTCATTCAGTAGTGTTCGTGATTTATCTATCGTAGTGTCTTCGAGGCACTATTTTGTCTAAGTCATTTCATCAAAGATGATGTGTATTGAGACTTCAACATTCAAAGGTCTTCTTGTTGAACACTGTAAGCCTTCATTCATTCTGTGGCATATCCAAGAAAGATCCTTCGTCCGACTTGGGCTAGAATTTTTCGTCAGACATCGCTTTCCATTATTAAGAATGTAAGATGCACAAAACCAAAGACACGAAAGTAATCGACACTTGGCTTCCTTCATTTCCACAGCTCAGTAGGGCGCCTTCTCGATCGTAGAGTGAATTAATGATCCGCTCGCATGTAAGCATGCGGTGTTGATGCTTCGCCGTAAGTATTCAGCAGATGAGTGCCGCTAGTAGAGTCCTACCAGCCTCTATCAAGGTTCTGTTCTTTCTTTCACCAACTCCATTTTGTTGAGGAGTTCGTGGAGCTGAGAAGTTATGACTGATGCCATTGTCTGTGTAGAACTGGTCTATTTCTGAGAAATCGAAATCTCTTCCATGATCACTCCTTATGGCCTTGATTTTTTCTCTTTTTTCGCTCATCACGGGCCCTCAACATCTTGATTAATTTGAGCTCGTTTCATCCTTTGAAGTTGGGAAGAATACCCATGTGAATCGGTGTAGTAGTCGTCGACTATGACTAGAGAGTACCTTTTTCTTCCAAGACTAGTTGTTGGGATTATTTGGCCCAAAGATCAATGTGGAGCAACCGCAGGGCTTGTCAATAGAGTTGGCGCCTTGCTCTTGAATGAGCTTCGTTTGCTTTCCAAGTCGACAGCATTGTATGGCCTTTCCTTCACGAAGTTGAACTTGGTTAGGCTACTACTAGGTCTTTTTGATGCCGGTTTTGACATGCTTTTGAAGTTTAAATGAGACAACCGCTCATGCCATATAGCCAACTCATTTCTTCAGATGCTTTTGCCGTAAAACATATTGTTTCATCCGAGCTTAGTTGACCAAGATCCACGTGTGTGTAGACATTTCCTCTCTTGTCCTTGTTAGCTTTTTATAGAGATGTCTTCAAATCTCTGACTTGACATTGATTGTTGAGGAATGTCACTTGATGACCCTTGTCACAGAGTTGGTTGATACGTAGAAGGTTGTGTTGGAGACCTTCCACATAAGCTACTTTGCTGAAAGATACTGCACCATTGCCAGCAGAGCCGTAACCTCTTGTCTTGCCCGAGCCTTTGTCTCCAAAGATGACCGAGGGACCCTCCTTTTCTATGTAATTAGATAGTAGGTCTTTGTTCCCTGTCATATGCCTTGAGCCTCCAATGTCCAGATACCATGTTGAGATCGTGGAGCTCATTTCCTGTCAAAACATTTGAACCTTCATTTTGGTACCCATATTTGCATGGGTCCTTCTTTGTTAGTACCTTTGGGGACCCAAATCTGTCTAATCTTGGGTCTCACATGCATGGAGTTATAATAACATTTTGTAGCCTTATGACCATATTTATTGCATATGAAACATCTATTATGATGCATGCTTGTGTGTGTATGATGATTCATCCTCCACTTGGACTTGTGTGGTTCCTTAAGTATCTTTCTGTTAAACTGATTCTCTTTCTTCCACGTGTCCTTGGGTTTCATAGGTAGAGATTAGTGTGCCTTACCTCTATTATTTCTTCCTAGTTGATTCGTAGAGTTAGTCTCACTTGACTCTACGATTCTTCGAGGTTGGTGAGTAGAGGTTGGGTTACTCTTTTCTTTTATGAATCCCAGGCCAGCATGAGATCCTTTACTCCTTCGAGTATAAATGGAAATAGTAGAACAAGGTTGAACTAGTTCTTCCAACTATGAGGATTTCACAAAGGCAATGCCTCTACCAAAACTTGAGGCATTATCGTTTTTCCACACAAGGCTCGAGATGGATTCCCCAAAGGCAAGCCTGCTCGTCATGGATGATGAGAATTTGTTCCATGGATGAGAGGATTTGTCTTTTCTAGATCCTCAATTTTAGAGGTTAGAATAAACTCTCTTTGTGCATTGAGTGTGTTTGTTCATTTTAAAGTCTCATTCTCAAATTTCAAGCTTGGAAAGAAGATTAGTACTTGTAAGGGTATTTCAAGCTCTTCTTGAACTTTCTTCTTCTCCTCTCAAGGAGTGAATGATCCTTAGACAAGACTCTGAACCACTTCATGTATTGATGTAGATCAGTGGTTATGCCATGCAAAGCAGTTCTTAAATCACTCATATCTACATCAGGAGAGTTAAAGTCAAATACCTCATCAAGACTTACATCATGTATAATGAGGTTTTGTTTGTCCTTTTCATGTTTAGCCATTAAGCACATATTGGCCATTTGTGGTTCTTCTTCATCTCCGGAGTCAGCATTGGAGTCATTATCTGAATCACTCCACGATCCTCCAGCTACTAGACCTTTGTCTCTTTTTTGAGGCCTCTTGTTTCCTTTGTATTCCTTCTTTGCATGTGTTTTCTTCTTTAGTTCTTCTTTGATAGGTTTGTTGCAGTTTGCGATCATGTGGCCAAGCTTTTTACAGTTGTAGCATAGATCATTCATTTGCTCCTGGCTGCTGTAATTGCTGACCTTCTTTGGCTTGTTGATTCTGCCTTTTCGCATGAACCTTCTTAGTCTCTTTACCAACATAGCAAAGTCTTCATCATCGTCTTCATTATAATCAGAGTTAATCTCAGTGATGACTTTTGATGCACCTTCATTTGCCTTGAGAGCAACACCCTTATCTTTCTTTTTTCCTTCTGATAAGGTTTTAAAGACGCTGGATCACTCTAGTTCAGATGTGTCGAGATTGCTATATAGCTATTGAACCGTCATCTCATTAAGATTCTTTGATTCTCTTATTGCAGTGGTCTTGGCATCCCACCTGCTTGGTAGGGCTCTCATGAACTTTATGGTCAGATCTTTGTTAGGATAGACCTTTCCATATGCTCGTAGAGAGTTGAGCAGAATGTTGAATCTTTCATAGGTGGCAGTTATGTTTTCTCCTTGGACATGAGCAAACATGTCATACTGCTGTGTCAGAAGAGTTTGTTTATTCTCTCTAACTTCTTCAGTTCCTTCGTACATGATCAACAGTGCTTCCCAAACTTCCTTAGCTATTTTGCTGTTGACAACATTTTCAAACAGATCGTCTTCTAAGGATTGGAACATGATGTTCTTGGCCTTCTTATCAAGTTGGACAACTCTCTTCTCATTGTCTGTCCATTCTTATTTAACATTGATCTACATTCGGTTTGGATAGTCAGTGGTTGGTGCAAGCTTTGTTGGAATATAAGGCCCATTTTGAACGGTCTCAAATAGATCTTCATCTATTGAGTCTATATACGCTTGCATTCTGAATTTCCAGTTAGCAAATTTATCCTTGTTGCACATTGGTGGCTTGCTGCCTCCCCTGGTCCTGGATTCTCTTGGTACGAGTGCCATTTGATCTACTAAAGCTTTTAAGCTGTAAAAATATAACCTGCTCCGATACCAATTGTTAGTTCCTAGTTGGCACAATAGTTATCTAGAAGAGGGGGAGGGGGTTGAATAGATGTTTAAAAATCTTTTCATTTTAAACTGGTTCTTTGATAATGATTAAAACTTAGCGGAATTAATATTTGTTTTAATCTTCTTTACCAAGTAGTGGAGTTATGAAAGTGAGGCACTTATAGCAGTTATGGCAGATATAGCAGTTATAGTTATGAATGTAAAAGACACAGTCATTTTTAAGTGGTTCAGAGCACTTAAAGCTCCTAGTCCACTCTTCTACTCAACGAGTAGGATATCCACTAATGATTTCTTTTACAACTTCTGAATCACACATATTCCTTCTAGACCAGCAGTCTAGGAACTTCTTAGTTCACTCTTGAACTTTTCAAGTCCAGCAGACTTGGCTTTCTTTATGATTCACTATTTAACTCTTCAAGTCCAGCAGACTTGGTACTCTTCTTCAGTTGGTTGATAATGTTGAGTTCTTGATGGTTGCTACTCAGTTGCTGTGTAAGCACTTGTTCGTAAGAACTAAGTAGCTGAGAAAGCTTTGTAATATCTCAGATCGTAGAGTTTAGCTTTGAGAGATGATCATGTTGTTTGTTCAATGCTTGATTAGTTCTCTCTCATCTGTCTGATCTGCATATATGTGATCTTAAAAACTATCCGTTGGATCCATCCGTTCCAAAAATTAGGTATACATCACCCATCTTGAGTCGCCAGAACATGGTATACATCAATTCAAATATACAACTATAATAAATACAACGTCGTGTACAATACGACAAAACATAAATCGTGAGTTTGAATACAAATATTGTCTACTAGAGAGTATACAAACTCAAAAGGAGTCCTCATTACAATTATTATCACACTATTTCACGTAATAGTGAGGACTACTACTAATGCAAACATCTAGATCATCACTGCTCCCCGACTAGTCCAAAGCTACATTCTCATTTCCTCAAGAGAATAACGGTGAAAGAAAGGGTGAGCTCAACTAGCCCAAAGAAGAAATATTATGACTAAGATAATGAAGAATAATTTATCGTTAGCCTTCAAACAAGTTGTTAAACCGATAAAATATAATAACTATCAAGTTTAATCAGCAATGAACAAGCAATCCATTAGAAGAGTCAATAGGAATAAAATCTACTATCTTCTATGATTTAAAAGGTTTTTCATCACTTTTATCACGAGACTCAATTTTAATAAATAATCCACATCATCAAATCATCCCCCGCACTATGTGCCAAGGATATTCTTAAGATCATGACCATTTAATTATCCATGCACTACTACGGTTAAAGATAATCATATTTTCATCAACGGTCCCGATCATGCCATAAAATAATTCATCTTTGCAGACTACGGCCAAAGAGAATCCATAGCCATAATCATACCAAAAATCGCCCATCAATGCACTACGGGCCAATGAGGACTTTTTTCCACATCATTTGTAATATTACTACTATGATGATTATACCGAATAATCCCTCGGTCATAATCATACCAAGTCCATCTATACACTACAATGTGCCACGTATGACTTTCAACAAAATATAAACATGAGGATGATGACAATGATATAAGAATTCAATAAAACAAGTTCAAGAATTAATTTATCCAGAACCGATAACGCCCAAATTGTCAACATGATACTTCTTTGTAGAGTAAAATTCAAGAATGCTCGTAAGAATATTTCCATGAAAAGATATCGGATGAAGCGCAAATATCAAGGATATTCCACTAATTTCATGGAGTATAGAAGTCAAAACTTTAACCAACCGAGTATAATAAAGAATGGAATAACAAAAGAAATCACCATGCATGCGCAGATTGATGACAGACAAAGTTATTCCAATGTAATAATAATAACGAACTGTGTCAAAGTAAATTGCGCACCGCATGTGATATTCCAATGTAATAATAAATAACGGAATAACAACTGTGTTCCACAGAAACGCATGCATGACAAAGATATTCCAATGTAATAAAATAAATAAACGGAATTCCCAGTCCCCAGAAACGCATGCATGTGATATTCCAATGTAATAATAAAGAATGGAATATTAGAAGAATTTCACCATGTAAATAAAGATTTTGCATGCATGACAAAGTTATTCCAACATAATAATAAAGAATGGAATAATGTAAGAATTTCACCAAGTATAGGTATCCTCACAGATACAAAAGTTATTCCAATGTAATAATAAAGAATGGAATAATGTAAGTTCTCTTCATAAATAAAAAAGAAAGAGTACCCTTACGAGTACAACAAATAATATTCCCTACCTTAGAAGAAGAGTATCGGATATATAAGTAAGAAGAAGTAGTAACACTTTTCTTCTTTCTCTCTATAGTTTTCTCTCTAGAGTTTCAAAGTGAATTCGTAAGAAATAATGAATGAATGAGCTTCTATTTATAGAAAAATGGACCGATAGTAATTAACTCATGAAATCCGTATTGATTGATTTACTTTAACTGACGGTCCATATTTAAAGCAAAATCTTTTAAAAAAAATATAATATATTCTATTTATAATCTAATAAAACTAATAACTTTATAAAAGATTTTACTTGCAAACACTATGCAGTGCACTATGCAAACACTATGCATAATAAAATATAATATATTCTAATTATTTCTAATAAAATGAATAACTTTATAAAAGTATTCTGTTTTATATAAAAAGATTTTACTATGCAAAATACTATGCATACACTATGCAAACACTATGCTAACACTATGCATAATAAAATATAATATATTCTATTTATGAATAACTTTATAAAAGTATTCTTTTATATATAAAAAGATTTTACTACAAAAAATACTATGCATACTATGCAACACTATGCATAATAGAATATAATATATTCTATTTATGAATAACTTTATAAAAGTATTCTGCTTTTATATAAAATTTTTTTTGTTTTATTACATTAATAATACCAATAAAACAAAACCGAGTGACTTATCACGTAAGCATCAATAATCAATACCGTGTGCTACTATGCAACCCACGCCAGACATCGCATTTTTAACACCGAAAGTGTTTCAACAATTATTAACTGTAAAACTTCCGCCGTTATTTTCATAAAATATTTTTGTCATTTTTTCAATCCGACAATAATTCCGCATGGGGTCCACTAATGATTGTACATCGCGTCTGCACGGATATTCCCCGATAAAAAGAATATTCCCCACCAATCGAATATTATATAACAACTTGCATACTTTTGCAAAATTTATAAATACTACCCACAACTATAACATTATATCAAATCCACACCATAATATTAAAAAAAATTATTTCGAGAAAATTAAATATTTATTCATAAAACTGGGTCTCACAATCTCCCTCCTTATGAAATTTCGCCTCAAAATTTACGTGACGCACTCGGGTATGTCAAAGAGGTGAGGATACCTCGACTTCATTTCAAATTCTAATTCTCGAGGTATAACCTTCGAGTGTTGAATACGATCCTTCTTATCCAAGATTTTAACACGATCTCCTCAAACGTTAAATCTTCCGCTATATCGCTTAGTTCTAAATTTAATAATGTGGTTCGGTCGTCCACATATTTACGTAACATCGATACACGTAAAAAAACGTTATGAACACGCCGACATACTTAAGCAGTAAAACGAGTCTATAAGCCATAGTTCCTACTCGATCGAGGATTTTAAATGGGCCAATTAAATCGAGGGTTGAGATTTCCTCTCTTCGTCGATTCTTGCTTCTAGAATAACGCCCTCTTGAACCTTCTTCTTCACATTCATCGCCCCGTGTGTGTAGCTTGAAGCTTTAACTTTATCGATTAAAGTCGATTCTACTCAGATATTCGTTATCTTCACTTGGGCTCCTAGAGTCTTTAACTCTATCTTCATCATTTGTAAGTTATATTTAAATGGGCCTTTGTGTTAACAACATCGCACTCTTGTAAACGATACGATCTTCTACTCAACGCCGCCTACCACATTCGCTTTCCCACGATGGTATTGAATGGTACGATCGTAATCTTCAACAAATTTCGAGCCAACGCTCTTTGGCACATTATACGCTCATTTTAGTGAAGAAATATTTGAGGGTTTTAGAAATGGGTTTCAGATCGGGGTCAATACAAAATTCGATTTCACGCCTAGGGTAAAGCTAAGAAGTCTTCAAGAATACGTCAGAAATTTATTAACAATAGAAATATCATTCAAAATCGTGACTCTCATCCAAGACTGGATAGCACGTCACATTGATACCTATCAACTTGCCATCGTCATTCACGACGCCGCCTACGTAAAGTCCGCTTTTGCATTCCACACAAGAAGTCAACAACGAAAGGATCCGGCTCTTTTACTTATGGCTTGATATGACAATGATCGATTTTAGTGGTTTGGTTACTTTGAATTCAGATAACAAAGTTGGTTAGAATATGAAAGCTAACAACCTTTTTAAAAAAGCATGATGAGTAGTTAACCAATCGATTCCTAAAATCGCATCAAAGGCAAGTATTTTCAAAGAGATAAGATCGATGTGTAACGTGAAAGTGACAATTTGAATTAAACAAGATTTATAAATAAGTGGAGGTAACGAAGGTTTCTCCCAACCGAAGTTTCAACAGATAAATCAAAATCTAACTTCTCCAGAGTTAAATTCAAACATTGAACACAACTAGGTGAAAAAAAAGAGTGGATAGAATCGGTATCTAATAAGGTATAAACTTCGCAAGAGTTTATCATTAACTTACCCGTAATAACTTCGCTCGTTCCTCGACAAACGCCTCACTTAAACCATCGGATTTGACTTTGCTATAGGGTACATTCCACCCTTAAGTGCTTCGTCCCATTCCTCGATCCATGATTTGAATCATTATTCTCCCATCCATATCGAATTGGGGTTGACCGCCATGCATGTGGTAATTCAATTCGATGTTGGATTCTCCCAATTGTTGTCCAAAAAGAAAAATCCATTTCATCTATTTTGGCTTTATCGATCGGACGCCTTTTTCTACAATATCTACACGTCGCATGCGCTTTTACCCACGCGCCATCTATTCTCCTTCGCTCATTTGTTTCTATTTTCATCGTAACTTTGATCATAGCATTCTCAGATTCCAGCTCTAATATCTTATACTCTGCCAAAGAGTGCTTCTGTTCAAGCATCGCACATCGGGTAACACAATTTTGAATGGTTGCATCTCTTTGCTCCACGACCACCGCCGCTTCTTCAAACCGCTTCTTCTAACTCATGAATACGATTTTGTAATGCTAAATTTTGATCATAAAATTCTTCTAATAAATTCTCCTCGTGTTCTCTTCTTCTTCCTCACTCTCAGCTGCTACCTCTGCAACTAGCTCGGGTGCAACTATTAGTTCTTCACGCACCACGTAGATATCTCTAATTTCTTCTTCGTCTGACATCACATTAACCTGGTTAGTGATTAAAGGTGTCTCAACGGTCTCATGTGCTTCATTGCTTATCTCAACATTTTCGGATGCCATTTGCAAATACTGCCACAAAACAAAGGTTAATTGACATGTAACACATTATCCATATACTCTGACCGACCAATTAAATATCAAATAAACTTAGGTAGGTCATACTAATGTAAGGAATTTCTGCTCTCCCTCCTAGTTCTTGTCTCACATCTCACCAGGATCATATCCCTAAGCTTTGATACCAACTGTGACGCCCCAAAAATAGGTATACATCACCCATCTTGGGGTCGCCGATTCCTTGTTACAAATTCAAATACAAACTTAATAATACAACTGTCGTGTACAATACGACAAAACATAAACCGTGAGTTTGAATACAAATATTGTCTACTAGAGAGTATACAAACTCAAAAGGAGTCCTCATTACAATTATTATCACACTATTTCGCGTAATAGTGAGGACTACTAATGCACCATCTAGACCATCACTGCTTCCCGACTAGTCCCCAAACTATATTCTCATTTTCTCAAGAGAACAAAGGAAAGAAAGGGTGAGCTCAACTAGCCCAAGAAGAAATATTATGACTAAGATAATGCGTAATAATTTATCGTTAGCCTTCAACAAGTTGTTAAACCGATAAAATATAATAACTATCAAGTTTAATCGCAATGAACAAGCAATCCATTGTAAGAGTCAAGTAGAGAATAAAATCTACTATCTTCTATGATTTAAAAGGTTTTTCATCACTTTTATCACGAGACTCAAATTTTAATAAATAATCCACATCATCAAATCATCCCCGCACTACAAAGCCAAGGATATTCTTTAAGTATCACGACCACTTAATTATCCATGCACTACTACGCATAAAGATAATCATGTTTTCATCAACTATCCCGATCATGCCATAAAATAATTCATCTTTGCACTACGGCCAAAGAGAATCCATAGCCATAATCATACCAAAAATCGCCCATCAATGCACTACGCCAATGAGGACTTTTTTCCACATCATTTGTAATATTACTACTATGATTATACCGAATAATCCTCGGTCATAATCATACCAAGTCCATCTATGCACTATGTGCCCATAGATGACTTTCAAAAATATAAACATGAGGATGATGACAATGATATAAGAATTCAATAAAACAAGTTCAAGAATTAATTTATCCAGAACCAATAACGCCCAAATTGTCAACATGATACCGCTTTGTAGAGTAAAATTCAAGAATGCTCGTAAGAATATTTCCATGAAAAGATATCGATGAAGCGCAAATATCAAGGATATTCCACTAATTTCATGGAGTATAGAAGTCAAAACTTTAACCAACCGAGTATAATAAAGAATGGAATAACAAAAGAAATCACCATGCATGCGAGATCATGATAAAAGTTATTCCAATGTAATAATAATAATCTAAACTGTGTCAAAGTAAATTGCACCGATGTGATATTCCAATGTAATAATAAAAGAATGGAACCAGTCCATCACCATAAAACGCATGCATATATGTGATATTCCAATGTAATAATAAATAATGGAAACCGAATGTCAGTCCCACAGAAACGCATGCATGTGATATTCCAATGTAATAATAAAGAATGAAATATTAGAAGAATTTCACCATAATATAAAGACTTGACATACAAAGTTATTCCAACATAATAATAAAGAATGGAATAATGTAAGAATTTCACCAAGTATAGGTAGCTCACAGATACAAAAGTTATTCCAATGTAATAATAAAGAATGGAATAATGTAAGTTCTCTTCATAAATAAAAAAGAAAGAGTACCCTTTACGAAAGTACAACAAATAATATTCCCTACCTTAGAAAGAAGAGTATCGATATAGAAGTAGTGAAGTAGTTAGTAACACTTTTCTTCTTTCTCTCTATAGTTTTCTCTCTAGAGTTTCAAAGTGAATTCGTAAGAAATAATGAATGAATGAGCTTCTATTTATGTAAAAATGGATCGATAAGAATTAACTCATGAACTATCCGTATTGATTTACTTTAACTGACGGTCCATATTTAAAAGAAAAATCTTTTAAATAAAATATAATATATTCTATTTATAATCTAATAAAACTAATAACTTTATAAAAGATTTTACTATGCAAACACTATGCAGCACTATGCAAACACTATGCATAATAAAATATAATATATTCTAATTATTGTCTAATAAAATGTATAACTTTATAAAAGTATTATGTTTTATATAAAAAGATTTTTACTATGCAAAAACACTATACATAATAAAATATAATATATTCTATATTATCTAATAACTTTATATAAAAGTATCTGCTTTTATGCATAATAGAATATAATATATTCTATTTATATATAAATAACTTTATAAAAGTATTATGTTTTATATAAAAGTTTTTTTTCGTTTTATTACATTAATAATACCAATAAAACAAAACCGAGTGACTTATCACGTAAAGCATCAATAATCAATACCGTGTGCTACTATGCAACCACGCCAGACATCGCATTTTTTACTACCGAAAGTGTTTCAAAAGATTAATCAGAAAACTTCCGCCGTTATTTTCATAAAATATTTTTGTCATTTTTTCAATCCGATAATAATTCCGTTGTGGGTCCACTAATGATTGTATCTTCGCACGGATATTCCCCGACAAAAAGAATATTCCCCACCAATCTAATATTATATAACAACTCATGCATACTTTGCAAAATTTATAAATATTACCCACAACTATAACATTATATCAAATCCACACCATAATATTCAAAAAATTATTTCGAGAAAATTAAATATTTATTCATAAAACTGGGTCTCACACGTTGAGATGGTTTCAGTAAACGTTGGGACCACTCTACAATTTTCGAAGAGTCCCTTCAAGGCAGGCACACTACAATCTTTGAAGCTCTATCTTTTCTGCCTTGACTTCTGCAATGTTGATCAGATGATACACTACGGTTTCTTCGAAGCCTATCTATTACATCTCAAGATCAACCTAACAGCTTTGATCTTTCTATCTATACATTCTATTACAGAATGATACACATTAAGAGCTTAGATCAACCTAACAAATTTGATCCATCACTAAGTCCTCGTACATATCTTACTTGAAGGACTTTATAAATAATCATGAGCATATACATTAAAACATCAAATCATAATATGCATTTTCCCAACACATGCTATTGAAGAAATGACCTGGGAGTTGGAATCAGAAATGAAAGCGAGGTATCCTCACCTTTTCGAAACACCAGGTACGTACGTCAATTTCGAGGACGAAATTTCATAAGGAAGGGAGGTTGTAAGACCCCAACTTATTATAAATAAACTCAAATTTCCTCTATTTATTATTGTGAATAATAAGGTATTAATTTGATATAATACTTTGGTTATGGGAGAAATGTGCAAATTTTGCAAAATAAGCAAGTGGTTATAAAATATTCATAGAATTTGGGAATATTCGTTTGGTCGTGGAATATTCTTTCCGCATTGGGAATATTAGATGACAGCAAGTGCAGACCATTTGTGGGTCCCATAACGGATATAAATCACGATGAAAAAATAAAAATTTGAGTTTTTTACAAATAATCTGCGTAGAATGGTTACCAATTAATCATTGTTGGAATATACGGTGGTTAAAAAAATAAGAATACGAGTGGTTGCACAAAGAGAAGATTACCGCAGTATTGCATAGTATTGTTGAATTATTGATTCTTATGTAAGAAGGCACTACTCAATAATTGTTACGATAAATTATCGCTCAATATTGTATTTTATTGATTCAATAAACGCTTTATATTTTATATTATTGTTGTTCAATAATTGTCTTTGACAAAGCATCTCCATTATCAAATCAATAATTCATATTATTTGGAATAATATTATTAGATAACATTATTGGCAATGTCTAGAAAGTTCTGTCAAGGAGAGGTTTGGTCAACTAATTGCGCGCCAGTAAGAAAAAATCTTTATCGAAAAACCCCCTCTTTCCTGGGAACTGCCTGGTTGTCATTATTGTGATTCTGTAATATTATTTGTGAATAATTAATTATTAATTTATATGATAAGGAAATATTTATTTGATGCAGATATAAATGATGAATTTATTTATGTGGTTATAAATGAAGGAATTAATGTTGAGGTGTTTTATCAGTATTTTGTCAGATTGGAAGTATTTAAAAATCATCCGTTTGTGGATTTCGGATATTTTCTATATTGAATTTGGAAAAACTTTCTTCTGCAAAGTTGTAGAGAATTCGATTTCGTGTGGAATGGACATAAAATTCGTATTTTACTGATAAACGGGCTATTTTCTATGAATTACTGGAGTCTTAGAAAATAAAATAATTTTTATTAATTTATGGGTGGGACCCACTTTTGTGATTTAAAACATGAGGGCTGCTGGGATTTTTCAAGAGTGGCATGCTGGTCTTTGATGGCTAGCATGCGTAGAATGAAGAATAAATAAAATATTATTTTATTATTTTAGTCTCCTATGGCGTTCTAGCATTTTTCTATAAATAGGCGATTAGATTAGAATTGAAAATCACACCAGAAACAAGTTTTCTTTTTCTCTATATTGTCGAATTATTTTAGTAAGTATTTTGATACTTTGAGAGTTCTTTCAAAGGTCAAGTTTCACAAAGACTATATCCAAAATTAAGTCGAAATACTTTGTTATTTTGAGGTAAGGGATGTTATTATCTTCTTAAATAATATTATTTTCTTCAATATCATTATGCCAAATATTGGTTTGAACTTTTTATCAAATTTAGAACTTTTGTGTGTGGGAGTTACTTATTCACGATACGATTAATTATTCACGATATCTCAAGACTATTCAATCGAAAAATAAAATTTTCTTCTTTTTGGTCCAAGATGTCTATTATGGTTACTATCTTTGATTGTATCCATATTTTGATCTTTATTTTTGAATTATACTTCAAAATTGGTTATTATGGAGTATTATTTATCTTGGATAAACTGTGATACTTAATCCCTAACATTTGTCCTTTCCGTCTCACTTTGGATTCGTTTTTCTTTAAAATATTTTTTCATCGCCCTCACCCTAAATGATGATATTATGAATATCTTTTTGGCTCCGTAGCAAAGATGAATGATTACCTAATCAATATCTTTGGCTCAGTAGTGCAAAGATGAACAGTGTTGAGATGAACATGACCAATTGGTGATATAAATGAATATCTTTGGCTCAGTAGGTGCAAAGATGAATATTTGATTCAAGATGTATATTGATTGATGTTACAGGATAAACTATCGATGATGGACTTTTAAATCTTAGAAAATAGTAGAATTCTTTTCTACTTGACTCTTCTAATGGATTGTTGTTTCACCGCAGGTTGTTAATCTAAAACTTGTTGTCTATTATATTTTATCGATTATTTCTGTTGAAGACTAATGATAATTTGTTGTATATTATCTTAGTCATAATATTCTTCTTGGGCTAGTTGAGCTCACCATTTTCCTTTTTGTTCCATTGTTCTTCTCTGAGGAGGAGAGAATTTAGCGTGAATTAACTAAATGGGTATGTAGTGATGATTCAAGATAGTTGTTTTAGTAGTCCTCACTATTTTGTAAAATAGTGTATCAATAATTGTAATGAGGACTCCTTTTGAGTTTGTATACTCTCGATCTATTAGACAATAGTTATATTCAAACTCACAGTATATGTGTTGTCGTATTTTGCACGACAATTGTATTACTGAAGTCGTATTTGTTTCTGTACCATGTATTTGGCGACTCAGAATGGGTGATGTATACCTATTTTGGGGGCGTCACACATGGTGAAAAACCAGAAAGGTTCAATGGTACATAATTCAAAAGGTGGCAATAAAAGATGTTTTATCTTACTACTCTGAACTTGGTAAGGTTTCTTCACGAAGATCCCCCTATTCTCAAAATGATGAAACAGACATGCAAGTTGTTGCTGCAATTGAGGCACGAAAACATGCTGACTTTCTATGTCGAAATTATATCCTTAATGGATTGGACAACACATTATACAATGTGTATAGTTATCTCAAAACTGCAAGAGAATTATGGGATTCCTTGGATAAAAAATATAAAACTGAAGATGCTAGCACGAAGAAGTTCGTAGTTGGCAGATTTTTGGATTACAAGATGGTGGATTCCAAGGATGTCATCAACCAAGTCAAAGAATTACAAGTTATTCTGCATGAAATACATGTAGAAGGTATGTCTTTAAATGAATCTTTCCAAGTTGCTGCAATTATTGAAAAACTACCACCAATGTGGAAAGATTTTAAGAATTATCTCAAGCATAAACGTGTAAAGAGATGAAACTTGAAGATTTAATCGTAAGATTAAGGATAGAAGAGGACAATCGTGCCTCTAAGAAGAAAGCAGGAAGGACCTTTGTGGAACATAAACCTAATGTGGTGGAACAAGGTCCGAAATCTAAGAAAAGAAAGTACTCCGACAATGGTCCTCAACAAGGAACAAATAAAAAGTTCCAAGGAAAATGCTACATTTGTGACAAGCCCGAACATAGGGCAAATGATTGTCGTAAACGCAAAGACCAGAATAAAAAGTCCGCACAAGACAATGTAACGGAAGTGGATGGTCTTCTTCGAGATGTTTTAGAAATGAACCTTTCAGCAGTTGTTTTTGAGATTAACATGATTGAAAATCTCAGAGAATGGTGGGTAGATTCTGGAGTAACCCGCCATGTGTTCTGATAAGATGTTCTCCACATAAGCCGAAAAGGAGAATAATTAACGTGAGTAGCAACAACTATAAAATGGTTAGCTAAAAAACCTCTAACCCGTTTGGAAGGACTCATGATTTCATCAACTTTGTATAAATAAATAGATATGAGATAATCTTCAACAGCTATATGGGTTTTCAAAACAAACTAAATTACTTAATAAAAGGAAAGAAATAAACAACTTGAATAACGAATATAATATAAACTCTAAAATCAACAACTAATACAAACAAAAGCTGGAATAGCTAAAATAAAGTTGTTAGAGTCCTATTCTTAAACAACCTTAATTAGTTAAATGGATTTCCATGATAGACTCCTTTTTAAATATAAACAGACTCCTTAACAAAATAAATTCCTTAAAAAACGCCAATTTGAATTTGAATTGAAATATCAGCTAAAATAGATTCCCACATATATTCCAGTTCAACAATATATATAAATGATAATAAAACTTCCGAACTAGATATATATAAGAATATGCAAGAAATATCAGATGGACATATATAATAATGGGTCATTACAATATCATATTTAATTAAACAACATAAGATTAGCCGAAAACATAAAATAACCAAGTCCATAGAATTATATTCAATACAAATATTTTGCCAACATTAAAATTACTTCACCATATATGAAATGTTTTTCCTTTAAGACCAAACATGTTATTAAAAACTCCATGCAAAATATAATATTTTCATGCAAAGAATAATATCTTCATGCATAAAAATATTAAAAATATATATTCTAAATAAATCAAATAAGATCATTACACAAACCCAAATATATTATCATTATTAAAATCACCAATAATAAGATAAATTTTTCTCCATTCATGAATAACCCCTTTATGTTCTTTGTCAAGGAACATTGTCTAGGTTTATCACATCTCAACGCTTACTCTTGCCCTGGGCTCCATCATCTCACGGGGAAGCAACCCATAAAATTCGGAGTCTTTGATTTAAGCACAACCATTTCATTATTCATGGGTGCTTGTCCCATGAACCCGTATCCTATGAATGGAGTCCTAACCACATGCATGTTCATGGCCTTTAATCACATCCAGGCCCCAGCCCATTGACATTCTTTAGGATACATTTTTATGGATATTGTTTGGGACTAATTGCCCTTTCTAGCTCTTGTTCGGTTCACTGCCACGTAGGCGCCTTTGGTCAATATTTGACCAGTCAAATGTTCAAATGATCCACTTGACATATATATCAAGATATCAAGAGTAACCCACTTGACATACCAATGACATTTGGCAAGAAAATTTGTGGATTTGGTGGCAAGTGATTGGTGTTGTAAAGTTATGGCAGATTTGGTTAACAAGAAATCTAGTTATTTTAACAATGATTATTAGTGTTGGAAAGTTACAACCAAGATTAAATCTTTTAAGTGGATTTTTGTAACAGGCTTTATGAAGAATCAATCACAAGATGAATGGTGTGAGCAGGCATGAAGTTTATATATAGAATAGATATAGTATTCTTCCATCTCAAAACAAATTGTTGTGGTTATGTATTAGCAATAGTCGGAATGTTAAAAAACAATATCTATCCGAACTTTATGGAAGCATTTTATGATGCTACCAATGTATACACTACATACTTAATGGGTCATGATATATATATATATATATATATATATATATATATATATATATATATATATATATATATATATATATAGACATGCACCTACATACTTGATGCATGCATCATGAAGAACCCAAAGTATTTTGACTGAGTGTCATTCTTATTTGCTAAAGACTTGGCCAAAGTTGTGGATCGTGTCTACAATTGCTTGCATTAGAATAGGTAAAGTAATTATTAATTAATTTTGAATAATTTACAATTATCTTGTTGCCATTAGTCTGTTATACTAGAATCATCTTCATTTCAAACAAATGAAAATTATTCATTTTATGATCCAGATTTAAAATTATCTCTCCTGTCAGCATAATATCACATTTTAACATATTTTAAATCTAGAGTATAAAATAGAGAGTATCCATTTATTTGAAATGAAGAGGATCATTGTCCGTTAAGTGTCCTACTTCTTAGAGATGTGAACTACATTGAAATTTTTGATTCCGAAGTATCATTGGTTATCTTTATTACTACATCCGTTCTTAAAAGATTGTTGTTTAAGGTTTTTGCACATGGATTAAAAAAGTCATTTAATACTATCATTTAACAATTAAAATTTATTTGAAATTCCATCACTACCCCTTTATGGGAAGTTAAAAACTATTAATACAAGTGAGAGAATTTCTTATGACAATGAGAGAAGGTACGTAGGGGTGATATAGGAAAGTAAATAATTTATTCTCTTAAAAAATTATAAATGACAAATAAATTAGAACAAATTTTTTCTTCTAAAAGGACAATCTTTTAAGAACGGTGGGAGTATCTACCACCTATCTTCACTAAAAACCCCACAGCATTGATTGTGAGCTATCATTGGTATCATCGAAAAGTTTGATTCCGAAGCATCAATGGTTGTCTTTATTATCTACCAACATGTTATTGTATTATCTACCAATATGTTATTGTATTAGCTACTTGTTTTGATGATCCGCTTAGTAGTCTCCTACAACATTTTAGTATTAGCTACTTGTATTTGTATCCAACCGCATGTTATTACTTAATTAGCTACTAATTGTATTTGTATTAAATTATCGTTGAAAGTCAGAGTAAGGAGGGAAATGTCTCAATTGCGTGATGATGATCGGCCGGTTAGTAGTCTCCTACAATATGTTATTAGCAACTTGTATTTCAGTATTTGTATCCAGGGTTGGGCGCGGTCCGTGCTTTCTTAACTAATTGATCTGATCTGTCCACAGACTTTTTTTTTTTTTTTTTAATCACAATTATGAGAATAATAAATAAAAAATAATAGAACAAGTTTGAACAAAAAATTGTAAAACCCCAACCCCCCAACCCCAACCCCAACCCCAACCCCAATTTTTGTTTTGTATCCAACCCCATATTATTACTTAACTAGCTAATAATTGTATTTGTATTAAATGATCGTTGAAAGTCAGAGTAAGGAGGGAATAGTCTGAATTGTGCGTTTCTCCCGTTATTCTCCAATATGTAAAAAATTTACTTATTTGATTTATTATGTATATATAATGTTAATAACCTATTATATTATTCAGGCTTTCAGCAGCTTCTTTTTTTCTGGTTAATTTTTATTTTCTTTTCAAAATTATCCCTAACAATACTTAGAACGTAGTTTTGGTGATGATAGTTACTCAATTAACCAAGAATTAAAGTAACGGCCTATTAAGAATATCATATCATTTTATAATCAATAAATAGAATTGTATTTCTAATTTTAAAATACATAAAAAAACTATATTTCTAATTTTAAATTACTGAATTACTTCAACGAAAATGACATTATCTGAAATTAATTTAAGATAAAAACAAATAGGCCTTAAGCTCTGCATAATGTGCATGTGCTTATCCTTCATTGGCCAAGAAGACTTGAGAGAGACTTTACATGATGAAGATCATGATGAAGATCAATAGTTTCACTGTCCACTATCCAACCATGAAAAGAGGAGACTGACAGAAAGGTAAATACCGGATAGTTGATGTTTTAGTTGCAGTTATTGTTGCCATTAGTTAAAATTGATACAAATAAGGAATTTTATGCTTAATGTTGCCATTCAATTAGAGATTTAGAGTTTGTTATGCCATGAATTAGAGATAATGTGTTATTATCATTGAATTGATATTGTATATTTGTGGTGTATTGTTTGTAAAATAATTGAATTAGGTTAGTTGATAAAATTATGATGAAATGTTTGAATTGATAAAATTATGATGAAATGTTTGAAATGATGAAATTATTGTAAAATACTATAATTGAACAGAATGAATTTAAAAAAAACACTTCAAGCGTCAATAAATAAAAAATATTTACTGATATATTTTGACCATCATCCAATTTTAAAATTACTGAAATACTTCAATGACAATGACATTATCTGAAATTAATTTAAGATAAAACAAACAGGCCTTAAGCTCTGCATGATGTGCATGTGCTTATCCTTCATTGGCCAAAAAGACTTGAGAGACTTCACAAAAGTCTCCCAGTTCCCATTACTAAGGGTACGACATTTGACAAAGACAAAAAAAATTAATAAAACGTTTGAATAGAAAGCAGGCCATGGGTTTTCATGAGATGCCCTTTACATTACTTGAAGCAGAGACGGAAGGAGGGGGTTTAGGGGATATTTTAAATTGATGAAATTATGATGAAATATTTAAATTGATGAGATTATTGTGAAATATTATGATTTGGTAAAATAAATTTGAATAAAACACTTCAAACGTCAATAAATAATTTTTTTTATTAATATATTTTAACCCTCCTTTAAAAATATTCTAACTAGCGGTATTATTAGCAGCAGCTGATGCTGTTGCAGCATCTGATCTGATCATCTGGCCAAGCCTGGCTTTCAATCCACGTGGAAATCTTACGATCCCCTTCCCATTCGGCACAAAAAAGGGCTGCTACCTTGAAGACAAAACTAATTCATATGATAACTTTTATGTAACATGCATTAATGACAGCCAACGTTATTCGAGTAAAAATAATTTTCGAGTATAGCTGACATATCACTTGATGCCAAAGTCAATGTTATTATTACTTAATTAGTTACTGTAATTTTATTTGTATTAAATGAGAGTTGAAAGTCAGAGTAATTAAGGAGGGAATAGTCTCAATTGCGTGATGAATGATGATCCGGTTTGTACTCTTGTAGCACATGTTAGTATTACTTTATTAGCTAGTACTACTTGTATTTGTATTAAATGATCGTTGAAAGTCAGAGTAAGGAGGGAATAGTATCTCCTGTGATTCGGCAATGACATATTATTAGGAGTAAGTGTGTAAATGAATCGAGTCGAGTTAAGTCGAGTATTGAGTTGTTCAGATTTGGTTCATAAAATTTATCGAGTATAAAATAAGGTTTGATTGAAGCTCATTTAGTTATCGAGTTGAACACGATTTCGAATCGAGTCCGAACAGTTTGAATTTTTCGAACGAATATGTTCCGAGTATTAATAGAAAATTACAATTTGAGAAGGTTCGAGTAAATTATCGAACTTTAAAATTTGCTCATATTTGACTCGCTTATATTTTGAGTCGAACTCAAATCAAATTTTTTGTCGACCGAATTCGAATCGAGTCCGAACTGTTTGCTCATTTTACAGCTTTAATTAAGAGTATAGTAAAGTACAGTACTGGACACTAGTAATACATATGTTTAACACTCATATTTAATTCAACATCAATACGACATATATTTGGAACCAAACTTGACACAAAACTTAAGTGTTTAGGCCTTGATCCTATTTATGTATATTAGTGTGAGACTTTTTCATTATTTTTTTTTGATGGGAGACTCAAACTCACTTATGAATTCCCATCATGTTTAAACATTCGTAATTTAATTAATTAATTAATTGTTCTTTAATTATCGAAATAACATTAATTCTTTTAGCAAAAAAGACGGTACTTAGTATTTTAATACTTTTATTTTGAGTTAATTGTATATTTTACTCTGAAATATACACTGTTTTGTAATTGGCACCTCTCAAAGTTTAATTTCTCCCCAAATGCATGCCAAAGTTATAACAATATCCTCCCAATATGCAACCCCAAAGAAAATCCAACCATGTGGGCACACGTGTTAAGATATCGATTAGAAATTTGTTCGAAGTCTTATTTAGGGTTCATCGGGCTTAATTACTTCATCAAATGTTGAGAGAGCGAGATGCGAGGAAATAAACTTCGGAATACAAATAGTAAGTTGGTTTATACTTTATAGGATACATGATGCAGGTAACCCTCTTATGTTTTATTCATTACAAAAAAAGTTTTATTTATTGTTATTTTTTATTTTGTATGAGAAAAAAGAGTAAATATTTTGATAATTATAATATAAAATTATTCTATATTCCTAATTAAATTTGTCATCATAATATTAATATTCGTAAAAATTTAACAAATGAATTTCTTTCCGGGTAAGTAGAGAGTAATACATAGCAAAATATTTTTTTTTATTGTTTTAGCAAAAAAAAAAAAAAAAAGTAATACATAGTAGTACAAATTTGACTTCGTACTTTCCCAGTTTGTTGAAACAGTGTAATTCGTGGGATGATTTGGCCAAATATACGTTAATTTAATTAAGAGTTCACTTACAATACATGAGTATAAAATGACATCCATTTACTTCATAATAGCATCAGTACTAATCTATCTCTGTTGTATTACGTGCTCGGAACAATGGAGCACCATTATTCCCTATTTACAGTCATATTTTCCCTCACTCTCTTCGCCTTTTTCCTGTTTAAGTTAGCCAAGCAACTGAAAACAACACAAAAACTCCCACCCGGTCCATGGAAGCTACCTGTCATTGGAAATATGCTCCATTTGGTAGGTACACTACAAACTCATGGTCTCCGAGACTTGGCTTTGAAACATGGACCTCTCATGCATCTACAACTTGGTGAGATTTCAGCGGTTGTGGTATCATCTGCCCGAGTAGCAAAAGAGGTATTGAGAACTCACGATATTGCCTTTGCAGACAGGCCAAAGCTTATTGCCTCCGGGATTCTCTTGCGCAATGATAAAGACTTGGTTTTTGCTCACTACGGTGATTATTGGAGGCATATGCGTAAAATATGCACGGTGGAACTTCTACACTCCAACAAAGTCTCCTTCTTTCGCTCTATTCGCGAGGAGGAGGCATGGCGTCTTGTTGAATCAATTCAGTCATCATTAGAATCACCTGTAAATATTTCTAAAAGGTTTTCGGCATTGACAAACGCTGTAACTTGTAGAGCCACAATAGGGAAGAGGAGCCAGTACCAAGATGAGCTAGTACAGTTGATTGAAGATACTGCATCTTTGGCCGGAGGTTTTGATATTTCTGATTTGTTTCCTTCAATAAAGTTACTTCATGTGCTGAGTGGGATGAAGCCTAAGTTGCAGACAATTCGGAAGAAACTTGACCAGATAATTGACAACATAATCCTTGAGCATAAAGAGAATCGGAACAGCACATATAAGGGTTATGGTGTGCTAGAGGAGGAGGACCTAGTTGATGTTCTTCTTAGTCTTCAAGAGAGAGGTGGCTTTGAGTTTCCCATCACAACTGACGACATTTATGGTCTTATTTTGGTAAGATTTTTGGCTTTTGATCATTACTATGAATCCAGGTTTCCTGAAATTGCCAATAATTTATCATCTGTCAAGCCTGTAGTAATCGGTTGCATTTGTATAGCAAGTGAACTGAATACGTTAGCCTTGCATTAACTTTCACCGTCTTCATATACAACTTAATTGCAACTCATTCTTATAGGCTTGACCGATGATAAATTAAGTATGACTTTATTATAATTAGTTTGTGTTTAATAGATATAAACTTGTATGTTTATCCTTTTAGATTACAAAACATGATGAGTACATATTTTTATTGTTACAGAACATGCTCATTGGTGGAACAGACACCTCTTCAACAGCACTTGAATGGGCAATGTCCGAGTTGATGAGAAATCCCCGAGTGTTGGAGAAGGCTCAAGCTGAAGTGAGACAATGTCTTAAGGGAAAGACAACAATACATGAAAATGATATCCAAGGATTAAGTTATCTAAAACTTGTGATCAAAGAAACTTTACGATTGCACCCACCATTAGCCTTGTTACTCCCTAGAAAATGCAGAGATGAGCGTCAAATTGATGGATACAGAATACCCATCAATACAAAACTCATAATTAATGCATGGGCGATTGGGAGGGATCCTGAATATTGGGTTGATGCAGAGAGTTTTGAACCAGAGAGATTCAATAACATAACTGCTGATTTTAATGGCACTAACCTCAACTACATCCCATTTGGATCAGGAAGGAGAATGTGTCCAGGTCTCTCATTTGGAGTTGCCACTGTTGAGCTTCCACTTGCTCTCTTACTCTACCATTTTAACTGGAAGCTTCCCAGTGGGATGAAGCCAGAAACTCTTGACATGAGTGAGACCTCTGGAGCTTCTCTTAAAAGAAAAAATAACTTGTGCTTAATTGCCACATCTTGCATTCCAAGCAACAACTAAAGTTTGTTATATATTGCACCTTATTTTATACTTTTGCGACTTATTATTTATCATATTTGTGTTTGATAAAACTCATTTGTGGACATAATTTAAATAAGTGTAAAAGGCGTAACTTAGTGTCCTCTCCATGCATTTGGTTCAAGTTGGTAAGGTGCAAATTATTTGTAAAAATTAGTTTGTCTTGGTTTGATTAAATAAAAGATTACTACTTGCTTTATAAACATAAGTGGTGTAATCTTATTTAATTATATGAAATAAAAGAAAAGAAGTTCAATATATTTTGAATTTGACAACTAGTTAATGTGACTCTCCATTTTTTCTATTTAAATTATATTATTAATTATAATAATTTGTAACTTACATCATTATGACTAATGTGTAATTTACAACATTATATTTATAATAATATGTAATTAAAATAGAATTAATAATAGTTATTACTATTATATATGTATACATATATATTTATATGTGTAGGTATACGAAGAGATATACGTATATGAGAAATGGAGAATACTTACATTATAAGAAGAAAATTTGCATATGAAATTCTCTCCTCTCACTTAGTTTTTTTTCTAGATTAAAATACAGTGACACTCTCTAGATAACTATAATAACACTCAGTTTCCCTCTAATTTTTTAAATAACAGTTAGTATCTCTGCAAATTTTTAGGGTTGACTAAATAGTTAAAATTACATATTTACCCTTCTATTTTTTCAAATTTTAATTCCTAAAAAATATATATGTTTAATTACCCTTTTTTAATATAATATATTTTAATTATAGTTTTATTTGTAATTAAGACTATCTCATTTAAATAATTGACAACTTATAAAAAACTAATTTAATTTAATTAACATATATTTGTGGATAAGTGATACAAATATTAAAAAAATTAAATTAAATTATTAATGGAGCTATTCTAATTAGAGTGATTGAGTATGTTGATAGTTTAGTTTTTGGTGTTTAACAACAGAAATTATTATTTGAATTTTTAGTTTCATATATTATGATTTTTATATGTTAAATTTTCTTGAGTATATGTCAAAATTTGGAAAGTTTATGATTTTGATTACATTTTTTTAGTATACAGTTGACGTTGTTTTTGTGCAATATTGAATAAAAGAAAATATAATAATATTTATTACTACCACTACAAGAAAAACGGTCTATCTTCGACCAACGCTTTCAGCGACCGCCCTATACGGTCGCTGATAGTAGTAATAGCGACCGCCATCTGCGATCGATATTGAATCTAGTCGCTATTTTATATCAGTGACCGCATGCGGTCGCTGACATGAAATTTCCTCCCAAAAATTGGTGTGAAATGTTGGCGCAGCGATCACTCTCTATCAGCGACCGCTAGGCGGTCGATGATACGTCCACATCATCAAAAGTTAGCGACCGAGTTGATGGCGGTCGCTGATTCTCTTAATCAGATTCAGGTTCAGGCATTCGCTCGATCAGCAGAAGATAAAAAAAAAAAGAGGAAGAAGAGAAGAGAGAGGGAGAAACTGCCACCTTCACCACCGATATCGCCGGACAACGCCTTCACCACCGCCGTGTAAGGTAACCCCTTTAATTAATCCCCAAATTTAACTGTGGTTATTATTTGGGTAACCCCTTTAATCATTCTCTATGGAGTAGATGAACTGTGGTTATTAGAAAATTATTTAATTACTACATTATCTAGATGAACTATGGTTATTAGAAAGGTAAAATTTTCAGTTTTCTTTCATCTTAGTTATTAGTGGATTAGTGTTATTTGTGGAGATGTTTTTACCCTGCTACTGTTTGTTATTTATGAGAGTATTCGAATGTCATCTTGTGGTTTAATGCTATAGATTTTTCAGACTGCTCAAAATTTCACATTCCAAGCCTATGTTTCTGTTTTGTTGTACTGATAAGCTTATGTTTACTAACTTACTCCTGCTGTTTAGAGTTATTTATTTAGTAAGCACAAGTTTCTACTGGTACTGCAAAATATCAATGTACCGTTGGACTTGTACAGAAATTTCAATGTACTGTTGGACTTGTATAACTGCAACTGTTACTGCATTCAAATTTATTGCAGCTTAAAATAGCCTACGTACTATAGATATGCTCACTGTTAAAGTAGTGTAAAATTGGGGTGACATAAATTGAAGTACATCATTATAAGCTTATGCTTTGTGTGCGCAATAAATCAACACCATGATGCATGTCTCAGACTTTTATGCAGGCAGTTTAATTGCAAATCCTGCATGAAAAGATCTTTTCTACTATGCTAGGGCCAAAGAGCAAAGAAGAAGAAAATACAGGCTATAAGAATATACACAAATAAATAACTACCCCCTTTGTCCCATTTTATGTGCCCACTTTAAATTAAGTCATATTTTAAGGAAATAACAATTCTGTTATAAAATTATAATATATATATTTATGGATGTCTAGATTTATATTTAATTGTAATGATCTTTGGTATTATGGAACTCCCATGTTCATTAAGTTTTAAACTCATGACTTTTGAGTTTTGAAACTTCCAAGTCCATATATCTATAAATAAGAGCATTGTAAAAGAGAATGTGATATAGAAAATATCATGAGAATACTCTCTTTTCTGTAATCATTTTGTTCTTCATTTTAGTAATATTTTATAACACGTTATCGGCACGAAGTTCTACCCAATTTTGAAAAAGGAGTTCTCTCAACTCAATGTAAGTATTATTTCATTACACTTAAATTTAATCAAAATATATATATATATATATATATATATATATATATATATATATATATATATAGTAGTGTAATATGGTCAGTAGATTAATAATGCATGTTTCACATACACAAGTTACAAGAGTAGATAGGTAGTCATCAAATTCAAATAACTGGAGACAAATGTTTCTATTATTTTATCTATAGCTATTATCATTACTAGTAATGACTCAAAATTATTCAGCAAAAGCCACATAGATGGTTATAGTCTTTAGTTTTATTATTGCTTTCTATATCAATATATTTCTAATGATCTTTTGATATATTTCTCTTTTGGCATGATAACATATTTGATATATTTCTAACGATCTTTTGATATATATATTTTTTGGCATGGTATCATATTTGATATATTTCTAATGATCTTTTTAACATATTTTTGTATGAAGTTACAATGACAAATATACTTAGTAGTGTTGGTTTGTTATTTAATTTTAGTGGACAAATTTAGTTTCGTACTTTACTGCATTTCTATAAATTGTTTCATTACAATTAAATCTGAACATATATAATTATTTAATTGGATGGTGAATATGTTTAGTTATTTAATATTCAAATCTTATAAATTTGAATTTGTTGCCCTTGATTTATATCGAGCAAGAATTGTTTGTAATGGAATCTTGATGCTGAGATTCATATAAAGGCAAAGAACCTTGGAGATACAATTAAAGTTGGCAATCATGCATCCCTGCAGGATCATGCAAAATTAATGATTTTTATTCGCTATCATCTCCATGAAAAATTAAAAGATGAGTACATTACAGTAAAAGACTCACTTGTCTTATGAAATGATTTAAAAGAAAGATACGAGAATCAAAAATTTATAATTCTCCCAAAAGCTCATTATAATTGGTTGCACCTGAAGTTGCAAGATTTTAAAAGTGTTGAGTGAGAATAGTTCTACATTAAAAAAAAATAATAATATCACTATTAAAATTATGTGAAAAAAAAACACTGATGAAGACATGTTAGAAAAAATATTTATTATATTTCATGTCTCGAATATGCTCTTGCAGCAGCAATATCGAGAGCGAAAGTTCACAAAATATTCCCTGAAGCGATAAAGGAAACTATGTTCCCAGAAGTGATATTATGTCTTCTAGTGGCTGTACAAAATAATGAGTTTTTGTTGAAAAACCAACAATCTCGCTCAATCGATTCTATTACATTCCCTGAAGTGAATGAAACCTCATTTGATAATCATAGAGGAAATTATGGTTGTGGTTGTGGTAGTGGACGTGAAAAGAACAATCAATATAGAAAAGGGAATGTACCCGCCGTACTCCTAAACATTTGGTAGATTTATACCAAGACTCCATAAAAGAAAAGGAAATAGAATTGAAATAAACTTTATTGATCATAATGATCCTGAAGATCCCATAAATTAATTTGACTTTTCAAATGGAGTAGATATAACTAATTTTGATATCTATGGTTTCCTTAATGATAGGTTGATAGAAATGTTCATACCAATTAATTATTTTTATTTCATTATAATAAGTATTTTTATTATATATTTTATTTATGTTTCAAGTAATAAAGTTAAATTTATGTTTTGCATATATGAAGTTGTATGGGGCAGAAGCTCATCAAACTTAATTAAAGTTAATCACTCTTGAAGAGTGATTATTAGTCAAATTTAATTAAAGTCTCTGGAAGAGCGATTATAATGTTATCAAATGGCACAAAACTTTGTATTAATGATTCTTTATATTCTTTTGAGGCAAGCAGAAATTTACTCAGCTTTAAGGATATACGTTATAATGGTTATCATATTGAAACCAATATTGAAGGCAGTGAAAAATTTCTTTATATTACGTCAATAGTATCGGGCCAGAAGCTCATATTAGAAAAATTGTATATTTTCTCTTCTGGGTTATATTATACTAAAAATAAGAATAGTTGCAACAAATGTTGTAATACACCAGAAGTGTGCAATACACCAGAAGTGTTCGGATGCAAATATTTTTATGATTTGGCATGATCATCTATGATCAATAATGATGCATTGAATTATTGAAAACTCCCATGAATATCCCTTAAAGAACTAGAAGATTCATTTACCTGTTGATTATATCATAGTAAATTAATTATTAAACCATCACATTTATTTTTTGTTATTTAGTATTCATCTTTCTAAGAAAAAATTCAGGGTGATATATGTGGACCAATACACCCACATTGTGGTATATTCAAGTATTTTATGTTTTTACTTGATGCATTAACGAGATTGTTATATTTATGTTAAACATCATGTTGCATATACACATACTCAAAATGGTATAGCTGAATCACTTATCTAGAGACTTCAATATGTTTCTTGACCTTTGATTATGAAATCAAAATTGCATGTTCATGCTTGGGGTCATGCTATTTTACACGCTGCATCATAACCTTAATAAGTGATATTTTAAAGGTATATTTTGATGATTGTTATTTTAATGAAACAGTCTTCCCACCATTAGGGGGAGAAAAGTCGTTGCCTGAAGCACGATATGATATCATTGCCTGAAGCACGAAGGGAGATTAATTGGAATATTTCAACGTTATTTAATCTTGATCCTTATACAAATCAATATGAACTAGAAGTTCAAAGGATTATTCATTTGCAATGAATTGCAAATCAATTACCAGAATTATTCACGGATAATAAGAAAATAGTGATATCTCATATTTTAGCTGCTAATACTCTAACAGAGATTGAAGTCCATGTAGGACAATCAGTTAATACAACAATAAATTGAATCAAAGTTACACTTGAAACATGGAAGAATGATTTGTGTTAAAGATAAAATTCCTCAGAAGAAGAAAATACAAGAAAAACAAGTTGCAGCATATAAAGAGGCTATATTCATGAAACATGCTACAAAATTTATTGATCTATCCAAAACTTATGAACAAAAATCTCCTGTAAATAAAACTCTTGAAGAGTTATCCCCTGAAGAGGATCAGGTACCTGAAAATAACGAGATCTCGATACATTATATATATACAGGAGACATATATATTGAATAGAAATAAAATTATTGTTGACAACATATTTTATATTAAATTGTTCTTGATATTACCAGAAGTAATGATCATGAATATGAACCACAAATCGTTGATGATTGTAGAAATATTTGGCCAATGTGGAAACAGGCGATTTAAGCAGAATTAAATTCACTAAATAAACGTGAAGTTTTTGGACTTGTAGTCCGAACACTTGAAGGTGTAATGCCTGTTGGATACAAATGGGTATTTGTACGAAATAAGAAAAATAAAATTATATGGTACAAAGCGCGACTTGTAGCACAAGGTTTCTCGCAAAGACATGGTATTAATTATGAAGAAATATATGCTCATGTAATGGACGCAATTATATTCAGATTTGTAATTAGCTTGGTAGCAAAAGAAAATTTGGATATACGATTAATGGATGTTGTTACAACATATCTGTATGGATCATTAGATAATGATCATATATACATGAAAATCCCTGAAGGATATAAAATGCATGAAGCATATAATTCTACATCTTGAAGTATGTATTCTATTAAGCTAAAAAGATCTTTATATGGGTTAAAGCAATCCAGATGCATATTGTGATATAATCGCCTAAGTGGATATCTTTTGAAAGAAGGATTTGAGAATAATCGAATTTGTGCATGCATTTTTATCAAAAGAACATAATCTGGATTTGCTATTATTACTGTATTTACTGATGAAAGATCTTGCTCCAGAAGAGTCGACAAAAATAACAAATTTGAGATGAAAGATGTTGGTAAGACAAATTTTGGTCTTAGCCTACAAATTGAGCTATGGAATTCTTGTTTATCAATCAACATACACAGAAAAAGTCATGAAGCAACTTTGCATGGAAAATGTTAATCCTTTAAGTAGTGGTGAGCATGGTGCGATTTGGTGCGGTTTGAAGTCTAAATCGCACCCAAAACTGCTTAAGTGCGGTTTGACAAATCCAAAACCGCATACGAAACCGCTTGTGATTGGTGCGGTGCGATTTTAAACTGTGCGGTGCGGTTTCGGTTTCAAAACTAATTAAAACAACAAAAAATTCTAAGCCTTCAATAGAATTTAACACAGAACTCACATCGAGCAATTAATTTAGTGACAGAGTCGACAATGGGAATTATATTAAGCATAGAAACAAAGCTCCTTCTGCCAAACATGTCAAATTCACCATCAAATCATAGAATAGTGAGACACCTAAAATAATTTTAATTTATAATAAAGAAATGATGCTTTAAAACTAAAACATACGTTATATAAAACAACGGAGACCATATATTCGATAACAAGTAAGAAGGTTTATCTAGTTTCCCAAAAATTAAAAGTATATATTGGAGATAGAATGAAATTATATCTTATATATTGCAGGGAAGGCTTATAGAATATAATCATAACTGTACCTAATTAGAAAAATAATTTATTAGACTATTACTACTATAGCATAGACCTTAACCAATGCATCAAGTGCTCGAACCAACGAATTTGGCCCCTCAACTATAAGCCCCTCTAGTAACGCATCAAACAAATTCGAATTTTCAAAACCCAAATGCTTAATTTTTTACTCTATAACCTCTAACCATCTTCTTTCAATTGGTGAAAAATGACAATGGAAGACTGGGGTTTTCTCTGAGCGTGTTCAAGTGAAAAGTAACTTTAAAATTTACTAGAGATAATACATACATACACACACATGGTGCATTTTTGGTTTTATGCGTGCGGTTTTGGCTAGTAACCAAACCGGAATCGTAAATTTGGTTATTCAACCCACCTAAAACCGCCACATACGCCAGAACCATTGGTTAGACTTGACTCACTTTGTGCATTAAGTTCATTTTTCTGTTTGAAGAGCTTATTCTTAGCTTCAAATTTAGAGAGAGAGAGTTAGTACTTAGAAGAGATGTTTCCAGTTCTTCTTGAACTTACCCTTTCTCTTTTTGAAGAAGAGAATAATCTTTGGACAGAACTCTGAACCACTTCATGTATTGATGCAGATCAGATGTTATGATAAGTAGTGCAGTTCTTAAATCATCAATGTATACATCAGGAGAGTTAAATTCAAATACCTCATCTATTTTTACTTCATGAATTTTAGAGATCTTCTTATCCTTTGCATGTTTGGCCATCAGACAAAAATTTGCCATTTGAGGATATTCATCATCTCCAGATTCAGGAGTTGAGTCGTTGTCTGAGTCACTCCACGATCCTCCGGCCACTAGACCTTTGTCTATTTTCTGGGGCCTCTTTTTGCCTTTGAATTCTTTCTTTGAATTTGATTTCCTCTTTAGTTCTTCTCTAAGAGGCTTGTTGCAGTTTGCAATGAAGTGGCCAGGATTTTTGCAGTTGTAGCATAAGTCATTTATTTACTCCTGGCTGCTGTAGTTGTTGACTTTCTTTGGATTGTTTACTCTGCCTTGACGCATGAACCTTTTGAGTCTTCTTACCAGCATTGCAAGGTCCTCATCATCATCTTCATCATAGTCAGAGTCATTTTTAGTGTTGGTTTAAGAGATGCTATCTGTTTCTTTGACGACAACTCCTTTGTCCTTCTTCCTTCCTTCAGATAGAGTTTCTGCTCGTTGAGTCAGCTACAATTCATAAGTGAGAAGGTTGCCATACAACTATTGGACAGTCATTTCATGGAGATTCTTTGATTCTCTGATGGCAGTGGTTTTGACATCCCACTTGCTAGGTAAGGCTCTCATGAATTTTATGATTAAATCTTTATTTGGATAGATCTTTCCAAATGCTAGAAGAGAGTTGAGTAGAACATTGAATCTTTCGTAGGTGAAAATGACATTTTTTCCTTGAACGTGGGCAAACATTTCATATTGCTGAGTCAGGAGAGATTGCTTATTTTCTCTGACTTCTTCTGTTCCTTCATGCATGATGAACAATGCTTCCCATACTTGCTTTGATGTTTTGCTATAGACCACATTCTCAAACAGGTAATCTTCTAAGGAATGGAAAAAAATGTTCTTGGCCTTTTTGTCGAGTTGGAAAACTTTCTTTTCGTTGTCAGTCCATTCTGCTTTGACCTTGATCTGAATTCTGTTTGGGTCCTCTGAAGTTGGTCCAAGCTTTTTAGGAACGTAGGGCCCATTCTGAACAGTTTTAAATAGATCTTCATCTATTGAATCCATGTAGGCTTGCATACGAACTTTCCAGTTGGTGAATTTATCTTTGTTGCACATAGGTGGCTTGCTGCCTCCTCCAGTCTTTGATTCGCTTATCAAATATGCCATTGGATCTACTTAAGCTTTGTAGGCTATTTGATAGAACCTACTTTGATACCAATTGTTAGTTCCCAGAGGCACAATAGTTATCTAGAAGGGGGGTTGAATAGATATTTTAAATTCTTTTCGAAATACTTGTTTGTTTTGATAATGACTAAAACACAGCGGAATTGTGATTTGTTTGTTTTCCCTTTAAGATATAACGAGTTAATAGGAGTTAAGCAGTTATGGAAATTATAGCAGTTATAACAAGAATATAAGAGACATGGTGTTTTAAGTGGTTCAGAGCACTTAAAGCTCCTAGTCCACTCTTCTATTCCTCGAGTAGAAAATCCACTAAGGATATCTTTACACTTTCTAAATCTCATAGATTTCTTCAAGACCGGCAGTCTTGGAACTTCTTAGTTCACTTTTGAACTCTTCAAGTCCAACAGACTTGGTACTTCTCAGTTCACTTATAACTCTTCAAGCCCTTCTGACTTGGAACTTCTTACTTCACTTGATAATAGTTGAGTTCTTGAATGGTGCTACTCAGTTGTCGTTAAGCTTGTGTTCGAAAGAACTGAGTAGCTGAGCAAACTTTCTTTTTCAGATCATAGAGTTGAGCGTTGAGTGTTCTTCAGCGTTTTTGTTTAGTGTTTGCTTGTTAACTTTCATCTGCTTATCTTTTGCATATATGAGGCCTTTGAAATGTATCCATTGAAGCATTAAATGCATTTGACATTTCTGAGCTTTGATGGGGACTTTTTTCATAACTTCTGATTTGCAGTCTGGCTCACTAACACAATAGACTGTTGTCTCACCTAACACCTGAAAAGGTGTTTTCTGCTGACACAAAGTACTTTTCTTAGCTTCTTCAATACGTTTCTTTGTTATATACTAAGGATGATTGTTGTGTCATTGGGACTCCCGAGGACTTCAATGTTTATAACCCATTCCATATTTGTTGCAATTTATTCTTTAAACAAATGGATAAGGCTTGATGCTTCTGACACGGACAGAAGAAGCTCTACGATTCTGATCGTGGTGTCTTACCACCTTGGTGCTTGATCCGGTACTAGCAAATGAGAACACTATGATTTCTCTTAAGAACGGGCACACTACGATCTTCACTTGCTTGACTTGTAGACTCTACGCTTCCGAGAGCACACTACGATCTCTGAGTTGGCTCAGCAAGCGTTTGGACCACTCTATGATTCCGGGAGAGGCCCTCTAAAGCAGACGCACTACGATTCTCCCTTGGATTCTACAATCTCTTGAACAGCTTGATAGACTACGATTCTGTTGAAGCCTATCTATTACATCTCAAGTTATAGATCAACCTAGTACAGCTTTGATCTTTTCATCTATACATTCATTTACAGAATGATAAACATTAATAGCTCAGATCAACCTAACGAATTTGATCTACCACTAAGTCCTTGTACATATATTCCTTGAAGGACTTTACATATGATCATGAATATTTACTTTCAACATCAAATTTAAATATGCAATCTCCCAACATAATCAACAGTTCATCTTTGCACTATGGGTCAAAGATAACTTTCCAACACAAATTTAAGTTTGAGGATTTTAACAATGATATATATAATGAATGGACATAAATAATCAGAATAATAAGATAAAATAACTCTTAGTGATTTTCAACTTAATTATCCAGAGTCCAAATTGGCAACATGATATTCAGAAGATCGATTAGAATTCTTGATAAAATATAAAGTTCAAGTAATATAAAGTTCCCGACTCAAAAATAATAACTTAAAACAGGATAAAAAGTTTTAGGTCAAGATATTAGATGAAGCACAAATTATTAAAGGATATTCTAATCATTTCAGGACTTTTCACCATTTAATGATAAGCTTAAGAAACGAATAATAATATATTACCTTAATATTGAGTATGAAAGAAAATTATATCGCTTTACCATAAAAAATGATACCCCTTGCCTTAGCATGTGACTTAATTCTGCTTTTTGTGAAATTGATCAACTTAAACAATGCTTGTATTCCTTATCTACACTTTGAGTAACCTTACACTCAACAGAAATACTCACAATATTTTAGTAAAAGAATTTTAATTTTTAGTGTAGTAATGGTGTGATTTGTTTCTCATCTAATCAATCTATTTATACTGGAAATTGAGGAAACAACTAGCACACAAGTCATGTGGAACTTGTGGTCCCACGGAGAAAATTAAACCAACTTGTACACGTTTTAATAATAATTGAGTTGTGGTCAATACTACTTTAGGAAAAGTAGAGTGTCGACAAGTGATGTCAGACTTACTTTTGTAAAAAGAAAATAATTGAACAAATATCTGCATATCATACTTATCTTTAATCAACACCATTTTTAATATTTGAATCATTATTCACAATTATTAACATAGACTCATAATAATACCAATTGGTTTAATTATATCATATCAAATAATATGAGTTACTGTGCAATATCTACCGTGAAAATTATTGAATGAAATACTGAGTGACTTCTTACATACTTAAGAATCAATAATATGAATCACTGTGCAATAACTACTGTGACAATTATTGAATGAAATACTGAGTGACTTCTTACGTAAGAATCAATAATATGAATCAATGTATAATACCGTGTACTAGTGTGGAATCACGCGTATTACTGTATTTTTATCACCAGTATTTCAATAGTTAACGGTAAAAGTTTTGCCGTCAATTTTTAAAAAGGTTATTTCTGTCGTTTTCTCTATTCGACAGTTATTCTGTTATAGGGCCCACCAATGATTGGTTAATTCGGCGTCCTCGTACGAATATCCCTTGACAAAAAGTGTAAGACCCCAACTTATTATAAATCAAATCAAATTTTCTCTATTTATTATTGTGAATAATAAAGTGTTAATTTGATATAATGCTTTGGTTATGGGTGAAATTTGCAAATTTTGCAAAATAAGCAAGTGGTTATAAAATATTCATTGTGTTGGGGAATATACGTTTGGTCGTGGAATATTCTTTCTGTCGAGGAATATTCGTACGACGGCGCAGCTATTTGTGGGCCCCATAAAGCATAACTTTCGGATGAAAAAAATGACAAAGTTTGAGTTTTTACAAATAACGGCATAGTTGTTACAGTTAACAATGTTGGAATACCCGGTGGTTAAAATACAGTAATAAGCGTGGTTGCACAATAGCACCTACGATTTTGCACACGCAGATTTTTGAATTATTGATTCTTACGTACGTAAGGCACTACTCAATAATTATTACAAGAATTCTTTATTCAATATTTTAATTTATTGGTTCAATAATTGTTGCGTTGATATTTTATATTATTGTTGTTTCAATAATTGTCTTTGCACGATATTTCTATTATCGGATCAATAATTCATATTATTTGAATAATATTATTAGATATCATTATTAGCAATGTCTAGAGTTTCATCGAGGAGAGGTTTGGTCGCTTTAATTTGACGCCAAGAAGGAGAAATCTTGATTGGAAAGCCCCTCTTCTCACAGGAGCTACTGGTTGTCATAAATGTGATTACGTAATATTATTTGTGAATAATTAATTATTGAATCATATGATAAGGAAATATTTATTTTATGTGGATATAAATATTGGATATATTTTTGTGGTTAAAAATGAAGGAGTTAATGTTGAGGTGTTTCATCAGTATTTTTGTCGGAATGGAGGTATTAAAAATTAAACCAGTGTTTTTGAGATATATTGCGTGAGTTATAACTTTTAATCCGACCGTTGGATCGTTGTGATTTTTGGATATGTTATACATATATAAGTTGAGTATATGTCCACAAATTTTGAACAATTAAAAATAAACGTATGATTTGTAATGAATTTTAAGAGGTGACTGATTCGGAAATTAGGTTTATAAATGATTTTGGTGGAAAATTCTAGAATTGAGTGGGCCCCACTTGTTGGTGAAGAAATGTGCTGAATTTTATTTCAAATGTGGTGGGTGGCAATAGTAGTAGGTAAAGCCATCAGGTTAAGTCTGCTTCGGCGTGCTAACATTTTCCTATAAATAGAGGGCTAAGTTAGAATTGAAAATCACATCAGAAACAAGTTTTCTCTCTCTAGATTATTGAGTGTATTTTATGAGTATTTAGATACTTTGTGAGTTTTATTCATCGATTGCAAGTTCCTTTCACTTATATACCGATATTCCGATCGAAATCTTGATATTTTGAGGTAAGGGTGTTATATTCTTCTTAAAATGATATTTTCTTCAATATCATTATACCGAAATGTTGGTATGAACTTTTATCAAATTTGGAACTTTTTGTGTGGAGTTCTTATTCACGTATCTGACCTTTATTCACGCAATTAATGACACTATTCAATAGAAAAATAAAATTTTCTTCTTTTTGTCCAAGTTGTCTATTATGGTTACTATCTTTGATTGTATCCATGTTTTGATCATTATTTTTGAATTCTACTTCAAAATTGGTTATTTCGGAATATTATTAAACTTGGATAAACTGTAATACGAATCCTTAGTATTTGATCTTTTATCTCACTAGATTCGTTTTCTTTAAAATATTTTTCATCATCCTCAGTCCTAAATGATGATACAAATGAATCTTTGGCCTGTAGTGCAAAGATGAATGATTACCTAATGAATATCTTTGGCTCGTAGTGTAAAGATGAACAGGTGTTGAGATGAACATGACCAACTGGTGATACAAATGAATATCTTTGGCCTATAGTGCAAAGATGAATATTTGATTCAAGATGTATATTGATTGATGTTACAGGGATAAAATATTGATGATGGACTTTTAAATCTTAGAAGATAGTAGAATTCTTTCTCTACTTAACTCTTCTAATAGATTGTTGTTCCGCTGCAGTTGTTGATCTAAAACTTGTTGTCTATTACATTTTATCAGATTTTTCCCTGTTAAAGACTAACGATAATTTGTTGTATATTATCTTAGTCATAATATTCTTTACTGGACTAGTTGAGCTCACCCTTTTCCTTTTTGTTCCATTTTTCTCAGGAGGTGAGAACATAGCAGGAACTAGTCGGGGTACGGAGTGATGGTTCTAGAAAGATGTTTTAGTAGTCTTCACTATTTCTGTAAAATAGTGTTTGAATAATTGTAATGAGGACTCCTTTTGAGTTTGTATACTCTCTAGTATACAATATTTGTATTCAAACTTACAGTATAGGTGTTGTCGTATTCTACACGACAATTATATTACTGAAGTTGTATTTATTTTTGTACCATGTATTTGGCGACTCAGAATGGGTGATGTATACCTATTTTGGGGGCGTCACAAAAAGAATATTCTCCGACCAAACGAATATTTATAATAAATAATTACATGCAATAAGTGCATGATAACCAAAAATTTTGGAGGCCTCAGTGGTGTCTTCATCGGCACAACTCAGCTTTCCCCCGAATAAATCCAGGGCGTGAGACCACTTGAGCATAGAGGAGTTTACCAGGACTCGAACCCACGTTAATGGTGACTTATGTCCAGCTTCCCTACCACTAAGTCACCACCTCAAGCGATGATAAAATACAACAATCTAAATATATAAACATTTATTAAATCAACAAATTACTATAAACAATTTAAATTATATTAAAAGTCGGGGTCAACACCAAAATATATTTATCTCGAATAACATATAAACCAACTAATAATTCATTATTCATTCAAGTTGTGACGCCCCCAAAATTAGGTATACATCAGCCATTCTGAGTCGTCAGATACATGGTACAAAATTCAAATACAACTTCATTTATACAATGTTGAAAGGTGTCGATATAGAATCGACCATAGTTTAATATGAGTTTTAATACGAGATGTATGTAACTCTCATGGTACCTCGACCACAACCTTACAATGGTACTTTTACATAAAAGTACAACAAAAACCTGCTTTTAGAAACTAAAATCTTTGGGAAGTGCTCAAGGAAACCTTTGTACATGGGAGGCCATGCGTCAGGGTTATGATAGATATCATATGTCCACAGAAATTATCCTTGGTTGACCTAAAAGTCCCTAAAGAAAAACAAGAAGATTACTATCATCATTCTTTCCAATGGTAAGTCTTCTCTTGACATATAATTATCTCCGTTGTCTCCAAGTGAAAATTATATTTTAAATATACTCCAAGATCATATAGGTAGTGCTCATAGATATACTCAAAGAAGTGGATGTGCACAACCATGTCTTATGATAACACGAGGTTGTATGTCATTATTAGACATCTTGTATGATAGTGGCAAAACACCCTTCCAACGTTGGGTTCGCCTCACCCTATATGATTCACCAAATATAACTACTAAATGATGTATAGAATACAACACACTTTTCTATCTTGTTTAGGGAAAACCTCCTGACTAGAGACCACCGTTCTAATCCTCTTAATACCCCACTTTCCGACCCTACCTACACTCTTATTACCTAAAAGGAATTGTGAAGCGAAGAAGGTGAAGCACAACTAGCCCAAGAAAGAATATCATGACTAAAGATGATTAAATTATCAATAGCTTTCATCAATAATAAATCAGAGATTTAGAACATATGACAGATAATAAAACTTTTCAACCATAGTTGCAGCGGAACAAGCAATCCATTAGAAGAGTCAAATAGACCATAAGGTCTATTATCTTCTCTATGTTAAAAGTCCACCAATAATGTTTTATCCGTGTAACATCAATCAACAATTCCCGTCCACGATCATGTGAATAACTCATAATCACAATTGTGATTCTAAATTCCTCTTCGCACCCAGGACGAAGATAATTTTCATCACCTGAAATATCAAAAATCATGGTTATACCAAATCACAATTCCTGCTCGTAATCATTAAATCATCTTTGCACTACGGCCAAAGATATTCATTATTATCACATCCATGAATTAATATTTCATTCTTTGAGAGACAAATTTCAATAATTAATCCACATCATCGAATCATTCATGCACTCTGTGCCAATGATATTCTTTAGTATCACGACCACGAGTTATCCATGCACTACTACCAAAGATAATCGTGTTTTCATCAACAGTCCTGATCATGCCATAAAACAATTCATCTTTGCACTACGGCCAAAGAGAATCCATAGCCATAATCATACCAAAAACTGTCCATCAATGAACTACGGGCCAATGAGGACTTTTTCCACATTATTTGTAACATTACGGTTATGATTATACCGAATAATCCCTGGTCATAATCATACCAAGTCCATCTATGCACTACAGGCCACAGATGACTTTCAACATAATATAAGCATGAGGATGATGACAATATTATAAGCATTAGTCAAACTAAATCAATGATAAATATTAAAGACTTTAAATTTATCTAAACATTATCAATCACTTAATAAAATCATAATCTAATATTGTTAATATTATAACAATATTTTAATCACTCCTTAAACTTATAAACAATTTAATTTAATTGTTTACACTTTTCTAAATAATGCATTTGATCATTCAAAATGTCATACTCATAAGATTTCATCACCAATAATCAAATTACTCACCAAAAATCTGCATATACCTTATATAGGATTTTCAAGCCATAAAATCCTATTTACTAATTTTTCAACTTCACATAACATATTTAATTCATATGTTCGTAACTAAATTATTTTCATGAAAAATACCAAATCAGTCCCAAAAATTATTGTTTTCTGGGATTAAGCAGAATATAGTCCCATACTGAACATATATTTTTCTCGGAATTTTTAAAATTCATTTACTATTTTTCAAAAATCAATATCTAATTAATTCCTTAAGAAATTAGTTACCTCAAGGTTAACTCCAAAAATTCTCAAATCTTGGCAGGATCTTACACATGTTAACGTGAGCTTTCAGTTTAAATTTCATGGTCATCGGAGTTATAGAACTCCGATTATAGCATTTTTCGTCGGAAAAACCTAAATATTGAAATAGTCATAACTTGCCCATTTTAAGTCGGAATGAGCTCATTTTTGGACAGTAGGTACTTTATACTATATTCATGTCCCAAAAGGCAGGAATTTTTCTCACAATTTAAGTGGCCGAAAATGCCCTTTTAAATTTTTTGGTAGTATCTTTTTGGCACTTTTCAGTTTTTGACTCCTTTACTAAAATCAGTCCACACGAAAATCTACAACACCTTTTCTAGTGATTCCACTTGGATAAGTTAGAAAACTCATAGATCTAACTCTAGAACTTGACCACACTCAAAAATTCAAAATATAATAGGAGATATGGTCAATTGAATTTCATACTCCATTTTTACCAAAATCTGATTTTCAACCCTTTGTGTTTTCTAAGAACTTTCATGTTGTCACATAATAACCAACATAACTCATCATGACAATGACATAATAATTCAATAAAACAAGTTCAAGAATAAGTTTTAAAGATTTATAAGTTAATTTATCCTGAACTCAATAATGTCTAAATTGTCAACATAATACTACTTTGTGGAGTAAAATTCAAGAATGCTCAGAAATTATTTCCATGAAAAGATAAAGGATGAAGGGCAAATATCAAGGATATTCCACTAATTTTATGGAGTATATAAGTCAAAGTTTTAACAGCTGAGTGTAATAAAGAATAGAATAACAAAAGAAATCACCAGGCATGCGATAGACCAAGAAATGCAAAAGTTATTCCAATGTAATAATAATAAAGGAACCGGTCCCGTAAAACACATGCACAAGATATTCCAACATAATAATAAAGAATGGAACGTGTCCCCAGTAAAACGCATGTACGAGGATATTCCACGAGAATAATAAAGACTGGAACCAAAGGCAAAAAATGCATGCATGAGCAGGATATTCCAACAGAATAATAAAGAATGGAATAACCGAAGAATTTCACCAAGTATAAGGTAGCCCGCGAACACATGTTATTCCAACAGAATAATAAATAATGGAATAACAGAAGTTCTCTCATGAATATAAAAGAAATAATATCCCTTACCGTAAAAGAAACTGAATATAAGAGTAGGGAAGTAGCAGAATACTTTTCTATAGTTTCTCTATAATTTCTCTCTCTAGAGTTTCAATGAATTCGTAAGAAATAATGAAGGAAGAGCTTCTATTTATAGAAGAATGGACTACATAGTAACTAATTCATGAACGGTCCAGATTGATTTACTTTTAAACGGACGGTCCATATTGGTTTACTATTAAAACTTAAAGTAACGGTCCATACTGATTTACTTATTAAAATTTTAAACCAATGATCCATATTGATTTACTATTATAACTATCCACGGTGATCCATATTGATTTATTTATTATATCTTCAACCAACGAAAGGTGAAAAATTAGCACATCTCCTCATGGACTAATATTGTACCCAAAAATAATTTGAATTGAAAAGAAATATATTTTACGGGTGAATAGTACTCTGTGAATAGTAACTCGTGAATAGTAACTCGTGAATAGTAACTCATGAATAGTAACTCGTGAATAGTAACTCATGAATAGTAACTCATGAGTGACCTCTCACATAAGCATCAATAATCAATACCGTGTACTACTATGCAACCATGCCAGACATCGTATTCTTTTTTAACACCTGTGTTTCAACAGTTAACAGTAAAACTTCCGCCGTTATTTTTTATAAAGATTTTTGTCGTTTTCTCAATCCGATAATAATTACATTGTGGGGTCCACTAATGATTGTACTGTCGTATGAATATTCCCCGACAAAAAGAATATTCCCCGACTAATCGAATATTCCCCGACAAAATGAATATTTTATATCAACTTGCTTACTTTGCAAAAAAAAATTTACATATTACCCTTAACTTTAAACTTTTATCAATTTAACTATTTACCAAAATAGAAAAATTGAATACTTTTATTTCATAAAATTCGAGGTCTCACACAAGTTGTCTTTATTCATCAAATTATATTATAAAACTTATAAATGAATAACAAAACTAAAGAAACCCACATATGACAATTTATTTTAAAAAATCAGTCAACTGCTATGGTATTATCACCATTAACCAAAATTTCACTATCAATTTAATTAATTTTAGCAGAAACTAGACTTCAAATAATCCAATTTAGCATCAAAAATCACCCAAATCGGATTTAAAATCACTACGTTATACGTTTTTAAAACTTAAAGTTTGTTGCTAAAAATTCTGAACCAGCCACCTCACGAAATTCATAACAAATCATACGTTAATCTTTAATGGTTCAAATTTTATGGACATATACTCAACTTATATATGTATAACATATCAAAAATTTACAATGATCGAACGGTCGGATTAAAAATTACAACTCACGCAATAGAGCTTAAGAAAACTGATTTTTTGGACTATGAGTCATTTAGACCAATTTTATTCAAACAGTCACCAAAAAAAATCCACAAGGAATTTTTGGGTGGCTCTAATTTTTGTGTTTAGCTTACTTCCAGGACTTTCTTTTGATATAAGACTCATCTCCTAACTCATTATACACAAAGAGTTATGGATACAAAATCAAGTAGTAAACTAATTTTTTCTAAAATTTTCTAGATTTTGCTCTTCATTTGATTTCTTGATTTCTCTTATTTGATTCTTATTTATACCATTTTAATTCATCACAATAAGTATAACATGCCATCTTACCATAAATTTCATAAAACTTAACAATAAAAATCAAAGTATAAATTAAAACATACATTTCTTGATTTCGTAATTTCTTCTCATTCTTCTTCTTCTCTCTCTCTCTTTTCTTTTCTGAAACTTTGGCTACAGGAGGGAGTATGAGGGAATGCAAAGAAAAAAAATGGATGGACCTTTTCATTGCTAAGGCTAAATTAATGAGCCAACATCATTGCTCCACCTAAATAAAATTGACCAATGAAAATGAAGGTAGGTGAAGAAATTTAGGAAATGTTTGGAGTATTAGGAAATAATTTTCACCATTTCCCACTCAATGATCATCTACTAGCTGCCTCCTCCCCTTCTAGAAGATTTAATCCCCCCCCCCTCTTTTATTTGTTCATGTATTCGTTTAATTGTTCATTTAACATTTATCAATTTAACATTTTACAGTTTTAGAATAATAATCATAAATTAAATTAGACTTTTATTTCATATAGGTAGGGATCTTATAGAATTTATTTAATTGGTTGCCATAATATTTTTGTCATCATCAAATATGGGGAGATTGTTAGGAATCTTTATATAAATTAGAAGGTTGCTCTATTTAGGGGGAGGTTGATTAGAACATTCATAAGATTCCAAATGTATATGATTTGATGATGAAACATATAAAGTATATTTGTATGCATAAGTTTTGTACAGTCCTTAACTGGGTTATTTATGTATAAGGACTTAAAATAAAAAAGATCAAATATGTTAGATTGATCTTATCAGAGCTTCTAAATGTATAGCCGATAGGACCAACCGATCGTAGAGTTACTCTACTAATCGCAGTATGATCGCAGTTAACAGAATAAACTCTTTCATTAAAATATTCAATGTAAAGATTGTAGAGCTTGCCAGCCATGAATATGAGTTGAAGGCCTAACAAGGAGTATCTGATCGCAGAAGGATATTCTCTAAGAATATCTGAGTAAATCTCTAGAATGTCTCTATAGAATTTAAATTGAAAGAGTACTTTGCATGATCTTAAGGAAAGTCTATTTGTAGAGTAACCCGGATCTCATAGAGAAGCAGTTGGAAATGTAAAGCATCGAGTGATGAACAGATCGTACAATTGTCTCTAACATCGCAGAGATGCAAAATCATTCAAAAAATAAAAGAGAAATATGCAAGTCTGCTCAAACATTATGGAAAGATTATTCAGAGAGCAGACAACAGAGTGGATAGCAGAGCAGAGGAAATGACAATAATCATAGAGAAAATGTAGTGCTCAAGTCGACGATTACTAGTATCCTGCTATCATAGAAAAGATCTGCGCGTCCTCGAATTTTAAAATAAACGAGTATCAAACACCAAGAACGAACCTTCAACCTTCACGGGATCAAAACTCCATGAATTTTTTTCTCAAGGAATAATCCTAAAGTTAGTTTTGTAGATTAGTTTTGTGACCATTAACTTAGTTGAGGTTCATATTGAGTGTTACTTAATTTTCATGTCTAAAACCATAAAAAAAGTAAGTTTTATAATAGCAATGAACACTAAAATGAAGCACCACTATACCTGAACCATGTAGACAAGTTTCAATAGTTATAATATGGCATAATTAAGCCACACAGCTATAAAAATCAAGTCAAAAATGTTTTGAGCATTAGACTTGTCAAAAATCTCATTTTTATACCCAAAAGTGGAATGTTTTGGGTAAATCATAATACCTGAAATTATAAGACTATAAAGAACATATATAAAGTTGCTAATACTTGGCTATAATGGTTTCCAATCATTGCCAAGACCAAAGCTAGCAAGATGCCAATACTTGGCTATAATGAGTTTTGATATGTCAAAATTGGTTAAGTGATTAAATAAAGTGAGGTGATGCTAAAAGTATCCTTAAGTAACTTAAATACACATGCCTAGACTATCCAAGTAGCCAAAACTGGAAAAATAGAAAAATATCAAAATTAATTTTGGTGAAAAAGTGTTAAACTGTCCAGTTTGAGCCTCAGTTCAAGTAGCCTTAACTGAGATGAATGAGAAACCTAAACCCTTATTAAAATACATTGATATGTGGTCTAGAAGTAGAGCTAGATGGTTGAGCCAAAAGATTAACCAAGAGATTCAAACAAATCATCAAAGTAGGCAGTAAATTCAATTCTGCTACATTTGGATAGTAGAGTGAAAATCGTAGAGTAAAAAAAGTAGTGAAATAAATAGAGTGAAAACCGTAGAGTGAGGACACCTATTTTAGCTTGCTGTTTTAAGAGACTTTATTTAGTTGTTCCAATAGTCCAATGATGGAATAAAATACTATAAAGTGAGGTCTATAGGTATGCCCAAAGTTCAGATCTAAAAGCTTAATACAAAAATTCATAAAAATCATCAAAATAGCCTTGCAGATTATAAAAACTACAAATTTTGCTAAGAAAATGTGTAAAACAACCCATTTGGGGTTTGTTTTTGAATTGCTTAACTTGATAGTTTTAAAGACCTAAACCAAGAATGAAATACTATGATATGAGGTCTATAAAATTGCATAAATGGGAGGTTCAAAAGGTTACTATAGAAATTACTAAAAATTCTCAAAGGTACTTTAAAAATCATAATTTTGTGTTTTTGAGTTATATATTATAAGTAAAGTTTAGGACTTGTAAATGTCTTAACATGACTAAATAAGATAGTAAAAGTGTTTTATGATCTAAGATCTATATTATGACATGTTTAGGGTGAATCAAGTATGCTTTGTGAGATATATGAACTTTATAGGTGATGTATATCTATGATTGCTATTTGTATGAAAGTGTCATATAAACTAAGCTATAAGAAGGTGTTGTGATAAAATATATGCCTATGTGTACTAAGCTATATTTGCAACTAAAAACTGAATGTATACTTGGCTAATGTTAGTAAATAATTAACATGCATGTTAGTTATTCAATAACCATAGTAGCTAGAGTTATGTGTATCAATAATATAGACCTTGTGCTATAAGATAACTAAGAAATCCGACACTATATATTGTAGGCTACTCAGTGGCAAGTCACTTTCTTTATTAAGGTTTAAACGACGCAAGAGGCAAGTACGTCAACCTTTCTTACTCAAATACGTTTATATTGCAAGTACTTAGTTTAAGAGCTTATATTTTCAAGTTATTGAAAATATTGAACTCAATACTTCAAATTCAATTATTCTTATGATATTGAAAGTATGTCAATGTCATTATTTTGGCCAGACAAAAGTTATGATATAATGATATTATTCATTCATGAAAATCTCATTTAATGTTCTCCAAACCATTTTGTTGTGGTGCGGACTCTTATATAATGTTTTGAACGAACAACCCTTTTATAGGGGAATATGATACCGGACATTATGATTATGAAGGACATGTAATGTGTCAATTAGACTGTTATGTTGTGAACAATACAGGGTACTTAGGCTGATCCCTTAAATTACAAGTCTAGGATATAGTTCAGTTTTAATAACTGTTTGTATCTATGGATTGCAGTGTTATTACTGTCAATTCTAGTACAGAGTTCACTGGTCATTTGACCTTACAACATGCTAAAGCCTGAATTTCTGACTTAAAACTTTTAAAGATCTGTTTTGTTTAGTATCTCTTGATTTATATTCCCTTTATTATAAATATTTCTGTTCCATTATATTCAATTGTTTATTTCATTCCTGAGTAAACTTTTGCTCACCCTTGCGTTGAATATAATGTTTTCAGTTAAAACCGAGCCCGCTAGTACGTCCGGGAAAGATATGGGAAAATGCAAAGTTGTAGAATACTTTGTTATTAAGTATTTGTGCTTAAATGAACTTAAGTAGTTATTGTAATAAATACTTTTAGTATTATGTTTTGTAATATTATTTGATATTTAAGTTGTGTAAAGATCTATAGAACCTGGGATTTAAGTCAGATATTTATGTAATCTAAGACAGGTTTAAGTTAGTACTCCATCCGTTCCTAAAAGATTGTCGTTTTAGAAGAAAACATTTGTTCCAATTTATTTGTCGTTTACAACTTTCTAGGAGAATAAATTATTTACTTTTCTATATGACCTCTACCTTCTCTCCTTGTCCTAAGAAATTCTCTCCCTTGTATTAATAGTTTTCAACTTTCAATAAAGGGGTAGTGATGGAATTTCAAACAAATTTTAATTTTTAAATGATAGTATTAAATGAATTTCTTAATCCATGTGCAATAACCTTAAACGACAATCTTTTAGGAACGGATGTATTAATTCTTTTAATTCTAGAATCAAGTAATTTATATAATCAAAGATTCTCAAAAGATAATTATTGTAATTCAAAAACAATATCCTAACTACTTGATAAATATAAAATTATCCTAAATAACAAACTTATTTTATTTCTCTAATTCGCCCCTCAAGCGAAACGGAGGTAATCGGAGATTGAGCTTGAACTTGGAAAAATAGCCATACGACTGTAAAATCAGTTAAATAATAACGTCTCGAAGAATGGAGAACACGAACAATTTCCATGATAGATAAAATAAAAACATAGCATTCATTGATAAGTACTGCATATTATAACCAGTAAGACTGGAATGTGCTTGTTATTGGTTGTTTGCACACTTGCAAGAAATAGGGACTTTCTTGTACTTCTAGTATTAGAGTTCCATGAACACACTAATAAAATTCCATTAATCCATCAAGATATGAAATGTGGGATGCGTCGAGAGAAAACCTTTGCTCATTTGTTAAATGAGGTGAAAACGATAAACAAACTAAAAATGAATTCGCAATGACATCCAAATAAGGATGAGAATGACCTTGCAGTTGAGAGAAAAAGGATTTTAGTAGTTGATATTTTGGAACATGGCAATGAGCAGGAACAACCAAATTCAAATTTTTATCAAGTAAAGAAAGAGATTCATTTTTATCGAATTTAGGGGAGAAAAGAGAGATTGATGGAGGTTTAACTTGTGCTGAAGAATTTACTTCAGAATTTGGAATAATAGTACTAGAACTTAGAGACTTAATAAGACTATCACCAACAATGCTTTCGTGCACTTGTGGAAGTGTGGATGATGGACCGAAGTGATGGTCAGGAAGTGCAACAAAGTGTTTCCCTTGCAGTTGTTCAAACCTATGAAGAAAGCTAGAAAAAATCCAATGATAATGAAGGATTATTTGATAATAGTCTTGAAGAAAACCACTGAAAGAATCATCAAGACCATCAACGAGACACTGAATGATCTCAGCTTCATGAATGGTTCTCCGGCTCGATTAAGAGCTTATGCAAGAGATTTCGCCTCGGAAATATAGTTGTTCACAGATTGACTAGAAATTTTCTAGAGAGAATAAAGTTTATCAAGAAGGTCCTTCACATACCAATTATATTTTTCGTAATCATCATAAATTTGAAAATCGTTGGGACAGGGTTCCTGGAATGATTCTAGGTTAAGCCACCTTTCCAAATCATAGGAAGAAAAATGAAAATTAGATGCCAAGAAAGCCATTGATATAAGAAGAATTTGAAGATCAAAAGAAAATAAAGTGTCTCGATCACGATTTGGCTAGGATGATTTTTAAAAGAAAGAAGAGTGATAATAAAGTAAAGAGGAATAACAGAAGAAGAAAAAGAAGCAATCGAGGATAATTGTTGGAATGCAGACAGGTGATCAGCAAGTTGTCTGGAATGGGACGCAGACTGTCTGGATAGGGAGAAAAAATGACTGGATTGGGGCTAAGATTGTCGGGATTAGTAGGCAAAAGATGTGATAACAGAAGATATGCAGTAGAAGATGGAAAAAAGTGGATCATAAGTTGTTAGGCATTGTAGCTTTGATATCAAGTTAAAACTAAGAGAGAATTAAGCTTTTGTATTATATTTCTTATTTATAAAGAGATTTTTCCTATATTTATACATATAAGATAACCACCTAAGTTAGAATCAAGTGATTTACAAAATCACCTAAGCTACAATCAAGTGATTTACAGAATCAAAAATTCTCAAAAGATAATTATGGTAATTCAAAAACAATATCCTAACTACTTGATAAATATAAAACTATCCTAAATAACAAATTTTTTTTATTTTTCTAACAAGGTAAAAGGAACGAAAAATGCCACTTAAAGACTTAATTGACGAAAAATGAACTATATGGACGATTTTAAAAGTGGGTGATAACTTAGAGGAACAAAAGTGTCATTCAGCTCTAACCCTTATAATGTGGTTCAATCCAATAAGGCTAAATCCCTTGTGTGAATTTGGTAACGAGACCGCGAACTATCCTATCTTTGTGGTCATTTGTCGGAAATTATGAATCTTTCTTCCCCATTAAATAATCACAAAAAATAACTCGAGTCATGTATAATATATATTCCCGAAGTAGAATTCGAGAAACATAACAAAATACTTTAATTCAAATTTAATTCTTAAATAGATATTGTCTGAATTTCCAACCAACTAAATACCTTAGATACTTGTCTCTTAGTAGCCGAGAGATCATATATGTTAGATTTAAGACCAAAAAATATAGCACACAATCACAAAAAATTAAAGAACATAAAATAGAAGGCAAATGAAGATATACCCAAACATGTCAATTTGGTTATTCTTGTTTGTCTGGTGTATTCATTATATGTCTCACACGTTGTATGATGATACATGTAATGACCCCAAAATGGGGACCAACTTAACTCAATATTAGGATTAAAATTAGTCTCGACCTTGTGTGTTCATTACTATCTAAGTTCAGTCTTACATCAAAATTAGATGCAATATCTAATTTGAAAAATACTTAATAATGAAAAACTTCTTATATATATATATATATATATATATATATATATATATATATATATATATATATATATATATTCATGCGTTCCACTAATCGCAACCTTCACGATTCTCAATAATTAGAGTAAATGAACTATGAGTGTTTAATTATCAATACTTAACATCTTTTGTATTGATATTTTACTTGTATAATTTTATATACAAACATTCACCACAAAACATCTCATTTCAAAGTAAATATTTCCTTATTTATTGAATACCTTCAATAGTAAAAAATTGTTACTTACACATTTCAAAACTATCAACTTCTAATTAAAGAAAGTATTGTTCTTTTGCATATCGTCCAATCTTCATTATCCAGATAACAAGTAATGTTGCATTTTATCGTTAAACAGCAAAAAGTTTATTTTTGCAAGTTTGAGCTCGACATCTCAGCAAATTTAATAGCTTTCATGCCGCATATAGCACATAAATTTCATGCTCAACATTTATCTTAATTTAAAAAAGTTATACGATTTCATGCTCAACATAAATATCAATTTAAGATACATGTAAATTCCATATGCCTGATATATCACATATCACAAATTGAGTTCCATAACTCAACCACATATAGTCATAATTTTATTTTGAGATTCATATACACATCATATGAATTTTAACATGCTCATTGTAACACAATTTGTAGACAATCCATATCAAAATCATATAACAAATAAAAACTAGAAGACTTGCCTTAAGCGTTCTTCTTCTTCTTCTTAGTTTTAATCACCCCTTGATCTTGATCTTCATCCTCTCCCTCTTGATTCAACTAACTCTCTATTTTCTCTCCAATATGCTAGAGTTTTCCCTCTTAATTTTTGTGAATTAGTGAGTTCTAAGTGAATGAGGAAGGGCCTATTTATAGAAAACTCAAGACTTAGCCCCTAAGTCTCGTGTTTTAACAAGCTTGACACCTCTTACTAAATTAAGCTTGACAAGGCTTATAGTCAGCCACCTCGTGCTAGGTTAAAAGCTTGACAAGGCTTATGGACAGCCACCTCGTGCTAGGTTAAAATTAAGCTTGACAAAACTTATGGTTAGCCACCTCGTGCTAGGTTTTAGCTTGACAAGACTTATGGTCAGCCACCTCGTGCTAGGTTAACAGCTTGACAAGGCCTATGGTTAGCCACCTCGTGCTAGGTTAAAAGCATGACAAGGCTTATGGTTACACCTCGTGGTAGGTTAAAAGCTTGACAAGGCTTATGGTTAGCCACCTCGTGCTAGGTTAAAAGCTTGACAAAGCTTATGGTCAGCCACCTCGTGGTAGATTTTAGCTTGACAATGCAGCTTGTAACTAAAAATATCTTCCAAGTAGCTTGGTCAGAATTTTTGGTTGATTGTGGGGCTGTCAGAATTTTTGTTGATTATGGGCCTAATTAGTGACAACCTACTTGTGTCGTGCTTTAGATTTTGACCAACTATAGAAAACCAAATCCATGACCTTTAATCCGATTGGTCCAATGTGGTTTCTTAGTTACTTAATCATTAAGCCTAATTAGTAGCTTACACTTTACTTAATTTGGAAGCACGACAAATCACTATATCAGTTTAAGCAGTACAAAATAGCTTTTCATAAATATATCAAGAAGCTCGTCGGTGAAAATATTTTTAAGCTTGACGTTTTTATTTTTAAGCTTGGCGTTTTTCTCTGAAAATATTTTTATTTCGTCTACGAAACCGCAACTCGTACATACACATAATCACATAAACACATACTAGGTCTTAATTCGATCTCAAATGTCATAAAATCCCATTTACACAATAATATCCATAAAATTTGATCTTAGTAGATATTCATATTCATGAATCCAAATAATAGATTACACGAATTATCAGGTTGTCACAACATAGCACAACTTATATCCACTTATGCAATCCAATTTTCAAAACTTCTCTTATAATAAGAATTTTATATATTAAATTCTTATTTTAATATTTTACGAAAACTCGGATTGTCACAATACATACATTAAACAAAGTTTTTATAGTAACTAGAAAATCATAGTTGCTATATTATGGACTCAAATCCATGAGACCCACTATATTAGTAAAATTTAAGACCGGACAACTAATAAGGTCACCTTCTGGTAATGGTCATTAGCCGGAACCATAGAAATATGAATTAATCCCAACAGATCACTTCGATATTTTCAATATTTTGGCTCCAAAAAAATTTGTTGCGCCATCTTTAGATATGCAAATAGCATAGACCACGTGAAAATTGTTTAAAATTCCAATTTGCTTGAAAATGCAATAGCTAAAAAATGAAGCAACTTGTTTCAACAGTTCAAGTAGCTCTGGCAAAATATGGTTATGAGTTGGTTTTGGTTTTCAAAATATGGTTATGGTTCCATTTAAGAACCATATTAACCATTTTTAATATGGGTTGTGTGGGTTGGAACTATATGGTTATGGTTCAAAACCATATTAATCATTTAAAGATATTTTGACTTTTAAACAAAACTTTTTAAAAATAAAATTGTGACCATCACAATTAAATTAATTAAGTAATAATATGATATAAAAATTATTAATATAAATAATAAAATGCTAAAAAATTATACTAATAAAATTTTAAATTAAATTATTAATACCCTTTTATATTTAAATAATTTTTCAAAATTATTATTAAAACGCACCAGGTCATGATTGGTTTCCTAATTACTACTAGTAGTATCATCTGAATGATAGACCCTAGACTGTCTCCAGTGTTAAGTTTTTGATTCTCAGGAAAAAAAATATTTTTTTATCTATCGACTGTACATTTTTTAGAATATATATTATTATTATTATTTACATTATTTTAAAATATTAAACACAAATCTGTTACTCTTTAATATTTTTAACTAATTTAGTTCAATAAAGATAATTTTTCATTTCTTCTTTCTCTTGTTTTTAATTGAATTATTAATTGAAGTGTGGACTTGTAAGTTGACATTTTCAACTTAAATAAAAAGAAGTTGAAGAGAAATATATTGTGCTGTCCCTTTTTTGTAATTGGTAGTATTATCAAAGCAAAAATTATGTTATCGGAATAATAATAAATGACTGACGTTTCATGTGTTAATATTATCAAAAAATATGAAGCTATTATTTTATATCTAAAAACAAATTAATCAATATGTAGTATGTATCTATCTATCTGGGTAACTTAATTCCCTAAAGCTTCTTAATTCTGATATATTCTAAAAATTTTATATTGATTCAAAATCATAAGAAGAAGCTATATACTTTGCTCTGGGTCGACAAAGAAGAACAAGATAAGAAATGATTGACAATGAAGAAAAGATGAGAAAAGAACTTTTCGATTTTGATCGGAATGAAATATGTATTGAAAAATGGTTAACCGGTTCACAACTATATTTGTTTTAACAAATATGGGTCTAAACTTTAACCAACCTGAATAAATAAAAATGGTTAACCAACTCATTTGGTTCCAGTTAATATGGTTTGACCCAACAGTTAACTAACTATATTAACAGGTCTAAGTTCAGGGTGAAAACTGTGTACGTAGATTCTTGACAAGGCAGCCGCACTTTAAAATTCTTCCTCTTCCCTAAACGACATGTTTCCTTCAATAATTATGATCCAGCAACCACCAATGCTCTTGTATAAGATGACAGTCTGATCAGCAGTAAGAATTACCAAAACTAAGAATTCAATACTTGTACCTAGTTTCTATAATGGAGTTTCATCCCCCTTTGGCTATCATCACTTCCTTCATCCTCCTCTTCCTCTTTCTATTCAAGTTATTCAAAAGATCCAAACCCGAGAAACTGCCCCCTGGACCACCAAAACTACCTTTCATAGGAAATTTGCTTCAAGTGGCTCGTGCAAATCCGATACCACACCGTGGCCTCCTTGAGTTGGCCACAAAATATGGACCATTAATGCATCTACAGCTCGGTAGCATACCAGCTATAGTGGTATCATCGCCACGAGTGGCGAAAGAGGTTCTAAGAACACATGACCTTGCATGTGCAGATAGGCCAGATATGTTACTAGGCAGAATTATGTTAAAGAATAGTAGGGATATTGTTTTGGCCCCTTATGGTGATTACTGGAGGCAAATGCGCAAAATTTCCACATCGGAACTTTTGAGTGCCAATAAAGTCCGGTCATTTTGCAATATACGAGAGGAGGAGTCGTGGAAACTCATTGAATCGGTTTGGTCATCGTTAGGATCACCATTCAATTTTAGTATAAAAGTGACTGCAATGGCAAATTCCGTAATTTGCAGAGCTACTATTGGGAAGAAATGCAAATACCAAGAGGAGCTTATAGAGCTTGTGGAAGATATTGCATATTGGGGTTCAGGTTTTTTTATGGCAGATTTGTTTCCTTCATTAAAATTTCTTGAATATGTCAATGGGATGAGGCCTACATTGGAGAAGATGAGGCGAAAGCTTGATCATATTTTTAGCAACATCATTGATGATCACAGAGAGAAGCTGGCAAGGAGGAAAGAGCAAAACGTGTCTGATGTAGACGCAAAAGATGAAGATTTAATTGATGTTCTTCTGAGAATCAATGAGGGTCAAAAACTCGAGTTTCCCATCACTTCCAATGACATCCAAGGCACTACTTTGGTAAAGTATCTAACCAATAAATTATGTTTATTTTATTTATTTTAACTAAGACACTTGTGCATAGTTATTTTGCAATATGCTTTAAAATTGTTTACTTCTTCAATATTATATGATGGAAGGTCAATGTTTTTCGTCCTACTAATCACAAAAATCTTTAACTTGTATTTGTGTAGGACATGTTTACTGCCGGAACTGACAGCACTTCGGCTACACTTCAATGGATAATGTCTGAGCTAATGAGAAACCCAAGAGTCATGGAGACGGCACAAGCGGAAGTGAGACAGGCATTCAAGGGGAAATCAATAATACATGAAGCTGATATTCACGGATTGAGTTATCTAAAATTAGTGATCAAAGAAACTCTACGCCTACATGCACCTGTTCCCTTGTTAGTCCCTAGAGAATGCAGAAAGCAGTGTGAGATTGATGGTTACACAATACCCGTAGGAACTAAAGTCATAGTAAATGCTTGGGCGATTGCGAGGGATCCTGAATATTGGGTTGATGCTGAGACTTTCATACCAGAGAGGTTTGAAAGTGGCTCCCTAGATTACATCGGAGCTAACTTTGAATATATCCCATTTGGTGCAGGAAGAAGAATATGTGCAGGCATCGCATTTGCTGCAGCCACAGTTGAACTTCCATTGGCTCAGCTACTCTACTACTTCGACTGGAAACTCCCTAACGAAATGAAACCAGAAGATCTAGACATGGAAGAAAGCAATGGCGCAACTGCTACACGAAAAAATAACTTAATTGTAGTCCCCACCACGCACACTCCCAAGGCATAATAATTTGTTGAATATGCATGCAGCCGAAATGATGATTGTTTTTGTTTAATTATTTGTGTTTAATTGTATGGCTTTTTGTTTAATTAATTTTTTTTATTGTATTATGTGTATTAAGCTAAGTGCCAAATTCAATAATGTACTACTAATTAAACATGTGTTGTTAAAAAATATAAATTGCAAGTTGATGTGAGAAATATTCAAATTTAAATATTTGAAGAAGATGCCTTGAGTAGTCGCATGTCCCAAAATTTGAATTACTTTTACTTCGAATTTGGTGCTTAATGATGATCCAAGTAGTTCTAGCGAACACCGTAGAAATAAATCGAAGCTAACTTGAGGAGGTTAAGTACCTTGATCCACGCTATTTTAAATGGAAGCTAGGGCTGATTTCCCTACAAATAAGTATCCTACCGCATAGGATCGATCTTATAAATTTTCTTATTTATTTAATTTTGGCACTGTTACTAGTATTAATTGATTGCTTATATTATAAATTAACTTTTTTGTCATTATATAAACTTGTGTTAATAACAATTAGTTGCAAACTGTAATGGATAGGATCAGGTCAATTTATAGTCCATTGAACCACCTTTGCATTATTTCATATATAGTTGCCAAGGCGCAGTTTGGATTTATATTTAACAAAGACATGCATGATATGTATTATTATGAAAATATTTTTGAAGAATCCAAATGTGAACCCCTCCATTTTTTGTCTTGTATTTTGTTTTTACAACCATCCATATGGCCACTAATCAAGCCAGGACATAAATTTTGTAAGTTGTTACACCTACTGATCAATAAACAGATAATATATATATATATATATATATATATATATATATATATACACTGTTGGGAAAAGTACGTCAAAAATAATCTATATCCCAGGAATTACTTTTCCGTCTTTGTGCAATTAAATATGAAATCAACAAAACCAATTATGAGAACAAAAATAACAAATAACCATCCACAAGTAAGACACCAAATTTACGTGGAAAACCCTCTAAAATTAAGAGGTAAAAACCACTACCAAACTCAGAATCTCCACTATATCACTAATAATGGGCTTACAATAATCCTCTCAAGTTTTATGCCCTAAAACTTGAGGTTACACAATAAATTGAGATAATACAAATTTACCTTTAATTAAGTTGAGAAACCTAATTAACTTCACCACCAAAAACACCCCAAGCAATAAAGTCTTCAAGCTTTCAATTGAACGGAGATGATGGCGGATATCCACGAACAACAAACAGTAATTCTCTCAATTTATTCTTTTGGTATCTTCTTACCACCAAGCTTCTCTATCTCATGTATCAAATAAGACTCCCTCATAGCCTTATTTATAGTACTCTTCTTAATCCATTCCTATTATGGATTAGAAACAATTTATTATCCTAATCAAATTAGGGATCACATCTCCTTGTCTTGGTCACCAACCACTCTAACAAGTAAATCCTTTTTCAACTTGGATTCCTTTCATGTAATCTCTAATTCCAATATTGCTTCCATTAACCCAATTTCTAATTGGATTAATATCAAGTATATAAACTCATTCTTTTCTATCTTGGATTCTATCTCATGGGTGAGGACCCACACCCAACAATCTCCCCCTCTGAACCCAAGAGAGGAGGGATCACCAACCACAACTCCTTACTCGGAGTTAATTCCAACGATGTCTTGGCTTAACTCAAGTTTCTTGGAATTTTCAAATATCTTCATGCCCGACTTTGTCTCATCGGCATGGTTCTTCTCAATGGGAGGATCTAACTCAAACTTGATAGATTTTTACTTGCCAAATTCATTCACAACGGCTTTATACCCTGGCTGCGATCTATCACTTTCCTTCTTCACTTTTGGTACCCATTTAAAGAGAAGAGCTTTCTTTTTGTGGTTCTCATGCAAGGCTTTCCTCCCATCTCGCACGGCTTTGTACCACACCTTTTTCTGCCTAACTCCCCCATCTTCAACACCTCTCACATGCGCCCGCATCGTATAAAGAGTGTCTACCTTCTTACCTCTAGTGACCACTAGAGACCCTTTAGTGAGCTTCCACTGACCTTCACCAAAGTAACTTTTATAACCATTCTCATCAAGCTTACCAGCAGAGATCAAATTAAAACGAATATCTGGAACATGTCTGACTTCTCTCAGTATCAACCTACAACCACTGTTAGTTTTCAAACAAATATCTCCAATGCCTATAATCTTGGATGCACTTCCGTTTCCCATCTGTACATAGCCAAAATCACCACTACTGTAGGATGTGAAGATTTCACCACGCGAAGTAGCATGGAACGAAGCACCCGAATCAATAATCCAATCATTAAAATGGCACTTGGGTTTATCATCACAAACAATGGCTACATCAACGTCGGATAGATACACAATCGAATCTTTATCCTCATCTTTTTCCTTAGACTGCTCCTTCTTTAAAAATATGCACTCTCGTCTTATGTGACCCGGCTTCTGGCAGTGAAAACAAATTACTTCTTTTCTATCTCTTGACCTTCCCCTGGATTTGTCATCTTCAGTAGAGTTTCTCCCTTTGTTTTTGCCCCTACTCTGTGTGACAAAAACTTGTGACTCAGCGCTAATCACCATAGTATCTCTTCGCCTCTTTTCCTCATTAAACAAACTATCTTTGACTGTATCCATAGTCAGCGTACCATTGGGAACGGAGTTACTCAGTGATACAACTAGCGTCTCCCAGCTATCAGGCAAAGAGCTCAACAACAACAAAGCCTGCATCTCATTGTCAATTACCATATTCATCGTACTCAACTGATTTATCAAACTCGAAAATCACTCAAGTGTTGTTACGAGCGGAGTTTCCATCCTTGAATTTAGAATTCACAAGCTTCCTAATCAAAAAAAGCTTTATTTTGCACCGACTTCCTTTCATACATGGACTCCAATTTCTGCCAGAGAGCATAGGCTTTAGTTTCTGTGGCAACATGATGAAACACACTTTGATCAATCCACAATCTGATCAGTCCAATAGTCTTTTTGTTCATCTTGTTCCACTGCCCGTCACTCTTGTTTGTGGGCTTAACTCCATCGTTCTCAAGTGGCTCGTATAAATCCTTGCAGTAAAGCAAATCCTCCATTCTTGGCTTCCAAATTGCATAATTTGTAGCCTTGAGATTAATCATGCAACTCGTCATGTCAATCCTCCATTTAATTAGCACAAGAAAACCACAAAAATAACCAAGCTCGATACCTTTTTGGGAAAAACGCAAAAATAATCTATATCCCAGGAATTACTTTTCCGTCTTTGTGCAATTAAATATGAAATCAACAAAACCAATTATGAGAACAAAAATAACAAATAACCATCCACAAGCAAGACACCAAATTTACGTGGAAAACCCTCTAAAATTAAGAGGTAAAAATCACGGGTCAAACTCCAGAATCTCCACTATATCACTAATAATGGCTTATGATAATCCTCTCAAGTTTTATGCCCTAAAACTTGAGGTTACACAATAAATTGAGATAATACAAATTTACCTTTAATTAAGTTGAGAAACCTAATTAACTTCACCACCAAAAAACATCCCAAGCAATAAAGTCTTCAAGCTTTCAATTGAACGGAGATGATGGCGGATATCCACGAACAACAAACAGTAATTCTCTCGATTGTGTATCTATCCGACGTTGATGTAGCCAATGTTTGTGATGATAAACCCAAGTGCCATTTTAATGATTGGATTATTGATTCGGGTGCTTCGTTCCATGCTACTTCGCGTGGTGAAATCTTCACATCCTACAGTAGTGGTGATTTTGGCTATGTACAGATGGGAAACGGAAGTGCATCCAAGATTATAGGCATTGGAGATATTTGTTTGAAAACTAACAGTGGTTGTAGGTTGATGCTGAGAGAAGTCAGACATGTTCCAGATATTCGTTTTAATTTGATCTCTGCTGGTAAGCTTGATGAGAATGGTTATAAAAGTTACTTTGGTGAAGGTCAGTGAAAGCTCACCAAAGGGTCTCTAGTGGTGACTAGAGGTAAGAAGGTATACACTCTTTATACGATGCGGGCGCATGTGAGAGGTGTTGAAGATGGGGGAGTTAGGCAAAAAAAGGTGTGGTACAAAGCCGTACGAGATGGGAGAAAAGCCTTGCATGAGAACCACGAGAGAAAAGCTCTTCGCTTTAAATAGGTACCAAAAGTGAAAAAGAAAAGTGATAGCTCGCAACCAGGATACAAAGTGGTTGTGAATGAATTTGGCAAGCAAAAATCTGTCAAGTTTGAGTTAGATCCTCCCATTGAGAAGAACCATGCCGATGAGACAAAGCCGGACATGAAGATATTTGAAAATTCCAAGAAGATTGAGTTGAGCCAAGACTTCGTTGGAATTAACTCCGAGTAAGGAGTTGTGGTTGGTGATCCCTCCTCTCATGGGTCTGGGGGGAGATTGTTGGTGTGGGTCCTCACCCATGAGATAGAATCCAAGATAGAAAAGAATGGGTTTATATACTTGATATTAATCCAATTAGAAATTGGGTTAATGGAAGCAATATTGAATTGGAGATTACATGAAAGGAATCCGTGTTGAAAAAGGATTTACTTGTTAGAGTGGTTGGTGACCAAGACAAGGAGATGTGATCCCTAATTTGATTAGGAGAATAAATTATTTCTAATCCATAATAGGAATGGATTAAGAAGAGTACTATAAATAAGGCTATGAGGGAGTCTTATTTGATACATGAGATAGAGAAGCTTGGTGGTAAGAAGATACCAAAAGAATAAATTGAGAGAATTACTGTTTGTTGTTCGTGGATATCCGCCATCATCTCCGTTCAATTGAAAGCTTGAAGACTTTATTGCTTGGGGTGTTTTTTGGTGGTGAAGTTAATTAGGTTTCTCAACTTAATTAAAGGTAAATTTGTATTATCTCAATTTATTGTGTAACCTCAAGTTTTAGGGCATAAAACTTGAGAGGATTATTGTAAGCCCATTATTAGTGATATAGTGGAGATTCGGAGTTTGACCCGTGGTTTTTACCTCTTAATTTTAGAGGGTTTTCCACGTAAATTTGGTGTCTTGCTTGTGGATGGTTATTTGTTATTTTTGTTCTCATAATTGGTTTTGTTGATTTCATATTTAATTGCACAAAGACAGAAAAATAATTCCTGGGATATAGATTATTTTTGGCGTACTTTTCCCAACAGTTGTGATGCTTCTAATGAATAAAATTCTCTTTATTCGCGTAACTAGTAGTAAAATGTTGATACATAAAATTATACTTTCTCCGTCTCAGGATAAAAGTCCTGGTGGACTTTTCACGCATATTAAGAAGATGAATAAAATGACAAAATTGTCCATAATAATGTTATTAAATATGGAGAAAGAATTAGAATAAGAAAAGTATGAGATATTTAATGATACGAGTATAATAGGAAAATATGTGTAAAAGTTTGGTTATTAAAGGAAAATGGACATTTCAAATGGGAGTACCCAAAATAGTAATAAAGACTTTTATCATGGGACGGATGGAGTATATCATTTTCTATGAGAATTTATAATTTTGAACAATCAATACTGAAGCAAATATATAATAGGTAGTTGTTTTGTATAACCTATTTGTAATCATTTACGAAAAATCTACACAGGGGCGAAACCAGGATTTGTTTTTTGGGGGGGGAGGGGTGGGCAAAAAAATTTTAACAACATAATATATATTCAAAAAAAGAACTTCAATCACACCACAACATTTCCATATTTTGATACGTTTTCTAGGATCACGTTCCAAATAATTAATATCTCATTCTTTACCTTCAATTCACGTTGTTCTTGTTCAGAAGTAGCAGAGATGTTTTAACATTAGGCTCAGGGGTAAGCATAGATATGTCAACATGATTTGATTGCTTTCTCTTGAAAAATGAATCAATAATATGTGATTTTCCCATGATTTTAATTAAACAAAAAATAAAAAAATTTAATTAACTACACTACAAGAATGACTTAACCAATATTATTGGACCATTTATTGAACTTTTTAATAATAAAATTTTCATAAACTTACAATCAAATAAGTAAGGTTTTAGTTGGTTACCGAAAAACAAATTGAATATGATCACTCGTTAAACTTTTAAAAAGTAAAATATCAAGTTTCATAAAATAAACAAAAAATAAAAAAAATTAAATAAGGGTTTAAGTTGGTTACCTGGATACAAATGTATCATTCAATTGGAATAACACATATACAATATTATGCTCCAATTATACAAACTTAGAATTATAATAAATTTAATTTTTCCAACCTTGGGGTGGACCTTATAAATTTTTCAAACCTTGGGGGGGGGCGTGGCCCCCTCCAGCCCTATGCTAGTTTCGCCCCTGAATCTACATTATCTTGTGGAATGAGGAAAGGTTACAATATTTATAGAAAATTATTAAATTCACAACAGAAAATATTATTTTCACAACAAAAGTGTCGTTATAGATCCTATAGAGACGGTTTTCACCGTCGCTATACATCTACATCAACACTTTTATTGTGGAAATAACAAAAAGTGTTGTAAAAATAACAAAAAGTATTGTGGATTTAACAATTCTCTATCTATATTTTAATGTCTCCGCGAGACATTCAGAGATTTTGGGTCACAGTTGTTTGACTTTTTTTCCTTTTTTGCCCTTATAAATATAGATATATTATAGTTTTTTTAATTTAATTTTTTAATCTTCCAATTTAGTCCTCTAAATTTATAAACGTCTAATTTGACCCCCAATAATTTACACGCTTTGCGGCTACTAGTTACTCCCTCCGTCCCTAATTATTTGAAGTTTTAGAGTTTTTCATTTGTCCCTAATTATTTGACGTTTGTTCAAATCTAGAAGAATTAATGACAATTTTTTTAAAATTACCCCTCATTAATCTGCCTATTTTTTTTGATACTTTCAACTCTTTCTCTCTCTTATCCCTCATTAATCTGCATATGATAAATGATTATTTAAGGGTATTAAAGACAATTAAGTACTATATTTAATGTTTTTCAATCATTATCTTACGTCAAATAATTAGGGACAGAGGGAGTATACTAAACCGCTTTAAAGTTGTGCCTACCGACAAGTTGTTCAAAGTTCCGGTATTTTATTCTACTACAGCAAAGTGGTCACACTATATATAAAACTTCCAAGTCAAAGTTTCAAGTCAAGCTAAACGATGCTCTTTGCTTTCATAATTTCCTGGGAGGGGAAAGTAGGAAATAATATAAAAATATTAAAACACTTTAGGAATAGTGTATTAGCGTTCCACAATTTGTCATCCAATTTTAGTTTTTACTATTCAACTAACAAAAATCTCAATTGAATCATTCAAGTGATCCATTTTGATTGAATCAAATTGGCCACATACAAGACTCAATTGAGATTTTTACAACTTAAAAAGACCGAATTAAAATTAAATGCCAACTTGGTGGGATAGATATGTAATTTGGCAGAAAAACAAACTCAAGGAACATAAATGAATCAAAATGTCAACTAGTAGGACAAAAATGTCACTTTGGCCAATTAAGGGGCTAGTATAGCGAAAGATATGTAATTCAATCATATATATATATATATATATATATATATATATATGGGATTCCATCCACAAAGAATTAGGTTGTCTAAAAGTAGAAGTGACAGACAGTAATGTGGTGGTGGCCAAAATGGGTTGCTCCCCAACAACCGATTGTTGTGGATGGAATCTCTCTCTCTCTCTCTCTCTCTCTATATATATATATATATATATATATATATATATATATATATAGTGTGTATGTGTGTGAGAGAGAGAGAAAAAGAGAGAAGGGCGAGTAATTGTGCATTATGATTGGTGGTTGTTGCATTATTATACTCGTAATTCTAAGATCATCAACTTTTCTTATAGCCCCGTTGTCTTCTTGTTATTAGAGAGACTAAAAATATTAGGGTTTTTGTGTCTTTTTATTGACAATAATACATTTAACCAAGTCCTGGTCATAATCATATCAATCAACAATTTAACTATGCACTACGGGCTAGAGATGACTTTCGCCACAATATAAGCATGAGAATGATGACAATGATATAAAGAATCAATCAACTGAGATCAATGATAAATATTAGAGATTTATAATTAAATTTATCCAGAGTTCAAGAATGTCCAAATTGTCAACATGATAACTAATTGTGGAGTAAAATTTAAGAATGATATTCATGTATCAAAAATTATTTGGACAGAAAAGAAACCAATTTTGTCGTGAATAGTACCCGAGAAAATAGTACCCCGTGAATAGTACTCCGAATGAAAATATTGAAATTTAATAAGAAAGTTCAGACCAATATTCCAATGAAACTAGATGAAGTGCAAAATTCAAGAATATTCTACTAATTTCAGGAATTATAGAAGCAATACTTATCAAAATAAGTGTAGATTTAGGAATATGAAACAAAATAATATCACTTACATACTAGAGTATGAAAGAAAATAATATTCCTTACGAATATTGAACGAAAATAATATCGTTTACCTTAGTAGGAGAGTAAATCTGACTGGTATAGCGGAGATATTCTTAAGAAAATCTTTCATTATTAGCTACACTCGAAGTATACTTATAATAGAAAGAAATAAGCATATTATTATAGAAGAAGAATTCTCTGATTCTGGTGTGATTTTCATTTCTTAACTAAGCATCATATTTATACAAGAATAGCAGGGCATTAATTATTTAATCACGGATGAACATAACGAATTCACGGACGGATGAATTCGGCAAAAATTAATTTTACTATTCATCATTGTGCAATAAAATATTCTAATTAAACAAAAACTTTATATAAAATATAATACATTCTAATTATAATCTAATAAAACAAATAATTTTATATATATTATAAAAAGTATTCTGTTTTATATAAAAAGTTTTCTGTTTTATTACTATTATAATAATAATAAAACAAAACCGAGACAACTTTCTACCGTCGATTTTGAAAAATGAGTAAGTGAAGGTCCATGTAATAATTCAAACTTGCAACAAATACTTCATGACAAACCCCTCTATTTATATCAAAAATTGAATAAATATTTCTCATAAATCACTTATCTTCAATCAACACATTTTTAATCTTTCAACAATTATTCATCATTAATATTATAACTCACAATATTGACAACTAGGTCATTCCTAGGAAAGATGAGGCTTTCCGATAATGATTTCTCCTTATTATCGCGCAATTCAATAACATAACCCCTTTTCTCGATAAAGTTTTCTAGACATTGTCAATAATACAAATAATAATATGAATAACTGTGTCATCTCAATTATTGATTTAATAATATAAAATATTGTACAGATGATACTGTGACAATAATTGAATCAATAATATGAGATATTATGCAACAACTACTGTGATAATTATTGAATGAAACTGAGTGACTTCTTACGTAAGCATCAATAATCAGAGATAATGTACAATACCGTGTGCTACTGTGCAACCACGCGTATTATTGTACTTTAATCACCGGGTATTTTAACAGTTAATGGTAAAAGTTTTGCCGTTATTTTTTATAAAAAAGTTATTTTTGTCGCTTTCTATATCCGACAGTTATTCCGTTATGTTAGATCCACCAATGATTATGTCATCGTACGAATATTTCCGACAAAAAAAATATTCCCCGACCAAACAAATATTTTATGACAACTTGCTTACTTTACAAAATTTGCACATATCACCCATAATTATACCATTATATCAAATCAACACCTTATTATTCAAAATAATATTTAGAGAAAATTAAATCTTTATTCATAAAAAGTTGGGGTCTTACACTTATTTTCTCGAAGATGTTTCGTGTGACGCCCCCAAAATAGGTCCACACAACCCATCTTGGGTCGCCAGAAATACAACACTACTGACGCGAACTTTTCTATTACAACTATTGAACTGTCGTGCAAAATACAATGACACATATATTTTGAGTTTCAATACAAATATTGTAATGTATATAATACGACAATATTCATACTTAAATTATTACAATGCCATATAAAATACAACAACAAATATTTCAAGTCTTCGAAAGAACACGAGAATATTTATGTCCTTGTAACGACCCCAAAATAGGTCCATTCAATCCAACCCATTCTGAGTCGCCAAATACATGGTACAGAATACAACTACAACTTTATTACAACAATTGTCGTGCAAAATACAAGAAACACATATCTTTGTGAGTTTGGATACAAATATATACCAAATGTGACACATGTCCGGTAGTGGACAACACCTCACATGTGACACCTTACATAAAGGTATAGTCAAAGGCTGTTTTAGAAACTAAAATCTTTGGGAAGTGCTCAAGAAACCTTCGTTACATGGGAGGCCATGCGTCTGCAGGTTATGATAGATATCATATGTCCGGAGAATTATCCTTGGTTGACCTAATAGACCCCAAAGAAAAAGCGAGAAGATTACTATCATATTCTTCCCAATGGTGAGTCTTCTCTTGATTTATCATTATCTCCACTATCTCAAATTGAGAATTATACTTCAAACAAACCCCAAGATTATATAGGTAGTGCTCGATATATATATACTCGGCAGAGTGGATGAGCACATCCACATCTTATGATGATACGTGGTTGTATGTCATTAGACATCTTGTATGATAGTGACAAAACACCCTTCCAACGTTGGGTTCGCCTCACCCTATTAGATTCACCAAATATAACTACTAAACGATGACCAGATTCTATTCCCTGTTACCCTCGGGCTCAAACCCAACTACACTCTTATTACAGAAAGGAATTGTAAAGCAAAAGGGTGAACACAACTAGCTCGGTAAAGAATATCATGACTAAAGGTAATTAAATTATCAATAGCCTCCATCAATAATAAATCAGAGATTTAGAACATATGGTAGATAATAAAAATTTCAACCATAGTTGCAGCGGAACGAGCAATCCATTAGAAGAGTCAAATAGACTATAAAGTCTATTATCTCCTCCATGTTAAACCACCAACAATGTTTTATCCCTGTAACATCAATCAACAATTCTGGTCCACAATCATATGAATAACTCATAATCATAATTGTAGTTCTAAATTCCTCTTCTCATCCAGGACGAAGATAATTTTTATCACCTATCTTTACCTGAAACATCAAAGATCATGGTTACACCAAATCACATTTCTTGTTCATAATCATACTAATAATTTCATCTTTGCACTACTGACCAAAGATATTCATTTGTATCACCGGGTTGGTCATGTTCATCTCAACACATGTTCATCTTTGCACTCTTGGCCAAAGATATTCAACAACATGTCATCTTTGCAGACTTCTGACCAAAGATATTCATCAATAATTCATCTTTGCACTTCTGGGCCAAAGATATTCATCAATAATTCATCTTTTGACTCTGAGGCAAAAGATATTCCTCAACGATTCATATTTGCACTATAGGCCAAATATATTATTATCTCAAAGAAATATATAATCATTTTAGAATTTATATAAACAATAATTATAACCATGTTGATCATTTCACCTTTGCACTTAAGCTAAAGATATTAGAGTTATATATTCAATGGTCATGATCATACGATTCAACAATTCAACTTTGCCTTTCTTGGCCAAAGAGAACCCATAGTCAATGATCATACCAAAAAATTTATCCATTTTACACTCAAGTCAAAGAGAAATATCATCATTAGGGTTATAAAATGTTATATATGATAGTAAAATCAATATAATCAAAACATCTAGATTTAATCTCAAGAGTAATATTCATAAATCAACTATAATTTGGTTAGAAAAAGAAACCAATTTTGTCGTGAATAGTATCCGTGAATAGTAACTCGTGAATAGTAACTCATGAATAGTAACTCGTGAATAGTAATCCCGACATGAAAAAGATAGAAATTCCACAATAAAATTCATACCAATATTTCTGTATAATGATATTGAAAGAATAATACTTCTTAAGCTTATAAACAATTTATTTTAAGCTATTTACACTTTACTAAATAATGCATTTAATCATTCTAAAATGCCAAACTCATAAGATTTCATCACCAATAACCAAAACCCTCATCAAAAATCTGCATATACCTCATATAGGATTCTCAAGCCATAAAATCTTATTTTCCAATTTTCTTACTTCACACGACATATTTAATTCATTTACTCATAACTAGTCCATTTTCATGAAAAATACCAAATCAGTTCCAAAAATATTTCTTTTCTGAGATTTAGCAGAATATAGTCTCATATTGAACATATATTTTTCTCAAAATTTTTAAAATTCATTTACTATTTTTCATATGGCCAAAACCGCCGAATATTAAAACATTTATCATAAATTGTACTTTTATCCAAAAATTCTGAAATTTATAGAATATACTCATGTTATATATATGTACTCCCAATAAAAATTTCATCAATTTTGGAGTTAACCACAAGGAGTTATAAGCGGTTACTTTTAAAATAGTCTTTTCCCGTAAAATTCATAACTCTTAATCTATACATCCAAAAATCGCCATTTTTGGACACACTCAACAAAACTCATCAAATTATCATTTCAAATTTTTTCAGAATTTTTGAAGGTCTGCAAAGTTACGAAACATGAAAAATATAACAACCCTTAAAATCCCTTACTTCAAAAGAGCAGTATTTCTGACTGGAATAACGCTAAACGAACTTGCAACGTATAGCAACACTCAAGATACAAGAATACACTTGATAATATAGAGAGAGAAATAGAGAAAATTTAGGTTTACGGTGTGATTTTCAATTCTAACTTAAGCTTCTATTTATAGGAGAAAATTTAGAAGCGTGAAAGAGACTAAAATAATAAAATATTATTTTTCTTTCTACACACCAACCATCCAAGACCAGCCATCCAAGCATGCCAATTACGAAAAAAATATAGCAGCCCACATGTTATTAACACCAACCAAAGTGGGTCCCACCATATAATTTAATAAAATCATTTTATTTTCTAAAACTTCAATAATTCATAGAAAATAGCTGCATTTATCGAGAAAAATTCAAAACTCGCGACTTTCCATGGGAAATTTATTATTCTCTACAACTGCGAGAAGAAAATTTTTCCAAATTCCAAAGCGAAATTGAATAGAAATCAACAAGCGGCGATTTTACTGATACATAATCAATTTTTTGGTCAAGAATTGTGTCACCGACACCCAAAACATATGTTAAATATTTAATGCCACAAAAATACTCTTCCTCCTCATATACTCATATATCCCACATTCATTATAAAAATATTACTGAATTAATATATTATTAAAATAATATATTTAAATGAATTATTTTATCGAGAAAAAGATAAAATATTAATTTTCAATAGTTGTCACATTAAAATTTTCTCCATCTATATCCACAATAAATATTTTCTTTATCATAATAATTAATAATTAATTATTCACAAATAACATTACAGACTCACACGATCTTGACAACCAACCGGTAGTTCCCGGGATAGAGGGGCTTTTCAATAAGGATTTCTCCTTCTCGCCAAGTATGATTAGGTGACCAAACCTCTCCTTGAGCCAGAACTTTCTAGACATTGCCAATAATGTTATCGATAATATTATTCAAATAATTTGAATTATTGATCGATAATAGAAAATCTTGTCTTGATGACAATTATTGAAACAATAATAATATATAATATCAACGCAGACAATTATTGAATCAATAAAATAAAATATGGAGCGATAATTCTTCGTAACAATTATTGAGTAGTGCCTTCTTTACGTAAGAATCAATAATTCAAAAATCTGTGTATATCTGCAGTGTCTTCTTTTGTGCAACAATAGCGTATTACTTTATTTTATCAATCGGGTATTCCAACAGTGTTAACGGTAACGATTACGCCGTTATTTATAAAAACTTAATTTTGTCGTTTTCTTCATCAAGCCAGTTATTCTCGTTATGGGGCCCTGAATGGATTGCTTGTCAGTAAATACGAATATTCCTCGGCGGAAAAGAATATTCCACGACCAAACGAATATTCCCTGACAATTGAATATTTTATAACCACTTGCGTATTTTGAAAAATTTCATATATCATCCTTAACTTTAACTTTTATCAATTTAACCATTTACTGAATTGTAATTATAAAAAAAATTGAATACTTTTATTTCATAAAATTCGGGGTCTTACAGTCCTCCTCATTCTAATGGAGTGTATTTTGACACTTTCAAATTCGAGTTCGCATCCCCCATTTCATAATTTAATTAGGATTGCGACTAATTCGAAACACCCCGTTATACCCATGTTCTCTCTGCTAGTCCCAGCTACACTTTTATTACCTTAACATGTGATTTGATTCTGCTTTCTGTGAAATTGATCAACTTAAACTACAAGAAATCACACAAAAAATGACGTTAAAATTTGTCACATAAAGTTCATTTTTCGTCACTAAAACATTTGGTGACGATTGTTAATCGTCAATCAGAGAGCAAAATATGATATGGCGTGGTATTAGGTTTATTTGATAATATTTGATGTCGTCACTAAATATTTTAACTTATGGTGACGATTTACATCATTGTCACTATAATTAATTAATTTTAGTGACGTTAATAGCGTCACTATTTGAATGAAACTTTTGTCACTCTATATTATGTTTCGTCATCAAAATTTGGTGCATTAAATGACAAAAATCATTTTTCGTCATTAAATGATATTGTTTTAGTGACGAAAATATATTACTCTATTTAAATCATCTAATTTTAATGACGACAATATTGTCATATTTATGATTATTCTTTCGTCATGTTATTGTGTTTATTGTGACCAAAAAAAAAAAATAAATAAATGACGACAGAACAATTCGTCACCTAATAATATATTTAACATGACAATTATGTCGTTGTCATTTCATATTTTAAATAATATTACAAAATAATTTGTCATCAAAGAGTTATTTTTTGGGACACATTTTTTAATATCACTAATTGAATACTTATAGTGACGATACATCTCGTCACAAAAAGAATTACTAATAGTGACAAAATTAGTTGTTGTGACTAAATGAATATATAATAGTGACGATATAGTTTGTCACCAAAGAGTTAATTTCTATGACACATTTTTCTGTCACTAATTGAATACTTATGGTGACGATAGAACTCGTTACATAAAGAGCTATTAATAGTTACAAAATTAAAAGACATCACTAAATAATATATAATAGTGACGGCATAACTTATCACCAAATAATTAATATTAGTGACAATATCAATTGTCATAACTAAATGAATATATATAACGACAATACTATTAATTCTAAAGAGTTAATATTATTCGTCATTAAATTTTAATTTTCATTGACCAAATATTATTTGCCAATAAATGATTATAAATCGTGATAATATAAGAGACAAAAGGCAATAAACATTTAAAATAAAAAGTAATTATCTTATAAAAAAAATAGTAGATTCACTGATTCAACAAAATACCCAACTATCTAGGCAATAAAAAATTGTTTAAATAATCTAAGTACCACAAAACCAAATTATATAATTCAAAAAGTTAAAATTCTAAAATCCATATCCTAAGAAAATGCTTAATTAAAACCTTCAACCTTGTGGTTATTGACCTTCCAGAAAAAACTCTATCTGCAAATCAAAAAAACATATAGACATAAATCAGTCAAATAGTTATGAAATTAAAAAAGAAATGTATATAAAGAAAGAAATGTTTAAATAATAAATTGTGAATTTTCCAGAACTATAACTATAACATTACTAAAAAACTTATGCTATCTTTTTAGGCCCATAAATTATGTAAATTATATTTACTTCATTCCAAAGTTTTTAGTTTTAGGATGTTGTAACTGCAAACAGAAACAAGTTTTACCTTAATTTAGTTCGTCTTCCTACAACTTATTGGGAAACCATCAACTTCGTAATTAGGTAAAGTACTACTAGAAAGCTTTTTTATCATGAAGAAGAAATTTACACTACCTGAAATATGGTTAGCCATGCTCCGATGGTCGCAGCGGCACGAGGAATAGGCATTCTCAACATAACCAGTACCAGTAGCTTCAATGCATCTGCTCTTATTTATGTAATGTTGTTCTGCAAATTGAACCATACAAATCATTTATTTCATAAGTTGAAGCAACTCAGAGCATGTCAACTACATGGAAAGAGCACTCAAAACTTGTTATTACCAATGCAGCAAAAGCAAATGCAGGAGGGAACGCACAGACAAACATCATGATCATTCTGAACTGCAATGCCATCTCCAGTAAATCTGCATGTAGTTTGAAGTGTTATCAGCTGAAGATTGGAAAAATCATTTGGAACATTCATAGCTTAACCGAAACATGGGCCTGAAATATCACATATTTCATATAAAATAACAAGAAGTTAAACTGAAAAGAGGAAAATAGACTGCATAAGGATTAGGCAGCAATCATCAACAAGGTTGCCAATGTTTGAAAGATACCCTGAACCTATTTTAAGTTGGTTCAAGTCTGATTCAACCATGTCATCAGTAACTCTCAAGTCCATGGCAAAAGATGCTAACATTAAGACTCCCATAGTTTCAGCTGCTATATCATTTTAATACTCAAGCATCTGTTGATTATATTACTAGGAAAGCTTGCCTGAACTTGAATTTCAACCAGCAGCAAGCAATAAAAGGAACAAAAATTGTACATCACTAGCAAAGTACATAGAAATTTCAGACAATAAAAAAGAAGACTTCATTGAACAATCCATTGTCAATTCTTCACAAGTTCCTACAAGTCTCCACAGAACCTTAAAATTTCTGGTCCAACAGTGGATTCAATTTATACAGATCATTCTTTTCAAAACAAAGCCAGATTTTTGATTGGTAGGCGGTCAAAGCTGCCCTTGTCATCAACATTCTATCACATGCCTATGCTTTTGTCACTATTTACCTTAAAAGATCAAGTAACAAGAATTTTTAGGCTAGATCATTGTGAACATAAAAATTAATGAGAGGATAAATTTTGCTGACCTTCGGTAAAGAGAGATAACATCTTCATTTAAGGATGGTGTTTCCAGAAACAAATCACCAGTCTTTCACAACAACGGTTTCCATCTGAAAGTCTTGTGGACCACAACATTCATTCCATTCAAACCACAGCTTCGCTATAGACTCCTTCCTGAAACAAGTGGAGTGGTCTTCCTCCTCGGGTGAGCCTGAAGCAACCAGACGATAGGTGAACACCTTCTTCACCTGGCCTGGTCGGAATGCACGACCAATTGCCTGGCGAGTGACTGATGGATTTAAATTCACATTCAATATAATTATCCGCGAGGCCCCAACAAGTGAAATTCCTTCACCGCATGCATTGATCGATCCAAAGAAAACTTTGGCATCTGGGGAGTTGTTAAACTGCTCAATGTGCACCTCTCGGACCTCATTCTCTGAATCACCAGTGATCACAAATATTTCCTTGCCTAGACTCGAACCCTTGACTTTTACTGTCAATCTCTCCAAGAACTTCATCGGCAAAAGGTATTGACTGATGAAAACTAGGAGCTTCTCACCACTTGATTCACTCAAGCGGAGCAGATTAAGATAAAATTTTGCTTTTACTCATCTCTCATCTAATTTCTCTAGCATTTCGTCAATCCTGTCTTTGACTGAAGTATTCTTTGAAAGATGTTTTAATTGTGGGTGCACATAAAGTGCACTGCCATCAGAACTGATCTTAAATTTTCTTCCCAACTTCTTCAATTCTACAACTTCACGTTTCTGTCTTGGGCTGAGATTTAGAAATACTGTGAAGTCAACAAGGCCCAGTAATTCATCTAGAAAATAGCAACAGTAGGATGACTTTGCCCAATCTGCATGCGGACAAATATAGTTGGTTGGAGAAAACTGACAAATTAACAAGAGACAACATATAACAAAATGATATACCAACCAAATCGTAAACACGATACACTATTAGCATGAGTATATAAAATGTGACCAGCTTGGTTGGTGTTGGTAAGAAACTAGAAGAGAATAAAAGGTTTAAGATCAATGACTATACTCTTTTTGGATCTCTCATTATGTCTATACAGAAAATAGAATAATGAACTTCAACTAAAATACTGTATGAATGAAGCACATTCAGAATAAGAATTGAGCCAAGCAGAGCTCAAATAGCCCATTTTTTATTTTTTTATTTCTTTAGCATATTGATCATGTGTTTATAAGCTTAATTGTGGAGGTTGATAAATCAAACAGCTCGAGAAAATGTTCAGGCGATTTAACAAATAGACAAAACAAATTAGCTTATAATGCAAGATTTAGTATTTTGTAGAAATTATGGAAGTTCAAACCACACTGCAAACCAAAACAAATTAAGTTTAGGTAAAGATTAGTTAAAAGATGCCAAACCCAACAACCATCTATGATTATAAACAATCATCAAATGAGGACATCCCATGTTCAAGTTCTAGGAAAATATTTATTTGGTTTTGGTTATGGTTATGGTTATGGGGGACACTTCACTTATTCAGAAACAACAAGGCTATGCTTGTAACAAAAAAAAATCATCTCATGCCTGTAACAAAAAAAAAATCAGAAAAAAGAAAAGTAACCAATTTACAGACACAATTCACGAAGTGTCGTCCCCAACAATGATAAGCACTTGCCTTGTTAGCAATGTTGTTGGAAAGCAAATCCAACTCCTTAGAAAGACCTTCCCTGGAGGTTGCACAGGTGCTCTGTATGTACCTGAAAATAAAGAACAATCTTAAAACATGATATACTGAAAGTCGAACACAGATTATCAGATACCAGAATGCGACATTCACATATATTGATATGTTATCTGAGAGCAACAATTTCAGAATGATTACCAGTGACGCTGCCGAAGGGAGTGGAGGCCAAGCTTATCAGTTATTTCAGCAGCATTCATTGCATTTGGAAAATCTTGTTTGTTGGCAAATACAAGTAACACTGCATCTCGCAGCTCATCCTAAGGCACATAATTTTTAAATGTCCCCTTAAATATATATGAAAAAAAAATCTTGAATCTGTTGCTTCATGTCAGACAATGCAATGCTGGGCAAACAAATCACATATCAAAAACTCGCACAACCCCTGTATTGGTATTCAATTCGTTACCAAAATTTAGAGCTTCCATTGTTCTCAACAAAAATAATAATAATTAGAGCTTCCATTCTGTATTTTACTCATCCCATCAGGAAATGAATAATAATAACTCATCCTTCCATTCATTTGAAAAACCAAACAAAGGAAATGAATAATATGGGGAAATTAACTACACAGTTTTGCTAGGATTAAAATAGGGAAACAAACTGAAATTTATTCCTGTTAGGGTTTAAAAGTAGCGCGAGCCGCCGGTACTGAGAGGCTATGAGCTCAGAGTCGTGAGTCCGGCGAGCGAGCTGGAGAATCGCGTACCAGTCCAGGTGATTATTGGTGATCTGCTTCTCGCCAGCGATGAGTGTGTCGGCGATGGCGAGGATCTAGTCGGCGTGATCGAGTCTCGGGTTGGATTCTCGGGCACGAGTCGCGAATGTTATGCTGCCAACGAGATCAGGGGTTTGTAGGAGTTTCTCGGCGATCCCGAGCCAACGGAGAGACTCCGGTCGGGGGTTGAGATTGTACGGTTGCATATTTTCTATCTTTAAAAAGGGTTCTCTCTCTAAAAAGGGAGTATAGACTGTAGACTGCGTTTTTTGTTCAAGTCTAGTGAGAGAGAAAAAGTGTGAGAGTGAGTAGACAATTTTACTTGCTTAGCTGTTGTCATCAATGTGCACTCTGCACCGTCCGATGCTTCATGAACGGTGGAGATGTAATCAAGAAATTTCTCTCTATATATCAAAATCAGAAAGGAACAACGCTACTTTAAAAAATATTTTTTTAAAAAAATGAATTTTAAAAAAACTATCTTACTTTTTTTTTAAACAATTTTATTTTTTAAAAGAAATTTGAAAAAAATAAAAATATGATCCAATGCCAAACTAACCGGTATTGTAATTCTTTTTAAACTTTTTTTTAAAAAAAACAAATTTGTGAAAAAGAAGAGTAAGATGTAACATCACTTTAACTGACGTTCGAATTTTATTTTATTTTTTTAAAATTTCTTTGATCTCTTGTATTTGTTTACAAACATCAATATTTTTTTATGTTTATTCTCTGTCATCGGCGTTGAAAATGAAGATAAGACTTCTGCTATAAAAAATTAAAAATACAAATTCTAACGCTAATTAAAGTGACGTTGGATCTTATTCTTCTTTTTTATAAATTCGTTTTTTTTAAAATTTAAATAAAATAGGAATAAAATTGATATTACATTAATATGGATCAAACTAACTTATTAGGAATGACTTATAAGTCATTTTTAAATAACTTTATTTTGTTTTAGTTCATAAAACATAATAAATTGTTTTTCATCTTTTATGTTTTCTCTTAGAACTGATAGTATTATAATTTAATTTTATAATATATTTGGAAAAAAGGTAAAATGAGAACTAGGAATAGCTGGGGGTATACAATTACTATTTTTCTTTTTATGTTTTATTTCTTGACTTGAAAATATGTTCATGATTTAAGTTACTCCCTCTGTCTAAGAATAAAAGTTCTTATTATTTTATATAATCTCAAGTTAAATATTTACTTATATTAAATAATCTATTTTTTTTATAATAATTTGTGCGTAATATCCTTAGTATTAAATGTCATATTTTTATTATTTATAAATATTTATATAATATCACTAGTCATGTATAAAAAAATATGCAATTAGATGAGAATTTAAATATGAATAATTTTATCATTTGATATTTTTTTTTAATTCGCATAAAATCAATCATCACTTTCATTCTCGGAGTAAGTGAGTACTTGTAAGTATATCCTACTTCTATAAAGGTTGGGTTTATTTGGGTCGGAGGCCCGGAACTAACATGATTGACAATCGGTTGTCATGGGTACTATTTCAACAACCATAATCTATACCATTAATCGCAACATTGGACGACACGGATTGAAATGGATTTTTCCCTGCTGCTACAGGCTGTAGCGACATGAGAAATTACTCATTTGCCCATCATTTGCTAGCTCATGTGTTGCACTGTCTACCACTACAAGTTATGACGGTAGTTTAGTTAACTAATAAATTAGAATGGCTTAGTGGTAGCTTAATGACCCAATAACCTATAGGTCTTAGGTTTGAAACCTAGTTGTGATATTTTTGCTTCTTAATTATGTTATATTTTTTGTATTATAAATTTATTACATATATATATATATATATATATATATATATATATATATATATATATATATATATATATATATACCCATCTTAAAACTCCACATTAAACTAAATATATATAACGTAACTATGAATATTTTAATATATATATATATATTAAATTTATCTCTAAATATTCATATAAATATTTATAAACAAATATTCATATAAATTTATCTTTAAAATTTATAAACAAATATTTATTTATAAATTTATAAATATTTCATCTAAAATTTATAAAATTTAGATATGAATATTTTTATAAATATTTATATGAATATTTAGAGATAAATTTATAAATATTTATATGAATATTTGTTTACACGCACACACACACACACACACACACACACACACACACACACACACACACACATATATATATATATATAAATATTCATAGTTACTTTAATTTTTGTAAATTATAAAATATATCTATATGTGCTCAATTTTAATTTCAAAAATTATAACTTAAAAAAAAAATTGGGCATTTATTTTGGAGACGTGCGGAATGAAGCATTTCACTGTATAAAATTGAATCCAAATAAATAAAAAAATTTAAATGAAAAATGATGCGTTTTTTGGGGGGGGAAAAGAGGCATGCTTATTGGGTTTGCCTTAATTTTGGGCAATAATTTACTAGTCGTTGCAAAAAAATATATTAAATACGCAACGAAAAAAAATTATTGCCAATGAATGTGGCCTATATTAGGCAACGAAATATAGCAACAAAGTTTTTTTGGTCTTAAGCGATGAGGAAATCTCTCATCGGCAATAAAAAAGAAAATAGGCGGTGTGTTTTTTTTTTCCGCCAACGATTTGGCAATGAATTTTTGCAACGACTTATGAATTTCGTTACTCGAAAAATTGTTGTCAAATGTCTATTTTTTGTAGTGTTTGTGCTCTGTTGCACAGAAGAGCGCCACTTTTTTTTCACGGCTAAATTTTAAAGTTTAATGTAATGTAAAATTATTTATTTTAAAGCTTATTAACAAAATAATTGATATTATAAATTACTTAAAAAGTGTTATTAAAAGTAAATTTATTATTATAAAATTTTAATCTATTTATATATATTACAATTTATATTCACTATAACTAATTCTAAAAAACTTATTTTAATAAAATAGTGAAAAATTTTATCTCTCGCAAAAAATTTCTCACCAATAATATATAGCGAGTAATAATTTCTTCATTAATAATATTTTTCTTCACAAATTTTTATCAAATATTGGCGCTAAACATCCTTCTATCATCTCAATTTTGCGAAAGAAAAATTCTAAATTGTGAAGGATCTTTCCTTCAGAATAACTATATTGTCACTAATTTTTTTTTCTTCACTGTTCCCTCGCTAGAAAACTCCTCATGTGAAGAATGAATTCCTTCACAAATTCTCCTTCATTACATCCTTATTTCCTTGTAGTGTTGCATACTTTGTCACTAAATATAAGAATTTATGAGGAACCAGTGTTGTCACTTATCCACTCATCTAATTAGTGATGCACTATTATCTCGTCATATAAAATTGGTATTTGTGACAATAAAATTTGTCATAGTTTATTAATTTTTCGTCATTACAAAATTTGCCTCCAAAATTTCTTAATTTTTTTTGCCTCCAAATAAAATTGTGACGATATTACGTACTTTGTCACTAAATATAAGAATTTACGACGAACAATTTTTGTCACTTAACCACGCATCTAATTAGTGACGAACTATTATCTCGTCATATAAAATTGGTATTTATGACAATAGAAATTGTCATAAATTATTATTTTTTCGTCTTTAAAAAATTTCCCTCCAAAAATTTTCAAAATTGTTTTACCTCCAAATAAGATTGTGACGATATTACGTACTTTGTCACTAAATATAAGAATTTATGACGAACCATTTTTGTCACTTATCCACTCATCTAATTAGTGACGAACTATTATATCGTCATATAAAATTGGTATTTATGACAATACAAATTGTCATAAATTATTATTTTTTTGTCTTTAAAAAATGTCCCTCCAAATTTTTTCAGAAATTTTTTGCCTCTAAATAAAATTGTGATTGTGACGCCCCCAAAATAGGTATACAACACCCATTCTGAGTCGCCAAAATACATGGTATAGAAAGCAAACTACAACTTTGACAATACGGATGTCGTGTAGAATACGACAATACAAACATGAGTTTGAATACAAATATTGTCTTCAGACAATATACACACCCAAATAAGTCCTCATTAATTATTCATACACTATTTTACTGGAAATAGTGAGGGCAAATTAAAACATCTTCCTAGAACCATCACTCCATACCCCGACTCGATTTCTGCATGTTCTCACCTCCCGAGAAGAAAATGGAACAAAAAGGAAAAGGTGAGCTCAACTCAACGCCCAAAGAAGAATATTATGACTAAGATAATATACAACAAATTATCGTTAGTCTTCAACAGGGAAAAATCTAATAGAATACAATAGACAACAAGTTTTAGATCAACAAATGCAGCGGAAACAGCAATCCATTAGAAGAGTCACGTAGAGAAAGAATTTCACCATCTTCTAAGGTTTAAAAGTCCATCATCAATAGTTTATCCTTGTAATAAGAATCAATATACATCTTTAATCATCTTTGCACTATAGGCCAAAGATATTCATTTGTATCACCAGTTGGTCATGTTCATCTCAACACCTGTTCATCTTTGCACTACAGCCAAAGATATTCATCGATTAATCGTTCATCTTTTGCACTATGTGCCAAAGATATTCATTTATATCACCATTTAGGACCGAGGATGATGAAAAATATTTTTAAAAGAAACGAATCCAATTGAAACAAAATGACAAGGATTAAGGATTAAGGATTCGTACTTTGTTTTACCCATGTCCAAAAATACTTGAAAATAATCATATTGGTGTAAAATTCAAGAATGATCAAAACATGGATACAATCAAAGCTAGTATCCGAATAGATATTTTTGACAACAAGAAAAATTTTATTTTTTGGTGAATAGTGTCGTGATTCGTGAATAATTGTCAGATATCGTGAATAGTGCCGTATACGTGAATAGTAACCCCACACAACAAGTTCTAAATTTGATAAAAAGTTCACCAATACTTGACATAATGATATTGAAGAAAAATATCATTTAAGAAGAAAATAATACCCTTACCTCAAAATAACCGTATTTCGATGAATTTAGATATAGTCTTTGTGTAAACCCGCATAGTATAACAACACTCAAAGTATACTCACAAGAATACGCTCGATAATTTAGAGAGAAAGAGAGAAAACTTAGTTTCGTGTGATTTTCAATTCTAACTTAGCCTCTATTTATAGGAAAATGCTAGAACAGCCAAAGGAGACTAAAATAATAAAATAATATTATTAATTTTCAAATTTCCTACGCATGCCTCCACCAACCAAGCCAGCCAAATTAGAAGAAAATAGCAGCCCATGTGTTCAACACCTACCAAAAGTGGGTCCCACCCATTAATTTAATAAAAATTATTTTATTTTCTGAAACTTCAACAATTCGTAGAAAATAGCTCGATTATCAGAAAAATTCAAAACTCACGACTTTCCATGGGAAATTCCATTCTCTACAACTTTGCAGAAGAAAGTTTTTCCAAATTCCAAACAGAAATTGACCAAAATCTATAAACGGGCGATTTTATAATCTATAATAAATTTTCGGTCAAGAATTGTGTCCACCGACACACAAAACATGTGTTAAACATTTAATGCCACAAAATACTCTACCTCCTAATATACTCATATATCCCACATTCATTATAAAAATATCACCGTTAATATATTATTAAAATAATATATTTAAATGAATTATTTTATCAGAAAAAGATAAAATATTAATTTTCAACAATTGTCACATTAAAAATTTTTTCCATCTATATCCACATAAAATAAATATTTTCTTTATCATAATAATCAATAATTAATTATTTTAAAATAATATTACAGAATCACAAAGATCTTGACAACGGTGCCGCTCCTGGAAGAGGGGCTTTCAATAAGGATTTCTCTTGCTGGCGATGCAATTAGGTGACCAAACCTCTCCTTGATGTGAACTTTCTAGACATTGCCAATAATGTTATCTGATAATATTATTCAAATAATATGAATTATTGATTTGATAATGGAAAATACTGTGTAATGACAATTATTGAAACAACAACAATACAAAATATCAACGCAGCAATTATTGAATCAATAAAATATAATATTGAACAGTAACTACTGTAACAATTATTGAGTAGTGCCTTCTTACGTAAGGATCAATAATTCAACAATCACATGTAATACAGGTGTCTTTCTTTGTGCGAACCACGCATATTATCAGTATTTTAACCACCAGGTAACCCAACAGTGTTAACGGTAACAATTTACGTCGTTATTTATAAAACTCAATCTTTGTCGTTTTCCTTCATCCAACCGTTTTCCGTTATGGGGCCCACTAATGATTGCTGGCATTGGTAAAGATTTGAGATTCCAAACAAAAAAGAATATTCCACGACCAAACGAATATTCCCAAACAATAATGAATATTTTATAACCACTTGCTTATTTTGTAAACTTTGCACATTTCACCCATAACCAAAGAATTATATCAAATTAACCCTTATTAATTTAGAATAATGAATAAAGAAAAATTCAATTTTATTTATAATAAGTTGGGGTCTTACAACCTCCTCTCCTTATGAAATTTCGTTCTCGAAATTGACGTACGTACCTGGTATATCGAAAAGGTGAGGGTACCTCGCTTTCATCTCCGATTCCAACTCCCATGTCATTTCCTCAATTGCATGGTTTCTCCACAAAACCTTAACTTGTGGTATAACCTTCGTCGTAAGACATGCTCTTTCCTATCCAAAATCTCAACAGTATCTCCTCGTAGGTTAAATCTTCACTATCTAAATGCGGTTCTAATGCAATAATGTGGTTCGGGTCTTTCACATATTTGAAGCATAGATATGTGGAATACATTGTGAACACGAGACATACTTGGAGGTAACGCGAGTCTATAGGCTACGTTTCCTATTGGTCAAGAATCTCAAATGAACCAACAAACCTTGGATTGAGCTTTCCTCTTTTCCCAAATCTTGTAACTCCTTTCCATGGAGCAATACGTAACAATACATGATCTCTAATATTAAACTCCACGTCCTTTCTATGAAGATCAACATAACTCTTTTGTCGATCTTGTGAAGTTTGAATCGTTGTCGAATCATTTGGATCTTTTACGTAGTCATGCGTATTTAATTCTTGTCCCAACAATGTTGCTTTCTCCCACCTCGCCCCAAAGATCTTCGGAGAAGCGACATTTTAAATCCCATACAACGCCTCAAATGGAGCCATGCCTATACTTGCTTGATAATGTTGTTGTAGGAGAATTCCACCGATGGTAGGTACTTATCCCAACTTCCTTTGAAATCTAGGACACGAGTCTTAATAGATCTTCAAGGGTTTGAATAGTCCTCTCGATTGTCGTCGTCTGGTTTGAGGATGGTATCTTCAAGCCCAATCGTAAATGCGTGCTATAGCTTTCTAAGTAAGCTAACCCAAAATCTTGAAGTGAATCTCGGGTCACGATCCGAAACTATGGATCTTGGCATGCCATGCAATCGTATAATCTCATTCACGTATATACGGAGCAAGGCGTTCAAGGGATAAGTTTCGCGTGATCGGTAAGAAATGGGCGGACTTGGTTAATCTATCAACAATAACCCAAATTGCATCTACGCCTTGAGAAACTTCGGAAGACCGTAACAAAAATCCATAGTAATGTGTTCCCATTTCCATTCCGGAATCTCAAGTGGTTGCAATGGACCTTTTGGCACTTGATGCCTTTACACGCCGATGAGTTAAATATCTTGAGATAAACTCGCAATCTCTCTCTTCATATTGTTCCACCAAAATCTATGTCGAATATTATGATACATTTTGGTGCTCCCAGGATGGATTGCAAGCGGGGTGTTGTGTGCCTCCATCATGATTTTATGCTTCAGTCGAATCGTTAGGAACATGAAAGTCTAGAATTGACTCAAGTATTCCTTCCTCATCAATTCTTGCTTAGGAATAGCTCCTTCTTGCACACTTTCTTCTTCATACGCATCAGCCCCAGGTCCGTAGCTTGAGCAGCTTTAACTTTATCGATTAAAGTCGGTTCTACTTGTATATTCGCCATCATTATGTGGGTCCCTGGAGTCTTTAATTCTACCTCCATCCTTTGCAAGTCATACAAAATGGGCCTTTGCGTTGACAATATCGCTTTTCAGACTTGCATATGATCTTCACTTAATGCGTAAAACTACTACGTTCGCTTTTCGGGATGATATTGAATAGTGTGATCATAATCTTTTAATGACTCCACCAAGCGTCGTTCTTAGCATGTTGAGTTCTTTTTGGGTGAAGAAATATTTGAGGCTTTTATGATCCGTATAAATTTCTACTTTCTCCCCGTACAAGTATTGTCTCCATATCTTCAACGCAAACACGACTGCTGCTAACTCCAGATCATGAGTAGGATAATTCCTCTCATATTCTTTGAGTTGTCGTGAGGCATAGGCTATGACTTTCCCATGTTGCATGAGAACACATCCTAACCCCTTGCCAGAAGCATCGCTGTAGATAACAAATCCATCTGAACCAGATGGTATTGTCAGAACAGGTGCCGAAATGAGTCTCCTCTTGAGCTCTTGGAAGCTCTTCTCGCATTCCTCGCTCCATAAGAATTTTGCATCCTTCCGAGTCAGCTGAGTTAACGGAGTAGCGATTCGAGAAAATCCTTCCACAAATCTCCGATAATAACCAGCTAAGCCCAGAAAGCTGCGTACTTCGGTCACCGACTTCGGTTGCTCCCAACTTTGTATTGCTTCAATCTTCGCCGGGTCAACAGATACTCCTTGTTTTGACACCACGTGCCCAAGGAATGCTACTTCCTCAAGCCAGAACTCGCATTTCTTCAGCTTGGCATAAAGCTTGTGTTCACGAAGTCTTTGTAGTACCAGCTTCAAATGGTGCTCATGATCTTCACGGCTTTTGAAATAGATGAGGATGCCATCAATAAAGACAACAACGAACTGATCCAAATATTCCTTAAATACACGGTTCATCATATCCATGAAAGAAGCAGGAGCATTAGTCAATCCAAAAGACATGACCAAGAATTCATAATGCCCGTATCGAGTCCTGAATGCCGTCTTTGGAATATCCTCAGTTTTAATCTTCAGCTGATGATATCCAGAACGAAGATCGATCTTTGAAAAGAATTGCGCTCCTTGTAACTAGTCGAACAGGTCATCAATGCGAGGTAGCGGATACCTATTCTTGATGGTGACATGGTTCAATTCTCGGTAGTCAATACAAAAGTCATACTCCCCGTCTTTCTTCTTTACGAATAAAACAGGAGCACCCCAAGGAGAGCGTCTTAGGGCCGAATGAAACCGATGTCTAATAACTCTGTAGTTGGACTTTTAACTCCACGAAGTTCAATAGAGCCATTCGATATGGGGTTTTAGAAATGGGCTTTGTATGCGGTTCAAGGTCAATAAAGAATTCAACATCACGCTCGGGGTAGACAAGGAAGCTCTTCAGAAATACATCGTGAATTCTCTAACCACGTAAATATTATTCAAATCGATTTGTCTTTATTCAAATCCATAACATGGGCTAAGAAAGCTTGACATCCGCTTTTTCAATAAACGAATAGCTTTGTGGCTTGATATGACGATGGTCGATTTTAGTGGTTTAGTGGTTTGAATTCATATGAGCCAGTTGGTTAGGAATATGAAAACTAACAACCTTACGAAAATAATCAATTTTGGCATGATGAGTGGTTAACCAATCAATTCCTAAAATCACATCAAAAGCAAGTATCTTTAAAGAGATAAGATCAACGGGTAATGTGATAGTGCCAACTTGGATCATGCAAGATTTATAAACTGTAGATGTAACGAAGGTTTCACTAGCTGAGTTTCAACAGATAAATCAAAATCTAATTTCTCCGGAGTTAAGTTTAAACGTTGAGCACAAGCGAGAGAGATAAAAGAATGGGTAGAACCGGTATCTCAGTAAGGTATAAACTTCGCAAGAATTCAAGATTAGCTTACTGCGTGATCACCTCGTTCGGGTTCCTCACGTTTGGCCAGTCACGACAAAAGCTCTTCCAGGAACCGCTGATTTCGACTTATCCGGGACAGCCCTTGGAATCACCAATCCCGCTGAACTTGGTTTCGCTATAGTATAATCTCGAGCGATGTGGCCTTCCTTTCCACAATTGTAACATACCTTGGATTGTTGTGGACGATTTTAATGATATGTCCCTCCTTCCCGCATTTGTAACATCTAAGCGGCGGCCGTTCTCCTCCCCCTAGCATTTGTTGTTGTTGGTGCTTCTTTGTTGATGTCTTCCGTCATTGTTGAATCTTCTCTTTCGAAATTTCCACTTGAGTCACCTTTCCTATTATCATGTCCACGATTACCACACGAGTGGTTACCGCCTTTGTCCATATTCTTTCCTCCTCGCTAGTTATCATCGCTTACGATGACTACCACGATCATGGTCCCTCGGTTGAGTATACTCACTATCTCGCTTCTAATAAGCGAGCGGGTTGACAACATCCGAATACAGAGAAAATTTATGAGAGATACGTTATCGACGAATCTACGGTTTTAGACCTCTCGAAACATACTGGCGTCATTCGTTCCTCATTCTCCACCAAATGAGGTGCAAACTCGATAATTCTGCGAACCTTGCCTCGTCTTTGAGACACCGTCATGTTGTTACGCTCGAGTCTAATAAACTCTACCTCCTTCATATGACGAATACTTTACGGAAAGTACTTGTCATTGAACGATTCTGAAAATCTTTTCTAAGACATGTTAAGTGCATCTGGTCAGGTACGCGTCATGTGATTCCCACCAAAGAATCGCTTCACCACGAAACATAAAGGTGGCGAATGGAACCTTACGTTCCTCCAAGCACCCCAAGACATCGAATATCTTGGTAATTTGCTTGACCCACGTTTACGCCTTGACGGATCCGGCTTTCCATGGAAATCGGTGGTCCCAACTCTTTGAATTGTTTGGTTGTGACAAACCGCACGCGTTACCATCATTTCCTCCCATATTTTGTACACGAGTCTCCCCAAATGCGATTTTTTATGAACGCAAAAAGCTTCTAAACATCCCGTCTGTTCATCATTTGCTCAATTGGCGTTGTTCACACGAGAGAACATTGCCACTGTTGCACGTTTCTCCTCGTTGGTAGTCTTCTGCGCGTCCACGGCCTCATAAACTCCATTGTTAACGCGTCAGCAATGCCCATTCTTAACATCGCCATAAAACAAGGGTTAATTAAACAAATTAACATATCACATAATATCCTATATTATGATCAACCAACAAATAAGCTTAGGTAGGATACACTAGCGAAGGATTTACTCGTCTCTCCTCCTAATTCTATTCCCCGATCTCCGCCAGAGATCATATCCCTAAGCTCGATACCAACCATGACGCCCCAAAATAGGTATACAACACCCATTTAGTCGCCAAAATACATGGTATAGAAAGCAAACTACAACTTTGACAATACAGATGTCGTGTAGAATATGACATAATACAACTGTGAGTTTGAATACAAATATTGTCTTCTAGACAATATACACACCCAAATAAGTCCTCATTAATTATTCATACACTATTTTACAGAAATAGTGAGGACAGCTAAAACATCTTCCTAGAACCATCACTCCATACCCCGACTCGATTCTGCTATGTTCTCACCTCCTGAGAAGAAAAATGGAACAAAAAGGAAAAGGGTGAGCTCAACTAGCCCAGTAAAGAATATTATGACTAAGATAATATACAACAAATTATCGTTAGTCTTCAACAGGGAAAAATCTAATAGAATACAATAGACAACAAGTTTTAGATCAACAAATGCAGCGAAAACAGGAATCCATTAGAAGAGTCACGTAGAGAAAGAATTCTACTGTCTTCTAAGGTTTAAAAGTCCATCATCAATAGTTTATCCCTGTAATAACAATCAATATACATCTTTAATCATCTTTACACTACAGGCCAAAGATATTCATTTGTATCACCAGTTGGTAATGTTCATCTCAACACCTGTTCATCTTTGCACTACAGGCCAAAGATATTCATCAGTTAATCGTTCATCTTTGCACTACAAGCCAAAGATATTCATTTATATCACCATTTAGGACTGAGGATGATGAAAATATTTTAAAGAAAGCGAATCCAAATTGAAACAAAATGACAAGGATTAAGGATTAAGGATTCGTACTTTGTTTTACCCATATCCAAAAATACTTCGAAAATAATCATATTGGTGTAAAATTCAAGAATGATCAAAACATGGATACAATCAAAGCTAGTATCCAGAATAGATATTTTGGACAACAAGAAAAATTTTTATTTTTTGGTGAATAGTGTCGTATTCGTGAATAATTGTCAGATATCGTGAATAAGGCCGTATCACGTGAATAGTAACTCCCGACACAACAAGTTCTAAATTTGATAAAAAGTTCACTAATACTTGACGATAATGATATTGAAGAAAAATATCATTTAAGAAGAAAATAATACCCCTTACCTCAAAAAATAACCGTACTTATTTGAATTTCTAGATATAGGTCGATGTAAACCCACACCGTATAACAACACTCAAAGTATACTCACAAGAATACGCTCGATAATTTAGAGAGAGAAAGAGAGAAAACTTAGTTTCTGGTGTGATTTTCAATTCTAACTTAGCCTCTATTTATAGGAAAATGCTAGAAGCATGAAAGGAGACTAAAATAATAAAATAATATTATTAATTTTCAAATTTCCTACGCATGCCTCCACCAACCAAGCCAGCCAAATTAGAAGAAAATAGCAGCCCATGTGTTCAACACCTACCAAAAGTGGGTCCCACCCATTAATTTAATAAAAATTATTTTATTTTCCGAAACTTCAACAATTCGTAGAAAATAGCTCGGTTATCAGAAAAATTCAAAACTCGCGACTTTTCATGGGAAATTCCATTCTCTACAACTTTACAGAAGAAAGTTTTTCCAAATTCCAAACAGAAATTGACCAAAATCTATAAACGGGCGATTTTATAGTCTATAATAAATTTTCGGTCAAGAATTGTGTCCACCGACACACAAAACATGTGTTAAACATTTAATGCCACAAAATACTCTACCTCCTCATATACTCATATATCCCACATTCATTATAAAAATATCACCGTTAATATATTATTAAAATAATATATTTAAATGAATTATTTTATCGTAAAAAGATAAAATATTAATTTTCAACAATTGTCACATTAAAATTTTCTCCATCTATATCCACATAAAATAAATATTTTCTTTATCATAATAATCAATAATTAATTATTTTAAAAATAATATTCTGAGAATCACGATCTTGACAACCAGTAGTTCCCGTGAAAGAGGGCTTTCAATAAGGATTTCTCCTTCTGGCGTGTGCAATTAGGTGACCAAACCTCTCCTTTAGATGTAACTTTCTAGACATTGCCAATAATGTTATCGATAATATTATTCAAATAATATGAGTTATTGATTTGATAATGGAAAATATCGTGTAATGACAATTATTGAAACAACAACAATACAAAATATCAACGCATCAATTATTGAATCAATAAAATATAATATTGAACAGTAACTATTGTAACAATTATTGAGTAAAGTGCCTTTTACGTAAGGATCAATAATTCAACAATCATGCAATACCGTGTGTCTTCTTTGTGCAACCACGCATATTATCGTATTTTAACCACCTGTGTAACCCAATGTTGTTAAGCGGTAACAATTTACGTCGTTATTTATAAAACTCAATCTTTGTCGCTTTCTTTCTTTCATCCGCGTTTTTTCCGTTATGGGCCCACCAATGATTGCTGGTAGTCGTCACGAAGATTCAAAACAAAAAGAATATTCCACGACCAAACGAATATTCCCCAAACAATAATGAATATTTTATAACCCTTTGCTTATTTTGTAAACTTTGCACATTTCACCCATAACCAAAGAATTATATCAAATTAACTCTTATTAATTTAGAATAATGAATAAAGAAAAATTCAATTTTATTTATAATAAGTTGGGGTCTTACAGTGATGATATTACGTACTTTGTCACTAAATATAAGAATTTATAATGAACGATTTTTATCACTTATCCACGCATCTAATTAGTGACGCATTATTATCTCGTCATAAAATTGGTATTTATGACAATACAAATTTTCATAAATTATTATTTTTTTCGTCATTAAAAAATTTCCCTCCAAAATTTGCCTCCAAATAAAATTGTGACGAATTTGTATTTTGCGTCACTAAATGTGAACATTAGTGACGAAAGCACATTGTCACTAAATTTTACAAATAATTAATGACAAACTATTATGTTGTCATTGAAAGAAATATTTTTTGACAATAAATATTGTCATCAATTATTACAAAATGTCACTAAAAGGTTTTCCTCCAAAATTTTGGTACAAAATTCTACCTCCAAAATAACTTGTGACAAAATTTTGTTAATAGTCATCAAATGCGTAAATTAGTGACGATATAAATGATTAATAGTAACAAAAGTAAAAGTCGTCACAAAAGCAAAAGTTTTAGTGACGATTATAAATTTCGTAATTATTAATTAACAAATTGTGACAAAATTTTGTGCGTGGCAAAAATTTCGTCATAAAATGTGTGATTTCTTGTAGTGACAATGTGTGCATTCCTTATCTACACTTGGAATAACCTTACACTCAACCAGAATACTCACAATATTGTAGTAAATTTTTTTTTATATTTTTTAGTGTAGTAATGGTGTGTGTTTAGTTGCTCAACCGGGCAACTTATTTATACTAAAAATTGAGGAAACAATTAGCACACACGCTTTGACAAAATAACCAAATGAGCAGCATAAAATAATGATAGTGGAATTTATTGTCCCACAGAGAAAACCGACTTGTACGCATTTTAACAAAATTTGTTCAATAATAGAGTTGTGGTCCATATTACTTTAGGAAAAGTAGAGTGTCGGCAAGTCCTGCCAAACTTACTTTTGTAAAAAGAAAATAATTGAACAAACATCTGCATATCCTACTTATCTTTAATCAACACCATTTATTCATCAATTATTTACACATTTTCAATCTTTCAACAATTATTCACAATTATTAACATAGACTCACAATACTTCCAACTGGGGTTAAAACCAAAATTGACCACTCAACTTTTCTGATATTTGGGTATTGAGCCCCTTTCTTCCGGTCAACGCAAACTGAGTCCTTTTTTGATAAGAAATTTGGACTTTGAACCCCGAGGCGCCACATGTGCGTTGACTTGGTGACGTGGCACACGTGGCGCCTACGTGGCACACAATACCAGGTATGACGTGATATTTAATAATAAAATTTGACATTTGTCCAATGACATGGCAGATTTTTTAAATTTTTCTCAAAACTTGCATTTCCTCAGACTCGAACCCACGACCAAACGCTTGAATTTTCATCATTTTACCACCCGAGCACCACGGGCCTTGCTGTTAGTAATCTGCAAGGAATAAGTTTTATATCAAATAATGATATTTCCCCCAAAACAATTAAAATATTTGGCCATTTACAGACAACATTCATTCAACTCTCATTTTGATCTCCCTCTTTCTCTCTCATCCAACTCTCGCACGAAATTGTCTCTATCTCTTGCAGTAAAGTGAGGCAAAAGGTTAGGGTTCCATCGTCTCTCCCTCTCTTGCTGTAATCTTGAACTTCGCGATGAATGAAAAGAGGAAAGCAGCACCCTAAAGGAAATAGTCATCAAAAGGTTGGGGAAGGTTCAATATCCACTGGAGTCAGTGGGATTTCATCACCAAGGTATTGTGGGTGTGGGATACGAGTACGAATTTATACATCGTTAAAGGGACTCAGTGTTGGGAGGAAGTTTTATGGTTGTTCAAATTATGGTGTAAATTAGTATATTTACCTTAATAAAATTTTAAATTTTTACACATAATCATAACAATTGACTACTGTATGTTTAATTTTCTACAGACCCAAGCATTTTGTAGCTTTTTTCAATGGATTGACTTTATCCAGACGTTAGAAGATGGTGGGCTAGAGAATGATTCGGGTCTGTTGAATATGAGAAGCATAGAAATTGACCTACAAATGATGAAGGAGAAAGCTCATGAATTGGGAGTGCAAGTATCGAAATTGGAAAAAAAGAAAGTCCAATTGAAGAATGATTTGAAGTGTTTAAAAGAAGAACTAAGGAATTTACAAACTAGGGAGAAATGGTTCTTACTTGTAATTGGGATGCTTCTTGTGCTGTGTTTAAGCATGATAAAAACCATGAAATAGTTTAAGTCGTGTTGATGTTTGAAAAAATTGGATATATAAATCCGATGTGTATAATGTTTTTTGGATAATTAGATTATTTGAAGAATGATTTTGTTTGGATAATTACATTATTTGAAGAATGATTTTAGGGTTAGATAATTGTTTTTATTTGTATAATTATTTAGCAAAATAGAGGCTACTTCACTAATTGGGGACATTCCAAATTATTTAATTTGTACTTTTACAAAATAGAGCATAACAGAGCATAGAATATGAACAGGGAGCATCCCATTTTCAAACTGCACATAATTATACAATCACATGGTTAAGAAAAAGGTCAGAACTGCAGCTAACAAACTGCATAATACACAAACTGTTCCCAAAAATTATAATTATAACTGTAACATTTGTACAAACAACTGGGTAAGAAACAACCTTTTTCATTTAAACAGTAACATCATTGTCATAATTATAAAAACAAAAGTAAATATGCCTTGCTAGGATACCATACACCAAATAAACTATCCAGGCCAGTACATACACCAAATACATAAAATAAACCATCCAGGCCAGTACACCAAATAAACCTTACTGTATCAGTTTTGTGTTTGACATAATACAAACACCAAAAACCACTAATTAACTGTTCACACAAAATGATAATATATATTAATAGATTAACTTATTCTACTCCTTGTTCACACTTTCTTGAGTACCACCAGTCTTGTTAGTTGTTCCACTCGACTGACCCTCGGGTCTTCTTCCCCCTCTAGTCTCCTTGAAGTTGTTATACAAAGCTTGAGCCATCTCACGATCTTCATTTGATCTCTCCGGTAGAAGTGCACTACCTTGGCTCTCGCATAAGCACCGGACATCGGTTTTGTTGTTGTGGCCTTAGGTGCGATTGTCTTTGGCCTTAGTGGATGGTGTGCGAGTGCGATCCTTGGGCGAGATCCGGCTAAGTAACATCCCCCGGTATGCTCTATATACAACAATTGTACACAATAACTTAACACAATAATGGTGGAGTGATGCAACAGTTGGTTGACAAACTAATTAATGAAAGGTACCGAAACAAGAATAAAAAGTAATAAGCATTCACATATACGTACTGAAATATAAGTGTTGCTGGTATTTGGGGAAATGAAACAGCCAACACCAGGTGGGATCGACCCATTCTCTTCGTGCATGATTTCTCGTGACTACACCAGTTTGTCTAACTCCACTAACTCCTTTATTTTCCATGCCATCTTTTACAACTTGTTCACCTTTCGGTCTTTATTTTCTTTTCTTCCCACTATCTCCCTTATCTTGTACAACTTGTTCCTGCAAAGATAAACAAAAAATAATGCACAAATAATAATAAGAGTTCAGTCAAAAGAATGCTTAGTTACTCTATGTAAGGGACATACATTTACTCCTTTTCCCTTCTGCCCACTATCTCCCTTATCTTGTACAACTTGTTCCTGCAAAGATAAACCAAAGAATAATTAACTCTTGATTTAAACAGGATAATTTACACAAAATTTTAAAATAACTTGCACATGTGTACCAAAATACTTACATCTGATGGTGTTGTTTGTGTAGATAACTTGCAGGTAACACGATTGTGGCCAGCTGTCTTGCAGGTACTGCATACCATTATTGTGCCTTTCCTAGATAATTTGGTTGACTTGGTTTTAGGAATTTTGTTTCGATTTGCAGCACTTGACTCCTCATGCAGCTCCCTCCTTCGCAACTTTTGTGGTCTTCCCCTCGGTGTCTTAAATGGAGGAGGTAATGGTGGAGTGATATTAACTCTTGGCCAAAATCTCTCCCCTCTAACCACACTCAACATTTCTGAATATGCTCTCAGATACCTATGTACCCTAAACCAGTGTGACACATAGTCTGCAGGATTGTATCTCATGTAGAACATAGCTGCACATGCATGTGCACAAGGAATCCCACTAAGTTCCCAAGCCTTACAAGCACAGGTGCGAAGTTTTAAATCAACTATGTACCCATCAGGTACACTCCTAGATGTTACCTCAAACTGCAGATCCCCATTGTATAACACAACATACTGACAGTTGTCTTCAATGTTTTTGTCAAATAATTTTTTTGGTCTTGGACAAATGTCCCATTTCTTCTTAATGGCTATATCTCTCTTCTGTTGTAGTCTAGCCATTAACAAGTGTCTGATATCTTCCAATAATTAAATCAATGGTTTTCCTCTTGATTGGATTATGTATCCATTGAAGCACTCACAGAGGTTGTTGTCCACGATGTCACACTTTGTATCAATCTTGAAAAAAGCCTTGCACCATTTCCTAGGATTTCTAGCCACCAAATGTGCATAAGCCCCTTCATCTAACCCCTTAATTATTTCCATTTCATCCTCAAAATCAATGTTAGTTGTGGATTTTGCTGCCTTCCAAAAGGATTTCTTCAAAGCTATACCTATATACCTCTTCCTCAGATTTGCATATATATGCCTTGCACAGTTTCTAGTTTTTGAGAAAGGAAACTGACCCTCTAATGCACCCTTTAATCCCTGCAATACAAATATATACTTATATGTTAGAAACATAACATTTATTACAAATAATAATTAAAATTGAAGCATGCAAATGTATAACAAATAACAGTTGTTGGATAATTACCTTTTGTTGGTCACTAATGAAGGTCCACCCTTCACCATCTTCTAACTTCAGGTCATCTTTAAGCAATGTCAGAAACCACTCCCATGAATCTCTATTTTCTCCCTCTACAACAGCCCAAGAGATTGAAAACATTTGGTTGTTTCCATCCCTACCTACAGCACTTAACAACTGCCCACCACAACAGCCTTTTAGAAAGCAACCATCTAGGCCAATTATTTTCCTACATCCAGCTAGCATACCAACTCTACAAGCCTTAAATCCAATATAAAGTCTTCTGAATTCAGGTGCACCACTATGAAATACTTGATACAAGTCAATTGTAATCCCAGAATTTGATCTTCCTAACTCATCAATATATCTATGCAACTTGGCATAATGTTCTTTCATGTTCACCATTAACTCTTACAAAGCAAACTGTTTAGCCCTATAACATTTGTCTATTGGCACAGAAACTAGAAAGGTCCTTTTCACATAAGACTGAATATCAACCAATCTCCAATTCCTGAATTCTTTAAGTTCTGTATTCAAATTTTTTGCTAACCACTTAGCATTAACCTGCCTACTCACTAAAGTCTTTGAACATCTGTGTTTTTTCCTCAATGTTCTCAGTTGAAAGGTTGGTTGAAACTGCACTTTACTTCCCCATACTTTAACAGGACAATTTTTGGAATTCATAAACCTCCCTTTCACCCTATGTCTTTCATTTTTCACAAATTTTAAATCAAAACCTTTGTTAATAACCAATTAATGACTGCAGATTTGAATTCTTTTTTGTTTGCAAATAACATACCTAACTCTATGTTTGTCCCCATGATTTTGGTGTTGGGATTATATCTTTGGGGAAAGGGTTTTGCCTTTAACAAGTGTATCATCCTCGAGTCACTTCTCGTATTGTCATTTTCTACTTGATCAGAGTCATAAGCACTTTCACTTTCACTATCTGTTTCATTGTCACTAGAATAATCAGCATCACTCTCACTATTTTTTTTCTTTTACAGTATTGTCTCCTTCATTAGTATTGTCACCCTCAGCATTGCCCTCAACCTCAACAGTTTTGCCACCCTCAACAGTTGGTTGTTTTAATTACTTCTTATGTTCTTTATATTCCCTTATTTTTTTTCTTGCCTCAATTATTTCTTCATCATCAGTTAGAAACATTTCTTCTTCCTCCTCATCAAGAAGAATATCACTAGAAGAACTGGAGTCCTCATAGTTATTTTCTTCCACCAATACATCACCATCATGACTAATATCAGTCACCAAACTCACCCTCTTAGCCTATTTTTTCCTATCACTAGCATGTTCAGTTTGTGTAGGTTGTTTAGCCTGTTTACCCCCTTCACAATCATGCTCAAGATAAATCTCAACATATTTATAATCTACAACAACATCTAACATCATATTTAGGTCATCATTATCTTTAAGATTTGAAAAATGCCCACAAAATATAGTATCAGGCATTCTATAATATAACCCAATTACATCCGTGTACCCAAAACTCTCACACATTGTCTTCAGCTTCTCAAAATTCAATTCAAAATACGGGATTTGAAACTTATCAATTTTTGCATAATCATAATGGAAAATAGGATGTAACCCAAATAAACCCCCATGGTGGATTCCACTTCCAAGTTTGTACAATAAAAATACAATTAACATTAATTAAAAACATATTTCTCTCCAGCACATGACAGACAAACAAAACTACAGTATAACAGGACAAACAAAACTTTAAATCTCATGTCAAACAAAACTACAGTATAACAAGACAAACAAAACTTTATTACTCTAATTCCAACACATGATAGACAAAAGTTTATTGGTGGAGTTCCACTACCAATAAACTACAGTACAAATTTCATGTTGGACTATGGAACACAAATACAGAAGAGACTATATAATTAGTACCCGACAATATTAGAACCACAACATAAGGACCACAATATAATAACAACCAATTTTAGTAAAGAGCTGACAAAAGCCCAAGGAAAGGGGATTAAGTTCCAGAAAATAGACATGTAAAGGTAAATAAAGGTGCCACTGTGATGCCCCAAAAATAGGTCCAATCCATCCAACCTATTCTGAGTCGCCAAATACATGGTACAGAAAATAACTACAACTTTATTACAATAATTGTCGTGCAAAATACAACAACACATATGTTGTGAGTTTTGATACAAATATATACCAACTGTGACTCTGGACACCAACTTGGATAACACGTCACAATGGCACCTTACATAAAGGTACAGTCAATAACTATTTTAGAAATTAAAATCTTTGGAAAATAATCAAGAAAACCTTCGTACATGGGAGGCCATGCGTCTAGGTTATAATAGATATCATATGCCCACAGAATTATCCTTGGTTGACCTAATAGATCCCAAAGAAAAACGAGAAGATTACTATCATGTTTTTTCCAGTGGTGAGTCTTCTCTTGACATATAATTATCTCCATTGTCTCCAAGTGAAAATTACATTTCAAATAAACTCCAAGATCATATAGGTAGTGCTCGTAGATATACTCAGCAAGTGGATGTGCACAACCCTGTCTTATGATAACACGAGTTTGTATGTCATTAGACATCTTGTATGATAGTGGCAAAACACCCTTCCAAAGTTGAGTTCACCTCACCCTATTCGGTTCACCAAAATTAAAATATCAAATAAGGTATATAATACGACATACTTATCTAAAGTTCTCAATAAAATTATTTTCATACTATTTAGGGAGAACCTCAACAGCTATAGACCACCGTTCTATTCCCCTGTTATCCCCGCTCGACCTAGCTACACTCTTATTACCTGAAAGGAATTGTGAAGCAAACGGGTGAGCACAACTAGCTTAGTAATGAATATCATGACTAAAGATAATTAAATTATCAATAGCCTTCATCAGTAATAAATCAGAGATTTAGAACATATGGTAGATGATAAAACTTTTCAACCATAGTTGCAGCGGAACGAGCAATCCATTAGAAGAGTCAAATAGACCATAAAGTCTATTATCTTCTCCACGTTAAAAGTCCATCAACAATGTTTTTTCCCTATAACATCAATCGACAGTTCCTTTCCACAATTATATAAATAACTCATAATCATAATTGTAGTTCTAAATTCCTCTTCTCATCCAAGACGAAGATAATTTTTATCACATGTCTTTACCTGAAACATCAAAGATCATGGCTATACCAAATCACAGTTCCTGTTTATAATCATACTAATAAATTCATCTTTGCACTACGGGCCAAAGATATTCATTATCATTTCATCTTTGCACTACAGGCCAAAGATATTCAACAACTGTCATCTTTGCACTACGGGCCAAAGATATTCATCAACAATTCATCTTTACACTACAGGCCAAAGATATTCAACAACAGGTCATCTTTGTACTACGGGCCAAAGATATTCAACAACAGGTCATCTTTGCACTACAGGCCAAAGATATTCATATCTCAAAGAAATACATAATCATTTCAGAATGTATATAAACCATAATTATAATCATGTTGATCAATTCACCTTTGCACTTAAGCTAAAGATATTCAATTATAAATTCAATGGTCATGATCATACCAGTCAACGATTCAACTTTTTACTACTGGCCAAATAGAACTCATAGTCACAATCATACCAATAATCTACTCATCTTTACACTTAAGTCAAAGAGAAATTTCTTCACCAGGATTATAAAAATATTATATATAATAATAAAAACAATATGATCAAAAATGGATTTAATTTCAAGAGTAAGATTCATAAATCAACGATAATTTGGTCAGAAAAAGAAACCAATTTTATCGTGAATAGTACCCCGTGAATAGTAACTCATGAATAGTAACTCTGACACAAAAAGATAAACTTTCACAATAAAATCCATATCAATATTTATAACACCTTAATCCAAATGTTATAAATCACATAAAATCTCATAAGCTAATATTATTAATATTACAACAATACTTTAATCATTTCTTAAACTTATAACAATTTAATCCAATTGTTTACACTTTATTAATTAATGCATTTAATCATCCTAAAATGCAAAACTCATAAGATTTCATCCCCAATAACCAAAACCATCATCAAAAATCTGCATATACCTTATATAGGATTCTCAAGTCATAAAATCCTATTTTCCAATTTTCTTCCTTCACATAACATATTTAATTCATTTACTCATAACTAGACCATTTTCATGAAAAATATCAAATCAGTTCCAAAAGTATTTCTTTTCTAGAATTTACCATAATATAGTCCCATATTGAACATATATTTTTCTCAGAAATTTTAAAATTCATTTACTATTTTTCATATGGCTAAAACTGTCGAATATTTAGACATTTATCATAAATTGAACTTTTGTCTAAAAATTCTGAAATTTACAAAGTATACTTCTGTCATATACATGTACTCCCAATAAAAATTTCATCAATTTTGGAGTTAACCATAAGGAGTTATAAGGGTTTACTTTTAAAATAGTCATTTCTCATAAAATTCATAACCCCTAATCTATACATCCAAAAATCGCCATTTTTGGACACAATCAATAAAACTCATCAAACTATCATTTCAAATTTGTCCAGAATTTTTGAAGGTTGGAAAAAGTACAAAACTGAAAAACATAATAACCCTTAAAATCCCTTACCTCAAAAGCGAGATTGATTTGGAATATCGGATGAAAAGTCAAGGAAGGAAACTTGTCTTGAAAAGAAACTCTCAAAGTATCTAAGTACTCACAAAAATACGCTCAACAATATTGAGAGAGAAAACTTATGTTTCTGGTGTGATTTTCAATTTTAACATAAGCACCTATTTATAGGAAAATGCTAGAACACCAAAGGAGACTAAATTAATAAAATATTAATTTATTTTATACGCATGCCATTTTGAAAAAAAATGACAGCCATCACCTTTGAAAATCCATTTCAGCACATGCATTCAATCACCAACCAAAAAGTGGGGCCCGCCTTCTAGAATTTTCCACTAAAAACATTTATAAAAACAATTTCTGAATCAGTCACCTCTTAAAATTCATAAAAAATCATGCGTTAATTTTTAACGGTTCAAATTTTGTGGACATATACTCAACTTATATATGTATAATATATCCAAAAATCACAACGATCCAACGGTCGGATTAAAAATTATAACTCAAGCAATATATCTTAAGAACACTGATTATCGGATTATAAGTCCTTCGGACCAGTTTCATTCAAAACTTCACCACGAAATATCCACAAAGAATTTTTGGGTGATTCTAATTTCTACGGTTAGCTTACTTCCAGTGCTTTCTTTTGATATATGGCTCATCTCCTAACTCATTATACACAAAGAGTTTTGGATTTTATAAAATCAAGTAATAAACTAATTTTTCTGAAAATCTCATATTTTGTTCTCCATTTCGACAAAATACTGATAGAACAACTCATCATTAATTCCTTCACTTATAACCACATAAATAAATCCATCATTTATATCCACATCAAAGAAATATTTCCTTATCATATAAATCAATAATTAATTATTCACAAATAATATTACAGAATCACAATTATGACAACCAGGCAATTCCCAGGAAAGAGGGGGCTTTCCGATAAGGATTTCTTCTTACTGGCGTGCAATTAGTTGACCAAACCTCTCATTGACAGAACTTTCTACACATTGCTAATAATGCTATCTAATAATATTATTCAAATAATATGAATTATTGATCTGATAATGGAAAATACTGTGCAATGACAGTTATTGAAACAACAATAATATAAACTATCAACGCAGCAATTATTGAATCAATAAAATAAAATATTGAATAAAGAACTCACCGTAACAATTATTGAGTAGTGCCTTCTTACGTAAGAATCAATAATTCCAAAAATCGTGCAATGCGTGTCTTTCATTTATGCAACCACAGCGTACATCGTATTTTAACCACTGTGTTTTCCAGCAGTGTTACTTGTAACCATTACGTCGTTAATTATAAAAACTCATACTTTGTCATTTTCTTCCTCCGACAATTATCCTGTTATGGGGCCCACGAATGACTGCGCCGTCGTACGGATATTCCTAACAAAAATAATATTCCACGACCAAACGAATATTCCCCGACAAAAGGAATATTTTATAACCACTTGCTTAATTTGAAAAAATTTATATATATCACCCTTAACTTTAACTTTTTTATCAATTTAACCATTTACTAAATAGAAAAATTGAATACTTTTATTTCATAAAATTCGGGGTCTTATAGCCACAGTAGACAGAGGGAATAGAATAAAGGGACAAATCAATAAATAGGGTTTTTGAGACACTTACACCATCTCCCCCACCACAAAGCACTTTCAGATCCTTCGAATCACTTTAGTATCCCCACTACAAACCCTCGATTTGACGAAATGTTGGAACCCTAGCTTTTCTTTGTGCATGCGAGAGTTAGACTAGAGAGAGAAAGACAGATAACGAAATCGAGGGTTAGTCTGAAGAGTTGAATGAATGTTATCTGTAAATGGCCAAGTTTTTAATTGTTTTGGGGGAAATATCATTATTTGATATAAAACTTATTCCTTGCAGATTACTAACAGCAAGGCCTGTGGTGCTCGGGTGGTAGGATGATAAAATTTCCAACGTTTGGTCGTGGGTTCGAGTCTGAGGAGATGCAAGTTTTGAGAAAAATTTAAAAAACCTGCCATATCATTGGACAAATGTCAAATTTTATTATTAAATACCACGTCATACCTGGTGACGTGTGCCATGTAGATAATACTTCGCGTGTGCCCGTCACCAAGTCAACGTCGTACGTATGGCGCCTCGGGGATAATATGAGTTTCTGTACAATAACTACTGTGAAAATTATTGAATGAAAGATTGAGTGACTTCTTACGTAAGAATAAATAATATGAATCACTATGTAATACTGTGTGCTATTGTGGAATCTGTGTGTCTCTTTGTGGAATCACGCGTATTCTATGTATTTTTTTATCATCGGTTATTTCAACGGTTTAACGGTAAAAGCTTTGCCTAGTTATTTTTTTATAAAAAGTGTATTTCTAACGCTTTTTATATCAAAGATAGTTATTATTACATTATAGGACCCATCAATGATTGGTTAATTCGACGTTGTCATACGAATATTCCCAAAAAAAGAATATTTCCCGACCAAATGAATATTTTATGACAACTTGCTCACTTCATATATTTTTCACATTTTTCGGATTATCCGACAATTTTCTATAATTATTTCTATTTATAAAAACTATCATTTAATAGCTTTAAAATAAAAATAGTAACTCCATATACTTTTATATCTTTAAAACATCATCAATATTAATATTATATTATTATAATATTTTTCAACAAATTTCATAAATTTCCACCATTCATAGAATTTTCTATGAATTTCCTCTATTTTAAAACTAACTATAAATAGCTTAAAAATACAATAGTTACTTATGTTATTCAATAATTTTTCAAAACTGTCCAGAAATTATAAAATAATATTATAAGATTTTTCACTAAGTTTCATAATTTTTCATCATTCATAGAAGTTTCTATGAATTTCTTCTATTTTCAAACTAACTATAAATAGTTTTAAAAATACAATAATTACTTATATTTTTCAATAATTCATCAAAAATTTCTGTAAATTCTAAAAGCGATATTATAAGAATTACGCAAAAAAATATTTCAGCCCAAATAATTTTTTTGATAATTTAATTATAAATTCCAATATTTATAATATTCAATAATTCATAATAATTAGCCCTTTTATCAGAAAATTACGAATCTTATGTCATTTCCATCTAAAATTTAATTCTTTACAACTTTGTAGACGAAAGTTTTTCTAAATTCCGCCTCTAACATAGAGAAATAGACTTACCTAAAAATTCTGCTATAAAATTTCTGAATCAGTCACCTCTTAAAATTCATAACAAATCATACATTAATCTTTAACGGTTCTAAAATTTGTGGACATATACTCAACTTATATATGTATAACATATCCAAAAATTACAATGATCCAACGGTCGGATTAAAAATTATAACTCACGCAATAGAGCTTAAGAAAAGCCGATTTTTTGGACTATGAGTCCTTGGACAATTTCATTCAAGCGCAGTACCACGAAAAATCCACAATGAATTTTTGGGTGACTCTAATTTTCACGTTTAACTTACTTCCAAGGCTTTCTTTTGAAATATGTCTCATTTCCTAACTCATTATATACAAAGAGTTATGGATTTTACAAAATCAAGTAGTAAAATAATTTTACGAAAATCTAGATTTTTCATTCTTCTTTTGATTTCAAGATTTCTTTCATTTGATTCATGTTTTGCAAGTTTAAATCTTTCAATACAATCATAAATATGTACATCATAAATAAAATCTATAAATCTAAGAATAAATCAAAGATTTTAAAATACCTTTTCTTTTAATTCTCTTCATTTATCATTCTTCTTCCTTCTCGTCTTCTTTTTCTTCATATTCTCTCTCTCTCTCTCTTTTCCCCCTCTCTCTAATTTTTTAATTTCTTCTCCCGTGTGTGAAAATGGGTGGGAATATACTAATTATATCCTTTGCTCCTCTCTTTTTTTTTTTTTTCTCTCCTCTTTTTCCTTTTTTTTTCTTTTTTCTTACATTTCTTTTCCTTTCCTTCCCCACATGTTCCTCCACCCTTCCCCACTTTCTCTCTCTCCACATTTCAAATTTCGATTAAGCCCACATGGGCTAAAAAAAAAATTATTTCTTTTCCTCTTTATTTGCTCATTTACTCCGATTAATTGTCTATTTAACCATTTATCAATTTAACATTTCAGATTTTAGAATAATAATCATAATTAAAATAGACTTTTATTTCATTTGGGGATCTTACATTTGATCTCGAAAATTTATCAATTTAAAATTGGTTGTATTAAAATAATTAATTATAAATTAAAAAAGACTTTTTTCAAAACATTTGGGGCTATATCTTATTAAAATTAAACTTTTATATACAAGTCAAACCCTTTGTATATAGGTGCAAACGAGGCATAGCTAGCACTACTTCCAGATAAACGCACATAGGCCTCACTCTGTACACACATATGTAGATAAAAAGATAATTGAAAAATGGTGGTAATCGTGTTTTCACGAAAGTCGGGGGGTGTCTAACACCTTCCCTCCGCTTAATCAAGCCCCAAAATTGTGACACCCCCAAATCTGGGTACTTCATTCCAACATGATTTGGTGTTCACTGGTATATTTAACCCCTTCCAACTGGTATAATTATATCATATCAAATAATATGAGTTACTGTACAATAACTACTGTGAAAATTATTGAATGAAAGATTGAGTGACTTCTTACGTAAGAATAAATAATATGAATCACTGTGTAATACTGTGTGCTATTGTGGAATACTGTGTACTATTGTGGAATCACGCGTATTACTGTATTTTTATCATCGGTTATTTCAACAATTTAACGGTAAAAGCTTTTTGTTATTTTTTTATAAAAAGTTATTTTAACGCTTTTTATATCCGATAGTTATTAAGTTATGTGGTCCACCAATGATGGTTGCACCATTGTCATACGAATATTCCGAAAAAAAGAATATTTTTTCGACCAAATGAATATTTTACGACAACTTGTTCACTTCATATATTTTTCACATTTTTGGATTATCGACAATTTTCTATAATTATTTCTATTTATAAAACTATCATTTAATAGCTTCAAAATAAAAATATTAACTCCACATACTTTTATATCTTTAAAACATCATCAATATTAATCTTATATTATTATAATATTTTTAGCAAATTTCATAATTTTCCACCATTCATAAAATTTTTTATGAATTTCCTCTATTTTTAAACAAACTATAAATAACTTAAAAATACAATAGTTACTTATGTTATTCAATAATTTTTCAAAATTGTCCGAAGTTCTAAAATAATATTATAAGATTTTTCAATAAGTTTCATAATTTTTCATCATTCATAGAATTTTCTATGAATTTCTTATATTCAAACTAACTATAAATAGTTTTAAAATACAATAATTACTTATATTTTTCAATAATTCATCAAAAATTTCTGAAATTCTAAAGCGATATTATAAGATTTACGTAAAAAAATATTTAAATTTCAAATAATAATTTTTTGATAATTTAATTATAAATTCCAATATTTATAATATTCAATAATTCATAATAATTAGCCCTTTTATCAAAAAATACGGATCTTATGTCTTTCCATGTGAAATTTAATTCTTTACAACTTTGTAGAGAAAGTTTTTCAAATTCGCCTCTAACATAGAAATAGTCTTACCAAAAAGTTATGCTATAAAATTTCGAATCACCACTTCTTAAAATTCATAACAAATCATAAGTTAATCTTTAACGGTTTCAAAATTTGTGGACATATACTCAACTTATATATGTATAACATATCCAAAAATTACAACGATCCAACGGTTGGATTAAAAATTATAACTCACACAATAGAGCTTAAGAAAACCGATTTTTTGGACTATGAGTCCTTCGGACCAATTTCATTCAAGCAGTCACCACGAAAAATCCACAATGAATTTTTGGGTGATTCTAATTTTTCGCGTTTAACTTACTTCAAGGCTTTCTTTTGAAATATGTCTCATTTCCTAACTCATTATACAGAAAAGAGTTATGGATTTTACAAAATCAAGTAGTAAAATAATATTTATACGAAAATTTAGATTTTTCATTCTTCTTTTGATTTCAAGATTTCTTTCATTTGATTCATGTTTATGCAAGTTTAAATCTATCACATACAATCATAAATATGTACCAACAATAAAATCTATAAATCTAGAATAAATCAAAGGATTTCAAATTTTATTCATTTTCTTTTTAATTTTCTTCTTCATTCTTCATTCTTCTTCCTTCTTCCTTCTTTTTCTTCATATTCATCTCTCTCTCTCTCTCTTTTCTTCCCCTCTCTCTCTTTTTTTTTGATTTCTCCCGGTGAGTGTGTGGAAATGGGTGGAATATACTAATTATATTTTTTTCTCTTTATTTTGTTTTTTTTTTCTTTCTCACTTTTTTCCTTTTTTTCCTCTTTTCTTCCTTTCTTTTCTTTCCTTTTCTTTCCCTTCATGTTCCCCCACCTTCCCCAATTCCCTCTCTCTATTATCATTTGATTCGCCCACATGGGCTACTCCTTCAAAAAAAATTATTTCATTTCCTCTTTTATTAATTCACTTATTCGATTAATTGTTCGTTTAACCATTTATCAATTTAACATTTTACAGTTTTAGAATAATAATCATAAATTAAAATAGACTTTTATTTCATAAAAGTCGGGATCTTACATTTCGCATCTCGAAAATAAAAGAAATCAAGGCGAACACATAATAAAAATGGAAGTATCAAATGCCTCAATTACTATTGAGTATAAGTTGAAAAACCTGTTTTCCAAAACATCACTGCTATATCTTATTAAAATTAAACTTTTATATACAAGTCAAACCCTTTTAATCAAGCCCCAAAATTGTGACACCCCCAAATCTGGGTACTTCATTCCAACATGATTTGGTGTTCACTGTACAGTCATTCATTTCTAACTACCCAAATATAATAAAATTTAAACAATAAATCTTTCCATTAAAGGATTACATAATCAAATCCAATAAAATCCCATGTTGTCTAACCTTTAATCATTCATCAAATGCAAAAAAGTAAATAATTACATCACATAATTAAACCAAATCTGAAAACATAAATGTCAATAGATTTACAAGTCTTCAACACTTGTTCATCTTGCCTTTCCCTTTACTAGTGGTTGGCTCGTCAACCTTCTCAACTTTAACTGCAATGGTTAAATAAATGCAAGAGTGAGCAAAATAAATTCTCACTTGAAAGAATACAGTGACTGACAATGAATAAAATCATTTGAATTTAATAACATATCTGAACATCAATAATCAATAACTGATACTGGAAAATAACCATCAGTCACAAGACCATGAATTATGTCCAAGGTTATAAGTATTTCTTTCAACTTAAACCTAAACAGTCATTAGACTGTAGGGACTCCCCGTACTTAGGGTGATCAGCCCTTTGTGTAAGACCCCAACTTTTTATGAATAAAGATTTAATTTCTGTAATTATTATTTTGAATAATGAAGTGTTGATTTGATATAATGCTTTAGTTATGGGTGAAAGGTGCAAATTTTGCAAAGTAAACAAGTGGTCATAAAATATTCGTTTGGTCAGGGAATATTCGTTTGGTCGGGGAATATCCGTACGACGGCTCAATCATTGGTGGACCACATAATGGAATAACTATCGGATATAGAAAGCGACAGAAATAACCTTTTTATAAAAATAACGGCAAAACTTTTACCGTTAACTGTTGAAATATCCGATGATAAAAATACAGTAATATGTGTGGTTGCATAGTAGCACACGTACGGTATTGCACATTATTTCTTACTATTGATTCTTACGTAAGAAGTCACTCAATTTCATTCAATAATTACCACAGTAATTATTGCACAGTATCTCATATTATTGATTCCATTATTGTCACAGTATCATCTGCACAATATTTTATATTATTAAATCAATAATTGACACGACACAATTATTCATATTATTAGTTAGCATTATTGGCAATGTCTAGAAAATTATGTCGAGGAAAGGGGTTAGGTTATATAATTGCGCGTCAATAAGGATAAATCCTTATTGGAAAACCCCCTCTTTGCTGGGATTTATTTGGTTGTTAATATTGTGAGCTTATAATATTAATTGTGAATAATTATTATATAGTGGATATTTGTTCAATTTTGATATAAATGAAGGAAATTAGCCTCAGATATTTGTTGAAAATTTTACATATTTTTCTGTGGAATTTTAATTATTTTTTCTGATAAAATATTCATTCAAATATATTAATATAATATATTATAATTGTTTAAATAATATTATTATTATAATATATACATATATATATATATATATATATATATGTGTGTGTGTGTGTGTGTGTGTGTGTGTGTGATAAAAAGGGACAGAAGTGGGTAAACGTATTTGAATGCTTTGTTTTTTTCTTCTAAGAATGGTTGGTGGAGAAATTGCCTGGAAAGCTTGTTTTTCAAATAGTGTGGGCCCCAACCATTGTAAAATGAGAGAATTGCCTGCAAGCTTGATTTCAAAGGGTGGACCTCAACCTTGAAAAATAAGAGTTAGGCAGAAGTTTTGCAGGAAATGTTGGCAGGAAAGTTAGGCAGAAAAATTTATAATTTCCCTCCGTGATGCGCTATAAATAGGGGGTAACCCCTCCTTCCTCAACACACCATTACAATATTAAAAATTTTATTCTATAGTATTGTGAGTATTTTTCTTGAGTATAAGGATACTTTGAATATAACTTTTTGTGCAAGATTTTCTCATAATAATATCCGATATATCAGTCAAATCTAGTTTCTACTAAGGTAAAGGATATTATTTTATTTCAATACTCGTAAGAAATATTATTTTTTTTTCATACTCCATTTATGAAAGTGAAATTATTTCATTTCATATTTCTAAATTTAAACTTACTATGGTAAGTATTGCTTCTATAATTCCTGAAATGATTAGAAATTCCTTAAGTTTTGCGTTTCATCTAATATCATTTCACTGGAATATTGGTCTAAACTTTCTTATTAAATTATAAACTTTTCATGCTTGGGTACTATTTATACGGTACTATTCATTGGCACTATTCATACGGTACTATTTATACATACAATACTATTCATACGGTACTATTCACAACAGAATTTAATTTTCTTTTCTGTCCAAATTATTTTTGATACATGAATATCATTCTTGAATTTTACTTCACAAATAGTTATCATGTTGATAATTTGGACATATTTGAACTCTGGATAAATTGAATTAGAATTCCTTAATATTTATCCTTTATCTCACTTGATTGAATCTTTATATCATTGTTATCATCCTCATGATTATACTGGAAGTCATCTTTAGCCCGTAGTGCAAAGATGGACTGTTGATTGGTATGATTATGACCAGAAATTTTGTATTGGTATAATCATAACCTTTAATGTTACAAATAAGGTTTGTGGTGAAAGTACTCTTTGGTCCGTAGTGCATAGATGGACAGGTGTTTGACATGATTATGACCACTGGTGATACTAACGAATATTTTTGGCCCGTAGTGCATGGATAATTCATTGATTTGAAATATTTATTGAATAATTTTACAGGGATAAAATGTAACATTCCAGAATTTTAAAGTGTAATATTAAATATTTATTGATTTATATAAATATTTAATGGATATGTTTATTATTGAATAAATAATTGTTCAATTTGAGTTGATGTGATTTAGTTAATTATTTGTTGAATAAATAATTAAATATTAAATATTAAATATTTATTTGTAATATTAAATATTTATTGAATTATATGGCAATTTGAGTTAATGTGGTTTAGTTAATTATTTGTTGAATAAATAATTAAGGAGCTAAGTAAATTAATTGTTATGAGATTATATACCAATGTAATTTAATAAGTAAGCTAGAGAGCTTATAGTGATTTAAATAAATTATAATATTTTAAATGGGAAATTGTAATTTAAAATATTAGTTGGTTAAATAAAATTATAATTATAAAGAAATTATAGTTTTGTGATAATGATTTATGTATTAAAGTAATTTAATAGATTAATATTTGAATTGATTAAATTGATTATTTAATTAAATAGAAGTATGACAAATAATCTTGCTATAAAGGAGTTATTAAAATAAATTAAGGGAGTTTAATTTAGTTTTGCCAAACATGTCTTATTGCATAATAAGTCTTTAATCTAATAGTGTTTTATCAAACAAGGTATAAGGATTAATCCATTAGTTTTAATTCAGTTTACCAAACAAGGTGTAAGGATTAAAGGGTTATTTTATTAGCTTAGCCAAACAAGCCTTATGGCTTTTGATTTTCAAACAAAATATAACTGATATAATTATATCTATATTTATATTATATCATTAATAGATATTATATCATATACGTTATATTTTTATTACGTAGTTAGAGTTAGGAAGAGAAGAGGGCTCAGTTGAAGAAAAAGAAGAAGAAGAAAAATATAGAGAGAAAAGTTGAGAGAAACTTAGAGAAAATTGAGAAAAGAATTGGGGAAAAGAAGATTGTAATCATAACCATTTTCTTATAAACTCTAGAGTATCATCTTCTTAATCAAAGGTAGGATATTAATCCTTGTATTTTATTTTTAAAGTTTAGTTTTCTTCTCCAAAGAGTTCTCTGTAAATAATTATGGATGATGAATTCTTGTGTATATAGCTTTAGATGATGATTGTTGTGGTAAAATTTTTTTGTTGAGATTATGTATGATTATAATCAATTACTTTATGTATGTATGTAAATTGTGAAGAAATATATCACAGTGAGTTCATATGAGAATATATATATATATATATATATATATATATATATATATGAATATGGCTTAGTTTAAAGTAGAAATTAAGGTTTTATTTGTTGTTAAATTGATAAATTGATTGTTAGAATTGATAGAGTATGTAAAATCATAATCATGATGTTTTGAATTTCTTGTTTTGGTTGAAAAACAAAATCACGTGTTGATTTTCATTGAAAGTATAAAAATGGAGTTTTGCAAGAACATTGAAATTGGGTGTTGTATATTTGATGTTTTTGTGTTATTTTATGAGTATAAACATGTTAGAAGTCTTCACAATATGTTTATATGAAGTCTATATGTAAATTACATGATAATCGATCTATTAGATTCGAGCTTTTAGGCCAATTTGTCTTTTTTAAATGCATTATTGTCAAGTCACAGTCAACGAATCGAGATTTACATATACCATGGCCATACTTCAAAGATTCGTTTCGTCATGGCGTCATGTCGCCATCACTAAAGTCATGTACGACCCACGATGTAAAGCTGTAGGCGCCATGAAGTTGAAGTTAAGAGAATGGTCCGACAAAGGTACTTTTTGTACGAAATTTTAAGAAAACATTTTGTGATGATAGTAGAGATTGTAAAATATAGATTTTAGTATTTCTATACTATGAATAATTATATTATTAAGGATTAACTTGTGTTATAAGTTGATTATGTGATTAAATAATCAAACCTATGTGATGAATGTATTAGTTATGTGATAATGACTAACTATGTCACGATGACATATGTATATAGGATATTGTGATTCAAATTGATTCGGTTTAGTCTACGAGTAAGGAAAGTTTTCTAACTCAAAACTTTATTGTGCGAGTTTAATTTCATTTGGTACATTATTGTTTTCAAATTCAATTACAATTGTTGTAAGTTGATACTTCTACACTTTCGTAGAGCTAGATTTCCTATGATTGAGTAAGTCATTGTATCTAGTTACTCATGACGATGCAAGTTTTCTAATCCTTTGTCTTATTGAGCTAATTATTGTTTTCAATTCAATTATCTTATAATGATGTAAGTGGTCTCTAAACTTTGGTTTGATGTTGAACAAGTTATTCTTGTATTTCAATTATTGATTAACATGCATAACCCGAATTGCCATGCATGTTTAGTATTCAATCCTAATTAACCTTGGCTTAGTATTGTTCAAGCAAGGTATGCTATATTTATTCAAATTGTATGCTATTAGATTATTCCTAATGCATGACTTTAGTTACAATGATTGATTCAATCACTATTATTACGTAGTATAGTGTTATTGGTCTTATTCAACTAATCCTTAGTTGATGTTCGTTAAATTCAAATTTCCTTGAAAGCTTATCCAAACCAAACTTACTTTGGTGCGGACTTGTATTCTAAAATCTTGAGATGAACAACTCTTTTAATAGAGGTTTACGCTTTAGTGTTGAAATGGTTGTGCACAATACATTATACGAAGGGTTGATCCCCAAGTACATGGAGTCCTTATAGTCTTATGATCAATTAAAGTTAAAGTTGAAAGATTACTTATAACTGTGGACATGATTCGTGGTCATTAGACCCTTAGTGAATGTTATAATTTTTAGAAAGTTAATAGAATATATTGTTCAGTTCTATTGAGCCTAGTATTGGCAATTGATGTAAAAGTTTAAAGATTTATTTATTGTTATTTCAAGTAGGCCTTGTTTGCTCACTCTTGCCTGTAAAATTTCTTACAGCTAAAGTTGAAACTAGTGATGTACCCAGCACCAGTAAAGGAAAAGGAAAGATGAATAAGTACTGAAGACTTGTAATAGATTTGATAGTATTATTATTAGACTTTGTTTTAAAGATTGTAATGAAGTTTATTTAATTTCCGCATTTGAATGATTGTTGTTAAAGGTTAGACAACACAGGGAGATTTTTATTTGAGTTTAATCTGTATGGGCGTGTTTTTATTATTCAATTTTATTATAATTGGTTAGTTATAAATGAATGTTTTGATTAAGTGAACAACTTTGAATCTGTGGAAATGAAGTACCGAGATTTGGGGTGTCACAGAGTTGGTATCAAAGCTTTAGGTTATGAACCTTAGGTGGGGGGAAAAGCCTTAAGAAGTAACCTTTGAAAAGATAGTGGAGATAACTCTTGTCGAGTTTTAAGAAAGAAGAAATAAAACACTTATGTGCTTATATGTTTATAGTTTATGTACTCGTGAGTGTCGAGTAGTAATGATTAATAATTAAAACTTTAAAACTTTGTTGTCAGGATGACTAATGTCGGAGAATCCAGTCAGGCTAGGGAGGAGGGACCTCAAATGCCTATAGAGGAGGAGCCTCGCGACATTTGTGGAGTTTGGGAACAACCATCGCCACGGAGTCACCAGTTGGACATAGTAGTTGAAGATGAGGATGATGATGTGGAGACTGACGAGGAGGATCCCGTTGAGTTACCATAGGAGAATGAGGATGACGAGGACGAGGAGGAAATGATTCCACTTAACTCGATAGTTGGCAAGATATAATGATGAGGTGCATGGCCAGTAACGTAGAACTTGAGAATCTGGTTGAGGAGTTGCAGGAGATAGTAAATGAACAATGCATCGCAATGACACAAAAAGACGGCGAGATCCAGGATCTTGAGGAACGGCTGACAAACGCTGAGGAGAAACTAATACAAACTGAATGAGAGAAAGAACAATTGATCGAGATGGTTGCTGAACTGAAGAGCAAGCTAAGAGAAGAAGCTGCTAAGAGGGCAAGAGCTGAAGATGCATACGAGGAAGCTTATCAATGAACTGGAAGAAGCAAGTAAAGAAACTCGCGGTGAAAAGGATGAAGATGGAAGAGATGGATAAAGTATTTGACACCGCAATTAATCGAGCTCAAGATCGGGTCATGGGATATCCGATTGATTCGAGACGCCGCCATCATTCGTGTTAGATCGCGAGTAACAATGTTTGAGTCATGGAGGAAGAATGTGATAGGGCTAAGAAGTATCTTAATAGATCATCATAGAAAATGTGCTGTAAAGCACGTAATAAGTATTAAATAATTGTAAATCCCTAGTGTTAAGTAACCATGGGATATGATAATAATGATGTTGTCTGTAACTTTTGTAGTTCGGAAAGGAATATAAATAGTAGTGATGCTATTGTTTTTTATGTTTTTCAAGTAATGATGAATAAATAAAAGTTATTATTTTATTCAAAGTGTTATGTGTTATGTGGTTATTTCTTTTATGGAGTCAAGTTAATTAGAAAATACTTAAAGAAATTTGAATTAGTCTAATAGATGTTTTGTTTTAATGAGAAAATGCCTCCCAACGTGAACCACCCCGACAGAGAAACAATGAGAGAACTACCAATAATGACAATGTTGACGCTAACCCCATTCAACAACTAGTGACACTACTGACAGGAGCGTTACAGAATCAACCACAAAACCATGGTACAAAGTTTAAGGATTTTAAGGCGGTTGAACCACCTGAATTCCGTGGGTCCATAAATCCAGTGGAAGCATACACCTGGATTATGGAGATAGAAAAAGTGTTCGATGTCGCTAGGGTAGGGGATGACCAGAAGACTACTTTCGCAACATACATGTTGAAAGCAGAAGCTAGTTATTGGTGGCAGGCCAATAAAACTCGGGAAGGGCCAGGAGTGATGACCTGGGATAGGTTCAAGGAGTTGTTCTTCGAGACCTATTTTTCGGAGAGTTCGAAGAGTCAGCTAGAAGTGCAGTTTCTAGAACTAAAGCAAGGAACGATGGCGGTATCTGAATATGCCGCGAAGTTCAACGAATTGGCGAGGTTTGCGCCATATCGTGTTAAACCTGCAGAAGCGTAAGACGAAGAGATTTGAACAGGACTGAAGCCCAGGCATGCGATAAAGAGGGTTTCCTGTTCCACTTGAAGACATTTGCAGTGGTGATGGAGAAAGCAGTACTCACGGAAGGTGGAGGCGAGGCAGTGACAAAGTTCAACCAGGAACAAAAGAAGAAGAGGAATGAGAATGAGACTAAGAATGGAGGTGGTAGCAGTGGAAACAAAATAACAACAACAGCTTGAAGAGGAAGTGGAATGGGAGCATGGGAGTTTGGACACCGGCCGAGGTAACCAAAGAAATAAAAGTTTGAAGCATGTGCGACATGCGGGAAATTCCATAAGGGTGCATGCTTGATAGGGAAGCGAATATACTACAATTGTGGCCAGAAGGGTCACATCGCCCCAAATTGCACTCAACCGAAGAAGAATGTATGCTTCACGTGCGGATCCAAGGATCACTTTGCTCGTGAATGCCCTAAGAAGAGGGAAGGAATGACAACCAGAAGCAATGGAGGTAACAATGGAAGTACATTGGCCATTGCAGGACCTGCAGCATGAAACAAACCCATAGCCAAAACCTTCAACATGACTGTGCAAGATGCTGTGCGATCAAAAGATGTAGTGTCAGGTATTATCCCAATCAATGATATAAATGCTTATGTATTATTCGATTCGGGTGCTACTTGTTCGTTTATATCTGATGAATTTGCTAAGAGGTTAGAATTACCTAGAGAAGAACGAATTTTCCTTTGAACATAGAAATTGCGAATAAGGAAGTAATCCTGTTAGATTCAGTATACAAGAAGCGTAGGGTGAACATTAAGGAAAATATTTTGTTGGTAGATTTGATTAGATTAGACTCTGGGGAATTTGATGTAATTTTGGGGATGGATTGGTCATTCAAATATGGAGCGATGTCGATTGTCACAAGAAGTGTGTAAACCTTATGACTCTGTCAAAGGTTGTATTTTATGTTAGCAAGTCGCCTAGACAAATGAAATGTCTGACGACTATGCAGGCCAAGAAATTGTTGAGTCAAGGTTGTGTGGGCTATTTAGCTTACATAGTCGATACTCGAAGAAGGGTGTGAAACTAGAAGAAATACCCAGTAGGTGATGAATTCAAGGCGTGTTTCAGAAGATTTTCCAGGACTTCACTTTGATAGAAATTGAGTTAATTGATCGACTTAGCGCCAGAACAACACCGATATCGAAGGCCCCGCATGAGAATGGCTCAGACAAATGAAGGAACCGATGGTACGATTGCAAGAGTTCTTGGACAAGAAATATATTCAACCAAGCGTATCACCGTGGGGAGCGCCAGTTTTATTCGTTAAGAAGAAGGATGGATCAATGCGTCTTTGCATTGATTATAGGGAGTTAAACAAGGTCACTATTAAGAATAGGTATCCATTACCTAGAATAGATGACTTCTTTGATCAGCTGAAGGGTGCTAAATATTTCTCGAAAATAGATTTGAGAAGTGGGTATCACCAATTGAAGGTAAAAAAGGAGGATATACCTAGAACGTCATTCAGTACTCAGTACGGACATTACAAGTTTCTGGTGATGTCTTTTGGTTTAACAAATGCCCCTGCTGCATTCATGGATTTGATGAACAGGGTGTTTAAACCATTCTTAGATAAGTTTGTGGTGGTATTTATTGATGACATTCTGGTGTATTACAAAAATCAAGAAGAACGCGTGGAACATTTGCGTTTGACATTGGAAACACTAAGGAAGGAAAAGCTGTACGCAAAATTCTCTAAGTGCGAATTTTGGCTCGATCGTGTATAATTTTTGGGTCACGTGATTAACAAAGATGGGATTTCAGTGGATCCATCAAAAGTGGAAGCTGTAATCAATTGGGAACAACCAAGAACACCGTCAGAAGTGAGGAGTTTCTTGGGACTGGCTGGTTATTATAGAAGATTTATTCAAGATTTTTCTAAGATAGCCACTCCGCTAATAAATTTGACAAGGAAAGCTGTAAAATTCGTTTGGACGAAGAAATGTAAAGAGAGTTTCCAAGATTTAAAGAAGAAGTTAAGTATGGCACCTGTGTTGACATTACTAGATAATACAGGAAATTTTATGGTGTATAGTGATGCCTCACATAAAGGGTTGGGTTGTGTTCTTATGCGAGCGACAAAGTTATCGCAGATGCATCAAGACAACTAAAGGATTATGAGAAAGGGTATCGACTCATGATTTGGAATTCGGGTCGCAGATTGTATTTGCTTTGAAGATATGGAGACACTATCTTTATGGAGAGAAATGTGAGATCTACACGCACCACAAAAAAAGTCGAAGTATATTTTCACTCGGAAGGATTTGAACACGCGTCAAAGAAGGTGGATGGAACCGATAAAAGATTATGATTGTGAGATCTTTTATCATCGGGAAAAGCGAATGTGGTTCTGCAGATGCTTTAAGCGAGGAAAGGTCGAGAGAAGGCGATCTTGATAACAACTCAGGAGGAGTTCATTTCAGCAATGACAAAACTGGAGTTGGAAATCAAATTTCCAAAAGAATCTGACGAACAACTATTCTAGATAGAAGCTGGTCCAAATACAATATGAAGAGTGTTGGAAAATCAAAGAGAATCTGGTTGAAGGCGGTGATGTAAAATACAAGGTCGATACCGAAGGATTACTACGGTTCGAGGGAATAATTTGGGTTCCAGCAGTGCTAGAACTAAAAGAAGAAATTTTGACCGAATCTCATAGCTCAAAATATTCAATTCATCCAGGAAGCACGAAAATGTATCAAGATTTGCGCCAACATTTTTGGTGGCCAAATATGAAAAGGGATGTTGCTGAATGAGTAGTGAAATGCTTGACATGTCAGAGAGTAAAAGCCGAACATCAAAGACCCAGCGGATTACTCCAACCGTTGGAAATATCAGAATGGAAGTGGGAACACATCACGATGGATTTTGTGGTGGGTCTTCCAACTACTCGAGAGAGGATGCGATGCGATTTGGGTGATAGTGGATGACCGATTGTGAAATCAAAAGACACTTTCTACCAATAAAGATTAGATTCAATCTTGATCGGTTGGCAAGATTGTACATTAAAGAGATCGTTTGAGGCATGGAGTGCCAATATCAATTAGGTCCGATAGAGATCCGCGATTCACATCAAATTTACGGAAGAGACTACAAGAATGCATGGGGACACGATTTGCGAATGAGTGCGGCTTATCATCAACAAACAGATGGCCAAAGCGAAGCGAACAATTCGTGACATTGGAAGATATCTTTGAGAGCATGTGTTATGGACTTTAAAAGGAATTTGGAAGAACAATTCTTGTTGGTGGAATTTGCTTACAACAACGGTTATCACCATGAAACATCGGCATGCCACCTTACGAGGCATTATGCGGCAAAAAGTGCGAACTCCTTTGTCTTTGGGATGAAGTCGGTGAAGCGCTAAATTATTAGGACGAAGCGGTGGTACAACAAAGCTGGCGGCGTTGTTAAACTCATCAGACAAGGTTAAGCTTGACCAAGACAGATGAGAAAAAAGTATCTTTGATCAACTGAGACAAGATCGTGCATTCGACATAGGAACTTTTGTATTCCTAAAAGTTTCTCCTTGGAAGGAAAATTCATTTCGGTAAAAAAGGAAAAGCTAAGCGAGGTTTATTGGACCCTTTGAAGTCTTTGCGAAGAGTGGGAGAAGTGGCTTACGAGGTAGCTCTACCTCGAGTTGGAAAACATTCATAATATTTTTCACATTTTGATTATTTACGACCATATAAACCCGACAACAAACATGTGATCGAGTACAAACCGTTGCAGATCGAGAAAGATTTGCCTTATGAAGAGGTTTCTATCCAGATAGTCGACAGGAAAGAACAAGTGCTCAGGAATAAAGTGATACCTTCTGTGAAGGTGATATGGAGGAACCACAACGCCGAAGAAGAAGCTACGTGGGAACTCAAAGAGAAAATGTTGAAAAGTAGTACTGAGTTATTTGTTTAATCTGTTTCTTCGATTTTGGGGACAGAATCTTTGTAAGTAGGGAAGAATGTAACGAATGATTTGTTTGAGTTGTGATTCTGAGGACAAAATCCTTGTAAGGAGGGAATGATGTAACATTTCAGAATTTTAAAGTGTAATATTAAATATTTATTGATTTATATAAATATTTAATGGATATGTTTATTATTGAATAAATAATTATTCAAATTGAGTTGATGTGATTTAGTTAATTATTTTTTGAATAAATAATTAAATATTAAATATTAAATATTTATTTGCAATATTAAATATTTATTTGCAATATTAAATATTTATTGAATTATATGGCACTTTGAGTTGATGCGGTTTAGTTAATTATTTGTTGAATAAATAATTAAGGAGCTAAGTAAATTAATTTTATGAGATTATATACCAATGTAATTTAATAAGTAAAATTTAGAGAGCTTATAGTGATTTAAATAAATTATAATATTTTAAATGAGAAATTGTAATTTAAAATATTAGTTGGTTAAATAAAATTATAATTATAAAGAAATTATAGTTTTGTGATAATGATTTATGTATTAAAGTAATTTAATAGATTAATATTTGAATTGATTATTTAATTAAATAGAAGTGTGACAAATAATCTTGCTATAAAGGAGTTATTAAAATAAATTAAGGGAGTTTAATTTAGTTTTGCCAAACATGTCTTATTGCATAATAAGTCTTTAATCTAATAGTGTTTTATCAAACAATGTATAAGGATTAATCCATTAGTTTTAATTCAGTTTACCAAACAAGGTGTAAGGATTAAAGGGTTATTTTATTAGCTTAGCCAAACAAGCCTTATGGCTTTTGATTTTCAAACAAAATATAAGCGATATAATTATATCTATATTTATATTATATCATTAATAGATATTATATCATATATCGTTATATTTTTATTATGTAGTTAGAGTTAGGAAGAGAAGAGGGGCTGAGTTGAAGAAAAGAAGAAGAAGAAAAATACTGAGAGAGAAAAGTTGAGAGAAACTTAGAAAATTGAGAAAAGAATTGGGGAAAAGAAGATTGTAATCATAACCATTTTCTTCTAAACTCTAGAGTATCATCTTCTTAATCAAAGGTTGGATATTAATCCTTGTATTTTATTTTTAAAGTTTAGTTTTCTTCTCCAAAGAGTTCTCTGTAAATAATTATGGATGATGAATTCTTGTGTATATAGCTTTAGATGATGATTGTTGTGGTAAAATTGTTTTGTTGAGATTATGTATGATTATAATCAATTACTTTATGTATGTATGTAAATTGTGAAGAAATATATCACAGTGAGTTCATATGAAAATATATATATATATATATATATATATATATATATATATATATATATATATATATATGAATATGGCTTAATTTAAAGTAGAAAGTAAGGTTTTATTTGTTGTTAAATTGATAAATTGATTGTTAGAATTGATAGAGTATGTAAAATCATAATCATGATGTTTTGAATTTTCTTGTTTTGGTTGAAAAACAAAATCACAAAGTGTTGATTTTCATTGAAAGTATAAAAATGGAGTTTTGCGAGAACATTGAAATTGGGTGTTTCTATTTGATGTTTGTGTTATTTTATGAGTATAAACATGTTAGAAGTCTTCACAATATGTTTATATGAAGTCTATATGTAAATTACATAATAATTAGTCTATTAGATTCGAGCTTTTAGGCCAATTTGGCTTTTTTAAATGCTTTATTCTTGCATAAGTTAGTCAGCTAGCTGATTTAGCGCTTGTGCATGATTTCAAAGAAGACGTTTCGTGGGCGCATGATGCCATCACCATGCCAATGATGATGTGGCTTCAGAAGTATAATCACCGGCCATAGCACGCCATCACCATACCTTGGCAACATGAAGTTAGCGAGAATGGTTGCGACGGTGTACTTTTTGTACACGAAATTTTAAGAAAACATTTTGTGATGATAGTAGGATTTGTAAAATATAGATTTTAGTATTTCTATACTATGAATAATTATATTATTAAGGATTAACTTGTGTTATAAGTTGATTATGTGATTAAATAATCAAACCTATGTGATGAATGTATTAGTTATATGATAATGACTAACTATGTCAGGATGACAAATGTATATAGGATATTGTGATTCAAATTGATTCGGTTTAGTCTACGAGCAAGGCAAGTTTTCTAACTCAAAACTTCATTGTGCGAGTTTAATTTCATTTGGTACATTATTGTTTTCAAATTCAATTACAATTGTTGTAAGTTGCTACTTCTACACTTTCGTAGAGCTAGATTTCCTATGATTGAGTAAGTCATTGTATCTATTTACTCATGACGATGCAAGTTTTCTAATCCTTTGTCTTATTGAGCTAATTATTTTTTTCAATTCGATTATCTTATAATGATGTAAGTGGTCTAAACTTTGGTTTGATGTTGAACAAGTTATTCTTATATTTCAATTATTGATTAACATGCATAACTGAATTGCCATGCATGTTTAGTATTCAATCCTAATTAACCTTGGCTTAGTATTGTTCAAGCAAGGTATGCTATATTTATTCAAATTGTATGCTATTAGATTATTCCTAATGCATGAATTTAGTTACTATGATTGATTCAATCACTATTATTCTATAGTATAGTGTTATTGGTCTTATTCAACTACTCTTTAGTTGATGTTCGTTAAATTCCAAATTTCCTTGAAAGCTTATCCAAACCAAACTTACTTTGTTGCGGACTTGTATTCTAAATACTAAGATGAACAACTCTTTTAATAGAGGTTTACGCTTAGCGTTGAAATGGTTGTGCACAATACATTATGCGAAAAGGGTTGATCCCCCCCAATGCGTGGAGTCCTTATAGTCTTATATTTATTAAAGTTAAAGTTGAAAGATTACTTATAGCTGTGGACATGATTCGTGGTCATTAGACCCTCAAGTGAATTTTATAATTTTCAGAAAGTTAATAAAATATAATGTTCAGTTCTATTGAGCCTAGTATTGGCAATTGATGTAAAAGTTTAAAGATTTATTTATTGTTATTTCAAGTGGGCCTTGTTTGCTCACTCTTGCCTGTAAAATTTCTTACAGTTAAGTTGAACCTGGTGACGTACCTAGCACCAGTAAAGGAAAAGGAAAGATGAACAAGTACTAAAGACTTGTAATAGATTTGATAGTATTATTATTAGACTTTGGTTTAAAGATTGTAATGAAGTTTATTTAATTTCGCATTTGAATGATTGTTGTTAAAGGTTAGACAACACGGGAGATTTTATTTGAGTTTAAATCGTATGTAAGGTGATTTTTATTATTCAATTTTATTATAATTGGGCAGTTATAAATAAATGTTTTGATTAAATGAACACTGAATCCTGTGGAAATGAAGTACCAGGATTTGGGGGTGTCACATAAAATATTAATGATGAACTTTTAAATCATAGAAGATAGTAGATATCATGCTCTACTTGACTCTTCTAATGGATTGCTGTTTTCGCTGCAGTTGTATTCTAAAATTTCTTGTCTATTGTATTCTATCAGATTTTTCCTTGTTGAGAACTAAGGATAATTTTTTATATATTATATTAGTCATAATATTCTTGACTAGACTAGTTGAGCTCACCCTTTTCCTTTTGGTTCCATTGTTCTTCTCAGGAGGCGAGAATATAGCTGAGACTAGTTGTGACGCCCCCAAAACAGGTATACATCACCCATCTTGGGTCGCCAGATACAAGGTACTGAATACAAATACAACTTAATTATACAACAGTCGTACAAAATACGACAAAACATAGACTGTGACTTTTAATACAAACATTGTCTTCTAGACAATATCCACACTCAGAATGTCCTCAATACATTTATTATCACACTATTTCACATAATAATGAGGACTACTAATGCACCATCTAGGACCATCGCTCTATTCCCCGACTAGTCCCAGCTACGTTCTCATTTCTTGAAGAGAACAGTGAAAGAAAGGGTGAGCTCAACTAGCCCAGTAAGAAATATTATGACTAAGATAATGCAGAATAAATTATCGTTAGCCTTCAACTGTGACAACCCCAAAATAGGTCCATTCCATCCAACCCATTCTGAGTCGCCAAATACATGGTACAGAAAACAACTACAACTTTATTACAACAATTGTCGTGCAAAATACAACAACACATATATCTTGTGAGTTTGGATACAAATATATATACCAACCTGTGACTCTCATCCCAACCTTGGATAGACGTCACAATGACACCTTACATAAATGTATAGTCAAAACCTGTTTTTAGAAATTAGAATCTTTGGGAAGTGCTCAAGAAACCTTCGTACATGGGAGGCCATGCTTCTAGGTTATGATAGATATCATATGGCCACGTAATTATCCTTGGTTGATCTAATAGACCCCAAAGAAAAATGAGAAGATTCTTATCATATTCTTCCCAATGGTGATTCTTCTCTTGACTTATCATTATCTCCTTTGTCTCAAATTGAGAATTATACTACAAACAAACACCAAGATTATATAGGTAGTGCTCGTAAATATACTAAGCAAGTGGATGAGCAAAACCCTGTCTTATGATGACACGAGGTTGTATGTCTTGTATGATAGTGGCAAAACACCCTTCCAACGTTGGGTTCGCCTCTCCCTATATGATTCACCAAATATAACTACTAAAAGATGTATACAACACACTTGTCTATCTTGTTTAGGAGAACTCCACACTAGAGACCATAGATTCTATTCCTTGTTACCCCATTTCGACCCAGTTACACTTTTATTACCTGAAAGGAATTGTGAAGCAAAAGGGTGAGCACAACTAGCTCAGTAAAGAATATCATGACTAAAGATAAATAAATTATCAATAGCCTTCATCAATAACAAATCAGAGATTTAGAACATATGGTAGATGATAAAAATTTTAACCATAGTTACAGCGGAACGAGCAATCCATCAGAAGAGTCAAATAGACAATACAGTCTATTATCTTCTCCATGTTAAAAGTCCACCAACAATGTTTTATCCCTGTAACATCAATCAATAGTTCCTTTCCACAATTATATGAATATCTCATAATCATAATTGTGATTCTAAATTCCTCTCGCGTACCCTGTGCGAATATAATTTTCATCACATGTCTTTACGAAACATCAAAGATCATGGTTATACCAAATCACAGTTTCTGTTCATAATCATACTAATAAATTCATCTTTTGCACTACGGGCCAAAGATATTCATCCTGATTCATCTTCGCACTAATCGGCCAAAGATATTCAACAATAGGTCATCTTTGCACTACTGGGCCAAAGATATTCATTAATGATTCATCTTTGCACTCTTCGCCAAAGATATTCATCAACAATTCATCTTTGCACTTCTGAGCCAAAGATATTCCTCAACAGATTCATATTTGCACTACAAGCCAAATATATTCATCAACAGATTCATATTTGCAGACATGTGGCCAAATATATTAATATCTCAAAGAAATATATAATCATTTCGTAATTTATATAAACAATAATTATAACCATGTTGATCAATTCACCTTTGCACTTAAGCTAAAGATATTCAATTATAAATTCAATGGTCATGATCATACCGGTCCACAATTCAACTTTTCACCATTGGCCAAAGAGAACCCTAGTCATGATCATACCAATAATCTACTCATCTTTACACTCCAGTGAAAGAGAATTTCAACATCAGGGTTATAAAAATATTATATATGATAATAAAATCAATATAATCAATATATAGTTTTAATCTCCAAAGTAATATTCATAAATCAACTATAATTTGGTTAGAAAAAAAAACCAATTTTGTAGTGAATAGTACCCGTGAATAGTAACTCGTGAATAGTAACTCATGAATAGTAACTCATGAATAGTAACCCTGACACAAAAAGGTAGAAATTCCACAATAAAATCCATACCAATATTTCGGTATAATGATATTGAAAGAATAACATTTCTTAAACTTATAAATAATTTATTTTAATTGTTTACACTTTACTAAATAATGCATTTAATCATCATAAAATGTCAAACTTATAAGATTTCATCACCAATAACCAAAACCCTCATAAACAATCTGCATATACCACATATATGATTCTCAAGCCATAAAATCATATTTTTCAATTTTTTTCCTTCACATAACATATTTAACTCATTTATTCATAACTAGTCCATTTTCATGAAAAATATCAAATCAGTTCCAAAAATATTTCTTTTCTGAGATTTAGCAGAATATAGTCTCATATTGAACATATATTTTTCTTAGAATTTTTAAAATTCATTTACTATTTTTCATATGGCCAAAACCACCGAATATTTAGACATTTATCATAAATTGTACTTTTATCCAAAATTCCGAAATTCACATAGTACACTGATATTATATAGATGTACTCCCAATAAAAATTTCATCAATTTTGGAGTTAACCATAAGGAGTTATAAGCGGTTACTTTTAAAATAGTCTTTTCTCATAAAATTCATAACTCTTAATCTATACATCCAAAAATCACCATTTTTGGACACAATCAATAAAACTCATCAACATATCATTTCAAATTTTTCCAGAATTTTCTGAAGGTCAGAAGAAGTACGAATTGAAAAACATAATAACCCTTAAAATCTCTTACCTCAGAAGAGCAGTACTTCTGACTGGAATATCGGATGAAAAACCGAAGGAAACTTCTACTAAATAGCAACTCTCAAAGTATCTAAATACTCTCAAAAATATGCTTGATAATATAGAGAGAAAGAAAACTTGTTTCTGGTGTGATTTTCAATTCTAACTTAGCCCTCTATTTATTGGAAAATTTTAGCAGACTTGACCTGCAACCTGATGGCTTTACCTGCTACTATTTCCACCCACCACATTTGAAATAAAATTCAGCACATTTCTTCACCAACCATAAGTTGGGCCCACTCAATTCTAGAATTTTTCACCAAAATGCTAAATTCGGATACTTCAACAATTTCTAAACCATTCACCTCTTAAAATTCATAACAAATCATACGTTCATTTTTAACGGTTCAAAATTTGTGGACATGTACTCAACTTATATATGTATAACATATCCAAAAATTACAACGATCCAACGGTCGGATTAAAAATTATAACTCACGCAATATATCTCAAAAACACTGGTTTAATTTTTAATACCTTCATTCCAACAAAAATACAGATAAAATACCTCAACATTAATTCCTTCATTTATAACCACATAAATAAATCCATAATTTATATCCACATCAAATAAATATTTCCTTATCATATAAATCAATAATTAATTATTTACAAATAATATTATAGAATCACAATAATGACAACCATGTAGTTCCTAGGAAAGAGGGGGCTTTTCGAAAAGGATTTCTCCTTACTGGCGCGCAATTAGGTGACCAAACCTCTCCTTGACAGAACTTTCTAGACATTGCCAATAATGCTATCTAATAATATTATTCGAATAATATGAATTATTGATCTGATAATGGAAAATACTGTGCAGTGACAATTATTGAACAACAATAATATAAAATTTCAACGTAGCAATTATTGAATCAATAAAATAAAATATTGAACAGTAATTACTGTAACAATTATTGAGTAGTGCCTTCTTACGTAAGAATCAATAATTCAAAAATACTGTGTAATACCGTGTGCTACTGTGCAACAACGCATATTTCTTTATTTTACTAACCGGGTATTCCAACGATTGTAATTGATGAACGACACTGTAGATTATTTATAAAAACTTAATTTTGTCGTTTTCTTCATCCAACGATTATTACATTATGGGGCCCACAAATGGTCATTTGCGTGGTTAATACGAATATTCCCCGAAAGAAAGAATATTCCACGACCAAACGAATATTCCCCGACAACAATGAATATTTTATAACCACTTGTATATTTTGAAAAAAAATTCATATATCACCCTTAACTTTAACTTTTATCAATTTAACCATTTACTGAATAGTAATTATAAGAAAAATTGAATACTTTTATTTCATAAAATTCGGGGTCTTACATCAACAGTGTTAAACTGATGCAATATAACAAATATCAAGTTTAACTGCAGCGGAACAAACAATCCATTAGAAGAGTCAAGTAGAACATAATGTCTACTATCTCCTCTAGATTTAAAAGTCCATCGTTGATATTTTATTCCTGTAATACTCATCAAAAGTTCTTTGTTATACTTAAGACAAATAGAACTTTCATCACTTGTCTTCACCTGAACCACCAAAGATGTTAGTTAAATTCATAATTCATATTTATAATAATGTGAATTAACAGTTCCTTCTTGCCACAAAGGCTTAATAGAACGTTTACTCAATATCCTTACCCCAAAGGCTGAAGATATTCAAATGTAATAACAATGATCATACCAATCAGTTGTCTATCTTTTTGCACTACAGCCAAAAAAATATTCAACTATAAAACCAATGGTCATGATCATACCAATCAATTGCCTGTCAGTGCACTACGGCCAAAGACATTCAACTGTTAACTAATGGTCATGATCCTGCCAATCACATCATTGAATTATCCATGCACTACGGCCAAGGATATTCGTTAATATCACTAGTGGTCATGATCATATCATACACCTGTCCATCTTCGCACTACGGGTCAAAGCTATCAAACAACAGATCATCTTTGCACTACAGGCCAAAGATATTCAACAACATATCATCTTTGCACTACAGGCCAAAGACATACAACTGTAAAACCAATAACCAACAGTATAATAAAGAATGGAATAATAAAAGAATTTCACCATGTATGCAGTACTTCGCATAGACAGGTTATTCCAACATAATAATAAAGAATGGAATAATAAAAGAATTTCACCATGTATGCGAAGACTTGCATGTAGGCGGGTAATTCCAACATAATAATAAAGAATGGAATAATGAAGAATTTCACCATGCGTGCGTAATTCGCATGATAGGTTATTCAACGAATAATAAATAATGGAACCCAGTCCGTGCGTAAACGCATGCACGAATAATATTCGCGCGAATAATAAAGAATGGAATAACAACGAAATCACCATGCATGCGATGAGCCATCGCAGCATGAGTTATTCCAATGAATAATTAATGTAACCGGTCAGGTAATAATACGACCGAGCATGATATTATTCGGCAGAATAATAAAGAACGAAATATTAGAAGAATTTTGCCATGTATGCCATACTTCGCATAAACATGTTATTCTAACATAATAATAAAGAATTGAATAAGAGAAGAATTTCACCAAGTATAGATTATCCCACGTATACAGGTTATTCCAACAGAATAATAAAGAATGGAATAACAGAAGTTCTCTTCATGAATAAGAAAGAAAGAATACCCCTTACGAGTACAACAAATAAAATCCCCTACGTTTGAAAGAAGAGTATTCCGACTGGTAGGGCGAGGATATACTCGAAGAAACTTGTACTACGCTCAAAGCTTTCTTAAACTCTAAAGAAAGACGCTCAAGATTATAGAAGAAGAACTCTCTCTAGAGTTTCAGTGAATTCGTAAGAAATAATGAAGGAATGAGCTTCTATTTATAGGAGAATGGACTGCATAGTAACTAATTCATGAACGGTCCAGATTGATTTACTTTTAATCGGACGGTCCATATTTAAAGCAAAATCTTTTAAATAAAATATAATATATTCTATTTATAATCTAATAAAACGAATAACTTTATAAAAGTATTCTGGTTTATATAAAAAGATTTTACTATGCAGGCACTATGCAACACTATGCATAATAAAATATAATATATTCTATTTATAGAATAACTTTATAAAAGTATTCTGTTTTATATAAAAAGACTTTACTATGTAAACACTATGCATAATAGAATATAATATATTCTATTTATATAATAAATTTATAAAAGTATTCTGTTTTATATAAAAAGATTTTACTATTTAAACTTTAAACCAACGATCCATATTTATTTACTATTATAATTTCAACCAACGGTCTGAAAAATTAGCACATCTCCTCATGGAATAATATTTTACCCAAAAATGATTTAGACCAGAAAAAGAAATATATTTTTTGAGTGAATAGTACAAGTGAATAGTACTTTGGGAATAGTACCTGTGAATAGTATCCCGAGCATAAAAATGTCCCAATAACCAGGAGTGAACAATACTAGAGTGAATAGTAATGGGAGAATAGTAACCGTGAATAGTACTTCAAACACGAAAAATATCCCAAATACCTAGAAGTGAATAATATTTAGGGTGAATAGTAATTTAGGTGAATAGTAACCCGTGAATAGTAACTCGTGAATAGTACTCCGACATAAAAAGTGCCCCAAATACTCAAGTGAACAACACTAGAGTAAATAGTAACCGGGTATTTTATGACAACTTGTCTACTTTGAAATTTTTTCACATATCACCCTTAACTTTAAACTTTTATCAATTTAACTATTTACCAAAATAGAAAAATTGAATACTTTTATTTCATAAAATTCGGGGTCTCACAATCTCCCCTCCTTATGAAATTTCGCCCTCAAAATTTATGTACGTACCTGATATTTGAAGAGATGAGAATACCTTGCTTTCTTTTCAGATTGTACCTTCCCGGTTATTTCCTCTCTATCATGATTTTCCATTTTCTCATCTCCTGTATTTCAAATATCATTCTATTATATAGTTTCAAAATAAGAGTTAATTGACATATCACATAATACCCATATATTCTGACCAACCAATTAAATAACAAATAAACTTAGGTAGGTCATACTAGCGAAGGAATTCCCCGTCTTTCCCCTCCTAGTTCTTATCTCACATCTCAGCCATGGATCATATCCCTAAACTTTGATACCAACTGTGACGCCCCCAAACCAGGTATACATCACCCATCTTGGGTCGCCAGATACAAGGTACTGAATACAAATAAAACTTAATTATACAACAGTCGTACAAAATACGTCAAAACATAAGCTGTGAGTTTTAATACAAACATTGTCTTCTAGACAATATCCACACTCAGAATAAGTCCTCAATATATTTATTATCACACTATTTCATAGAATAGTGAGGACTACTAATGCACCATCTAGGACCATCACTCTGTTCCCCGACTAGTCCTAGCTACGTTCCCATTTCTTGAAGAGAACAGTGAAATAAAGGGTGAACTCAACTAGCCCAGTAAGAAATATTATGACTAAGATAATGCAGAATAAATTATCGTTAGCCTTCAACAGTGTTAAACTGATGCAATATAACAAACATCAAGTTTAACTGCAGCGGAACAAACAATTCATTAGAAGAGTCAAGTAGAACATAATGTCTACTATCTCCTCTAGATTTAAAAGTTCATCGTTGATATTTTATTCCTGTAATACTCATCAATAGTTCTTTGTTATACTTAAGACAAATAGAACTTTCATCACTTGTCTTCACCTGAACCACCAAAGATGTTAGTTAAATTCATAATTCATATTTATAATAATGTGAATTAACAGTTCCTTCTTGCTACAAAGGCTTAATAGAACGTTTACTCAATATCCTTACCCCAAAGGCTGAAGATATTCAAATGTAATAACAATGATCATACCAATCGGTTTGTATATTTTTGCACTACTGGGCCAAAAATATTCAACTATAAAACCAATGGTCATGATCATACCAATCAATTGCTTGTCGATGCACTACTGACCAAAGACATTCAAGCTGTTAATTAATGGTCATGATCCCGCTTAATCACATCATTGAATTATCCATGCACTTCTACTGACCGATGATATTTGTTAATATCACTAGTGGTCATGATCATGTCATACACCATCCATCTTTGCAATACGAATTGAAGCTATCAAACAACAGATCATCTTTGCACTACAGGCCAAAGATATTCAACAACATATCATCTTTGCACTACAGGCCAAAGACATACAATTGTAAAACCAATAACCAATAGTATAATAAAGAATGGAATAATAAAAGAATTTCACCATGTATGCAGTACTTCGCATAGACATGTTATTCCAACATAATAATAAATAATGGAATAATAAAAAGAATTTCACCATGTATGCAGTACTTCGCATAGATATGTTATTCCAACATAATAATAAAGAATGGAATAACAGAAGAATTTCACCATGTAATGCGTAATCCGCATGCAGACGGGTTATTCAATGAGAATAATAAATAATGGAACCGGTAAAAGGCGTAGCATATTGAAGACAAGATATTTCGACGAAGAATAATAAAGAATGGAATAACAACAGAAATCACCATGCATGCGATAGACGCATGCAGACGAGTTATTCAAGCAGAATAATTAATGTAACTGTGTCGGAAGCGTGTAATACACCGACATGATATTAAACGAGAATAATAAAGAACGAAATATTAGAAGAATTTCACCATGTATGCCGTACTTCGCATAAATATGTTATTCCAACATAATAATAAAGAACTGAATAACAGAAGAATTTCACCAAGTATAGATTATCCCGCGTATATAGGTTATTCCAACAGAATAATAAAGAATGGAATAACATAAGTTCTCTTCATGAATAAGAAAGAAAGAATACCCCTTACGAGTACAACAAATAATATCCCCTACCTTTGAAAGAAGAGTATTTCGATTGGTAGGGCGATGATATACTCGAAGAAACTTGTACTACGCTCAAAGCTTTCTTAAACTCTAAAGAAATACTCTCAAGATTATAAAAGAAGAACTCTCTCTATAGTTTTTATCTCTAGAGTTTCAGTGAATTCGTAAGAAATAATGAAGGAATGAGCTTCTATTTATAGGAGAATGGACTGCATAGTAACTAATTCATGAACGGTCCAGATTGATTTACTTTTAATCGGACTATCCATATTTAAAGCAAAATCTTTTAAATAAAATATAATATATTCTATTTATAATCTAATAAAATGAATAACTTTATAAAAGTATTACATTTTATATAAAAAGATTTTACTATGCAAAACACTATGCAGCACTTTATGCAACATTATGCATAATAAAATAAAATATATTTTATTTATAGAATAACTTTATAAAAGTATTTACATTTTATATAAAAAGATTTTACTATGTAAAACACTATGCATAATAGAATATAATATATTCTATTTATAGAATAACTTTATAAAAGTATTACATTTTATATAAAAAGATTTTACTATTAAAACTTTAAACCAACGATCCATATTGATTTACTATTATAATTTCAACCAACGGTCTGAAAAATTAGCACATCTCCTAATGGAATAATATTGTACCCAAAAATGATTTAGACCGAAAAGAAATATATTTTTCGGGTAAATAGTACCCCATGAATAGTACTTCGGGAATAGTACCCCGACACAAAAAGTATCTCAAATACCCGAGTGAACAAAACTAGAGTGAATAGTAATCGGGTTAATAGTAATCCATGAATAGTTACCCGTGAATAGTAACTCGTGAATAGTACTCCGACACAAAAAATACCCAAAATATCCGAGTGAATAATATTCGGGTGAATAGTAATTTAGGTGAATAGTAACTCGTGAATAGTAACTCATGAATAGTAACTCGTGAATAGTACACCGACACAAAAAGTGCCCCAAATACTCAAGTGAACAACACTAGAGTAAATAGTAACCGGGTATTTTATGACAACTTGTCTACTTTGAAATTTTTTTACATATCACCCTTAACTTTAAAATTTTATAAATTTAACTATTTACCAAAATAAAAAAATTGAATACTTTTATTTCATAAAATTCGGGGTCTCACAATCTCCCCTCCTTAAGAAATTTCGCCCTCAAAATTTATGTACGTACCTGATATTCGAAGAGATTAGAATACCTTGCTTTCTTTTCAGATTATACCTTTCCGGTTATTTCCTCTCTATCATGATTTTCCATTTCTCATCTCCTGTATTTCAAATATTATTCTAGAATATAGTTTCAAAATAAGAGTTAATTGACATACCAAATAATACCCATATATTCTGACCGACCAATTAAATAACAAATAAACTTAGGTAGGTCATACTAGCGAAGGAATTCCCTGTCTTTCCCCTCCTAGTTCTTATCTCACATCTCAGCCATGAATCATATCCCAAAAATAGGTTTACATCACCCATCTTGGGTCGTCAGATACAAGGTACTGAATAAGAATACAACTTAATTATACCACTATCGTACAAAATACGACAAAACATAGGCTGTGAGTTTTAATACAAACATTATCTTCTAGACAATATCCACACTCAGAATAAGTCCTCAATACATTTATTATCACACTATTTCACAGAATAGTGAGGACTACTAATGCACCATCTAGGACCATCACTCTGTTCCCCGACTAGTCCCAGCTACATTCTCATTTCTTAAAGAGAACAGTGAAAGAAAGGGTGAGCTCAACTAGCCCAGTAAGAAATATTATGACTAAGATAATGCAGAATAAATTATCGTTAGCCTTCAACAGTGTTAAACTAATACAATATAACAAACATCAAGTTTAACTGCAGTGGAACAAACAATCCATTAGAAGAGTCAAGTAGAACATAATGTCTACTATCTCCTCTAGATTTAAAAGTCCATCGTTGATATTTTATTCCTGTAATACTCATCAACAGTTCTTTGTTATACTTAAGACAAATAGAACTTTCATCACTTGTCTTCACCTGAACCACCAAAGATGTTAGTTAAATTCACAATTCATATTTATAATAATGTGAATTAACAGTTTCTTCTTGCCACAAAGGCTTAATAGAACGTTTACTCAATATCCTTACCCCAAAGGCTGAAGATATTCAAATGTAATAACAATGATCATACCAATTAGTTGTCTATCTTTGCACTACGGGAAAAAAATATTCAACTATAAAACCAATAGTCATAATCATACCAATCAATTTGCGCATCGATTGCACTACTGACCAAAGACTTTCAGCTGTTAACTAATGGTCATGATCACGCTTAATCACATCATTGAATTATCCATGCACTACGGCCAAGGATATTCGTTAATATCAGTAGTGGTCAAGATCATGTCATACACCTGTCCATCTTTCCACTACGGGTCAAAGCTATTAAACAACAGATCATCTTTGCACTACAGGCCAAAGATATTCAACAACATATCATCTTTGCACTACTGCCAAAGAAGACAACTCGTAAAAGCAATAAAACAATAACCAACAGTATAATAAAGAATGGAATAATAAAAGAATTTTACCATGTATGAAGTACTTCGCATAGACATGTTATTCATATATAATAATAAAGAATGGAATAATAAAAAGAATTTCACCATGTATGCAGTACTTCGCATAGACAAGTTATTCCAACATAATAATAAAGAATGGAATAACAGAAGAATTTCACCATGCGTGCGTAATCCGCACAAACAGGTTATTCCCAACAGAATAATAAATAATGGAACCAGTGCATGTAAACGCACGCATGTGCGGGATATTCGACGAATAATAAAGAATGGAATAACAATGAAATCACCATGCATGCGATAGACCGCATGCAGACGAGTTATTCCAATGTAATAATTAATGTAACTTGGTCAAAGCGTAATACCTTGCCAAACATGATATTCCGATAGAATAATAAAGAACGAAATATTAGAAGAATTTCACTATGTATGCGGTACTTCGCATAAACATGTTATTCCAACATAATAATAAAGAATGGAATAACAGAAGAATTTCACCAAGTATAGGGTATCCGCATATAGAGTTATTCCAACGAATAATAAAGAATGAATAATGGAAGTTCTCTTCATGAATAAGAAATAAAGAATACCCCTTACGAGTACAACAAATAATATCCTTGCCTTTGAAAGAAGAGTATTCCAATTGGTAGAGGCGATGATATACTCGAAGAAACTTATACTACGCTTTCAAAGCTTTCTTAAACTCTAAAGAAATACGCTCAAGATTATAGAAGAAGAACTCTCTATAGTTTTTCTCTAGAGTTTCAGGTGAATTCGTAAAAGAAATAATGAAGGAATGAGCTTCTATTTATAGGAGAATGGATGCGTAGTAACTAATTCATGAACGGTCCAGATTGATTTACTTTTAATCGAGACGGTCCATATTTAAAAGCAAAATCTTTTAAATAAAATATAATATATTCTATTTATAATCTAATAAAACGAATAACTTTATAAAAGTATTACATTTTTTATATAAAAAATTTTTTACAATGAAAAACACTATGCAGTACTTTATGTAACACTATGCATAATAAAATATAATATATTTTATTTATAGAATAACTTTATAAAAGTATTACATTTTTTATATAAAAGATTTTACTATGCAAAATACTATGCATAATAGAATATAATATATTCTATTTATAGAATAAATTTATAAAAATATTACATTTTATATAAAAAGATTTTACTATTAAAACTTTAAACCAACGATCCATATTTATTTACTATTATAATTTCAACCAACGGTCTGAAAAATTAGTACATCTCCTCATGGAATAATATTGTACCCAAAAATGATTTAGACAGAAAAGAAATATATTTTTTGGGTGAATAGTACCAATGAATAGTACTTGAGAATAGTACCCAGAACACAAAAAGTGTCCCAAATACCCGAAAGTGAACAATACTAGAGTGAATAGTAACCCGTGAATAGTACTCCGACACAAAAAATACCCCAAATATCCGAGTGAATAATATTCGGGTGAATAGTAATTTAGGTGAATAGTAATCTATGAATAGTAACTCGTGAATAGTAACTCATGAATAGTACTCCGACACAAAAAGTGCCCCAAATACTCAAGTGAACAACACTAGAGTAAATAGTAACCGGGTATTTTATGACAACTTGACTACTTTGAAAAATTTTCACATATCACCCTTAACTTTAAACTTTTATCAATTTAACTATTTACCAAAATAGAAAAATTGAATACATTTATTTTATAAAATTCGGGGTCTCACAATCTCCCCTCCTTATGAAATTTCGCCCTCGAAATTTATTTACGTACCTGATATTCGAAGAGATGAGAATACCTTGCTTTCTTTTCAGATTGTACCTTCCCGGTTATTTCCTCTCTATAATGATTTTCCATTTCTCATCTCCTGTATTTCAAATATCATTCCGGAATATAGTTTCAAAATAAGAGTTAATTGACATACCACATAATACCCCTATATTCTGACCGACCAATTAAATAACAAATAAACTTAGGTAGGTCATACTAGCGAAGGAATTCCCCGTCTTTCCCCTCATAGTTCTTATCTCACATCTCAGCCAGGAATCATATCCCTAAGCTTTGATACCAACTGTGACGCCCCCAAAACAGGTATACATCACCCATCTTGGGTCGCCAGATACAAGGTACTGAATACAAATAAAACTTATTTATACAACAGTCGTATAAAATACGACAAAACATAGGCTGTGAGTTTTAATACAAACATTATCTTCTAGACAATATCCACACTCAGAATAAGTCCTCAATACATTTATTTTCACACTATTTCACAGAATAGTGAGGACTATTAATGCACCATCTAGGACCATCACTCTATTCCCCGACTAGTCCCAGCTATGTTATCATTTCTTGAAGAGAATAGTGAAAGAAAGGGTGAGCTCAACTAGCCCAGTAAGAAATATTATGACTAAGATAATGCAGAATAAATTATCGTTAGCCTTTAACAGTGTTAAACTGATACAATATAACAAACATCAAGTTTAAGCTGCGCAATGAACAAACAATCCATTAGAAGAGTCAAGTAGAACATAATGTCTACTATCTCCTCTAGATTTAAAAGTCCATCGTTGATATTTTATTCATGTAATACTCATCAACAGTTCTTTGTTATACTTTAGACAAATAGAACTTTCATCACTTGTCTTCACCTGAACCACCAAAGATGTTAGTTAAATTCACAATTCATATTTATAATAATGTGAATTAACAGTTTCTTCTTGCCACAAAGGCTTAATAGAACGTTTACTCAATATCCTTACCCCAAAGGCTGAAGATATTCAAATGTAATAACAATGATCATACCAATCAGTTGTCTATCTTTGCACTACGGGCAAAAAATATTCAACTATAAAACTAATGGTCATGATCATACCAATCAATTGCCTGTCAGTGCACTACGGCCAACGACATTCAACTATTAACTAATGGTCATGATCCTGTCAATCACATCATTGAATTATCCATGCACTACGACCAAGGATATTCGTTAATATCACTAGTGGTCATGATCATGTCATACACCTATCCATCTTCGCACTACGGGTCAAAGTTATCAAACAACAAATCATCTTTGCACTACAGGCCAAAGATATTCAACAACATATTATCTTTGCACTACAGGCCAAAGACATACAACTGTAAAACTAATAACCAACAGTATAATAAAGAATAGAATAATAAAAGAATTTCACCATGTATGCAGTACTTCGCATAGACAGGTTATTCCAACATAATAATAAAGAATGGAATAATAAAAAGAATTTCACCATGTATGCAGTACTTCGCATAGACAGGTAATTCCAAAATAATAATAAAGAATGGAATAACAGAAGAATTTAACCATGCGTGCGTAATCCTTTTATCTGAGTTATTCCCAATAGAATAATAAATAATGGAACGGTCCCACAGTACGCCGCAGACAGAATATTAAAAGCGAATAATAAAGAATGGAATAACAACAAAAATCACCATGCATGCGATAGACCGCACAGACAGGTTATTCCAACAGAATAATTAATGTAACCAGGTTAGGCGTAATACGCACCGACATGATATTCCGACAGAATAATAAAGAACGAAATATTAGAAGAATTTCACCAACTCGATTTCCTCTCTGGTTGTTGTTGAGTCTGATTTTAAAATCCGGATGTGTTTTGTTGTCTAGGTGTTTGGGCTGCTGCTTGAGTGTTACTCCATGAAAATCTCGGGTGATTTTTCCAACCTGGATTATATGCATTTTGAGTCAGATACGGTTGAGTTGAGCGATTATAGCTCCCTATGAACTGTGCTGATTCAGAATTTATGGCACACTGATCCGTAGCATGACTCCCAGCACACAATTCACAGACCATCGCTACCTGCTGTGTGGGTTGTGGACGTCATATTTCCATTTGCTTAGCCATTGCGACCACTTGTGCTGTTAATGCTGTCATCGCATCCACTTCATACTTTTTCGATGCTTTCGAATGATTAGACCTAGTCATAGGCCACTGATAGTTGTTGGTGGCCATTGTCTCTAACAACTGATATGCCTCATCAAAACTCTTAGACATGATCGCTCCTCCTGCTGCTGCATCAATACTAGACCTCGTGGACGCGTGCAAACCATCACAAAATATCCCTAATTGCATCCACTGCGGAATTCCATGATGAGGGCACTTACGGAGCATATCCTTGAACCTTTCCCACGCCTCATATAACGACTCTGAATCAAATTGTGCGAAAGTGTGAATATCGTTCCGTAGTTTTGCCGACTTCGCTGGTGGAAAGAACTTGGCTAAAATTTTTTGAGCTAAGTCGTCCCAAGTGGTGATTGAGCCAGGAGGCAAAGAGTGTAACCAACTTCGCGCTTTATCTTTTAAAGTAAACGGGAACATCCTCAACCGTGTAGCATCTTCCGATACATTGTTAAATTTGAAGGTGTCGCAAACTTCCATGAAACTCAAGATATGCTCATTAGGATCATCTATCGAATTACCCCCAAATTGACATGTATTCTGTAGCATCTGAATGGTTCCCGGTTTTATCTCGAAACTGTTCGCATTGATTGCCGACCTCCTAATACTCGACTGTATATCCGTGACATTCGGCATGGCGTAATCCCTAAGTGATTTCTGTTCGTTCCCTGCCATGTTCACTTGTATTCCCTGGTCTGCCAGTTCTTCTTCCAAATGTATAACCTCACTATTCAACTGCAATTTTCGGAACTTCTTTTTGATATCGTCTGTATACGAAAAAAGTTCATTTTTAGCTTTCGATCTAGTGTGCATACACTCACAAGAATTCCTGCCAATTCCAGAAGAAAAAAAATAAGTAACGTTTAAATTAAGATCGAATTGTTTATAACTAATATGAAATTAATATTAATAAAAATTCCCCGACAACAGCGCCAAAAATTTGTTGGTTGATTTCGCAATCAAAGAATATGTGCAAGTATACACGGTCAACAAGTAATAAAGTGGTAAAATAGAGTGTCGATCCCACAGAGAATTCTTAATTAATAAATTCCAACTACTAGCACTATATCAACCCAATTTCATTTAAACAATGATAAATTATGATTTTCTGAAATATTGAAACTAATTAAACAATTAAAGATATTACTCTAAAATATGCAATTAAATAAGGATGAATGAATGATTTCCGATAATGATTTCCGATAAATAAGGATTAAGACTTCAATTTCCCCAATTATGAACTATAAATCAATTATCCAATTATCACAATTATTATGTCTACCGAATTGTTAACATGAATTCTCAAATGTCAAAAGTCCTTTTCCAAGTAATCAACTGACTTCTATTTAATCCAGATTAATCTTGTTATATTCCTATGCAAAACAAGTGAATTAAACTCCTTTAATTCCAATTCCTTACGTGTTACATGCGGTGAACAAATATTTTCATTCAATTCACAAACCTAATTATTCACTGTGTAAATAAATAAGTCACACGTTATCAAACCCAATTCTAACCCTAGAATTCCTCTTTCAATTCCTTCTAGAGTAACACGATAATTATTGGCCAAATAATTAATCAATAGACGCAAGGCATGATAAACAATTCACTTCAACATAAATAATTGGAATAAATTGAATAACTAATTTATAGCCATAAAAGGTTCAATTGAAATCTTAATTAAAGAATTAGTTCATAACGGAAATAAAAACCAATAATCGTTTGCAAATCATCCTTAAAGAATTATAAATTGAAAATAAGGAGAAGAAGAAACTCTTTTGCCAATCCTTAATCTTCAAAGAATCCATAATGTAGCCTCCAATGAATGAATAATTGATGAATGATGAGATGCCTAATTTCAACACTTAATCTCTTTTTATAGCTTGCCACAATCCCAATCCAATTAGGCTTTAAACAACAACCAATTTAGTGAGCAATGAAAAAGTCAATGCACACGCGTCCTAGTCGGCGTCACAGCACGACCCGAGGCCCCCAAATACGGGATTTGAACTAAGTTGAGCGCCCTGGCGTTGGAGGTTAAAAGAATTACCATAATGCCATTAAAAGCTTGACTTCCTAGAAATAACCCCTATAGCTCCCAAATCTGCAAAACGAAACATAAACACAGTAAAAGTGCTACTGAAAGAACTCGAGAATACACAAATTTAAGCTCAAGTATATCCGATTCATGGGTATATTACCCAATCATCAGTAACCCATGAATAGTACTCCGACACGAAAAATACCCCAAATACCCGAGTGAATAATATTAGGGTGAATAGTAATTTAGGTGAATAGTAACTCGTGAATAGTACTCCGACACAAAAAGTGCCCCAAATACTCAAGTGAACAACACTAGAGTAACCAGGTATTTTATGACAACTTGTCTACTTTGAAAAAATTTCACATATCACCCTTAACTTTAAACATTTATCAATTTAACTATTTACCAAAATAGAAAAATTGAATACTTTTATTTCATAAAATTTGGGGTCTCACACTAGTCGGGGTGTGGAGTGATGGTTCAAGATGATTATTATAACAGTCCTCACTATTTTATAAAATAATGTATCAATTATTGTAATGAGGACTTCATTTGAGTTTGGATATTGTCTACAAAACAATATTTGTATTAAAACTCTCAGCGTATGTGTTGTCGTATTTTGGACGACAATTGTATTAATTAAGTTTATATTTAGTTTATGTACCATGTATTTGGAGATGATAAAATACAACAATCGAAATATATAAACATTTATTAAATCAACACCTTACGATAAATAATTTAAATTCTATTAAAAGTCGGGGTCAACACAAAAACATATTTACCTCAAATAACATATAAACCAACTAATAATTCATTATTCATTCAAGTTGTCTTTATTTATCACATTATATTCCAAAACTTATAAATGAATAACAAAACTTAAGAAACCCATATATGACAATTTATTTTAAAAACGACAGTCCACTGTTATGGTATTATCACCATTAACCAAAACTTAACTATCAATTTAATTAATTTTAACAGAAACTAGACTTCAAATACTCCAATTTAGCATTAAAAATCACGCAAATCAGATTTAATTTTTAAAATTTAAAGCTTGTTGCTAAAAATTATGTTTGAAAAATTCCAAACCAGCCACCTCACGAAATTCATAACAAATCATACATTAATCTTTAACGGTTCAAAATTTGTTGAGATATACTCAACTTATATATGTATAACATATCCAAATATTACAACGGTCCAACGGTCGGATTAAGATTTATAACTCACGCAATAGAACTTAAGAAAATTAATTTTTCGGACTAGGAGTCCTTCAGACTAGTTTCATTCAAACAGTCACCACGAACAAACCACAAGGAATTTTTGAGTAATTCTAGATTCTATGTTTAGCTTACTATTAGGGATTTCTTTTGATATATGGATCATCTCCTAACTCATTATACACAAGGAGTTATAGATTTTACAAGAACAAGTAATTAAACTAATTTTTCTAAAAATTTTGATTTTTCATTCTTCTTTTGATTTCTAGATTTCTCTCATTTGATTCATGTGTATGCAAGTTTAATCTATCACAAACAAACAAAAACATGATATTCATTCATAAACTTCATAAAATTTAATAACCATAATGCATAATCAAAAGATTTAGCTTAGGATCGATTTACATTTCTAAAGTCTCTATTTCTTCTCATTTCTTCTTCTTCTTCTCTTCCTTTTCTCTCTCTATTTTTCTTATTTCTACGTGAGTGAAAATGGGTGGGAGTATGCTAATTGCTATCCCTTTCCTCTCTTTTTTTTTCTTTTTCTTTTTCTTCATTTTCCTCCTCTTTTGTTTTCTTGTCCCCCACCAACTCTCTCTCCCACCATTAATTCTTTTTTTTTTTCATAAACTTTCTCTCTCATCTCATATCAGATTTCAGTCGCTCACATGGGCAGTTCTTCTAAAAAAATTTTATTTCCTTTCTTCTTTTATTAACTCACTTATTCAATTAATTTTCCGTTTGACCATTTATCAATTTAACATTTACAAATTTTAAAATAATAATTATAATTTAAATTAGACTTTTATTTCATAAAAGTTGGGGCAATTTAAGTTAACTTCTTTTAAAAGACCTATTATTTATAAGATTGACCTCTGAATTAGCATCACATATCTCACTTATATTAATTTATCTAACATGTAATCACATAATCAAACATTAGATAACACCTTAACACCATACGTATTCACAAGGCTAAACCTGGCACACATCGAGTCTCTACAAGTGTTAAATATAGTATGCTAAATGGTTTCCCACAAATAACCAACAAACTAGTTTCTCGTCTCTTCTACACTATTTTTTTTTTCACAGCGAGTTAGATCGTTGCTAGTTCATTTATACATATGCTCTTTAAAGGAATCGTTTAGCTTAGATACTATACATCAACCATTAAATAGTACGATTGTACCACTACTATATTATATACCTTATGATTTAACACTATCTTTCATTTTATAAGTTCTTCTTATAACTCGGTAAACTGTACGAATTCAGCAAATTGAATATATCAATTCTGCAAGCCGAATTCAAATTGTATTCCCTTCCTAACATATTAAATTTCAAATTCCTCATACAATTCAATATTATGGTCTATTGAATGTCTAACTCAATAATTTAACTCCTCTTTTAAACTCTCATTTAATATTATTAATTATTTAATAATATTTTATTCATTTATAAGTATTATTAATCATTTAATAATGTCTTACTCACCACATAATATTATTAATCATGTAATAATATCTTACTCATCTCATAATATTATTAATCATTTACTAATATTTTAATCCTTAACTAATATTATTAATCATTTAATAACATTTTAAATTCTTAACTAATATTATTAATTATTTAATAATATTTTAATTTAACTTTAATCTAAATATTATTAATTATTTACTAATATCTTTCTCTAATATTATTAATCATTTAATAATATTTTAATTATTTATTAAATCAATAAATAATTTATTTTAATTATTTACACTTTACTAATTAATTCCTTTAATAATTTTAAAATTCCATACACATAATATAATGTACTATCATTAATCCTATAAGACATTTAATTGATCTTAGGTTAATGATTTTATTAATTAATAATATTTTTCTTAAGTGATAAAAACACTCATTAGATAATTAAACAATTTATTATACTTATTTAATTAATGAGTTATTTAAATTCTCTTCATTTATTAACTCTATCTTCATTTAATTACTATTTAGTATTAGTTAAATAATAATTAATTAATTATCTTTATTTATTATTTAATAATAAATAATAGATAATTACATCTACTTATTATTTAATGTTAATTAAATAATGAATAATTAAATTGTTAATATTATTTATCTTTACTTATTATTTAATATTAATGAAATAAATATTTATCTTTCAATAATAAATAATTAATTCACTTAATAAATCTTTAATTATTCTTTCTTATTAATTTAAGAATAATTAATTATTATTTATTTCTTATTTATTATTTATTTAATATTAATTAAATAATAAATAATTATTTTATAAATTTTATGTCAATGTAACTAACTAATTACATTATTATTACTTAATCTTACTTAAACATTCTTTAATTATTATTTAATATTAATTAAATAATAATTAATCAATGGTTTAACTCTATTTATTATTTAATCTTAATTAAATAACCAATAGTTAGTTTATTAACATGCACTAACTCTACTTAATTATCACTTAAATAATAATTAAATAGTTAATTACATTTAAATTATATGTAATTAGTTTAATAATCATTTGGTGGCATTAATAATTATTACTTAGTAAATTGTAAATGATTTAAATGAGTTTAAACCATCAATTACTTAATAATTACATAACTGTCCATAAAAATTCTGAATTAAATATTCTTATATTCTTCACAATTTTAAAAAAAAGGGCCTCAGACCCACCACCAGAACCGTCTGTAAAGTGGGTGAACCGGCCGCCAGAAGATTCCGCTGGTTCACCAGATTTGCTGAACCGGTCAAATTCTTTAAAATTTTCAACTTTTTAGCTTTTGTTTTCAGTTTTGGGGGCCTTCACTAAAACCTTCATAAAACGAAATCTACAACTACGATTTAGGTTCATTCAATCTCGTTCGATTCGTATCTTTCCGAACTACAATTTTCATTTATCAAACTCCAGATTTGGATCTGTTTTGGTCACAGAAATTAGCCCGGAAGTGGCTCGTCAGCGACATGATTCAACAGTTGTAGTGTTTTTGTAATAAATCCATATTTTGCTCATTTTTTAACATTTTTACATGATTCCAAAGATGTTTTACCCTTAACTCATAGATGTAGCATACCAAGAATTAAAATCATAAAAACCCTTTGTAGATTTCAAAATGACAAGCATATAGATCACCCTTTTTAAAACAAATTTTCCTGAAAAAACTTCATTAGCTTTCTTTTTCCAAAATTTCCAACATAAACTCATATGAATCATCAAGTTAAACACATTATATATACAAGATCTAACCTTCTCATAAGGTTATAGTCATTTAAAACACAATACTCCAAGGATTGATCTAACATAAAACTTCATATAAAACTTCATATAGTAACACATGATCTTACTTTGTTTTGTGGGCTACCTTTCTAACTCTTCCAAGGTAGGAGATAAGTGTAGGGTGCATGAAATCTTGCTTCTCTTCTCTCTTCTCTCTTCTCTCTTCTCTCTTCTCTCCTCCTTGCCGTGACACCCTTGCTCTCTCTCACTCTCTTTTTCTTTTAACTTAGCAACTTGGAACTTGGAAGAGAAAATTATGAAATGAAAGTAAGAGAAGTGATATATGTTCTTTTTTTTTATTATGTATATACATTATAAGTATACTTGCAATCCTTTCTCTCTCTCTCATCATCACCAATACCACCCATGTTGCTTGGAAGTTTAAACATAAGTATTGGCTTGGTTCATGGCTTGACACCTAGAGCATTTGGTGACATTTAGTAAACTTACTTTCAAATAAAATAAAAATCACCCCTCCTCCCCTTTTTGCCCTCTAATAGCCGGCCCTATGACCCTTTTTTTCTCCCATTTTAGATTTATTTTTCTTGCAAAATTATGCTTAAACAAATTACCAAAATGCCCCTATTCAAGTAGGTTAAGATTGGGCCATTCTTTTAATTCTTTTGGGCTTCAAATTAATTTGTTTGGGCCATGTAATTAGCATAGTCCCATAATTTTAATTATACCTTACCCTAATCATTTAATTAGGGTTTCCATTACACACATTTGTAATTTAATTCTTTAGTCATGTACATTTAATTTCATAACCCAATTAGACTTGCTTTACTTATGTTATAAAATTAATTAATTGAGATGTATAAAATAAATCTCTTAGGGTTGGTATATATATTTTTTATTCTATCACTCCTATATTATAACCCTTAGGTTATTTAAGACACATTCTAATATATATTAGGTTACATAACTTTATCATTAACTCTCTTTTTTATACAAAATAAATGTATACACATTATATAATGTATATTTATTTAATCACGTACATAATCCACATAAGCCATAACATATTCCATTAGTTCATTAACTTAATTAGCCCTAATTGACTTAATAAGTTATTACCACTCATATAATCGCTATATATAATTCATATCAATAATTAATCACTTAAAGATTATAAATCTTTTTAATTTAATAATCAAGTTTAACATGCGAACTATGTTAATTTTTAACATAATTTATCTTACTATTTCTTAATCAAATTGATTAAGTATTAATCTTAGTTAACTTAAAATAATTAAATTAACTATCATATTTAATTCACATATTCACTGATATTATTCAAGTACTTTCAAAAAAAAAAAATCGTAAAATCTACGTATATAATTATATAAAATTATCGGTCCTTACATTATTAGTTGGTGTTAATGAATAGATAGTAGGGTAATTTACAATTTTTTAATGGGTGCGGCTAGCTAGCTTCCAATACGTTCAACCAACTGTCCCTAATGACCCTGCATGACAACACTTTCTAGATGGTGCTCTTCTATTCTGGTGGCTGAATTTTATTTTATTTTTGGCATTGGTTAAACATGTTTCTTACATTTTAGATGATATCTTTCTCCAGGGCATTGTTTCATTCGTTAAACATGTTTCTACTAAATATTGCAAACTACATCAGAAGTATTGCTATGTGATTAGTTGACCACTTTCTAGATAGTTAAGCAGTGCAGTTTTGATTTATTTCTTTATTTCAATCCGAATTTGTAAATAATATTTCTAAAAAAAAGTGACTACTACAGTTGACCACTTTCTACATACATTGTTTTTTTTGCTATGGCATATGCCTAATATAGATAAACAAATGATTAGTTGCAAATGTATTCAAAATTCCCTTGGTCCACTCTGCTTTACAATATATATCTAATGAAGCAACTTAGTTTGAATGTTCAAAGTGATTGTTTTGAAGTTTCCTCGAGAGGCAGCTCCACCTAAAAAGTTCTTCCTGTTTTAATATAATACTCTAAAGTAGGCTAATCCATTCGAGTATAAAATGGCAATATCTTCAACAAAAATAAGTACACAGAATTTCTGAATCAATTGGTTTAACAAATAGTATAATGGAGTTCCAATATTCCCTCTTCTCTATCATCAGTACTTCCCTAGCCAGCATCCTCTTTTTAATTTTGTTGATCAATAAGTTATTGAAAAGATCCTCGCAAGCAGCTCATAAACTTCCCCCAGGGCCATGGAAGCTACCTCTGATCGGAAATTTGATGCAAGTGGCTACTTCAAATCCGATACCGCATCGCGGTCTCCTTGAATTGTCAAGGAAACATGGACCTCTCATGCATCTACAACTTGGTAAAATTCCTGCTATTGTTGTCTCATCGCCTCGAGTCGCCAAAGAGGTACTAAAAACCCATGATCTTGCATGCGCGGACAGGCCGGATATGCTACTTGGGAAGATAATGTTGGCCAACAGTAGAGACATTGTTTTGGCTCCCTATGGTGATTACTGGAGGCAAATGCGTAAAATATCCACATCGGAACTCCTTAGTGCCAATAAAGTCCGGTCCTTTCGCAATGTTAGAGAGGAGGAGTCTTGGCAACTCATTGACTCCATCCGATCGTCGTTAGGATCACCTATCAATTATAGTACCAAGGTAACCGGAATGGCGAATGCCATAATTTGTAGGGCGACAATTGGAAAGAAATGCAAGTATCAAGATGAACTCATTGAGGTGGTTGAAGATATAGCCTATTGGGGTTCCGGATTTTTTATGGCTGATTTATTTCCTAAATTGAAATTTCTTGAATACATCACTGGAATGAGGCCTAAGTTGGAGGGCATGAGGCGGAAGCTTGACCATATCTTTGGGCATATCATCAATGAGCATAGAGAAAAGTTGGCAACCAGAAAGGAACAAAATATACACGATGCAGATGAAGATCTAATTGACGTTCTTTTAAGAATCAACGAGAGTCAACGCCTTGAGTTTCCCATCACGTCCAACGACATCCAAGGCATCACTTTGGTAAGCATTCATTCGTTCATCAAATTATATTTCTATTGTTTCTAATATCGTAGAACTAGCTTGTGGTAAATCACGTAGAGAAGTTGGTGTTTTTCTTCACAATACAATAAATAACAGAAAACCTTTCACATGAAATTTGCCAGGATATGTTCACGGCCGGAACTGATAGTACTTCAGCTACACTTCAATGGATAATGTCGGAGTTGATGAGAAATCCTAGAGTGATGGAGAAGGCACAAGCGGAAGTGAGACAAGCCCTCAAGGAAAGACGATAATATATGAAGCTGATATCCAAGGATTGGGTTACCTAAAGCTGGTGGTCAAAGAAACTCTACGCTTGCATGCACCCGTGCCCTTGTTAGTCCCTAGAGAATGCAGGAAGCAGTGTGAGATTGATGGATACACTATACCTGTAGGAACTAAAGTCATTGTGAACGCCTGGGCAATTGCAAGGGATCCGGAACACTGGGTAGATGCTGATAGTTTCATACCCGAGAGATTCGAAAATGGCTCCATGGATTACATTGGAACTAACTTGAGTATATCCCGTTTGGTGCGGGAAGGAGAGTATGTGCTGGCATCGCATTTGCTGCCGCAACTATTGAGCTTCCATTGGCTCAACTACTCTACTACTTCGACTGGAAACTCCCCAATGATATGAAGCCAGAAGATGTAGACATGGAAGAATCCAATGGTGCCACTGCTACAAGAAAAATAACTTGATTTTGATTCCCACTTTACACTCTCCAAGCCTGGAGTTAAAGTGAACATTCAACATGCAAACATGATCGAATGCAAGAGAAAATTCCGCTTCATTTACTTAAAGCCCTGGTTTAGAATAACAGTATAAAGGATTAGCCTAGACATTGTTTTATCGATTTTTCTTTTTTTTCTTTTTTTTTTTGGATTTATTTGTATAAATTTATTATTATACCCTTGTTTCCCAATCAAATATTAAATTTTTATTGAAATTGTCTCCATGGTTTCCACTGCCTGCCGAAATGACGTGACCTTCGCCGCAGAGGTCTTATTAAAACAACCTCCCAAGTGCCTAAGCAAATAAAGATAACCAATGGACTCTTTTGACTCTTGGAAACTAAAAACTATCACATATAATTAACTACAACAAAGTTTGGGTACTGTAAATTTCAAAATCAATGTCTTTATTGTTACTTTTTGAATATAAAAAATAATAAAGTCTGTCGGTTGTCACGCTTTTTGTCTATTAAGTATTAATTTTGTCACCTATGAGGCATATTCTTGTAGTGGTACTTTCTCAAATAGGTCGTCCTATTGCATTTTTAAAAAAGAAACTTAATGATTCAACGCAAAAGTGATCCACTTATGAGCACGAGTTGTAATTTTTCTTGCATTGAAGACTTAGTTTGTAGTTGTAAACCATTTGGTAACTAATACTATTCTATTAATTTATGGTGCAAAATTATCTTTATTAAGAATATTTTCTGTTTGTGTTTATGACTTTAAAGTTTTATAAATATGGCACATACTCCACACAGAGATCGTGGTGGTCGTGGGGGTCGTGGTAGTGATGAGTAGGATAGAAATTTAGATACAATAACATCTTACTGTTTTTTTTATATTATCTTCAGGATATTCATTTAAATTTATTCATATATTGCAGTGCATAGGTGATCGGTGTAGGACTAACACATGATTTGCTAAGGAATCCACCCTAAGCGCCTCATATATATAAATATGTACTTAGTGTTGGGAGTAATGTGAGTTATTTTAGATTATGTTTGAAGCATTTAACATTTGTTTTATATAAAATGATGCATGTATATATAATTTAGAATTTTCAAATGTATTAATTTCAAGTGTAGTATTATAGGCGCTACCTCCTCGTAACACGTTGCTTGGGATCGTCGTCATAATTGATTCTCAAACACTTGGATTAGATGGGCGGATGTGGACGGACGAGCATACCATGACTTATTATAGATGAGTTTGGGTAAGATGGTATGTGAGTTTGGGTAAGATGGTATTCATATGTTACTTTATGTCATTTTCATGTTATATTTTATCATTCACATTTAACTTTATGTTATTTATCAATATTGTAATGTGTTTTGTGCGTATTACTACCGATTTGAGGACGGGAAAGAAGCTCATGGTATATTTGTTCTTATGCGATATTTAGAGACTAACTAACATATGTGGGTCTCACGACTAGTAAAAGAAAGCGCATAACAAAATGAAAATGCAGACAAACACATAGAGATGTACGTCCCCGATTTTATTGGCACTTTGAGGTTTGGGGGGCGAATGTGAAGCATTTGGGAGGGCTCCCATTTTAAAAAGAAGTCGACACCATACAACAACGGATCGTAGAGTCGTGTACCCCCCTTTGCCAGACAGGTCTCGGTCTTACGACCTATTCAAGGAGAGACTTAACCTTAAGCACCCACCTTCTGCAAAAAAGTTTTGGTGACATGTCCAACATAAGAAAGGTGACATGACTAGTTATATCTCACATAAGAAATGGGCAATAGTGTAAGTAATTTTAAATTTTATTTTGTTTGTATTTTAATTCATGGAATTAGTATTCATATTATTTAATATTATATTTTCTTTCAAATCTATATGTTTTTATGTTAGAATAGGTTTTCTCGACTTATTAGGGATCGTCTACTCGAGAGATGTTAGTGGCTAGTATGATCTGAGACCTAGATCCCTCGACGTGTGAAGATGAGGAGACTACCAAAAATTTGGGCATCCGAGATGGAAGAATTCGTCTCAAATACGAAGAATCTGTCTCAAAATTGATTTAGTCCGTCTCAAAATCCGTATCTAAAAAATTTAGATACGGAAATGCATATCAAATCCGTCTCACAATATTAGATACGGAAACTATCTGTCTCAAAAACTTACCCATGGGAAGCTAACTTCTGAAAACGATTTTGCCGGTTTGGAAATAATTGGCGTCCTTTTTTAGTACATGTAATTTGAGACAGAAAAGACCGTCTCCAATCTGTTTCAAAATTGGCAACAACTAATCTTCTTGTACATTTTGAGACGGACACCATCCGTCTCAATTCCTTTTCAACTTGGGCGCCAATATTGTTTTAGTGCGCATATTTTGAGACGGAAACTAGTCGTCTCAAAATCTGTGTCAATTTTGGCACCAATATCACACATTCTTTGAGACGGAAAGAATCCGTCTCAATCTGTTTATTAATAAAAAATTACAAATATTTTCATAATTTAATTTCAAAATCTAAAAATAAATAAGTTCAAAATAATAATGATAATTACTAAAATATTATATATTGACGATCTTAGATAAGACATACGTAAATGAAAGCTTTATTACAAAACCATTAAATTATCAGTAACGCGTTCTAAAAACGGGTTTGTAATTGCAACTATACCAAACGAGATAATAACTACCATGATAGGACAAGAACTAGAAATTTCAAAGGATGTACAACTAATTTGAGTAGATCAATTTTTAAACTAATTTGTCAAACCTAAAATCAAAGACACTAATCAAGCATCATCATTCATCAACATCACTTCCAGCTGGGTGACCTTCCTAAATCCCAGAAGCTATGCCAGGGGGCTTATTAGAGGTCAATGTAGGGGCCAAGTAGTTTCAGCTAGAAGAAGGGATGAACCTCATAGGGGTTAAATAGGAGCAATGATGAAGAACAACTATGGGTCTAGTAGACTGATTAGAAGAGAAGAAAAGCTCAGCCATATATGGCCAAACAAAATACCCGAAACCAGTCACCTGTAGCAAAGTACTGAGGTTCTTAAAGATAGTAACAGTTAGAGTGAAAGAGAGAGCTTCGGCTAAGATAAGGCAGAGGAGAAGTAGCAGTTAAGGCAGACAATTTTTCCTCTTACCAACCGAGTCAACTATCACTTTCAAATTAAAGAAAAGTTAATGTTAAACTACCCCCTTTTTTATTTAAAGCTGGTATATGGCTGTTATATGGATTTGTTGACTGTTATGTTGATTTTGTCTGCTATGTCAACTGTTAGAAAGTTTCAGTGTTGCTGTGATTATTGCTTTGTATAGATTGAGGCATTACATGAAGACCTTAATAAATCAAAAGCCAAAAGGCTGGGGAAAGTAGATAGGAAACTAGTTGTTCTATGTAAATAAAACTAATGCTCACCAACTGTTTGATAAAATGCTAATGTAAGGACTGTTTTAGTGTTGAGACATACTAGCTATGAATTTAAGTCCAAATCATGTCTACTTGCTCATATATTGAGATGAATGCCACAAATATGTTTCTATGCTTAAATGTACCATGTTGTAGTATAACTTACATGTTATGATAGTTTTATATATGAAAAGAACTCATTTTAAATAGTAGAGTACCTTACTCCACGATCGTAGAGTGCAACTCCACGATCATAGAGCTCAACTAAAGAATCATTTGTAGACCCCCAGTTTGAATCTCAAATTTGAATACTATAAGTTGATATTTCCAAACCAATGAAAGAAGAACTAAATACCTGATAGTGTGATCAATATCCTTGTCTAATTTGGATAACTATTGGAGCAAGATAGGCATTTGTAAAAATCCCCCAAGTAGCCGAGAAAATCATATTCTATGTTTTGAAATCTGTGTTGTAAGATGGGATTTGATTCCTGAAAATATCATGGCATGACTTGAGATAATGTGTGGGACATGTAATGACCCCAAAAGCCTATAGAAGACTGTTTAAAAAAAACCTTAGGCATTACATCAATGTATTCTAAAGCATGAATATAGTATATGTAGTAATATATGATGTGATAATACTTAAGCTTTTGAATACTTGGGACTGTTATGGTAGAGTATAACTAATTCATATTTATAAAAACCTAGTAAGGACTGTTTTATTATTAGAAACTGAACTAACCCGACAAGCATGCTAGTGTATATGGTATTAAGTTTTAATGATGATTTATAGTTTGTTTAAGGGCTTAAAGGTCCCTTGAGTCCTATGTTGGGACTATTTGTGAATAAATGCCAAAACAGTGCTTAAAATCCTAGAATAGGAACTGTTATGGCCAATTTTAGCTAATGAGGTTATTAGACAGTATGATGTACTTACAATGTCCATAAATATCATTTAAAAGTTGTTCCTTAACTTAGTTGAGGTTCATAGTTAATGTTACTCAATTTTCATGTCTAAAACCATAAAAAGTAAGCTTTATAATAGCAATAAACACCAAAATAAAGCACCGCCATACCTGGGTCATATAGGCAAGTTTCAATAGTTATAATATAGCATAAGTAAACTAAACAAACTAAAGAAAACAAGAATAAACTATTTTGAGCCTTAGACTTGTTAAATATCACATTTTTAAGCCAAAAGAAGGTTGTTTTGGGTTATCCTTAACACCTGAATATATAAGCCTGTAATAAACTCATATAAAGATGTTAATGCATGCGTATAATGGTTTCCAATCATTGGCAAGACCAAAACAAGCAAGAAAATCAAGTTAGGATCTATTTTTCAAGCCTAAAGTGAGTTTTGATAGGTCAAAATTAGCTTAGATGAGTAAATAAAGTGAGGTGATGTTAAAAGTATCCTTAAGTAAATTAAATACACATGCCTAGACTATCCAAATAGCCAAAACTGGAAAAAATGGAAAAATGTCAAAATTATTTTTTGTGAAAAAGTGTTAAACTGTCCAGTTTAAGCCTCAATTAAATTAAACTTAACTAAGAGGAATGAGGAACCTAAACCCTTATTAAAATACCTTGATATGTGGTCTAGAAAAAATGTCAAATGGTAGAGCCAAAATCTTAACCAAGAAATTCAAACAAATCATCAAAGTAGAGAGTAAATTCAATTCTGCTACAGTTGGATAGTAGAGTGAAAGACAGTAGAGTAAAAATAGTAAAGTGAAGATAGTAGAGTGAAAATAATAGAGTGAAAATCGTAGAGTGAAGACAGTAGAGTGAAGATAGTAGAGTGGAAGTTGGTAAACACCATAGTTTGGGCCCAATTTTGATCAACTTGTAAGACTAAGTTCTAGGAATCAAATATATGGAAAAATACTATGGTGTAAGGTCTAAATGCTTGCACAAATTTGGAGTCCAAAGGTTTAACACAAAAACTTATAAAAATCGCCAAACTAGGTATGAAAATGCACCTCTGCTGCAGAAATAGTAGAGGTAAAAATGTGAAGACACCTATTTTGTCTTGTTGTGTTAAGAAACTTTATTTAGTTGTTTCAATGGACCAAAGATGGAATAAAATACTAAAATGTAAGGTCCAAAGGTTAGCCCAAACTTGGAAACTAATAGCCTAATATAAAAATCATCAAAGAAGCTTTTAAAATTAACAAAAATGCAATTTTGGCCAAGTAAGAAAATGAGTAAAACAGCCCATTTGGGACCTATTTTTGGATTTCTTAACTTGATAGTTTTAAAGACCTAAACCATAAATTAAATACTTAGCTATGGGTTCTATAAGATCGCATAGATGGGAAACTAAAAAGGGTATTATAGAATTTATTAAAAATCTCCAAAAGTACCTTAAAAACATATTTTTGTGTCATGTTGTGAAAGTAAAGTTTAAAGCTTGTAAATGTCTTATCATGACTAAATGAGATAATAAAGATGTTTTTAATGATCTAAGATCTATAGCATGACATATTTAGGGTGAATCAAATATGATTTGGGATATAGAAGACTGTTTTAAAAAAACATTAGGCATTACATCAATGTTTTCTAAAGCATGAATATAGTATATATAGTAATATATGATGTGATAATACTTAAGCTTTTGAATACTTGGGACTGTTATGGTAGAGTATAACTAATTCATATTTATAAAAATATAGTAAGGATTTGTTTTATTATTTAACCCGAACTAACCCGACAAGCATGCTAATGTATATGGTATTAAGTTTTAATGATAATTTATAGTTTGTTTAAGGGCTTAAAGGTCCCTTGAGTCCTATGTTGGGACTATTTGTGAATAAATGCCAAAACAGTGCTTAAAATCCTAGAATAGGAACTGTTATGGCCAATTTTAGCTAAAGTGTAGTATCCTAGACGCTACTCCTCGTAACACATTACTTGGGATCGTGCGCAACCGATTCTCAAACACTTGGATTAGATGGGCGGATGTGGACGAGCGCACACGCCAACTTATATAGATGAGTTTTGCGTAAGATGGTATATGAGTTTCGAGTAAGATGGTATTCATATGTTACTTTATGTCATTTTCATGTTATTTTTTATCATTCACATGTAACTTTATGGTATTTATCAATATTGTAATGTGTTTTGTGCAGTGCTACTACCGATTTGAGGACGGGAAAGAAGCTCATGGTATGACCGTTCTTATTTGAAATTTAGAGACTAGCTAACATATGTGGGTCTACGACTAACAGAAGAAGATGCATAACAAGATGAAAGACAGACAAACACATAGAGATATTCGTCCTGATTTTATCAGCACTGAGGTTTGGGAGCGAATGTGAAGCATTTGGGAGGGCTCCCCTTTTAAAAAGAAGTCAACCAAGATACAACAACTGACCCAGATCAGATAGTCGTGTACCCCATTGACTGTGGTCTCATCTTACTACTATTTAGGGAGAGACTTAACCTTAAGCACCCACCTTCCTGTATAAAGTTTTGGTGACATGTCCACCAGAAAAAAGGTGACAGTAGTTGTATCTCACATAAGACAGAGGCAATAGTTGTAAGTAATTTTAAATTTTATTTTGTTTATATTATGAAATGTTATGAAAGATAACTAAAACAAGATGATTAGATAAAAAGAGTATTTTCATAATCTTTGTATTTCCATCCATCACTTTACAATTGTCATATTTATAGAAGTAAGATCATCAATACACTAGTAAGTTACAAAACTAAAGACTAATGAGTTACAAAACTTCAATGGACATGGGAGTTACTAGACATCCATTATATTATGAATCTAGACATAATTTTATAACACTCCCCTTGGATGTCTATTGTATAGCTATATCGCATTGAAAATCGCCTCATTAAAAATCTTACCGGGAAAAACCCAATGGGAAAAAACCTTGGTTAAGAAAAAAGAGTGCGGTGGCGTATTAGCTCCCCTCACTAATGTATCCTTAAGTCCTTCATACGTCGCATTCCAATATTGCGGCCTTGATCCTTCAAACGTTTAGTTGGTAATGCCTTGGTGAATAAATCTGCTAGATTATCTTTTGATCGAATTTGTTGAACATCAATGTCACCACACTTATCAAGGTCATGTGTGAAAAAGAATTTCGGTGAGATGTGCTTTGTTCTATCTCCTTTGATGTATCCTCCTTTTAATTGAGCTATACATGCAACATTGTCTTCATACAAAGTGGTTGGAGTTCCTCTGCTAGAGGATAAACCGCATGTTTCACGAATATGTTGAGTCATTGATCTCAACCACACACATTCTCGACTTGCTTCATGGATTGCAAGTATTTCAGCATGATTAGATGAAGTGGCAACTAATGTTTGCTTTGTAGATCTCCATGATATAGCAGTATCACCACACTTAAAAAGATAAGCTGTTTGAGATCGACCTTTATGTGGATCAGATAGATATCCTGCATTAGCATATCCAACTAATTTATGATTATCATTATTTGAATAAAATAAGCCCATATCTATAGTTCCTCGTAGGTAACGAAAAATATGTTTAACCCCATTCCAATGCCTCCGGGTAGGAGAAAAGCTATATCTTGCTAACAAATTCACAGAGAATGCTATATCAGGTCATGTATTATTAGCAAGATACATTAATGCACCAATTGCACTGAGGTATGGTACTTCAGGACCAAGTAATTTTTCATTATCCTTACGAGGTCTAAAAGGGTCCTTTTTCACATCAAGTGATCTAACAACCATTGGGGTACTCAATGGATGAGCTTTATCCATATAAAATCTTTTAAGTACCTTCTCTGTGTAAGTTGACTGATGAATGAGAATTCCATCTTCTAAATGCTCGATCTGCAGGCCGAGACAAAATTTTGTTTTTCCTAAATCTTTCATCTCAAATTCTTTCTTTAAATAATTCACTGTCTTTGGAATCTCTCCATGAGTTCCAATAATATTTAAATCATCAACATACACAGCAATGATAACAAAACTGGATTCCGACTTCTTTATAAAAACACATGGGCATATAGGGTTATTATTATACCTTTCTTTCAATAAATATTCACTAAGACGATTGTACCACATGCGTCCTGATTGCTTTAACCCATATAGGGACCTTTGCAACTTGATTGAGTAAATTTTCTGGGGATTTGAATTATATGCTTCAGGCATTTTAAATCCTTCAGGGATTTTCATATAAACATCATTATCAATTGACCCATATAAATAGGCTGTAACAACATCCATTAGGCATATATCTAATTTTTCATGAGTTCTTTAGGCTAATAAGATATACATGATGTTATGGCATCTACCACAGGAGAATATGTTTCATTATAATCAATGTCAGGTCTTTGTGAAAACCCTTGTGCCACAAGTCATGCTTTATATCTTACAATTTCATTTTTCTCATTTCTTTTTCGCACAAAGACCCATTTGTATCCATCTGGCTTAACTCCTTCGGGTGTTTGGACTATAGGTCCAAAAACTTCACGTTTTGCAAGTGAATTTAATTCTGCCTGTATTGCTTCTTTCCATTTTGGCCAATCATTTCTGCGTCTACATTCTTTGACAGAATTAGGTTCAGAATCCTCGTTTTCATTAATTATATCTAGTGATATATTATATGAAAAAAGCATTGTCAACAACTATCACTTGGTTCCATTTTTTCTTTGTAGAGACATAACTTATCGAGATCTCATCATTTTTATTATTTTCAGGTACCTGAACCTCTTCTGGGGTTTTATGATTAGTTATGTCTATATCCTCATGAATATTTTCCTCCTCAATAATGCCAACTTGTTTATTTACTTATTTTCTTTTCCGAGGATTTTTGTCTTTTGATCCGATTGGTCTACCACTTGGCGTGCCTTAAACTCATTGCTACAATTTTTGCGGATTGTCTATTGGGACTTCAATCCGAAATTTGGAGCATTCACAATTTGGTATATGAGATTTGGTTACTCCTTTTGAGTCGGTGAATGCATTTGGTAGCTGATTTGCTATATCTTGCAAACGAAGTATCTTTTGAACTTCTTTGTTCACATTATTTTGTACGAGGATCAAAATTCAATAATGACAATGCATTCCATGTAATATCTTTATCCAGCTGTTTAATTTTTCCCCCTAATGCTGGGAACATAGTCTCATCAAAATGACAATCGGCAAATTGTATTAGTAAATAAATCACATTAAGGGTTCAAGATATTTAATTATTGATGGGGACTCAAACCCAATATATATTCCCAGCCTCCTTTGAGGACCCATCTTTGTGCGTTGTGGAGGATAAATTGGAACATATACCGCACAACCAAATATTCTTAGATGGGAAATATTTGGCTCATGACCAAAAACCAATTGTAATGGGGAGAATTTATGATATGATGTTGGCCTAATGCGAATAAGTGCTGCTGCATGTAAAATAGCGTGCCCCCAAACAGAGACAGGAAGTTTTGTTCTCATGAGAAATGATCTTGCAATTAACTGGAGGCGTTTAATAAATGATTCAGCAAGACCATTCTGAGTATGAACATGGGCAACAGGATGTTCATTATTTATCCCAAGAGACATACAATAATCATTAAATGTTTGGGATGTGAATTCACCAGCATTATCAAGACGAATAGTCTTGATTGTTTGATCTGGAAATTGTGCTCGTAATCTAATAATTTGAGCAAGTAATCTCATAAACGCCTTGAGTTGCGAGTTGATAATAAGCACACATGTGACCATCTTGTAGATGCATCTATTAAAACCATAAAATATCTAAATGGTCCACTTGGTGGGTGAATAGGCCCACAAATATCTCCTTGAATACGTTCTAGAAACCTTGGGGATTTAGTCCCAATTTTAGCTGGTGATGGTCTAATGACTAATTTACCTTGAGAACAAGCAGCACATGAGAATTCCTTAACTTGAAGAATCTTACGGTTCTTGATGGATGACCATGTGAATTCTCAATAATTCTTCGCATCATTATTGATCCAGGATGACCCAATAGGTCATGCCAAATAATAAAATTATTTGGTTCATTGAACTTCTGGTTCATTATTGCATTGACTTCAATTGTACTAATACTTGTATAGTACAAACTTGAAGATAAAATGGGTAATTTTTCTAATATTTGTTTTCCAGTAGAGACATTTGATATAATGTAAAGATATTCAATACCATTTTCATTGGTTGTCTCAATATGGTACCCGTTAAGTCGTATATCTTTAAAACTTAGCTGATTCCTCCTTGATTTAGTGGAAAATAAAGCATTATCAATAATAAATTTTGTTCCACTAGGAAGCATTATATTGGCTCTTCGGAGCCTTCAATCAATCTCTTGAACACGATATTGTATTCACTTTTGCTTTCATCATTCTTAGATTTGAAAAATATTGCTTATATGCGAGAATGGTATATGTAGTTTACCTTTATCTGCTAAGCATATATATCTCCACCATTGATATTAGGCTCATGTATAGCATGGCGCATATCCATATTTTTCTTCATAAAAGGAATAAATATATAATAAGTTCATAATAATATTATATATATTTAATAACACAATTCTTCACTAAATAAAGAAAGCAAAATACATTAAATAACATGAAAGAAAATACATTAGCATAAAATAAACACACTTAAAAGGACTAACATAATTCTAAACTAATTATTTTCATTACAAGGAATATTAACTTGCTCATTAAAAAAGAAATGCATAGCGTCAAGGTGTGTCATATCCATAGGATCAAAATAGATATCATCGTTATCTTGATGTGGATGAGAAAAATTTATTTCTATGTTCTTCTCCTTTCCTTTCAATGAGGTGATATAAATCAACAAGATGTTTGGTTTGTCACACGCAGTCTGAGACCAATGTCCTTTCATTCCACACCGATAACAAATGTTTTCTTCCTTCTTGGTATCTCTGTTATTTATATTCTTCCCCTTTTCTTGCTTTTCCTCATTCTTTGAAGGTTTAGCATCATGGTTGCGGTAATTAAAACTTCCTCGTCCGTGGCCACGACCACGACCACGACCTCTATTACGACCACGACCATGACCACGACCATAATTATTATTATATCTCGTAACATTCACTTGGGAATGGGTGAACCATTAGTCGCGATTAGTGATTGATGATTTTTCATTAAAAACTCATTATTTTGTTCGAATACGAGGAGACATGAAATCGATTCGAATATTTCTTAAAACCTCGTTCTCTATATTGCTGCTGCAGGAGCACATTCGAGGCATGAAAAGTAGAGAATGTTTTTTCTAACATATCTCCATCAGTGATATTATCTCCACACAATTTCAATTTAGAACTGATTTTAAACATTGCGAATTATATTCACTTACTTGATTTAAAATCTGCAATCGTAAATGTATCCAATCATATGAGCTTTTGGGAGAATAAGCATCTTTTGATGGTCATATCTTTCTTTCAAATTTTTCCAAAGAATAAGAGGATCTTTTACTGTGAGATACTCTAATTTCAACTCCTCATGGAGATGATGGCGTAAGAAAATCATGGCCTTTGCCTTGTTTTGATTAGATGTTTCATTACCATCTTTAATGGTGTCTCCAAGACCCATGGCATCAAGATGAATTTCGGCATCAAGGATCCATGACAAATAATTCTTACCCGTAATATCAAGTTCCACGAACTCAAGTTTGGCAAGGTTTGTCATTGTAACTTCATACAAGAAAATATTAAAAATCATTAGAAATTTAATTTTAAATATTGAATAAACATTCAATTAAATTCAATACTTAGTTTTAAAATATTAATTTGACAAACATCTTTGTTATCCAATGATTAGGTTTGTTCACTAAACAAATAATAGCATATTTTTAATATTAAAACAAATCACATTTGTAAATAATCTATGACTAAATGCTCATCTAAGTCTATATCATTAAATTAGATGAGAGAGATGGTGGTGTTGGAACTATGCGTGTGTCCCCATGTGTGTGTGAGAGAGAATACTAGTTTTGTGATGAACCTTTATTTGGTACAAAGAGAGAGGTGGTAGGGTATAAACAACAATAGTAAATAAAATACCAACTACAACAACAATATTGTGTTGTACAAATTAGAAAACTTAAAAACCTGTGGCAAACTGTGAAATAAAGAAGATGCAACAATTCAAGGAGTATAGCTAAATGTAAACTAGTGCAATAAAATAAGCAGGTAGAGGTAATCAAAAACCGATTTTAAAAATTCTAGTATCTTTATGTTATGATCTTGAACTTCCTGCAAGTGGATCATTTACCAGTTATTTAGTTATACCGATTATCATGTCTCGATAAATGATTGCATGGATGGATGGAGTCTTGATGTACTAGTGGACATTCAATCTGCTTTAAAATTTTCAAATTATGTGGTTCTTTTCTTTTTGTTCTCCTTATATGGGAGCAAGTGCACCGTGGCTTATGTGAAAAAAAAAACATGCACATATGAGTACAAAAAGATGTTGAAAGTAAAAGTCAATTTTATTTCTGGAAATGTTGTTGTACCAATTCACAAGTCATACCTTTGTTGTACTAATTCATATAATGGAAGTCATATATATAAGTATAATTATATATGTATGTATATGCAGTATGTATGGTGCAATATAAGAGTGTATGCATTATTTTGTTTGTTTGTTGCAGTATGCACGGTATCTTATGATACATGAACTTTAAACTTAAAAAAAATGAGCATACAAGTAGCATGAAAATATATATATATATATATATATATATATATATATATATATATATATATATATATATATATATATATATATATACCTTCTCCTTCAAATCAAATATATTGAAAAGGCGAAATTGAGAAGCAATCGTCTGCGATAACGTATTATGAAATGTTATGAAAGATAACTTAAACAAGATGATTAGATAAAAGAGTATTTTCATAATCTTTTGTATTCCCATCCATCACTTTATAATTGTCATATTTATAGAAGTAAGATCATCAATACACTAGTAAGTTACAAAACTAAAGAGCCATGAGTTACAAAACTCAATGGACATGGGAGTTACTAGACATCCATTATATTATGAATCTAGACATAATTTTATAACAGTTTGTATTTTAATTCATGGAATTAGTATTCATATTATTTAATATTATATTTTCTTTCATATCTATATGTTTTAATGTTAGAATAGGTTTTCTCGACTTATTAGGGATTAGTCTACTTTGAGAGATGTTAGCGGCGATGCGATCTGACCTAGATCCTTCGACGTTTGAAAATGAGGAGACTACCAAAAATTTGGGCATCTGAGACGGAATCATTTGTCTCAAATACAGCAGAATCTGTCTCAAAATCCGTATATAAAAAATGTTTAGATACGGAAAATATGCATCTCAAATCCGTCTCAAACTATTAGATACGGAAACTATCCGTCTCAAATCCGTCTCAAAACTTACCAATTGGGAGCTTACTTCTGAAACTGATTTTGCCGGTTTCTAATTTGGCGGAAAAAATTTCTGGCCTTTTCTAGTACACGTAATTTGAGATGGAAAAGATAGTCTCCAATCTATTTCAAAATTGGCAACGACTAATCTTCTTGCACATTTTTAGACAGACACCATCCGTCTCAATTCCGTTTCAACTAGGGCACCAATATCTTTTTTGTGCGCATATTTTGAGCCTGAAACAGTTGTCTCAAAATATGTGTCAACTTTGGCACCCATATCACACATTCTTTGAGACAAAAAAAAAGCCGTCTCAATCGATTATTAATAACAAATTACAAATATTTTCATAATTTAATTTGAAATCTAAAAATAAATAAGTTCAAAATAATAATGATAATTAATAAAATATTATATATTAGCGATCTTAGATAAGACATCATCGATGAATACTATTACAAACCATTAAATTTATATTGTCTGTATTTATCGGTGTACGCGTTCTAAAAGCAGTACGTAATTGCAACTATACCAAACAAGATAATAACTACCATGACGGAGACAAGAACAAGAAATTTCTAAGGATGTACAACTAATTTCAAGAGATCGGTTTTTAAACTAATTTGTCAAACCTAAAATCAAAGACACTAATCAAGCATCATCATTCATCAACATCACTTCCGGTAGGGTGACCTTCCTAAATCCACAGTAGTGATTCCATTAAGACCAGAATACCTTGAACTCGCTTAAAAAGGAACCACAATTTAAAATCTGCAAACACTTGGAAAGAATCGAAAAATTATAGAAATTTGGATACCTCTCAAGAATAAATTTCCTTCCTAGCACTTTTGGCTCTTCTCTACATGCAGACTCACCAAAAATAATTTTTACCACATAACTAACGGGTGCAATTTTTTTAAAGAAAAATCAAGCCATTGAGTTGACTCAAGGTCGTAACATTCAAGACGCGATGATCAAAGAATTATAGAGACATGTTACAGAGTTAACCAGGCGCCTTAAGGAGTTGACTCAGGGTCGACGTGGACAAATTCTGAAGGAGAAAGTCCCGCACCTTATCACTATAGTGGATAGTTTCCGGATGAGGAAGTCCCACACCTTGATTATGACGAGGAAGGTTATTATTCTCGTGGACACCTTGATTGTGATGAGGAATTTTATAATTTTAATTTCGATTGTGATGAAGAACAGTTGGTTGAGGAAGAAGTAGATGAGTATGGAGAACTTGTATATGATAAATATGCAGATGAAGAAGTAATTTAGGATGAATATGCAGATGAAGAAGAAATTTATGATGAATATGCAGATGAAGAAGAAACTAATGATGAATATGAAGATGAAGGAGAACCTTATGAAGAACACGAGTATAGCGAATATGATGATGGCAGCGAAAAAGGAAAATGGAGCGATATGAAGATAGTCGAGGAGAATAAAGGTGATTCAAAGAGGATGGTTGAGAACCAATATTTTTCAAACAACTTGCACCATTGCAAATAGATTACGCAAGTTAATAATTGATGGTGGCGGTTGTGAGAACATAGTGTAGAAGAGGCTATTTGTCAAGAAATTGCGGTTCAAAAGCGGATCGGCATCCTAAAACAATATTAAGCGAGAAGAAATCTCAAATATGTTAATACTAACCAACCCAGATCAGAACAAGCATGAATGATTACATTAAACAAAGTTCGCTACCAATAAATGAACATTATTCAAATTTCTATTGGTCCTCAAGATCCTAGAAGTTCCAAACTTTCATGTGCCAAATTTCATAGTTTTAATGAATTTTTTTTAGAATAATATATAGCAATGGTTCAGAAACTGATATATGATTTCATAAACTATAATCATATTTCCATAATACTCTGTATCTGTAAGTGTACTAACACTAATGAGAAACTCATAAATCAAAAGCCTATGGTTGTGAAGGGCACCAAAAGAGGAGGAAAGAAAAGATTTCCTATTACTACAAGTGTGAGACACATAATCTGATGATAATATAAATTAAATGAAATAAGTAAAAGCCCAACTTGCAACATGGCTATTGCATATTCTCTTTCTTTTTTTTATTAGAAGTGTGAGACACATAATCTCATGATAATAAAAATGAAATGAAATAAGAAAAAGCCCTACTCGTAACATAGCTATTGCAATGTCAATGTTGACAATTTAGAGATTTAGATACTGTGGGCAAGGAAATCGTACCTTGCTAGGGTTAGGGTTTTGTGTTGGCTGAGGAGGAGAGAAATCCATGAAAAGTACAGAATTGATTGATTGATTGAAGAGGGGAGAACGACAGGTGGGCGATTACTCCAACGACGCGTGGCAAAACTCCTAGAATCTGGGAACCGTGTTAGGGTAACAGGGATTCCAAGAGCCTTCTTGAGTCCTTCAGGTTGAGAGAATGTCCAAACCCCTTTGGTGCTTTTAGGTGGAATCTCCAAGCCTTTAAGTCACCAAAAGGGTCCCTTTGATCTTCCAAGAGTCCAAGTCTTGAGTCTGAAGAGAAGTCCCCTTCCCAATAGAATGGAAGGGGTATTTATAGGGTTCTTGGGATAGTAGTCACGTGCAAGGCACATGCTTTCAGGAAAATTCCAGAAATACCCTTTAGTCATTAGAATAATGCTCATATTGCCCTGTCCTTCTAGCCACCAATCCAATCCCTCAATCAATTCCCAAAATGTATCGCCTCCACGAGTCTTCTGCCTCGGGACACATGGAGGCTTCTCTCGGATCTCGCACATTTATTTCTGACTTTTCTATTTCTCATTCAATGCTGTAGGTCGTATGTGAACCCTAATTTGTACTTGGGCTCACATTTGCCCACTGCACGTGAGTCACACCTTTGGAGTGACGATCGTGCAAATTACTTCAGTCTTTGAGTCGTGTTTCAAATTACGAACAAACCATGAGACTCGATCTTGCAAGTCCCGAAATGAAAATCCTTGGAGAAGGGACCCCAGGAGAGCTCTCCCAAGATATTTTGAAGATCCTTCCCAAATCCTGTGAACGCGGGCTTCATTTTCAAAACCAAATCATTATTTTAGCTTTTACAGGAATTCCTTGTGAAACTGTGATTGGTCATTGCAAAATATTTCCATATAACATGAAATAAAAGTTCTGCAAGTCAGGATACTAAAGTGATTGAATCAAGGCATCTTTTTGATTGGCTATAATTCTAACTTTCCATAAGTAATATTATGGGAAGGACTCTAGAATAATGGTATGATACTTGGGTCAGTCAGAAATGATAAACAACCTCTTTTCCTCAATTTATAAAATGGATATACAAATGACAAATCCTATATCCCATGCATATAATTCTCTAGTTATGATTGAAGGCGTAAATCTAGCAACGCCTAATTGTCTAGTTAATTACCTTATATTTATCACAATTACCCATAGAATTTCCAAATTGTAAGACCCCATAAAATATTCCCTCGTTCATATATATTTTCAGTAATCGCTAATCTCCGGGGAGAACTTTATTAGCAATTCATGAGTTTTTTTTTGTTTTTTTTTTATTTTATCAAATTCAACACATTCTTATTAATACCAATGTTGCTCGAGTTGGTCATTGGACCAATTTTCCAAATTAGAGGTTAGTGTTTGAATCGTGCATCTACATAATTTAAGGAGTCCACTTGTAAAATAAAATTAAAAATGTCCACGTCAACGCATATGTGGCGCTTGGGACTCAAAATCCAATTTATTTATTTTTTGGCCGAACCCTATACAAAATGAGGTAACCATTTTTATTTTTTTTTTGAATGCTGGCCGAACCCTATAGGGAGGTGCCGAACCTTATTTATTAATTTTTTTTGAAAAAAAATAAAATAAATCTTATTTTATTTTTTCAAAAAAAATATATAAATAAATAAATAAATAAAACATTTACTTATCTTATTTTTGAGAGGTCCTGTTGCTCCATGATTAATTACTGTGCTGCTTCCTTTTTGCCATAAGAAAGATCCATTGAAGCTATACATGCCTGCATATATGATTATATAGCCATATAGGCTAGGTGTTGCTGCTTGCATGCACATGTATCCAATAGTTGGGATTTTATACTTATTAAGTTATTATTATATATATGCAGCTTATATAAATATATATACAACTTAAATTTTTCCTTTTTTATCAAATCAAATCAAATTTTTTCTATATTTAGAAAATAATATATTTTTTCCATATATTTTTTTATTTTATGAAATATCGCAATTATATATATATATAGTAATTCATGTCAATGTTTCCTACTAATTAAGTAAAATATATATTCAATAAAATATACTAAAAAAAAAGTAATAATAATAATTATATGGTATAATGAATCACTAGTACTCCCCCATTGCCAAGAGGATCAGAAACAAAAAAACAAGAGACTAAGCTAGCTCGTGGGGCTGGGAAAGCATGAACATGTGATCTGAACCGTTGATTACCTTCACCTCATCCAATGACTATTAGATTAACACCTCATGAAACTAAAAGAAAATAAGGCCTATGAAAAGAATGAACATGATTAACCCCACTCTTGCTTCCCAATGCCAATTATTTGGTTCCTTTCAAATTGTCTGCTATATCCCAAGAGTCATCAAGTCATGTAGACTTCTCCACTCCTTCCCCGTCATTCTTGATCGATCCTGGCTGTTAGGTCATGATATTCTTCCTATTGGGCCTTATGGATTGGGCTTAGTTATTTAATTGGTCCGCTGGGTCTCCACTATTGGGTCTTAAAGTTATTGGGCCTAATCCTTACATTATATCTCTTTAATATTGGACCGGGTCAATGGGTTGGTCCATTAGATCTTTTAATATCTAAGTCTTTGACTTGTAATGATGATCATGATATTCCTCCTATTGGGCCTTATGGATTGGGCTTAGTTATTTAATTGGTCTGTTGGGTCTCCACTATTGGGTCTTAAAGTTATTGGGCCTAATCCTTACATTATATCTCTTTAATATTGGACCGGGTCAATGGGTTGGTCCATTAGATCTTTTAATATCTAAGTCTTTGACTTGTAATGATGAATAAGGAAGGCTGTTGACAAAAAGTCTGCAGATCATTAATGTGGAGACAAAAAGTCTCCAGAGGAGTTGCTCAGTGTGCTATGGGCCTACCGGACTACACCACTGACCACCACAGGGGATTCACCTTTTCGATTAGCCTATGGTACTGATGCCTTAGTCTCAGTCGAAATTGGATCTCCAAGTCTTCGGGTCAGTCAATTCAAAGAGATCTACAACGACGAAGGACTGAAGGCCAACTTGGATCTGTTAGAAGAAGTCAGAGAGGTAGCTTTGCTCAAACTGGCAGCTTATCAACGAAGAGTAGCTAAGCATTACAAAGGGGTTCAAACTTCGCAGATTTGAAGTAGGGGACTTCGTCCTCAGAGAAGCCGAAGCATCTATGCCTCAAAACACAGAAAAGCTGATGCCGAACTGGGAAGGGTCGTATGAAGTGATTGAAGTAACAAAGACTGGGACTTATCGATTAAAAACATTAGATGGATCCGAGATTAAGAATACTTGGCATGCGGGCAGGCTTCAGAAATATTTCCAGTAGAGATCGAGTCAGTTTACCGGAAGTCTGTACATGATTGTTCACCATCAATAAAAAGTCATTTTTTCACAACTGATCCTCTTCCTATTTGTCCTGAGTTCACAATGGTGTAAGGAGGTATGGTGGGACTACATTGGCCATTCGATGACAAAATTTATTTATTTGTTACCCGTGTGGTAGACAAATCCTATGGTCCTTTTTAATGTTGTTTTTACCAAGGGTGGTAAATCAATGGGCATCAAGTAAGGAGGTATGGTCGGACTCATTGGCCATTCGATGGTAACCTTTTTGGCAAGAGTGTCCTTATGGATTTGATTTACATGAGTGGTAAACAAATTCCACTGATCCTTTTTATATTGTTTTTACCCAGTGGTGAATCAATGGGCATCAAGTAAGGAGGTATGGTCGGACTCATTTGGCCATTCGATGGCGACCTTATTGATGAGTGTCCTTATGAATTTGTTCTACCACAGTGGTAAACAAATTCCATGGCCCTATAAAATTGTTCTACCCGAGTGGTAAACAAATGTCTTATATACTTGTTCTACCCCGAGTGGTAAACAAGATCTTGATGGTGCAAGGAGGATCACCGAATTCACCTCACACATGATCATCTCACACTTTGGAAGCGATAAGTATACATTACTTTATTTTATGCAAGTGTTAAGTTCGGTTCAGTTCATTTCATTTCTTCACTTAATTGCTATACGCCTTATCTGATTTGCAGTTTAAGTTAAATTCATTCAAGATCATTAAATTATTGACAAGAAACGAAGTAAACAGAAGTCATAGTAAAGAAAATTAAAATTTCACTAAACACTTAAACAAGTCCACTTAAATTTCTTTACAAAATTTTTACACAAAATCCTAAAGATCAGAAACGGCAAGATCCTATTTATACATCATTTTCAAAATTGAGCAAGGCCAGATCTAATTGGGCTGCCACCAGCTTTTCTTTACATTGACCTCGGCAATCTTCGTATCCTTCGTAATATACCTTCAAAATCTCTGCATAAGCTAAATCGGACATACTGGTAGTCCACTTTGTATCTCGCCACGCAATGACTCTTGATCAAAGCGAATTCCGTTCCTGAAGTACCTTTATCTTTCCACGAAGTTTACGACGCTTGGCCCTATGGATTTTTCTGTCACCCCGAGCCTTCGTCTGAACTTCTTCGAGTTGCATTGACAGGTTTTGATTAGCTGCAACAAGTCCCTCATTAGTATTCTTCAATGCTTCGGTCTCTGCAATAAATCTAACATTCATGTTGGCCAATTTCTGTTCACTGGCTTTTGTCATATTCAGTTCTTCTCTGACTGAGATCAGCACGTCATGAGTTCCCCTCAGATCTTCTTTGTTTTGGGCCAATTCCCTCTGAAGGCCTTCATTGGCATGAAGAATGGCTTCGCATTCATCTCTCTCCCAAGCCAATGAAGCCTTCAAAATGTTGTTCTCCCTTCTCAGGGTTTCCTCATCAGACTCGGCATTTATGTGCAGGGACGAACGCTCAAGACCGCGCATTGCCCGCACATATTTGACAATACCCAGTCAATTTCAGATACTTAAAACAGGAAAAGAGATGTTCAACCAAGGAAACTGTCACTTACCTTTGCCAAATAACTCATGCCTTCATCAAGAAAATTCCCGTTTGTATGGCTATCGAATCGATGATCGTCAGTTTCCTGAACGAAGGCATCGAAGAGCCGGAAAGGAAAATTTGCGTTGAATCGAGGCCACAAGGTCGGTGCTCCAGTAGCCTCGTCATGGAATTTGTTTGATGAAGGCCTTGGAGGGGAAGGCATAGGTTGGTCACGAAGAGGAGAAGGATCTGTGTAAATATTTTCGGGAGAGGAAGATCGAGCTGGACTAGGGTCGCGGACTGGTGAAGGTGCATGCATGGAGCTCGGGTGACTGTCAGATGGCCGTTTCCTCTTTCGAGATGGAGTTGCAGAGGTTTTAGTTTGTTCTCCTTCATTAACAGTTCGAATCCTCACTGAAGCCATTGGAGGATGAACACTCGAAGAAGGTATCCTAAGCTCATCGGGGGTTAAAGGGGTAATTTTGGTTTTCAACTTTTTTACCCGAAGGAGTTGTCTTTGATCTTTGCAGATAGGTCGAGTAGACTCCTTCGAACGTTTGGCGGTACCAATTCGACAACTGGTGGTGTTGGGTCAACGACTGGTGGCGTTGGGTCAACAACTGGTGGTGTTGGGTCAACGACTAGTGGCGTTGGGTCAAAAATTGGTGGTGGTGTTGGGTTGACAGTTGGCAGCACTGATTCGACAGTTAGTGGTATTGGATCGACAGGTGGGGGTATCGGGTTGACATTTGATTCAGTTTCAGAAAGACCTTCAGAATCTGATGGTATAAAAATCTGTTTGGGCTTTTGGGCGGCCCTCTTTCTTCGACGTGGTTGGAGGCTTATTTCTGGTAAAATGGGCTCTTCGGCCTCTGGCTCAATAGTCTGAGATTCAACATTGGCTTGAGGTGCTTTGGTAGGAGGTGTCTCAGTAGTTGGTTTGAATTTTGAGGAGGCTTCCGGTTGTGAAGGTTCAGCACCGACCTTTGCAGATTTTCCAATTACATTATCTTCGGATGGGACTTCTTGTTGGGAGGATTCGACAGTGACTTCTACGGACTTTCCAGCTAGAAAATCCTCCAACTCCTTCACCTCCGAAGACGATGGTTTAATCAAAGTTACTATAGAAGATTAACAGTTTTACATCAAAATCCACACTACAGCAATTTTCAAAATATAGATAAAGTAAATCCATACTTACATTTGTGGTTGTATAACCACGCTTACTTAGAAAGAAGTCCGTATTTCCATTCTTCCTTGGGGAAGTTGTCGAATAGTTCCATCATTTTGGCCTCGCGTTCTTCAGAAATGTCTCCAAAATCGGCAGAAATCTTCTCATCAGTAGCCCAGTTCGATAAGGCGGAAATTTCAGGTCCCTTGACGTAAAACCATTTTTCATGCCACCCCTATTGCTCGAAGGAGTGTTCACCAATGAACGTTTTTCAAATTTCTCTCCTGTTCTCGATGCTTGCTTACTTATAACTTTGAATCCTTTTTCGCGAGATTGACCAATTTTGTAAACAGTAAAAAAGAAGTCTAGAGTGGGTTCGACTCCGACTTCATAACAGAACGCAATGAAGGCCAGAATGTGAATATAAGAATTTGGCGCTAATTGGAAGAACCCAACGCCGACGAAACCTAGAATGGTCATCAGAAACGGGTGTAGAGGGAACCTAATTCCTTTCTCGAGAATTGTCACTTGGACAGCCGTCCATCCTTCAGGCCTCTGATACATTCTTTCCTCAGACCTAGGAACTCTTATCAGATGAGTATCCGGAATATGGCATCGATCTCGAAGCTTTCATAACTCAATTTCGGTGACAGTGGATACATTATTCGCATGGATAAACATTTCCTTGCTTATAAAGAATTCAGAAGGGGTAGGCCGGGGTTTCGAGAGTACTTTATTCTTGCTAGGGGAAGCGATTGGAGGGTTGGAGCTCGAAGCCTCTATATCAGGGTTAGGTTGAGCGATCATGAGGGAGGCCTTACGATAGGGGAAGTCTGGTTTCTACTAATGACCACCATTGTTGGCGATTTATAGAGAAGGCAAGAAAAGCTCTGGAAGGAAGAAGGGAGTTTGAGAGTCTGAAATTCAAATTGGCAGGTAAAACTGTCAAATTTGGTAAAGTTTACCTTTTATACTGACGGTTACCCAGTAATCGAGGGCGGCACATTAAATTGACAGTCATGATCACGAATTTGAAAGGTTGCATCCAGATTGAGTTTTAGACATTTAGCAGGTTGGACTTTTCAATTGGGTTTCCGATTTTAATCCATCTTTTCAATTTATTTTTATCCTTAACCGTTTGGGCCTTGGTAAATTTCAGTTTGAACTTATTTCAATCCTATCCAACCCAATAAAGTCATAGACCACTTATAGTTTTCCATTAAATATCCTATTTAATAGAAAACTAAGGGCAATGTTGGTCATGATATTCCTCTATTGGGCCTTATGGATTGGGCTTAGTTATTTAATTGGTCCGTTGGGTCTCCACTATTGGGTCTTAAAGTTATTGGGCCTAATCCTTACATTATATCTCTTTAATATTGGACCGGGTCAATGTGATGGTCTATTAGATCTTTTAATATCTAAGTCTTTGACTTGTAATGATGAATGTTGGGTCATGATATTCCTCTTATTGGGCCTTATGGATTGGGCTTAGTTATTTAATTGGTCCGTTGGGGCTCCACTATTGGGTCTTAAAGTTATTGGGCCTAATCTTTACATTATATCTCTTTAATATTGGACCGAGTCAATGGGTTGGTCCATTAGATCTTTTAATATCTAAGTCTTTGACTTGTAATGATGAATAAGGAAGGCTGTTGACAAAAAGTCTGCAGATCATTAATGTGGATGGGATTATATCCGGCCGGCGACATGTACAGTGGGAAAAAGGTGACAACCTGCATGCATCCGGCTGGGATCAGATAGGAGTAGGGGGCTGTGTCAGATAAGAGTTGGTGGCACGGTAAACCAGGCAAGAGAGTATAACCTAACAAGGAAATCTCCAAGAGAAGGTACGCATACACATAACACACATTTTCTAATCTCTCTAGCACTAGACATTTTATCCTCCATTGTTAACCCTTGTAACGGTCTAGACTGATTCTCACGCCTGAGCTATCCCCCAACGGTCCATCCGTCAAGCTTTTGGTGTTGACTGTGTTTACTGTGCAGGATCGGGGCGTCTTATGTGATTGGGACGTGGAAGAAGATCTTGGCGTTAACACTGGCATTACCCAAGTGATTCTGCACAATGATTCAATGAGAACACAAGCGTCCAAAGGCTCCTCATGGTCTGAAAATAAAAGAGAAGATGTTCCACCATCTCTTCTTCACAATAGCCCATAAGACCATAACACATAAAATTGTGAGACAATGTGCTCTCAAGTTTAATCATCCACTTTAATTTGGACTCCTCGGGAAAATACAATATGTATATCTTGTTCAATCACACCATGTATAAATTGGACGAACCGAACCCACTGAAATTGCAAGGCTCAAATCCTCTTTCGAGATGGTAAGCAAGTTAAGGTCCGGATCGAGCATTAAAGCGATGATAAAAATCGTAACAGTAATTTTCTGAAGGAGCCTTTCCATAGAACCAGACAAGGTGACACCTCCCATTCTTTGGCCCACCGGAACCACCTTATCCTCTGACGACAAAACAACCAGTAACAATGTCAACGGTTGTAGGAGACAGAATGAACCTTCTTGTACCTACTTTGGGTGGATCCCCTTTGGGTAGATCCCAAAAACCGCCAAATCGAGGAGTCGCTTGATCTGCAGTGTGGCCAATTTTTTTTTCTTTTCTCTTTTTTTCTTTTTTTTTCTTTTCAGGTACCTCGAATCTTTCTTTCGTCTTCCGAGCCCTATTACCTTGATTATATCTTGGTTTTTTCCCCTGGAATTCATCAAAAAAGGCTATAATTTTCGTGGTGAAAGAGAATTTGTTCCAAACGGTTGATTTGTGGAGTAACAAGACTTCAAAGGAATAGAGGGAACAACCCCTAGGTAGCCAAAGCCAACATGATAGAACCCTAGGGGGCCGAAGCCAACATGGCCAAACCCTAGGGGGCCGAAGCCAACATGGTCGAACCCTATAGAGGATTTTTTTTAATGGATGAAAAGAATAACCCTTAGGTGGCAGAAGCCAACATGGTCGAACCCTATAGGCAATTTTTTTAAGGATGAAAGGAACAACCAAGGAGGCCCCGTTTCTCAATGATTGGGGAAGGGCTCCCCTCCTTTGGTCTTTTCGACGTCTTTTGGAAGCATGTCCAAACTTATGACCGTACAACTTTTCCTCCACCAGAGAAGGAAGGCTTGTTTCTATATCCAGCGGCTTGTGGAAGATTTGGGTGACTTTCCCCATTCTGTTTGCATTCACCGCATATGTATAAAGAAACCAGATTACCCTTTTAGTCCCCTTCACTTTTTGTCTAATTCATGTAGCCACCTTCAGGAATGGCATCATTGGATCAACGAGATACTTAGGAATGTTGATTATGTGGATGTACTAAAGAAAAAGCTAACATTCTTCGTTGCATCCAGCTATGCAGGGACCTTTGTATCCAACAGGACCATGGTGCTTCTCTACATGCGTATTCATCATTTCTTGGGGGGAATACACCTCTACTCTAGAGACTGTCTATGTCATCTATCAGTAAGCATTTTTCCCCTGCGCGTGAGTCACACCTTTGGTGAGATGATCGCGCAAAATATTGTAAGTGTCTGAACACTTCGTGGGGCTTGATGTTTTGCAAGCCTCAAAAATAAAAGTCCTAGGAGAGGGAACCTCTAGGGGAGCAAACCCTAGAAGGGTGAACCTTAGAGGAGCTCTCCTGGAATATTTTAAAAATCCAAGAAGTCCATGAAGACCTGAAAGCCTCGAAGGCTTGATAGTCTCGAAGACCTGCTGATAGCCTTGAAGACCTGCTGATAGCTTCAAGGGCCTGATAACTTTGAAGGCCTGATAGAATCGAAAGACCTGATAGCCTTGAAGACCTGATGATAGTCTTGAAGACCTGCTGATAGCCTCGAAGGCCTGATAGCATCGAAGACCGGAAGATAGCCTTGAAGACCTACTGATAGCTTCGCAGACCTGCTGATAGCCTCGAAGGCCTGATAGTCACGAAGACCAAGATTTAGGTATTCCTCTATCTTCAATTCGACAGGTCATGGCCTTTAGATCATGAACTTTCATAGTTTTATTTTTTTTCATTTCCTGTATCAGAAAATTATGTGCATATATTTCATACAAACTAACACTTGAATCTATACTTTCCTCTTTTTTTTTGTATATATATATATTTTTATAAATCAGAAGAAATAATCAAGTATATATGAAAGTTTGACAAATTTATTGATAATCAAATTGCTTTTAACGAAAAGCATAACGTTTCATATACTAAATCTTGTTTTTGTCGACGAAAGCATAACGTTTATCACTTTTAGAGATAAAGCTTAACTTTTTCGGGGTTGAGGGCTTATACTCAGGCGCCTCAATTACTTTTATTAAAGTTGAAAGTATAATTTTTTGGGTCTGAGGGCATATAGTTAGGTGACTCATTCACTTTTGATGATAAAGTGTAACACTCAGGTGCCTCGTCACTTGGGTCGTCCAATTTCTTGGCAAGTGTAGTCTACGAGGACTTGAAATCGGGTGCCTCGTCACTTGGGTCGTTCAATTTCTTGGCAAGTGCAGTCTACGAGGACTTGAAAATGGGTGCCTCGTCACTTGGGTGGTCCAATATCTTGTCAAGTGCAGTCTACGAGGACTTGAAATCGGGTGCCTTGTCACTTGGGTCGTCCAATTTCTTGGCAAGTGCAGTGTACGAGGACTTGACCACCGTTTAGAGTGGACCACCATCCTGGGTATTTTTTTTTATTATTCGTCAATTCTTGTGCCTCCTCCCTTGGTCATCCAATTTTTTGGCAAGGGATACCCCTGAGGACTTAAACCACCATTTTTGGGGGACCACCATCTTGGGTGGATTTTTTAACTCATCTGTAGTTCAGAGTTTTTTCTGATGGTACGTAGAGCCAGTATTTGAGTTCTTGACTTCCGGGACTGCACCATGAGTGATAGTGTTGCACGTTTCTTCTCATAGTTCAATCTCTCCGGCCGCCAACTTCTCATGGTATATCCTCCGCAGACTATAACATTCCGTAGTGGAATGTCTTGTATATTGGTGGTATACACAGAAGTCCGGCCTTTTTTCATCTCTTCCGTTACAACCAACCGGGGCCTTGGAGACTCCACCACTCCGTGCTCAACCCATTGTTCATACAAGCCCCTGAATGCCTTTTCGCTGCATGTGATAGTCTCTGGAACTGGCATTGTGGTATACTTGTCACCATGTTTTTCTCTGCTTCGCTCAAATTTCTCATTCTTTTCCCTCTTGCCCCCTTGTGGTTTTTGACCGAGAATCGCATAAAAGCCACGATTCTTTGTCCTCTTGCTTTTCCATGTAACCCATCGCATGGCTATTGGGAAATGTCATGATTCCTCCCAAGTCTTGTGCAAAAGATGAGAGGGTCGCAAATGAATCACAAGCTTTGGTAATGAGGTGGGGCTTGAAGGCGTCTAAAGCACCATTGTTGCATATGCTAACCAAATTCTTTTCTTCAATTGGCTCTGCACACTTCTGTACTTGGGCCCTGAACCTATCCACATAATCTGACAGCTCCTTATTTGGCTTCTGCTTAAATCGAATGAGCTCGACGATGGTTACCTGTTTCTGCACATAGAAAAATTTCTTAAAAAATTGCAATTTTAGATCATCCCAATCATGGACTGATCCCTTCTCCAAGTTGTAGTACCAACTGAAGGCATTATCTATCAAAGTCTTGTTGAATTCCCTCATCAACAAATTGTGATTGTTCACTTCATCGTATCCTAACCATGGAGACATCGACTCCACGAACCTGGCAATGTGTTCTCTGGCATTTCCTTTCTCCCCATTGTATTTTGGAAATTGCGGGGATGTTTCGATATATACAATAAAGGTAAGGTTGTCTCCAAATATGTGCCGGGGGTAGGGTGGAGTAAAGTCCAACTCGAAGGTCGGGATATGCACTTTATGAAGTTGATTGATCACATCGATCATATCATCCTTTGTGACATATTGACTTGTGGTGTGGACTCTACGTGGTGTTGTGATGTATGGCGGCATTGGTCGTGTGTATGGTACATAAATTGGTTGATGTACACTGGCATCAAGTAAATTTTGTATCGGTTGTGCTTGTAGGTTGGTTCGTTGCACAATGCTTGGGATGGTTGGTATCTGCACTTGTGAAAATGCGGGGATAGTGGTCGGAATGATGTTTGTCTGAAAATTTGGTGACTTTCGATGCGGGTTGTGGGCGTCACCACCATTACGAGGTTCCAAGTGGATGATTGGAACGAACTGATTCTCCATCAATGGAGGTGCTGTCTAATTCTCCTTATTGTTGCTATCGTTGTTGTTGTCCTCCACTCCTGCCAGTTCTCCTTGTGAATTTTTTGGGAACATGGCCTTGAAAGCGGGAATCTGGATCAACTGCTGGCAGAAATTTCCCATTTCTTCTTGCTTCCTCTGCATCTCCAGCATCATAGCCATCATCATCCCTTGTTCTTCCTGTGATTCTTTCAACGCCTTGAGCATCTCCAGTTGCACATCATTTGTCTGCTCTCCTCTTTATTCCTCGATTTGCCTTCCTGCGCCTGTCTGCCTGACATTCGCTGGTTGTTGATCAGCCATGTATGGTGATGTTGAACTTCCTTCCGATGCGTTTTCAGGGATAGGTTGATCGAGATTTAGATTCACGCCTTGGAAAGCTTGACTTGCTTGCCTTGGAACTGGACCCGGTGAGGTAATGCTATTTGTTGGTGAAGATCTTCTGTTGTTCTCCCACTTGAGTTGTGGGCATACCCTTCACAATTCTACACCCCCCCCAGAGTGATGTGAATAAATGTGGGCAAGGAAATCGTACCTTGCTAGGGTTAGGGTTTTGTGTGGTTGGTGAGGAGAGAAATCCATGAAAATCTGAGTAATTGATTGATTGATTGAAGAGGAGAACGACGGTGGGCGATTACTCCAACGACGCGTGGCGAGAACTCCTAGAATCAAGGAACCGTGTTAGGGTAATGAGGATTCAAGAGCCTTCTTGAGTCCTTCAAGTTGAGAGAATGTCCAAACCCCTTTGGTGCTTTTAGGTGGAATCTCCAAGCCTTTAAGTCACCAAAAGGGTCCCTTTGATCTTCCAAGAGTCCAAGTCTTGAGTTTGAAGAGAAGTCCCCTTCCCAATGGAATGGAAGGGGTATTTATAGGGTTCTCGGGAAAGTAGTCACGTGCAAGGCACATGCTTTCAGGGAAATTCTAGAAATACCCTTTAGTCATTAGAATAATGCCCATATTGCCCTGTCATTCTAGACACCAATCCAATCCCTCAATCAATTCCCAAAATGAGTCGCCTCCACGAGTCTTCTGCCTCGGGACACATGGAGGCTTCTCTCGGATCTCGCACATTTATTTCTGACTTTTGTGTTTGTCATTCAATGCTTTAGGTCGTATGTGAACCCTAATTTGTACTTGGGCTCACAGATACCATTTGTTTTTATTGGCTCACACCACGAATCTTTTAACTTCTAAGTTATGTTAAAATAATAAATTTTCATACAGCTTAACAATTGGATTATGGGAAATTATAAGTTCGTCATCAAAGTCGTAAAGAAATTATAAATGTACACTTAGTTATATATGATTTACTTGGCAGATTTTGATTGCAAATATTAATCAAAGATGCAGATATGTAATAATGACCAACATGGCGAAGAAGAAGAAAAAAAAAAATATGTAATCAAATGAATAAGTCAAATAATGTAAGAAATTGACAGCGTTTTGTCATCTTTAATTCTTTGAGCTAAGATGCTATTATCCAGTCTTTGTATAACAATGATATGGTGTTCGAATCCTCCACCGCCGTTAAAATATTTTCCCATAATTAAGGACTTAAATATATATATATAAAAAAAATTACCTTCGATACATCAACATGTGTACACTTTACATAGGGTTATCTATATATTGTTATTTTTATAAGTTAGATATTTCTCCATGTTTTATATATAGATATATATACCTATATGCATATAGGTGTAAGAGTAATTCCTATTCATTTGAGAAGAATCTATTAAAAATATATCTTTTACGTATAGAAATATCAATTCTCATAAAGAAAATTTCTTACATTAATTTCTACATTACTATAAAAGAAAAGTCTTTTTTACGGATACCAATATAAAATAACACAGCAGTTTTAATATGTTTGTCATTATAATTTTACTATTTTATATACCATCATTATTAAATAATAATTCATAATATTTGTAAATGATGAGTCTATTTTGTTATATGAATGATAAGCAAGCAAAAGTATATAAATATACACATGAGAGAAAGTAAAGTGTGTTGATAAAAGTTCTTAGTCGTCCACTTCAAATTAATTCATGTCAATTGAGTTGGTGCAGTCTCCACTTTTGGCTTTCAATTTCAAACAAACAGTAGTAGTAAAAAGAGAGAGGGGATAACGCGGGGCACCCATTCTCCCTCCCCTTCTGGAAATATAAGAACATGATTACTATAGTAGTTGTTAACGCCAGGATCTTTCTTTACGTCCCAATCACTAAAGACGTCCTGATCCTGCATAGTAAACACAATAAACACCACAAGCTTGATGGCCGGACCGCCGGGGGATAGCTCAGGCGTAAGAGTAAGTATGTCTGTTCACGAGGTTAACTCAAGAGGATGATAAAATCTAGTGTGATGAGATAGATTCTTCCATTATCAGTTGTGTGAATGTATATATATCAAAAACGTACCTTCTTGTGAAGACTTACTCGCCAAGAGATAATATCTTTGCCTGGATTATTGTACCACCCACTACTATCTGACATATCCCCCTGATCTGATGGGTTTTGCCGATTGCATGGAACTTATCCTTCTTTTTTGGCCAATCGCTCACACCGCCTACACCGACTATAATCCCATCCACATTAATGCATGGCAGATATCTTGGTCAACTGTCATACTATATCATCATTACAAGTCAAAGTAATAGATATTAAGTGACCCAATGGGTTAATCCAATGAACCGACCCGGTCCTATAGGATTAAATAAAGCTAACACAATGATTGGGCCCAACGAACCCCATGGCTTAATTATAAAAGCCCAATGAATTTTATTAATAAATGAGCCCAATCTACCCGGCCCAAATAGGAGAAATATCATGACCCAACATTACCCCCTAGTTTTTTGTTAAACAAGATATTTAATGGAAAACTATAAACGGTCCATTATATCAGGATTTATTAAAGGCCCAAAATAGGAAATAATTGACACATACCCACTTTAATGCAAAAAATGGGACATGGAATGGCTGAACGCCCAGAGTAATAGGCCCAATCAATAAAGGATTGAAATTGAATAGGATGGACCAATAATTAGAAACCCAACTGTGAGGCCCAATCCGATAAGATATCCAAAGGTCGTCCCAAACACGCCCCATTCGAATTCTCATCACTACTGACATTTAATGCGCCGGCCTCGTTCCCTGTGTAACCGTCAGTATAAAAGGTGAACTTTACCAATTCTGACGGTTTTACTAGCTAATTTGAAATTAGAACCTTTGAGCTTTCTTCTCCTTCTCAAAAATTCTCTCTCTAGCTTTCGAAACCTCAACAATGGTGAATCCAAACCAGACTTCTCCAGTTTCCTCTCACTCGAACCCTAACCAAGAGGGTTCGAGTTCAAACCCACCATCTCCTACTGATTTCTTCAAAGATGGGAAAAATTTCCTCATGCCAACATTGCATCCACCATCACAGAATCCGAAATCGTGCCTCCGGATTCGATACAGATTAGGACAACCACGCCATAAGAGCTCCCTTTCCGAGGAGCGAATGTACCAATGACATGAATGCATCTTTGGGTCGCCATGCCTGCCACTTTTCTAGAAAAGGGGATTCGCCTACCCCTTCACGCCTTCGTCGTCACCCTCCTAGGGTTCATAGGAGTGGGCTTTGCTCAGCTGGTGCCCAACTCCTATATCCATATACTGGCATTCATTGCCTTCTGCCACGAGTTAGGGGTTACTCCCTCCGTCGACCTTTTCTTCACCATTTTCTCGGCCAGTAGATCCCGAGAACGAGGGTTTAAGATGCTGAGCAAACAATCTCCGCGCCCAAACTCTAAATTCGAGAAGAGGCCCCTGATGAGCACCCCTTCGAGCAACAAAGGCTGGCACGAGAAATGGTTCTTCATCACTGGACCAGAGATCTCTTCTCTTCCAGACTGGACCATCCTAGACCGGATCTCTGCTGACTTTGGTGACATTCCCAAGAGCGTGAAGGAAATGGGAGACTTTTGAAGAAGATCCTCCACAAGAATGGAGTTTTACCTCACGACCAAACAAACTGGTCAGTATGATCATAAATGTAAGTCTCGAATAACTCGCAATATAATTTTTGAGGTATTTATGTGGCAAGGATTTTAATATGTGATTACTTACGGTGTCCCGATCAAACCAACTTCCCTAGAAGTGAAAGATTTGGGAGATTTTCTGGCGGGGAGGACTTCAGAGGCTAATGAAGAGCTTCCCTCTTGAAGAGCCTTCCGAACCAAACCCCCTACCTCCGACCCAAAGACCTACCCCCTTGAATGATGAGCACAGAAGCCGGCAGGCCTTTCATTCTGAAGAAGTCCTCCGACCTCTGCCAAGAAGGAAGAAGGCTGCTAAAAAGGCCAGAACTACCCCTCACGAGATAGATCCTGAAAGCGACAAGGAGGTTCTTCCCGAAGCAAACCCACAATCAACTCCTCCAACTGACCTTGTTACCACACCTTTTGAACCAGCCCCAATAAAGAGGAGTCTACTTGACATACCTCTACACGATCGGGCGAAAGTCCTTCGTGCCAAAAAATTAAGATCAAAAATAATTCCCCTCACCGCCGAAGAACTCCGCGTCCCTCCAACTTCAACAATTGATTTCAACCGAAACCTAAACACTGATCTTTCGAAATGGTCGAAGCCGACCCTCATCGTGTCGAAAAAGAAAACAACCTTTGGACGATGACCGGCCAGTTCAACCTCCGCCCTTCTTCAACTTCTTCGAGTCTATACTGCTTGATCTCCTTCCCCAAAGGCGGCAGACATGCGGATCCCTCAGGATTCATGATCCAACTGTGCCTTCTCCTCCAAAGACACACGACTCACCGAATTTCAAGCGAGGATGCCATGGGCTCGCCAACTATGTGGCCCCGATTCAACGCCAACTTTCCCTTTCAATTTATTCGAGGCCTTCGTTCATGAGACCGATGACCACCGATTCGAGAACGAAAGACGAATGGGGACTTCTTAATGAAGGCATGAGCTACTTGGCAAAGGTAAATGGCTCTCCCTCCCTTTGCTTTCCATACTTATCTTCGTATTCATATATCCGAAAATTGATTAAATAAAACCGAACATGCATGTGCAAATGTCAGATTCAAGCGTCTACGTTCAAGATCTCTCGAGGCTGAATCCGAAGAGGAGGCGCTGAGGAAGGAGAACTCCATCCTGAAGTCTGTCTTGGCTTGGGAAAGGACCCAACGTGAAGGCATCCTTCATACCAATGAAGGACTTCAGAAAGAGTTGGCCCAAGCCAAGGAAGATGTGAAGGCCTCCAAGGAAGAACTGAAGTCGACTAAAGCACAGCATGCTGAAATCGTTAATATGAACGTCGACTTGGTTCAGAGGAGTGAACTAAGGATGAACAAGATCAAGGAGCTGAAGGTTAACGCTAAGATCTTGACCAAGACGATCCATAAGCTTGAGCGGGAAGAAACCCGTCAGATGAATATACGGCAGCAGCTCGAACAAGAAATCCGAGAACTCGAGGCTCTTCGGGACCTTGGGCCTCCTTTGACTGATGCTCTTCGCAAAGAGATATGTGAAGAGTACCGGAACTTGGATGAAATTAATGGAGAAATAATGAGGATTCATACGGAAGCTACGAAGCTCTGCCGGAAGTCGTGGTAAGGAAAAGCTGATCAAAGCCAACTTAGATCCATACTTGCTCGACTCTTGAGGATGATGAGGTGTCTTTCGAGGCAACAACTTTTGTTTCTCTTCGATTTTATTTAAAAAATACTTGTAAAAATTTTCTGTTATTTTCCCTTTTTGTAAATAAATTAAGTATTAATGAAAAGTGATCTTCTTCCTTATGACTTCAGTATATTTTTACTTCCTGCCAATACTTCAATATGAATTTATAGGGACAAATGTACAAAAAACCCCTTCAAGGATTTAACTCAAATTGCTAATTAACAATTAAGCATGTCATATAACAGATAAAGTGAAATGAAGGAACGAGGCATTCCGAACTCAACACTTAGGAAAAATTCAGGTAATAAAGTAAAGAGATACTCATTCAGTTACCGAAGTGTGAGACAGATCTGCTTTATTGTGAGTTTGTTTACCCCAAAAGGCCTAACAACACCGAAAGATAACATTCGCCTACCACGAAGGGCCTGACGAAGTTTAAGTGTCGACCATTGCCTACCACGAAGGGCCTGACAACGTCTTGAAGATGACACTTGCCTATCGCGAAGGGCCTGACAATGCCAAGTAGTGGCGACAATTGCCTACCCCGAAGGGCCTGACAATGCCAAGTAGTGGCGACAATTGCCTACCCCGAAGGGCCTGACAATGCCAAATAGTGGCGACAATTGCCTACCCCGAAGGGCCTGACAATGCCAAATAGTGGCGACAATTGCCTACCCCGAAGGGCCTGATAATGCCAAATAGTGGCGAGAATTGCCTACCCCGAAGGGCCTGACAATGCCAAATAGTGGCGACAATTGCCTACCCCGAAGGGTCTGACAATGCCAAATAGTGGCGACCTGCCAAAGAGGCTACCATCGAATGGTCTGCGAGTCCTCCCGAACCTCCTAACACCAATGAACTGAGCAGCAACAGAGATAAAATTTGTTTGAGAGAAAAGAGAAACTTTTATTGATGATGATGTAAATATTTACAGACTTCCGATGTACTGACATTGAATCTACTGAAATTACTTTCTAAGCCTGCCAGCGTGCCAAGTGTTTTTGATTACTGAGCCATCTAATGCCTTCAACCGATAAGTCCCCGGCTTCGGAACTTCAGTGATTTCATATGGTCCTTCCCAATTTGGCATCAACTTTCCCAGATTCTGAGGCGTAGATGCTTTGACTTCTCTGAGGACAAAATCTCCTACTTCAAATCTGCGAAGCTTTACCCCTTTATTATAATGCTTAGCCACTCTTTCACCGATAGTCGCCAATTTGATTAAGGCTATCTCGACTTCTTCCAAGAAATCAAGATTGGTCTTCATTTCTTCTTCATTGTAGATCTCTCTGAAATGACTAACTCAAGACTTGGAGATCCAATTTCAACTAGGACTAAGGCATCGATTACCATAAGCCGATCCGAAAGGTGAATCCCCGTTGTAGTCCTTGAAGTAGTTCGATAAGCCCATATAAAGACACTTAGCGCCTCCTCCGGCCATCGCGCTTTAGCTTCGTCCAACCTACGCTTGATCCCATTCAAGCAGCGCTCATTGGTTACTTCAACTCCGTCTGCTTGATCGAGGATGAGACACATCAAGTCTTTTCATCTTTGGATCCCCAATTCTGCCAAAAATGCTTCAAACTTCGACCCCACAAACTGACGTCCATTATCCGATACCATCACCTTAGGAATTCCAAAACGGAATACCACTGATTCTTTCATTTAATTTTAAACACTTACATTCAGTTATTAACCTAAGTGGCTTTTGCTTCTACCCATTTGGTCCTATAGTCTATAGCAACTATAACAAAACTGACCTGACCTTTTGCTTTTGGTAGTTATTGACCTAAGTGGCTTTGCTTCTACCCATTTGGTCATATAGTCTATAGCAACTATAACAAAACTTACGACCTTTTGCTTTTGGTAGTGGACCCAAAGATATCAACCCCCTGACAAATGAAGGGTATAGGAGATAAGATCGAGTATAGCTCTTCCGGTGGTGACGATGATGAGGTATGGACTGTTGAGTTGGCACTTCTCGCACTTCTTGACGTACTTTCGATTGCTTCCTTGAAGATAGTATGCCAAGAAGTACCGACGAAGCACTTTATAGGCTAATGACTTATGACCATATGGTCGCCACAAATGCCTTCATGCACTTCTCGGAGAAAGCATATCAACCGGGATGGAGTCAAACATTTCAATAATGGAGCGGAAGGCCCTTCGGAAGAGATCCCCATCAATCGTAACAAAATTGGCACTTTTGTACTTGATTTTCTTGGCGACATCCGATCCAGAAGGTAAGACGCCATCGACCAAATATTCCGTGTAGGAGTCAACCAAATGATTGGTTGATCAATGCACATTACCACTTCATGATGAACACTAGGATGTTGCAAAATTTCCAGGTACATCGATACTTCAAAAACATTAACATCCGTAGTGGCTAATCTGGTAAGTGCATCAGCAATGGAATTGTTGTTACGCTCGACCCCCTGAAACTCGTAGGATTGGAAATACTGAAGTCGTTCCTTCAATTCTGCTAAATACTTGATCATTCTCGGACCTTGAGCTTCGTATTCCCCAGAGAAATGTTTAACGACTAACTGAGAATCACTGAAGATGACTATTCTCTGCACTTCAAGACTCTTCGCTAATCGTAACCCTGCAAGCACTGCCTCATACTCAGCTTCGTTGTTCGTCGCTTTGAACTGAAATCTGATGGCCTGCTACACCTTGAATCCCTCCGGACTGGTCAAGATAATCCCTGCTCCACTGATGTCCGAAGTAGAAGACCCATTTGCATACAGCGTCCATGAACTCTCCTTCTGCTGAAGAACGACAACTGCTTTGTCAGATCCTTTAGCCTCGACCACGACTTCATCAGCTTCAGAAAACGAACATTCAACCATAAAATCAGCCAAGGCTTGCCCTTTGATGGCGGTTCGGGGATGATATTCAATAAAGAATTGGGACAACTCCATCGTCCATGCAGCTAGTCTCCCCGATACCTCCGGTTTGCCCATAATCTTCTTCAAAGGCTGATCTGTGTATACTATTACCAATCTACCCTGGAAGTATTGCCTAAGCTTTCAACTAGCAGTTATTAAAGCAAAAGCAAAATTTTCAACATTTGGGTACCTTGTTTCAGCATCCCGAAGGACATGGCTTATATAATAAACCGGGTGCTGCTTACCCCCAACTTCACGCACCAAAACCTCTCCTATTGCCAACGAACTAGCTGCTAGGTACAAATATAGAGGCTCGACAGAGCAGGCTTCACTAAAAAGCGCTACCAAGATAAGTAGGACTTGATGCTCGAAAGGCGTCTTCACACCAAGTCCATTGGAACGTTTTTGCATTCTTCAGCCCTTTCAATCTGTCAAAAAATGGCAAACACCTTTCTGCTGACTTGGACATGAACCTCATGAAAGTCGCAATTCTTCCAAATGACGTTGAACATCTTTAAATGACTGAGGAGTCTTCATGTTCAGGATCGCTTGAATCTTCTCTGGATTGGCTTCAATTCCTCTTCGATCGACAAGATAACCTGAAATTTGCCAAAGACCTGCATCGAAAGTGCACTTAGTGGGATTCAGCCTCAAGTTGTGATGACGAATGGTCTGAAAGTATTCCTCTAAATCATCCAAATGCTTATGCACCAACATGCTTTTGACAATCATGTCATCCACATACACCTCAATGTTCCTGCCCAACTGATATCTGAAGATATGGTTCATCATCCTTTGGTACGTGGCTCCGGCATTGATGAGGCCGAAAGTCATTTTCTTATAGGCATATATTGAACGATGCGTAATGAACGCCGCCTTCTTGGATATCCTCTTTACACATGGAGATCTCGATGATACCCGGAGAATGCATCCATAAAACTTAATAAAGCATACCGAAGTGGCATCAATGAGTTGATCGATGGGGGCGTGGTAGAAATCCTTCTGACGGGCCTTGTTTAGATCAAGATAATCAATACATACTCGCCATTTGCCATTACATTCGGACCAAAGACCACATTAGCCATCCACTTCGGGTAGTCGATCTCAAAGATGAAGTCAGCTGCCAACAGTTTTGCAATCTCTTCATCTATGATCCGTTGACGCTCCGGTGCAAAGATCCTCCTCTTCTGCCGCACCGGCTTCTTTGACGGGTCTACTTCCAATCGATGCTCAGCAATGTCCCTGCTCACTCCCGGCATATCTTGAGGTTCCCATGCGAATATGTCAACATAGCACCTTAGGAGTTCCACGAGGTTCGTCCGGAGAGGTTCCGGCAAGCCCGAACCTATTTTCACCGTTTTGTCCACCTTGCCCGGGATGAGCTCTATCTCCTCCGTTTCTTCAGCTGGCATGACCAATGGTTCGGAACTACTCTCGGTGAAGGGTTCGATCTCTATCGCCATGGTCTGCTTTTGCTTCGATACCCCCACTCCCGAAGTAATAACAACATTTCTGTAACACCTTCTGGCCAGATCCAAATCTCCTTTCACCTCCCCAACCCCATGAGCCGTAGGAAATTTGATTTTGAAATGAGGTATTGATGTTACAGCTTGCAAAGCAATTAAAGTGGGCCTCCCCAAAATAGCATTATAAGCAGAATCTACATGCACAACATAAAATTTGCAAATAATTTCTACCTGTTGAGGGGCCGTTCCAAATATGACTGGTAGCTCAATGGTCCCAGCCACTTTAACCGGATCATTGCTGAAACCATAAAGAGGAGCCTCCTGCCCTATTTCCATCTTTCGCCCGTCCAGATTCATCCTTTGATAAGCGTGGGCATACAAGATGTCTACAGAAGACCCATTATCTACCATCATCCTTTTCATATCCACCGAACCCACTTGTGCAGTCAGCACCAATGATCCCTCGTGCGGTTCGATGACTTCCGAAGGGTAATCCTCATCAGTAAAGGAGATTACCATATTCGGATAAGGTCTATCAGTCTTCGGGAAGGTACCCGCCACCGACATGACCGAATCCAAATAACTTCGGCGCTTCTTTCCAGCGAGCTTGCCAGAAGTACCCCCAGTGATGACATCTATCACATGCCTTGCAGAAGTGACCGGTATGGCAACGCAATTTGGTTGATTCGGTTGAGCTGCCGGGACAGGTACTCGATCCTGCTGTTGATTAGTTCTGGCAGCCACATACTGAACTAAAGCCCCACCTTGTACCTTTCTTTCAATGAATTCTTTTAAACTGGCACAATCGTTCGTTTCATGACCTGAAGCTTGATGGTAATCGCAATACTTGCGAGGATTCCCTTTTCGGGCTTAATATTATCTCGTGGTGGCTCAAGATAGGTTGATTTTGATCGATCCAAGATAATGATACATGCTCTGTTCGTGTTGAGTGCCGTGTATACGCCCTATTTACCCTCCGGGGTGGAGCGGATTTAACGTCCTCCACCCCCGCCTCCAATTGTTGTACCTCTTCGACCCGCCATCATGACGGTCTTTATTCCCTTCATTCTTTTTCTGATCTCCATTGGTTTTGTCCCGATCTGTCTCCTTAAGCCAATCTGAAGGACGTTTGAGGCTGCTCATGGCTTCCTCCACCACGATATAGCCTTCGGCTTTGTCAAAGGCTTCGGCGAGACTCTTCGGGTGGTTAAACATAAGTTTTCTCACCAACTTTTCCGATTTAACCAGATCTAACCCATTCTGAAACAGTCCCACAGCTTGTAGATCATTCAAATCTGCCACTTGACCGACTACTTCCCGGAACCGCTTCACATACTGGCCCAAAGACTCATTAGAGGATTGCCGAACTTGAGCCAATGAACCAGTTGGTTTTCCCCTTCTTCTGTTGCTCCCAAAGCGAGCATGAAACTTGCTACACATGTCTTCCCAGGACGAGATTGAATCTGAGGGTAAGGTCCCCATCCACTGCCGGGCATCCTTCCTAAGAGTTGTGACAAAAGTATGGCATTTAGCAGCATCGCTAAAGTCGTAATAATCCATGAGTCGGTCGAACGCCTGACTATGGTCGTAAGGGTCCCCCGATCCATCATAACTCTCGATATAGGGCAACTTCTTGGTGGGGTCAGCTTTTTCCCTGAGAATCTCCACGGAAAAAGGGGACGCCTTCTTTACCGGAATGTCTTTGGTTTTCTGGACTTCGGTAAGCTTCTTCCGAAGCTCCTTCAATTCTTTAACCAGATACTCCACGCTTTCTGGTTGAGATGATGCCTCCTTCTCCGGTGATCCCTTCTTCCTATAAGCAGACCGGATTCTTTCAACAGAACCTTCAACTTTAGAGGGGCTTCTCTGAAGACGAGTGTCTACAGGGCGGGGTGCCCTCAGTAGACTCTCGGGAGTATGTCCTCTGGATATACTTCGCCTCTGAACTCGGGCACTATGGCGAGAATGTGCAATGACAAGGACTTTCTTTGCATGTTCTGGAGTGCGATCCCTGGATCGACCTCTTCTTTCGCTTCGCCCCTATCCCCTGGAATCGGCAGGGTGATAAGTCCTCTTTGATCTCTGAAGAGTAGGGCTTCGGGACCTTCTTCTTTCCCTATCTTGGCCCAGACATCGTCGCCACGAACGAAAGGTGTTCCTTCCCACTACGATGCCCTTGCTCTTCGGATTGAACATAGCTGAGCTCTTCATATTTCAATTCCACCATCCGAGCCATCTGCTCAGCTATATCCTGACGCTGCTTCACCAGTACCTCCATGGCTCTATCCGCTTCATCTGCCATCTTAGCCGGTAGGGAGGGCTTTGCATCTCGGGTCATCTCAGAGATCGAGTTCTAGGCGAAGTGCCTTCTACCCGTTTCCGACCATAACCAGATCCCTTCTCCGTTGGGAATACTAGCTTACGCTTCGCTTTGCCTACCGCCTTCGGCCAAGAATCTTCAGGTGACCGTTTGGACGCTGTGCTAGCATGAACACTTATGGTTGGTCCCAAACGATCTTTCGCGAGACATCTCATGATCTTGATTCCGACAATGACCATGGTACCGTCCTTCGTGTAAGTGTTCTACTCTTTCCCATGAAAAATGAATAGAATAAAACACAATCTGTGATTGAAAAGTACTCAAGACACTAGAACTCAGCCCTCCTTCTAGCGCCAATGTTAACGCCAGGATCTTTCTCCACGTCCCAATCACTAAAGACGCCCCGATCCTCTGATATAATAAACACAACAAACAGCTTGGCGGTAGGACGGATCACGGGGGATAGCTCATGTGTAAGAGTAAGTATGCTGGTTCACGAGGTTAACTCAAGAGGATGATAAAATCTAGTGTGATGAGATAGATTCTTCCATTATCAGTTGTGTGAATGTATATATATCAAAAACGTACCTTCTTGTGAAGACTTACTCGCCAAGAGATAATATCTTTGCCTGGATTATTGTGCCACCCACTACTATCTGACATATCCCCCTGATCTGATGGGTTTTGCCGACTGCATGGAACTTATCCACTGCTTTTGGCCACTGTTCACACCGCCGGCCGACTATAATCCCATCCACATTAATGCATGGCAGATATCTTGGTCAACTGTCATACTATATCATCATTACAAGTCAAAGTAATAGATATTAAGTGACCCAATGGGTTAATCCAATGAACCGACCCGGTCCTATAGGATTAAATAAAGCTAACACAATGACTGGGCCCAACGAACCCCATGGCTTAATTATAAAAGCCCAATGAATTTTATTAATAAATGAGCCCAATCTACCCGGCCCAAATAGGAGAAATATCATGACCCAACAGTAGTAAAGTTTTTGATTAGTAATAAATGATCTAATTGGTCTTAACCATATCTATTGCTTGAATACCAATGCTTGTATATAATTCATACAGTTTTGTATGTTTATTTTTCTTTCCCCCTTTCTTAAAATCATACTTTTTGATTTAGTATCTGTGGCATAACTCTTTTTTTTTAATTAAAGTGATAGCTAGTTAACTTTGATACCAATATAATTATGGTTTTATATATCTAATCATTGATTTATAATCCATCTGCTGGATTCTCTTAATTAGTACTTCAATCTTTATTCAAAAACTGTAAAATGTTCTTGTGTATTGGTTAACACATAATCATAGTGAAGCTATGTGTACGTATCCATAAATATGGATCATGTGTTATAAGATAATTAAGTAAGCCGATACTATATATATGTAGTATGTGACAAGTCACTTTTTTTATTAAAAGGTTTAATCGACGCGAGAGGCAAGTACATCCACATTTCTTACTCAATTAAGTTTATATTGCAAGAACATCAACATTTCTTACTCAATTAAGTTTATATTGCAAGTACATCAACCTTTCTTAGTCAAATAAATTTATGTTTCAAGTACTTAATTCGAAAGTTTATCTTTTCAAGTTATTGAAATTATTGAATTGCAATACTTCAGATTCAGTTATTCTTACGATATTAAAAGCATGTCAATGGCATATTTCGACTAGACAAAAGTTGAGATTTATTGATATTATTCATTCATGAAAATCTCACTTAATGTTCTCTAAACCATTTTGTTGTGGTGCGGACTCTTATATAATGTTGTGAACGAACAACCCTTTAATAGGGGCATATGATACCAGACATTATGATTCCGAAGGACATGTAATTTGTCATTAGACTATTATGTTGTGCACAATATAGGGTACTTATGTTAATCCCCTAAAGTACAAGTCTAGGATATATTTCATTTGTAATAGTTGTTTGTACCCATGAATTGCAGTTTTAGTACTGTCAATTCTAGTACAAAGTTCACTGATCATTTGACCTTATATACAAAATGCTAAAACTTGATTTTTAAACTCAAAGCTTTAGGGGGGGGGGGGTGTTTTCAATTAAAATTTTTAAAGACTTTTAAAGTTTGGTTGTATTCAATCAAGATATTTAAAGAGTTTATAAAAGTTTACTGGTATTCAATTACAACTTTTTTAATGTCTTTAAAAGTTAGGTGGTATTGAATTAAGATTTTTACAAAGTCTATAAAAGTTTTTTGGTATTCAAAAAGTCGTAGATTTTTTAGATTTTTATCAAATTGTAGAGTTTAACAGACTTTAGAAGAAAAATTATAACTATCAACCCTTATCCAAAGTCTGACCTTATCTCTAAAGACTTCTAAAGACTTCCAAATATTAAACACAAAGGTGGATAAAAGTAGTTATTAATGAGACTTTGTCTTTTAATGGGTCAAACTAATTATTTATTTTATATGGGCTAATAAGTATTAATATGTGATGGATAAATTAATTTGATAAAATTTGGGCCTTAAAACGGATTTAATTTATATGTGGATCATAAAATCAAATCATATTATAATAAGAGAATTAACAAGATATATTAATAAGTAAAAAAATAACAAAAGACCTAATATGTCTCGCGGTACGTAATCGAGAGAAGAGGGAAAATACACAGTAAATTAGTAAGGAAGAAAACGACAGTTCGAAAGCTTCCAATACAAAGAGAAAAGAAATTTATTTAATAAAGGTGAAACTCTTAGATCAATTGTAAAGATTATGTATGTATATATGTTTAAAGCTTTTGTCTTATTATTAATTATACTGCATGATTTGGTAAAAGGAGAGATTATGTATATATATATATATATATATATATATATATATGAGAAATCATCCGTGTCAAACGTTTGCTACGGACACTGTTCAGCAAACAAGCTCCCATCCGTTGATCTAGACATTTAATGGCTTAGATTGGTTAAAAATTCTACATGCCGCTACAACTTGTAGTGACAGACCCTTTTCTTTTTTGTCCTTAGGCTTATTACATTTATCTTTACCATTTTAATATGTATGCTACAAGTCATGTAATGATGACAGCATGGGTCTCAAATATATGGCTATAATGTAAAGATGAGTTTATTTTTAGGTATACATAATGTAAAAATAAAAGATAATATAAAGATACATAATGTAAAAATAAAAGATAATAATAAGATAAGTCTGAATAAAAGATAAATTTATTTTTATAAATACATAATGTAAAAATAAGAGAAGTTTGAATAAAAGACAAATTTATCTTTTATTCAAACTTATCTTATTTTTACATTATGTATTTATAAAAATAAATTTATCTTTTATTCAGACTTATCTTATCATTATCTTTTATTTTTACATTATGTATACCTAAAAATAAACTCATCTTTACATTATAGCCATATGACTGAGACCCATCGCCGCCATGTACTGTAGCATATATGTATTAAAATGTTAAAAAAGAATGTAATAAGCCCAAGGACAAAAAGGAATGGATCGCCGCTACATGTCAGTAGCTAAGATGTGAAATTTTTGACCAATCTAAGCCATTAAATGTCTAGATCAACGGATGTGACCTTGTTTGCTGAATAGTGTCCGTAGCAAACGTTTACCATGAATGATTTCCATATATATATATATATATATATATATTAAAGCAATCAATATGGTATTGAATTACACGTTCACACAAGAGTGTAAATTTTGTTTTCTGCGAAGAAAAAAAAATTGAAATCATGGAGTCAATAATTAAATGATCAGAAGCCATGTAATAAATATATTATAATATATATGTATTCAAATTCTTAGATAAAATAATATTGTCAGAACTTAAATTTTTTGTATAATATTTTTGTACACAATGGCTAATTAACAATTAATATAAGTTACAAGATATATTAGAAGTATACAAAAGTCTATCACAGTCTTGATAAAAAGTTTATAAAAGTCTGTTACTTATTTCATGGAGTTTATAAAAGTCATTTTAAAAAAGTTTTTAAAGTCTTTAAAAGTCATTAAAATTCAGACTCTACAAAGTTTGTTACTTAAAAAAATTCTTTAAAAATCTTAGTTGAATACACCCCCCCACCCTAAAAGAATTGTTTTGCTAATTATCTCACTAATTAATTCCTTTATTACGTATATTTTTGTTCCATTATATTCAACTGTTTATTTCCTTGTTGAGCAAGCTTTTGTTCACCCTTGCATTGAATATAATATTTTTTAGTTAAAACCGAGCCCGCTGGTACGTCTGCGAAAGATAAAGGAAAATGCAAAGTTGCAGAATAATTTGTTATTAAGCATTTATGCTTAAATAAACATAAGTAGTTATTGTAATAAAAACCTTTAGTGTTATGTGTTGTAATATTATTTGGTATTAAAGTTATGTAAATGTCTATAGAAACTCATATTTAAGTAAGATAATATGTAATCTAAGACATGTTTAAATTAGTAATATGTTGGGATGTATGAATATGATAGTATCGTGAGCACCAAACCTGAGGTAAAGGTAACCCGGATTTGGGGGTGTCACAGCTCCTCTCTTTCTTCTATATCCAAACCTCTATCTCTTTCTCTCTATTTTCTCTTTCTTTCTTTTCTTTTGCTCTCTCTTTTGCTTATAAAAACGAAATGAATAAAATGGCTAAATCACTATAAGAAAAAGGCTTATTAGCGACCGCCTACCTGCGACCGAATACAATCGCAGATAAGTATCTACGACCGACTCCGGTCACAGATAGAGGTCGCATGTATTCTGGACGCTGACTGTACATCGACGACCAATGTTAACGACCAGAATGTCAACGACCGACATATAGCGACCGATGTCGTCGCTCAGCTGAGTCACCGTGAGTCAGGTCTCATTGGTGACGTGGCCCACGTGTCAGCGACCACCACGGTCGCTGAGATCCTCAAGTCACCCGCGGTCGTTGATACGTAATAGCGACCGTCTGCGGTCGTTGCTTCAAATTTTTTTAAAAAATTGTCTATTTTATGGATTTCCCAAAAACTCTATACCAATTTTATATCTCAACACACATCCGTATGTATAAATCACCAAAACTATATAAACTAAATGATCCACGTGCATAAAATCGTAAATTCTGTGAGATGTCATTCTGCGAGAATTACTCATATTTCGGAGCTGATTCACCACTTTTCTAAATTTTGATTTCACTCCCTATCCCTATTTCTCAAACAAACAATATGTCAAAGTTCGAAAAAAATCGAAAAATACAAAAACACGTTTTTAGCGTGAATAGTGATTTTACGCCTTTTCTAATAAAAAACTATTTTATTGGAGATTTCGTCTCCTTTTTCCAAATAAATGCTATGCCGTAATTCAAAAAAGTTCAAAAAAAAAAAAGAAAAGCGCTTTTACGCATTTTATGAATAGTGATTTAGCGCTTTTCTCGAAAATAATTATTTCCCCAAAATTTTTAACACTCTTACATAATCACGTAACACGAAATCGTGGCGCCCCAAAATAGGTATACATCACCTATTCTCGAAGTCGTCAAATACATGGTATGTAATACAAATACAACTTAATTATACAACTGTCGTGTAAAGTACGACAAAACATAAGCTGTGAGTTTTAATACAAATATTATCGTCTAGACAATATTCAAACTAAAATTCAATATTATTACATTTATTTTTCACTATTTCACTGAATAGTGAGGACTACTAATGCTATCATCTAGTCCGTCACTCCATTCCCCGACTAGTCCCTGCTACGTTCTCATTTCCTAAAGAGAACAATAAAAGTAAAAGGGTGAGCTCAACTAGCCCAGTAGGAAATATTATGACTAAGATAATGCAGAATATATTATCGTTAGCCTTCAACAGTGTTAAACTGATACAATATAACAACCATCAAGTTTAAGCATAATGAACAAGCAATCCATTAGAAGAGTCAAGTAAAATATAAAATCTACTATCTTCTATGATTTAAAAGTTTTTCACCAACTTTATAAATTTGAAACTCAAATTTTAATAAATAATCCACATCATTAAATTATCCCCCGCACTACAAGCCAAGGATATTCTTTAGTATCACGACCACAAATTATCCATGCACTACACGGCCAAAGATAATCTTGCTTTCATCAGCTGGTCCCGATCATGCCATAAAATAATTCATCTTTGCACCCTTGGTCAAGAGAATCCATAGCCATAATCATACCAAAAAAGCGTCCATCAATGCACTAGGGGCCAATGAGGACTTTTCCACATCATTTGTAACATTACGGTCATGATTACACCGAATAATCCCTGGTCATAATCATATCAAGTCCATCTATGCACTACAGGCCACAGATGACTTTCAACAAAATATAAACATTAGGATGATGACAATGACATAATAATTCAATAAAACAAGTTCAAGAATTAATTTATCCAAGAATCAATAACGTCCAAATTGTCAACATGATACTGCTTTGTGGAGTAAAATTCAAGAATGCTCAAAAGAATATTTTCATAAAAAGATACTGGATGAAGCGCAAATATCAAAGATATTCCACTAATTTCATGGATTATAGAAGTCAAAACTTTAACCAACTGAGTATAATAAAGAATGGAATAACAAAAGAAATCACCATGCATGCGATAGACCGCACAGACAGGTTATTCCAACAAAATAATAAATAACGGAATCAGGTCCGGCGTAAAATGCATGCATGACGAGGATATTCCAATGTAATAATAAAGAGCGGAATCAGTCCGGCGTAAAACGCATGCATGTGATATTCCAACGAGAATAATAATAAAGAGCGGAATCAGTCCCACAGAGAACGCACAAACATGATATTCCAACAGAATAATAAAGACTTTTAACCGGTGTCGGTGTAGAACTTATGACAGGATATTCCAAATGAATAATAAGGAATGGAATAATAGAAGAATTTCACCAAGTATGCGGTACCCGCAGATGGAGTTATTCCAACATAATAACAAAGAATGAAATAACTGAAGTTGTCTTCATGAAGACGAAAGAAAGAAATAATACCCCTTTCGAATTCAACAAATAATATTCCCTACCTTAAAAAGAAGAGTACTGGATATTGGAGTAGTGAAGTAGCGGAATACTTTTCTTCTTTCTCTCTATAATTTCTCTCTATAATAATTGCTCTAAAGCTTTTGTGAATTGGTGAGAAATGAAGGAAGAATGAGCTTCTATTTATGGGAAAATATAGTTTCGATAATTGCACGTTTTGGGGCTCGAAATATTATAGTATAATACCTTCCTCTTTTTCTTCATTTTTAATTTAGTCCTGCAAATATTATCAATCTTGCACCAACTCTCCTAATAGTAACAAGAATGTGAAACAATAGTATACACATGTGAACAAATAGTTATAATCATGTGAAATAATAGCAATCAATTGCTCATTTATCCGGTTAAATACCCGATTGGTCAATATAACCTCCAGACATCAATTATCATCGAAATAAATGTCAATTTCCACTGACACTAATAATCCCAATACAATGGAACAATCAATTTCATCTTTAATCAACACAACTTATTCATCATTAATATTATAACTCACAATATTTAACAACCAGGTCGTTCCCAGGAAAGAGGGGCCTTTCCGATAAGGATTTTTTCTTATTGGCGCGCAATTAGGTGACCAAACCTCTCCTTGACAGAACTTCTAGATATTGTCAATATTACAGATAATAATATGAATAACTTTGTCGTCTCAATTATTGATTTAATAACAATAAATATTATGCAGATGATAATGTGATAATAATTGAATCAATAATATGAGAGATATGATGCATCAATTACTGTAGCAATAATTAAGTATAACTGAGTGACTTCTTACGTAAGCATCAATAATTAATATCGTGTACTACTATGCAACCACGCATTATTATTGACTTTTTACTACGGGTAGTTCAACAGTTTTAACGGTAACAATTTCGCCGTTATTTTCATAAAGTATTTTTGTCGTTTTCTCAATCCGACAATAATTCCTTTGCGGGATCCACCAATAATTGTACCGTCATACGGATATTCCCCGACAAAAATAATATTCCCCGACCAATCGAATATTATATAACAACTTGCATACTTTGCAAAATTTATAAATATAACCCACAACTATAACATTATATCAAATCCATACCATAATATTTAAAAAATTATTTTGAGAAAATTAAATATTTATTCATAAAATCTGGGGTCTCACAATCTCCCCTCCTTATGGAATTTCGCCATCAAAATTTACGTACGTACTTGGTATGCTTAACAGGTGAGGATACCTTGACCTCACTTCAAATTCTAACTCTTGAGGTATAACCTTTGAGTGTTGAATACGATTCTTCTTATCCAAGATTTTAACACGTATCTCCTCAAACGTTAAATCAGCCGCTATCTCGTCCGGTTCTAAATTAATAATGAGGTTCGGGTCATCCCCATATTTACGTAACATCGATACGTTAAAAATGTTATGAACACACGACATACTTGGTGGTAAAACGAGTCTATAAGCCACAGTTCCTACTTTATCGAGGATTTCAAATAGGCCAATTAAATCGAGGGTTGAGATTTCTTCTCTTCGTCGATTCTTGCTTCTAGAATAACGCCCTCTTGAACCTTCTTAATTCTTCACATTCATCAGCTCTAGGTGTGTAGCTTGAGCGACTTTAACTTTATCGATTAAAGTCGATTCTACTCAGATATTCGTTATCTTCACGGGGTTCGTATATTCGCACTTGTAAACGATACTGCCTTCTACTCAACGCGGCGTCACTACCACGTTCGCTTTTCCATGATGGTATTGAATGATATGATCGTAATCTTCAATAGCTCGAGCCAACGTCTTTAGCACATGTTACGTTCTGCTTTAGGTGAAGAAAATATTTGAGGGTTTAAGAAATGGGTTTTTATCTTTGGGGTCAATACAAAATTCGATTTCACGCTCTAGGGTAGGCTAAGAAGTCTTCAAGAATACGTCAGAAAATTTATTAACAATAGAAATATCATTCAAAACTGTGACTCTCATCCAAGACTTGGATAGCACATGTAACGAAGGTTTTTCCTAACGGAGTTTCAACAGATAAATCAAAGTCTAATTTCTTCGGAGCCAAATTTAAACGTTGAGCGCAAGCAAAAGAGATAAAAGAATGGGTAGAACCGGTATCAAATAAGGTATATACTTCGCAAGAGTTTATAATTAACTAACCCGTGATAACTTCGTTCGATTCCTCGTCACGAAAAATGCTCTCCCTTAAACTACCGAATTTGACTTGTTTGGGACATCCTTTGGCGTCATCATTGTCGTTGGACTTGACTTTGCTACTTCCCTTTGTTCCACGAATCACCGCCGTTCTTCTTCAATTCTCGCTTCTTCTAACTCACGAATACGATCTTACGCTTCTATATTTCGATCATAAAATTCTCCTCAATTCATTACTTAAAACTCTATATGAGTTCATCTCTTGATTTTCAGATTTCATTTTCTAACACTGCCACAAAACAAGGGTTAATTATCATATATTATCTCTATACTCTAACCGACCAATTAAATACCAAATAAACTTAGGTAGGTCATACTAGCGAAAGAATTTCCCGTCTCTCCCCTCCTAGTTCTAGTCTCACATCTTAGCCAGAGATCATATCCCTAAGCTTTGATACCAACTGTGATGCCCCCAAAATAGGTATACATCACCTATTCTGAGTCGTCAAATACATGGTACAGAATACAAATACAACTTAATTATACAACTGTCGTGTAAAGTATGACAAAACATAAGGTGTGAGTTTTAATACAAATATTTTCGTCTAGACAATATTCAAACTCAAATTCAATATTATTACATTTATTTTCCACTATTTCACTGAATAGTGAGGACTACTAATGCTATCATCTGGTCCGTCACTCCGTTCCCCGACTAGTCCCTGCTACGTTCTCATTTCCTGAAGAGAACAATAAAAGTAAAAAGGGTGAGCTCAACTAGCCCAGTAGGAAATATTATGACTAAGATAATGCAGAATATATTATCGTTAGCCTTCAACAGTGTTAAACTGATACAATATAACAACCATCAAGTTTAACTGCAGCAGAACAAGCAATCAATTAGAAGAGTCAAGTAAAATATAAAATCTACTATCTTCTATGATTTAAAAAGTTTTTCACCAACTTTATCGCTGAGACTCAGCTTAATAAATAATTCACATCATTAAATCATCCCTGCACTACAGGCCAAGATATTCTTTAGTATCACGACCACGAATTATCCATGCACTACGGGCCAAAGATAATCGTGCTTTCATCAACGGTCTTGATCATGCCATAAAACAATTCATCTTTGCACCCTTGGCCGAAGAGAATCCATAGCTATAATCATACCAAAACTCGCCCATCAATGCACTACGGGCCAATGAGGACTTTTTCCACATCATTTGTAACATTACGGCCATGATTACACAAAACAATCCTCGGTCGTAATCATACCAAGTCCATCTATGCAATCGTAGGGCCATGAGATGACTTTCAACAAAATATAAACATGAGGATGATGACAATGACATAATAATTCAATAAAACAAGTTCAAGAATTAATTTATCCAGAATCAATAACGCCCAAATTGTCAACATGATACACGCTTTGTGGAGTAAAATTCAAGAATGCTCGTAAGAATATTTCCATAAAAAGATCTTTAGATGAAGAGCAAATATCAAGGATATTCCACTAATTTCATGGATTATAGAAGTCAAAACTTTAACCAACCGAGTATAATAAAGAATGGAATAACAAAAGAAATCACCATGCATGCGATAGATCGCATGCATGCATGAGTTATTCCAACAAAATAATAAATAACGGAATCAGTCCCACAGAAAACGCATGCATGTGAGGATATTCCAATGTAATAAATAAGACGGAATCAGTCCCACAGAAACGCATGCATGTGAGGATATTCCAACAGAATAATAAAGACGGAACCAGTCCCGCGTAGAACGCATACATCTGAGGATATTCTAATGTAATAATAAAGATTTTAACCAGTCCCGTAGAACGCATGTATGAGGATATTCCAATGTAATAATAAGGAATGGAATAATAGAAGAATTTCACCAAGTATGCGGTACTTCGCATAGACAGGTTATTCCAACATAATAACAAAGAATGGAATAACATAAATTCTCTTCATGAAGACGAAAGAAAAAAATAATACCCCTTTCGAATACAACAAATAATATTCCCTACCTTAAAAAGAAGAGTACTGGATATAGGAGTAATGAAGTAGCAGAATACTTTTCTTCTTTCTCTCTATAATTTCTCTCTATAATAATTGCTCTAAAGCTTTTGTGAATTGGTGAGAAATGAAGGAAGAATGAGCTTCTATTTATAGAAAAATATAGTTTCGATAATTGCACATTTTGGGGCTCGAAATATTATAGTATAATACCTTCCTCTTTTTCTTTATTTTTAATTTAGTCCTGCAAGTATTATCAATCTTGCACCAACTCCCCTAATAGTAATAAGAATGTGAAACAATAGTATACACGTGAACAAATAGTTATAATCATATAAAATAATAGCAATCAATTGCTCATTTATCTGGTTAAATAACCGATTGGTCAATATAACCTCCAGACATCAATTATCATCGAAATAAATGTCATTTTCCACTGACACTAATAATCCCAATACAATGGAACAATCAATTTCATCTTTAATCAACACAACTTATTCATCATTAATATTATAACTCACAATATTTAACAACCAGGTCGTTCCCGGGAAAGAGGGGCTTTCCGATAAGGATTTTTTCTTATTGGCCGCAATTAGGTGACCAAACCTCTCCTTGACAGAACTTCTAGATATTGTCAATATTACAGATAATAATATGAATAACTTTGTCGTCTCAATTATTGATTTAATAACAATAAATATTATGCAGATGATAATGTGATAATAATTGAATCAATAGTATGAGAGATATGATGCAAAGAATCATCGTAGCAATAATTGAGTATAAGCGGTGACTTTACGTAAGCATCAATAATCAATATCGTGTTGCTACTATGCAACCACGTGTATTCTTGTACTTTTACTAAGGGTAGTTCAACGCTTTTTATTGGTAACACTTTCGTAGTTATTTTCATAAAGTATTTTTGTCGTTTTTCTCAATTCGACAATAATTCCATTCAGGATCCACCAATGATTGTGCAAAATCGTGCACGATATTTCCCGACAAAAAAAATATTCTCAGACCAATCGAATATTATATAACAACTTGCATACTTTGCAAAATTTATAAATATAACCCACAACTATAATATTATATCAAATTCACACCATAATATTTAAAAAATTATTTTGAGAAAATTAAATATTTATTCATAAAATTTGGGATCTCATATAAACTAAGTCATTAATTGACCTAAATCACATAATACATAATAATATTAATAATTTTTTATTTTATTAAATATTCACAATAAAAACCTATTACAAGGTCATTCGATTTCTCGGGTGGTCTCGAGTCACGTAAGAAACATACGTACGACGTATTACTCATATTTCGGAGCTGATTCACCTCTTTTCTAAATTTTGATTTCACTTCCTATCCCTATTTCTCAAACAAACAATATGTCGAAGTTCTAAAATTCAAAAATACGAAAACACATTTTTAGTGTGAATAGTGATTTTACGCCTTTTCTAATAAAAAACTATTTTTATTGGAGATTTTGTCTCCTTTTTCCAAATAAATGCTATGTCGTAATTCGAAAAGTTCAAAAAAATGAAAAAGCGTTTTCTGCGTTTTGTGAATAGTGATTTAGCGTTTTTCTCGGAAATAATTATTTTCCCCCAAAATTTCTCAACACTCTTACATAATCACGTAACACGTAAACTAGGTCATTAATCGACCTAAATCACATAATACATAATAATATTAATAATTTTTTATTTTATTAAATATTCACAATAAAAACCTATTACAAGGTCATTCGATTTCTCGGGTGGTCTCGAGTCACGTAAGAAACATGTTTAACCCAATGCAACAATTCCCAGAAAAAAGAAATCTCAGCCACCAAATTAGAAGAAATCACTAACTGGTTTCTTACTTATCTAGAAAGTGTTGTCACGCAAGGTGATCAACTAGTTTATACATACACTATCTAAATATACATGTATATTACAACTAAAGTTACAAAATTGAAAGCATGAAGCACATGAAGCCTCTTTCGTCCATTGGTACAGATTTCTAGAGATTTTATATAGTCATAAGACAATTAGTAATATAATTTAAGAAGGAAAAAAATTTCTCACGAAAATCGTCTTACGCAAGCGATCTCAAACATACCCTTAACTGAAGTAACATGTTTAACAAGGCGGAAGGCAAGTAATCAAGCCGTCAACAGATGAGACATGTTTAACCAATGTCACATCCAACAGAGGATGCGTGTTTTACTAATGCGGCATTGCCCAGGAAACAGAAACCAGCAAACATAGGAAACATGTAAAACAATGCCCAGGAAAAGGAAAGTGAAGCAACTGGGTTATTGCCTATACAAACTGCTTTTTCTAAATATCTAATAAAATACAAATGATTTTGAATTTCCCGCTCACTCAATAAATCATCGGGTCATTCAAAGTTTGAGATAAATCACACTGCTCATTAAATACGGTCTTAGGAGGTATGAATGACAATATAAGTATATATATAAAACAGCAGATAACACATATATTAGAAAGATATATCCTAGCCATATTAATTAAAAGATATTCTCTAGCTATATCAGTTTCCATAAAAGATCGTGACACGTAATGGGTCACCATACAAAGCAATAGATTATATTATTTAATCAACCCATCAGCCCAAAAAATATAATCCATGCAATCCATTAAATAACCAACAAGCATAGACAAATTGCATCAACATATATTAAACTGGTTATTAATTATTTTCAACACACCATTACAAAGTTAATTTCAGCCCATTTAATAACTCATACTTTAGCATATTGTCATCATTAAAATTACAAAATATAAAAACCAACAGAAATTGATGACATATGAGTTTGTAAGGAATTGAGATATTCTTGATATTCCGGTATGTAATCCATTTGTAGTTGTACTAATATATCCTCTCAAAGTGTGAGCTAATATAAAAAAAAATAAAAAATATTGTGGTATGATTAGTAATAAATCTAATATTTTGTTAGATATATATGAACGGATTGTTATTTTAGTAGGGTTATTAATTTAAATTTAAATAATTGCTTTACCTTAATGAAAATAAAGTTCTTTTTAGGATGACGTTTTCTTATGGCTCAACTTTTCTTATTAATTTTGCTGAATTGTTGTGCAAATTTTTTTCTCTACATTTGCAAATGTAAAATTATATTGATTGTCAAACAACCCAAAAATAATAAAAACCCTATATTAAACAATCTCGTGCTTGGCATGGGCTTTTGAGCTAGTTGTTATATAAATCAAATGCATGCCCAGCGAGTTAGCCATATGTCAAGGTTTGAAAAATTCCCTTGGTCCACTTTTTGCTTGAAATACTATTGAGTCCTTCAAGTGCCCAATTTTATTCAACAATATGTCAAAGTTTGAAAAATTCCCTTGGTCCACTTTGCTTGAAATACTATTTCTATTGTAGCAAGTAGCAACCTAGTTTGAATGTTCAAAGGGACCAGATTGTTTTGAAGTTTCCTCGAGAGGCAGCTCCACCTAAAAAGTTCTTCTTGTTTTAATTTAATACTCGAAAGTTGGCTAATCCGTTCAAGTATAAAATGGCAATATCTTCAACAAAAAAACAAGTACACAGAATTTCTGAATCAATTGGTTTAACAAATAGTATAATGGAGTTCCAATATTCCCTCTTCTCTATCATCAGTACTTCCCTAGCCAGCATCCTCTTTTTAATTTTGTTGATCAGTAAGTTATTGAAAAGATCCTCGCAAGCAGCTCATAAACTTCCCCCAGGGCCATGGAAGCTACCTCTGATCGGAAATTTGATGCAAGTGGCTACTTCAAATCCGATACCGCATCGCGGTCTCCTTGAATTGTCAAGGAAACATGGACCTCTCATGCATCTACAACTTGGTAAAATTCCTGCTATTGTTGTCTCATCGCCTCGAGTCGCCAAAGAGGTACTAAAAACCCATGATCTTGCCTTCGCGGACAGGCCCGATATGCTACTTGGCAAGATAATGTTGGCCAACAGTAGAGACATTGTTTTGGCTCCCTATGGTGATTACTGGAGGCAAATGCGTAAAATATCCACATCGGAACTCCTGAGTGCCAATAAAGTCCGGTCCTTCCGCAATGTTAGAGAGGAGGAGTCTTGGCAACTCATTGACTCCATCCGATCGTCGTTAGGATCACCTATCAATTATAGTACCAAGGTAACCGGAATGGCAAATGCCATAATTTGTAGGGCGACAATTGGAAAGAAATGCAAGTATCAAGATGAACTCATTGAGGTGGTTGAAGATATAGCCTATTGGGGTTCCGGATTTTTTATGGCTGATTTATTTCCTAAATTGAAATTTCTTGAATACATCACTGGAATGAGGCCTAAGTTGGAGGGCATGAGGCGGAAGCTTGACCATATCTTTGGGCATATCATCAATGAGCATAGAGAAAAGTTGGCAACCAGAAAGGAACAAAATATACACGATGCAGATGAAGATCTAATTGACGTTCTTTTAAGAATCAACGAGAGTCAACGCCTTGAGTTTCCCATCACGTCCAACGACATCCAAGGCATCACTTTGGTAAGCATTCATTCGTTCATCAAATTATATTTCTATTGTTTCTAATATCGTAGAACTAGCTTGTGGTAAATCACGTAGAGAAGTTGGTGTTTTTCTTCACAATACAATAAATAACAGAAAACCTTTCACATGAAATTTGCCAGGATATGTTCACGGCCGGAACTGATAGTACTTCAGCTACACTTCAATGGATAATGTCGGAGTTGATGAGAAATCCTAGAGTGATGGAGAAGGCACAAGCGGAAGTGAGACAAGCCCTCAAGGGAAAGACGATAATATATGAAGCTGATATCCAAGGATTGGGTTACCTAAAGCTGGTGGTCAAAGAAACTCTACGCTTGCATGCACCCGTGCCCTTGTTAGTCCCTAGAGAATGCAGGAAGCAGTGTGAGATTGATGGATACACTATACCTGTAGGAACTAAAGTCATTGTGAACGCCTGGGCAATTGCAAGGGATCCGGAACACTGGGTAGATGCTGATAGTTTCATACCCGAGAGATTCGAAAATGGCTCCATGGATTACATTGGAACTAACTTCGAGTATATCCCGTTTGGTGCGGGAAGGAGAGTATGTGCTGGCATCGCATTTGCTGCCGCAACTATTGAGCTTCCATTGGCTCAACTACTCTACTACTTCGACTGGAAACTCCCCAATGATATGAAGCCAGAAGATGTAGACATGGAAGAATCCAATGGTGCCACTGCTACAAGAAAAATAACTTGATTTTGATTCCCACTTTACACTCTCCAAGCCTGGAGTTAAAGTGAACATTCAACATGCAAACATGATCGAATGCAAGAGAAAATTCCGCTTCATTTACTTAAAGCCCTGGTTTAGAATAACAGTATAAAGGATTAGCCTAGACATTGTTTTATCGATTTTTCTTTTTTTTCTTTTTTTTTGGATTTATTTGTATCAATTTATTGTTATACCCTTGTTTCCAATCAAATATTAAATTGTTATTCGACATTGTCTCCATGGTTTCCACTGCCTCTGACCGCTGACATTCGCCGCAGAGGTCTTATTAAAACAACCTCCCAAGTGCCTAAGCAAATAAAGATAACCAATGGACTCTTTTGACTCTCGGAAACTAAAAACTATCACACATAATTAACTACAACAAAGTTTGGGTACTGTAAATTTCAAAATCAATGTCTTTATTGTTACTTTTTTGAATATAAAAAAATAATAGTCCTGTCAGTTGTCACGCTTTTTGTCTATTAAGTATTAATTTTGTCACCTATGAGGCATATTCTTGTAGTGGTACTTTCTCAAATAGGTCGTCCTATTGCATTTTTTAAAAAGAAACTTAATGATTCAACACAAAAGTGATCCACTTATGAGCATGAGTTGTACGTAATTTTTCTTGCATTGAAGACTTAGTTTGTAGTTGTAAATCATTTGGTAACTAATACTATTCTATTAGTTTATGGTGCAAAATTATCTTTATTAAGAATGTTTTATATTTGTGTTTATGACTTTAAAGTTATATAAAATATGGCACATACTCCACAGAGATCGTGGTGGTCGTGGAGGTCGTGGTAGTGATGAGTGGGATAGAAATTTAGGTACAATAACATCTTCATTGTTGTTTTTATATTATCTTCGTGGATATTCATTTAAATTTATTCATATATTGCGATTGCATAGGTGATCGGTGTAGGACTAACACGTGACTTGCTAATGAATCCACCCCCAGCGCCTCATATATATAAATATGTACTAGTGTTGGGAGTAATGAAGTTATTTTAGATTATGTTTGAAGCATTTAACATTTGTTTTATATAAAATGATGCATGTATATATAATTTAGAATTTTCAAATGTATTAATTTCAAGTGTAGTATTATAGACGCTACTCCTCGTAACACGTTGCTTGGGATCGTGCCGCAACTGATTCTCAAACACTTGGATTAGATGGGCGGATGTGGACGAGCGCACACGCCAACTTATTATAGATGAGTTTCGGGTAAGATGGTATGTGAGTTTCGGGTAAGATGGTATTCATATGTTACTTTATGTCATTTTCATGTTATATTTTATCATTCACATCTAACTTTATGTTATTTATCAATATTGTAATGTGTTTTGTGCAAATATTACTACCGATTTGAGGATCGGAAAGAAGCTCAAGGTATGACCGTTCTTATGCGATATTTAGAGACTAACTAATATATGTGGGTCTACGAATTAGTAGAAGAAAGCGCATAACAAGATGAAAGATGACAAATTAACACATAGAGATGTTCATTCCGATTTTATCCAAGACCGAGGTTTGGGAGTGAATGTGAAGCATTTGGGAGGGCTCCCATTTTAAAAAGCAATCGACACAAGATACAATGTACCGGATCGTAGAGTCGTGTACCTAATTGCATTGGGTCTCGGATCTTTACGACCTATTCAAGGAGAGACTTAACCTGAAGAACCCACCTTCCTGCATAAAGTTTTGGTGACATGTCCATCATAAGAAAGGTGACAGTAGTTATATCTCACATAAGAAATGGGCAATAGCTGTAAGTAATTTAAATTTTATTTTGTTTGTATTTTTAATTCATGTAATTAGTATTCATATTATTTATTATTATATTTTCTTTCAAATCTTTATGTTTTTATGTTAGAATAGGTTTTCTCGACTTATTAGGGATCAGTCTACTCTGAGAGATGTTAGTGGCTAGTATGATACCGACCTAGATCCCTCGACGTGTGAAGATGAGGAGACTACAAAAAATTTGGGCATCTGAGACGGAAGAATTCGTCTCAAATACAGAAGAGTCTGTCTCAAAATTGATTTAGTCCGTCTCAAAATCCGTATCTAAAAAAATTTAGATACGGAAATGCATATCAAATCCGTCTCACAATAATAGATACTGAAACTATCTCGTCTCAAAAACTTACCCATGGGGAGCTAACCAAAACGATTTTTGGCTAGGTTTGGAAATAATTGGCGGCCTACTTTTTAAGTACACGTAATTTGAGATGTAAAAGACCGTCTCAATCTGTTTCAAAATTGGCAACAACTAATCTTCTTCTACATTTTGAGACGCTGGACACCATCCGTCTCAATTCCTTTTCAACTTGGGCGCCAATATCGTTTTAGTGCGCATATTTTGAGACGGAAACTAGTCGTCTCAAAATCTGTGTCAATTTTGGCACCAATATCACACATTCTTTGAGACGGAAAGAATCCGTCTCAATCATTTATTAATAAAAAATTACAAATATTTTCATAATTTAATTTCAAAATCTAAAAATAAATAAGTTCAAAATAATAATGATAATTACTAAAATATTATATATTGACAGTACTAGATAAACTAGATAAGACATACGTAAATGAAGATCTCATTACAAACCATTAAATTATCAGTAATGCGTTCTAAAAACGGGTTTGTAATTGCAACAATACCAAACAAGATAATAACTACCATGATAGGACAAGAACTAGAAATTTCAAAGGATGTACAACTAATTTCAGTAGATCAATTTTTAAACTAATTTGTCAAACCTAAAATCAAAGACACTAATCAAGCATCATCATTCATCAACATCACTTCCAGCTGGGTGACCTTCCTAAATCCCAGAAGCTATGCCAGGGGGCTTATTACAGGTCAATGTAGGGGCCAAGTAGTTTCAGCTAGAAGAAGGGGATGAACCTCATAGGGGTTAAATAGGAGCAATGATGAAGAACAACTATGGGTCTAGTAGACTGATTAGAAGAGAAGAAAAGCTCAGCCATATATGGCCAAACAAAATACCCGAAACCAGTCACCTGTAGCAAAGTACTGAGGTTCTTAAAGATAGTAACAGTTAGAGTGAAAGAGAGAGCTTCGGCTAAGATAAGGCAGAGGAGAAGTAGCAGTTAAGGCAGACAATTTTTCCTCTTACCAACCGAGTCAACTATCACTTTCAAATTAAAGAAAAGTTAATGTTAAACTACCCCCTTTTTTATTTAAAGCTGGTATATGGCTGTTATATGGATTTGTTGACTGTTATGTTGATTTTGTCTGCTATGTCAACTGTTAGAAAGTTTAAGTGTTGCTGTGATTATTGCTTTGTATAGATTGAGGCATTACATGAAGACCTTAATAAATCAAAAGCCAAAAGGCTGGGGAAAGTAGATAGGAAACTAGTTGTTCTATATAAATAAAACTAATGCTCACCAACTGTTTGATAAAATGCTAATGTAAGGACTGTTTTAGTGTCGAGACATACTAGCTATGAATTTAAGTCCAAATCATGTCTACTTGCTCATATATTGAGATGAATGCCTCAAATATGTTTCTATGCTTAAATATACCATGTTGTAGTATAACTTACATGTTATGATAGTTTTATATATGAAAAGAACTCATTTTAAATAGTAGAGTACCTTACTCCACGATCGTAGAGTGCAACTCCACGATCATAGAGCTCAACTAAAGAATCACTTGTAGACCCCCAGTTTGAATCTCAAATTTGAATACTGTAAGTTGATATTTCCAAACCAATGAAAGAAGAACTAAATACCTGATAGTGTGGTCAATATCCCTATCTAATTTGGATAACTATTGGAGCAAGATAGGCATTTGTAAAAATCCCCAAAGTAGCCGAGAAAATCATATTCTATGTTTTGAAAACTGTGTTGTAAGATGGGATTTTATTCCTGAAAATATCATGGCATGACTTTAGATAATGTGTGGGACATGTAATGACCCCAAAAGCCTATAGAAGACTGTTTAAAAAAAACATTAGGCATTACATCAATGTATTCTAAAGCATGAATATAGTATATGTAGTAATATATGATGTGATAAAACTTCAGCTTTTGGATACTTGGGACTGTTATGGTAGAGTATAACTAATTCATATTTATAAAAACCTAGTAAGGACTGTTTTATTATTAGAAACTGAACTAACTTTGACAAGCATGCTAGTGTATATGGTATTAAGTTTTAATGATGATTTATAGTTTGTTTAACGGCTTAAAGGTCCCTTGAGTCCTATGTTGGGACTATTTGTGAATAAATGCCAAAACAGTGCTTAAAATCCTAGAATAGGAACTGTTATGGCCAATTTTAGCTAATGAGGTTATTAGACAGTATGATGTACTTACAATGTCCATAAATATCATTTAAAAGTTGTTCCTTAACTTAGTTGAGGTTCATAGTTAATGTTACTCAATTTTCATGTCTAAAACCATAAAAAGTAAGCTTTATAATAGCAATAAACACCAAAATAAAGCACCGCCATACCTGGGTCATATAGGCAAGTTTCAATAGTTATAATATAGCATAAGTAAACTAAACAAACTAAAGAAAACAAGAATAAACTGTTTTGAGCCTTAGACTTGTTAAATATCACATTTTTAAGCCAGAAGAAGGTTGTTTTGGGTTATCCTTAACACCTGAATATATAAGCCTGTAATAAACTCATATAAAGATGTTAATGCATGCGTATACTGGTTTCCAATCATTGGCAAGACCAAAACAAGCAAGAAAATCAAGTTAGGATCTATTTTTCAAGCCTAAAGTGAGTTTTGATAGGTCAAAATTAGCTTAGATGAGTAAATAAAGTGAGGTGATGTTAAAAGTATCCTTAAGTAAATTAAATACACATGCCTAGACTATCCAAATAGCCAAAACTGGAAAAAATGGAAAAATGTCAAAATTATTTTTTGTGAAAGTGTTAAACTGTCCAGTTTAAGCCTCAGTTAAATTAAACTTAACTAAGAGGAATGAGGAACCTAAACCCTTATTAAAATACCTTGATATGTGGTCTAGAAAAAATGTCAAATGGTAGAGCCAAAATCTTAACCAAGAAATTCAAACAAATCATCAAAGTAGAGAGTAAATTCAATTCTACTACAGTTGGATAGTAGAGTGAAAGACAGTGGAGTAAAAATAGTAAAGTGATGATAGTAGAGTGAAAACAATAGAGTGAAAATCGTAGAGTGAAGACAGTAGAGTGAAGATAGTAGAGTGGAAGTTGGTAAACACCATAGTTTGGGTCCAATTTTGATCAACTTGTAAGACTAAGTTCTAGGAATCAAATATATGGAAAAATACTATGGTGTAAGGTCTAAATGCTTGCACAAATTTGGAGTCCAAAGGTTTAACACAAAAACTTATAAAATCGCCAAACTAGGTATGAAAAAATACAAATCTGTCACTGCAGTAAATAGAGAGGTAAAAGTGTGAAGACACCTATTTTGTCTTGTTGTGTTAAGAAACTTTATTTAGTTGTTTCAATGGACCAAGGATGGAATAAAATACTAAAATGTAAGGTCCAAAGGTTAGCCCAAACTTGGAAACTAATAGCCTAATATAAAAATCATCAAAGTAACTTTTAAAATCAACAAAAATGCAATTTTGGCCAAGTAAGAAAATGAGTAAAACAGCCCATTTGGGACCTATTTTTGGATTTCTTAACTTGATAGTTTTAAAGACCTAAACCATAAATTAAATACTTAGCTATGGGTTCTATAAGATCGCATAGATGGGAAACTAAAAAGGGTATTATAGAATTTATTAAAAATCTCCAAAAGTACCTTAAAAACATATTTTTGTGTCATGTTGTGAAAGTAAAGTTTAAAGCTTGTAAATGTCTTATCATGACTAAATGAGATAATAAAGATGTTTTATGATCTAAGATCTATATCATGACATATTTAGGGTGAATCAAATATGATTTGGGATATATCAAAGATAATATAAATGGGTCAGTGTGCCTATGTGAACTATTTATAAGAATTAAAGTGCTATATATGTATACATCCTAATCTTTGAAAATGTATTGTGACAAGTTAAGTGCCTATGTGTGCTTAACTGTACTTACAAATAAAATCTATCTACGTGATTGGTTACTGTTATTAAGTAACATACATGATATTTATTAAATAATAACTACAATAACCATAGTGAAGCTATGTGTATCCATAATTATGGACTATGTGATAACTAAGTAAGCCGATACTGTATATATGTAGGCTACTATGTGACAAGTCACTTTCTTTATTAAAAGGTTTAATCGACGCGAGAGGCAAGTACATCAACATTTCTTACTCAATATTAAGTTTATATTGCAAGAACATCAACATTTCTTACTCAATTAAGTTTATATTGCAAGTACATCAACCTTTCTTAGTCAAATAAATTTATATTTCAAGTACTTAATTCGAAAGTTTATCGTTTCAAGTTATTGAAATTATTGAATTGCAATACTTTAGATTCAGTTATTCTTACGATATTAAAAGAATATCAGTGGCATTATTTCGGCTAGCCAAAAGTTGAGATTTATTGATATTTTTCATTTATGAAAATCTCACTTAATGTTCTCCAAACCATTTTGTTGTGGTACGGACTCTTATATAATGTTGTGAACGAACAACCCTTGTATAGGTGCATATGATACCAGACATTATGATTCCGAAGGACATGTAATTTGTCATTAGACTGTTATGTTGTGCACAATATAGGGTACTTAGGCTAATCCCCTAAAGTACAAGTCTAGGATATATTTCAGTTGTAATAGATGTTTGTACCCATGAATTGCAGTTTTAGTACTGTCAATTCTAGTACAGAGTTTTGATCATTTGACCTTACAACATGTTAAAGCCTGATTTTAAAACTCAAAGCTGTAAAGAACTATTTTACTCAGTATCTCATTAATTAATTCCTTTATTATGTATATTTTTGTTCCATTATATTCAACTGTTTATTTCCTTGCTGAGCAAGCTTTTGCTCACCTTTACATTGAATATAATGTTTTCAATTAAAATTGAGCCCGCTGGTATGTCTGCGAAAGATAAAGGAAAAGTCAAAGTTGCAGAATAATTTGTTATTAAGCATCTGTGCTTAAATGAACTTAAGTAGTTATTGTAATAAATACCTTTAGTATTATGTGTTGTAATATTATTTGGTATTTAAGTTATGTAAAGGTCTATAGAACCTGAAATTTAAGTAAGATAATATGCAATCTAAGACATGTTTAAATTAGAAATATGTTGGGATGTATGGATATGATAGTATCGTGAGCACCAAACCTGAGGTAAATGTAACCCGGATTTGGGGGCGTCACAGCTCCTCTCTCTTATCAATATCCAGAACCTCTATCTCTTCTTTCTCTATTTTTCTCTCTTTTCTTTTCTTTTTGCTCTCTCTTTTGCTTATGAAAATGAAATGAATAAAATGGCTAAATCACTACAAGAAAAAGGCTTATTAGCGACCGCCCATCTGTAACCAAATAAAATAGTAGATAAGTATCTGCGACTTACTCCGGTCACAGATAAAGGTCGCATGTATTCTGGACGCTGACTGTACATCGGCGACCAATGTTAACGACCGTAACGTCAGCGATTGACATATAGCGACCGATGTCGTCGCTAAGCTGAGTCGCCGTGAGTCAGGTCTCATTGGTGACGTAGCCCACGTGTCAGCAACCACCACGATCGCTGATATTCTCAAGTCACCCGCTGATCGCACGATACGTAATAAATAATCGCTCACGATTGTTGATTGATTCATAAATTTTAACAAAAAAATTTATAGGCCAAACAAAAAATAGTTTCAAATTTAGAAGAAGGGGATGAACCTCATAGGGGTTAAATAGAGCAATGATGAAGAATAACTATGGGTCTAGTAGATCGATTAGAAGAGAAGAAAAGCTCAAACCATATATGGCCAAACAAAATACCCAAACCGGTCAATTGCAAAGAAAGCATCGAGGTTCTTAAAGATAAAGAATAGATTAGAGTGAAAGAGAGAGCTTTTATTAAGATAAGGTAGATGAGAAGTAGCAGATTAAGGCGGCATAATTTTTCCTCTTACCAACCGAAGTCAACTATCACTTTCAAATTAAAGAAAAGTTAATGTTAAACTACCCCTTTTTTATTTAAAAGTGGTATATGGTCGTTATATGGATTTGTCGATCGTTATGTTGATTTTGTCTGCTATGTCAACTGTTAGAAAGTTTAAGTGTTGTTGTGATTATTGCTTTGTATAGATTGAGGCATTACATGAAGACCTTAATAAATCAAAAGCCAAAAGGTGGGGAAAGTAGATAGGAAACTAGTTGTTCTATGTAAATAAAACTAATGCTCACCAACCTGTTTGATAAAATGCTAATGTAAGGACTATTTTAGTGTCAAGACATACTAGCTATGAATTTAAGTCCAAATCATGTCTACTTGCTCATATGTTGAGATGAATGCCTCAAATATGTTTCTATGCTTAAATATGCCATGTTGTAGTATAACTTACATGTTATGATAGTTTTTATATATGAAAAGAACTCATTTTAAATAGTAGAGTACCTTATCTCCACGATCGTAGAGTGCAACTCCACGATCATAGAGCTCAACTAAAGAATCATTTGTAGACCCCCAGTTTGAATCTCAAATTTGAATATCGTAAGTTGATATTTCCAAACTAATGAAAGAAGAACTAAATACCGATAGTGTGGTCAATATCCCCTGTCTAATTTGGATAACTATCGAGCAAGATAGGCATTTGTAAAAATCCCCAAAGTAGCCGTAGAAAATCATATTCTATGTTTTGAAAAACTGTGTTGTAAGATGGGATTTGATTCCTGAAAATATCATGGCATGACTTTAGATAATGTGTGGGACATGTAATGACCCTAAAAGCCTATAGAAGACTGTTTTAAAAAAACATTAGGCATTACATCAATGTTTTCTAAAGCATGAATATAGTATATATAGTAATATATGATGTGATAATATTTAAGCTTTTGAATACTTGGGACTGTTATGGTAGAGTATAACTAATTCATATTTATAAAAACCTAATAAGGACTGTTTTATTATTAGGAACTGAACTAACTTCGACAAGCATGCTAATGTATATGGTATTAAGTTTTAATGATGATTTATAGTTTGTTTAAGGGCTTAAAGGTCCCTTGAGTCCTATGTTGGGACTATTTGTGAATAAATGCCAAAACAGTGCTTAAAATCCTAGAATAGGAACTGTTATGGCCAATTTTAGCTAATGAGGTTATTAGACAGTATAATTTAGAATTTTCAAATGTATTAATTTCAAGTGTAGTATCCTAGACGCTACTCCTCGTAACACGTTACTTAGGATCGTACGCAACCGATTCTCAAACACTTGGATTAGATGGGCGGATGTGGATTTGAAATGCATTACACGCCCAACTTATTATAGATGAGTTTTGCGTAAGATGGTATATGAGTTTCGAGTAAGATGGTATTCAAATGTTACTTTATGTCATTTTCATGTTATTTTTTATCATTCACATGTAACCTTATGGTATTTATCAATATTGTAATGTGTTTTGTGCAAAGGTTACTACCGATTTGAGATCAAGATAACTAAAACAAGATGATTAGAAAAGAGAGTATGTTTGCATAATATTTTATATCCCACCTTCCATCAGTTTTTACAATTGTCTTATTTATAGAAATAAGAACATCAATACTACTAGAAGTTACAAAACAAGAAGAGTCATACAATTTTAAAACTCAATGGATCAATGGGAGTTACAATAGACATCTAGACATCCATATATATTATGAATCTAGACATAATTTTATAACACTCCCCTCGATGTCTATCAGATAGCTATACGCATTGAAAGTCGCTTTCATTAAAAACCTTACCAGAAAAACCCAATGGAAAAAAAACTCGTTAAGAAAAAAAGAGTGCAAAGACGATTAGCTCCCCCTCATGAATGTATCCTTAAGTCCTTCAAATTCGTCAGATTCCAATATTATGACGCAATCCTTCAAACGCTGCGTAATTGGTAATGCTTTGGTGAATAAAATCGCTAGATTATCTTTTGATCGAATTTGTTGAACATCAATGTCACCACACTTATCAAGGTCATGTGAAAAAGAATTTCATGAGATATGCTTTGTTCTATCTCCTTTGATGTATCCTCCTTTAATTGAGCTATACATGCAAGATTGTCTTCATACGTAATGGTTGGAGTTCCTCCGCCGGAGGATAAACCCGATGTTTCACTTAATATGTTGAGTCATTGATCTCAACCACACACATTCTCGATTTGTTTCATGGATCGCAAGTATTTCAAAGATGATTAGATGAAGTGGCAACTAATGTTTGCTTTGTAGATCTCCATGATATAGCAAAGATCACCACACATAAAAAGATAACCCTGCTTTGAGATCGACCTTTATGTGGATCGATAGATATCCCTGATCAAAGATATCCAACTAATTTATGATTATCATTATTTGAATAAAATAAGCCCATATCTATAGTTCCTCGTAGGTAACTAAAAAATATGTTTAACCCCATTCCAATGTCTCCTGTAGGTAGAGAAGAGCTATATCTTGCTAACAAATTCACAGAGAATGCTATATCGTGTCAGATTATTAGCAAGATACATTAATGCACCAATTGCACCGAGGTATGGTACTTCAGACCAAGTAATTCTTCATTATCCTCACGAGGTCTAAAAGGGTCCTTTTTCACATCAAGTGATCTAACAACCATCGGGGTACTCAATGGATGAGCTTTATCCATATAAAATCTTTTAAGGACCTTCTCTCGTAAGTCGATCGATGAATGAGAATTCCATCTTCTAAATGCTCGATCCGCAGCCGAGACAAAATTTTGTTTTTCCTAAATCTTTCATCTCAAATTCTTTCTTTAAATAATTCATTGTCTTTTGGAATCTCTCCATGAGTTCCAATAATATTTAAATCATCATCATACACAAAGAATGATAACAAAACCGGATTCGACTTTTTTTATAAAAAACACATGGGCATATAGGTTATTATTATACCCTTCTTTCAATAAATATTCACTAAGACGATTGTACCACACGCGCCCCGATTGCTTTTTAACCCATATAGGACCTTTGCAACTTGATTGAGTAACTTTCCTGGATTTGAATTATATGCTTCGTGCATTTTAAATCCTTCAGGATTTTCATATAAACATCATTATCAATCGACCCATATAAATAGGTCAGAATAACATCCATTAGGCACATATCTAATTTTTCATGAGTTGCTAGCTAATAAGATACCGCAATGTAATGGCATCTACCACAGGAGAATATGTTTCATCATAATCAATGCCGTGTCTTTGTGGAAAACCCTCGTGCCACAAGTCGTCGGCTTTTATATCTTACGATTTCATTTTTCTCATTTCTTTTTTTCGCACAAAGACCCATTTGTATCCAATCGGCTTTACTTCTTCGGTGTTTGACTACAGTCCAAAAACTTCACGCTTTTTGCAAGTGAATTTAATTTTCTCTCAGATCGCTTCTTTTTTTCCATTTTGGCCAATCATTTTTCGCGCTCTACATTCTTCGGATGTAATTAGGTTCGTAATCCTCGCTTTTCATTAATTATATCAGTTGATATATTATATGAAAAATCTGTTGTCAACAACTATCTCACTTTGTTCCATCTTTTTCTTTGTAGAGACATAACTTATCGAGATCTCATCATTTTTATTATTTTCGTGCACCGAACCTCTTCTCGGGTTTTATGATTAGTTATGTCTATATCCTCATGAATATTTTCTCCTCAATAATGCCAACTTGTTTATTTACTTTTTTTTCTTTTTCGAGGATTTTTTGTCTTTTGAACCGATTGGTCTACCACGCTTCGGGCGTGTTTTAGACTCATTTGTTATAATTTTAGTGATTGTCCTATTGGGACTTCAATCCGAAATGGAGCATTTACAAACCGGTATATGAGATTTGGTTACTCCTTTTGAGTCGTTGAATGCATTTGGTAGTCGATTTGCTATATTTGCAAACGAAGTATCTTTTGAACTCTTTGTTCACATTATTTTGTACGAGGATCAAAATTCAATAATGACAATGCATTCCATGTAATATCTTTATCCAAATTGCTTAATTTCTCCCCTAATGTCGGGAACATAGTCTCATCAAAATGACAATGGCAAATCGTGCCGTAAATAAATCACACCGTTAAGGGTTCAAGATATTTAATTATTGATGGGGACTCAAACCCAATATATATTCCCAAATTTCCTTTCGAGGACCCATCTTTCAGGCGTTGTGGAGGATAAATTGAACATATACCGCACAACCAAATATTCTTAGATGGGAAATATCCGCTCATGACCAAAAAACCAATCAGAATGGGGAGAATTTATGATATGATGTTGGCCTAATGCTAATAAGTGTTGCCGCAGCATAAAATAAATATGCCCTCAAAACAGAGACAGAAGTTTTGTTCTCATGAGCAATGGTCTTGCAATTAATCGGAGGCGTTTAATAAATGATTCAAAGAAGACCATTTCGAGTATTTAACACGGGCAACAGATGTTCATTATTTATCCCAAGAGACATACAATAATCATTAAATGTTTGGGATGTGAATTCATCAAAGATTATCAAGATTTAATAGTCTTGATCATCAGATGATCCAAAATTGTGCTCAGAATCTAATAATTTGAGCAAGTAATCTCGCAAACGCCAAAGTCATGAAAGTTGATAATAAGCACACATGTGACCATCTTGTAGATGCATCTATTAAAACCATAAAATATCTAAATGGTCCACTTGGTGGGTGAATAGCCCACAAATATCTCCTGAATACGCTCTAGAAACCTTGGGGATTCAAATCCCAATTTTAATCGGTGATGGTCTAACGACCAATTTACCTCGAGAACAAGCAAAGACATGAGAATTCCTTTAAATCAAGAATCTTCCGGTTCTTCAATGGATGACTATGTGAATTCTCAATAATTCTTCAGATCATTATTGATCCAGATGACCCAATCGGCCATGCCAAATAATAAAATTATTTGGTTCATTGAACTTCGTTCATTATCAGATTGACTTCAATTGTACTAATATCAGATAAGACAAACCTCAAGATAAAATGGGTAATTTTTCCAATATTTGTTTTCCAAAGAGAGACATTTGATATAATGTAAAGATATTCAATACCATTTTCATTGGTTGTCTCAATATGGTACCCGTTAAGTCGATATCTTTAAAACTTAGCAGATTCCTCCTCGATTTAGTGGAAAATAAAGCATTATCAATAATAAATTTTGTTCCACTAGAAGCATTATATCGGGCTCTTCCGTAGCCTTCAATCAAGTCCATTGAACCCGATATTGTATTCACTTTTGCTTTCATCATTCTTAGATTTGAAAAATATTGCTTATGTTCGAGAATGGTATGTGTCGTCAGCACTATCTCGCTAAGCATATATCTCCACCATTGATATTAGGCTCATGTATAAAGATGACGCATATCCATATTTTCTTCATAAAAGGAATAAATATATAATAAGTTCATAATAATAAGATATTATATATATATATATTTAATAACAATTCTTCACTAAACAAAAAAACAAAATACATTAAATAAGCCAACAATGAAAGAAAATACATTCAAAGATAAAATAAAACACACTTAAAAGGACTAACATAATTCTAAACTAATTATTTTCATTACAAGGAATATTAACTTGCTCATTAGTAAAGAAATCAAGCAACGTCAAGGTGTGTCATATCCATAGGATCAAAATAGATATCATCGTTATCTTGATGTGGATGAGAGAAAATTTATTTCTATGTTCTTCTCTTTCCTTTCAATGAGGATCGATATAAATCAACAAGATGTTTGGGTCGCATTTACGTGCACGAGACCAATGTCCTTTCATTCCACAATCGATAACAAATATTTTCTTCCTTCTTGGTATCTCTCGTTATTTATATTCTTCCCTTTTTTGCTTTCTCCTCATTCTTCAAGATTTGGTATCATGGTTGCATGTAATTAAAACTTCTCGCCCGCGGGCTAAACACACTAATTAACACACTCTATTACTTAATTACCACTAATTACTACCATGCACCATAATTATTATTATATCTCGTAACATTCACTTCAGTGGAATGGAGTCGAACCACTTGGTCGCGATTCATGATTTTTCATTAAAAGCTCATTATTTTGTTCAACCCACAAGGAGACATGAAATCGCTTGTAATATTTCTTAAAACCTCGTTTTTCTATATATGTCGCCGCAGAGCACATTCGAGGCATGAAAAGTAGAGAATGTTTTTTCTAACATATCTCCATCGTTGATATTATCTCCACATAATTTCAATTTAGAATCGATTTTAAACATTGCAGTAATTATATTCACTTACCGATTTAAAATCCTCGCAATCGTAAATGTATCCAATCATAACGAGCTTTTGGGAGAATAACCGCCTTTTGATGGTCATATCTTTCTTTCAAATTTTTCCAAAGAATAAGAGGATCTTTTATCGTGAGATACTCTAATTTCAACTCCTCATGGAGATGATGGCGAAGAAAATCATGGCCTTTGCCTTTGTTTTGATTAGATGTTTCATTACCATCTTTAATGGTGTCTCCAAGACCCATGGCATCAAGATGAATTTTAGCATCAAGGATCCATGACAAATAATTCTTACCCGTAATATCAAGTTCCACTTAACTCAAGTTTGGCAAGGTTTGTCATTGTAACTTCATACAAAAAAATATTAAAAATCATTAGAAATTTAATTTTAAATATTGAATAAACATTCAATCAAATTCAATACTTAGTTTTAAAATATTAATTTGACAAACATCTTTTTGTGATGAACCTTTATTTGGTACAAAAGAGAGGTGGTAGGGTATAAACAACAATAGTAAATAAAATACCAACTACAACAACAATATTGTGTTGTACAAATTAGAAAACTTTAAAAAACCTGTGGCAAACAAAGGAAATAAAGAAGATGCAACAATTCAAGGAGTATAGCTAAATGTAAACTAGTGCAATAAAATAAAGGTAGAGGTAATCAAAACCGATTTCAAAAATTCTAGTATCTTTATGTTATGATCTTGAACTTCCCGCAAGTGGATCGCCTACAGTTATTTAGTTATACCAAGATCATGTCTCGATAAATGATTGCATGGATGGATGGAGTCTTGATGTACTAATGGACATTCAATCTGCTTTAAAATTTTCAAATTATGTGGTTCTTTTCTTTTTGTTCACCTTATATGGGAGCAAGTGCACCGTGGCTTATGTGAAAAAAAAAACATGCACATATGAGTACAAAAAGATGCTGAAAGTAAAAGTCAATTTTATTTCTGGAAATGTTGTTGTACCAATTCACAAGTCATACCTTTGTTCTACTAATTCATATAATGGAAGTCATATATATAAGTATAATTATATATGTATGTATATGCAGTATGATATGTTATAAGTATAAGAGTGTATGCATTATTTTGTTTGTTTGTTGCAGTATCAAAGATATCTTTAAAGACATGAACATTAAACTTAAAAAATGAGCATACAAGTAATCTGCACACATAATATATATATATATATATATATATATATATATATATATATATATATATATATATATATATATATATACCTTCTCCTTCAAATCAAATATCTTCAAGAGATTTAAATTGAGAAGCAATCGTGTCGATAACATATTATGAAATGTTATGAAAGATAACTAAAACAAGATGATTAGATAAAAGAGAGTATTTTCATAATCTTTGTATTCCCATCCATCACTTTATAATTGTCATATTTATAGAAGTAAGATCATCAATACACTAGTAAGTTACAAAACTAAAGAGCCATGAGTTACAAAACTCAATGGACATGGGAGTTACTAGACATCCATTATATTATGAATCTAGACATAATTTTATAACAGTTTGTATTTTAATTCATGGAATTAGTATTCATATTATTTAATATTATATTTTCTTTCATATCTATATGTTTTAATGTTAGAATAGGTTTTCTCGACTTATTAGGGATTAGTCTACACTGAGAGATGTTAGCGGTAGTACGATACCGACCTAGATCCTTCGACGTTTGAAAATGAGGAGACTACCAAAAATTTGGACATCTGAGACAGAATCATTCGTCTCAAATACAGCAGAATCCGTCTCAAAATCCGTATATAAAAAAATGTTTAGATACGGAAAATATGCATCTCAAATCCGTCTCAAACTATTAGATATGGAAACTATCCGTCTCAAATCCGTCTCAAAACTTACCAATTGGGAGCTTACTTCTGAAATCGATTTTGCCGGTTTCTAATTTGGCGGAAAAAATTTTCGGCCTTTTTTAGTACACGTAATTTGAGATGGAAAATATAGTCTCCAATCTATTTCAAAATTGGCAACGACTAATCTTCAGCACATTTTTTGCAGACACCATCCGCTCTCAATTCCGCTTCAACTAGGGCACCAATATCTTTTTGTGCGCATATTTTGAGCTCAAATAAATTTGTCTCAAAATATGTGTCAACTTTGGCACCTATATCACACATTCTTTGAGACAAAAAGAAGCCGTCTCAATCGATTATTAATAACAAATTACAAATATTTTCATAATTTAATTTCAAATCAAAAAATAAATAAGTTCAAAATAATAATGATAATTACTAAAATATTATATATTGACAAGATTAGATAAGACATACATCAATGAATACTATTATAAACCATTAAATTTATATTGTCTCAGATTTATCGGTGACGCGCTCTAAAAAACGGGTCTCAGTAATCGCAACTATACCAAACAAGATAATAACTACATGACGACAGACAAGAACAAGAAATTTCTAAGGATGTACAACTAATTTCAAGAGATCAATTTTAAACTAATTTGTCAAACCTAAAATCAAAGACACTAATCAAGCATCATCATTCATCAACATCACTTCCAGTCGGGTGACCTTCCTAAATCCCCGAGTAGCTGCTTCCATTAAGACCGAATACCTTGAACCTGCTTAAAGAAGGAACCACAATTTAAAATGCTGCAAACACTTGGAATGAATCTGAAAAATTATAGAAATTTGGATACCTCTCAAGAATAAATTTCCCTTCCTAGCACTTTTGGCTCTTCTCATGCGCAGACTCCTGCCAAAAATAATTTTTACCACATAACTAACGGGTGCAATTTTTTTAAAGAAAAATCAAGCCATTGAGTTGACTCAGGGTCGTAACATTCAAGACGCGATGATCAAAGAATTATAGAGACAAGTTATAGAGTTAACCAGGCGCCTTAAGGAGTTGACTCAGGGTCGACGTGGACAAATTCTGAAGGAGAAAGTCCCGCACCTTATCACTATAGTGGATAGTTTTCGGATGAGGAAGTCCTACACCTTGATTATGACAAGGAAGGTTATTATTCTCGTGGACACCTTGATCGTGATGAGGAATTTTATAATTTTAATTCCGATTGTGATGAAGAACAGTTGGTTGAGGAAGAAGTAGATGAGTATGGAGAACTTGTATATGATAAATATGCAGATGAAGAAGTAATTTAGGATGAATATGCAGATGAAGAAGAAATTTATGATGAATATGCAGATGAAGAAGAAACTTATGACGAATATGAAGATGAAGGAGAACCTTATGAATAACCTGAGTATGACGAATATGATGATGGCAACGAAAAGGAAAATGGAACGTATGAAGATAGTCAGGAGAATAAAGGTGATTCCAAAGAGGATTGGTTGAGAACCAATATTTTTCAAACAACTTACACCATTGCAAATAGATTCTGCAAGTTAATAATTGATGGTGGCAGTTGTGAGAACATAGTGTCCGAAGAGGCTAGCTGTCAAGAAATTGCAGTTCAAAACGGATCGGCATCCTAAAACAATATTAAGCGAGAAAAAATCTCAAATATGTTAATACTAACCAACCCAGATCAGAACAAGCATGAATGATTGCATTAAACAAAGTTCGCTACCAATAAATGAACATTATTCAAATTTCTATTGGTCCTCAAGATCCTAGAAGTTCCAAACTTCCATGTGCCAAATTTCATGGTTTTAATGAATTTTTTTTAGAATAATATATAGCATTGGTTCAGAAACTGATATATGATTTCATAATCTATAATCATATTTCCATAATACTCTGTATCTGTAAGTGTACTAACACTAATGAGAAACTCGTAAATCAAAAGCCTATGGTTGTGAAGGGCACCAAAAGAGGAGGAAAGAAAAGATTTCCTATTACTACAAGTGTGAGACACATAATCTGATGATAATATAAATTAAATGAAATAAGTAAAAGCCCAACTTGTAACATGGCTATCAGATATTCTCTTCTTTTTTTTATTAGAAGTGTGAGACACATAATCTCATGATAATAAAAATGAAATGAAATAAAGCAAAAAAGCTACTACTGCAACATAGCTATTGCAATGTCAATGTTGACAATTTAGAGATTTAGATACTGTGGGCAAGGAAATCGTACCTTACTAGGGTTAGGGTTTTGTGTTGGCTGAGGAGGAGAGAAATCCACGAAAAGTACTGTAATTGATTGATTGATGAAGAGGGGAGAACAACAGTGGGCGATTATCTAACGACGCACGGCGCAAGAACTCCTAGAACGGGGAACCGTGTTAGGGTAACAGGATTCCAAGAGCCTTCTCGAGTCCTTCAAGTTGAGAGAATGTCCAAACCCCTTTTGGTGATTTTAGGTGGAATCTCCAAGCCTTTAAGTCACCAAAAGGGTCCCTTTGATCTTCCAAGAGTCCAAGTCTTGAGTCTGAAGAGAAGTCCCCTTCCCAATAGAATGGAAGGGGTATTTATAGGGTTCTCGAGAAAGTAGTCACGTGCAAGGCACATGCTTTCAGGGAAATTCCAGAAATATCCTTTAGTCATTAGAATAATGCCCATATTGCCCTGTCCTTCTAGCCACCAATCCAATCCCTCAATCAATTCCCAAAATGAGTCGCCTCCATGAGTCTTCTTCCTCGGGACACATGGAGGCTTCTCTCGGATCTCGCACATTTATTTCTGACTTTTCTGTTTGTCATTCAATGCTTTAGGTCGTATGTGAACCCTAATTTGTACTTGGGCTCACATTTGCCCGCTGTACGTGAGTCACACCTTTGGAGTGACGATCGTGCAAATTACTTCGAGTCTTTGAGTCGTGTTTCAAATTTCTGAACAAACCGCGGAGCTCGATCTTGCAAGTCCTGAAAACAGAAAATCCTTGGAGAGGGGACCCTTAGGAGAGCTCTCCCAAGATATTTTGAAGATCCTTCCCAAATCCTGTGAACGCGGGCTTCATTTTCAAAACCAAATCATTATTTTAGCTTTTACAGGAATTCCTTGTGAAACTGTGATTGGTCATTGCAAAATATTTCCATATAACATGAAATAAAAGTTCTGCAAGTCAGGATACTAAAGTGATTGAATCAAGGCCTCTTTTTGATTGGCTATAATTCTAACTTTCCATAAGTAATATTATGGGAAGGACTCTAGAATAATGGTATGATGCTTGGGTCAGTCAGAAATGATAAACAACCTATTTACCTCAATTTATAAAATGGATATACAAATGACAAATCCAATATCCCATGTATATAATTCTCTAGTTATGATTGAAGGCGTAAATCTAGCAACGCCTAATTGTCTAGTTAATTACCTTATATTTATCACAATTACCCACATAATTTCCAAATTGTAAGACCCCATAAAATATTCCCTCGTTCATATATATTTTCAGTAATCGCTAATCTCCGGGGAGAACTTTATTAGCAATTCATGAGTTTTTTTTTTGTTTTTTTTATTTTTTTTATTTTATCAAATTCAACACATTCTTATTAATACCAATGTTGCTCAGTTGGTCATTGGACCAATTTTCCAAATTAGAGGTTCCGTGTTCGAATCTGTGCATCTACATAATTTGGCAGGTCCACTTGTAAAATAAAATTAAAAATGTCCACGTCAACGCATATGTGGCTTGGGACTCAAAATCCAATTAATTTTTTTTTTGGCCGAACCCTATACAAAATGAGGTAACCATTTTTTTTTTAATGCTGGCCGAACCCTATAGGGAGGTGCCGAACCTTATTTATTATTTTTTTTTTGAAAAAAAAATAAAATAAATCTTATTTTATTTTTTCAAAAAAAAAATTTAAATAAATAAATAAATAAAACATTTACTTATCTTATTTGTGAGAGGTCCTGTTGCTCCATGATTAATTATTGTGCTTCCTTTTTTGCCATAAGAAAGATCCATCAAGCTTATACATACTCAAGATATATGATTATATAGCCATATAGGCTAGGTGTTGTCATGCCATGCGTACATGTATCCAATAGTTGGGATTTTATACTTATTAAGTTATTATTATATATATGCAAATTTTATATAAATAAATATAAATTTTATATAAATATATATCTGACTTAAATTTTTCCTTTTATCAAATCAAATCAAATTTTTCTATATTTAGAAAATAATATATTTTTCCATATATTTTTTTATTTTATGAAATATAGCAATTATATATATATAGTAATTCATGTCAATGTTTCCTACTAATTAAGTAAAATATATATTCAATAAAATATACTAAAATAAAAAAAAGTAATAATAATAATTATATGGTATAATGAATCACTAAGTACTCCTCATCGCCAAGAGGATCGTAAACAAAAAACAAGAGACTAAGTTAGCTCAAAATTGTAATGGAAAGCATGAACATGTGATCCGAACTGTTGATTACCTTCACCTCATCCAATGACTATCGATTAACACCTCATGAAACTAAAAGAAAATAAGGCCCATGAAAAGAATGAAGATGATTAACCCCACTCTTGCTTCCCAATGCCAATTATTTGGTTCCTTTCAAATTGTCTGCTATATCCCAAGAGTCATCAAGTCATGTAGACTTCTCCACTCCTTCCCCGTCATTCTTGATCGATCCTGGCTGTTAGGTCATGATATTCTTCCTATTGGGCCTTATGGATTGGGCTTAGTTATTTAATTGGTCCGTTGGGTCTCCACTATTGGGTCTTAAAGTTATTGGGCCTAATCTTACATTATATCTCTTTAATATTGGATAAGGTCAATGGGTTGGTCCATTAGATCTTTTAATATCTAAGTCTTTGACTTGTAATGATGAATGTTGGGTCATGATATTCCTCCTATTGGGCCTTATGGATTGGGCTTAGTTATTTAATTGGTCCGTGGGTCTCCACTATTGGGTCTTAAAGTTATTGGGCCTAATCCTTACATTATATCTCTTTAATATTGGATCGGGTCAATGGGTTGGTCCATTAGATCTTTTAATATCTAAGTCTTTGACTTGTAATGATGAATAAGGAAGGTTGTTGACAAAAAGTCCGGCGATCATTAATGTGGATGGGATTATATCCACCGACGCGACATGTCTGATGGGAAAAAGGTGACAACTCGCATGCATCCTATTTGGGATCGAGATAGAGTAGGGGTGTGTCGATAAGAGTTGGTGGCATGGTAAACCAGAAAGAGAGTATAACCTAACAAGGAAATCTCCAAGAGAAGGTACGATACACACAACACACATTTTCTAATCTCTCTAAAGACTAGACATTTTATCCTCCATTGTTAACCCTCATAATCTGGCTGCGGATCGATTCTCACTTTGAAGCTATCCCCCGACGGTCCAACGTCAAGCTTTTGGTGTTGATTATGTTTCTTTATGCGAGGATCGGGCGTCTTATGTGATTAGGACGTGGCAGAAGATCTTGGCGTTAACATTGGCGCTAGAAGGAGGGCTGAGTTCTAGTGTTCAAGAGTTGGAAATCACAAATATTTATTTGTTCTACGTTTTCAAAGATGGGGAAAAGTAGAGCAGATACACCTGAAGGACAGCCGATGACTGTCAGTGAATCAGCACCACGAATACCTGTCAAGGAGCGTTTGGGACCTACATTAAGTGTTCATGCCAGCACAGCGTCCAAACGTTCGCATGGAGATTCTCGTCCAAGGGCTGTGGACAAAGCTAAGAGAAAGCTAGTCTTTATAGCAGAGAAAGAGTCTGGTCACGGTCAGAAGAAAGTAGAAGGCACCTCACCTAAAACTCGATACCGAGATGACCAGGACGAAAAGGCCTCCCGGTTGGCTAAGATGGAAGACGAAGCGGATAGGGCCATGGAGGCACTTATGAAACAACGACAGGATATAGCTGAGCAGATGTCCCAGATGGCAGAGTTGAGGGACGAAGAGTCCAGTTATGTTCAGTCCAAAGGGCATGGGCATCGGAGTGGGAAGGAACCTGCCCATTCAGGACGTGAGTCTCGAGGCCAACGTCGAGAAAGAAGAGAATCAAGGAGTCCTACTCCTCAGAGATCGAAGAGGGCACATCACCCTATCGAGTTTAAAGAGTAAGGTCGAAGTGAACGAAGAGACCGATCCAGGGAATGTACTCCGGAGAATACAAAGAAGGCGCTCGTTGTTGCGCATTCTCATCACAGCCACATAACCCAAAGACGAAGCAGATCTAGGGGCCATACACCAGAAAGTCCACTGGGGGCACGACGCTCTGCGGACCATCATCATCGTAAAAGTCCCTCGAGAGTTGGGGGTTCTATGGTAAAAGATCGATCCACCCAAAAGAAGAAAGATTCACCTAAGAAAGAGGCGTCGTCTCAACCAGAGGGGGTAGATTATTTGGTTAAAGAGTTGAAGGAGCTCCGAAAGCAGTTAGCAGAGGTGCAACAGGTGAAGGACACTCCGGGAAAGAAGGCGTCACCTTTTTCCTCGGACATTCTTAAGGGGAAGGCAGATATCACCAAGAAGTTGCCTCAGATGGAGAGTTACGATGGGTTTGGGGACCCTTATGACCATAGCCAGGCTTTCGACCGGCTGATGGATTATTATGATTTTACCGATGCTGCCAAGTGTCACACGTTTGTCACCACATTGAGAAAGGATGTGAGACAGTGGATGGGAACTTTACCGTCAAATTCAATTTCCTCTTGGACCAAGCTTTGTGACAAGTTCCATGCCCGCTTTGGGAGCAACCGAAGAAGGGGGAAGCTTACAGGTTCTTTAGCACAGGTCAGACAGTTCACCAACGAGTCTTTAGGCCAGTATGTGAAGAGATTCAGAAGCGATTGGTTGGGTGTCAGAACCTCAATGATCTCCAGGCGGTAGGGTTGTTTTAGAATGGGTTAGATCTAGTAAAGTCTGAAAAGCTGGTGAAGAAGTTGATGTTCCACCACCCGAAGAGATTAGTAGAAGCTTTTGACAAGGCAGAAGGTTATATTATCGTGGAGGAGGCTATGAATAGCCTGAAACGTCCTTCTTCGGATCAATTGAAAGCGGCAGATACGCCTAAGGTCGAAGGCGATCAGAGGAAGACGGGGGGGGGGGGGTATAATGATCAGCCAGAAGGTAGTTCGAAAAGGTACAACAATTCATGGGGACAGGGAAGTAGTCGTCCACCTACTTCCGCCCCGAAGGTGAACAAGGTTTACACCAAACTGAATACGGATAGGTCGGTGATTTTGGACCAGATCAGGAACCAGCCATTCTATGAGCCACCTCGTGATAACTATAAGACAGGGCAAGGCAACTCTCGAAAATTTTGTGGCTGTCATCAAGCCGCAGGTCACGACACTAATGAGTGTTGCAATTTGAAGGACTTCGTGGAGAAGAAGATCCAAAGTGGTTTGTTGGTTCAATATGTGGCTGGGAGGGACCAACAAGATCAGCAGAATGTCGACCGAACTGTTCAGACGGTTCAAATGGTTCCACCCGTCCAAAATGCTCCAATACCACCGCCAAGGCACGTCATTGATGTAATAACCGGTGGGACAGCAGGGAAGTTAGTAGGGAAGAAGAGGAGAGGATATTTGGATTCGGTCATGTCTGTGGCGGGTGCTCCCCCGAAGGCCGACATTGCATTTCCAGGAACTGTTATCTCTTTTATCGATGCAGATTATCCTTCGGAGCCCATCGAGCCACATGAAGGAGCGTTAGTGATCACTGCACAAGTAGGCTCGATGGATGTGAAGCGTATGATGATAGACAATGGGTCTTCTGTAGATATTCTGTATGCCCACGCTTATCAGAGGATGCATCTTGATGGGCGAAAGATGGAGGTCAGGTAGGAGGCTCCTTTATATGGCTTCAGCAACGATCCAGTCAAAGTTGTGGGCACTATTGAACTCCCAGTGGTCTTCGGCACAGCTCCTCAGCAGGTAGAAATAACATGTAAATTTTATGTTGTGCATGTAGATTCGGCTTACAATGCCATATTGGGAAGGCCTACTTTAACGGCTCTCTAAGTTGTGACCTTCATCCCTCACTTCAAAATCAAGTTCCCCGCGGCATACGGAGTTGGAGAGGTGGCAGGGGACTTGGATCTAGCCTGACGCTATTATCGGAATGCTGTCATTTCCTCTGGAGTAGGAGTCAGCAAACAGAAACAAACCATGGCAATTGAGATCGAGCCCTTCATTGAGAGTAGCTCGAAGCCATTGGTAATTCCTGCAGGAGAGACAGAAGAGATCGAGCTGGTCCTCGGAAAGGCAGATAAAACAGTAAAGATTGGTTCGGGTTTACCAGAGCCTCTTCGGACAAACCTTATGGAACTCCTTCGCTGCTATGCGGAAATTTTTGCATGGGAACCGCAAGACATGCCAGGGATTAGCCGGAAGATTGCTGAACATAGACTAGAGGTGGATCCATCGAAGAAACTTGTTCGGCAAAAAAGACGGATCTTTGCACCTGAACGTCAGAGGATCATTGACGAGGAAATTGCCAAGCTGATTGCTGCTGATTTTATCTTTGAGATCGACTACCACAGTGGATGGCTAATGTAGTGTTGGTGCAAAAGCAGAATGGGAAATGGCGAGTTTGCATCGACTACACCGACCTAAATAAAGCGTGTCCGAAAGACTTTTATCCTTTGCCCCATATCGACCAGCTCATCGATGCCACTTCGGGGTATGCATTACTAAGCTTTATGGACGCTTTTTCAGGTTATCATCAAATATCCATGTGCAAGGAGGATATCCCGAAGACAGCATTCATTATACACCGTTCGGTGTATGCATATAAGAAGATAACCTTTGGCCTTATAAATGCTAGGGCCACTTACCAAAGAATGATGAATTTCATCTTCGAGAGGCAGCTGGGGAGGAACATGGAGGTATACGTGGATGATATGATCGTGAAAAGTATGCAGGTTCAGAAGCACTTGGATGATCTGGAGGAATGATTTCAGACTGTCCGTCATCACAAGTTGAGGCTCAATCCGACAAAATGCACCTTCGGCCTCGGTGCAGGAAAATTTTTGGGATATCTGGTCAGTCAGAGGGGCATCGAGGCCAATCCAGAGAAAATCTAGGCCATTCTTGACATGAAGACTCCTCAGTCATTTAAAGACGTCCAACGTCTGACTGGCAGGATTGTAGCTTTGAGGAGGTTCATGTCCAAATCTGCAGAGAGATGCTTGCCATTCTTCGACACACTAAAGGGGCCAAAAAATGCGAAGACGTTCCAATGGACTTTGGAGTGTGAAGACGCCTTCCAAGGCATAAAGACATATATGTCTTCTGCTCCCCTATTGGTAAAGCCTGCCCGGGTAGAGACCTTGTATTTATACCTTGCAGCTAGTTCGTTAGCAGTTGGAGCAGTGCTGGTTCGGGAGGTCAGTGGAAAGCAGCATCCGGTCTATTATGTCAGTCACGTCCTACGAGATGCTAAAACCAGGTATCCAAATATTGAAAAATTTGCCTTTGCCTTGATAATTGCTAGTAGAAAGCTTCGACAATATTTTCAAAGTCGGCTCCTGGTCGTCTACACGGATCAGCCATTGAAGAAGGTGATGAGCAAGCCAGAGGTTTCGGGGAGGTTGGCAGTATGGACGATGGAATTATCTCAATATTTTATCGAATACCATCCCCGAACCGCTATCAAAGGTCAAGCCTTGGCCGATTTCATGGTGGAGTGTTCGTTCACCGAGGCAGATGCTGAGCTGCCAGAGGCTGGAACGTCCAATCGAGCAATTACTGTTCTTCAGTATGATCAGAATGCATGGACGTTGTATATAGATGGGTCCTCTACGGTGAGTGTCAGTGGGACAGGGATTATCTTGACAAGTTCGGAGGGATTCAAGGTGCAGCAAGCCATCAAATTTGGGTTTAAAGCGACAAACAACGAGGCCGAGTATGAAGCAGTGCTAGCAGGAGTTTGACTGGCGAAGAGTCTAGAAGTCCAGAAGCTGATCATTTATAGTGACTCTCAGTTGGTCGTCAAACAACTGTCGGGAGATTACGAAGCTCGTGGGACCAGGATGATCAAGTACCTGGCAGAATTGAAAGACTGAATTCAATACTTTGTCTCTTATGAGTTTCAAGGCATAGAGCGTAACGACAATTCCATTGCCGATGCACTGTCGAAGCTGGCCACTATGCAGCCGAGTATCCAGCATGAAGCGGTGATGTGTATCGAACGATCTAACTGCTGGATGACTCCTTACATCGAATATTTGGTAGATGGCGTCCTTCCTTAAGATCAGATGTTGGCAAAGAAGATCAAATACAAGAGTGCCAATTTTGTTCTTATTGATGGGGATCTTTATCGATTGGCATTTTCCTCACCATTGTTGAAGTGTCTGGTTCCATCCAAGGCCGAGTATGCTCTTCGAGAGGTTCACGAGGGTATTTGCGGTGATCATATGGCTGCCAAGTCTTTGGCTTATAAAGTACTTTAACAGGGATACTATTGGCCTACAATTTTTAAGGAAGCTACAGAGTATGTCAAGAAATGTGAAAAATGCTAGCTCAACAGTCCGATCCCACATCAGCCACCAGAAGAGCTATACTCGATTTTATCTCCTATACCCTTTGCTGTCTGGGGGGTTGATATACTGGGCCCATTGCCGAAAGCTAAAGGACAGGTCAGTTTTGTCATAGTTGCTATTAATTACATGACCAAATGGGTAGAGGCGAAACCACTTTAGTTGATAACGGAACAAGAATGTTTGAAGTTCATGAAAGAATCCGTAGTGTTTCGCTTCGGGATTCCTAAAGCGGTGATATCGGACAACGGACGCCAGTTCGTGGGATCGAAATTTGAAGGATTTCTGAAAGAGTTGGGGGTTCAGCATAGAAAGACTTCAGTGGCTCATCCACAATCGAATGGGCAGGTTGAAGTAACCAATGTAACATCATTGAAGCGGGATCAAGTCACGAGACTAGACGAGGCTAAAGGAAGATGGCCAGAGGAGTTGCTCAGTGTGCTATGGGCCTACCGGACTACACCACGGACCACCACAGGGGATTCACTTTTTCGATTAGCCTATGGTACTGATGCCTTAGTCCCAGTCGAAATTGGATCTCCAAGTCTTCGGGTCAGTCAATTCAAAGAGATCTACAACGACGAAGGACTAAAGGCCAACTTGGATCTGTTAGAAGAAGTCAGAGAGGTAGCTTTGCTCAAACTAGCAGCTTATCAACGAAGAGTAGCTAAGCATTACAACAAGGGGGTCAAACTTCGCAGATTTGAAGTAGGGGACTTCGTCCTCAGAGAAGCCGAAGCATCTATGCCTCAAAACACGGGAAAGCTGATGTCGAACTGGAAAGGGTCGTATGAAGTGATCGAAGTAACAAAGACTGGGACTTATCGATTAAAAACATTAGATGGATCTGAGATTAAGAATACTTGGCATGCGGGCAGGCTTCGGAAATATTTCCAGTATAGATCGAGTCAGTTTACCGGAAGTCTGTACATGATTGTTCACCATCAATAAAAAGTCACTTTTTCACAACTGATCCTCTTCCTATTTGTCCTGAGTTCACAATGGTGTAAGGAGGTATGGTCGGACTCATTTGGCCATTCGATGGCAAATTTTTATTTATTTGTTACCCGTGTGGTAGACAAATCCTATGGTCCTTTTAATGTTATTTTTACCAAGAGTGGTAAATCAATGGGCATCAAGTAAGGAGGTATGGGTGGGACTCACGGCCATTCGATGGTAGCCTTTTGGCAAGAGTGTCCTTATGGATTTGATTTACCATGAGTGGTAAACAAATTCCACCATTCTTTTTTATATTGTTTTTACCCGAGTGGTGAATCAATGGGCACCAAGTAAGGAGGTATGGTCGGACTCACCGCCATTCGATGGAAGCCTTATCGATGTGAGTGTCCTTATGAATTTGTTCTACCCCGAGTGGTAAACAAATTCCATGGCCCTTATAAAATTGTTTACCCTACAAAGTGGTAAACAAATGTCCTTATATACTTGTTCTACCCCGAGTGGTAAACAAGATCTTGATGGTGCAAGGAGGATCAACCGAATTCACCTCACATATAATCTGTCTCACACTTTGGAAACGATAAGTATACATTACTTTATTTTATGCAAGTGTTAAGTTCGGTTCAGTTCATTCAGTTCATTTCATTTCTTCACTTAATTACTATACGCCTTATCTGATTTGCAGTTTAAGTTAAATTCATTCAAGATCATTAAATTATTGACAAGAAATGAAGTAAACAGAAGTCATAGTAAAGAAAATTAAAATTTCACTAAACACTTAAACAAGTCCACTTAAATTTCTTTACAAAAATTTTACACAAAATCCTAAAGATCAGAAACGGCAAGTTACTATTTATACATCATTTTCAAAATCGAGCAAGGCCAGATCTAATTGGGCTGCCACCAGCTTTTCTTTACATTGACCTCGGCAATCTTCGTATCCTTCGTAATATACCTTCAAAATCTGCTGCGCTTAAGCTAAATCGGACATACTGAGAATCCGCTCAGATGTCGCTTACGCGACTCTTGATCAAAGGCGAATTCCGTTCTCAAGTACCTTTATCTTGCCAACGAAGTTTACGACGCTTGCCTATGGATTTTCTGTCACCCCGAGCCTTAAATCGAACTTCGTCGAGTTGCATTGTGAGTTTTGATTAATGCGCAAACAAGTCCTCATTAGTATTCTTTAATGCTTGGTCTCTCGCAATAAATCTAACATTCATATTGGCCAATTTTTGTTCATCGGCTTTTGTCATCTTTGATTCTTTCTCTGATTGAGATCAAGACGTCATGAGTTCTCCTCGAGATCTTCTTTGTTTTGGGCTAATTCCTCGAAGGCCTTCATTGGCATGAAGAATGGCTTAATTCATCTCTCTCCCGAGCCAATGAAGCCTTCAAAATGTTGTTCTCCTTCTCGTGGTTTCTCTCATCGACTCGACATTTATGTGTCCGGGACGTAACGCTCAAGACCGCATTGGCTCGCACATATTTGACATTACCGGTCAATTTCGGATACTTAAAAGCAGGGAAAAGAGATGTTTAACCAAGGAAGCGCTACTTACCTTTTGCCAAATAACTCATGCCTTCATCAAGAAAAATTCCGTCAGATATGGTTATCGAATCGATGATCGTCAGTTTCCTGAACGAAGGCATCGAAGAGCCGGAAAGGAAAATTTGCGTTGAATCGAGGCCACAAGGTCGGTGCTCCAGTAGCCTCGTCATGGAATTTGTTTGATGAAGGCCTCGGAGGGGAAGGCATATGTTGGTCACGAAGAGGAGAAAGATCTGTGTAAATATTTTCGGGAGAAGAAGATCGAGCTGGACTAAGGTCGCGGACTGGTGAAGGTATAGGCATGGAGCTCGGGTGACTGTCAGATGGCCGTTTCCTCTTTAGAGATGGAGTTGCAGAGGGTTCAGTTTGTTCTCCTTCATTAACAGTTCGAATCCTCACTGAAGCCATTGGAGGATGAACACTCGAAGAAGGTATCCTAAGCTCATCGGGGGTTAAAGGGGTAATTTTGGTTTTCAACTTTTTTACCCGAAGGAGTTGTCTTCGATCATTTGTAGATAGGTCGAGTAGACTCCTTTGAACGTTTGGCGGTACCAATTCAACAACTGGTGGTGTTGGGTCAATGACTGGTGGCGTTGGGTCAACAACTGGTGGTGTTGGGTCAACGACTGGTGGCGTTGGGTCAACAATTGGTGGTGGTGTTGGGTTGACAGTTAGCGGCACTGATTCGACATTTGGTGGTATTGGATCGACAGGTGGGGGTATCGGGTTGACATTTGATTCGGGCCGGAAAGACCTTGTAATCGATGGTATAAAAAATCATTTGGGCTTTGGTGGCCCTCTTTCTTCGACGTGGTTGGAGGCTTATTTCTGGTAAAATGGGCTCTTCGGCCTCTAGCTCAATAGTCTGAGATTCAACATTGGCTTGAGGTGCTTTGGTAGGAGGTGTCTCAGTAGTTGGTTTGAATTTGGAGGAGGCTTCCGGTTGTGAAGGTTCAGCACCGACCTTTGCAGATTTTCTGATTACATTATCTTCGGATGGGACTTCCTGTTGGGAGGATTCGGCAATGACTTCTACGGACTTTCCAGCTAAAAAATCCTCCAACTCCTTTACCTCTGAAGACAATGGTTTAATCAAAGTTACTACAGAAGATTAAAAGTTTTACATCAAAATCCACACTACAGCAATTTTCAAAATATTGATAAAGTAAATCCATACTTACATTTGTGGTTGTATAACCATGCTTGCTTAGAAAGAAGTCCGTATTTCCATTCTTCCTTGGGGAAGTTGTCGAATAGTTCCATCATTTTGGCCTCGCGTTCTTCGGAAATGTCTCCAAAATCGGCAGAAATCTTCTCATCAGTAGCCCAGTTCGATAAGGCGGAAATTTTAGGTCCCTTGACGTAAAACCATTTTTCATGCCACCCCTATTGCTCGAAGGAGTGTTCACCAATGAACGTTTTTCAAATTTCTCTCATGTTCTCGATGCTTGCTTACTTATAACTTTGAATCCTTTTTCGCGAGATTGACCGATTTTGTAAATAGTAAAAAAGAAGTCTAGAGTGGGTTCGACTCCGACTTCATAACAGAACGCAATGAAGGCCAGAATGTGAATATAAGAATTTAGCGCTAATTGGGCGAACCCAAGGCCGACGAAACCTAGAATGGTCATCAGAAATGGGTGTAGAGGGAACCTAATTCCTTTCTTGAGAATTGTCACTTGGACAACCGTCCATCCTTCAGGCCTCTGATACATTCTTTCCTCAGACCTAGAAACTCTTATCAGATGAGTATCCGGAATATGGCATCAATCTCGAAGCTTTCGTAACTCAATTTCGATGACAGTGGATACATTATTCGCATGGATAAACATTTCCTTACTTATAAAGAATTGAGGAAGGGTAGGTAGGGTTTAGAGTACTTTCTTTTCTTTGCTAGGGAAGCGATTGGAGGGTTGGAGCTCGAAGCCTCTATATCAGGGTTAGGTTGAGCGATCGTGAGGGAACCGTCACGATTGGGGAAGTCTGGTTTCTACTAATGGCCACCATTGTTGGCGATTCTGAGAGAAGGCAAAAAAGCTCGGAAGGAAGAAGGAGTTTGAGAGTCAAAATTCAAATTGGCGGTAAACCGCCAAATTTGGTAAAGTTTACCTTTTATACTGACGGTTACCCAGTAATCGAGGGCGGCACATTAAATTGACAGTCATGATCACGAATTTGAAAGGTTGCGTCCGGATTGAGTTTTAGACATTTAGCAGGTTGGACTTTTCAATTGGGTTTCCGATTTTAATCCATCTTTTCAATTTATTTTTATCCTTAACCGTTTGGGCCACGGTAAATTTCAGTTTGAACTTATTTCAATCCTATCCAACCCAATAAAGTCATAGACCACTTATAGTTTTCCATTAAATATCCTATTTAATAGAAAACTAGGGGGCAATGTTGGGTCATGATATTCCTCCTATTGGGCCTTATGGATTGGGCTTAGTTATTTAATTGGTCCGTTGGGTCTCCACTATTGGGTCTTAAAGTTATTGGGCCTAATCCTTACATTATATCTCTTTAATATTGGACCGGGTCAATGGGTTGGTCCATTAGATCTTTTAATATCGAAGTCTTTGACTTGTAATGATGAATGTTGGGTCATGATATTCCTCCTATTGGGCCTTATGGATTGGGCTTAGTTATTTAATTGGTCTGTTGGGTCTCCACTATTGGGTCTTAAAGTTATTGGGCCTAATCCTTACATTATATCTATTTAATATTGGGCCGAGTCAATGGGTTGGTCCATTAGATCTTTTAATATCTAAGTCTTTGACTTGTAATGATGAATAAGGAAGGCTGTTGAAAAAAAGTCTGCAGATCATTAATGTGGATGGGATTATATCCGGCCGGTGACATGTACAGTGGGAAAAAGGTGACAACCTGCATGCATCCGGCTGGGATCAGATAGGAGTAGGGGGCTGTGTCAGATAAGAGTTGGTGGCACGGTAAATCAGGTAAGAGAGTATAACCTAACAAGGAAATCTCCAAGAGAAGGTACGCATACACATAACACACATTTTCTAATCTCTCTAGCACTAGACATTTTATCCTCCATTGTTAACCCTTGTAATGATGCGGATGATTCTCACTTTGAAGTTATCCCAAACGGTCCAGTAGTCAAGCTTTTGGTGTCGATTGTGTTTTCTGCATGCGAGGATCGAGGCGTCTTATGTGATTGGGACGTGGCGAGAAGATCTTGGCGTTAATAATCGGCATTACCCAAGTGATTACGCACAATGATTCAATGAGAACACAAGCGTCCAAAGGCTCCTCGTGGTCTGAAAATAAAAGAGAAGATGTTCCACCATCTCTTCTTCACAATAGCCCATAAGACTATAACACATAAAATTGTGAGACAATGTGCTCTCAAGTTTAATCATCCACTTTAATTTGGACTCCTTGGGAAAATACAATATGTATATCTTGTTCAACCACACCATGCATAAACTGGACGAACCGAACCCACTGAAATTGCAAGGCTCAAATCCTCTTTCGAGATGGTAAGCAAGTTAAGGTCCGGACCGAGCATTAAAGCGATGATAAAAATCGTAACAGTAATTTTCTGAAGGAGCCTTTCCATAGAACCAGACAAGGCGACACCTCCCATGCTTTGGCCCACCGGAACCACCTTATCCTCTGACGACAAAACAACCAGAAACAATGTCAACGGTTGTAGGAGACAGAATGAACCTTCTTGTACCTACTTTGGGTGGATCCACTTTGGGTAGATCCCAAAACCGCCAAATCGAGGAGTCGCTTAATCTGCAGTGTGGCCAATTTTTTTTTCTTTTTTCTTTTTTTCTTTTTTTTTCTTTTCAGGTACCTCGAATCTTTCTTTCGTCTTCCAAGCCCTATTACCTTGATTATATCTTGGTTTTTTCCCCTGGAATTCATCAAAAAAAGGCTATAATTTTCGCGGTGAAAGAGAATTTGTTCCAAACGGTTGATTTGTGGAGCAACAAGACTTCAAAGGAATAGAGGGAACAACCCCTAGGTAGCCGAAGCCAACATGACCGAACCCTAGGGGGCCGAAGCCAACATGGCCAAACCCTAGGGGGGCGAAGCCAACATGGTCGAACCCTATAGAGGATTTTTTTTTTAATGGATGAAAAGAATAACCCTTAGGTGGCAGAAGCCAACATGGCCGAACCCTATAGGCAATTTTTTTTAAGGATGAAGGAACAACCAAGGAGGCCCCATTTCTCAATGATTGGGGAAGGGCTCCCCTCCTTTGGTCTTTTCGACGTCTTTTGGAAGTAAGTCCAAACTTATGACCGTACAACTTTTCCTCCACCAGAGAAGGAAGGCTTGTTTCTATATCCAGCGGCTTGTGGAAGATTTGGGTGACTTTCCCCATTCTGTTTGCATTCACCGCATATGTATAAAGAAACCAGATTACCCTTTTAGTCCCCTTCACTTTTTGTCTAATTCATCTAGCCACCTTCAGGAATGGCATCATTGGATCAACGAGATACTTAGGAATGTTGATTATGTGGATGTACTAAAGAAAAAGCTAACATTTTTTGTTGCATCCAGCTATGCAGGGACCTTTGTATCCAACAGGACCATGGTGCTCCTCTACATGCGTATTCATCACTTCTTGGGGGGAATGCACCTCTACTCTAGAGACTGTCTATGTCATCTATCAGTAAGCATTTCCCCCCTGCGCGTGAGTCACACCTTTGGTGAGATGATCGTGCAAAATATTGTAAGTGTTGAACTCTTGATTCCAGTGTCTGAACACTTCGTGGGGCTTGATGTTTTGCAAGTCTCAAAAATAAAAGTCCTAGGAGAGGGAACCAAAAGGGGAGAAAACCCTAGAAGGGCGAACCTTAGAGGAGCTCTCCTGGAATAATTTAAAAATCCAAGAAGTCCATGAAGACCTGAAAGCCTCGAAGGCTTGATAGCCTCGAAGACCTGCTGATAGCCTTGAAGACCTGCTGATAGCTTCGAAGGCCTGATAACTTCGAAGACCTGATAGCATCGAAAGACCTGATAGCCTTGAAGACCTGATGATAGTCTTGAAGACCTGCTGATAGCCTCGAAGGCCTGATAGCATCGAAGACCGAAAGATAGCCTTGAAGACTTGTTGATAGCTTTGCAGACCTGCTGATAGCCTCGAAGGCCTGATAGTCACGAAGACCAAGATTTAGGTATTCCTCTATCTTCAATTCGACAGGTCATGGCCTTTAGATCATGAACTTTCGTAGTTTTATTTTTTTTCATTTCCTGTATCAGAAAATTATGTGCATATATTTCATACAAACTAACACTTGAATCTATACTTTCCTCTTTTTTTTTGTATATATATATTTTTTTTATAAATCAGAAGAAATAATCAAGTATATATGAAAGTTTGACAAATTTATTGATAGTCAAATTGCTTTTAACGAAAAGCATAACGTTTCATATACTAAATCTTGCTTTTGTCGACGAAAGCATAACGTTTATCACTTTTAGAGATAAAGTTTAACTTTTTCGGGGTTGAGGGCTTATACTCAGGCGCCTCAATTACTTTTATTAAAGTTGAAAGTATAATTTTTTGGGTCTGAGGGCTTATAGTCAGGTGCCTCATTCACTTTTGATGATAAAGTGTAACACTCAGGTGCCTCGTCACTTGGGTCGTCCAATTTCTTGGCAAGTGTAGTCTACGAGGACTTGAAATCGGGTGCCTCGTCACTTGGATCGTTTAATTTCTTGGCAAGTACAGTCTACGAGGACTTGAAAATGGGTGCCTCGTCACTTGGGTGGTCTAATATCTTGTCAAGTGCAGTCTACGAGGACTTGAAATCGGGTGCCTCGTCACTTGGGTCGTCCAATTTCTTGGCAAGTGCAGTCTACGAGGACTTGACCACCGTTTAGAGTGGACCACCATCCTGGGTATTTTTTTTTATTCGTCAATTCTTGTGCCTCCTCCCTTGGTCATCCAATTGTTTGGCAAGGGATACCCCTGAGGACTTAAACCACCATTTTTGGTGGACCACCATCTTGGGTGGATTTTTTTAACTCATCTGTAGTTCAGAGTTTTTTATGATGGTACGTAGAGCCAGTATTTGAGTTCTTGACTTCCGGGACTGCACCATGAGTGATAGTGTTGCACGTTTCTTCTCATAGTTCAATCTCTCCGGCCGCTAACTTCTCATGGTATATCCTCCGCAGACTATAACATTCCATAGTGGAATGTCTTGTATATTGGTGGTATACGTAAGTCCTACTTTTTTTTCATCTCTTCCAATTTACAACCAACCGAGGCCTTGGAGGCTCCACCACTCCGTGCTCAACCCATTGTTCATACAAGCCCCTGAATGCCTTCTTGCTGCATGTGATAGTCTCTGGAACAGGCATTGTGGTATACTTGTCACCATGTTTTTCTCTGCTTCGCTCAAATTTCTCATTCTTCTCCCTCTTGCCCCCTTGTGGTTTTGACTGAGAATCCGCCAAAGCCACAGTTGTTGTCCTCTTGTTCTTCCATGTAACCATCGCATGGCTATTGGGAAATGTCATGATTCCTCCCAAGTCTTGTGCAAAAGATGAGAGGGTCGTAAATGAATCACAAGCTTTGGTAATGAGGTGGGGCTTGAAGGCGTCTAAAGCACCATTGTTGCATATGCTAACCAAATTCTTTTTTCAATTGGCTCTGCACACTTACGTGGTTTGGTATTTGAACTCTATCCACGTAATCGTGACTCCTCATTTGGCTTCCGCTAAATCGCATGAGCTCGACGATGGTTACTGTTTCGCACATAGAAAAATTTCTTAAAAATTGCAATTTTAGATCATCCCAATCATGGACTGATCCCTTCTCCAAGTTGTAGTACCAACTGAAGGCATTATCCGTCAAAGTCTTATTGAATTCCCTCATCAACAAATTGTGATTGTTCACTTCATCGTATCCTATCCATGGAGACATCGACTCCACGAACCTGGCAATGTGTTCTCTGGCATTTCCTTTCTCCCCATTGTATTTTGGAAATTGCGGGGGATGCTCGATATACCCTGTCGGGTAAGGTTGTCTCCGAATATGTGCCGGGTAGGGTGGAGTAAAGTCCAACTCTGAAGGTCGGGATGTACGCTTTATGAAGTTGATTGATCACATCGATCATATCATCCTTTGTGACATATTGACTTGTGGTGTGGACTCTCTGTGGTGTTGTGATGTGTGGCAGCATTGGTCGTGTGTATGGTACATAAATTGGTTGATGTACACTGGCATCCAGTAAATTTTGTATCGGTTGTGCTTGTGGGTTGGTTCGTTGCACAATGCTTGGGATGGTTGGTATCTGCACTTGTGAAAATGCGGGGATAGTGGTCGGAATGATGTTTGTCTGAGGCTGGCTGACTTTCAGTCTGGGTTGTGGCGCGTCACCACTGTTCTGAGGTTCCAAGTGGATGATTGGAACGAACTGATTCTCCATCAATGGAGGTGCTGTCTGATTCTCCTTATTGTTGCTATCGTTGTTGTTGTCCTCCACTCCTGCCAGTTCTCCTTATGATTTTTTTGGGAACATGGCCTTGAAAGCGGGAATCTGGATCAACTGCTGGCGGAAATGTCCCATTTCTTCTTGCTTCCTCTGCATCTCCAGCATCATAGCCATCCTCATCCCTTGTTCTTCCTGTGATTCTTTCAACGCCTTGAGCATCTCCAGTTGCACATCATTTGTCTGCTCTCCTCTTTCTTCCTCGATTTGCCTTCCACCTTTCTCACATCGACATTATTTGGTTGTTGATCGACCATGTATGGTGATGTTGAACTTCCTTCCGATGCTTCTTCAGGGATAGGTTGATCGAGATTTAGATTCACGCCTTGGAAAGCTTGACTTGCTTGCCTTGGAACTGGACCCGGTGAGGTAATTCTATTTGTTGGTGAAGATCTTCCTGTTGTTCTCCCACTTCGAGTTGTGGGCATACCCTTCACAAATTCTACACCTCCCCAGCAGAGTCGCCAAATAAATGTGGGCAAGGAAATCGTACCTTGCTAGGGTTAGGGGTTTTGTGTTGGTGAGGAGGAGAAATCCATGAAAAATGGAATTGATTGATTGATTGAAGAGGGAGAACAGCGGTGGGCGATTATCTAACGACGCGTGGCGAGAACTCCTAGAATGGGAACCGTGTTAGGGTAATGAGGATTCCAAGAGCCTTCTTGAGTTCTTCAAGTTGAGAGAATGTCCAAACCCTTTGGTGCTTTTTAGGTGGAATCTCAAGCCTTTAAGTCACCAAAAGGGTCCTTTGATCTTCCAAGAGTCCAAGTCTTGAGTATGAAGAGAAGTCCCCTTCCCAATGGAATGGAAGGGGTATTTATAGGGTTCTCGGGAAAGTAGTCACGTGCAAGGCACATGCTTTCAGGGAAATTCTAGAAATACCCTTTAGTCATTAGAATAATGCTCATATTGCCCTGTCCTTCTAGACACCAATCCAATCCCTCAATCAATTCCCAAAATGAGTCGCCTCCACGAGTTTTCTGCCTCGGGACATATGGAGGCTTCTCTCGGATCTCGCACATTTATTTCTGACTTTTCTGTTTGTCATTCAATGCTTTAGGTCGTATGTGAACCCTAATTTGTACTTGGGCTCACAAATACCATTTGTTTTTATTAGCTCACACCACGAATCTTTTAACTTCTAAGTTATGTTAAAATAATAAATTTTCGTACTGCTTAACAATTGGATTATGGGAAATTATAAGTTCGTCATCAAAGTCGTAAAGAAATTATAAATGTACACTTAGTTATATATGATTTACTTGGCTGATTTTGACTGCAAATATTAATCAAAGACAGATATGTAATAACAGCCAACATGAAACTGAAGAAGAAGAAAGAAAAAAAATATGTAATCAAATGAATAAGTCAAATAATGTAAGAAATTGACAGCGTTTTGTCATCTTTAATTCTTTGAGCTAAGATGCTATTATCCAGTCTTTGTATAACAATGATATGGGGTTCGAATCCTCCACCGCCGTTAAAATATTTTCCCATAATTAAGGACTTAAATATATATATATATATATATATATATATATATATATATATATATAAAAATTACCTTCGATACATCAACATGTGTACACTTTACATAGGGTTATCTATATATTGTTATTTTTATAAGTTAGATATTTCTCCATGTTTTATATATAGATATATATACCTATATGCATATAGGTGTAAGAGTAATTCCTATTCATTTGAGAAGAATCTATTAAAAATATATCTTTTACGTATAGAAATATCAATTCTCATAAAGAAAATTTCTTATTTTTCTGTTCTATAAAAGAAAAGTCTTTTTTTTGGATACCAATATAAAATAACACAGTTTTAATATGTTTGTCATTATAATTTTACTATTTTATATACCATCATTATTAAATAATAATTCATAATATTTGTAAATGATGAGTCTATTTTGTTATATGAATGATAAGCAAGCAAGCAGTATATAAATATACACACACAGAGAAAGTAAAGTGTGTTGATAAAAGTTGCCGACTGTCCACTTCAAATTAATTCATGTCAATTGAGTTGGTGCAGTCTCCACTTTTGGCTTTCAATTTCAAACAAACAGTAGTAGTAAAAAGAGAGAGGGGATAACGCGGGGCACCCATTCTCCCTCCCCTTCTGGAAATATAAGAACATGATTACTATAGTAGTAAAGTTTTTGATTAGTAATAAATGATCTAATTGGTCTTAACCATATCTATTGCTTGAATACCAATGCTTGTATATAATTCATACAGTTTTGTATGTTTATTTTTCTTTCCCCCTTTCTTAAAATCATACTTTTTGATTTAGTATCTGTGGTATACCTCTTTTTTTTAATTAAAGTGATAGCTAGTTAACTTTGATACCAATATAATTATGGTTTTATATATCTAATCATTGATTTATAATCCTTCTGCTGGATTCTCTTAATTAGTACTTCAATCTTTATTCAAAAACTGTAAAATGTTCTTGTGTATTGGTTAACACATAATCATAGTGAAGCTATGTGTACGTATCCATAAATATGAATCATGTGTTATAAGATAATTAAGTAAGCCGATACTGTATATATGTAGTATGTGACAAGTCACTTTTTTTATTAAAAGGTTTAATCGACGCGAGAGGCAAGTACATCAACATTTCTTACTCAATTAAGTTTATATTGCAAGAACATCATTTCTTACTCAATTAAGTTTATATTGCAAGTACATCAACCTTTCTTAGTCAAATAAATTTATGTTTCAAGTACTTAATTCGAAAGTTTATCTTTTCAAGTTATTGAAATTATTGAATTGCAATACTTCAGATTCAATTATTCTTACGATATTAAAAGCATGTCAATGGCATATTTCGACTAGACAAAAGTTGAGATTTATTGATATTATTCATTCATGAAAATCTCACTTAATGTTCTCTAAACCATTTTGTTGTGGTGTGGACTCTTATATAATGTTGTGAACGAACAACCCTTTTAATAGGGCATATGATACGGACATTATGATTAGAAGGACATGTAATTTGTCATTAGACTATTATGTTGTGCACAATATAGGGTACTTATGTTAATCTCCTAAAGTACAAGTCTAGGATATATTTCATTTGTAATAGTTGTTTGTACCCATGAATTGCAGTTTTAGTACTGTCAATTCTAGTACAAAGTTCACTGATCATTTGACCTTATATACAACATGCTAAAACTTGATTTTTAAACTCAAAGCTTTAGGGGGGGGGGGGTGTTTTCAATTAAAATTTTTAAAGACTTTTAAAGTTTGGTTGTATTCAATCAAGACATTTAAAGAGTTTATAAAATTTTCTTTGGTATTCAATTACAACTTTTTTAATGTCTTTAAAAGTTAGGTGGTATTGAATTAAGATTTTTACAAAGTCTATAAAAGTTTTTTGGTATTCAAAAAGTCATAGATTTTTCAGATTTCTATCAAATAGTAGAGTTTAACAGACTTTAGAAGAAAAATTATAACTATCAACCCTTATCCAAAGTCTGACCTTATCTCTAAAGACTTCTAAAGACTTCCAAATATTAAACACAAAGGTGGATAAAAGTAGTTATTAATGAGACTTTGTCTTTTAATGGGTCAAACTAATTATTTATTTTATATGGGCTAATAAGTATTAATATGTGATGGATAAATTAATTTGATAAAATTTGGGCCTTAAAATGGATTTAATTTATGTGTGGATCATAAAATTAAATCATATTATAATAAGAGAATTAACAAGATATATTAATAAGTACAAAAAATAACTAAAGACCTAATATGTCTCGCGGTACGTAATCGAGAGAAGAGGGAAAATGCACAGTAAATTAGTAAGGAAGAAAACGACAGTTCGAAAGCTTCCAATACAAAGAGAAAAGAAATTTATTTAATAAAGGTGAAACTCTTAGATCAATTGTAAAGATTATGTATGTATATATGTTTAAAGCTTTTGTCTTATTATTAATTATCTTTGCATGATTTGTAAAAAAGAGATTATGTATATATATATATATATATATATATATATATATATATATATGAGAAATCATCAGGTGTCAAGCGTTTACTCTGAACAACATTATTGAAACAAGCTCCCATCAGATTGATCTAGACATTTAATGGCTTAGATTGGTTAAAAATTCTACATCTGCTACAACTTGACTTGTGAGCGGACCCCTTTCTTTTTGTCCTTGGGCTTATTACATTCTTGCCCTACCATTTAATACATATACAGCTACGGTTTGGTAGCGACATTGTAGTCTCAATTGCTATAATGTAAAGATGAGTTTATTTTTAGGTATACATAATGTAAAAATAAAAGATAATATAAAGATACATAATGTAAAAATAAAAGATAATAATAAGATAATAATGCGAATCAAAAAGATAAATTTATATTTTATAAATACATAATGTAAATTAAAGAAGTTTGAATATAAAATAAATTTATCTTTTATTCAAATTTATCTTATCATTATCTTTTATTTTTACATTAAATATAATACCTAAAAATAAACTCATCTTTTACATTATAGCTATACGATCGAGATCCATTAATGCCGCTATAAACTCATCTTATTAGGCATATGTATTAAATGGTGGGGAAAGAATGTAATAAGCCCAAGGACAAAAAAAAAATGGACCGCCGCTACAAGCTATAGCTGATAGGTGAAATTTTTGACCAATCTAAGCCATTAAATGTCTAGATCAACAGATGTGAGCTTTGTTTCTTTGAATAGTGTCCGTAGCAAACGCTTACTCACTTAATGATTTCCATATATATATATATATATATATATATATATATATATATATATATATATATATATAGTAAAGCAATCAATATGGTATTGAATTACACGTTCACACAAGAGTGTAAATTTCATTTTCTGCGAAGAAAAAAATTTTGAAATCATGGAGTCAATAATTAAATGATCAGAAGCCATGTAATAAATATATTATAATATATATGTATTCTAATGCTTAGATAAAATAATATTGTCAGAACTTGAATTTTTTGTATAATATTTTTGTACACAAGGACTAATTAACAATTAATATAAGTTACAAGATATATTAGAAGTATACAAAAGTCTATCACAGTCTTGATAAAAAGTTTATAAAAGTCTGTTACTTATTTCATGGAGTTTATAAAAGTCATTTTAAAAAAGTTTTTAAAGTCTTTAAAAGTCATTAAAATTCAGACTCTACAAAGTTTGTTACTTAAAAAAATTCTTTAAAAATCTTAGTTGAATACACACCCCCCCCTAAAAGAACTGTTTTGCTCATTATCTCACTAATTAATTCCTTTATTACGTATATTTTTGTTCCATTATATTCAATTGTTTATTTCCTTGTTGAGCAAGCTTTTGTTCACCCTTGCATTGAATATAATATTTTCAGTTAAAACCGAGCCCGCTGGTACGTCTGCGAAAGTTAAAGGAAAATGCAAAGTTGCAGAATAATTTGTTATTAAGCATTTATGCTTAAATAAACATAAGTAGTTATTGTAATAAAAACCTTTAGTGTTATGTGCTGTAATATTATTTGGTATTAAAGTTATGTAAATGTCTATAGAACCTCATATTTAAGTAAGATAATATGTAATCTAAGACATGTTTAAATTAGTAATATGTTGGGATGTATGGATATGATAGTATCGTGAGCACCAAACCTGAGGTAAAGGTAACCCGGATTTGGGGGTGTCACAGCTCCTCTCTTTCTTCTATATCCGAACCTCTATCTCTTTCTCTCTATTTTCTCTTTCTTTTCTTTTCTTTTGCTATCTCTTTTGCTTATAAAAATGAAATGAATAAAATGGCTAAATCACTATAAGAAAAAGGCTTATTAATGATCACTTTACTGCGCGATCGAATACAATCGTAGATAAGTATCTCACGAGCTCTATCGCGAGATAGAGGTCGATGTATTCTGGGTATTGATCGTACATCGACGACCAATGTTAACGACCAGAATGTCAACGTCCGACATATAGCGACCGATGTTGTCGCTCAGCTGAGTCACCGTGAGTCAGGTCTCATTGGTGACGTGGCCCACGTGTCAGCGACCACCACGGTCGCTGAGATCCTCAAGTCACCCGCGTCGTTGATACGTAATAGCGACCGTCTGCGGTCTTTGCTTCAAATTTTTAAAAAATTGTCTATTTTATGGATTTCCCAAAAACTCTATACCAATTTTATATCTCAACACACATCCGTATGTATAAATCACCAAAACTATACAAACTAAATGATCCACGTCATAAAATCGTAGAATTACGTGAGATGTCATTCTCAGAAGAATTACTCATATTTTGAGTGATTCACCACTTTTCTAAATTTTGATTTCACTCCTATCCCTATTTCTCAAACAAACAATATGTCAAAGTTCGAAAAAAATCGAAAATACAAAAACACGTTTTTAGCGTGAATAGTGATTTTACGCCTTTTCTAATAAAAAAACTATTTTTATTGGAGATTTCGTCTCCTTTTTCCAAATAAATGCTATGCCGTAATTGGAAAAGTTCAAAAAAAATGAAAAAGCATTTTCTGCATTTTATGAATAGTGATTTAGCATTTTTCTCGAAAATAATTATTTCCCCCCAAAATTTTTTAACACTCTTACATAATCACGTAACACGTAAACTGTGACGCCCCCAAAACAGGTATACATCACCTATTCTGAGTCGTCAAATACATGGTACAGAATACAAATATAACTTAATTATAGAACTGTCGTGTAAAGTACGACAAAACATAAGCTGTGAGTTTTAATACAAATATTATCGTCTAGACAATATTCAAACTAAAATTCAATATTATTACATTTATTTTTCACTATTTCACTGAATAGTGAGGACTACTAATGCTATCATCTGGTCCGTCACTCCATTCCCCGACTAGTCCCTGCTACGTTCTCATTTCCAAAAGAGAACAATAAAAGTAAAAGGTGAGCTCAACTAGCCCGAAAGAGAAAATATTATGACTAAGATAATGCGAGAATATATTATCGTTAGCCTTCAACACGATGTTAAAGCGATACAAAATAACAACCATCAAGTTTAACTGCAGCGGAACAAGCAATCCATTAGAAGAGTCAAGTAAAATATAAAATCTACTATCTTCTATGATTTAAAAAGTTTTTCAACAACTTTATAGCTGAAACTCAGCTTAATAAATAATCCACATCATTAAATTATCCCTGCACTACAGGCCAAGGATATTCTTTAGTATCCCGACCACAAATTATCCATGCACTACGGGCCAAAGATAATCTTGCTTTCATCAACGGTCCTGATCATGCCATAAAATAATTCATCTTTGCACCCTTGGCCGAAGAGAATCCATAGCTATAATCATACCAAAAACTGTCCATCAATGCACTAGGGGCCAATGAGGACTTTTTCCACATTATTTGTAACATTACGGTCATGATTACACCGAATAATCCCTGGTCATAATCATACCAAGTCCATCTATGCACTACAGGCCACAGATGACTTTCAACAAAATATAAACATGAGGATGATGACAATGACATAATAATTCAATAAAACAAGTTCAAGAATTAATTTATCCAGGAATCAATAACGTCCAAATTGTCAACATGATACTGCTTTGTGGAGTAAAATTCAAGAATGCGCAAAAGAATATTTCCATAAAAAGATCTTTGGATGAAGCTTAAATATCAAAGATATTCCACTAATTTCATGGATTATAGAAGTCAAAACTTTAACCAACTGAGTATAATAAAGAATGGAATAACAAAAGAAATCACCATGCATGTGATAGACCGCACAGACAGGTTATTCCAACAAAATAATAAATAACAGAATTAGGTCCGGCGTAAAAGCGCACGAGACGGGATATTCCAATGAATAATAATAAAGGCGAAATCAGTCCGCGTAAAAACGCATGCATGTGATTCCAACGAGAATAATAAAAGGCGGAACCCGGTTAGGCGTAGAAACGCCTGCACAGGATATTCCAACAGAATAATAAGGAATGGAATAATAGAAGAATTTCACCAAGTATGCGGTGATGCTTGGCATGTAAAGTTATTCAACATAATAACAAAGAATGGAATAAATGAAGTTGTCTTCATGAAGACGAAAGAAAGAAATAATACCCTTTTCGAATACAACAAATAATATTCCCTACCTTAAAAAGAAAATCTTTGGATATAGGAGTAGTGAAGTAGCGGAATACTTTTTTCTTTTCTCTCTATAATTTCTCTCTATAATAATTGCTCTAAAGCTTTTGTGAATTGGTGAGAAATGAAGGAAGAATGAGCTTCTATTTATGGGAAAATATAGTTTCGATAATTGCACATTTTGGGGCTCGAAATATTATAGTATAATACCTTCCTCTTTTTCTTCATTTTTAATTTAGTCCTGCAAGTATTATCAATCTTGCACCAACTCTCCTAATAGTAACAAGAATGTGAAACAATAGTATACACATGTGAACAAATAGTTATAATCATGTGAAATAATAGCAATCAATTGCTCATTTATCCGGTTAAATACCCGATTGGTCAATATAACCTCCAGACATCAATTATCATCGAAATAAATGTCAATTTCCACTAACACTAATAATCCCAATACAATGGAACAATCAATTTCATCTTTAATCAACACAACTTATTCATCATTAATATTATAACTCACAATATTTAACAACTAGGTCGTTCCCAGGAAAGAGGGGCTTTCAGATAAGAATTTCTCCTTATTGGTAGCATGATTAGGTGACCAAACCTCTCCTCGATGAGAACTTCTAGACATTGTCAATATTGCAAATAATAATATGAATAACTTTGTCGTCTCAATTATTGATTTAATAACAATAAATATTATGTAGATGATACTGTGACAATAATTGAATCAATAATATGTGAGATATGATGCATCAATTACTGTAGCAATAATTGAGTATAACTGAGTGACTTCTTACGTAAGCATCAATAATCAATACCGTGTGCTACTATGCAACCACGGGTATTATCGTACTTTTACTAATGGGTAGTTCAACAGTTTTAACGGTAACACTTTCGCCATTATTTTCATAAAGTATTTTTGTCGTTTTCTCAATCCGACAATAATTCCGTTGCGAGGTCCACCAATGATTGTACCGTCATACGGATATTCCCCGACAAAAATAATATTCCCCGACTAATCGAATATTATATAACAACTTGCATACTTTGCAAAATTTATAAATATAACCCACAACTATAACATTATATCAAATCCATACCATAATATTTAAAAAATTATTTTGAGAAAATTAAATATTTATTCATAAAATCTGGGGTCTCACAATCTCCCCTCCTTATGGAATTTCGCCCTCGAAATTTACGTACGTACTTGGTATTCTTAACAGGTGAGGATACCTTGACCTCACTTCAAATTCTAACTCTTGAGGTATAACCTTTGAGTGTTGAATACGATTCTTCTTATCCAAGATTTTAACACGTATCTCCTCAAACGTTAAATCAGCCGCTATCTCGTCCGGTTCTAAATTAATAATGTGGTTCGGGTCATCCCCATATTTATGTAACGTCGATACGTTAAAAACGTTATGAACACACGACATACTTGGCGGTAAAACGAGTCTATAAGCCACAGTTCCTACTTTATCGAGGATTTCAAATGGGCCAATTAAATCGAGGGTTGAGATTTCTTCTCTTCGTCGATTCTTGCTTCTAGAATAACGCCCTCTTGAACCTTCTTAATTCTTCACATTCATCAGCTCTAGGTGTGTAGCTTGAGCGACTTTAACTTTATCGATTAAAGTCGATTCTACTCGTATATTCGTTATCTTCACGGGGGTTCGTATATTCGCACTTGTAAATGCATACGATCTTCTACTCAACGCGTCAGCTACCACATTCGCTTTTTCACGATGGTATTGAATGATATGATCGTAATCTTCAATAGCTCGAGCCAACGTCTTTGGCACATGTTACATTCGTTTTAGGTGAAGAAAATATTTGAGGGTTTAAGAAATAGGTTTTGAGGGTTTAAGAAATGGGTTTTGTACTGGGGTCAATACAAAATTCGATTTCACGCTCTAGGGTAGGCTAAGAAGTCTTCAAGAATACGTCAGAAAATTTATTAACAATAGAAATATCATTCAAAACTGTGACTCTCATCCAAGACTTAGATAGCACATGTAATGAAGGTTTTTCCTAACGGAGTTTCAACAGATAAATCAAAGTCTAATTTCTTCGGAGCCAAATTTAAACGTTGAGCGCAAGAAAAAGAGATAAAAGAATGGGTAGAGCAAAGTATCGAATAAGGTATATACTTTAAGAGTTTATAATTAACTAAACTGAAGTGATAACTTCGTTCGATTCCTCATCACGAAAAATGCTCTCCTTAAACCACCGAATTTGACTTGTTTGGGACATCCTTTGGCGTCATCATTGCCATTGGACTTGACTTTGCTACTTCCCTTTGTTCCACGCATCACCGCCGTTCTTCACTCGCTTCTTCTAACTCACGAATACGATCTTACAGTTCTATATTTCGATCATAAAATTATCCTCAATTCATTACTTAAAACTCTATATGAGTTCATCTCTTGATTTTCAGATTTCATTTTCTAACATTGCCACAAAACAAGGGTTAATTATCATATATTATCTCTATACTCTGACCGACCAATTAAATACCAAATAAACTTAGGTAGGTCATACTAGCGAAAGAATTTCCCGTCTCTCCCCTCCTAGTTCTAGTCTCACATCTTAGCCAGAGATCATATCCCTAAGCTTTGATACCAATTGTGATGCCCCCAAAATAGGTATACATCACCTATTCTGAGTCGTCAAATACATGGTACAGAATACAAATACAACTTAATTATACAACTGTCGTGTAAAGTATGACAAAACATAAGGTGTGAGTTTTAATACAAATATTTTCGTCTAGACAATATTCAAACTCAAATTCAATATTATTACATTTTTTCCACTATTTCCTTTGAATAGTGAGGACTACTAATGCTATCATCCGTCAATTACCCGCTCCCCGACTAGTCCCTCGCTACGTTCTCATTTCTCAAGAGAACAATAAAAGTAAAAGGGTGAGCTCAACTAGCCCAGTAGAAAATATTATGACTAAGATAATGCATAATATATTATCGTTAGCCTTCAACAGTGTTAAACTGATACAATATAACAACCATCAAGTTTAATTGCAGCGGAACAAGCAATCAATTAGAAGAGTCAAGTAAAATATAAAATCTACTATCTTCTATGATTTAAAAAGTTTTTCACCAACTTTATCGCTGAGACTCAGCTTAATAAATAATTCACATCATTAAATCATCCCTGCACTACAGGCCAAGGATATTCTTTAGTATCACGACCACGAATTATCCATGCACTACGGGCCAAAGATAATCGTGCTTTCATCAACGGTCTTGATCATGCCATAAAACAATTCATCTTTGCACCCTTGGCCGAAGAGAATCCATAGCTATAATCATACCAAAAACTGTCCATCAATGCACTACGGGCCAATGAGGACTTTTTTCACATCATTTGTAACATTACGGTAATGATTACACCGAATAATTCCTGGTCATAATCATACCAAGTCCATCTATGCACTATAGGCCACAAATGACTTTCAACAAAATATAAACATGAGGATGATGACAATGACATAATAATTCAATAAAACAAGTTCAAGAATTAATTTATCCAGGAATCAATAACGTCCAAATTGTCAACATGATACTGCTTTGTGGAGTAAAATTCAAGAATTCTCAGAAGAATATTTTCATAAAAAGATACTAGATGAAGCGCAAATATCAAGGATATTCCACTAATTTCATGGATTATAGAAGTCAAAACTTTAACCAACTGAGTATAATAAAGAATGGAATAACAAAAGAAATCATCATGCATGCGATAGACCGCACAGACAGGTTATTCCAACAAAATAATAATTAATGGAATCGGGTCGGTAAACAGAAAACGCATGCATGTGAGGATATTCCAAATGTAATAATAAAGAGCGGAACCCAGTCCGGCGTAGAACGCATACATCTGAGGATATTCTAATGTAATAATAAAAGCGGAACCAGTCCCGTGAGAACGCATGCATGCATGAGGATATTCCAACAGAATAATAAGGAATGGAATAATAGAAGAATTTCACCAAGTATGCGGTACTTCGCATAGATAGGTTATTCCAACATAATAACAAAGAATGGAATAACAGAAATTCTCTTCATGAAGATGAAAGAAAGAAATAATACCCCTTTTGAATACAACAAATAATATTCCCTACCTTAAAAAGAATAGTACTGGATATAGGAGTAAAGAAGTAGCAGAATACTTTTCTTCTTTCTCTCTATAATTTCTCTCTATAATAATTGCTCTAAAGCTTTTGTGAATTGGTGAGAAATGAAGGAAGAATGAGCTTCTATTTATAAAAAAATATAGTTTCGATAATTGCACATTTTGGGGCTCGAAATATTATAGTATAATACCTTCCTCTTTTTCTTCATTTTTAATTTAGTCCTGCAAGTATTATCAATCTTGCACCAACTCCCCTAATAGTAACAAGAATGTGAAACAATAGTATACACATGTGAACAAATAGTTATAATCATGTGAAATAATAGCAATCAATTGCTCATTTATCTAGTTAAATACCCGATTGGTCAATATAACCTCCAGACATCAATTATCATCGAAATAAATGTCAATTTTCACTGACACTAATAATCCCAATACAATGAAACAATCAATTTCATCTTTAATCAACACAACTTATTCATCATTAATATTATAACTCACAATATTTAACAACCAGGTCGTTCCCAGGAAAGAGGGGGCTTTCCGATAAGGATTTTTTCTTATTGACGCACAATTAGGTGACCAAACATCTCCTTGACAGAACTTCTAGATATTGTCAATATTACAGATAATAATATGAATAACTTTGTCGTCTCAATTATTGATTTAATAACAATAAATATTATGCAGATGATAATGTGATAATAATTGAATCAATAATATGAGAGATATGATGCAGCAATAATTGAGTATAACTGAGTGACTTCTTACGTAAGCATCAATAATCAATATCGTGTGCTACTATGCAACCACGTGTATTACTGTACTTTTACTACCGGGTAGTTCAACAGTTTTAACGGTAACACTTTCGCCGTTATTTTCATAAAGTATTTTTGTCGTTTTCTCAATTCGACAATAATTTCCGCTATGGATCCACCAATGATTGTCACTTAGTGCATGCGGATATTCCCGAAAAAAAAATATTCTCGCATCAATCGAATATTATATAACAACTTGCATACTTTGCAAAATTTATAAATATAACCCACAACTATAATATTATATCAAATTCACACCATAATATTTAAAAAATTATTTTGAGAAAATTAAATATTTATTCATAAAATTTGGGATCTCATATAAACTAAGTCATTAATTAACCTAAATCACATAATACATAATAATATTAATAATTTTTTATTTTATTAAATATTCACAATAAAAACCTATTACAAGGTCATTCGATTTCTCGGGTGGTCTCGAGTCACGTAAGAAACATGTTTAACCCAATGCAACAATTCCCAGAAAAAAGAAATCTCAGCCACCAAATTAGAAGAAATCACTAACTGGTTTCTTACTTATCTAGAAAGTGTTGTCACGCAAGGTGATCAACTAGTTTATACATACACTATCTAAATATACATGTATATTACAACTAAAGTTACAAAATTGAAAGCATGAAGCACATGAAGCCTCTTTCGTCCATTGGTACAGATTTCTAGAGATTTTATATAGTCATAAGACAATTAGTAATATAATTTAAGAAGGAAAAAAATTTCTCACGAAAATCGTCTTACGCAAGCGATCTCAAACATACCCTTAACTGAAGTAACATGTTTAACAAGGCGGAAGGCAAGTAATCAAGCCGTCAACAGATGAGACATGTTTAACCAATGTCACATCCAACAGAGGATGCATGTTTTACTAATGCGGCATTGCCCAGGAAACAGAAACCAGCAAACATAGGAAACATGTAAAACAATGCCCAGGAAAAGGAAAGTGAAGCAACTGGGTTATTGCCTATACAAACTGTTTTTTCTAAATATCTAATAAAATACAAATGATTTTGAATTTCCCGCTCACTCAATAAATCATCTGCGTCATTCAAAGTTTGAGATAAATCACAATTAGTTAAATACAGTCTTTTGGGATGCATGGGACCATACATTAGTATATATATAAAACAGCAGATAACACATATATTAGAAAGATATATCCTAGCCATATTAATTAAAAGATATTCTCTAGCTATATCAGTTTCCATAAAAGACTGTGACACGTAATGGGTCACCATACAAAGCAATAGATTATATTATTTAATCAACCCATCAGCCCAAAATATAATCCATGCAATCCATTAAATAACCAACAAGCATAGACAAATTGCATCAACATATATTAAACTGGTTATTAATTATTTTCAACACACCATTACAAAGTTAATTTCAGCCCATTTAATAACTCATACTTTAGCATATTGTCATCATTAAAATTACAAAATATAAAAACCAACAGAAATTGATGACATATGAGTTTGTAAGGAATTGAGATATTCTTGATATTCCGGTATGTAATCCATTTGTAGTTGTACTAATATATCCTCTCAAAGTGTGAGCTAATATAAAAAAAAATAAAAAATATTGTGGTATGATTAGTAATAAATCTAATATTTTGTTAGATATATATGAACGGATTGTTATTTTAGTAGGGTTATTAATTTAAATTTAAATAATTGCTTTACCTTAATGAAAATAAAGTTCTTTTTAGGATGACGTTTTCTTATGGCTCAACTTTTCTTATTAATTTTGCTGAATTGTTGTGAAAATAAACAATCTCGTGCTTGGCATGGGCTTTTGAGCTAGTTGTTATATAAATCAAATGCATGCCCAGCGAGTTAGCCATATGTCAAGGTTTGAAAAATTCCCTTGGTCCACTTTGCTTGAAATACTATTTCTATTGTAGCAAGTAGCAACCTAGTTTGAATGTTCAAAGGGACCAGATTGTTTTGAAGTTTCCTCGAGAGGCAGCTCCACCTAAAAAGTTCTTCTTGTTTTAATTTAATACTCGAAAGTTGGCTAATCCATTCAAGTATAAAATGGCAATATCTTCAACAAAAACAAGTACACAGAATTTCTGAATCAATTGGTTTAACAAATAGTATAATGGAGTTCCAATATTCCCTCTTCTCTATCATCAGTACTTCCCTAGCCAGCATCCTCTTTTTAATTTTGTTGATCAATAAGTTATTGAAAAGATCCTCGCAAGCAGCTCATAAACTTCCCCCAGGGCCATGGAAGCTACCTCTGATCGGAAATTTGATGCAAGTGGCTACTTCAAATCCGATACCGCATCGCGGTCTCCTTGAATTGTCAAGGAAACATGGACCTCTCATGCATCTACAACTTGGTAAAATTCCTGCTATTGTTGTCTCATCGCCTCGAGTCGCCAAAGAGGTACTAAAAACCCATGATCTTGCCTTCGCGGACAGGCCCGATATGCTACTTGGCAAGATAATGTTGGCCAACAGTAGAGACATTGTTTTGGCTCCCTATGGTGATTACTGGAGGCAAATGCGTAAAATATCCACATCGGAACTCCTGAGTGCCAATAAAGTTCGGTCCTTCCGCAATGTTAGAGAGGAGGAGTCTTGGCAACTCATTGACTCCATCCGATCGTCGTTAGGATCACCTATCAATTATAGTACCAAGGTAACCGGAATGGCGAATGCCATAATTTGTAGGGCGACAATTGGAAAGAAATGCAAGTATCAAGATGAACTCATTGAGGTGGTTGAAGATATAGCCTATTGGGGTTCCGGATTTTTTATGGCTGATTTATTTCCTAAATTGAAATTTCTTGAATACATCACTGGAATGAGGCCTAAGTTGGAGGACATGAGGCGGAAGCTTGACCATATCTTTGGGCATATCATCAATGAGCATAGAGAAAAGTTGGCAACCAGAAAGGAACAAAATATACACGATGCAGATGAAGATCTAATTGACGTTCTTTTAAGAATCAACGAGAGTCAACGCCTTGAGTTTCCCATCACGTCCAACGACATCCAAGGCATCACTTTGGTAAGCATTCATTCGTTCATCAAATTATATTTCTATTGTTTCTAATATCGTAGAACTAGCTTGTGGTAAATCACGTAGAGAAGTTGGTGTTTTTCTTCACAATACAATAAATAACAGAAAACCTTTCACATGAAATTTGCCAGGATATGTTCACGGCCGGAACTGATAGTACTTCAGCTACACTTCAATGGATAATGTCGGAGTTGATGAGAAATCCTAGAGTGATGGAGAAGGCACAAGCGGAAGTGAGACAAGCCCTCAAGGGAAAGACGATAATATATGAAGCTGATATCCAAGGATTGGGTTACCTAAAGCTGGTGGTCAAAGAAACTCTACGCTTGCATGCACCCGTGCCCTTGTTAGTCCCTAGAGAATGCAGGAAGCAGTGTGAGATTGATGGATACACTATACCTGTAGGAACTAAAGTCATTGTGAACGCCTGGGCAATTGCAAGGGATCCGGAACACTGGGTAGATGCTGATAGTTTCATACCCGAGAGATTCGAAAATGGCTCCATGGATTACATTGGAACTAACTTCGAGTATATCCCGTTTGGTGCGGGAAGGAGAGTATGTGCTGGCATCGCATTTGCTGCCGCAACTATTGAGCTTCCATTGGCTCAACTACTCTACTACTTCGACTGGAAACTCCCCAATGATATGAAGCCAGAAGATGTAGACATGGAAGAATCCAATGGTGCCACTGCTACAAGAAAAATAACTTGATTTTGATTCCCACTTTACACTCTCCAAGCCTGAGTTAAAGTGAACATTCAACATGCAAACATGATCGAATGCAAGAGAAAATTCCGCTTCATTTACTTAAAGCCCTGGTTTAGAATAACAGTATAAAGGATTAGCCTAGACATTGTTTTATCGATTTTTCTTTTTTTTTGGATTTATTTGTATCAATTTATTGTTATACCCTTGTTTCCAATCAAATATTAAATTGTTATTCGACATTGTCTCCATGGTTTCCACTGCCTCTGACCGCTGACATTCGCCGCAGAGGTCTTATTAAAACAACCTCCCAAGTGCCTAAGCAAATAAAGATAACCAATGGACTCTTTTGACTCTCGGAAACTAAAAACTATCACACATAATTAACTACAACAAAGTTTGGGTACTGTAAATTTCAAAATCAATGTCTTTATTGTTACTTTTTTGAATATAAAAAAATAATAGTCCTGTCAGTTGTCACGCTTTTTGTCTATTAAGTATTAATTTTGTCACCTATGAGGCATATTCTTGTAGTGGTACTTTCTCAAATAGGTCGTCCTATTGCATTTTTTAAAAAGAAACTTAATGATTCAACGCAAAAGTAATCCACTTATGAGCATGAGTTGTACGTAATTTTTCTTGCATTGAAGACTTAGTTTGTAGTTGTAAATCATTTGGTAACTAATACTATTCTATTAGTTTATGGTGCAAAATTATCTTTATTAAGAATGTTTTATATTTGTGTTTATGACTTTAAAGTTATATAAAATATGGCACATACTCCACAGAGATCGTGGTGGTCGTGGAGGTCGTGGTAGTGATGAGTGGGATAGAAATTTAGGTACAATAACATCTTACTGCTGTTTTTATATTATCTTCAGGATATTCATTTAAATTTATTCATATATTGCAGTGCATAGGTGATCGGCGTAGGACTAACACGTGACTTGCTAAGGAATCCACCCCAGGCGCCTCATATATATAAATATGTACCGTGTTGGGAGTAACAGGTTATTTTAGATTATGTTTGAAACATTTAACATTTGTTTTATATAAAATGATGCATGTATATATAATTTAGAATTTTCAAATGTATTAATTTCAAGTGTAGTATTATAGGCGCTACTCCTCGTAACACGTTGCTTGGGATCGTGCCGCAACTGATTCTCAAACACTTGGATTAGATGGGCGGATGTGGACGAGCGCACACGCCAACTTATTATAGATGAGTTTAGGGTAAGATGGTATGTGAGTTTCGGGTAAGATGGTATTCATATGTTACTTTATGTCATTTTCATGTTATATTTTATCATTCACATTTAACTTTATGTTATTTATCAATATTGTAATGTGTTTTGTGCAAGTATTACTACCGATTTGAGGATCGGGGAAAGAAGCTCATGGTATGATCGTTTTATGCGATATTTAGAGACTAACTAATATATGTGGGTCTACGACTAGTAAAAGAAAGAAGCGATAACAAGATGAAAGATGACAAACACATAGAGATGTACGTCCTGATTTTATTGGCACTTTGAGGTTTGGGGAGCGAATGTGAAGCATTTGGGAGGGCTCCCATTTTAAAAAGAAGTCGACACCATACAACAACCGGATCGAGAGTCGTGGTAATTTACTCAGACACAGGTCTCGGCCTTACGACCTATTCAAGGAGAGACTTAACCTTAAGCACCCACCTTCCTCAAAAAAAAGTTTTGGTGACATGTCCAATTATAAGAAAGGTGATGACTAGTTATATCTCACATAAGAAATGGGCAATAGGTGTAAGTAATTTTAAATTTTATTTGTTTGTATTTTTAATTCATGGAATTAGTATTCATATTATTTAATATTATATTTTCTTTCAAATCTTTATGTTTTTATGTTAGAATAGGTTTTCTCGACTTATTAGGGATCAGTCTACCTACGAGAGAGATGTTAGTGGCTAGTATGATACCGACCTAGATCCCTCGACGTGTGAAGATGAGGAGACTACCAAAAATTTGGGCATCTGAGATGGAAGAATTCGCTCTCAAATACGTAAGAATCTGTCTCAAAATTGATTTAGTCCGTCTCAAAATCCGTATCTAAAAAAATTTAGATACGAAATGCATATCCAATCCGTCTCACAATATTAGATACGGAAACTATCTGTCTCAAAAACTTACCCATGGGAAGCTAACTTCTGAAAACGATTTTGCCGGTTTGGAAATAATTGGCGTCCTTTTTTAGTACATGTAATTTGAGACAGAAAAGACCGTCTCCAATCTGTTTCAAAATTGGCAACAACTAATCTTCTTGTACATTTTGAGACGGACACCATCCGTCTCAATTCCTTTTCAACTTGGGCGCCAATTTTGTTTTAGTGCGCATATTTTGAGACGGAAACTAGTCGTCTCAAAATCTGTGTCAATTTTGGCACCAATATCACACATTCTTTGAGACGGAAAGAATCCGTCTCAATCTGTTTATTAATAAAAAATTACAAATATTTTCATAATTTAATTTCAAAATCTAAAATAAATAAGTTCAAAATAATAATGATAATTACTAAAATATTATATATTGACAAAGATCTTAGATAAGACATCGTAAACGAAAGATCTTTATTATAAACCATTAAATTATCAAGAACGTTGTCTAAAAAGCGCTTCAGTAATTGCAACTATACCAAACAAGATAATAACTACCATGATAGGACAAGAACTAGAAATTTCAAAGGATGTACAACTAATTTCAGTAGATCAATTTTTAAACTAATTTGTCAAACCTAAAATCAAAGACACTAATCAAGCATCATCATTCATCAACATCACTTCCAGCTGGGTGACCTTCCTAAATCCCAGAAGCTATGCCAGGGGGCTTATTAGAGGTCAATGTAGGGGCCAAGTAGTTTCAGCTAGAAGAAGGGATGAACCTCATAGGGGTTAAATAGGAGCAATGATGAAGAACAACTATGGGTCTAGTAGACTGATTAGAAGAGAAGAAAAGCTCAGCCATATATGGCCAAACAAAATACCGAAACCAGTCACCTGTAGCAAAGTACTGAGGTTCTTAAAGATAGTAACAGTTAGAGTGAAAAGAGAGCTTCGGCTAAGATAAGGCAGAGGAGAAGTAGCAGTTAAGGCAGACAATTTTTCCTCTTACCAACCGAGTCAACTATCACTTTCAAATTAAAGAAAAGTTAATGTTAAACTACCCCCTTTTTTATTTAAAGCTGGTATATGGCTGTTATATGGATTTGTTGACTGTTATGTTGATTTTGTCTGCTATGTCAACTGTTAGAAAGTTTCAGTGTTGCTGTGATTATTGCTTTGTATAGATTGAGGCATTACATGAAGACCTTAATAAATCAAAAGCCAAAAGGCTGGGGAAAGTAGATAGGAAACTAGTTGTTCTATGTAAATAAAACTAATGCTCACCAACTGTTTGATAAAATGCTAATGTAAGGACTGTTTTAGTGTCGAGACATACTAGCTATGAATTTAAGTCCAAATCATGTCTACTTGCTCATATATTGAGATGAATGCCACAAATATGTTTCTATGCTTAAATGTACCATGTTGTAGTATAACTTACATGTTATGATAGTTTTATATATGAAAAGAACTCATTTTAAATAGTAGAGTATACCTTACTCCACGATCGTAGAGAGTGCAACTCCACGATCATAGAGCTCAACTAAAGAATCATTTGTAGACCTCCAGTTTGAATCTCAAATTTGAATCCTGTAAGTTGATATTTCCAAACCAATGAAAGAAGAACTAAATACCTGATAGTGTGGTCAATATCCCTGTCTAATTTGGATAACTATTGGAGCAAGATAGGCATTTGTAAAAATCCCCCAAGTAGCCAAGAAAATCATATTCTATGTTTTGAAATCTGTGTTGTAAGATGGGATTTGATTCCTGAAAATATCACGGCATGACTTGAGATAATGTGTGGGACATGTAATGACCCCAAAAGCCTATAGAAGACTGTTTAAAAAAAACATTAGGCATTACATCAATGTATTCTAAAGCATGAATATAGTATATGTAGTAATATATGATGTGATAATACTTAAGCTTTTGAATACTTGGGACTGTTATGGTAGAGTATAACTAATTCATATTTATAAAAACCTAGTAAGGACTGTTTTATTATTAGAAACTGAACTAACTTCGACAAGCATGCTAGTGTATATGGTATTAAGTTTTAATGATGATTTATAGTTTGTTTAAGGGCTTAAAGGTCCCTTGAGTCCTATGTTGGGACTATTTGTGAATAAATGCCAAAACAGTGCTTAAAATCCTAGAATAGGAACTGTTATGGCCAATTTTAGCTAATGAGGTTATTAGACAGTATGATGTACTTACAATGTCCATAAATATCATTTAAAAGTTGTTCCTTAACTTAGTTGAGGTTCATAGTTAATGTTACTCAATTTTCATGTCTAAAACCATAAAAAAAGTAAGCTTTATAATAGCAATAAACACCAAAATAAAGCACCGCCATACCTGGGTCATATAGGCAAGTTTCAATAGTTATAATATAGCATAAGTAAACTAAACAAACTAAAGAAAACAAGAATAAACTGTTTTGAGCCTTAGACTTGTTAAATATCACATTTTTAAGCCAAAAGAAGGTTGTTTTGGGTTATTCTTAACACCTGAATATATAAGCCTGTAATAAACTCATATAAAGATGTTAATGCATGCGTATAATGGTTTCCAATCATTGGCAAGACCAAAACAAGCAAGAAAATCAAGTTAGGATCTATTTTTCAAGCCTAAAGTGAGTTTTGATAGGTCAAAATTAGCTTAGATGAGTAAATAAAGTGAGGTGATGTTAAAAGTATCCTTATGTAAATTAAATACACATGCCTAGACTATCCAAATAGCCAAAACTGGAAAAAATGGAAAAATGTCAAAATTGTTTTTTGTGAAAAAGTGTTAAACTGTCCAGTTTAAGCCTCAGTTAAATTAAACTTAACTAAGAGGAATGAGGAACCTAAACCCTTATTAAAATACCTTGATATGTGGTCTAGAAAAAATGTCAAATGGTAGAGCCAAAATCTTAACCAAGAAATTCAAACAAATCATCAAAGTAGAGAGTAAATTCAATTCTGCTACAGTTGGATAGTAGAGTGAAAGACAGTAGAGTAAAAATAGTAAAGTGAAGATAGTAGAGTGAAAATAATAGAGTGAAAATCGTAGAGTGAAGATAGTAGAGTGGAAGTTGGTAAACACCATAGTTTGGGCCCAATTTTGATCAACTTGTAAGACTAAGTTCTAGGAATCAAATATATGGAAAAATACTATGGTGTAAGGTCTAAATGTTTGCACAAATTTGGAGTCCAAAGGTTTAACACAAAAACTTATAAAAATCGCCAAACTAGGTATGAAAATGCACCTCTGCTGCAGAAATAGTAGAGGTAAAAGTGTGAAGACACCTATTTTGTCTTGTTGTGTTAAGAAACTTTATTTAGTTGTTTCAATGGACCAAAGATGGAATAAAATACTAAAATGTAAGGTCCAAAGGTTAGCCCAAACTTGGAAACTAATAGCCTAATATAAAAATCATCAAAGTAGCTTTTAAAATCAACAAAAATGCAATTTTGGCCAAGTAAGAAAATGAGTAAAACAGCCCATTTGGGACCTATTTTTGGATTTCTTAACTTGATAGTTTTAAAGACATAAACCATAAATTAAATACTTAGCTATGGGTTCTATAAGATCGCATAGATGGGAAACTAAAAAGGGTATTATAGAATTTATTAAAAATCTCCAAAAGTACCTTAAAAACATATTTTTGTGTCATGTTGTGAAAGTAAAGTTTAAAGCTTGTAAATGTCTTATCATGACTAAATGAGATAATAAAGATGTTTTATGATCTAAGATCTATATCATGACATATTTAGGGTGAATCAAATATGATTTGGGATATATCAAAGATAATATAAATGGGTTGTGTGCCTATGTGAACTATTTATAAGAATTAAAGTGCTATATATGTATACATCCTAATCTTTGAAAATGTATTGTGACAAGTTAAGTGCCTATGTGTGCTTAACTGTACTTACAAATAAAATCTATCTACGTGATTGGTTACTGTTATTAAGTAACATACATGATATTTATTAAATAATAACTACAATAACCATAGTGAAGCTATGTGTATCCATAAATATGGACTATGTGATAACTAAGTAAGCCGATACTGTATATATGTAGGCTACTATGTGACAAGTCACTTTCTTTATTAAAAGGTTTAATCGACGCGAGAGACAAGTACATCAACATTTCTTACTCAATATTAAGTTTATATTGCAAGAACATCAACATTTCTTACTCAATTAAGTTTATATTGCAAGTACATCAACCTTTCTTAGTCAAATAAATTTATGTTTCAAGTACTTAATTCGAAAGTTTATCGTTTCAAGTTATTGAAATTATTGAATTGCAATACTTTAGATTCAGTTATTCTTACGATATTAAAAGAATATCAGTGGCATTATTTCGGCTAGCCAAAAGTTGAGATTTATTGATATTTTTCATTCATGAAAATCTCACTTAATGTTCTCCAAACCATTTTGTTGTGGTACGGACTCTTATATAATGTTGTGAACGAACAACCCTTGTATAGGTGCATATGATACCAGACATTATGATTCCGAAGGACATGTAATTTGTCATTAGACTGTTATGTTGTGCACAATATAGGGTAGTTAGGCTAATCCCCTAAAGTACAAGTCTAGGATATATTTCAGTTGTAATAGCTGTTTGTACCCATGAATTGCAGTTTTAGTACTGTCAATTCTAGTACAGAGTTTTGATCATTTGACCTTACAACATGTTAAAGCCTGATTTTAAAACTCAAAGCTGTAAAGAACTATTTTACTCAGTTTCTCATTAATTAATTCCTTTATTATGTATATTTTTGTTCCATTATATTCAATCATTTATTTCCTTCTTTGAGCAAGCTTTTGCTCACCTTTACATTGAATATAATGTTTTCAATTAAAATTGAGCCCGCTGGTACGTCTGCGAAAGATAAAGGAAAAGTCAAAGTTGCAGAATAATTTGTTATTAAGCATCTGTGCTTAAATGAACTTAAGTAGTTATTGTAATAAATACCTTTAGTATTATGTGTTGTAATATTATTTGGTATTTAAGTTATGTCAAGGTCTATAGAACCTGAAATTTAAGTAAGATAATATGCAATCTAAGACATGTTTAAATTAGTAATATGTTGGGATGTATGGATATGATAGTATCGTGAGCACCAAACCTGAGGTAAATGTAACCCGGATTTGGGGGCGTCACAGCTCCTCTCTCTTATCAATATCCGAACCTCTATCTCTTTCTCTCTATTTTCTCTCCCTTTTCTTTTCTTTTGCTCTCTCTTTTGCTTATGAAAATGAAATGAATAAAATGGCTAAATCACTACAAGAAAAAGGCTTATTAGCGACCGCCCATCTGTAACCAAATAAAATCGCAGATAAGTATCTGCGACTTACTCCGGTCACAGATAAAGGTCGCATGTATTCTCGGATTATTTGATTGTACATCTACGACCAATGTTAACGACATCGTAACGTCGCCGATCGACATATATATGAGCGACCGATATCGCCGCTTAAGTCGAAGTCGCCGTGAGTCAGTCTCATTGGTGACGAGTTTACGTGTCAAAGAACCACCACGGTCGCTAATATTCTCAAGTCACCCGCGGTCGCTGATACGTAATAGCGACCGTCTACGGTCGTTGATTCATAAATTTTAACAAAAAATTGCCTGTTTTATGGATTTCTCAAAAAATCTATACCTGTTTTATATCTTAACACACATCAGTATATATAAAATCATCAAAACTATACAAACTAATCAATCCATGTGCATAAAACTGCCACAATAAACAAACCGAGCGACTAAAATTTATATACAATTTATTTATTGAATCTAAAACTATAATTAACTCCATTGCCTATGACATCAAACAACTTAAAAACCAAACGATTAGTCGTAGTGAAAGGGAATATTACAATCCAAATTTTTTTTGTTTTCTTTCTAGATATATATAGTATCAACAACTATATTGGATGGTAACTTGGAGGGATAATATTGGAATCAACCTATGATATTTATTATTTTTAAAACTTCAAAAATTATGTTTATTTTAATTTTTAAAATATCTCAAATTAACTTTTAAAAAATAAATATTAATCTAATAATTCGGACGGATAGAATAAATAAGAGGATGTTCAAAAACAATACTTAAAAGCGGCTTGATTACAGACCTTTGTGAGCTAATATTGCACTCTCGCATGTGTACTAGAACTATGTTACGCAAATATAATGCACTTGTTATAATTTTTTTATATTTTAAGTCAAGTCATGGTGATGACTTGATTTAGTAGTTTATTTACGAAGTTTGAAAAATTCCCTTGGTCCACTTTGCTTGAAATACTATTTCTATTGTAGCAAGTAGCAACCTAGTTTGAATGTTCAAAGGGACCAGATTGTTTTGAAGTTTCCTCGAGAGGCAGCTCCACCTAAAAAGTTCTTCTTGTTTTAATTTAATACTCGAAAGTTGGCTAATCCATTCAAGTATAAAATGGCAATATCTTCAACAAAAACAAGTACACAGAATTTCTGAATCAATTGGTTTAACAAATAGTATAATGGAGTTCCAATATTCCCTCTTCTCTATCATCAGTACTTCCCTAGCCAGCATCCTCTTTTTAATTTTGTTGATCAATAAGTTATTGAAAAGATCCTCGCAAGCAGCTCATAAACTTCCCCCAGGGCCATGGAAGCTACCTCTGATCGGAAATTTGATGCAAGTGGCTACTTCAAATCCGATACCGCATCATGGTCTCCTTGAATTGTCAAGGAAACATGGACCTCTCATGCATCTACAACTTGGTAAAATTCCTGCTATTGTTGTCTCATCGCCTCGAGTCGCCAAAGAGGTACTAAAACCCATGATCTTGCCTTCGCGGACAGGCCCGATATGCTACTTGGCAAGATAATGTTGGCCAACAGTAGAGACATTGTTTTGGCTCCCTATGGTGATTACTGGAGGCAAATGCGTAAAATATCCACATCGGAACTCCTGAGTGCCAATAAAGTTCGGTCCTTCCGCAATGTTAGAGAGGAGGAGTCTTGGCAACTCATTGACTCCATCCGATCGTCGTTAGGATCACCTATCAATTATAGTACCAAGGTAACCGGAATGGCGAATGCCATAATTTGTAGGGCGACAATTGGAAAGAAATGCAAGTATCAAGATGAACTCATTGAGGTGGTTGAAGATATAGCCTATTGGGGTTCCGGATTTTTATGGCTGATTTATTTCCTAAATTGAAATTTCTTGAATACATCACTGGAATGAGGCCTAAGTTGGAGGACATGAGGCGGAAGCTTGACCATATCTTTGGGCATATCATCAATGAGCATAGAGAAAAGTTGGCAACCAGAAAGGAACAAAATATACACGATGCAGATGAAGATCTAATTGACGTTCTTTTAAGAATCAACGAGAGTCAACGCCTTGAGTTTCCCATCACGTCCAACGACATCCAAGGCATCACTTTGGTAAGCATTCATTCGTTCATCAAATTATATTTCTATTGTTTCTAATATCGTAGAACTAGCTTGTGGTAAATCACGTAGAGAAGTTGGTGTTTTTCTTCACAATACAATAAATAACAGAAAACCTTTCACATGAAATTTGCCAGGATATGTTCACGGCCGGAACTGATAGTACTTCAGCTACACTTCAATGGATAATGTCGGAGTTGATGAGAAATCCTAGAGTGATGGAGAAGGCACAAGCGGAAGTGAGACAAGCCCTCAAAGGAAAGACGATAATATATGAAGCTGATATCCAAGGATTGGGTTACCTAAAGCTGGTGGTCAAAGAAACTCTACGCTTGCATGCACCCGTGCCCTTGTTAGTCCCTAGAGAATGCAGGAAGCAGTGTGAGATTGATGGATACACTATACCTGTAGGAACTAAAGTCATTGTGAACGCCTGGGCAATTGCAAGGGATCCGGAACACTGGGTAGATGCTGATAGTTTCATACCCGAGAGATTCGAAAATGGCTCCATGGATTACATTGGAACTAACTTCGAGTATATCCCGTTTGGTGCGGGAAGGAGAGTATGTGCTGGCATCGCATTTGCTGCCGCAACTATTGAGCTTCCATTGGCTCAACTACTCTACTACTTCGACTGGAAACTCCCCAATGATATGAAGCCAGAAGATGTAGACATGGAAGAATCCAATGGTGCCACTGCTACAAGAAAAAATAACTTGATTTTGATTCCCACTTTACACTCTCCAAGCCTGGAGTTAAAGTGAACATTCAACATGCAAACATGATCGAATGCAAGAGAAAATTCCGCTTCATTTACTTAAAGCACTGGTTTAGAATAACAGTATAAAGGATTAGCCTAGACATTGTTTTATCGATTTTTCTTTTTTTTTGGATTTATTTGTATCAATTTATTGTTATACCCTTGTTTCCAATCAAATATTAAATTGTTATTCGAAATTGTCTCCAAGGTTTCCACTGCCTCTGACCGCTGACATTCGCCGCAGAGGTCTTATTAAAACAACCTCCCAAGTGCCTAAGCAAATGAAGATAACCAATGGACTCTTTTGACTCTCGGAAACTAAAAACTATCACACATAATTAACTACAACAAAGTTTGGGTACTGTAAATTTCAAAATCAATGTCTTTATTGTTACTTTTTTGAATATACAAAAATAATAGTCCTGTAAGTTGTCACGCTTTTTGTCTATTAAGTATTAATTTTGTCACCTATGAGGCATATTCTTGTAGTGGTACTTTCTCAAATAGGTCGTCCTATTGCATTTTTTAAAAAGAAACTTAATGATTCAACGCAAAAGTGATCCACTTATGAGCATGAGTTGTACGTAATTTTTCTTGCATTGAAGACTTAGTTTGTAGTTGTAAACCATTTGGTAACTAATACTATTCTATTAGTTTGTGGTGCAAAATTATCTTTATTAAGAATGTTTTATATTTGTGTTTATGACTTTAAAGTTATATAAAATATGGCACATACTCCACACAGAGATCGTGGTGGTCGTGGGGGTCGTGGTAGTGATGAGTGGGATAGAAATTTAGGTACAATAACATCTTACTGTTGTTTTTATATTATCTTCAGGATATTCATTTAAATTTATTCATATATTGCAGTGCATAGGTGATCGGCGTAGGACTAACACGTGACTTGCTAAGGAATCCACCCCAGGCGCCTCATATATATAAATATGTACCGTGTTCGGAGTAACAGGTTATTTTAGATTATGTTTGAAGCATTTAACATTTGTTTTATATAAAATGATGCATGTATATATAATTTAGAATTTTCAAATGTATTAATTTCAAGTGTAGTATTATAGGCGCTACTCCTCGTAACACGTTGCTTGGGATCGTGCCGCAACTGATTCTCAAACACTTGGATTAGATGGTATTCATATGTTACTTTATGTCATTTTCATGTTATATTTTATCATTCACATGTAACTTTATGTTATTTATCAATATTGTAATGTGTTTTGTGCAGCGCTACTACCGATTTGAGGACGGGAAAGAAGCTCAAGGTATGACCGTTCTTATGCGATATTTAGAGACTAACTAACATATGTGGGTCTACGACTAGTAGAAGAAGGCGCATAACAAGATGAAAGACAGACAAATTAACACATAGAGATGTTCGTCCTGATTTTATCGGCACTGAGGTTTGGGAGTGAATGTGAAGCATTTGGGAGGGCTCCTCTTTTAAAAAGCAGTCGACACAGTATACAACAACCAGATCGTAGAGTCGTGTACCCCACTGCACAGGGTCTCAGTCTTACGACCTATTCAAGGAGAGACTTAACCTTAAGCACCCACCTTCCTGCAAAAAAGTTTTGGTGACATGTCCACCATAAGAAAGGTGACAGCTAGTTATATCTCACATAAGAAATGGGCAATAGCTGTAAGTAATTTTAAATTTTATTTGTTTGTATTTTTAATTCATGGAATTAGTATTCATATTATTTAATATTATATTTTCTTTCAAATCTTTATGTTTTTATGTTAGAATAGGTTTTCTCGACTTATTAGGGATCAGTCTACTCTGAGAGATGTTAGTGGCTAGTATGATACCGACCTAGATCCCTCGACGTGTGAAGATGAGGAGACTACCAAAAATTTGGGCATCTGAGATGGAAGAATTCGTCTCAAATACAGAAGAATCTGTCTCAAAATTGATTTAGTCCGTCTCAAAATCCGTATCTAAAAAAATTTAGATACGGAAATGCATATCCAATCCGTCTCACAATATTAGATACGGAAACTATCTGTCTCAAAAACTTACCCATGGGAAGCTAACTTCTGAAAACGATTTTGCCGGTTTGGAAATAATTGGCGTCCTTTTTTAGTACATGTAATTTGAGACAGAAAAGACCGTCTCCAATCTGTTTCAAAATTGGCAACAACTAATCTTCTTGTACATTTTGAGACGGACACCATCCGTCTCAATTCCTTTTCAACTTGGGCGCCAATTTTGTTTTAGTGCGCATATTTTGAGACGGAAACTAGTCGTCTCAAAATCTGTGTCAATTTTGGCACCAATATCACACATTCTTTGAGACGGAAAGAATCCGTCTCAATCTGTTTATTAATAAAAATTACAAATATTTTCATAATTTAATTTCAAAATCTAAAATAAATAAGTTCAAAATAATAATGATAATTACTAAAATATTATATATTGATGATCTTAGATAAGGCATACGTAAATGAAGATCTTTATTAAACCATTAAATTAAATTCAAGATGTAGCGTTAAAAAGCGGGTTTGTAATTGCAACTATACCAAACAAGATAATAACTACCATGATAGGACAAGAACTAGAAATTTCAAAGGATGTACAACTAATTTCAGTAGATCAATTTTTAAACTAATTTGTCAAACCTAAAATCAAAGACACTAATCAAGCATCATCATTCATCAACATCACTTCCAGCTGGGTGACCTTCCTAAATCCCAGAAGCTATGCCAGGGGGCTTATTAGAGGTCAATGTAGGGGCCAAGTAGTTTCAGCTAGAAGAAGGGATGAACCTCATAGGGGTTAAATAGGAGCAATGATGAAGAACAACTATGGGTCTAGTAGACTGATTAGAAGAGAAGAAAAGCTCAGCCATATATGGCCAAACAAAATACCCGAAACCAGTCACCTGTAGCAAAGTACTGAGGTTCTTAAAGATAGTAACAGTTAGAGTGAAAAGAGAGCTTCGGCTAAGATAAGGCAGAGGAGAAGTAGCAGTTAAGGCAGACAATTTTCCTCTTACCAACCGAGTCAACTATCACTTTCAAATTAAAGAAAAGTTAATGTTAAACTACCCTTTTTTATTTAAAGCTGGTATATGGCTGTTATATGGATTTGTTGACTGTTATGTTGATTTTGTCTGCTATGTCAACTGTTAGAAAGTTTCAGTGTTGCTGTGATTATTGCTTTGTATAGATTGAGGCATTACATGAAGACCTTAATAAATCAAAAGCCAAAAGGCTGGGGAAAGTAGATAGGAAACTAGTTGTTCTATGTAAATAAAACTAATGCTCACCAACTGTTTGATAAAATGCTAATGTAAGGACTGTTTTAGTGTCGAGACATACTAGCTATGAATTTAAGTCCAAATCATGTCTACTTGCTCATATATTGAGATGAATGCCTCAAATATGTTTCTATGCTTAAATATACCATGTTGTAGTATAACTTACATGTTATGATAGTTTTATATATGAAAAGAACTCATTTTAAATAGTAGAGTACCTTACTCCACGATCGTAGAGTGCAACTCCACGATCATAGAGCTCAACTAAAGAATCATTTGTAGACCTCCAGTTTGTATCTCAAATTTGAATCCTGTAAGTTGATATTTCCAAACCAATGAAAGAAGAACTAAATACCTGATAGTGTGGTCAATATCCCTGTCTAATTTGGATAACTATTGGAGCAAGATAGGCATTTGTAAAAATCCCCCAAGTAGCCAAGAAAATCATATTCTATGTTTTGAAATCTGTGTTGTAAGATGGGATTTGATTCCTGAAAATATCACGGCATGACTTGAGATAATGTGGGACATGTAATGACCCCAAAAGCCTATAGAAGACTGTTTAAAAAAACATTAGGCATTACATCAATGTATTCTAAAGCATGAATATAGTATATGTAGTAATATATGATGTGATAATACTTATGCTTTTGAATACTTGGGACTGTTATGGTAGAGTATAACTAATTCATATTTATAAAAACCTAGTAAGGACTGTTTTATTATTAGAAACTGAACTAACTTCGACAAGCATGCTAGTGTATATGGTATTAAGTTTTAATGATGATTTATAGTTTGTTTAAGGGCTTAAAGGTCCCTTGAGTCCTATGTTGGGACTATTTGTGAATAAATGCCAAAACAGTGCTTAAAATCCTAGAATAGGAACTGTTATGGCCAATTTTAGCTAATGAGGTTATTAGACAGTATGATGTACTTACAATGTCCATAAATATCATTTAAAAGTTGTTCCTTAACTTAGTTGAGGTTCATAGTTAATGTTACTCAATTTTCATGTCTAAAACCATAAAAAGTAAGCTTTATAATAGCAATAAACACCAAAATAAAGCACCGCCATACCTGGGTCATATAGGCAAGTTTCAATAGTTATAATATAGCATAAGTAAACTAAACAAACTAAAGAAAACAAGAATAAACTGTTTTGAGCCTTAGACTTGTTAAATATCACATTTTTAAGCCAAAAGAAGGTTGTTTTGGGTTATCCTTAACACTGAATATATAAGCCTGTAATAAACTCATATAAAGATGTTAATGCATGCGTATAATGGTTTCCAATCATTGGCAAGACCAAAACAAGCAAGAAAATCAAGTTAGGATCTATTTTTCAAGCCTAAAGTGAGTTTTGATAGGTCAAAATTAGCTTAGATGAGTAAATAAAGTGAGGTGATGTTAAAAGTATCCTTAAGTAAATTAAATACACATGCCTAGACTATCCAAATAGCCAAAAGCTGGAAAAAATTGAAAATGTCAAAATTGTTTTTTGTGAAAAAGTGTTAAAGCTGTCTAGGTTTAAGCCTCGATTAAATTAAACTTAACTAAGAGGAATGAGGAACCTAAACCCTTATTAAAATACCTTGATATGTGGTCTAGAAAAATGTCAAATGGTAGAGCCAAAATCTTAACCAAGAAATTCAAACAAATCATCAAAGTAGAGAGTAAATTCAATTACTGCGCTACAGGTTGGATAGTAGAGTGAAAGACAAGAGAGTAAAAATAGTAAAGTGAAGATAGTAGAGTGAAAATAATAGAGTAAAAATCGTAGAGTGAAGACAGTAGAGTGAAGATAGTAGAGTGGAAGTTGGTAAACACCATAGTTTGGGCCCAATTTTGATCAACTTGTAAGACTAAGTTCTAGGAATCAAATATATGGAAAAATACTATGGTGTAAGGTCTAAATGTTTGCACAAATTTGGAGTCCAAAGGTTTAACACAAAAACTTATAAAAATCGCCAAACTAGGTATGAAAATACACCTCTGCTGCAGAAATAGTAGAGGTAAAAGTGTGAAGACACCTATTTTGTCTTGTTGTGATAAGAAACTTTATTTAGTTGTTTCAATGGACCAAAGATGGAATAAAATACTAAAATGTAAGGTCCAAAGGTTAGCCTAAACTTGGAAACTAATAGCCTAATATAAAAATCATCAAAGTAGCTTTTAAAATCAACAAAAATGCAATTTTGGCCAAGTAAGAAAATGAGTAAAACAGCCCATTTGGGCCTATTTTTGGATTTCTTAACTTGATAGTTTTAAAGACCTAAACCATAAATTAAATACTTAGCTATGGGTTCTATAAGATCGCATAGATGGGAAACTAAAAAGGGTATTATAGAATTTATTAAAAATCTCCAAAAGTACCTTAAAAACATATTTTTGTGTCATGTTGTGAAAGTAAAGTTTAAAGCTTGTAAATGTCTTATCATGACTAAATGAGATAATAAAGATGTTTTATGATCTAAGATCTATATCATGACATATTTAGGGTGAATCAAATATGATTTGGGATATAGAAGACTGTTTTAAAAAAACATTAGGCATTACATCAATGTTTTCTAAAGCATGAATATAGTATATATAGTAATATATGATGTGATAATACTTAAGCTTTTGAATACTTGGGAATTTGTTATGGTAGAGTATAACTAATTCATATTTATAAAAATATAGTAAAGAATTTGTTTAATTATTAAGCCCGAACTAACTTCGACAAGCATGCTAATGTATATGGTATTAAGTTTTAATGATGATTTATAGTTTGTTTAAGGGCTTAAAGGTCCCTTGAGTCCTATGTTGGGACTATTTGTGAATAAATGCCAAACAAATTGCTTAAAATCCTAGAATAGGAACTGTTATGGCCAATTTTAGCTAAAGAAGTTATTAGACAGTATAATTTAGAATTTTCAAATGTATTAATTTCAAGTGTAGTATCCTAGACGCTACTCCTCGTAACACATTACTTGGGATAAATGCAACCGATTCTCAAACACTTGGATTAGATGGGCGGATGTGGACGAGCGCCTTTGCGCCCAACTTATTATAGATGAGTTTTGCGTAAGATGGTATATGAGTTTCGAGTAAGATGGTATTCATATGTTACTTTATGTCATTTTCATGTTATTTTTTATCATTCACATGTAACTTTATGGTATTTATCAATATTGTAATGTGTTTTGTGCAGCGCTACTACCGATTTGAGGACGGGAAAGAAGCTCAAGGTATGACCGTTCTTATGCGATATTTAGACACTAACTAATATATGGGGTCTACGACTAGTAGAAGAAAGGCGATAACAAGATGAAAGACAGAATAAATTAACACATAGAGATGTTAAATCCTGATTTTATCTAAGACTTGAGGTTTGGGAGTGAATGTGAAGCATTTGGGAGGCTCTCTTTTAAAAAGCGATGACACACACGATACAAATGGACCGAGATCAGAGAGTCGTGTACCCCCCATTGCAAGACAGGTCTCAGTCTTACGACCTATTTAGGGAGAGACTTAACCTTAAGCACCCACCTTCCTGCATAAAGTTTTGGTGACATGTCCACCAGAAAAAAAAAGGTGATGATAGTTGTATCTCACATAAAGGCGAGAGGCAATAGAAACAAGATGATTAGATAAAAGAGAGTATTTTCATAATCTTTGTATTTCCCATCCATCACTTTACAATTGTCATATTTATAGAAAGTAAGATCATCAATACACTAGTAAGTTACAAAACTAAAGACTAATGAGTTACAAAACTCAATGGACATGGGAGTTACTAGACATCCATTATATTATGAATCTAGACATAATTTTATAACACTCCCCTTGGATGTCTATTGTATAGCTATACGCATTGAAAATTTGCCTCATTAAAACCTTACCGGGGAAAAACCCAATGGGAAAAAACCTTGGTTAAGAAAAAAAAAGAGTGCGGTAGCGTATTAGCTCCCCTCATGAATGTATCCTTAAGTCCTTCAATTTATCGCATTCCAATATTGCGACCTTGATCTTCAAACGTTGCGAGTTGGTAATGCTTTGGTGAATAAATCTCTAGATTATCTTTTGATCGAATTTGTTGAACATCAATGTCACCACACTTATCAAGGTCATGTGTGAAAAAAATTTGGTGAGATGTGCTTTTGTTCTATCTCCTTTGATGTATCCTCCTTTTAATTGAGCTATACATGCAACATTGTCTTCATACAAAGTGGTTGGAGTTCTCTCTTTGGAGGATAAACCGCATGTTTCACGAATATGTTGAGTCATTGATCTCAACCACACACATTCTCGACTTGCCATGGATTGCAAGTATTTCAGCATGATTAGATGAAGTGGCAACTAATGTTTGCTTTGTAGATCTCCATGATATAGCAGTATCACCACACTTAAAAAGATAAGCTATTTGAGATCGACCTTTATGTGGATCAGATAGATATCCTGCATCAGCATATCCAACTAATTTATGATTATCATTATTTGAATAAAATAAGCCCATATCTATAGTTCCTCGTAGGTAACGAAAAATATGTTTAACCCCATTCCAATGTCTCCGGGTAGGAGAAGAGCTATATCTTGCTAACAAATTCACAGAGAATGCTATATCAGGTCGTGTATTATTAGCAAGATACATTAATGCACCAATTGCACACTTTGAGGTATGGTACTTCAAGACCAAGTAATTCTTCATTATCCTCACGAGGTCTAAAAGGGTCCTTTTTCACATCAAGTGATCTAACAACCATTGGGGTACTCAATGGATGAGCTTTATCCATATAAAATCTTTTAAGGACCTTCTCTGTGTAAGTTGACTGATGAATGAGAATTCCATCTTCTAAATACTTTCGATCTGCGGTAGAGACAAAATTTTGTTTTTTCTAAATCTTTCATCTCAAATTCTTTCTTTAAATAATTCATTGTCTTTGGAATCTCTCCATGAGTTCAATAATATTTAAATCATCAACATACACAAACAATGATAACAAAACCGGATTCGACTTCTTTATAAAAACACATGGGCATATAGGGTTATTATTATACCCTTCTTTGATAAATATTCACTAAGGCGCGTTGTACCACATGCGTCTGATTGCTTTAACCCATATAGGGACCTTTGCAACTTGATTGAGTAAACTTCCGGGATTTGAATTATATGCTTGGGCATTTTAAATCCTTGAGGATTTTCATATAAACATCATTATCAATTGACCCATATAAATAGGTACGTAACAACATCCATTAGCACATATCTAATTTTTCATGAGTTGTTAGGCTAATAAGATACCATGATGTAATGGCATCTACCACAAGGAGAATATGTTTCATTATAATCAATGTCAGGTCTTTGTGAAAACCCTTGTGCCACAAGTCGTGCTTTATATCTTACAATTTCATTTTTCTCATTTCTTTTTCGCACAAAGACCCATTTGTATCCAACTGGCTTTACTCCTTCGGGTGTTTGGACTATAGGTCCAAAAACTTCACGTTTTGCAAGTGAATTTAATTCTGCCTGTATTGCTTCTTTCCATTTTGGCCAATCATTTCTGCGTCTACATTCTTCGACAGAATTAGGTTCAGAATCCTCGTTTTCATTAATTATATCTAGTGATATATTATATGAAAAACTGTTATCAACAACTATCTCACTTCGGTTCCATCTTTTCTTTGTAGAGACATAACTTATCGAGATCTCATCATTTTATTTTTTCGGTTTTGAACCTCTTACGGGGTTTTATGATTAGTTATGTCTATATCCTCATGAATATTTTCCTCCTCGATAATGCTGACTTGTTTATTTACTTATTTTTTTCTTTTCGAGGATTTTTGTCTTTTGAAGCAGGATTGGTCTACCCACGCTTACGGCGTGCCTTTAGACTCATTTGCTACAATTTTTGTGGATTGTCTATTGGGACTTCAATCAGAAATTTGGAGCATTCTAATTTGGTATATGAGATTTGGTTACTCCTTTTGAGTCGGTGAATGCATTTGGTGGTTGATTTGCTATATCTTGCAAACGAAGTATCTTTTGAACTTCTTGTTCACATTATTTTGTATGAGGATCAAAATTCAATAATGACAATGCATTCCATGTAATATCTTTATCCAATTTGTTTAATTTCTCCCCTAATCTTTGGGAACATAGTCTCATCAAAATGACAATCGACAAATCGTAAGTAAATAAATCACTATTAAGGGTTCAAGATATTTAATTATTGATGGGGACTCAAACCCAATATATATTCGGCCTCCTTTGAGGACCCATCTTTGTGCGTTGTGGAGGATAAATTGGAACATATCTCTGCACAACCAAATATTCTTAGATGGGAAATATTTGGCTCATGACCAAAAACCAATTGTAATGGGAGAATTTATGATATGATGTTGGCCTAATGCGAATAAGTCTTCTTTGCATATAAAATAGCGTGCCCCCAAAGCGAGAGCGAGGAAGTTTTGTTCTCATGAGCAATGGTCTTGCAATTAAGCTGGAGGCGTTTAATAAATGATTAATGAAGACCATTACGAGTATGAACATAAATGACAGGATGTTCATTATTTATCCCAAAGAGATCTACAATAATCATTAAATGTTTGGGATGTGAATTCACCGACATTATCAAGAGCGAATAGTCTTGATTGTTTGATCTGGAAATTGTGCTCGTAATCTAATAATTTGAGCAAGTAATCTCATAAACCTTGGAGTTGCGAGTTGATAATAAGCACACATGTGACCATCTTGTAGATGCATCTATTAAAACCATAAAATATCTAAATGGTCCACTTGGTGGGTGAATAGGCCCACAAATATCTCCTTGAATACGTTCTAGAAACCTTGGGGATTTAGTCCCAATTTTAGCTGGTGATGGTCTAATGACTAATTTACCTTGAGAACAAGCAGCACATGAGAATTCCTTAACTTGAAGAATCTTCTGGTTCTTCAATGGATGACCATGTGAATTCTCAATAATTCTTCGCATCATTATTGATCCGGGATGATTGATCGGTCGTGCCGAATAATAAAATTATTTGGTTCATTGAACTTACGGTTCATTATTGCATTGACTTCAATTGTACTAATACTTGTATAGTACAAACTTGAAGATAAAATGGGTAATTTTTCCAATATTTGTTTTCGGTAGAGACATTTGATATAATGTAAAGATATTGATACCATTTTCATTGGTTGTCTCAATATGGTGCAGATTAAGTCAAGTATATCTTTAAAACTTAGTGATTCCTCCTTGATTTAGTGGAAAATAAAGCATTATCAATAATAAATTTTGTTCCACTAGGAAGCATTATATTGGCTCTTCGAGCCTTCAATCAATCTCTTGAACACGATATTGTATTCACTTTTGCTTTCATCATTCTTAGATTTGAAAAATATTGCTTATATGCGAGAATGGTATGTGTAGTTTTACCTTTATCTGCTAAGCATATATCTCCACCATTGATATTAGGCTCATGTATAGCATGGCGCATATCCATATTTTCTTCATAAAAGGAATAAATATATAATAAGTTCATAATAATATAATATTATATATATTTAATAACACAATTCTTCACTAAATAAAGAAAAAAAATAAAATAAGCTAACATGAAAGGAAAAAGAAAATACATTAGCATAAAATAAACACACTTAAAGGACTAACATAATTCTAAACTAATTATTTTCATTACAAGGAATATTAAGTTGCTCATTAGTAAAGAAATACGCAACATCGAGGTGTGTCATATCCATAGGATCAAAATAGATATCATCGTTATCTTGATGTGGATGAGAAAAATTTATTTCTATGTTCTTCTCCTTTCCTTTCAATGAGGGTGATATAAATCAACAAGATGTTTTGGTTGTCTGACAGTCTGAGACCAATGTCCTTTCATTCCACACCGATAACAAATATTTTCTTCCTTCTTGGTATCTACATTATTTATATTCTTCCCTTTTCTTGTTTTTCCTCATTCTTTGAAGGTTTAGTATCATGGTTACGGTAATTAAAACTCGTCTGGCCACGACCACCACGACCACCACCGCACTATTACGACCATTACTACCACCGATTACCTATGACGACCATAATTATTATTATATCTTGTAACATTCACTTGAGGGAATGGAGTTGAACCGGTTAATCGTGATTCATGATTTTTTCATTAAAAGCTCATTATTTTGTTCGACCACGAGGAGACATGAAATCGATTTAGAATATTTCTTAAAACCTCGTTCTCTATATTATTTTCTTTGCGAGGAGCACATTCGAGGCATGAAAAGTAGAGAATGTTTTTTCTAACATATCTCCATCAGTGATATTATCTCCACACAATTTCAATTTAGAACTGATTTTAAACATTGCAAGAATTATATTCACTTCTTGATTTAAAATCTGCAATCGTAAATGTATCCAATCATAACGAGCTTTTGGGAGAATAACTGTCTTTTGATGGTCATATCTTTCTTTCAAATTTTTCCAAAGAATAAGAGGATCTTTTACTGTGAGATACTCTAATTTCAACTCCTCATGGAGATGATGGCGTAAGAAAATCATGGCCTTTGCCTTGTTTTGATTAGATGTTTCATTACCATCTTTAATGGTGTCTCCAAGACCCATGGCATCAAGATGAATTTCGGCATCAAGGATCCATGACAAATAATTCTTACCCATAATATCAAGTTCCACGAACTCAAGTTTGGCAAGGTTTGTCATTGTAACTTCATACAAGAAAATATTAAAAATCATTAGAAATTTAATTTTAAATATTGAATAAACATTCAATCAAATTCAATACTTAGTTTTAAAATATTAATTTGACAAACATCTTTTATTTCCGGAAATGTTGTTGTACCAATTCACAAGTCATACCTTTGTTGTACTTAATTCATATAATGGAAGTCATATATATAAGTATAATTATATATGTATGTATATACGCATATGTATATTCTAAGTATAAGAGTGTATGCATTATTTTGTTTGTTTGTTGCGATTATGCGATATCTTTAAAGATACATGAACATTAAACTTAAAAATGAGCATACTGATAAGCGCACATATATATATATATATATATATATATATATATATATATATACCTTCTCCTTCAAATCAAATATCTTCAAGACGAAATTGAGAAGCAATCGTGCTGATAATGTATTATGAAATGTTATGAAAGATAACTAAAACAAGATGATTAGATAAAAGAGAGTATTTTCATAATCTTTGTATTCCCATCCATCACTTTATAATTGTCATATTTATAGAAGTAAGATCATCAATACACTAGTAAGTTACAAAACTAAAGAGCCATGAGTTACAAAACTCAATGGACATGGGAGTTACTAGACATCCATTATATTATGAATCTAGAAATAATTTTATAACAGTTTGTATTTTAATTCATGGAATTAGTATTCATATTATTTAATATTATATTTTCTTTCATATCTATATGTTTTAATGTTAGAATAGGTTTTCTCGACTTATTAGGGATTAGTCTACACTGAGAGATGTTAGCGGCGATGACGATCTGAGACCTAGATCCTTGGACGTTTGAAAATGAGGAGACTACAAAAATTTGGGCATCACGAGAGATGTAATCATTCGTCTCAAATACAACTGAATCTGTCTCAAAATCCGTATATAAAAAAATGTTTAGATACGGAAAATATGCATCTCAAATCCGTCTCAAACTATTAGATACGGAAACTCTCCGTCTCAAATCCGTCTCAAAACTTACCAATTGGGAGCTTACTTCTGAAACCGATTTTGCCGATTTCTAATTTGGTGGAAAAAATTCTGGCCTTTTCTAGTACACGTAATTTGAGATGGAAAAGATAGTCTCCAATTTATTTCAAAATTGGCAAAAACTAATCTTCTTGCACATTTTTAGACAGACGCCATCCGTCTCAATTCCGTTTCAACTAGGGCACCAATATCTTTTTTGTGCGCATATTTTGAGCCTGAAACAATTGTCTCAAAATATGTGTCAACTTTGGCACCCATATCACACATTCTTTGAGACAAAAAGAAGCCCTCTCAATCTGATTATTAATAACAAATTACAAATATTTTCATAATTTAATTTCGAAATCTAAAAATAAATAAGTTCAAAATAATAATGATAATTACTAAAATATTATATATTGACAGTACTAGATAAGACATCTGTCAATGAATACTATTACAAACCATTAAATTTATATTGTCCTGTATTTATCAGTGACGCGTTCTAAAAATGGGTCTGTAATTGCAACTATACCAAACAAGATAATAACTACCATGACAGGACAAGAACAAGAAATTTCTAAGGATGTACAACTAATTTCAGTAGATCAGTTTTTAAACTAATTTGTCAAACCTAAAATCAAAGACACTAATCAAGCATCATCATTCATCAACATCACTTCCAGCCGGGTGACCTTCCTAAATCCCTGAGTAACTGATTCCATTAAGATCGAATACCTTGAACCTGCTTAAAAAAGGAACCACAATTTAAAATGCTGCAAACACTTGGAAAGAATCTGATAAATTATAGAAATTTGGATACCTCTCAAGAATAAATTTCCCTTCCTAGCACTTTTGGCTCTTCTCATGCGCAGACTCCTGCCAAAAATAATTTTTACCACATAACTAACGGGTGCAATTTTTTTAAAGAAAAATCAAGCCATTGAGTTGACTCAAGGTCGTAACATTCAAGACGCGATGATCAAAGAATTATAGAGACAGGTTACAGAGTTAACCAGGAGCCTTAAGGAGTTGACTCAGGGTCGACGTGGACAAATTCTGAAGGAGAAAGTCCCGCACCTTATCACTATAGTGGATAGTTTCAGGATGAGGAAGTCCCACACCTTGATTATGACGAGGAAGGTTATTATTCTCGTGGACACCTTGATCGTGATGAGGAATTTTATAATTTTAATTCCGATTGTGATGAAGAACAGTTGGTTGAGGAAGAAGTAGATGAGTATGGAGAACTTGTATATGATAAATATGCAGATGAAGAAGTAATTTAGGATGAATATGCAGATGAAGAAGAAATTTATGATGAATATGCAGATGAAGAAGAAACTAATGATGAATATGAAGATGAAGGAGAACCTTATGAAGAACCTGAGTATGACGAATATGATGATGGCAACGAAAAGGAAAATGGAACGTATGAAGATAGTCGGGAGAATAAAGGTGATTCCAAAGAGGATTGGTTGAGAACCAATATTTTTCAAACAACTTGCACCATTGCAAATAGATTCTGCAAGTTAATAATTGATGGTGGCAGTTGTGAGAACATAGTGTCCGAAGAGGCTAGCTGTCAAGAAATTGCAGTTCAAAATGGATAGGCATCCTAAAACAATATTAAGCGAGAAAAAATCTCAAATATGTTAATACTAACCAACCCAGATCAGAACAAGCATGAATGATTACATTAAACAAAGTTCGCTACCAATAAATGAACATTATTCAAATTTCTATTGGTCCTCAAGATCCTAGAAGTTCTAAACTTTCATGTGCCAAATTTCTTAGTTTTAATGAATTTTTTTAGAATAATATATAGCAGTGGTTCAGAAACTGATATATGATTTCATAATCTATAATCATATTTCCATAATACTCTGTATCTGTAAGTGTACTAACACTAATGAGAAACTCATAAATCAAAAGTCTATGGTTGTGAAGGGCACCAAAAGAGGAGGAAAGAAAAGATTTCCTATTACTACAAGTGTGAGACACATAATCTGATGATAATATAAATTAAATGAAATAAATAAAAGCCCAACTTGCAACATGGCTATTGCATATTCTCTTTCTTTTTTTTTTAGAAGTGTGAGACACATAATCTCATGATAATAAAAATGAAATGAAATAAGCAAAAGCCCTACTCGCAACATAGCTATTGCAATGTCAATGTTGACAATTTAGAGATTTAGATCGTGGGCAAGGAAATGCGTACCTTCTTTGGGGTTAGGGTTTTGTGTTGGCTGAGGAGGAGAGAAGTCCACGAAAAGTACTGAATTGATTGATTGATTGAAGAGGGGGGAACGATAGGTGGGCGATTACTCCAACGACGCATGGCAAAACTCCTAGAATCTGGGAACCGTGTTAGGGTAACAGGGATTCCAAGAGCCTTCTTGAGTCCTTCAAGTTGAGAGAATGTCCAAACCCCTTTGGTGCTTTTAGGTGGAATCTCCAAGCCTTTAAGTCACCAAAAGGGTCCCTTTGATCTTCCAAGAGTCCAAGTCTTGAGTCTGAAGAGAAGTCCCCTTCCCAATAGAATGGAAGGGGTATTTATAGGGTTCTTGGGAAAGTAGTCACGTGCAAGGCACATGCTTTCAGGGAAATTCTAGAAATACCCTTTAGTCATTATAATAATGCCCATATTTCCCTGTCCTTCTAGCCACCAATCCAATCCCTCAATCAATTCCCAAAATGAGTCGCCTCCACGAGTCTTCTGCCTCGGGACACATGGAGGCTTCTCTCGGATCTCGTACATTTATTTCTGACTTTTCTATTTGTCATTCAATGATGTAGGTCGTATGTGAACCCTAATTTGTACTTGGGCTCACATTTTCCCACTGCACGTAAGTCACACCTTTGGAGTGACGATCGTGCAAATTACTTTGAGTCTTTGAGTCGTGTTTCAAATTTCTGAACAAACCGCGGAGCTCGATCTTGCAAGTCCTGAAAACAGAAAATCCTTGGAGAAGGGACCCTTAGGAGAGCTCTCCCAAGATATTTTGAAGATCCTTCCCAAATCCTGTGAACGCGGGCTTCATTTTCAAAACCAAATCATTATTTTAGCTTTTACGAGAATTCCTTGTGAAGCTGTGATTGGCCATTGCAAAATATTTCCATATAACATGAAATAAAAAGTTACGCAAGTCAGGATACTAAAGTGATTGAATCAAGGCATCTTTTGATTGGCTATAATTCTAACTTTCCATAAGTAATATTATGGGAAGGACTCTAGAATAATGGTATGATACTTGGGTCAGTCAGAAATGATAAACAACCTCTTTTCCTCAATTTATAAAATGGATATACAAATGACAAATCCTATATCCCATGCATATAATTCTCTAGTTATGATGAAAGGCGTAAATCAAAGAACGCCTCTAATTGTCTAGTTAATTACCTTATATTTATCACAATTACCCACAAATTTCCAAATTGTAAGACCCCATAAAATATTCCCTCGTTCATATATATTTTCAGTAATCGCTAATCTCCGGGGAGAACTTTATTAGCAATTCATGAGTTTTTTTTTTGTTTTTTTTATTTTTTTTATTTTATCAAAATCAACACATTCTTATTAATACCAATGTTGCTCAGTTGGTCATTGGACCAATTTTCCAAATTAGAGGTTCCGTGTTCGAATCTGTGCATCTACATAATTTGGCAGGTCCACTTGTAAAATAAAATTAAAAATGTCCACGTCAACGATATGTGGCGCTTTGGGATTTAAAATCAATTTTTTTTTTTTTTAGTAGAACCCTATACAAAATGAGGTAACCATTTTATTTTTTTTTTTTGAATCTTGGGTAACCCTATAGGGAGGTCTTAGAACCTTATTTATTATTTTTTTTGAAAAAAATAAAATAAATCTTATTTTATTTTTCAAAAAAAATATAAATAAATAAATAAATAAAACATTTACTTATCTTATTTTGAGAGGTCTGTTGCTCCATGATTAATTCTTTGTCTTTGCTTCCTTTTTGCCATAAGAAAGATCCATTGAAGCTATACACGTTACAAGATATATGATTATATAGCCATATAGGCTAGAAGTCTTGCTGCTTGCATGCACATGTATCCAATAGTTGGGATTTTATACTTATTAAGTTATTATTATATATATGAAAAATTATATAAATAAATATAAATTTTATATAAATATATATCTGACTTAAATTTTTCCTTTTATCAAATCAAATCAAATTTTTCTATATTTAGAAAATAATATATTTTTCCATATATTTTTTATTTTATGAAATATATAATTATATATATATATATAGTAATTCATGTCAATGTTTCCTACTAATTAAGTAAAATATATATTCAATAAAATATACTAAAATAAAAAAAAAGTAATAATAATAATAATTATATGGTATAATGAATCACTAGTACTCCCCCCATTGCAAGAGGATCGTAAACAAAAAACAAGAGACTAAGCTAGGTGGGTAATGGGAAAGCATGAACATGTGATCCCGAACTGTTGATTACCTTCACCTCATCCAATGACTATCAGATTAACACCTCATGAAACTAAAAGAAAATAAGGCCCATGAAAAGAATGAACATGATTAACCCCACTCTTGCTTCCCAATGCCAATTATTTGGTTCCTTTCAAATTATCTCGCTATATCCCAAGAGTCATCAAGTCATGTAGACTTCTCCACTCCTTCCCGTCATTCTTGATCGATCCCGGTACATTAGGTCATGATATTCTTCCTATTGGGCCTTATGGATTGGGCTTAGTTATTTAATTGGTCATTTGGGTCTCCTTATTGGGTCTTAAAGTTATTGGGCCTAATCTTACATTGTATCTCTTTAATATTGGACGGGTCAATGGGTTGGTCCATTAGATCTTTTAATATCTAAGTCTTTGACTTGTAATGATGAATGTTGGGTCATGATATTCCTCCTATTGGGCCTTATGGATTGGGCTTAGTTATTTAATTGGTCCGTTGGGTCTCCCTTTATTGGGTCTTAAAGTTATTGGGCTAATCCTTACATTATATCTCTTTAATATTGGACCCAAGGGTCAATGGGTTGGTCCATTAGATCTTTTAATATCTAAGTCTTTGACTTGTAATGATGAATAAGGAAGAAATTTGTTGATAAAAAGTCTGCAGATCATTAATGTGGATGGGATTATATCCGCCCGACGACATGTACTGATGGGAAAAAAGGTGACAACTCGCATGCATCCTTTGGGATCGAGATAGGAGTAGAAGTACATGTCGAGATAAGAGTTGGTGGCATGGTAAACCAGGAAAGAGAGTATAACCTAACAAGGAAATCTCCAAGAGAAGGTACGCATACACACAACACACATTTTCTAATCTCTCTAGCACTAGACATTTTATCCTCCATTGTTAACCCTTGTAACGGTCTAGATTGATTCTCATGCCTGAGCTATCCCCTGACGGTCCAACCGTCAAGCTTTTGGTGTTGACTATGTTTACTGTGCAGGATCGGGGCGTCTTATGTAATTGGGACGTGGCAGAAGATCTTGGCGTTAACATTGGCGCTAGAAGGAGGGCTGAGTTCTAGTGTTAAAGAGTTGGCAATCACAAATATTTATTTGTTCTACGTTTTCAAAGATGGGGAAGAGTAGAGCAGATACACCTGAAGGACAGCCGATGATTGTCAGTGAATCAGCACCACGAATACCTGTTAAGGAGCGTTTGGGACCTACATTAAGTGTTCATGCCAGCACAGCGTCCAAACGTTCGCATGGAGATTCTCATCCAAGGACTGTGTGCAAAGCTAAGAGAAAGCTAGTCTTTACAGCAGAGAAAAAGTCTGGTCATGGTCAGAAGCAAGTAGAAGGCACCTCACCTAAAACTCGATACCGAGATGACCAGGACGAAAAGGTCTCCCGGTTGGCTAAGATGGCAGACGAAGCGGATAGGGCCATGGAGGCACTTATGAAGCAACGGTAGGATATAGCTGAGCAGATGTCTCGGATGGCAGAGTTGAGGGACGAAGAGTCTAGTTATGTTCAGTCCGAAGGGCATGGGCATCGGAGTGGGAAGGAACCTGCCCATCCAGGACGTGAGTCTCGAGGCCAACGTCGAGAAAGAAGAGAATCAAGGAGTCCTACTCCTCAAAGATCGAAGAGGGCACATCACCCTATCGAGTCTAAAAAGCAAGGTCGAAGTGAGCGAAGAAGCCGATCCGGGAATGTACTCAGGAGAATACAAAAGAAGGCGCTCGTTGTTGCCATTCTCATCACGATACAGAACCCAAAAAGACGAAGCGGATCTAGGGGCCATACACCAAAAAAAGTCCACTTTGGGCACACGACGCCTCTGCGGACCATCATCATCATAAAAAGTCCCTCGAGAGTTGGGGTTCTATGGTAAAAGATCGATCCACCGAAAGAAAAAGATTCCCTAAGAAAGAGGCGTCGTCTCAACCAGAAGGGGTAAATTATTTGGTTAAAGAGTTTAAGGAGCTCCGAAAGCAGTTAGCAGAGGTGCAACAGGTGAAGGACACTCCGGGAAAGAAGGCGTCACCTTTTTCCTCGGACATTCTTAAGGAGAAGGCAGATATCACCAAGAAGTTGCCTCAGATGGAGAGTTACGATGGGTCTGGGGACCCTTATAACCATAGCCAGGCTTTTGACCGGCTGATGGATTATTATGATTTTACCGATGCTGCCAAGTGTCACACGTTTGTCACCACATTGAGAAAGGATGCGAGACAGTGGATGGGAACTTTACCATCAGATTCAATTTCCTCTTGGACCGAGCTTTGTGACAAGTTCCATGCCCTCTTTGGGAGCAACCGAAGAAGGGGGAAGCCTATAGGTTCTTTAGCACAGGTCAGACAGTTCACCAACGAGTCTTTAGGCCAGTATATGAAGAGATTCAGGGAAGCAGTTGGTCAGGTGTCCGACCTTAATGATCTCCAGGCGGTAGGGTTGTTTCAGAATGGGTTAGACCTGGTAAAGTCCGAAAAGCTGGTGAAGAAGTTGATGTTCCACCACCCGAAGAGCTTAGTAGAAACTTTTGACAAGGCAGAAGGTTATATTGTCGTGGAGGAGGCTATGAATAGCCTGAAATGCCCTTCTTCGGATCAATTGAAAGAGGCAGATACGCCTAAGGCCAAAGGCGATCAGAGGAAGATGGGGGGGGGGGGGGTATAATGATCAGCCAGAAGGTAGTTCAAAAAGGTACAACAATTCATGGCGACAGGGAAGTAGTCGTCCACCTGCTTCCGCCCCGAAGGTGAACAAGGTTTACACCAAACTGAATACGAATAGGTCAGTGATTTTGGACCAGATTAGGAACCAACCATTCTATGAGCCACCTCGTGATAACTATAAGACATGGCAAGGCAACTCTCGAAAATTTTGTGGCTATCATCAAGCCGCAGGTCACGACACTAATGAGTGTTGCAATTTGAAGGACTTCATGGAGAAGAAGATCCAAAGTGGTTTGTTGGTTCAGTATGTGGCCGGGAGGGACCAACAAGATCAACAGAATGTCGAACGAACTGTTCAGACGGTTCAAATGGTTCCACCCGTCCAAAATGCTCCAATACCACCGCCAAGGCACGTCATTGATTTAATAACCGGTGGGACAGCAGGGAAGTTAGTAGGGAAGAAGAGGAGAGGATATTTGGATTCAGTCATGTCTGTGGCGGGTGCTCCCCCGAAGGCTGACATAGCATTTCCAGGAACTGTTATCTCTTTTATCGATGCAGATTATCCTTCGGAGCCCATCGAGCCACATGAAGGAGCGTTAGTGATCACTACATAAGTAGGCTCGATGGATGTGAAGCGTATGATGATAGACAACGGGTCTTCTATAGATATTCTGTATGCCCACGCTTATCAGAGGATGCATCTTGATGGGCGAAAGATGGAGGTCTGGCAGGAGGCTCCTTTATATGGCTTCAGCAACGATCCAGTCAAAGTTGCGGGCACTATTGAACTCCCAGTGGTCTTCGGCACAGCTCCTCAGCAAGTAGAAATAACATGTAAATTTTATGTTGTGCATGTAGATTCGGCTTACAATGCCATGTGGGGAAGGCCTACTTTGACGGCTCTCCAAGCTGTGACCTTCATCCCTCACTTCAAAATCAAGTTCCCCACGGTATACGGAGTTGGAGAGGTGGCAGGGGACTTGGATCTAGCCCAACGCTATTATCGGAATGCTGTCATTTCCTCCGGAGTAGGAGTCAGCAAACAGAAACAAACCATGGCAATTGAGATCAAGCCCTTCACTGAGAGTAGCTCGGAGCCTTTGGTAATTCCTGCAGGAGAGACAAAAGAGATTGAGCTGGTCCTTGGAAAGGCAGATAAAACAGTAAAGATTGGTTCGGGTCTACCAGAGCCTCTTCGGACAAACCTTATGGAACTCCTTCGCTGCTATGCGGACATTTTTGCATGGGAACCGCAAGACATGCCAGGGATTAGCCGGAAGATTGCTGAACACAGACTGGAGGTGGATCCATCGAAGAAACCTGTTCGGAAAAAAAGACGGATCTTTGCACCTGAACGTCAGAGGATCATTGACGAGGAAATTGCCAAGCTGATAGCTGCTGATTTTATCTTTGAGATCGACTACCCACAGTGGATGGCTAATGTAGTGTTGGTGCAAAAGCAGAATGGGAAATGGCGAGTTTGCATCGACTACACCGACCTAAATAAAGCATGTCCGAAAGACTTTTATCCTTTGCCCCATATTGACCAACTCATCGATGCCACTTCGGGGTATGCATTACTAAGCTTTATGGACGCTTTTTCAGGTTATCATCAAATATCCATGTGTAAGGAGGATATCCCGAAGACAGCATTCATTACACACCGTTCGGTGTATGCATATAAGAAGATGACCTTTGGCCTTATAAATGCTAGGGCCACTTACCAAAGAATGATGAATTTCATCTTCGAGAGGCAGCTGGGGAGGAACATGGAGGTATACGTGGATGATATGATCGTGAAAAGTATGCAGGTTCAGAAGCACTTGGATGATCTGGAGGAATGCTTTTAGACTGTCCGTCATCACAAGTTGAGGCTCAATCCGGTAAAATGCACCTTCGGCCTCGGTGCAGGAAAAGTTTTAGGATATCTGGTCAGTCAGAGGGGCATCGAGGCCAATCCGGAGAAAATCCAGGCCATTCTTGACATGAAGACTCCTCAGTCATTCAAAGACGTCCAACGTCTGACTGGCAGGATTGTAGCTTATAGGAGGTTCATGTCCAAATCTGCAGAGAGATGCTTGCCATTCTTCGACACACTAAAGGGGCCGAAAAATGCGAAGACGTTCCAATGGACTTCGGAGTGTGAAGACGCCTTCCAAGGCATAAAGACATATCTGTCTTCTGGTCCCCTATTGGTAAAGCCTGCCCCGGCAGAGACCTTGTATTTATACCTTGCAGCTAGTTCGTTAGTAGTAGTTAGAAGCGGTCTTTGGTTGGGAGGAGGTCGATGGAAAGCGACATCCGGTCTATTATGTCAGTCATGTCCTACGAGATGCTGAAACCAGGTATCCAAATATTGAAAAATTTTCCTTTGCCTTGATAATTGCTAGTAGAAAGCTTCGGTAATATTTTCAAGGTCGGCTCCTAGTCGTCTACACGGATAAGCCATTGAAGAAGGTGATGAGCAAGCCAGAGGTTTCGGGGAGGTTGGCAGCATGGACGATGGAATTATCTCAATATTTTATCGAGTACCATCCCCGAACCGCTATCAAAGTTCAACCCTTGGCCGATTTCATGGTGGAGTGTTCGTTCACCGAGGCAGATGCTGAGCTGCCAGAGGCTGGAACGTCCAATCGAGCATTTACTGTTCTTCAGTATGATCAGAATGCATGGACGTTGTATGTAGATGGGTCCTCTACGGTGAGTGTCAGTGGGGCAGGGATTATCTTGACAAGTCCGGAGGGATTCAAGGTGCAGCAAGCCATCAGATTTGGGTTTAAAGCGACAAACAACGAGGTAGTAAGTATGAAGCGATGCTAGCGAGGAGTTTGGTGGCGAAGAGTCTAGAAGTCCGTAAACCGATCATTTCTGATGACTCTCAGTTGGTCGTAAAATAACTGTCGGGAGATTACGAAGCTCGTGGGACCAGGATGATCAAGTACCTGGCAGAATTGAAAAACTAAATTCAATACTTTGTCTCTTATGAGTTTCAAGGCATAGAGCGTAACGACAATTCCATTGTCGATACACTATCAAAGCTGGCCACTATGGATGCGGATGTTTTCAACGGATCAGTTTATTTTGAAGTTTTGCAGCAGCTGAGTATCCAGCATGAAGCGGTGATGTGTATCGAACGATCTAACTGCTGGATGACTCCTTACATCGAATATTTGGTAGATGGCGTCCTTCCTTCAGATCAGATGTTGGCAAAGAAGATCAAATACAAGAGTGCCAATTTCGTTCTTCTTGATGGGGATCTTTATCGATTGGCATTTTCCTCACCATTGTTGAAGTGTCTGGTTCCATCCAAGGCTGAGTATGCTCTTCGGGAGGTTCACGAGGGTATTTGCGGTGATCATATGGATGCCAAGTCTTTGGCTTATAAAGTACTTCGACAGGGATACTATTGGCCTACAATTTTTAAGGAAGCTACAGAGTATGTCAAGAAATGTGAAAAATGCCAGCTCAACAGTCCGATCCCACATCAGCCACCAGAAGAGCTATACTCAATTTTATCTCCTATACCCTTTGCTGTCTGGGGGATTGATATACTGGGCCCATTGCCAAAAGCTAAAGGACAGGTCAGTTTTGTCATAGTTACTATTGATTACATGACCAAATGGGTAGAGGTGAAACCACTTTAGTTGATAACGAAACAAGAATGTTTGAAGTTCATGAAAGAATCCGTAGTGTTTCGCTTCGGGATTCCTAAAGTGGTGATATCGGATGACAACCTTGATTAAGTGGGATCGAAATTTGAAGGATTTCTGAAAGAGTTGGGGGTTCAGCATAGAAAGACTTCAGTGGCTCATCCACAATCGAATGGGCAGGTTGAAGTAACCAATGAGCAGCTGTGAGCGAGATCAAGTGCAGACTAGATGAGGCTAAAGGAAGATGGACAGAGGAGTTGCTCAGTGTGCTATGGGCCTACCGGACTACACCACGGACCACCACAGGGGATTCACCTTTTCGATTAGCCTATGATACTGATGCCTTAGTCCTAGTCGAAATTGGATCTCTAAGTCTTCGGGTCAGTTAATTCAAAGAGATCTACAACGACGAAGGACTGAAGGCCAACTTGGATCTGTTAGAAGAAGTCAGAGAGGTAGCTTTGCTCAAACTGGCAGCTTATCAACGAAGAGTAGCTAAGCATTACAACAACGGGGTCAAACTTTGCAGATTTGAAGTAGGGGACTTCGTCCTCAGAGAAGCCGAAGCATCTATGCCTCAAAACACGGAAAAGCTGATGCCGAACTGGGAAGGGTCGTATGAAGTGATCGAAGTAACAAAGACTGGGACTTATCGATTAAAAACATTAGATGGATCAGAGATTAAGAATACTTGGCATGCGGCAGGGCTTGAAATATTTCCGATGAGAGATCGAGTCGGGTTCTAGGAAGTCTGCATACATGATTGTTCACCATCAATAAAAGTCATTTTTCACAACTTATCCTCTTCCTATTTGTCCCGAGTTCACAATGGTGTAAGGAGATATGGTGGACTCATTTGGCCATTCGATGGCGACCTATTTATTTGTTACCGTGTGGTAGACAAATCCTATGGTCCTTTTAATGTTGTTTTTACCAAGGTGGTAAATCAATGGGCATCAAGTAAGGAGGTATGGTCGGGACTCATTTGGCCATTCGATGGTAACCTTTTGGCAAGAGTGTCCTTATGGATTTGATTTACATGAGTGGTAAACAAATTCCACTGATCCTTTTTTATATTGTTTTTACCCCTAGTGGTGAATCAATGGGCACCGAAGTAAGGAGGTATGGTCGAACTCGCTGGCCATTCGATGGCAGCCTTATTGACAGGAGTGTCCTTATGAATTTTTTCTACCCTGAGTGGTAAACAAATTCCATGGCCCTTATAAAATTGTTCTACCCCGAGTGGTAAACAAATGTCCTTATATACTTGTTCTACCCCGAGTGGTAAACAAGATCTTGATGGTGCAAGGAGGATCAGCCGAATTCACCTCACACATGATCTGTCTCACACTTTGGAAACGATAAGTATACATTACTTTATTTTATGCAAGTGTTAAGTTCGGTTCAGTTCATTTCATTTCTTCACTTAATTGTTATACGCCTTATCTGATTTGCAGTTTGAGTTAAATTCATTCAAGATCATTAAATTATTGACAAGAAACGAAGTAAATAGAAGTCATAGTAAAGAAAATTAAAATTTCACTAAACACTTAAACAAGTCCACTTAAATTTCTTTACAAAATTTTTACACAAAATCCTAAAGATCAGAAACGGCAAGATCCTATTTATACATCATTTTCAAAATCGAGCAAGGCCAGATCTAATTGAAATTGCCGCTTGACTTTTTTCTTTACATTGACCTCGGCAATCTTCGTATCCTTCGTAATATACCTTCAAAATCTCTGCTTAAGCTCATCGGATATCTGATGAGTCCGCTCAGATCTGCACTACATGACTCTTGGTCAAAGGCGAATTCCGTTCCTGAAGTACCTTTATCTTGCCACGAAGTTTACGACGCTTGGCCCTATGGATTTTCCTGTCACCCCGAGCCTTCGTCTGAACTTCGTCGAGTTGCATTGACAGGTTTTGATTAGCTGCAGCAAGTCCCTCATTAGTATTCTTCAATGCTTCGGTCTCTGCAATAAATCTAACATTCATGTTGGCCAATTTCTGTTCACTGGCTTTTGTCATCTTCAGTTCTTCTCTGACTGAGATCAGCACGTCATGAGTTCCCCTAAGATCTTCTTTGTTTTGGGCCAATTCCCTCTGAAGGCCTTCATTGGCATGAAGAATGGCTTCGCATTCATCTCTCTCCCGAGCCAATGAAGCCTTCAAAATGTTGGTCTCCCTTCTCAGGGTTTCCTCATCAGACTCGGCATTTATGTGTCTGGGACGTAAACGCCCGAAGACTGCATTGGCCTGCACATATTTGACAATAACCAGTCAATTCAGATACTTAAAACAGGAAAAGAGATGTTTAACCAAGGAAACTGTCACTTACCTTTGCCAAATAACTCATGCCTTCATCAAGAAAATTCCCGTTCGTATGGCTATCGAATCGATGATCGTCAGTTTCCTGAACGAAGGCATCGAAGAGCCGGAAAGGAAAATTTGCGTTGAATCGAGGCCACAAGGTCGGTGCTCCAGTAGCCTCATCATGGAATTTGTTTGATGAAGGCCTTGGAGGGGAAGGCATAGGTTGGTCACGAAGAGGAGAAGGATCTGTGTAAATATTTTCGGGAGAGGAAGATCGAGCTGGACTAGGTCGTGGAATTTGGTGAAGGTACGCTGAGCATGGAGCTCGGTGTGTTGTCGGATGGGCGTTCCTCTTTCGAGATGGAGTTGCAGAGGTTTTAGTTTGTTCTCCTTCATTAACAGTTCGAATCCTCACTGAAGCCATTGGAGGATGAACACTCGAAGAAGGTATCCTAAGCTCATCGGGGGTTAAAGGGGTAATTTTGGTTTTCAACTTTTTTACCCGAAGGAGTTGTCTTCGATCTTTGCAGATAGGTCGAGTAGACTCCTTCGAACGTTTGGCGGTACCAATTCGACAACTGGTGGTGTTGGGTCAACGACTGGTGGCGTTGGGTTAATAACTGGTGGTGTTGGGTCAACGACTGGTGGCGTTGGGTCAACAATTGGTGGTGGTGTTGGGTTGACAGTTGGCGGCACTGATTCGATAGTTGGTGGTATTGGATCGAGAGGTGGGGGTATCGGGTTGACATTTGATTCAGTTTCAGAAAGACCTTCAGAATCTGATGGTATAAAAATCTGTTTAGGCTTTCGGGCGGCCCTCTTTCTTCGACGTGGTTGGAGGCTTATTTCTGGTAAAATGGGCTCTTCGGCCTCTGGCTCAATAGTCTGAGATTCAACATTGGCTTAAGGTTCTTTGGTAGGAGGTGTCTCAGTAGTTGGTTTGAATTTTGAGGAGGCTTCCAGATGTGAAGGTTCAGCACCGACCTTTGCAGATTTTTCGATTACATTATCTTCGGATGGGACTTCCTGTTGGGAGGATTGGGCAGTGACTTCTACGGACTTTCCAGCTAGAAAATCCTCCAACTCCTTCTCCTCCGAAGACGATGGTTTAATCAAAGTTACTACAGAAGATTAACAATTTTACATCAAAATCCACACTACAGCAATTTTCAAACTATAGATAAAGTAAATCCATACTTACATTTATGGTTGTATAACCACGCTTACTTAGAAAGAAGTCCGTATTTCCATTCTTCCTTGGGGAAGTTGTCGAATAGTTCCATCATTTCGGCCTCGCGTTCTTCGAAAATGTCTCCAAAATTGGCAGAAATCTTCTCATCAGTAGCCCAGTTCGATAAGGCAGAAATTTCAGGTCCCTTGACGTAAAACCATTTTTCATGCCACCCCTATTGCTCGAAGGAGTGTTCACCAATGAATGTTTTTCAAATTTCTCTCCTGTTCTCGATGCTTGCTTACTTATAACTTTGAATCCTTTTTCGCGAGATTGACCGATTTTGTAAACAGTAAAAAAGAAGTCTAGAGTGGGTTCGACTCCGACTTCATAACAGAACGCAATGAAGGCCAGAATGTGAATATAAGAATTTGGCGCTAATTGGAAGAACCCAACAAGCGAAACCTAGAATGGTCATCGAAGCGGTGTAGAGGAACCTAATTCCTTTCTCGAGAATTGTCACTTGGACATGGTAGTCCATCCTTGTGCCTCGATACATTCTTTCCTCGGACCTAGGAACTCTTATCAGATGAGTATCCGGAATATGGCATCGATCTCGAAGCTTTTGTAACTCAATTTCGGTGACAGTGGATACATTATTCGCATGGATAAACATTTCCTTGCTTATAAAGAATTCAGAAGGGGTAGGCCGGGGTTTCGAGAGTACTTTTTTCTTGCTAGGGGAAGCAATTGGAGGGTTGGAGCTCGAAGCCTCTATATCAGGGTTAGGTTGAACAGTCGTGAGGGGAACTGCCCTGATTGGGGAAGTCTGGTTTCTACTAATGACCACCAATGTTGGCGATTTACAGAGAAGGCAAGAAAAGCTCTGGAAGGAAGAAGGGAGTTTGAGAGTCCGAAATTCAAATTGGTAGGTAAAACTGTCAAATTTGGTAAAGTTTACCTTTTATACTGACGGTTACCCAGTAATCGAGGGCGGCACATTAAATTGACAGTCATGATAACGAATTTGAAAGGTTGCGTCCGGATTGAGTTTTAGACATTTAGCAGGTTGGAAATTTCAATTGGGTTTCCGATTTTAATCCATCTTTTCAATTTATTTTTATCCTTAACCGTTTGGGCCTTGGTAAATTTTAGTTTGAACTTATTTCAATCCTATCCAACCCAATAAAGTCATAGACCACTTATAGTTTTCCATTAAATATCCTATTTAATAGAAAACTAGGGGGCAAATGTTGGTGTGATATTCCTCTATTGGGCCTTATGGATTGGGCTTAGTTATTTAATTGGTCCGTTGGGTCTCCACTATTGGGTCTTAAAGTTATTGGGCCTAATCCTTACATTATATCTCTTTAATATTGGACTGGGTCAATGGGTTGGTCCATTAGATCTTTTAATATCCAAGTCTTTGACTTGTAATGATGAATGTTGGGTCATGATATTCCTCTTATTGGGCCTTATGGATTGGGCTTAGTTATTTAATTGGTCCGTTGGGTCTCCACTATTGGGTCTTAAAGTTATTGGGCCTAATCCTTACATTATATCTCTTTAATATTGGACCGAGTCAATGGGTTGGTCCATTAGATCTTTTAATATCTAAGTCTTTGACTTGTAATGATGAATAAGGAAGGCTGTTGACAAAAAGTCTGCAGATCATTAATGTGGATGGGATTATATCCGGCCGGCGACATGTACAGTGGGAAAAAGGTGACAACCTGCATGTATCCGGCTGGGATCAGATAGGAGTAGGGGGCTGTGTCAGATAAGAGTTGGTGGCACGGTAAACCAGGCAAGAGAGTATAACCTAACAAGGAAATCTCCAAGAGAAGGTACGCATACACATAACACACATTTTCTAATCTCTCTAGCACTAGACATTTTATCCTCCATTGTTAACCTTGTAACGGTCTGGATTGATTCTCACGCCTGAGCTATCCCCCGACGGTCCAGCCGTCAAGCTTTTGGTGTTGACTGTGTTTACTGTGCAGGATCGGGGCGTCTTATGTGATTGGGACGTGGCAGAAGATCTTGGCATTAACACTGGCATTACCCAAGTGATTCTGCACAATGATTCAATGAGAACACAAGCGTCCAAAGGCTCCTCATGGTCTGAAAATAAAAGAGAAGATGTTCCACCATCTCTTCTTCACAATAGCCCATAAGACCATAACACATAAAATTGTGAGACAATGTGCTCTCAAGTTTAATTATCCACTTTAATTTGGACTCCTCGGGAAAATACAATATGTATATCTTGTTCAACCACACCATGCATAAATTGGACGAACCGAACCCACTGAAATTGCAAGGCTCAAATCCTCTTTCGAGATGGTAAGCAAGTTAAGGTGGGACCGAGCAAGCAAAGCGATGATAAAAATAAATAATGATAATTTTCTGAAGGAGACTTTCCATAGAACCAGACAAGGCGACACCTCCCATGCTTTGGCCCACCGGAACCACCTTATCCTCTGACGACAAAACAACCAGTAACAATGTCAACGGTTGTAGGAGACAGAATGAACCTTCTTGTACCTACTTTGGGTGGATCCCCTTTGGGTATATCCCAAAAACCGCCAAATCGAGGAGTCGCTTGATCTGCAGTGTGGCCAATTTTTTTTTCTTTTTTCTTTTTTTCTTTTTTTTTTTCTTTTCAAGTACCTCGAATCTTTCTTTCGTCTTCCGAGCCCTATTACCTTGATTATATCTTGTTTTTTCCCCCGGAATTCATCAAAAAAAGGCTATAATTTTCGTGGTGAAAGAGAATTTGTTCCAAACGGTTGATTTATGGAGTAACAAGACTTCAAAGGAATAGAGGGAACAACCCCTAGGTAGCCAAAGCCAACATGACCGAACCCTAGGGGGCCGAAGCCAACATGGCCAAACCTAGGGAAGTAAAAGCCAACATGGTCGAACCCTATAGAGGATTTTTTTTTAATGGATGAAAAGAATAACCCTTAGGTGGCAGAAGCCAACATGGCCGAACCCTATAGGCAATTTTTTTTAAGGATGAAAGGAACAACCAAGGAGGCCCCGTTTCTCAATGATTGGGGAAGGGCTCCCCTCCTTTGGTCTTTTCGACGTCTTTTGGAAGCAAGTCCAAACTTATGACCGTACAACTTTTCCTCCACCAGAGAAGGAAGGGTTGTTTCTATATCCAGCGACTTGTGGAAGATTTGGGTGAATTTCCCCATTCTGTTTGCATTCTTCGCATATGTATAAAGAAACCAGATTACCCTTTTAGTCCCCTTCACTTTTTGTCTAATTCATCTAGACACCTTCAAGAATGGCATCATTGGATCAACGAGATACTTAGGAATGTTGATTATGTGGATGTACTAAAGAAAAAGCTAACATTCTTCGTCAGATCCAAACTATCACGAGGGACCTTTGTATCCAACGGGACCATGGTGCTTCTCTACATGCGTATTCATCATTTCTTGGGGGGAATGCACCTCTACTCTAGAGACTGTCTATGTCATCTATCAGTAAGCATTTTCCCCCTGCGCGTGAATCACACCTTTGGTGAGATGATCGCGTAAAATATTGTTAAGTGTTGAAGTCTTGATTCCAGTGTCTGAACACTTCGTGGGGTTCTAGGAGAGGGAACCTCTAGGGGAGCAAACCCTAGAAGGGCAAACCTTAGAGGAGCTCTCCTGGAATATTTTAAAAATCCAAGAAGTCCATGAAAACCTGAAAGCCTCGAAGGCTTGATAGTCTCGAAGACCTGCTGATAGCCTTGAAGACCTGCTTATAGCTTCGAAGGCCTGATAACTTCAAAGGCCTGATAGCATCGAAAGACCTGATAGCCTTGAAGACCTGATGATAGTCTTGAAGACTTGCTGATAGCTTCGAAGGCCTGATAGCATCGAAGATCGGAAGATAACCTTGAAGACCTGCTGATAGCTTCGCAGACCTGTTGATAGCCTCGAAGGCCTGATAGTCACGAAGACCAAGATTTAGGTATTCCTCTATCTTCAATTCGACAGGTCTGCCTTTAGATCATGAACTTTCATAGTTTTATTTTTTTTCATTTCCTGTATCAGAAAATTATGTGCATATATTTCATACAAACTAACACTTGAATCTATACTTTCCTCTTTTTTTTTGTATATATATATATATTTATAAATCAGAAGAAATAATCAAGTATATATGAAAGTTTGACAAATTTATTGATAATCAAATTGCTTTTAACGAAAATCATAACGTTTCATATACTAAATCTTGCTTTTGTCGACGAAAGCATAACGTTTATCACTTTTAGAGATAAAGTTTAACTTTTTCGGGGTTGAGGGCTTATACTCAGGCGCCTCAATTACTTTTATTAAAGTTGAAAGTATAATTTTTTGGGCCTGAGGGCTTATAGTTAGGTGCCTCATTCACTTTTGATGATAAAGTGTAACACTCAGGTGCCTCGTCACTTGGGTCGTCCAATTTCTTGGCAAGTGTAGTCTACGAGGACTTGAAATCGGGTGCCTCGTCACTTGGGTCGTTCAATTTCTTAGCAAGTGCAGTCTACGAGGACTTGAAAATGGGTGCCTCGTCACTTGGGTGGTCCAATATCTTGTCAAGTGCAGTCTACGAGGACTTGAAATCAGGTGCCTCGTCACTTGGGTCGTCCAATTTCTTGGCAAGTGCAGTCTACGAGGACTTGACCACCGTTTAGAGTGGACCACCATCCTGGGTATTTTTTTATTATTATTCGTCAATTCTTGTGCCTCCTCCCTTGGTCATCCAATTATTTGGCAAGGGATACCCCTGAGGACTTAAACCACCATTTTTGGTGGACCACCATCTTGGGTGGATTTTTTAACTCATCTGTAGTTCGAGTTTTTTTCGATGCAATACGTAGAGCCCAGATTTGAGTTCTTGACTTCCGGATCGCACCATGGTGATAGTGTTGCACGCTTCTTCTCATAGTTCAATCTCTCCGCCGCTTGACTTCTCATGGTATATCCTCGCAGACTATAACATTCCATAGTCGAATGTCTTGTATATTGGTGGTATACACAGAAGTCCGGCCTTTTTTTCATCTCTTCCGTTACAACCAACCGGGGCCTTGGAGGCTCCACCACTCCGTGCTCAACCCATTGTTCATACAAGCCCCTGAATGCCTTCTCGCTGCATGTGATAGTCTCTGGAACTGGCATTGTGGTATACTTGTCACCATGTTTTTCTTTGCTTCGCTCAAATTTCTCATTCTTCTCCCTCTTGCCCCCTTGTGGTTTTGACTGAGAATCCGCCAAAGCCACAGTTGTTGTCCTCTTGCTTTTCCATGTAACCATCGCATGGCTATTGGGAAATGTCATGATTCCTCCCAAGTCTTGTGCAAAAGATGAGAGGGTCGCAAATGAATCACAAGCTTTGGTAATGAGGTGGGGCTTGAAGGCGTCTAAAGCACCATTGTTGCATATGCTAACAAAATTCTTTTCTTTAATTGGCTCTGCACACTTCTGTACTTGGGCCCTGAACCTATCCACATAATCTGACAGCTCCTCATTTGGCTTCTGCTTAAATCGCATGAGCTCGACGATGGTTACTGTTTACGCACATAGAAAAATTTCTTAAAAATTGCAATTTTAGATCATCCCAATCATGGGTGATCCTTCCAAGTTGTAGTACCAACTGAAGGCATTATCCGTCAAAGTCTTGTTGAATTCCCTCATCAACAAATTGTGATTGTTCACTTCATCGTATCCTAACCATGGAGACATCGACTCCACGAACCTGGAAATGTGTTCTCTGGCATTTCCTTTCTCCCCATTGTATTTTGGAAATTGCGAGGATGCTCGATATACCCTGTCGGGTAAGGTTGTCTCCGAATATGTGCCGGGTAGGGTGGAGTAAAGTCCAACTCTGAAGGTCGGGATGTCTGCCTATGAAGTTGATTGATCACATCGATCATATCATCCTTTGTGACATATTGACTTGTGGTGTGGACTCTCTGTGGTGTTGTGATGTATGGCGGCATTGGTCGTGTGTATGGTACATAAATTGGTTGATGTACACTGGCATCAAGTAAATTTTGTATCGGTTGTGCTTGTAGGTTGGTTCGTTGCACAATGCTTGGGATGGTTGGTATCTGCACTTGTGAAAATGCGGGGATAGTGGTCGGAATGATGTTTGTCTGAGGCTGGTTGACTTTCAGTCTGGGTTGTGGCGCGTCACCACTGTTCTGAGGTTCCAAGTGGATGATTGGAATGAACTGATTCTCCATCAATGGAGGTGCTGTCTGATTCTCCTTATTGTTGCTATCGTTGTTATTGTCCTCTACTCCTGCAAGTTCTCCTTGTGAATTTTTTGGGAACATGGCCTTGAAAGCGGGAATCTGGATCAACTGCTGGCGGAAATTTCCCATTTCTTCTTGCTTCCTCTGCATCTCCAGCATCATAGCCATCATCATCCCTTGTTCTTCCTGTGATTCTTTCAACGCCTTGAGCATCTCCAGTTGCACATCATTTGTCTGCTCTCCTCTTTCTTCCTCGATTTTCCTTCCTGCGCCTGTCTGCCTGACATTCGTTGGTTGTTGATCAGCCATGTATGGTGATGTTGAACTTCCTTTCGATACATTTTCAGGGATAGGTTGATCGAGATTTAGATTCACGCCTTGGAAAGCTTGACTTGCTTGCCTTGGAACTGGACTCGGTGAGGTAATGCTATTTGTTGGTGAAGATCTTCCTGTTGTTCTCCCACTTTGAGTTGTGGGCATACCCTTCACGAATTCTACACCTCCCCAGCAGAGTCGCCAAATAAATGTGGGCAAGGAAATCGTACCTTGCTAGGGTTAGGGTTTTGTGTTGGCTGAGGAGGAGAGAAATCCATGAAAAGTACGGAATTGATTGATTGATTGAAGAGGGGAGAACGACAGGTGGGCGATTACTCCAACGACGCGTGGCAGAACTCCTAGAATCCGGGAACCGTGTTAGGGTAACAGGGATTCCAAGAGCCTTCTTGAGTCCTTCAAGTTGAGAGAATGTCCAAACCCCTTTGGTGCTTTTAGGTGGAATCTCCAAGCCTTTAAGTCACAAAAAGGGTCCCTTTGATCTTCCCAGAGTCCAAGTCTTGAGTCTGAAGAGAAGTCCCCTTCCCAATGGAATGGAAGGGGTATTTATAGGGTTCTCGGGAAAGTAGTCACGTGCAAGGCACATGCTTTCAGGGAAATTCTAGAAATACCCTTTAGTCATTAGAATAATGCCCAAATTGTCCTGTCCTTCTAGACACCAATCCAATCCCTCAATAAATTCCCAAAATGAGTCGCCTCCACGAGTCTTCTGCCTCGGGACACATAGAGGCTTCTCTCGGATCTCGCACATTTATTTCTGACTTTTCTGTTTGTCATTCAATGCTTTAGGTCGTATGTGAACCCTAATTTGTACTTGGGCTCACATATACCATTTGTTTTTATTGGCTCACACCACTTAATCTTTTAACTTCTAAGTTATGTTAAAATAATAAATTTTAAATGCTGACTTAACAATTGGATTATGGGAAATTATAAGTTCGTCATCAAAGTCGTAAAGAAATTATAAATATACACTTAGTTATATATGATTTACTTTGGTGATTTTGATCGCAAATATTAATCAAAGATGAGATATGTAATAAAAACCAACATGAAAATGAAGAAGAAGAAAGAAAAATATGTAATCAAATGAATAAGTCGAATAATGTAAGAAATTGATTGGCGTTTTGTCATCTTTAATTCTTTGAGCTAAGATGCTATTATCCGGTCTTTGTATAACAATGATATGGGGTTGAATCCTCCACCATAGTTAAAATATTTTCCCATAATTAAGGACTTAAATATATATATATATATATATATATATATATATATATATATATTTAAAAATAATTACCTTGATACATCAACATGTGTACACTTTACATAGGGTTATCTATATATTGTTATTTTTATAAGTTAGATATTTCTCCATGTTTTATATATAGATATATATACCTATATGCATATAGGTGTAAGAGTAATTCTATTCATTTGAGAAGAATCTATTAAAATATATCTTTTACGTATAGAAATATCAATTCTCATAAAGAAAATTTCTTACATTAATTTCTACGTTCTATAAAAGAAAAGTCTTTTTTACGGATACCAATATAAAATAAATACAGTTTTAATATGTTTGTCATTATAATTTTACTATTTTATATACCATCTTTATTAAATAATAATTCATAATATTTGTAAATGATGAGTCTATTTTGTTATATGAATGATAAGCAAGCAAGCGGTATATAAATATAAACACACGAGAGAAAGTAAAGTATGTTGATAAAAGTTGCCAATTATCTACTTCAAATTAATTCATGTCAATTGAGTTGAGTGCAGTCTCCACTTTTGGCTTTCAATTTCAAACAAACAAGTAGTAGTAAAAAGAGAGGGATAATGCGGGGCACCCATTCTCCTCCCTTACGGAAATATAAGAACATGATTACTATAGTAGTTGTTAACGCCAGGATCTTTCTTCACGTCCCAATCACTAAAGACGTCCTGATCCTGCATAGTAAACACAACAAACACCACAAGCTTAACGGCCGGACCGCCGGGGGATAGCTCAGGCGTAAGAGTAAGTATGTCTGTTCACGAGGTTAACTCAAGAGGATGATAAAATCTAGTGTGATGAGATAGATTCTTCCATTATCAGTTGTGTGAATGTATATATATCAAAAACATACCTTCTTGTGAAGACTTACTCGCCAAGAGATAATATCTTTGCCTGGATTATTGTGCCACCCACTACTATCTGACATATCCCCTGATCTGATGGGTTTTGCCGACTGCATGGAACTTATCCACTGCTTTTGGCCCTTTGTTCACCACCGCCGTAACTATAATCCCATCCACATTAATGCATGGCAGATATCTTGGTCAACTGTCATACTATATCATCATTACAAGTCAAAGTAATAGATATTAAGTGACCCAATGGGTTAATCCAATGAACCGACCCGGTCCTATAGGATTAAATAAAGCTAACACAGTGACTGGGCCCAACGAACCCCATGGCTTAATTATAAAAGTCCAATGAATTTTATTAATAAATGAGCCCAATCTACCCGACCCAAATAGGAGAAATATCATGACCCAACATTACCCCCTAGTTTTTTGTTAAACAGGATGTTTAATGGAAAACTATAAATGGTCCATGATATCAGGATTTATTAAAGGCCCAAAATAGGAAATAATTGAGACATACCCACTTTAATGCAAAAAATGGGACATGGAATGGTTGAACGCCCAGAGTAATAGGCCCAATCAATAAAGGATTGAAATTGAATAGGATGGACCAATAATTAGAAACCCAACTGTGAGGCCCAATCCTGATAAGATATCCAAAGGTCGTCCCAAACAGCCCCATTTCAATTCTCAACACTCTCACGACATTTAATCGTGGCCTCGTTCCTGTGTGCAAATCAAGATATAAAGGTGAGCTTTACCAATTTCAGCGGTTTTACTCGCTAATTTGAAATTAGAACCTTTGAGCTTTCTTCTCCTTCTCAAAAATTCTCTCTCTAGCTTTCGAAACCTCAACAATGGTGAATCCAAACCAGACTTCTCCAGTTTCCTCTCACTCGAACCCTAACCAAGAGGGTTCGAGTTCAAACCCACCATCTCCTACCGATTTCTTCAAAGATGGGGAAAAATTTCCTCATGCCAACATTGCATCCACCGTCACAGAATCGAAATCGTGCCTCGGATTCGATGCAGATTAGGACAACCACGCCATAAGAGCTCTGCCGGAGGAGGCGAATGTACCGATGACAGACGGCTAGGTCGCCATGCCTGCCACTTTTCTGGAAAAGGGGATTCGCCTACCCCTTCACGCCTTCGTCGTCACCCTTCTAGGGTTCATAGGAGTGGGCTTTGCTCAGCTGGTGCCCAACTCCTATATCCACATACTGGCATTCATTGCCTTCTGCCACGAGCTAGGGGTTACTCCCTCCGTCGACCTTTTCTTCACCCTTTTCTCGGCCGGTAGATCCCGAGAACGAGGGTTTAAGATGCTGAACAAACAATCTCCGTGCCCAAACTCTAAATTCGAGAAGAGGCCCCTGATGAGCACCCCTTCGAGCAACAAAGGCTGGCACGAGAAATGGTTCTTCATCACTGGACCAGAGATCTCTTCTCTTCCAGACTGGACCATCCTAGACCAGATCTCTGCTGACTTTGGTGACATTCCCAAAGAGCGTGTGAAGGAAATGGGAGACTTTCTGAAGAAGATCCCTCCACAAGAATGGAGTTTTACCCTGCTGACCAAACAAGCCTGGCTGTATGATCATAAATGTAAGTCTCGAATAACTCTGCAATATAAATTTTGAGGTATTTATGTGGCAAGGATTTTAATATGTGATTATTTGCAGTGTCCCTGATCAAACCAACTTCCCTAGAAGTGAAAGATTTGGGAGATTTTCTGGCGGGGAGGACTTCAGAGGCTAATGAAGAGCTTCCTACTGAAGAGCCTTCCCGAATCGACCCCCCTACCTCCGAGGCCAAGATCTACCCCCTTGAATGATGAACTGAAGCCGAGCGAACCTTTCATTCTGAAGAAGTCCTCCGACCTCATAGAAGGAAGAAGAGAATTTTGCTAAAAAGGCGAACTACACCTCATGAAATAGATCCTGAAAGCGACGAGGAGGTTCTTCCCGAAGCAAACCCACAATAAACTCCTCCAACTGACCCTGTTACCACACCTTCTGAACCAGCCCCAATAAAGAGGAGTCTACTTGACATACCTCTACACGATCAGGCGAAAGTCCTTCGTGCCAAAAAATTAAGATCAAAAATAATTCCCTCACCGTAGAAGAACTCGCGTCCCTCCAACTTCAACAATTGACCCCCAACCGAAAACCCAAACACGATCTTTGAAATGGTGAAAGCCAGGCCCCTCTTCGTCTCCGAAAAAGAAAACAACCTTGGATGACCGGCCGGAGTTCAACCTCGCCCTTCTTCAACTTCGAGCCTATACTGCTCGATCTCCTTCCCCAAAGGCGTGTACATACGGATCCTCATGGGTTCGCGATCAACTGTGCCTTCTCGCAAGAGACACACGACTACCGAATTTCAAAGAAGATGCCATGGGCTCGCCAACTATGTGGCCCCGATTCAGCGCCAACTTTCCTTTTCAATTGTTCGAGGCCTTCGATTCATGAGACCGATGACCACCGATTCGAGAACAATGACGAATGGGGACTTAACTTGAATGAAGGCATGAGCTACTTGAAAAAAGGTAAATGGCTCTCCCCTCCTTTGCTTTCCATAATTATCTTCGTATTCATATATCTGAAAATTGATTAAATAAAACTGAACATGCACAGGCAAATGCTGTATTCGGGCGTCTACGTCCAAGATCTCTCGAGGCTGAATCCGAAGAGGAGGCGCTGAGGAAGGAGAACTCCATCTGAAGTCTGTCTTGGCTCGGGAAAGGACCCAACGTGAAGACATCCTTCATACCAATGAAGGACTTCAGAAAGAGTTGGCCCAAGCCAAGGAAGATGTGAAGGCCTCCAAGGAAGAACTGAAGTCGACTAAAGCACGACATCTTTGAAATCGTTAATATGAGCGTCGACTTGGTTGGAGGAGTGAACTAAGGATGAACAAGATCAAGGAGCTGAAGGCTAACGTTAAGATCTTGACCAAGACGATCCATAAGCTAGAGCCGGAAGAAACCCGTCAGATGAATATACGGCAGCAGCTCAAACAAGAAATCCGAGAACTTAAGGCTCTTGGGACCTTGGGCCTCCTTTGGTGATGCTCTTCGTAAAGAGATATGTGAAAAATCTGGGAACTTCGGATGAAATTAATGGAGAAATAATGAGGATTCATACTGAAAGCTACGAGCTCTCTGTAGAAGTCGTGGCAAGGAAATCTTGATCAAAGCCAACTTAGATCCATACTTGCTCGACTCTTCAGATGATGAGAAGTCTTTGCTGAGGCAACGACTTTTGTTTCTCTCTTGATTTTATTTAAAAATACTTGTAAAAATTTTCTGTTATTTTCCCTTTTTGTAAATAAATTAAGTATTAATGAAAAGTGATCTTCTTCCTTATGACTTCAGTATATTTTTACTTCCTGCCAATACTTCAATATGAATTTATAGGGACAAATGTACAAAAAACCCCTTCAAGGATTTAACTCAAATTGCTAATTAACAATTAAGCATGTCATATAACAGATAAAGTGAAATTAAGGAACGAGGCATTCCGAACTCAACACTTAGGAAAAATTCAGGTAATAAAGTAAAGAGATACTCATTCAGTTACCGAAGTGTGAGACAGATCTGCTTTATTGTGAGTTTGTTTACCCCAAAAGGCCTAACAACACCGAAAGATAACATTCGCCTACCACGAAGGGCCTGACGAAGTTTAAGTGTCGACCATTGCCTACCACGAAGGGCCTGACAACGTCTTGAAGATGACACTTGCCTACCGCGAAGGGCCTGACAATGCCAAATAGTGGCGACAATTGCCTACCCCGAAGGGCCTGACAATGCCAAGTAGTGGCGACAATTGCCTACCCCGAAGGGCCTGACAATGCCAAATAGTGGCGACAATTGCCTACCCCGAAGGGCCTAACAATGCCAAATAGTGGCGACAATTGCCTACCCCGAAGGGCCTGACAATGCCAAATAGTGGCGACCTGCCAAAGAGGCTACCATCGAATGGTCAGCGAGTCCTCCCGAACCTCCTAACACCAATGAACCGAAAGCGACCAGCAGAGATAAAATTTGTTTGAGAGAAAGAGGAACTTTTATTGATGATGATGTAAATATTCTGAACTTAGATGTCTCGACATTGAATCTCATGAAATTACTTTCTAAGCCTGCCAGCGTGCCAAGTGTTTTTGATTACTGAGCCATCTAATGCCTTCAACCGATAAGTCCCCGGCTTCGGAGCTTCAGTGATTTCATATGGTCCTTCCCAATTTGGCTTCAACTTTCCCAGATTCTGAGGCGTAGATGCTTTGACTTCTCTGAGGACAAAATCTCCTACTTCAAATCTGCGAAGCTTTACCCCCTTATTATAATGCTTAGCCACTCTTGACGATAGAGTCGCCAATTTGATTAAGGCTATCTCTCGACTTCTTCTAGCAAATCAAGATTGGTCTTGATTTCTTCTTCATTGTAGATCTCTCGGAAATGACTAACTTTCGAAGACTTGGAGATCCAATTTCAAGCTGGGACTAAGGCATCGATTACCATAAGCCGATCTGAAAGGTGAATCCCGTTGTGTAGTCCTTGAAGTAGTTCGATAAGCCCATAGCACACTTAGCGACTCCTCCGGCCATCGCCTTTAGCTTAAATCCAACCTACGCTTGATCCCATTCAAAAGCGATTACATTGGTTACTTCAAACTGTCCATTTGGTGAGGATGAGCCACTTTGAAGTCTTTTCGTGCTTTAGATCCCCGGTCTGCCAAAAATGCTTCAAACTTGAACCCCACAAACTGACGTCCATTATCCGATACCACCACCTTAGGAATTCCAAAACGGAATACCACTGATTCTTTCACAAATTTTAAAACACTCCTGTTCCGTTATTGACCTAAGTGGCTTTGCTTCTACCCATTTGGTCATATAGTCTATAGAAACTATAACAAAACTAACCTGACCTTTTGCTTTTAGTACTTATTGACCTAAGTGGCTTTGCTTCTACCCATTTAGTCATATAGTCTATAGCAACTATAAAAAAACTGATCTGACCTTTTGCTTTTGGTAGTGGACCCATATATCAACCCCCCAGACAGCGAAGGGTATAGGAGATAAGATCGAGTATAGCTCTTCCGGTGGCTGATGAGGTATTGGACTGTTGAGTTGGCACTTCTCGCACTTCTTGACGTATTTCGATTGCTTCCTTGAAGATAGTAGGCGATAGTACCTGACGAAGCACTTTTATAGGCTAATGACTTAGCAGCCATATGGTCACCACAAATGCCTTCATGCACTTCTCGGAGAGCATATTCAGCTTCGGATGGAGTCAAACATTTCAATAATGGAGACGAGAAGGCCCTTCGGAAGAGATCCCCATCAATCAGAACAAAATTGGCACTTTTGTACTTGATTTTCTTGGCGAGCATCCGATCCGAAGGTAAGACGCCATCAGCCAAATATTCCAGGTAGGGAGTCAACCGGTAGATTGGTTGGTCGATGCACATTACCACTTCATGATGAACACTAGGATGTTGCAAAATTTCCAGGTACACCGATCCTTCAAAAACATTAACATCCGTAGTGGCTAGTCTGGCAAGTGCATCAGCAATGGAATTGTTGTTACGCTCGACCCCCTGAAACTCGTAGGATTGGAAATACTGAAGTCGTTCCTTCAATTCTGCTAAATACTTGATCATTCTCGGACCTCGAGCTTCGTATTCCCCAGAGAAATGTTTAACGACTAACTGAGAATCACTGAAGATGACTATTCTCTGCACTTCAAGACTCTTCGCTAATCGTAACCCTGCAAGCACTGCCTCATACTCAGCTTCGTTGTTCGTCGCTTTGAACTGAAATCTGATGGCCTGCTGCACCTTGAATCCCTCCGGACTGGTCAAGATAATCCCTGCTCCACTGATGTCCGAAGTAGAAGACCCATCTGCATACAGCGTCCATGAACTCTCTCCTTGAAGAGCGGCAAGCAATCTGTCAGATCCTTCACCTCGACCACGACTTCATCAGCTTCAGAAAACGAACATTCAACCACAAAATCAGCCAAGGCTTGCCCTTTGATGGCGGTTCGGGGATGATATTCAATAAAGAATTGGGACAACTCCATCGTCCATGCAGCTAGTCTCCCCGATACCTCCGGTTTGCCCATAATCTTCTTCAAAGGCTGATCTGTGTATACTATTACCAATCTACCCTGGAAGTATTGCCTAAGCTTTCGACTAGCAGTTATTACAGCAAAAGCAAACTTTTCAACATTTGGGTACCTTGTTTCAGCATCCCGAAGGACATGACTTATATAATAAACCGGGTGCTGCTTACCCCCAACTTCACGCACCAAAACCGCTCCTATTGCCAACGAACTAGCTGCTAGGTACAAATATAGAGGCTCGGCAGGAACGGGCTTCACTAGCAAAGGCGCCGAAGATAAGTAGGACTTGATGCTTTGAAAGGCATCTTCACACTCCGAAGTCCATTGGAACGTTTTTGCATTCTTCGGCCCTTTCAATGTGTCAAAAAACGGCAAACAACTTTCTGCTGACTTGGATATGAACCTCCGCAAAGCTGCAATTCTTCCAGTTAGACGTTGAACATCTTTAAATGACTGAGGAGTCTTCATGTTCAGGATCGCTTGAAATTTCTCTGGATTGGCTTCAATTCCTCTTCGACTGACAAGATAACCCAGAAATTTGCCAGCACCCAGACCGAAAGTGCACTTAGTGGGATTCAGCCTCAAGTTGTGATGACGAATGGTCTGAAAGCATTCCTCTAAATCATCCAAATGCTTATGCACCAACATGCTTTTGACAATCATGTCATCCACATACACCTCAATGTTTCGCCTTGTTGATATCACGAAGATATGGTTCATCATCCTTTGATGCGTGGCTCGGCATTGATGAGGTCGAAAGTCATTTTCTTATAGGCATATATTGAGCGATGCGTAATGAACGCCGTCTTCGGTATATCCTCTTTACACATGGAGATCTGATGATACCCAGAGAATGCATCCATAAAACTTAATAAAGCATACCCCGAAGTGGCATCAATGAGTTGATCGATGTGGGGCAGCGGGTAGAAATCCTTCGGACAGGCCTTATTTAGATCAGTATAATCGATACAGACTCGCCATTTGCCATTCTTCTTCTGGACCAGCACCACATTAGCCATCCACTGCGGATAGTCGATCTCAAAGATGAAGTCAGCTGCCAACAGTTTTGCAATCTCTTCATCTATGATCCGTTGACGCTCCGGTGCAAAGATCCTCCTCTTCTGCCGCACCGGCTTCTTTGACGGGTCTACTTCCAATCGATGCTCAGCAATGTCCTTGCTCACTCCTGGCATATCTTGAGGTTCCCATGCGATATGTCAACATAGCACCTTAGGAGTTCCACGAGCATCGTCCGGAGAGGTTCTGGCAAGCCCGAACCTATTTTCACCGTTTTGTCCACCTTGCCCGGGATGAGCTCTATCTCCTCCGTTTCTTCAGCTGGCATGACCAATGGTTTGGAACTACTCTCGGTGAAGGGTTCGATCTCTATCGCCATGGTCTGCTTTTGCTTCGATACCCCCCACTCAAGTAATAAATGACATTTCTGTAACACCTTACGGCGGATCCAAATCTCCTTTCACCTCCCCAACCCCATGAGTAGTAGGAAATTTGATTTTGAAATGAGGTATTGATGTTACAGTTTAAAAAGCAATTAAAGTGGGCCTCCCAAAATAGCATTATAAGCGAGAATCTACATGCACAACATAAAATTTGCAAATAATTTCTACTGTTGAGGGTCGTTCCAAATATTTGGTAGCTCAATGGTCCCGACCACTTTAACCGGATCATTGCTGAAACCATAAAGAGGAGCCTCCTGCCCTATTTCCATCTTTCGCCGTCCAGATTCATCCTTTGATAAGCGTGGGCATACAAGATGTCTACAGAAGACCCATTATCTACCATCATCCTTTTCATATCCACTGAACCCACTTGTGCAGTCATCACCAATGATCCCTCGTGCGGTTCGATGACTTCCGAAGGGTAATCCTCATCAGTAAAGGAGATTACCATATTCGGATAAGGTCTATCGGTCTTCGGGAAGGTACCCGCCACCAAAATGACCGAATCCAAATAACTTCGGCGCTTCTTTCCAGCGAGCTTGCCAGAAGTACCCCCAGTGATGACATCTATCACATGCCTTGCAGGCTGACCGAGCCGGGCAATTTGGTTGATTCGGTTGAGCTCTGGGATGTGTACTCGATCCCAGCATTGATTAGTTCTGGCAGCCACATACTGAACAAAAGCCCCACCTTGTACCTTTCTTTCAATGAATTCTTTTAAACTGGCACAATCGTTCGTTTCATGACCTGAAGCTTGATGGTAATCGCAATACTTGCGAGGATTCCCTTTTCCGGGCTTAATATTATCTCGTGGTGGCTCGAAGATAGGTTGATTTTTGATTTGATCCAAGATAACAGCCCTGTCTGCGTTGAGTGCCGTATGTACGCCCTATTTACCCTCTCCGGGGTAATGATTAACGCCCTCCACCTCGCCTCCAATTGTTGTACCTCTTCGACCCGCCATCATGACGGTCTTTATTCCGTTCATTCTTTTTCTGATCTCCATCGGTTTTGTCCCGATCTGTCTCCTTAAGCCGATCTGAAGGACATCTGAGGCTGCTCATGGCTTCCTCCACCACGATATAGCCTTCGGCTTTGTCAAAGGCTTCGGCGAGACTCTTCGGGTGGTTAAACATAAGTTTTCTCACCAACTTTTCTGATTTAACCAGATCTAACCCATTCTGAAACAGTCCCACAGCTTGTATATATATCAGTTGTGTGAATGTATATATATCAAAAACGTACCTTCTTGTGAAGACTTACTCGCCAAGAGATAATATCTTTACCTGGATTATTGTGCCACCCACTACTATCTGACATATCCCTCGATCGATGGGTTTCTTAATCGCATGGAACTTATCCTTCGCTTTTGGCCTTTATTCTCACCACCGTACGTGACTATAATCCCATCCACATTAATGCATGACAGATATCTTAGTCAACTGTCATACTATATCATCATTACAAGTCAAAGTAATAGATATTAAGTTACCCAATGGGTTAATCCAATAAACCGACCCAATCCTATAGGATTAAATAAAGCTAACACAGTGACTGGGCCCAACGAACCCCATGGCTTAATTATAAAAGCCCAATGAATTTTATTAATAAATGAGCCCAATCTACCCGGCCCAAATAGGAGAAATATCATGACCCAACAGTAGTAAAGTTTTTGATTAGTAATAAATGATCTAATTGGTCTTAACCATATCTATTGCTTGAATACCAATGCTTGTATATAATTCATACAGTTTTGTATGTTTATTTTTCTTTCCCCCTTTCTTAAAATCATACTTTTTGATTTAGTATCTGTGGCATAACTCTTTTTTTTAATTAAAGTGATAGCTAGTTAACTTTGATACCAATATAATTATGGTTTTATATATCTAATCATTAATTTATAATCCTTCTGCTGGATTCTCTTAATAGTACTTCAATCTTTATTCAAAAACTGTAAAATGTTCTTGTGTATTAGTTAACACATAATCATAGTGAAGTTTATGTATGCGTATCCATAAATATGGATCATGTGTTATAAGATAATTAAGTGGCCGACATCAGATATATATGTAGTATGTGACAAGTCACTTTTTTTATTAAAAGGTTTAATCGACGCGAGAGGCAAGTACATCAACATTTCTTACTCAATTAAGTTTATATTGCAAGAACATCAACATTTCTTACTCAATTAAGTTTATATTGCAAGTACATCAACCTTTCTTAGTCAAATAAATTTATGTTTCAAGTACTTAATTCGAAAGTTTATCTTTTCAAGTTATTGAAATTATTGAATTGCAATACTTCAGATTCAATTATTCTTACGATATTAAAAGCATGTCAATGGCATATTTCGACTAGACAAAAGTTGAGATTTATTGATATTATTCATTCATGAAAATCTCACTTAATGTTCTCTAAACTATTTTGTTGTGGTGCGGACTCTTATATAATGTTGTGAGCGAACAACCCTTGTATAGGGCATATGATACAGACATTATGATTACGAAGGACATGTAATTTGTCATTAGACTATTATGTTGTGCACAATATAGGTACTTATGTTAATCCCCTAAAGTACAAGTCTAGGATATATTTCATTTGTAATAGTTGTTTGTACCCATGAATTGCGGTTTAGTAATGCTTGTCAATTCTAGTACAAAGTTCACCGATCATTTGACCTTATATACAACATGCTAAAACTTGATTTTTTAAACTCAAAGCTTTAGGGGGGTGTTTTCAATTAAAATTTTAAAGACTTTTAAAGTTTGGTTGTATTCAATCAAGATATTTAAAGAGTTTATAAAAGTTTACTGGTATTCAATTACAACTTTTTTAATGTCTTTAAAAGTTAGGTGGTATTGAATTAAGATTTTTACAAAGTCTATAAAAGTTTTTTGGTATTCAAAAAGTCATAGATTTTTCAGATTTTTATCAAATAGTAGAGTTTAACAGACTTTAGAAGAAAAATTATAACTATCAACTCTTATCCAAAGTCTGACCTTATCTCTAAAGACTTCTAAAGACTTCCAAATATTAAACACAAAGGTGGATAAAAGTAGTTATTAATGAGACTTTGTCTTTTAATGGGTCAAACTAATTATTTATTTTATATGGGCTAATAAGTATTAATATGTGATGGATAAATTAATTTGATAAAATTTGGGCCTTAAAACGGATTTAATTTATATGTGGATCATAAAATTAAATCATATTATAATAAGAGAATTAACAAGATATATTAATAAATAAAAAAATAACTAAAGACCTAATATGTCTCGCGGTACGTAATCGAGAGAAGAGGGAAAATGCACAGTAAATTAGTAAGGAAGAAAACGACAGTTCGAAAGCTTTCAATACAAAGAGAAAAGAAATTTATTTAATAAAGGTGAAACTCTTAGATCAATTATAAAGATTATGTATGTATATATGTTTAAAGCTTTTGTCTTATTATTAATTATACTGCATGATTTGGTAAAAGGAGAGATTATGTATATATGTATATATATATATATGAGAAATCATCAGTGTCAAACGTTTTCTCACAAACAACATTAAACAAACAAGCTCCCATCAGTTGATCTAGACATTTAATGGCTTAGATTGGTTAAAATTCTACGTCTTGCTACAACTTGTAGCGGCAGACCCTTTATTTTTGTCCTTGGGCTTATTACATTCTTGCCTTTACCATTTTAATACATATGTGCTACAGTACCTGTAGCGACAGTGTGGGTCTCAGCCATATGGCTATAATGTAAAGATGAGTTTATTTTTAGGTATACATAATGTAAAAATAAAAGATAATATAAAGATACATAATGTAAAAATAAAAGATAATAATAAGATAATGCGAATAAAGATAAATTTATTTTTATAAATACATAATGTAAAAATAAGAGAAGTTTGAATAAAAGACAAATTTATCTTTTATTCAAACTATATCTTATTTTACATTATGTATTTATAAAATAAATTTATCTTTTATTCAGCACTTATCTTATCATTATCTTTTATTTTTACATTATGTATACCTAAAAATAAACTCATCTTTACATTATAGCCATATGACTAAGACCCACATCGCCGCTTACAAATTTGTAATGGAGAGACATGTATTAAATGGTAGAAAAAGAATGTAATAAGCCCAAGGACAAAAAGGAAATGGACCGCCGCCATAAAGAAAGTAAATTTTGACCAATCTAAGCCATTAAATGTCTAGATCAACGGATGTGAGCTTGTTTGCTGAATAGTGTCCGTAGTAAAACGTTTACTACTTAATGATTTATATATATATATATATATATATATATATATATATATATATATATATATATATATATATATATATATATATATAGTAAAGCAATCAATATGGTATTGAATTACACGTTCACACAAGAGTGTAAATTTTGTTTTCTGCGAAGAAAAAAAAATTGAAATCATGGAGTCAATAATTAAATGATCAAAAGCCATGTAATAAATATATTATAATATATATGTATTCTAATGCTTAGATAAAATAATATTGTCAGAACTTGAATTTTTTGTATAATATTTTTGTACACAAGGGCTAATTAACAATTAATATAAGTTACAAGATATATTAGAAGTATACAAAAGTCTATCACAGTCTTGATAAAAAGTTTATAAAAGTCTGTTACTTATTTCATGGAGTTTATAAAAGTCATTTTAAAAAAGTTTTTAAAGTCTTTAAAAGTCATTAAAATTCAGACTCTACAAAGTTTGTTACTTAAAAAAATTCTTTAAAAATCTTACTTGAATACACCCCCCCCCCAAAAGAACTGTTTTGCTCATTATCTCACTAATTAATTCCTTTATTACGTATATTTTTGTTCCATTATATTCAACTGTTTATTTTCTTGTTGAGCAAGCTTTTGTTCACCCTTGCATTGAATATAATATTTTCAGTTAAAACCGAGCCCGCTGGTACGTCTGCGAAAGATAAAGGAAAATGCAAAGTTGCAGAATAATTTGTTATTGAGTATTTATGCTTAAATGAACATAAGTAGTTATTGTAATAAAAACCTTTAGTGTTATGTGCTGTAATATTATTTGGTATTAAAGTTATGTAAATGGCTATAGAACCTCATATTTAAGTAAGATAATATGTAATCTAAGACATGTTTAAATTAGTAATATGTTGGGATGTATGGATATGATAGTATCGTGAGCACCAAACCTGAGGTAAAGGAAACCCGGATTTGGGGGTGTCACAGCTCCTCTCTTTCTTCTATATCCGAACCTCTATCTCTTTCTCTCTATTTTCTCTTTCTTTTCTTTTCTTTTGCTCTCTCTTTTGCTTATAAAAATGAAATGAATAAAATGGCTAAATCACTATAAGAAAAAGGCTTATTAGCGACCGCCTACCTGCGACCGAATACAATCGCAGATAAGTATCTCACTGACCGAACTCAGGGTCACGAGATATAGGTCGATGTATTTCTGACGCCGATCGTACATCAACGACCAATGTTAACGACCAGAATGTCAACGACCGACATATAGCGACCGATGTCATCGCCAAATTTGAGTCGTGAGTGAGTCGGTCTCATTGGTGGCGACGGGCCCACGTGTCGGCCGACCACCACGGTCATTTGAGATCCTCAAGTCACCCGCGGTCGTTGATACGTAATAGCGACCGTCTGCGGTCGTTGCTTCAAATTTTTTTAAAAAAATTGTCTATTTTATGGATTTCCCAAAAACTCTATACCAATTTTATATCTCAACACACATCCGTATGTATAAATCACCAAAACTATACAAACTAAATGATCCACGTGCATAAAATCGTAAATTCTGTGAGATGTCATTCTGCGAGAATTACTCATATTTCGGAGCTGATTCACCACTTTTCTAAATTTTGATTTCACTCCCTATCCCTATTTCTCAAACAAACAATATGTCAAAGTTCGAAAAATATCGAAAATACAAAAACACGTTTTTAGCGTGAATAGTGATTTTACGCCTTTTCTAATAAAAAAACTATTTTTATTGGAGATTTCGTCTCCTTTTTCCAAATAAATGCTATGCCGTAATTCGAAAAGTTCAAAAAAAATGAAAAAGCGTTTTTTGCATTTTATGAATAGTGATTTAGCGTTTTTCTCAAAAATAATTATTTCCCCCCAAAATTTTTTAACACTCTTACATAATCACGTAACACGTAAACTGTGACGCCCCCAAAATAGGTATACATCACCTATTCTGAGTCGTCAAATACATGGTACAGAATACAAATACAACTTAATTATACAACTGTCGTGTAAAGTACGACAAAACATAAGCTGTGAGTTTTAATACAAATATTATCGTCTAGACAATATTCAAACTAAAATTCAATATTATTACATTTATTTTTCACTATTTCACTGAATAGTCAGGACTACTAATGCTATCATCTGGTCCGTCACTCCATTCCCCGACTAGTCCCTGCTACGTTCTCATTTCCTAAAGAGAACAATAAAAGTAAAAGGGTGAGCCCAACTAGCCAGCAGGAAATATTATGACTAAGATAATGCAGATTATATTATCGTTAGCCTTCAACAGTGTTAAACTGATACAATATAACAACCATCAAGTTTAACTGCAGCAGAACAAGCAATCCATTAGAAGAGTCAAGTAAAATATAAAATCTACTATCTTCTATGATTTAAAAAGTTTTTCACCAACTTTATAGCTGAAACTCAGCTTAATAAATAATCCACATCATTAAATTATCCCTGCACTACAAGCCAATGATATTCTTTAGTATCACGACCACAAATTATCCATGCACTACGGGCCAAAGATAATCTTGCTTTCATCAACGGTCCTGATCATGCCATAAAATAATTCATCTTTTCACCCTTGGCCGAAGAGAATCCATAGCCATAATCATACCAAAAACTGTCCATCAATGCACTAGGGGCCAATGAGGACTTTTCCACATCATTTGTAACATTACGGTCATGATTACACCGAATAATCCCTGGTCATAATCATACCAAGTCCATCTATGCACTACAGGCCACAGATGAATTTCAACAAAATATAAACATTAGGATGATGACAATGACATAATAATTCAATAAAACAAGTTCAAGAATTAATTTATCCAGGAATCAATAACGTCCAAATTGTCAACATGATACTGCTTTGTGGAGTAAAATTCAAGAATGCTCAAAAGAATATTTCCATAAAAGATATCTTTGGATGAAGCTTAAATATCAAAGATATTCCACTAATTTCATGGATTATAGAAGTCAAAACTTTAACCAACTGAGTATAATAAAGAATGGAATAACAAAAGAAATCACCATGCATGCAATAGACCGCACAGACAGGTTATTCCAACAAAATAATAAATAACGGAATCAAGTCCAGCGTAAAACGCATGCATGTGATATTCCAAATGTAATAATAAAAGCGGAATCAGTCCGACGTAAAACGCGATGACAGTGATATTCCAGCGAGAATAATAAAAAGGCGGAACCAGTCCGGCCGTAGAACGCATGCACGAGGATATTCCAATGAATAATAATAAAAGCGGAATTGTGTCCCACAGAAACGCATGCATGTGATATTCCAACAAAATAATAAGGAATGGAATAATAGAAGAATTTCACCAAGTATGCGGTACTTCGCATAGACAGGTTATTCCAACATAATAATAAAGAATGGAATAACAGAAGTTCTCTTCATGAAGACGAAAGAAAGAAATAATACCCCTTTCGAATACAACAAATAATATTCCCTACCTTAAAAAGAAGAGTACTGGATATAGGAGTAGTGAAGTAGCGGAATACTTTTCTTCTTTCTCTCTATAATTTCTCTCTATAATAATTGCTCTAAAGCTTTTGTGAATTGGTGAGAAATGAAGGAAGAATGAGCTGCTATTTATGGGAAAATATAGTTTCGATAATTGCACATTTTGGGGCTCAAAATATTATAGTATAATACCTTCCTCTTTTTCTTCATTTTTAATTTAGTCCTGCAAGTATTATCAATCTTGCACCAACTCTCCTAATAGTAACAAGAATGTGAAACAATAGTATACACATGTGAACAAATAGTTATAATCATGTGAAATAATAGCAATCAATTGCTCATTTATCCGGTTAAATACCCGATTGGACAATATAACCTCCAGACATCAATTATCATCGAAATAAATGTCAATTTCCACTAACACTAATAATCCCAATACAATGGAATAATCAATTTCATCTTTAATCAAAACAACTTATTCATCATTAATATTATAACTCACAATATTTAACAACCAGGTCGTTCCCAGGAAAGAGGGGGCTTTCCGATAAGAATTTCTCCTTATTGGCGCCGCAATTAGGTGACAAAACCTCTCCTCGATGTAACTTGTAGACATTGTCAATATTGCAAATAATAATATGAATAACTTTGTCGTCTCAATTATTGATTTAATAACAATAAATATTATGCGAGATGATCTTTGTGACAATAATTGAATCAATAATATGAGAGATATGATGCATCAATTCTCGTAGCAATAATTGAGTATAAGCGAGTGACTTCTTACGTAAGCATCAATAATCAATCTGGTGTGCTACTATGCAACCATGCCAGACACGTATTGCATTACTTTACTAATGGGTATTTCAACAGATTTAACGGTAACACTTTCGCCGTTATTTTCATAAAGTATTTTTGTCGTTTTCTCAATCCGACAATAATTCCGTTGCGGGGTCCACCAATGATTGTACCGTCATACGGATATTCCCCGATAAAAATAATATTCCCCGACCAATCGAATATTATATAACAACTTGCATACTTTGCAAAATTTATAAATATAACCCACAACTATAACATTATATCAAATCCACACCATAATATTTAAAAAATTATTTTGAGAAAATCAAATATTTATTCATAAAATCTGGGGTCTCACAATCTCCCCTCCTTATAGAATTTCACCCTCGAAATTTACGTACGTACTTGGTATGCTTAACAGGTGAGGATACCTTGACCTCACTTCAAATTCTAACTCTTGAGGTATAACCTTTGAGTGTTGAATACGATTCTTCTTATCCAAGATTTTAACGCGTATCTCCTCAAACGTTAAATCAGCCGCTATCTCGTCCGGTTATAAATTAATAATGTGGTTCGGGTCATCCCCATATTTACGTAACGTCGATACGTTAAAAATGTTATGAACACATGACATACTTGGCGGTAAAACGAGTCTATAAGCCACAGTTCCTACTTTATCGAGGATTTCAAATGGGCCAATTAAATCAAGGGTTGAGATTTCTTCTCTTCGTCGATTCTTGCTTCTAGAATAACGCCCTCTTGAACCTTCTTAATTCTTCACATTCATCAGCTCTAGGTGTGTAGCTTGAGCGACTTTAACTTTATCGATTAAAGTCGATTCTACTCGTATATTCGTTATCTTCACGGGGGTTCGTATATTCGCACTTGTAAACGCATACGATCTTCTACTCAACGCGTCAGCTACCACGTTCGCTTTTCCATGATGGTATTGAATGATATGATTGTAATCTTCAATAGCTCGAGCCAACGTCTTTGGCACATGTTACGTTCGTTTTAGGTGAAGAAAATATTTGAGGGTTTAAGAAATGGGTTTTGTACTGGGGTCAATACAAAATTCGATTTCACGCTCTAGGGTAGGCTAAGAAGTCTTCAAGAATACGTCAGAAAATTTATTAACAATAGAAATATCATTCAAAACTGTGACTCTCATCCAAGACTTGGATAGCACATGTAATGAAGGTTTTTCCTAACGGAGTTTCAACAGATAAATCAAAGTCTAATTTCTTCGGAGCCAAATTTAAACGTTGAGCGCAAGCAAAAGAGATAAAAGAATGGGTAGAACCGGTATCGAATAAGGTATATACTTCGCAAGAGTTTATAATTAACTAACCCGTGATAACTTCGTTCGATTCCTCATCACGAAAAATGCTCTCCCTTAAACTACCGAATTTGACTTGTTTGGGACATCCTTTGGCGTCATCATTGCCATTGGACTTGACTTTGCTACTTCCCTTTGTTCCACGACCGCCTGCCGTTCTTCACCCTGCTCTTCTAACTCACGAATACGATCTTACAGTTCTATATTTCGATCATAAAATTCTCCTCAATTCATTACTTAAAACTCTATATGAGTTCATCTCTTGATTTTCAGATTTCATTTTCTAACACTGCCACAAAACAAGGGTTAATTATCACATATTATCTCTATACTCTAATCGACCAATTAAATACCAAATAAACTTAGGTAGGTCATACTAGCGAAAGAATTTCCCGTCTCTCCCCTCCTAGTTCTAGTCTCACATCTTAGCCAAAGATCATATCCTAAGCTTTGATACCAAGCGTGATGCCCCCAAAATAGGTATACATCACCTATTCGAAGTAAATCAAAATACATGGTATGTAATACAAATACAACTTAATTATACAACTGTCGTGTAAAAAGTATGACAAAACATAAGGTGTGAGTTTTAATACAAATATTTTCGTCTAGACAATATTCAAACTCAAATTCAATATTATTACATTTATTTTTCACTATTTCACTGAATAGTGAGGACTACTAATGCTATCATCCGTCCGTCACTCCGTTCCCCGAATATAGTCACCGCCACGTTCTCATTTCAAGAGAACAATAAAAGTAAAAAGGTGAGCTCAACTAGCCCAATGGGAAATATTATGACTAAGATAATGCAGAATATATTATCGTTAGCCTTCAACAGTGTTAAACTGATACAATATAACAACCATCAAGTTTAACTGCAGTGAAACAAGCAATCAATTAGAAGAGTCAAGTAAAATATAAAATCTACTATCTTCTATGATTTAAAAAGTTTTTCACCAACTTTATCGCTGAAACTCAGCTTAATAAATAATCCACATCATTAAATTATCCCTGCACTACAAGCCAAGGATATTCTTTAGTATCACGACCACAAATTATCCATGCACTACGGGCCAAAGATAATCTTGCTTTCATCAACGGTCCTGATCATGCCATAAAATAATTCATCTTTGCACCCTTGGCCGAAGAGAATCCATAGCTATAATCATACCAAAAACTGTCCATCAATGCACTACGGGCCAATGAGGACTTTTTCCACATCATTTGTAACATTACGGTCATGATTACACCGAATAATCCCTGGTCATAATCATACCAAGTCCATCTATGCACTATAGGCCACAGATGACTTTCAAAAAAATATAAACATGAGAATGATGACAATGACATAATAATTCAATAAAACAAGTTCAAGAATTAATTTATCCAGGAATCAATAACGTCCAAATTGTCAACATGATACTGCTTTGTGGAGTAAAATTCAAGAATGCTCAGAAGAATATTTCCATAAAAAGATACTAGATGAAGCGCAAATATCAAGGATATTCCACTAATTTCATGGATTATAGAAGTCAAAACTTTAACCAACTGAGTATAATAAAGAATGGAATAACAAAAGAAATCACCATGCATGCGATAAACCGCACAGACAAGTTATTCCAACAAAATAATAAATAACGGAATCAGTCCCAAGCGTAAACGCATGCATGTGAGGATATTCCAATGTAATAATAAAAGGCGGAATCGGGTTACGTAAAGCGCTTGCATGCATGTGATATTCCAACAGAATAATAAAGACGGAACGGTCAGAGCGTAGAACGTAACACACATACTGAGGATATTCTAACAGAATAATAAAAAAGCGGAACGTGTCCCGTGTAGAACGCATGCAGACGAGGATATTCCAATGTAATAATAAGGAATGGAATAATAGAAGAATTTCACCAAGTATGCGATGCTTGACAGACAGAGTTATTCCAACATAATAACAAAGAATGGAATAACTGAAGTTCTCTTCATGAAGACGAAAGAAAGAAATAATACCCCTTTCGAATACAACAAATAATATTCCTTACCTTAAAAAGAAGAGTACTGGATATAGGAGTAATGAAGTAGCAGAATACTTTTCTTCTTTCTCTCTATAATAATTGCTCTAAAGCTTTTGTGAATTGGTGAGAAATGAAGGAAGAATGAGCTTCTATTTATAGAAAAATATAGTTTCGATAATTGCTCATTTTGGGGCTCGAAATATTATAGTATAATACCTTCCTCTTTTTTTTCATTTTTAATTTAGTCCTGAAAGTATTATCAATCTTGCACCAACTCCCCTAATAGTAACAAGAATGTGAAACAATAGTATACACATGTGAACAAATAGTTATAATCATGTGAAATAATAGCAATCAATTGCTCATTTATCTGGTTAAATACCCGATTGGTCAATATAACCTCCAGACATCAATTATCATCGAAATAAATGTCAATTTCCACTAACACTAATAATTCCAATACAATGGAACAATCAATTTCATCTTTAATCAACACAACTTATTCATCATTAATATTATAACTCACAATATTTAACAACCAGGTCGTTCCCAGGAAAGAGGGGGCTTTCCGATAAGGATTTATCCTTATTGGCGCGCAATTAGGTGTCCAAACCTCTCCTTGACAGAACTTCTAGATATTGTCAATATTACAGATAATAATATGAATAACTTTGTCATCTCAATTATTGATTTAATAACAATAAATATTATGCAGATGATAATGTGATAATAATTGAATCAATAATATAGAGAGATATGACAACAACAATTCTTGTAGCAATAATTGAGTATAATCGAAAGTGACTTCTTACGTAAGCATCAATAATCAATATCGTGTGCTACTATGCAACCATGCCAGATATTGCAGTACTTTTACTAATGGGTAGTTCAACAGTTTTAACGGTAACACTTTCGCCGTTATTTTCATAAAGTATTTTTGTCGTTTTCTCAATCCGACAATAATTCCGTTGCGGGGTCCACCAATGATTGTACCGTCATACGGATATTCCCCGACAAAAAGAATATTCTCCGACCAATCGAATATTATATAACAACTTGCATACTTTGCAAAATTTATAAATATAACCCACAACTATAATATTATATCAAATTCACACCATAATATTTAAAAAATTATTTTGAGAAAATTAAATATTTATTCATAAAATTTGGGATCTCATATAAACTAAGTCATTAATTGACCTAAATCACATAATACATAATAATATTAATAATTTTTTATTTTATTAAATATTCACAATAAAAACCTATTACAAGGTCATTCGATTTCTCGGGTGGTCTCGAGTCACGTAAGAAACATGTTTAACCCAATGCAACAATTCCCAGAAAAAGAAATCTCAGCCACCAAATTAGAAGAAATCACTAACTGGTTTCTTACTTATCTAGAAAGTGTTGTCACGCAAGGTGATCAACTAGTTTATACATACACTATCTAAATATACATGTATATTACAACTAAAGTTACAAAATTGAAAGCATGAAGCACATGAAGCCTCTTTCGTCCATTGGTACAGATTTCTAGAGATTTTATATAGTCATAAGACAATTAGTAATATAATTTAAGAAGGAAAAAAATTTCTCACGAAAATCGTCTTACGCAAGCGATCTCAAACATACCCTTAACTGAAGTAACATGTTTAACAAGGCGGAAGGCAAGTAATCAAGCCGTCAACAGATGAGACATGTTTAACCAATGTCACATCCAACAGAGGATGCGTGTTTTACTAATGCGGCATTGCCCAGGAAACAGAAACCAGCAAACATAGGAAACATGTAAAACAATGCCCAGGAAAAGGAAAGTGAAGCAACTGGGTTATTGCCTATACAAACTGCTTTTTCTAAATATCTAATAAAATACAAATGATTTTGAATTTCCCGCTCACTCAATAAATCATCTGGGTCATTCAAAGTTTGAGATAAATCACACCGTTCATACAGTGCCGGAGGTATGGGACCCAGCTAGTATATATATAAAACAGCAGATAACACATATATTAGAAAGATATATCCTAGCCATATTAATTAAAAGATATTCTCTAGCTATATCAGTTTCCATAAAAGACTGTGACACGTAATGGGTCACCATACAAAGCAATAGATTATATTATTTAATCAACCCATCAGCCCAAAATATAATCCATGCAATCCATTAAATAACCAACAAGCATAGACAAATTGCATCAACATATATTAAACTGGTTATTAATTATTTTCAACACACCATTACAAAGTTAATTTCAGCCCATTTAATAACTCATACTTTAGCATATTGTCATCATTAAAATTACAAAATATAAAAACCAACAGAAATTGATGACATATGAGTTTGTAAGGAATTGAGATATTCTTGATATTCCGGTATGTAATCCATTTGTAGTTGTACTAATATATCCTCTCAAAGTGTGAGCTAATATAAAAAAAAATAAAAAATATTGTGGTATGATTAGTAATAAATCTAATATTTTGTTAGATATATATGAACGGATTGTTATTTTAGTAGGGTTATTAATTTAAATTTAAATAATTGCTTTACCTTAATGAAAATAAAGTTCTTTTTAGGATGACGTTTTCTTATGGCTCAACTTTTCTTATTAATTTTGCTGAATTGTTGTGCAAATTTTTTTCTCTACATTTGCAAATGTAAAATTATATTGATTGTCAAACAACCCAAAAATAATAAAAACCCTATATTAAACAATCTCGTGCTTGGCATGGGCTTTTGAGCTAGTTGTTATATAAATCAAATGCATGCCCAGCGAGTTAGCCATATGTCAAGGTTTGAAAAATTCCTTGGTCCACTTTTTGCTTGAAATACTATTGAGTCCTTCAAGTGCCCAATTTTATTCAACAATATGTCAAAGTTTGAAAAATTCCCTTGGTCCACTTTGCTTGAAATACTATTTCTATTGTAGCAAGTAGCAACCTAGTTTGAATGTTCAAAGGGACCAGATTGTTTTGAAGTTTCCTCGAGAGGCAGCTCCACCTAAAAAGTTCTTCTTGTTTTAATTTAATACTCGAAAGTTGGCTAATCCGTTCAAGTATAAAATGGCAATATCTTCAACAAAAACAAGTACACAGAATTTCTGAATCAATTGGTTTAACAAATAGTATAATGGAGTTCCAATATTCCCTCTTCTCTATCATCAGTACTTCCCTAGCCAGCATCCTCTTTTTAATTTTGTTGATCAGTAAGTTATTGAAAAGATCCTCGCAAGCAGCTCATAAACTTCCCCAGGGCCATGGAAGCTACCTCTGATCGGAAATTTGATGCAAGTGGCTACTTCAAATCCGATACCGCATCGCGGTCTCCTTGAATTGTCAAGGAAACATGGACCTCTCATGCATCTACAACTTGGTAAAATTCCTGCTATTGTTGTCTCATCGCCTCGAGTCGCCAAAGAGGTACTAAAAACCCATGATCTTGCCTTCGCGGACAGGCCCGATATGCTACTTGGCAAGATAATGTTGGCCAACAGTAGAGACATTGTTTTGGCTCCCTATGGTGATTACTGGAGGCAAATGCGTAAAATATCCACATCGGAACTCCTGAGTGCCAATAAAGTCCGGTCCTTCCGCAATGTTAGAGAGGAGGAGTCTTGGCAACTCATTGACTCCATCCGATCGTCGTTAGGATCACCTATCAATTATAGTACCAAGGTAACCGGAATGGCAAATGCCATAATTTGTAGGGCGACAATTGGAAAGAAATGCAAGTATCAAGATGAACTCATTGAGGTGGTTGAAGATATAGCCTATTGGGGTTCCGGATTTTTTATGGCTGATTTATTTCCTAAATTGAAATTTCTTGAATACATCACTGGAATGAGGCCTAAGTTGAGGGCATGAGGCGGAAGCTTGACCATATCTTTGGGCATATCATCAATGAGCATAGAGAAAAGTTGGCAACCAGAAAGGAACAAAATATACACGATGCAGATGAAGATCTAATTGACGTTCTTTTAAGAATCAACGAGAGTCAACGCCTTGAGTTTCCCATCACGTCCAACGACATCCAAGGCATCACTTTGGTAAGCATTCATTCGTTCATCAAATTATATTTCTATTGTTTCTAATATCGTAGAACTAGCTTGTGGTAAATCACGTAGAGAAGTTGGTGTTTTCTTCACAATACAATAAATAACAGAAAACCTTTCACATGAAATTTGCCAGGATATGTTCACGGCCGGAACTGATAGTACTTCAGCTACACTTCAATGGATAATGTCGGAGTTGATGAGAAATCCTAGAGTGATGGAGAAGGCACAAGCGGAAGTGAGACAAGCCCTCAAGGGAAAGACGATAATATATGAAGCTGATATCCAAGGATTGGGTTACCTAAAGCTGGTGGTCAAAGAAACTCTACGCTTGCATGCACCCGTGCCCTTGTTAGTCCCTAGAGAATGCAGGAAGCAGTGTGAGATTGATGGATACACTATACCTGTAGGAACTAAAGTCATTGTGAACGCCTGGGCAATTGCAAGGGATCCGGAACACTGGGTAGATGCTGATAGTTTCATACCCGAGAGATTCGAAAATGGCTCCATGGATTACATTGGAACTAACTTCGAGTATATCCCGTTTGGTGCGGGAAGGAGAGTATGTGCTGGCATCGCATTTGCTGCCGCAACTATTGAGCTTCCATTGGCTCAACTACTCTACTACTTCGACTGGAAACTCCCCAATGATATGAAGCCAGAAGATGTAGACATGGAAGAATCCAATGGTGCCACTGCTACAAGAAAAAATAACTTGATTTTGATTCCCACTTTACACTCTCCAAGCCTGGAGTTAAAGTGAACATTCAACATGCAAACATGATCGAATGCAAGAGAAAATTCCGCTTCATTTACTTAAAGCCCTGGTTTAGAATAACAGTATAAAGGATTAGCCTAGACATTGTTTTATCGATTTTTCTTTTTTTTCTTTTTTTTTTGGATTTATTTGTATCAATTTATTGTTATACCCTTGTTTCCAATCAAATATTAAATTGTTATTCTACATTGTCTCCATGGTTTCCACTGCCTCTGACCGCTGACATTCGCCGCAGAGGTCTTATTAAAACAACCTCCCAAGTGCCTAAGCAAATAAAGATAACCAATGGACTCTTTTGACTCTCGGAAACTAAAAACTATCACACATCATTAACTACAACAAAGTTTGGGTACTGTAAATTTCAAAATCAATGTCTTTATTGTTACTTTTTTGAATATAAAAAAATAATAGTCCTGTCAGTTGTCACGCTTTTTGTCTATTAAGTATTAATTTTGTCACCTATGAGGCATATTCTTGTAGTGGTACTTTCTCAAATAGGTCGTCCTATTGCATTTTTTAAAAAGAAACTTAATGATTCAACGCAAAAGTGATCCACTTATGAGCATGAGTTGTACGTAATTTTTCTTGCTTTGAAGACTTAGTTTGTAGTTGTAAACCATTTGGTAACTAATACTATTCTATTAGTTTATGGTGCAAAATTATCTTTATTAAGAATGTTTTATATTTGTGTTTATGACTTTAAAGTTATATAAAATATGGCACATACTCCATGAGAGATCGTGGTGGTCGTGGAGGTCGTGGTAGTGATGAGTGGGATAGAAATTTAGGTACAATAACATCTTACTGTTGTTTTTATATTATCTTCAGGATTTTCATTTAAATTTATTCATATATTGCAGTGCATAGGTGATCGGCGTAGGACTAACACATGACTTGCTAAGGAATCCACCCCAGGCGCCTCATATATATAAATATGTACCGTGTTGGGAGTAACAGGTTATTTTAGATTATGTTTGAAGCATTTAACATTTGTTTTATATAAAATGATGCATGTATATATAATTTAGAATTTTCAAATGTATTAATTTCAAGTGTAGTATTATAGCGCTTACCTCCTCGTAACACGTTGCTTGGGATCGTCTTGAATTGATTCTCAAACACTTGGATTATATGGTATTCATATGTTACTTTATGTCATTTTCATGTTATATTTTATCATTCACATGTAACTTTATGTTATTTATCAATATTGTAATGTGTTTTGTGCAATGTAGCTACTACCGATTTGAGGATCGGAAAGAAGCTCAAGGTATAACCAGTTCTTATGCGATATTTAGAGACTAAACTAACATATGTGGGTCTCGACTTAGTAGAAGAAGGCGCATAACAAGATGAAAGACAGGATAAATTAACACATAGAGATGTTCATTCCGATTTTATCCAAGACCGAGGTTTGGGAGTGAATGTGAAGCATTTGGGAGGGCTCCCTTTTTAAAAAGCAGTCGACACAAGATACAATGACCGGATCGTGAGAGTCGTGTACCCCATCTTGACTGGGTCTCGATCTTACGACCTATTCAAGGAGAGACTTAACCTTAAGCACCCACCTTCCTCAAGATAAAGTTTTGGTGACATGTCCACCATAAGAAAGGTGATGATAGTTATATCTCACATAAGAAATGGGCAATATTTGTAAGTAATTTAAATTTTATTTTGTTTGTATTTTTAATTCATGTAATTAGTATTCATATTATTTAATATTATATTTTCTTTCAAATCTTTATGTTTTTATGTTAGAATAGGTTTTCTCGACTTATTAGGGATCGGTCTACTCGAGAGATGTTAGTGGCTAGTATGATCTGAACCTAGATCCCTCGACGTGTGAAGATGAGGAGACTACAAAAATTTGGGCATCCGAGACGGAAGAATTCATCTCAAATACTGTAAGAGTACATCTCAAAATTGATTTAGTCGTCTCAAAATCCGTATCTAAAAAAATTTAGATACGGAAATGCATATCAAATCCGTCTCACAATAATAGATACGGAAACTATCTGTCTCAAAAACTTACCCATGGGGAGCTAACTTCTGAAAACGATTTTGCCGGTTTGGAAATAATTGGCGGCCTTTTTAAGTACACGTAATTTGAGACAGAAAAGACCGTCTCCAATCTGTTTCAAAATTGGCAACAACTAATCTTCTTCTACATTTTGAGACGGACACCATCCGTCTCAATTCCTTTTCAACTTGGGCGCCAATATCGTTTTAGTGCGCATATTTTGAGACGGAAACTAGTCGTCTCAAAATCTGTGTCAATTTTGGCACCAATATCACACATTCTTTGAGACGGATAGAATCCGTCTCAATCTGTTTATTAATAAAAAATTACAAATATTTTCATAATTTAATTTCAAAATCTAAAAATAAATAAGTTCAAAATAATAATGATAATTACTAAAATATTATATATTGACAAAGATTAGATAAGGCATACGTAAATGAGAAAGATATTACAAACCATTAAATTATCAGTAATGCGTTCTAAAAACGGGTTTGTAATTGCAACAATACCAAACAAGATAATAACTACCATGATAGGACAAGAACTAGAAATTTCTAAGGATGTACAACTAATTTCAGTAGATCAATTTTTAAACTAATTTGTCAAACCTAAAATCAAAGACACTAATCAAGCATCATCATTCATCAACATCACTTCCAGCTGGGTGACCTTCCTAAATCCCAGAAGCTATGCCAGGGGGCTTATTACAGGTCAATGTAGGGGCCAAGTAGTTTCAGCTAGAAGAAGGGATGAACCTCATAGGGGTTAAATAGGAGCAATGATGAAGAACAACTATGGGTCTACTAGACTGATTAGAAGAGAAGAAAAGCTCAGCCATATATGGCCAAACAAAATACCCGAAACCAGTCACCTGTAGCAAAGTACTGAGGTTCTTAAAGATAGTAACAGTTAGAGTGAAAGAGAGAGCTTCGGCTAAGATAAGGCAGAGGAGAAGTAGCAGTTAAGGCAGACAATTTTTCCTCTTACCAACCGAGTCAACTATCACTTTCAAATTAAAGAAAAGTTAATGTTAAACTACCCCCTTTTTTATTTAAAGCTGGTATATGGCTGTTATATGGATTTGTTGACTGTTATGTTGATTTTGTCTGCTATGTCAACTGTTAGAAAGTTTAAGTGTTGCTGTGATTATTGCTTTGTATAGATTGAGGCATTACATGAAGACCTTAATAAATCAAAAGCCAAAAGGCTGGGGAAAGTAGATAGGAAACTAGTTGTTCTATGTAAATAAAACTAATGCTCACCAACTGTTTGATAAAATGCTAATGTAAGGACTGTTTTAGTGTCGAGACATACTAGCTATGAATTTAAGTCCAAATCATGTCTACTTGCTCATATATTGAGATGAATGCCTCAAATATGTTTCTATGCTTAAATATACCATGTTGTAGTATAACTTACATGTTATGATAGTTTTATATATGAAAAGAACTCATTTTAAATAGTAGAAGTACTACTCTCACGATCGTAGAGTGCAACTCCACGATCATAGAGCTCAACTAAAGAATCATTTGTAGACCTCCAGTTTGAATCTCAAATTTGAATCCTGTAAGTTGATATTTCCAAACCAATGAAAGAAGAACTAAATACCTGATAGTGTGGCCAATATCCCTGTCTAATTTGGATAACTATTGGAGCAAGATAGGCATTTGTAAAAATCCCCCAAGTAGCCGAGAAAATCATATTCTATGTTTTGAAATCTGTGTTGTAAGATGGGATTTGATTCCTGAAAATATCATGGCATGACTTGAGATAATGTGTGGGACATGTAATGACCCCAAAAGCCTATAGAAGACTGTTTAAAAAAAACATTAGGCATTACATCAATGTATTCTAAAGCATGAATATAGTATATGTAGTAATATATGATGTGATAATACTTAAGCTTTTGAATACTTGGGACTGTTATGGTAGAGTATAACTAATTCATATTTATAAAAACCTAATAAGGACTGTTTTATTATTAGGAACTGAACTAACTTCGACAAGCATGCTAATGTATATGGTATTAAGTTTTAATGATGATTTATAGTTTGTTTAAGGGCTTAAAGGTCCCTTTGAGTCCTATGTTGGGACTATTTGTGAATAAATGCCAAAACAGTGCTTAAAATCCTAGAATAGGAACTGTTATGGCCAATTTTAGCTAATGAGGTTATTAGACAGTATGATGTACTTACAATGTCCATAAATATCATTTAAAAGTTGTTCCTTAACTTAGTTGAGGTTCATAGTTAATGTTACTCAATTTTCATGTCTAAAACCATAAAAAGTAAGCTTTATAATAGCAATAAACACCAAAATAAAGCACCGCCATACCTGGGTCATATAGGCAAGTTTCAATAGTTATAATATAGCATAAGTAAACTAAACAAACTAAAGAAAACAAGAATAAACTGTTTTGAGCCTTAGACTTGTTAAATATCACATTTTAAGCCAAAAGAAGGTTGTTTTGGGTTATCCTTAACACTGAATATATATAAGCCTGTAATAAACTCATATAAAGATGTTAATGCATGCGTATAATGGTTTCCAATCATTGGCAAGACCAAAACAAGCAAGAAAATCAAGTTAGGATCTATTTTTCAAGCCTAAAGTGAGTTTTGATAGGTCAAAATTAGCTTAGATGAGTAAATAAAGTGAGGTGATGTTAAAAGTATCCTTAAGTAAATTAAATACACATGCCTAGACTATCCAAATAGCCAAAAGCTGGAAAAAATGGAAAAATGTCAAAATTGTTTTTTGTGAAAAGTGTTAAAGCTGTCTCAGATTTAAGCCTCGGTTAAATTAAACTTAACTAAGAGGAATGAGGAACCTAAACCCTTATTAAAATACCTTGATATGTGGTCTAGAAAAAATGTCAAATGGTAGAGCCAAAATCTTAACCAAGAAATTCAAACAAATCATCAAAGTAGAGAGTAAATTCAATTTACGCTTTCTGAGTTGGATAGTAGAGTGAAAGACAGTGGAGTAAAAATAGTAAAGTGAAGATAGTAGAGTGAAAACAATAGAGTGAAAATCGTAGAGTGGAAGTTGGTAAACACCATAGTTTGGGCCCAATTTTGATCAACTTGTAAGACTAAGTTCTAGGAATCAAATATATGGAAAAATACTATGGTGTAAGGTCTAAATCTTGCACAAATTTGGAGTCAAAGGTTTAACACAAAAACTTATAAAAAATCGCCAAACTAGGTATGAAAATACATTTCTGCTGCAGAGAAATAGTAGAGAGGTAAAAAAGTGTGAAGACACCTATTTTGTCTTGTTGTGTTAAGGAACTTTATTTAGTTGTTTCAATGGACCAAAGATGGAATAAAATACTAAAATGTAAGGTCCAAAGGTTAGCCCAAACTTGGAAACTAATAGCCTAATATAAAAATCATCAAAGTAGCTTTTAAAATCAACAAAAAATGCAATTTTGGCCAAGTAAGAAAATGAGTAAAAAGCTTGACCCATTTGGGACCTATTTTTGGATTTCTTAACTTGATAGTTTTAAAGACCTAAACCATAAATTAAATACTTAGCTATGGGTTCTATAAGATCGCATAGATGGGAAACTAAAAAGGGTATTATAGAATTTATTAAAATCTCCAAAAGTACCTTAAAAACATATTTTTGTGTCATGTTGTGAAAGTAAAGTTTAAAGCTTGTAAATGTCTTATCATGACTAAATGAGATAATAAAGATGTTTTATGATCTAAGATCTATATCATGACATATTTAGGGTGAATCAAATATGATTTGGGATATATCAAAGATAATATAAATGGGTTGTGTGCCTATGTGAACTATTTATAAGAATTAAAGTGCTATATATGTATACATCCTAATCTTTGAAAATGTATTGTGACAAGTTAAGTGCCTATGAGTGCTTAACTGTACTTACAAATAAAATCTATCTACGTGATTGGGTACTGTTATTAAGTAACATACATGATATTTATTAAATAATAACTACAATAACCATAGTGAAGCTATGTGTATCCATAAATATGGACTATGTGATAACTAAGTGGCCGAAATCAGTATATATGTAGCTCTTATATGTGACAAGTCACTTTCTTTATTAAAAGGTTTAATCGACACGAGAGGCAAGTACATCAACATTTCTTACTCAATATTAAGTTTATATTGCAAGAACATCAACATTTCTTACTCAATTAATTTTATATTGCAAGTACATCAACCTTTCTTACTCAAATAAATTTATGTTTCAAGTACTTAATTCGAAAGTTTATCGTTTCAAGTTATTGAAATTATTGAATTGCAATACTTTAGATTCAGTTATTCTTACGATATTAAAAGAATATCAGTGGCATTATTTCGGCTAGCCAAAAGTTGAGATTTATTGATATTTTTCATTCATGAAAATCTCACTTAATGTTCTGCAAACCATTTTGTTGTGGTACGGACTCTTATATAATGTTGTGAACGAACAACCCTTGTATAGGTGCATATGATACCAGACATTATGATTCCGAAGGACATGTAATTTGTCATTAGACTGTTATGTTGTGCACAATATAGGGTACTTAGGCTAATCCCCGAAAGTACAAGTCTAGGATATATTTCAGTTGTAATAGCTGTTTGTACCCATGAATTGCAGTTTTAGTACTGTCAATTCTAGTACACAGTTTTGATCATTTGACCTTACAACATGTTAAAGCCTGATTTTAAAACTCAAAGCTGTAAAGAACTATTTTACTCAGTATCTCATTAATTAATTCCTTTATTATGTATATTTTTGTTCCATTATATTCAATTGTTTATTTCCTTGCTGAGCAAGCTTTTGCTCACCTTTATATTGAATATAATGTTTTCAATTAAAATTGAGCCCGCTGGTACGTCTGCGAAAGATAAAGGAAAAGTCAAAGTTGCAGAATAATTTGTTATTAAGCATCTGTGCTTAAATGAACTTACGTAGTTATTGTAATAAATACCTTTAGTATTATGTGTTATAATATTATTTGGTATTTAAGTTATGTAAAGGTCTATAGAACCTGAAATTTAAGTAAGATAATATGCAATCTAAGACATGTTTAAATTAGAAATATGTTGGGATGTATGGATATGATAGTATCGTGAGCACCAAACCTGAGGTAAATGTAACCCGGATTTGGGGGCGTCACAGCTCCTCTCTCTTATCAATATCCGAACCTCTATCTCTTTCTCTCTATTTTCTCTCTCTTTTCTTTTCTTTTGCTCTCTCTTTTGCTTATGAAAATGAAATGAATAAAATGGCTAAATCACTACAAGAAAAAGGCTTATTAGCGACCGCCCATCTATAACCAAATAAAATCGCAGATAAATATCTGCGACTTACTCCGGTCATAGATAAAGGTCGCATGTATTCTGGACGCTGACTGTACATCGGAGACCAATGTTAACGACCGTAACGTCAGCGATCGACATATAGCGACCGATGTCGTCGCTAAGCTGAGTCGCCGTGAGTCAGGTCTCATTAGTGACGTAGCCCACGTGTCAGCAACCACTATGGTCGCTGATATTCTCAAGTCACCCGCGGTCGCTGATACGTAATAGCGACCGTCTACGGTCGTTGATTCATAAATTTTAACAAAAAATTTATATGGCCAAACAAAAAAGTAGTTTCAGCTAGAAGAAGGGGATGAACCTCATAGGGGTTAAATAGGAGCAATGATGAAGAATAACTATGGGTCTAGTAGACTGATTAGAAGAGAAGAAAAGCTCAGCCATATATGGCCAAACAAAATACCGAAACCAGTCACCTATAGCAAAATCTTTGAGGTTCTTAAAGATAGTAATGATTAGAGTGAAAAGAGAGCTTGGCTAAGATAAAGTAGGAGAAGTAGCGATTAAAATGGACAATTTTTCCTCTTACCAACCGAAGTCAACTATCACTTTCAAATTAAAGAAAAGTTAATGTTAAACTACCCCTTTTTTATTTAAAAGTGGTATATGGTCGTTATATGGATTTGTTGATATTTATGTTGATTTTTTGTCTGCTATGTCAATTGTTAGAAAGTTTAAGTGTTCTTTGTGATTATTGCTTTGTATAGATTGAGGCATTACATGAAGACCTTAATAAATCAAAAGCCAAAAGGTGGGGAAAGTAGATAGGAAACTAGTTGTTCTATGTAAATAAAACTAATGCTCACCAATTTGTTTGATAAAATGCTAATGTAAGGACTGTTTTAGTGTCGAGACATACTAGCTATGAATTTAAGTCCAAATCATGTCTACTTGCTCATATATTGAGATGAATGCCTCAAATATGTTTCTATGCTTAAATATACCATGTTGTAGTATAACTTACATGTTATGATAGTTTTATATATGAAAAGAACTCATTTTAAATAGTAGAGTACCTTACTCCACGATCGTAGAGTGCAACTCCACGATCATAGAGCTCAACTCCACGATCATAGAGCTCAACTAAAGAATCATTTGTAGACCCCCAGTTTGAATCTCAAATTTGAATACTGTAAGTTGATATTTCCAAACTAATGAAAGAAGAACTAAATACACGAGTAGTGTGGTCAATATCCCTGTCTAATTTGGATAACTATTGGAGCAAGATAGGCATTTGTAAAAATCCCCAAAGTAGTTAGAAAATCATATTCTATGTTTTGAAAAGCGTGTTGTAAGATGGGATTTTATTCACGAAAATATCATGGCATGACTTTAGATAATGTGTGGGACATGTAATGACCCCAAAAGCTATATAGAAGACTTTTTTAAAAAAACATTAGGCATTACATCAATGTTTTCTAAAGCATGAATATAGTATATATAGTAATATATGATGTGATAATATTTAAGCTTTTGAATACTTTTGACTGTTATGGTAGAGTATAACTAATTCATATTTATAAAAACCTAGTAAGAACTGTTTTATTATTAGGAACTGAACTGACTTCGACAAGCATGCTAATGTATATGGTATTAAGTTTTAATGATGATTTATAGTTTGTTTAAGGGCTTAAAGGTCCCTTGAGTCCTATGTTGGGACTATTTGTGAATAAATGCCAAAACAGTGCTTAAAATCCTAGAATAGGAACTGTTATGGCCAATTTTAGCTAATGAGGTTATTAGACAGTATAATTTAGAATTTTCAAATGTATTAATTTCAAGTGTAGTATCCTAGACGCTACTCCTCGTAACACGTTACTTGGGATCGTGCGCAACCGATTCTCAAACACCTTGATTAGATGGGCGGATGTGGACGAGCGCACACGCCAACTTATTATAGATGAGTTTTGCGTAAGATGGTATATGAGTTTCGAGTAAGATGGTATTCATATGTTACTTTATGTCATTTTCATGTTATTTTTTATCATTCACATGTAACTTTATGGTATTTATCAATATTGTAATGTGTTTTATGCAAAGATCTTCTACCGATTTGAGGACGGGAAAGAAGCTCATGGTATGACCGTTCTTATTTGAAATTTAGAGACTAGCTAACATATGTGGGTCTACGACTAGCAGAAGAAGATGCATAACAAGATGAAAGACAGACAAACACATAGAGATATTAAATCCCGATTTTTATCAAGACTTTGAGGTTTTGGGAGGCGAATGTGAAGCATTTGGGAGGGCTCCCCTTTTAAAAAGAAGTCAACACAGCATACAACAGCCAGATCGTAGAGTCGTGTACCCTATTGCACAGGGTCTCAGTCTTACGACCTATTTAGGGGAGACTTAATCTTAAGAACCCACCTTCCTGTATAAAGTTTTGGTGACATGTCCACCAGAAAAAAGGTGACAGTAGTTGTATCTCACATAAGACAGAGGCAATAGTTGTAAGTAATTTTAAATTTTATTTTGTTTGTATTATGAAATGTTATGAAAGATAACTAAAACAAGATGATTAGATAAAAGAGAGTATTTTCATAATCTTTGTATTTCCCATCCATCACTTTACAATTGTCATATTTATAGAAGTAAGATCATCAATACACTAGTAAGTTACAAAACTAAAGACTAATGAGTTACAAAACTCAATGGACATGGGAGTTACTAGACATCCATTATATTATGAATCTAGACATAATTTTATAACACTCCCCCTTGGATGTCTATTGTATAGCTATACGCATTGAAAGCTGCCTCATTAAAAACCTTACCAGGAAAAACCCAATGGGAAAAAACCTTGGTTAAGGAAAAAAGAGTGCAGCACGTATTAGCTCCCCCTCATAAATGTATCCTTAAGTCCTTCAGTTGTCGCATTCCAATATTGCGACGCAGTCCTTCAAACGTTGTAGTTGGTAATGCCTTGGTGAATAAATCTGCAATATTATCTTTTGATCGAATTTGTTGAACATCAATGTCACTACACTTATCAAGGTCATGTGTGAAAAAGAATTTCGGTGAGATGTGCTTTGTTCTATCTCCTTTGATGTATCCTCCTTTTAATTGAGCTATACATGCATCATTGTCTTCATACAAAGTGGTTGGAGTTCCTCTGCTAGAGGATAAACCGCATGTTTCACGAATATGTTGAGTCATTGATCTCAACCACACACATTCTCGACTTGCTTCATGGATTGCAAGTATTTCAACATGATTAGATGAAGTGGCAACTAATGTTTGCTTTGTAGATCTCCATGATATAGCAGTATCACCACACTTAAAAAGATAAGCTGTTTGAGATCGACCTTTATGTGGATCAGATAGATATCCTGCATCAGCATATCCAACTAATTTATGATTATCATTATTTGAATAAAATAAGCCCATATCTATAGTTCCTCGTAGGTAACGAAAAATATGTTTAACCCCATTCCAATGCCTCCGGGTAGGAGAAGAGCTATATCTTGCTAACAAATTCACAGAGAATGCTATATCAGGTCGTGTATTATTAGCAAGATACATTAATGCACCAATTGCACTGAGGTATGGTACTTCAGGACCAAGTAATTCTTCATTATCCTCACGAGGTCTAAAAGGGTCCTTTTTCACATCAAGTGATCTAACAACCATTGGGGTACTCAATGGATGAGCTTTATCCATATAAAATCTTTTAAGGACCTTCTCTGTGTAAGTTGACTGATGAATGAGAATTCCATCTTCTAAATGCTCGATCTGCAGGCCGAGTCAAAATTTTATTTTTCCTAAATTTTTCATCTCAAATTCTTTCTTTAAATAATTCACTGTCTTTGGAATCTCTCCATGAGTTCCAATAATATTTAAATCATCAACATACACAGCAATGATAACAAAACCGGATTCGACTTCTTTTATAAAACACATGGGCATATAGGGTTATTATTATACCTTTCTTTCAATAAATATTCACTAAGACGATTGTACCACATGCGTCCTGATTGCTTTAACCCATATAGGGACCTTTGCAACTTGATTGAGTAAATTTTCCGGGGATTTGAATTATATGCTTCAGGCATTTTAAATCCTTCAGGGATTTTCATATAAACATCATTATCAATTGACCCATATAAATAGGCTGTAACAACATCCATTAGGCACATATCTAATTTTTCATGAGTTGCTAGGCTAATAAGATACCGCAATGTTATGGCATCTACCACATGAGAATATGTTTCATTATAATTAATGCCAGGTCTTTGTGAAAACCCTTGTGCCACAAGTCGTGCTTTATATCTTACAATTTCATTTTTCCCATTTCTTTTTCGCACAAAGACCCATTTGTATCCAACTGGCTTAACTCCTTCGGGTGTTTGGACTATAGGTCCAAAAACTTCACGTTTTGCAAGTGAATTTAATTCTGCCTGTATTGCTTCTTTCCATTTTGGCCAATCATTTCCGCGTCTACATTCTTCGACAGAATTAGGTTCAGAATCCTCGTTTTCATTAATTATATCTAGTGATATATTATATGAAAACTGTTGTCAACAACTATCTCACTTCGGTTCCATTTTTTCTTTGTAGAGACATAACTTATCGAGATCTCATCATTTTTATTATTTTCAGGTACCTGAACCTCTTCTGGATTTTATGATTAGTTATGTCTATATCCTCATGAATATTTTCCTCCTCAATAATGCCAACTTGTTTATTTACTTATTTTCTTTTCCGAGGATTTTTGTCTTTTGAACCGATTGGTCTACCACGCTTCTGGCGTGCCTTAAACTCATTTGCTACAATTTTTGCGGATTGTCCTATTGGGACTTCAATCCGAGCTGGAGCATTTACAGCTGGTATATGAGATTTGGTTACTCCTTTTGAGTCAGTGAATGCATTTGGTAGCTGATTTGCTATATCTTGCAAACGAAGTATCTTTTGAACTTCTTTGTTCACATTATTTTGTACGAGGATCAAAATTCAATAATGACAATGCATTCCATGTAATATCTTTATCCAGCTGTTTAATTTTTCCCCCTAATGCTGGGAACATAGTCTCATCAAAATGACAATCGGCAAATTGTGCCGTAAATAAATCACCTGTTAAGGGTTCAAGATATTTAATTATTGATGGGGACTCAAACCCAATATATATTCCCAGCCTCCTTTGAGGACCCATCTTTGTGTGTTGTGGAGGATAAATTGGAACATATACCGCACAACCAAATATTCTTAGATGGGAAATATCTAGCTCATGACCAAAAACCAATTGTAATGGGGAGAATTTATGATATGATGTTGGCCTAATGCGAATAAGTGATGCTGCATGTAAAATAGCGTGCCCCCAAACAGAGACAGGAAGTTTTGTTCTCATGAGAAATGATCTTGCAATTAACTGGAGGCGTTTAATAAATGATTCAGCAAGACCATTCTGAGTATGAACATGGGCAACAGGATGTTCATTATTTATCCCAAGAGACATACAATAATCATTAAATGTTTGGGATGTGAATTCACCAGCATTATCAAGACGAATAGTCTTGATTGTTTGATCTGGAAATTGTGCTCGTAATCTAATAATTTGAGCAAGTAATCTCGCAAACGCCAGGTTGCGAGTTGATAATAAGCACACATGTGACCATCTTGTAGATGCATCTATTAAAACCATAAAATATCTAAATGGTCCACTTGGTGGGTGAATAGGCCCACAAATATCTCCTTGAATACGTTCTAAAACCTTGGGGATTTAGTCCCAATTTTAGCTGGTGATGGTCTAATGACTAATTTACCTTGAGAACAACCAGCACATGAGAATTCCTTTACTTGAAGAATCTTCTGGTTCTTCAATGGATGACCATGTGAATTCTCAATAATTATTCGCATCATTATTGATCCAGGATGACCCAACCGGTCATGCCAAATAATAAAATTATTTCGTTCATTGAACTTCTGGTTCATTATTGCATTGACTTCAATTGTACTAATACTTGTATAGTACAAACCTGAAGATAAAATGGGTAATTTTTCCAATATTTGTTTTCCAGTAGAGACATTTGATATAATGTAAAGATATTCAATACCATTTTCATTGGCTGTCTCAATATGGTACCCGTTAAGTCGTATATCTTTAAAACTTAGCAGATTCCTCCTTGATTTAGTGGAAAATAAAGCATTATCAATAATAAATTTTGTTCCACTAGGAAGCATTATATTGGCTTTTCCAGAGCCTTCAATCAAGTCTGCTGAACCTGATATTGTATTCACTTTTGCTTTCATCATTCTTAGATTTGAAAAATATTGCTTATGTCTGAGAATGGTATGTGTCGTTGCACTATCTGCTAAGCATATATCTCCACCATTGATATTAGGCTCATGTATAGCATGACGCATATCCATGTTTTCTTCATAAAAGGAATAAATATATAATAAGTTCATAATAATATTATATATATTTAATAACACAATTCTTCACTAAATAAAGAAAGCAAAATAAGCTAACATGAAAGAAAATACATTAGCATAAAATAAACACACTTAAAGGACTAACATAATTCTAAACTAATTATTTTCATTACAAGGAATATTAACTTGCTCATTAGTAAAGAAATCTGCAACGTCAAGGTGTGTCATATCCATAGGATCAAAATAGATATCGTCGTTATCTTGATGTGGATGAGAAAAATTTATTTCTATGTTCTTCTCCTTTCCTTTCAATGAGGACTGATATAAATCAACAAGATGTTTGGGTGCATATGTACGTGCGAGACCAATGTCCTTTCATTCCACACCGATAACAAATGTTTTCTTCCTTCTTGGTATCTCTGTTATTTATATTCTTCCCCTTTTCTTGCTTTTCCTCATTCTTTGAAGGTTTAGCATCATGGTTACGGTAATTAAAACTTCCTCGTCCGTGGCCACGACCACGACCACGACCTCTATTACGACTACGACCACGACCACGACCACGACCATAATTATTATTATATCTCGTAACATTCACTTTGTGGAATGGAGTTGAACCGATTTGGTCGCGATTCATGATTTTTCATTAAAAGCTCATTATTTTGTTCAGCCACAAGGAGACATGAAATCAGTTCAGAATATTTCTTAAAACCTCGTTCTCTATATTGCTGCTGCAGGAGCACATTCGAGGCATGAAAGGTAGAGAATGTTTTTTCTAACATATCTCAACTTTAAACATTGCAGAATTGTATTCACTTACTGATTTAAAATCCTGCAATCGTAAATGTATCCAACCATAACGAGCTTTTGGGAGAATAACTGTCTTTTGATGGTCATATCTTTCTTTCAAATTTTTCCAAAGAATAAGAGGATCTTTTACTGTGAGATACTCTAATTTCAACTCCTCATGGAGATGATGGCGTAAGAAAATCATGGCCTTTGCCTTGTTTTGATTAGATGTTTCATTACCATCTTTAATGGTGTCTCCAAGACCCATGGCATCAAGATGAATTTCGGCATCAAGGATCCATGACAAATAATTCTTACCCGTAATATCAAGTTCCACGAACTCAAGTTTGGCAAGGTTTGTCATTGTAACTTCATACAAGAAAATATTAAAAATCATTAGAAATTTAATTTTAAATATTGAATAAACATTCAATCAAATTCAATACTTAGTTTTAAAATATTAATTTGACAAACATCTTTGTTATCCAATGATTAGGTTTGTTCACTAAACAAATAATAGCATATTTTTAATATTAAAACAAATCACATCTGTAAATAATCTATGACTAAATGCTCATCTAAGTCTATATGATTAAATTAGATGAGAGAGATGGTGGTGTTGGAACTATGCGTGTGTCCCTATGTGTGTGAGAGAGAGAATACTAGTTTTGTGATGAACCTTTATTTGGTACAAAGAGAGAGGTGGTAGGGTATAAACAACAATAGTAAATAAAATACCAACTACAACAACAATATTGTGTTGTACAAATTAGAAAACTTTAAAAAACACGTGCAAACAAAGTGAAATAAAGAAGATGCAACAATTCAAGGAGTATAGCTAAATGTAAACAAGTGCAATAAAATAAGCAGGTAGAGGTAATCAAAAACCGATTTCAAAAATTCTAGTATCTTTATGTTATGATCTTGAACTTCCCGCAAGTGGATCACTACCGTTATTTAGTTATACCAAAGATCATGTCTCGATAAATGATTGCATGGATGGATGGAGTCTTGATGTACTAGTGGACATTCAATACGCTTTTAAAATTTTCAAATTATGTGGTTCTTTTCTTTTGTTCACCTTATATGGGAGCAAGTGCACCGTGGCTTATGTGAAAAAAAAAACATGCACATATGAGTACAAAAGATTTGAAAGTAAAAGTCAATTTTATTTTCGGAAATGTTGTTGTACCAATTCACAAGTCATACCTTTGTTGTACTAATTCATATAATGGAAGTCATATATATAAGTATAATTATATATGTATGTATATGCAAATATGTATATTTAAAGATATAAGAGTGTATGCATTATTTTGTTTGTTTGTTGCATTATGCGGTAGATGTCAGCAAAGACATGAACATTAAACTTAAAAAATGAGCATACAAGTAATTGCACATAATATATATATATATATATATATATATATATATATATATATATATATATATATATATATATATATATATACCTTCTCCTTCAAATCAAATATCTTCAAGATTTAAATTGAGAATAATCGTTTGATAACATATTATGAAATGTTATGAAAGATAACTAAAACAAGATGATTAGATAAAAAGAGTATTTTCATAATCTTTGTATTCCCATCCATCACTTTATAATTGTCATATTTATAGAAGTAAGATCATCAATACACTAGTAAGTTACAAAACTCAATGGACATGGGAGTTACTAGACATCCATTATATTATGAATCTAGACATAATTTTATAACAGTTTGTATTTTAATTCATGGAATTAGTATTCATATTATTTAATATTATATTTTCTTTCATATCTATATGTTTTAATGTTAGAATAGGTTTTCTCGACTTATTAGGGATTAGTCTACACTGAGAGATGTTAGCGGCAGTACGATACCGACCTAGATCCTTCGACGTTTGAAAATGAGGAGACTACCAAAAATTTGGACATCTGAGACGGAATCATTCGTCTCAAATACAGCAGAATCCGTCTCAAAATCCGTATATAAAAAAATGTTTAGATACGGAAAATATGCATCTCAAATCCATTTCAAACTATTAGATATGGAAACTATCCGTCTCAAATCCGTCTCAAAACTTACCAATTGGGAGCTTATTTCTGAAATTGATTTTGCCGGTTTCTAATTTGGCAGAAAAAATTTCCAGCCTTTTTTAGTACACGTAATTTGAGATGGAAAAGATAGTCTCCAATCTATTTCAAAATTGGCAACGACTAATCTTCTTGCACATTTTTAGATAGACACCATCCGTCTCAATTCCGTTTCAACTAGGGCACCAATATCTTTTTTGTGCGCATATTTTGAGCCTAAAACAGTTGTCTCAAAATATGTGTCAACTTTGGCACCCATATCACACATTCTTTGAGACAAAAAGAAGCCGTCTCAATCTGATTATTAATAACAAATTACAAATATTTTCATAATTTAATTTCGAAATCTAAAAATAAATAAGTTCAAAATAATAATGATAATTACTAAAATATTATATATTGACAGTACTAGATAAGACATCTGTCAATGAATACTATTACAAACCATTAAATTTATATTGTCCAGTATTTATCGGTGGTTGCGTTCTAAAAACGGGTATGTAATTGCAACTATACCAAACAAGATAATAACTACCATGACAGGACAAGAACAAGAAATTTCTAAGGATGTACAACTAATTTGAAGAGATCGGCTTTTAAACTAATTTGTCAAACCTAAAATCAAAGACACTAATCAAGCATCATCATTCATCAACATCACTTCCGGTAGGGTGACCTTCCTAAATCCACGAGTAAATGCTTCCATTAAGATAGAATACCTTGAACCCGCTAAAAAGGAACCACAATTTAAAATGTCGCAAACACTTGGAAAGAATCAAAAATTATAGAAATTTGGATACCTCTCAAGAATAAATTTCCTTCCTAGCACTTTTGGCTCTTTCTCACGCAGACTCTCGCTAAAAATAATTTTTACCACATAACTAACGGGTGCAATTTTTTAAAGAAAATCAAGCCATTGAGTTGATTTGTGGTCGTAGTAACATTCAAGACGCGATGATCAAAGAATTATAGAGACAAGTTCTGAGAGTTAACCAGGCGCCTTAAGGAGTTGACTCAGGGTCGACGTGGACAAATTCTGAAGGAGAAAGTCCCGCACCTTATCACTATAGTGGATAGTTTTCGGATGAGGAAGTCCCACACCTTGATTATGACGAGGAAGGTTATTATTCTCGTGGACACCTTGATCGTGATGAGGAATTTTATAATTTTAATTCCGATTGTGATGAAGAACAGTTGGTTGAGGAAGAAGTAGATGAGTATGGAGAACTTGTATATGATAAATATGCAGATGAAGAAGTAATTTAGGATGAATATGCAGATGAAGAAGAAATTTATGATGAATATGCAGATGAAGAAGAAACTTATGACGAATATGAAGATGAAGGAGAACCTTATGAAGAACCTGAGTATGACGAATATGATGATGGCAACGAAAAGGAAAATGGAACGTATGAAGATAGTCAGGAGAATAAAGGTGATTCCAAAGAGGATCGGTTGAGAACCAATATTTTTCAAACAACTTGCACCATTGCAAATAGATTCTGCAAGTTAATAATTGATGGTGGCAGTTGTGAGAACATAGTGTCCAGAAGAGGCTAGTGTCAAGAAATTGCGGTTCAAAACGGATCAGCATCCTAAAACAATATTAAGCGAGAAAAAATCTCAAATATGTTAATACTAACCAACCCAGATCAGAACAAGCATGAATGATTACATTAAACAAAGTTCGCTACCAATAAATGAACATTATTCAAATTTCTATTGGTCCCCAAGATCCTAGAAGTTCCAAACTTCCATGTGCCAAATTTCATAGTTTTAATGAATTTTTTTTAGAATAATATATAGCAGTGGTTCAGAAACTGATATATGATTTCATAATCTATAATCATATTTCCATAATACTCTGTATCTGTAAGTGTACTAACACTAATGAGAAACTCATAAATCAAAAGCCTATGGTTGTGAAGGGCACCAAAAGAGGAGGAAAGAAAAGATTTCCTATTACTACAAGTGTGAGACACATAATCTGATGATAATATAAATTAAATGAAATAAGTAAAAGCCCAACTTGCAACATGGCTATTTCATATTCTCTTTCTTTTTTTTATTAGAAGTGTGAGACACATAATCTCATGATAATAAAAATGAAATGAAATAAGCAAAAGCCCTACTCGCAACATAGCTATTGCAATGTCAATGTTGACAATTTAGAGATTTAGATACTGTGGGCAAGGAAATCGTACCTTACTAGGGTTAGGGTTTTGTGTTGGCTGAGGAGGAGAGAAATCCATGAAAAGTACAGAATTGATTGATTGATGAAGAGGGAGAAGAACGGTGTGGGCGATTACTCCAACGACGCGTGGCAGAACTCCTAGAATCTGAGAACCGTGTTAGGGTAACAGGGATTCCAAGAGCCTTCTTGAGTCCTTCAAGTTGAGAGAATGTCCAAACCCCTTTGGTGATTTTAGGTGGAATCTCCAAGCCTTTAAGTCACCAAAAGGGTCCCTTTGATCTTCCAAGAGTCCAAGTCTTAAGTCTGAAGAGAAGTCCCCTTCCCAATAGAATGGAAGGGGTATTTATAGGGTTCTCGAGAAAGTAGTCACGTGCAAGGCACATGCTTTTAGGAAAATTCCAGAAATATCCTTTAGTCATTAGAATAATGCCCATATTGCCCTGTCCTTCTAGCCACCAATCCAATCCCTCAATCAATTCCCAAAATGAGTCGCCTCCATGAGTCTTCTGCCTCGGGACACATGGAGGCTTCTCTCGAATCTCGCACATTTATTTCTGACTTTTCTGTTTGTCATTCAATGCTTTAGGTTGTATGTGAACCCTAATTTGTACTTGGGCTCACATTTGCCCGCTGCACGTGAGTCACACCTTTGGAGTGACGATCGTGCAAATTACTTCGAGTCTTTGAGTCGTGTTTTAAATTTCTGAACAAACCGCAGAGCTCGATCTTGCAAGTCCTGAAAACAGAAAATCCTTGGAGAGGGGACCCTTAGGAGAGCTCTCCCAAGATATTTTGAAGATCCTTCCCAAATCCTGTGAACGCGGGCTTCATTTTCAAAACCAAATCATTATTTTAGCTTTTACAGGAATTCCTTGTGAAACTGTGATTGGTCATTGCAAAATATTTCTATATAACATGAAATAAAAGTTCTGCAAGTCAGGATACTAAAGTGATTGAATCAAGGCATCTTTTTGATTGGCTATAATTCTAACTTTCCATAAGTAATATTATGGGAAGGACTCTAGAATAATGGTATGATGCTTGGGTCAGTCAGAAATGATAAACAACCTCTTTACCTCAATTTATAAAATGGATATACAAATGACAAATCCTATATCCCATGCATATAATTCTCTAGTTATGATTGAAGCGTAAATCCAGCAACGCCTAATTGTCTAGTTAATTACCTTATATTTATCACAATTACCCACATAATTTCCAAATTGTAAGACCCCATAAAATATTCCCTCGTTCATATATATTTTCAGTAATCGCTAATCTCCAGGGAGAACTTTATTAGCAATTCATGAGTTTTTTTTTTTGTTTTTTTTATTTTTTTTTTATTTTATCAAATTCAACACATTCTTATTAATACCAATGTTGCTCAGTTGGTCATTGGACCAATTTTCCAAATTAGAGGTTCCGTGTTCGAATCTGTGCATCTACATAATTTGGCAGGTCCACTTGTAAAATAAAATTAAAAATGTCCACGTCAACGCATATGTGGCGCTTGGGACTCAAAATCCAATTTTTTTTTTGGCCGAACCCTATACAAAATGAGGTAACCATTTTTATTTTATTTTTAATGCTGGCCGAACCCTATAGGGAGGTGCCGAACCTTATTTATTATTTTTTTTTTGAAAAAAAAATAAAATAAATCTTATTTTATTTTTTCAAAAAAAAAATATAAATAAATAAATAAAACATTTACTTATCTTATTTTTGAGAGGTCCTGTTGCTCCATGATTAATTATTGTGCTGCTTCCTTTTTGCCATAAGAAAGATCCATTGAAGCTATACATGCCCTCAAGATATATGATTATATAGCCATATATAAATTAGGTGTTCTTTGCTTGCGTGCACATGTATCCAATAGTTGGGATTTTATACTTATTAAGTTATTATTATATATATGCAGCTTATATAAATAAATATGCAGCTTATATAAATATATATACAGCTTAAATTTTTCCTTTTTATCAAATCAAATCAAATTTTTTCTATATTTAGAAAATAATATATTTTTCCATATATTTTTTTATTTTATGAAATATCGCAATTATATATATATAGTAATTCATGTCAATGTTTCCTACTAATTAAGTAAAATATATATTCAATAAAATATACTAAAATAAAAAAAAGTAATAATAATAATTATATGGTATAATGAATCACTAGTACTCCCCCATTGCCAAGAGGATCAGAAACAAAAAAACAAGAGACTAAGTTAGCTCGTGGGGCTGGGAAAGCATGAACATGTGATCCGAACCGTTGATTACCTTCACCTCATCCAATGACTATCAGATTAACACCTCATGAAACTAAAAGAAAATAAGGCCCATGAAAAGAATGAAGATGATTAACCCCACTCTTGCTTCCCAATGCCAATTATTTGGTTCCTTTCAAATTGTCTGCTATATCCCAAGAGTCATCAAGTCATGTAGACTTCTCCACTCCTTCCTCGTCATTCTTGATCGATCCTGGCTATTAGGTCATGATATTCTTCCTATTGGGCCTTATGGATTGGGCTTAGTTATTTAATTGGTCCGTTGGGTCTCCACTATTGGGTCTTAAAGTTATTGGGCCTAATCCTTACATTATATCTCTTTAATATTGGACCGGGTCAATGGGTTGGTCCATTAGATCTTTTAATATCTAAGTCTTTGACTTGTAATGATGAATGTTGGGTCATGATATTCCTCCTATTGGGCCTTATGGATTGGGCTTAGTTATTTAATTGGTCCGTTGGGTCTCCACTATTGGGTCTTAAAGTTATTGGGCCTAATCCTTACATTATATCTCTTTAATATTGGACCGGGTCAATGGGTTGGTCCATTAGATCTTTTAATATCTAAGTCTTTGACTTGTAATGATGAATAAGGAAGGTTGTTGATAAAAAGTCTGCAGATCATTAATGTGGATAGGATTATATCCGCCCGACGACATGTATAGTGGGAAAAAGGTGACAACCTGCATGCATCCGGCTGGGATCAGATAGGAGTAGGGGCTGTGTCAGATAAGAGTTGGTGGCATCGGACAACGAACACCAGTTCGTGGGATCGAAATTTGAAGGATTTCTGAAAGAGTTGGGGGTTCAGCATAGAAAGACTTCAGTGGCTCATCCACAATCGAATGGGCAGGTTGAAGTAACCAACAGAACGCTGCTGAACGGGATCAAGTGCAGACTAGACGAGGCTAAAGGAAGATGGCCAGAGGAGTTGCTCAGTGTGCTATGGGCCTACCGGAATACACCACGGACCACCACAGGGGATTCACTTTTTCGATTAGTCTATGGTACTGATGCCTTAGTCCCAGTCGAAATTGGATCTCCAAGTCTTCGGGTCAGTCAATTCAAAGAGATCTACAACGACGAAGGACTGAAGGCCAACTTGGATCTGTTAGAAGAAGTCGAGAGGTAGCTTTGCTCAACCGGGCTTATCAACGAAGAGTAGCTAAGCATTACAACAAGGGGGTCAAACTTCGCAGATTTGAAGTAGGGGACTTCGTCCTCAGAGAAGCCGAAGAATCTATGCCTCAAAACACGGGAAAGCTGATGTCGAACTGGGAAGGGTCGTATGAAGTGATCGAAGTAACAAAGACTGGGACTTATCGATTAAAAACATTAGATGGATCCGAGATTAAGAATACTTGGCATGCGGGCAGGCTTCGGAAATATTTCCAGTAGAGATCGAGTCAGTTTACCAAAAGTCTGTACATGATTGTTCACCATCAATAAAAAGTCACTTTTTCACAACTGATCCTCTTCCTATTTGTCCTGAGTTCACAATGGTGTAAGGAGGTATGGTCGGACTCGCTGGCCATTCGATGGCAGCCTATTTATTTGTTACCCCGTGTGGTAGACAAATCCTATGGTCCTTTTAATGTTGTTTTTACCAAGGGTGGTAAATCAATGGGCATCGAAGTAAGGAGGTATGGTCGGACTCGCTGGCCATTCGACGGTAGCCTTTTTGGCAAGAGTGTCCTTATGGATTTGATTTACCGCGAGTGATAAACAAATTCCACGGTCCTTTTTTATATTGTTTTTACCCCGAGTGGTGAATCAATGGGCACCGAAGTAAGGAGGTATGGTCGGACTCGCTGGCCATTCGATGGAAGCCTTATTGACAGGAGTGTCCTAATGAATTTGTTCTACCCCAAGTGGTAAACAAATTCCATGGCCCTTATAAAATTGTTCTACCCCGAGTAGTAAACAAATGTCCTTATATACTTGTTCTACCCCGAGTGGTAAACAAGATCTTGATGGTGCAAGGAGGATCAACCGAATTCACCTCACACATGATCTGTCTCACACTTTGGAAACGATAAGTATACATTACTTTATTTTATGCAAGTGTTAAGTTCGGTTCAGTTCATTCAGTTAATTTCATTTCTTCACTTAATTGCTATATCGCCTTTATCTGATTTGCAGTTTAAGTTAAATTCATTCAAGATCATTAAATTATTGACAAGAAACGAAGTAAACAGAAGTCATAGTAAAGAAAATTAAAATTTCACTAAACACTTAAACAAGTCCACTTAAATTTCTTTACAAAAATTTTACACAAAATCCTAAAGATCAGAAACGGCAAGATACTATTTATACATCATTTTCAAAATCGAGCAAGGCCAGATCTAATTGGGTTGCCACCAGCTTTTCTTTACATTGACCTCGACAATCTTCGTATCCTTCGTAATATACCTTCAAAATCTCTGCTTAAGCTAAATCAGGACATATACAGTAGTCCGTTCAGATTCTGCTACGCATGCTCTTTGATCAAAGGCGAATTCCGTTCCTGAAGTACCTTTATCTTGCCACGAAGTTTACGACGCTTGCCCTATGGATTTTCCTGTCACCCCGAGCCTTAAATTCGTCTGAACTTCGTCGAGTTGCATTGACAGGTTTTGATTAGCTGCAGCAAGTCCCTCATTAGTATTCTTCAATGCTTTGGTCTCTGCAATAAATCTAACATTCATGTTGGCCAATTTTTGTCACTGGCTTTTGTCATCTTCAGTTCTTCTCTGACTGAGATCAGCAAGTCATGAGTTCCCCTCAGATCTTCTTTGTTTTGGGCCAATTCCCTCTGAAGGCCTTCATTGGCATGAAGAATGGCTTCGCGTTCATCTCTCTCCCGAGCCAATGAAGCCTTCAAAATGTTGTTCTCCCTTCTCAGGGTTTCCTCATCAGACTCGACATTTATGTGTCTGGGACGTAAACGCCCGAAGACTGCATTGGCCTGCACATATTTTACAATACCCAGTCAATTTCAGATACTTAAAATAGGAAAAGAGATGTTTAACCAAGGAAACTATCACTTACCTTTGCCAAATAACTCATGCCTTCATCAAGAAAATTTCCGTTCGTATGGCTATCGAATCGATGATCGTCAGTTTCCTGAACGAAGGCATCGAAGAGCCGGAAAGGAAAATTTGCGTTGAATCGAGGCCACAAATTTGGTGCTCCAAAGAGCCTCGTCGTGGAATTTGTTTGATGAAGGCCTTGGAGGGGAAGGCATAGGTTGGTCACGAAGAGGAGAAGGATCTGTGTAAATATTTTCGGGAGAAGAAGATCGAGCTGGACTAAGGTCGCGGACTGGTGAAGGTACATGCATGGAGCTCGGGTGACTGTCAGATGGCCGTTTCCTCTTTCGAGATGGAGTTGCAGAGGGTTCAGTTTGTTCTCCTTCATTAACAGTTTGAATCCTCACTGAAGCCATTGGAGGATGAACACTCGAAGAAGGTATCCTAAGCTCATCGGGGGTTAAAGGGGTAATTTTGGTTTTCAACTTTTTTACCCGAAGGAGTTGTCTTCGATCATTTGCAGATAGGTCGAGTAGACTCCTTCGAACGTTTGGCGGTACCAATTCAACAACTGGTGGTGTTGGGTCAATGAATGGTGGCGTTGGGTCAACAACTGGTGGTGTTGGGTCAACGACTGGTGGCGTTGGGTCAACAATTGGTGGTGGTTTTGGGTTGACAGTTGGCGGCACTGATTCGATAGTTGGTGGTATTGGATTGACAGGTGGGGGTATCGGGTTGACATTTGATTCAGTTTCAGAAAGACCTTCAGAATCTGATGGTATAAAAATCTGTTTGGGCTTTCGGGCGGCCCTCTTACTTCGACATGGTTGGAGGCTTATTTCTAGTAAAATGGGCTCTTCGAGCTCTGGCTCAATAGTCTGAGATTCAACATTGGCTTGAGGTGCTTTGGTAGGAGGTGTCTCAGTAGTTGGTTTGAATTTGGAGGAGGCTTCCGGTTGTGAAGGTTCAGCACCGACCTTTGCAGATTTTCTGATTGCATTATCTTCGGATGGGACTTCCTGTTGGGAGGATTTGGCAGTGACTTCTACGGACTTTCCAGCTAAAAAATCCTCCAACTCCTTCACCTCTGAAGACGATGGTTTAATCAAAGTTACTACAGAAGATTAATAGTTTTACATCAAAATCCACACTACAGCAATTTTCAAAATATTGATAAAGTAAATCCATACTTACATTTGTGGTTGTATAACCACGCTTGCTTAGAAAGAAGTCCGTATTTCCATTCTTCCTTGGGGAAGTTGTCGAATAGTTCCATCATTTTGGCCTCGCGTTCTTCGGAAATGTCTCCAAAATTGGCAGAAATCTTCTCATCAGTAGCCCAGTTCGATAAGGCGGAAATTTCAGGTCCCTTGACGTAAAACCATTTTTCATGCCACCCCTATTGCTCGAAGAAGTGTTCACCAATGAACGTTTTTCAAATTTCTCTCCTGTTCTCGATGCTTGCTTACTTATAACTTTGAATCGTTTTTCGCGAGATTGACCGATTTTGTAAACAGTAAAAAAGAAGTCTAGAGTGGGTTCGACTCCGACTTCATAACAGAACGCAATGAAGGCCAGGATGTGAATATAAGAATTTGGCGCTAATTGGGCGAACCCAACGCCGACGAAACCTAGAATGGTCATCAGAAACGGGTGTAGAGGGAACCTAATTCCTTTCTCGAGAATTATCACTTGGACAGCCGTCCATCCTTCAGGCCTCTGATACATTCTTTCCTCAGACCTAGGAACTCTTATTAGATGAGTATCCGGAATATGGCATCGATCTCGAAGCTTTCGTAACTCAATTTCGGTGACAGTGGATACATTATTCGCATGGATAAACATTTCCTTGCTTATAAAGAATTCAGAAGGGGTAGGCCGGGGTTTTGAGAGTACTTTCTTCTTGCTAGGGGAAGCGATTGGAGGGTTGGAACTCGAAGCCTCTATATCAGGGTTAGGTTGAACAGTCGTGAGGGGAACTGCCCTGATTGGGGAAGTCTGGTTTCTACTAATGACCACCATTGTTGGCAATTTACAGAGAAGGCAAGAAAAGCTCTGGAAGGAAGAAGGGAGTTTGAGAGTCCGAAATTCAAATTGGCAGGTAAAACTATCAAATTTGGTAAAGTTTACCTTTTATACTGACGGTTACCCAGTAATCGAGGGCGGCACATTAAATTGACAGTCATGATCACGAATTTGAAAGGTTGCGTCCGGATTGAGTTTTAGACATTTAGCAGGTTGGACTTTTCAATTGGGTTTCCGATTTTAATCCATCTTTTCAATTTATTTTTATCCTTAACCGTTTGGGCCTTGGTAAATTTCAGTTTGAACTTATTTCAATCCTATCCAACCCAATAAAGTCATAGACCACTTATAGTTTTCCATTAAATATCCTATTTAATAGAAAACTAGGGGGCAATGTTGGGTCATGATATTCCTCCTATTGGGCCTTATGGATTGGGCTTAGTTATTTAATTGGTCCGTTGGGTCTCCACTATTGGGTCTTAAAGTTATTGGGCCTAATCCTTACATTATATCTCTTTAATATTAGACCGGATCAATGGGTTGGTCCATTAGATCTTTTAATATCTAAGTCTTTGACTTGTAATGATGAATGTTGGGTCATGATATTCCTATTATTGGGCCTTATGGATTGGGCTTAGTTATTTAATTGGTCCGTTGGGTCTCCACTATTGGGTCTTAAAGTTATTGGGCCTAATCCTTACATTATATCTATTTAATATTGGACCGAGTCAATGGGTTGGTCCATTAGATCTTTTAATATCTAAGTCTTTGACTTGTAATGATGAATAAGGAAGGTCATTGAAAAAAGTCCGTAGATCATTAATGTGGATGGGATTATATCCCACGGCGACATGTCTACATGGGAAAAAGGTGACAACCGCATGCATCCTATTGGGATCGAGATAGGAGCAGGGGTCATGTCGATAAGAGTTGGTGGCACGGTAGAATCGTAAAGAGAGTATAACCTAACAAGGAAATCTCCAAGAGAAGGTACGCATACACATAACACACATTTTCTAATCTCTCTAGCACTAGACATATTATCCTCCATTGTTAACCCTTGTAAAGGTCTGGACTGATTCTCACGCTCGAAGCTATCCCTCGACGGCCCAAATTCCAAGCTTTTGGTGTCGACTGTGTTTTACATGCGGTGATCGGGCGTCTTATGTGATTGGGACGTGGCAGAAGATCTTGGCGTTAACACTGGCATTACCCAAGTGATTCTGCACAATGATTCAATGAGAACACAAGCGTCCAAAGGCTCCTCGTGGTCTGAAAATAAAAGAGAAGATATTCCACCATCTCTTCTTCACAATAGCCCATAAGACCATAACACATAAAATTGTGAGACAATGTGCTCTCAAGTTTAATCATCCACTTTAATTTGGACTCCTTGGGAAAATACAATATGTATATCTTGTTTAACCACACCATGCATAAACTGGACGAACCGAACCCACTGAAATTGCAAGGCTCAAATCCTCTTTCGAGATGGTAAGCAAGTTAAGGTCCGGACCGAGCATTAAAGCGATGATAAAAATCGTAACAGTAATTTTCTGAAGGAGCCTTTCCATAGAACCAGACAAGGCGACACCTCCCATGCTTTGGCCCACCGGAACCATCTTATCCTCTGACGACAAAACAACCAGAAACAATGTCAACGGTTGTAGGAGACAGAATGAACCTTCTTGTACCTACTTTGGGTGGATCCCCTTTGGGTAGATCCCAAAAACCGCCAAATCGAGGAGTCGCTTGATCTGCAGTTTGGCCAATTTTTTTTTCTTTTTTTTTTTTTTTTTTTTTCTTTTCAGGTACCTCGAATCTTTCTTTCGTCTTCCGAGCCCTATTACCTTGATTATATCTTGGTTTTTTCCCCTGGAATTCATCAAAAAAGGCTATAATTTTCGCGGTGAAAGAGAATTTGTTCCAAACGGTTGATTTATGGAGCAACAAGACTTCAAAGGAATAGAGGGAACAACCCCTAGGTAGCCGAAGCCAACATGACCGAACCCTAGGGGGACGAAGCCAACATGGCCAAACCCTAGGGGGCCGAAGCCAACATGGTCGAACCCTATAGAGGATTTTTTTTTAATGGATGAAAAGAATAACCCTTAGGTGGCAGAAGCCAACATGGCCGAACCCTATAGGCAATTTTTTTTAAGGATGAAAGGAACAATCAAGGAGGCCCCGTTTCTCAATGATTGGGGAAGGGCTCCCCTCCTTTGGTCTTTTCGACGTCTTTTGGAAGTAAGTCCAAACTTATGACCTTACAACTTTTCCTCCACCAGAGAAGGAAGGCTTGTTTCTATATCCAGCGGCTTGTGGAAGATTTGGGTGACTTTCCCCATTCTGTTTGCATTCACCGCATATGTATAAAGAAACCAGATTACCCTTTTAGTCCCCTTCACTTTTTGTTTAATTCATCTAGCCACCTTCAGGAATGGCATCATTGGATCAACGAGATACTTAGGAATGTTGATTATGTGGATGTACTAAAGAAAAAGCTAACATTTTTCGTTGCATCCAGCTATGCAGGGACCTTTGTATCCAATAGGACCATGGTGCTCCTCTACATGCGTATTCATCACTTCTTGGGGGGAATGCACCTCTACTCTAGAGACTGTCTATGTCATCTATCAGTAAGCATTTTCCCCCTGCGCGTGAGTCACACCTTTGGTGAGATGATAGTGCAAAATATTGTAAGTGTTGAACTCTTGATTCCAGTGTCTGAACACTTCGTGGGGCTTGATGTTTTGCAAGCCTCAAAAATAAAAGTCCTAGGAGAGGGAACCTCTAGGGGAGCAAACCCTAGAAGGGCGAACCTTAGAGGAGCTCTCCTGGAATATTTTAAAAATCCAAGAAGTCCATGAAGACCTGAAAGCCTCGAAGGCTTGATAGCCTCGAAGACCTACTGATAGCCTTGAAGACCTGCTGATAGCTTCGAAGGCCTGATAACTTCGAAGACCTGATAGCATCGAAAGACCTGATAGCCTTGAAGACCTGATGATAGTCTTGAAGACCTGCTGATAGCCTCGAAGGCCTGATAGCATCGAAGACCGGAAGATAGCCTTGAAGACCTGCTGATAACTTCGCAGACCTGCTAATAGCCTCGAAGGCCTGATAGTCACGAAGACCAAGATTTAGGTATTCCTCTATCTTCAATTCGACAGGTCATAGCCTTTAGATCATGAACTTTCGTAGTTTTATTTTTTTTCATTTCCTGTATCAGAAAATTATGTGCATATATTTCATACAAACTAACACTTAAATCTATACTTTCCTCTCTTTTTTTTGTATATATATATTTTTTTATAAATCAGAAGAAATAATCAAGTATATATGAAAGTTTGACAAATTTATTGATAATCAAATTGCTTTTAACGAAAAGCATAACGTTTCATATACTAAATCTTGCTTTTGTCGACGAAAGCATAACGTTTATCACTTTTAGAGATAAAGTTTAACTTTTTCGGGGTTGAGGGCTTATACTCAGGCGCCTCAATTACTTTTATTAAAGTTGAAAGTATAATTTTTTGGGTCTGAGGGCTTATAGTCAGGTGCCTCATTCACTTTTGATGATAAAGTGTAACACTCAGGTGCCTCGTCACTTGGGTCGTCCAATTTCTTGGCAAGTGTAGTCTACGAGGACTTGAACGAGGACTTGAAAATGGGTGCCTCGTCACTTGGGTGGTCTAATATCTTGTCAAGTGCAGTCTACGAGGACTTGAAATCGGGTGCCTCGTCACTTGGGTCGTCCAATTTCTTGGCAAGTGCAGTCTACGAGGACTTGACCACCGTTTAGAGTGGACCACCATCCTGGGTATTTTTTTTATTATTCATCAATTCTTGTGCCTCCTCCCTTGGTCATCCAATTGTTTGGCAAGGGATACCCCTGAGGACTTAAACCACCATTTTTGGTGGACCACCATCTTGGGTGGATTTTTTAACTCATCTGTAGTTCAGAGTTTTTTCTGATGGTACGTAGAGCCAGTATTTGAGTTCTTGACTTCCGGGACTGCACCATGAGTGATAGTGTTGCACGTTTCTTCTCATAGTTCAATCTCTCCGGCCGCCAACTTCTCATGGTATATCCTCCGCAGACTATAACATTCCATAGTGGAATGTCTTGTATATTTGTGGTATACACAGAAGTCCGGCCTTTTTTTCATCTCTTCCGTTACAACAAACCGAGGCCTTGGAGGCTCCACCACTCCGTGCTTAACCCATTGTTCATACAAGCCCCTGAATGCCTTCTCGCTGCATGTGATAGTCTCTGGAACTGGCATTGTGGTATACTTGTCACCATGTTTTTCTCTGTTTCGCTCAAATTTCTAATTCTTCTCCCTCTTGCCCCCTTGTGGTTTTGACTGAGAATCCGCCAAAGCCACAGTTGTTGTCCTCTTGCTCTTCCATGTAACCATCGCATGGCTATTGGGAAATGTCATGATTCCTCCCAAGTCTTGTGCAAAAGATGAGAGGGTCGCAAATGAATCACAAGCTTTGGTAATGAGGTGGGGCTTGAAGGCGTCTAAAGCACCATTGTTGCATATGCTAACCAAATTCTTTTCTTCAATTGGCTCTGCACACTTCTATGCTTGGGCCCTGAACCTATCCACGTAATTTGACAGCTCCTCATTTGGCTTCTGCTTAAATCGCATGAGCTCGACGATGGTTACCTGTTTCTGCACATAGAAAAATTTCTTAAAAAATTGCAATTTTAGATCATCCCAATCATGGACTGATCCCTTCTCCAAGTTGTAGTACCAACTGAAGGCATTATCCGTCAAAGTCTTGTTGAATTCCCTCATCAACAAATTGTGATTGTTCACTTCATCGTATCCTAACCATGGAGACATCGACTCCACGAACCTGGCAATGTGTTCTCTGGCATTTCCTTTCTCCCCATTGTATTTTGGAAATCGGGGGATGTTTCGATATACCGTCGGGCAAGGTTGTCTCCGAATATGTTGGGGTAGGGTGGAGTAAAGTCCAACTCAAGGTCGGGATGTTCACTTTATGAAGTTGATTGATCACATCGATCATATCATCCTTTGTGACATATTGACTTGTGGTGTGGACTCTCTGTGGTGTTGTGATGTATGGCAGCATTGGTCGTGTGTATGGTACATAAATTGGTTGATGTACACTGGCATCAAGTAAATTTTGTATCGGTTGTGCTTGTGGGTTGGTTCGTTGCACAATGCTTGGGATGGTTGGTATCTGCACTTGTGAAAATGCGGGGATAGTGGTCGGAATGATGTTTGTTCGAGGTCGGTCGACTTTCGGTCCGGGTTATGGTAGCGTCACCACTGTTCTGAGGTTCCAAGTGGATGATTGGAACGAACTGATTCTCCATCAATGGAGGTGCTGTCTGATTCTCCTTATTGTTGCTATCGTTGTTGTTGTCCTCCACTCCTGCCAGTTCTCCTTGTGAATTTTTTGGGAACATGGCCTTGAAAGCGGGAATCTGGATCAACTGCTGGCGGAAATTTCCCATTTCTTCTTGCTTCCTCTGCATCTCCAGCATCATAGCCATCATCATCCTTTGTTCTTCCTGTGATTCTTTCAACGCCTTGAGCATCTCCAGTTGCACATCATTTGTCTGCTCTCCTCTTTCTTCCTCGATTTTCCTTCCCACGCCTGTCTGCCTGACATTCGTTGGTTGTTGGTCAGCCATGTATGGTGATGTTGAACTTCCTTCCGATGCTTCTTCAGGGATAGGTTGATCGAGATTTAGATTCACGCCTTGGAAAGCTTGACTTGCTTGCCTTGGAACTGGACCCGGTGAGGTAATTCTATTTGTTGGTGAAGATCTTCCTGTTGTTCTCCCACTTCGAGTTGTGGGCATACCCTTCACAAATTCTACACCTCCCCAGCAGAGTCGCCAAATAAATATGGGCAAGGAAATCGTACCTTGCTAGGGTTAGGGTTTTGTGTTGGCTGAGGAGGAGAGAAATCCACGAAAAGTATGGAATTGATTGATTGATTGAAGAGGGGAGAACGACAGGTGGGCGATTACTCCAACGACGCGTGGCAGAACTCCTAGAATCTGGGAACCGTGTTAGGGTAACAGGGATTCCAAGAGCCTTCTTGAGTCCTTCAAGTTGAGAGAATGTCCAAACCCCTTTGGTGCTTTTAGGTGGAATCTCCAAGCCTTTAAGTCACCAAAAGGGTCCCTTTGATCTTCCAAGAGTCCAAGTCTTGAGTCTGAAGAGAAGTCCCCTTCCCAATGGAATGGAAGGGGTATTTATAGGGTTCTCGGGAAAGTAGTCACGTGCAAGGCACATGCTTTCAAGGAAATTCTAGAAATACCCTTTAGTCATTAGAATAATGCCCATATTGCCCTGTCCTTCTAGACATCAATCCAATCCCTCAATCAATTCTCAAAATGATTCGCCTCCACGAGTCTTCTGCCACGGAACACATGGAGGCTTCTCTCGGATCTCGCACATTTATTTCTAACTTTTCTGTTTGTCATTCAATGCTTTAGGTCGTATGTGAATCCTAATTTGTACTTGGGCTCACAGATACCATTTGTTTTTATTGGCTCACACCACGAATCTTTTAACTTCTAAGTTATGTTAAAATAATAAATTTTCGTACAGCTTAACAATTGGATTATGGGAAATTATAAGTTCGTCATCAAAGTCGTAAAGAAATTATAAATGTACACTTAGTTATATATGATTTACTTGGCTGATTTTGACTGCAAATATTAATCAAAGACAGATATGTAATAACAGCCAACATGAAACTGAAGAAGAAGAAAGAAAAAATATGTAATCAAATGAATAAGTCAAATAATGTAAGAAATTGACAGCGTTTTGTCATCTTTAATTCTTTGAGCTAAGATGTTATTATCCAGTCTTTGTATAACAATGATATGGGGTTCGAATCCTCCACCGCCGTTAAAATATTTTCCCATAATTAAGGACTTAAATATATATATATATATATATATATATATATATATATATATTTAAAAAAATTACCTTCGATACATCAACATGCGTACACTTTACATAGGGTTATCTATATATTGTTATTTTTATAAGTTAGATATTTCTCCATGTTTTATATATAGATATATATACCTATATGCATATAGGTGTAAGAGTAATTCCTATTCATTTGAGAAGAATCTATTAAAAATATATCTTTTACGTATAGAAATATCAATTCTCATAAAGAAAATTTCTTCTGTTAATTTCTCTGTTCTATAAAAGAAAAGTCTTTTTTCTGGATACCAATATAAAATAACACAGTTTTAATATGTTTGTCATTATAATTTTACTATTTTATATACCATCATTATTAAATAATAATTCATAATATTTGTAAATGATGAGTCTATTTTGTTATATGAATGATAAGCAAGCAAGCAGTATATAAATATACACACACAGAGAAAGTAAAGTGTGTTGATAAAAGTTGCCGACTGTCCACTTCAAATTAATTCATGTCAATTGAGTTGGTGCAGTCTCCACTTTTGGCTTTCAATTTCAAACAAACAGTAGTAGTAAAAAGAGAGAGGGGATAACGCGGGGCACCCATTCTCCCTCCCCTTCTGGAAATATAAGAACATGATTACTATAGTAGTAAAGTTTTTGATTAGTAATAAATGATCTAATTGGTCTTAACCATATCTATTGCTTGAATACCAATGCTTGTATATAATTCATACAGTTTTGTATGTTTATTTTTCTTTCCCCCTTTCTTAAAATCATACTTTTTGATTTAGTATCTGTGGCATAACTCTTTTTTTTAATTAAAGTCATAGCTAGTTAACTTTGATACCAATATAATTATGGTTTTATATATCTAATCAATCTTTATTCAAAAACTGTAAAATATTCTTGTGTATTGGTTAACACATAATCATAGTGAAACTATGTGTACGTATCCATAAATATAGATCATGTGTTATAAGATAATTAAGTAAGCCGATACTATATATATGTAGTATGTGACAAGTCACTTTTTTTATTAAAAGGTTTAATCGACGCGAGAGGCAAGTACATCAACATTTCTTACTCAATTAAGTTTATATTGCAAGAACATCAACATTTCTTACTCAATTAAGTTTATATTGCAAGTACATCAACCTTTCTTAGTCAAATAAATTTATGTTTCAAGTACTTAATTCGAAAGTTTATCTTTTCAAGTTATTGAAATTATTGAATTGCAATACTTCAGATTCAGTTATTCTTACGATATTAAAAGCATGTCAATGGCATATTTCGACTAGACAAAAGTTGAGATTTATTGATATTATTCATTCATGAAAATCTCACTTAATGTTCTCTAAACCATTTTGTTGTGGTGCGGACTCTTATATAATGTTGTGAACGAACAACCCTTTTATAGGGGCATATGATACCAGACATTATGATTCCGAAGGACATGTAATTTGTCATTAGACTATTATGTTGTGCACAATATAGGGTACTTATGTTAATCCCCTAAAGTACAAGTCTAGGATATATTTCATTTGTAATAGTTGTTTGTACCCATGAATTGCAGTTTTAGTACTGTCAATTCTATTACAAAGTTCACTGATCATTTGACCTTATATACAACATGCTAAAACTTGATTTTTAAACTCAAAGCTTTAGGGGGGGTGTTTTCAATTAAAATTTTTAAAGACTTTTAAAGTTTGGTTGTATTCAATCAAGACATTTAAAGAGTTTATAAAAGTTTACTGGTATTCAATTACAACTTTTTTAATGTCTTTAAAAGTTAGGTGGTATTGAATTAAGATTTTTACAAAGTCTATAAAAGTTTTTTGGTATTCAAAAAGTCATAGATTTTTCAGATTTCTATCAAATAGTAGAGTTTAACAGACTTTAGAAGAAAAATTATAACTATCAACCCTTATCCAAAGTCTGACCTTATCTCTAAAGACTTCTAAAGACTTCCAAATATTAAACACAGGTGGATAAAAGTAGTTATTAATGAGACTTTGTCTTTTAATGGGTCAAACTAATTATTTATTTTATATGGGCTAATAAGTATTAATATGTGATGGATAAATTAATTTGATAAAATTTGGGCCTTAAAAAGGATTTAATTTATATGTGGATCATAAAATTAAATCATATTATAATAAGAGAATTAACAAGATATATTAATAAGTAAAAAAATAACTAAAGACCTAATATGTCTCGCGGTACGTAATCGAGAGAAGAGGGAAAATGCACAGTAAATTAGCAAGGAAGAAAACGACAGTTCGAAAGCTTCCAATACAAAGAGAAAAGAAATTTATTTAATAAAGGTGAAACTCTTAGATCAATTGTAAAGATTATGTATGTATATATGTTTAAAGCTTTTGTCTTATTATTAATTATACTGCATGATTTGGTAAAAAGAGAGATTATGTATATATGTATATATATATATGAGAAATCATCTGTGTCAAACGTTTGCTACGGACATTGTTCAGCAAACAAGCTCCCATCCGTTGATCTAGATATTTAATGGCTTAGATTGGTTAAAAATTCTACATGCCGCTACAACTTGTAGCGACAGACCCACTTTTTTTTGTCCTTGGGCTTATTACATTCTCGCCCTTTACCATTTTAATATATATGCCGCCACAAATTTATAGCGACAGTGTGGGTCTCAAACCATATGGCTATAATGTAAAGATGAGTTTATTTTTAGGTATACATAATGTAAAAAATAAAAGATAATGTCTAAAGATACATAATGTAAAAATAAAAGATAATAATAAGATAAATTCAGAATAAAAGATAAATTTATTTTTATAAATACATAATGTAAAAATAAGAGAGTTTGAATAAAAGACAAATTTATCTTTTATTCAAACTTATCTTATTTTACATTATGTATTTATAAAAATAAATTTATCTTTTATTCAGATTTATCTTCTTATCATTAAACTGTATACCTAAAATAAACTCATCTTTACATTATAGCCATACGACTGAGATTCCACATCGCCGCCACAAACTGTACTGTTAGGCATATGTATTAAATGGTAGGGCAAGAATGTAATAAGTTTACACGACAAAAAGGAATGGATGCCGCTGCCATGTCGTAGTAAGCAGTGAAATTTTTGACCAATCTAAGCCATTAAATGTCTAGATCAATCTGATGTGAGCTTGTTTATTTAATAGTGGTCCGTAGCAAACGCTTACTAATTTAATGATTTATATATATATATATATATATATATATATATATATATATATATATATATATATATAGTAAAGCAATCAATATGGTATTGAATTACACGTTCACACAAGAGTGTAAATTTCGTTTTCTGCGAAGAAAAAAAATTGAAATCATGGAGTCAATAATTAAATGATCAGAAGCCATGTAATAAATATATTATAATATATATGTATTCTAATGCTTAGATAAAATAATATTGTCAGAACTTGAATTTTTTGTATAATATTTTTGTACACAAGGGCTAATTAACAATTAATATAAGTTACAAGATATATTAGAAGTATACAAAAGTCTATCACAGTCTTGATAAAAAGTTTATAAAAGTCTGTTACTTATTTCATGGAGTTTATAAAAGTCATTTTAAAAAAGTTTTTAAAGTCTTTAAAAGTCATTAAAATTCAGACTCTACAAAGTTTGTTACTTAAAAAAATTCTTTAAAAATCTTAGTTGAATACACCCCCGCCCCCCTAAAAGAACTGTTTTGCTCATTATCTCACTAATTAATTCCTTTATTACGTATATTTTTGTTCCATTATATTCAACTGTTTATTTCCTTGTTGAGCAAGCTTTTGTTCACCCTTGCATTGAATATAATATTTTCGATTAAAAACCGAGTCTTGATGTAATGCTCTGCGAAGATAAAGGAAAATGCAAAGTTGCAGAATAATTTGTTATTAAGCATTTATGCTTAAATGAACATAAGTAGTTATTGTAATAAAAACCTTTAGTGTTATGTGCTGTAATATTATTTGGTATTAAAGTTATGTAAATGTCTATAGAACCTCAGATTTAAGTAAGATAATATGTAATCTAAGACATGTTTAAATTAGTAATATGTTGGGATGTATGGATATGATAGTATCGTGAGCACCAAACCTGAGGTAAAGGTAACCCGGATTTGGGGATGTCACAGCTCCTCTCTTTCTTCTATATCCGAACCTCTATCTCTTTCTCTCTATTTTCTCTTTCTTTTCTTTTCTTTTGCTCTCTCTTTTGCTTATAAAAATGAAATGAATAAAATGGCTAAATCACTATAAGAAAAAGGCTTATTAGCGACCGCCTACCTGCGACCGAATACAATCGCAGATAAGTGTCTACGACCGACTCCGGTCACAGATAGAGGTTTCATGTATTCTGGACGCTGACTGTACATCGACGACCAATGTTAACGACCAAAATGTCAACGACCGACATATAGCGACCGATGTCGTTGCTCAGCTGAGTCACCGTGAGTGAGTCGAGGTCTCATTGGTGGACGTATTTCACGTGTCGGTGACCACCACGGTCATTTGAGATCCTCAAGTCACCCATGATCACGATACGTAATAGCGATAAATGCTGCGATGGCCGTTAACTTTAAATTTTTTAAAAAATTGTCTATTTTATGGATTTCCCAAAACTCTATACCAATTTTATATCTCAACACACATCCGTATGTATAAATCACCAAAACTATACAAACTAAATGATCCACGTCATAAAATCGTAAATTACGTGAGATGCCATTCGCAAGAATTACTCATATTCGGAAGTGATTCACCACTTTTCTAAATTTCGATTTCACTCCCCTATCCCTATTTCTCAAACAAATAATATGTCAAAGTTCGAAAAAATCGAAAATACAAAAACGTTTTTTAGCGTGAATAGTGATTTTACGCCTTTTCTAATAAAAAAACTATTTTTATTGGAGATTTCGTCTCCTTTTTCCAAATAAATGCTATGCCGTAATTCGAAAAGTTCAAAAAAAATGAAAAAGCGTTTTCTGCATTTTATGAATAGTGATTTAGCGTTTTTCTCAAAAATAATTATTTCCCCCCAAAATTTTTTAACACTCTTAAATAATCACGTAACACGTAAACAGTGACGCCCCCAAAATAGGTATACATCACCTATTCTGAGTTTTCAAATACATGGTACAGAATACAAATACAACTTAATTATACAACTGTCGTGTAAAGTACGACAAAACATAAGCTGTGAGTTTGAATACAAATATTATCGTCTAGACAATATTCAAACTAAAATTCAATATTATTTTATTTTCCACTATTTCACTGAATAGTGAGGACTACTAATGCTATCATCTGGTCCGTCACTCCATTCCCCGACTAGTCCCTGCTACGTTCTCATTTCCTAAAGAGAACAATAAAAGTAAAAGGGTGAGCTCAATTAGCCCAGTAGGAAATATTATGACTAAGATAATGCAGAATATATTATCGTTAGCCTTCAACAGTGTTAAACTGATACAATATAACAACCATCAAGTTTAACTGCAGCGGAACAAGCAATCCATTAGAAGAGTCAAGTAAAATATAAAATCTACTATCTTCTATGATTTAAAAAGTTTTTCACCAACTTTATAGCTGAAACTCAGCTTAATAAATAATCCACATCATTAAACCATCCCTGCACTACAGGCCAAGGATATTCTTTAGTATCACGACCACAAATTATCCATGCATTACGGGCCAAAGATAATCTTGCTTTCATCAACGGTCCTGATCATGCCATAAAATAATTCATCTTTGCACCCTTGGCCGAAGAGAATCCATAGCCATAATCATACCAAAAACTGTCCATCAATGCACTAGGGGCCAATGAGAACTTTTTCCACATCATTTGTAACATTACGGTCATGATTACACCGAATAATCCCTGGTCATAATCATACCAAGTCCATCTATGCACTACAGGCAACAGATGACTTTCAACAAAATATAACCATGAGGATGATGACAATGACATAATAATTCAATAAAACAAGTTCAAGAATTAATTTATCCAGGAATCAATAACGTCCAAATTGTCAACATGATACTGCTTTGTGGAGTAAAATTCAAGAATGCTCAAAAGAATATTTCCATAAAAAGATACTGGATGAAGCGCAAATATCAAAGATATTCCACTAATTTCATGGATTATAGAAGTCAAAACTTTAACCAACTGAGTATAATAAAGAATGGAATAACAAAAGAAATCATCATACATGCGATAGGAAGCATGCATGGATATTCCAATGTAATAATAAAAGGCGGAATCAGTCCGCCAGTAAAACGCATGCATGTGATATTCCAGAATAATAAAAAAGCGGAACCGTGTCCGCGTAGAACGCATGCATGTGATATTCCAAGAATAATAAAAGCGGAACCGAGTCCCAAGCGTAGAACGCATGCATGTGGATATTCAAGCGAGAATAATAAGGAATGAAATAATAGAAGAATTTCACCAAGTATGCGGTGCAGATTAGATGAGCAAAGTTATTCCAACATAATAACAAAGAATGGAATAATGAAGTTCTCTTCATGAAGACGAAAGAAAGAAATAATACCCCTTTCGAATACAACAAATAATATTCCCTACCTTAAAAAGAAGAGTACTGGATATAGGAGTAATGAAATAGCAGAATACTTTTCTTCTTTCTCTCTATAATTTTTCTCTATAATAATTGCTCTAAAGCTTTTGTGAATTGGTGAGAAATGAAGGAAGAATGTGCTTCTATTTATGGGAAAATATAGTTTCGATAATTGCACGTTTTGGGGCTCGAAATATTATAGTATAATATCTTCCTCTTTTTCTTCATTTTTAATTTAGTCCTGCAAGTATTATCAATCTTGCACCAACTCTCCTAATAATAACAAGAATGTGAAACAATAGTATACACATGTGAACAAATAGTTATAATCATATGAAATAATAGCAATCAATTGCTCATTTATCCGGTTAAATACCCGATTGGTCAATATAACCTCCAGACATCAATTATCATCGAAATAAATGTCAATTTCCACTAACACTAATAATCTCAATACAATGGAACAATCAATTTCATCTTTAATCAACACAACTTATTCATCATTAATATTATAACTCACAATATTTAACAACCAGGTCGTTCCCAGGAAAGAGGGGGCTTTTCGATAAGAATTTCTTCTTATTGGCGCGCAATTAGGTGACCAAACCTCTCCTTGACAGAACTTCTAGACATTGTCAATATTGCAAAATAATATGAATAACTTTGTCGTCTCAATTATTGATTTAATAACAATAAATATTATGCAGATGATACTGTGACAATAATTGAATCAATAATATGAGAGATATGATGCATCAATTCATCGTAGCAATAATTGAGTATAAGCGAGTGACTTTTATGTAAGCATCAATAATCAATACCATGTGCTACTATGCAACCACGTGTATTACTGTACTTTTACTACCGGGTAGTTCAACAGTTTTAACGGTAACACGTAATCACGTAACACGTAAACTAGGTCATTAATTAACCTAAATCACATAATACATAATAATATTAATAATTTTTTATTTTATTAAATATTCACAATAAAAACCTATTACAAGGTCATTCGATTTCTCGGGTGGTCTCGAGTCACGTAAGAAACATGTTTAACCCAATGCAACAATTCCCAGAAAAAAGAAATCTCAGCCACCAAATTAGAAGAAATCACTAACTGGTTTCTTACTTATCTAGAAAGTGTTGTCACGCAAGGTGATCAACTAGTTTATACATACACTATCTAAATATACATGTATATTACAACTAAAGTTACAAAATTGAAAGCATGAAGCACATGAAGCCTCTTTCGTCCATTGGTACAGATTTCTAGAGATTTTATATAGTCATAAGACAATTAGTAATATAATTTAAGAAGGAAAAAAATTTCTCACGAAAATCGTCTTACGCAAGCGATCTCAAACATACCCTTAACTGAAGTAACATGTTTAACAAGGCGGAAGGCAAGTAATCAAGCCGTCAACAGATGAGACATGTTTAACCAATGTCACATCCAACAGAGGATGCGTGTTTTACTAATGCGGCATTGCCCAGGAAACAGAAACCAGCAAACATAGGAAACATGTAAAACAATGCCCAGGAAAAGGAAAGTGAAGCAACTGGGTTATTGCCTATACAAACTGCTTTTTTCTAAATATCTAATAAAATACAAATGATTTTGAATTTCATTTCACTCAATAAATCATCCTGACCATTCAAAGTTTGAGATAAATCACATTGTTTCATATACGGTCATGGGATGCATGGGACCCAAATTTAAGATATATATAAAACAGCAGATAACACATATATATTAGAAAAGATATATCGTAGCCATATTAATTAAAAGATATTCTCTAGCTATATCAGTTTCCATAAAAGACTGTGACACGTAATGGGTCACCATACAAAGCAATAGATTATATTATTTAATCAACCCATCAGCCCAAAATATAATCCATGCAATCCATTAAATAACCAACAAGCATAGACAAATTGCATCAACATATATTAAACTGGTTATTAATTATTTTCAACACACCATTACAAAGTTAATTTCAGCCCATTTAATAACTCATACTTTAGCATATTGTCATCATTAAAATTACAAAATATAAAAACCAACAGAAATTGATGACATATGAGTTTGTAAGGAATTGAGATATTCTTGATATTCCGGTATGTAATCCATTTGTAGTTGTACTAATATATCCTCTCAAAGTGTGAGCTAATATAAAAAAATAAAAAATATTGTGGTATGATTAGTAATAAATCTAATATTTTGTTAGATATATATGAACGGATTGTTATTTTAGTAGGGTTATTAATTTAAATTTAAATAATTGCTTTACCTTAATGAAAATAAAGTTCTTTTTAGGATGACGTTTTCTTATGGCTCAACTTTTCTTATTAATTTTGCTGAATTGTTGTGCAAATTTTTTTCTCTACATTTGCAAATGTAAAATTATATTGATTGTCAAACAACCCAAAAATAATAAAAACCCTATATTAAACAATCTCGTGCTTGGCATGGGCTTTTGAGCTAGTTGTTATATAAATCAAATGCATGCCCAGCGAGTTAGCCATATGTCAAGGTTTGAAAAATTCCCTTGGTCCACTTTTTGCTTGAAATACTATTGAGTCCTTCAAGTGCCCAATTTTATTCAACAATATGTCAAAGTTTGAAAAATTCCCTTGGTCCACTTTGCTTGAAATACTATTTCTATTGTAGCAAGTAGCAACCTAGTTTGAATGTTCAAAGGGACCAGATTGTTTTGAAGTTTCCTCGAGAGGCAGCTCCACCTAAAAAGTTCTTCTTGTTTTAATTTAATACTCGAAAGTTGGCTAATCCGTTCAAGTATAAAATGGCAATATCTTCAACAAAAACAAGTACACAGAATTTCTGAATCAATTGGTTTAACAAATAGTATAATGGAGTTCCAATATTCCCTCTTCTCTATCATCAGTACTTCCCTAGCCAGCATCCTCTTTTTAATTTTGTTGATCAGTAAGTTATTGAAAAGATCCTCGCAAGCAGCTCATAAACTTCCCCCAGGGCCATGGAAGCTACCTCTGATCGGAAATTTGATGCAAGTGGCTACTTCAAATCCGATACCGCATCGCGGTCTCCTTGAATTGTCAAGGAAACATGGACCTCTCATGCATCTACAACTTGGTAAAATTCCTGCTATTGTTGTCTCATCGCCTCGAGTCGCCAAAGAGGTACTAAAAACCCATGATCTTGCCTTCGCGGACAGGCCCGATATGCTACTTGGCAAGATAATGTTGGCCAACAGTAGAGACATTGTTTTGGCTCCCTATGGTGATTACTGGAGGCAAATGCGTAAAATATCCACATCGGAACTCCTGAGTGCCAATAAAGTCCGGTCCTTCCGCAATGTTAGAGAGGAGGAGTCTTGGCAACTCATTGACTCCATCCGATCGTCGTTAGGATCACCTATCAATTATAGTACCAAGGTAACCGGAATGGCAAATGCCATAATTTGTAGGGCGACAATTGGAAAGAAATGCAAGTATCAAGATGAACTCATTGAGGTGGTTGAAGATATAGCCTATTGGGGTTCCGGATTTTTTATGGCTGATTTATTTCCTAAATTGAAATTTCTTGAATACATCACTGGAATGAGGCCTAAGTTGGAGGGCATGAGGCGGAAGCTTGACCATATCTTTGGGCATATCATCAATGAGCATAGAGAAAAGTTGGCAACCAGAAAGGAACAAAATATACACGATGCAGATGAAGATCTAATTGACGTTCTTTTAAGAATCAACGAGAGTCAACGCCTTGAGTTTCCCATCACGTCCAACGACATCCAAGGCATCACTTTGGTAAGCATTCATTCGTTCATCAAATTATATTTCTATTGTTTCTAATATCGTAGAACTAGCTTGTGGTAAATCACGTAGAGAAGTTGGTGTTTTTTTCTTCACAATACAATAAATAACAGAAAACCTTTCACATGAAATTTGCCAGGATATGTTCACGGCCGGAACTGATAGTACTTCAGCTACACTTCAATGGATAATGTCGGAGTTGATGAGAAATCCTAGAGTGATGGAGAAGGCACAAGCGGAAGTGAGACAAGCCCTCAAGGGAAAGACAATAATATATGAAGCTGATATCCAAGGATTGGGTTACCTAAAGCTGGTGGTCAAAGAAACTCTACGCTTGCATGCACCCGTGCCCTTGTTAGTCCCTAGAGAATGCAGGAAGCAGTGTGAGATTGATGGATACACTATACCTGTAGGAACTAAAGTCATTGTGAACGCCTGGGCAATTGCAAGGGATCCGGAACACTGGGTAGATGCTGATAGTTTCATACCCGAGAGATTCGAAAATGGCTCCATGGATTACATTGGAACTAACTTCGAGTATATCCCGTTTGGTGCGGGAAGGAGAGTATGTGCTGGCATCGCATTTGCTGCCGCAACTATTGAGCTTCCATTGGCTCAACTACTCTACTACTTCGACTGGAAACTCCCCAATGATATGAAGCCAGAAGATGTAGACATGGAAGAATCCAATGGTGCCACTGCTACAAGAAAAAATAACTTGATTTTGATTCCCACTTTACACTCTCCAAGCCTGGAGTTAAAGTGAACATTCAACATGCAAACATGATCGAATGCAAGAGAAAATTCCGCTTCATTTACTTAAAGCCCTGGTTTAGAATAACAGTATAAAGGATTAGCCTAGACATTGTTTTTATCGATTTTTCTTTTTTTTCTTTTTTTTCTTTTTTTTTTGGATTTATTTGTATAAATTTATTATTATACCCTTGTTTCCCAATCAAATATTAAATTTTTATTCGAAATTGTCTCCATGGTTTCCACTGCCTCTGACCGCTGACATTCGCCGCAGAGGTCTTATTAAAACAACCTCCCAAATGCCTAAGCAAATAAAGATAACCAATGGACTCTTTTGACTCTTGGAAACTAAAAACTATCACATATAATTAACTACAACAAAGTTTGGGTACTGTAAATTTCAAAATCAATGTCTTTATTGTTACTTTTTTAAATATAAAAAAATAATAATCCTGTCAGTTGTCACGCTTTTTGTCTATTAAGTATTAATTTTGTCACCTATGAGGCATATTCTTGTAGTGGTACTTTCTCAAATAGGTCGTCCTATTGCATTTTTAAAAAAGAAACTTAATGATTCCACGCAAAAGTGATCCACTTATGAGCATGAGTTGTAATTTTTCTTGCATTGAAGACTTAGTTTGTAGTTGTAAACCATTTGGTAACTAATAATATTCTATTAATTTATGGTGCAAAATTATCTTTATTAAGAATATTTTCTGTTTGTGTTTATGACTTTAAAGTTTTATAAATATGGCACATACTCCACACAGAGATCGTGGTGGTCGTGGGGGTCGTGGTAGTGATGAGTGGGATAGAAATTTAGATACAATAACATCTTACTGTTTTTTTTATATTATCTTCAGGATATTCATTTAAATTTATTCATATATTGCAGTGCATAGGTGATCGGTGTAGGACTAACACGTGACTTGCTAAGGAATCCACCCTAAGCGCCTCATATATATAAATATGTACCGTGTTGGGAGTAACAGGTTATTTTAGATTATGTTTGAAGCATTTAACATTTGTTTTATATAAAATGATGCATGTATATATAATTTAGAATTTTCAAATGTATTAATTTCAAGTGTAGTATTATAGGCGCTACTCCTCGTAACACGTTGCTTGGGATCGTGCCGCAACTGATTCTCAAACACTTGGATTAGATGGGCGGATGTGGACGAGCGCACACGCCAACTTATTATAGATGAGTTTCGGGTAAGATGGTATGTGAGTTTCGGGTAAGATGGTATTCATATGTTACTTTATGTCATTTTCATGTTATATTTTATCATTCACATTTAACTTTATGTTATTTATCAATATTGTAATGTGTTTTGTGCAGCGCTACTACCGATTTGAGGACGGGAAAGAAGCTCATGGTATGACTGTTCTGATGCAATATTTAGAGACTAACTAACATATGTGGGTCTACGACTATTAAAAGAAGGCGCATAACAAGATGAAAGACAGACAAACACATAGAGATGTACGTCCTGATTTTATTGGCACTGAGGTTTGGGAGCGAATGTGAAGCATTTGGGAGGGCTCCCATTTTAAAAAGAATTCGACACCATACAACAACCAGATCGTAGAGTCGTGTACCCCACTGCACAGGGTCTCAGTCTTACGACCTATTCAAGGAGAGACTTAACCTTAAGCACCCACCTTCCTGCAAAAAAGTTTTGGTGACATGTCCACCATAAGAAAGGTGACAGCTAGTTATATCTCACATAAGAAATGGGCAATAGCTGTAAGTAATTTTAAATTTTATTTTGTTTGTATTTTTAATTCATGGAATTAGTATTCATATTATTTAATATTATATTTTCTTTCAAATCTCTATGTTTTTATGTTAGAATAGGTTTTCTCGACTTATTAGGGATCAGTCTACTCTGAGAGATGTTAGTGGCTAGTATGATACCGACCTAGATCCCTCGACGCGTGAAGATGAGGAGACTACCAAAATTTGGGCATCCGAGATGGAAGAATTGTCTCAAATCTGTAAGAATCTGTCTCAAAATTGATTTAGTCCGTCTCAAAATCCGTATCTAAAAAAATTTAGATACAAAAATGCATATCAAATCCGTCTCACAATATTAGATACAGAAACTATCTGTCTCAAAAACTTACCCATGGGAAGCTATCTTCTAAAAACGATTTTGCCGGTTTGGAAATAATTGGCGTCCTTTTTTAGTACATGTAATTTGAGACAGAAAAGACCGTCTCCAATCTGTTTCAAAATTGGCAACAACTAATCTTCTTGTACATTTTGAGACAGACACCATCCGTCTCAATTCCTTTTCAACTTGGGCGCCAATATCATTTTAGTGCGCATATTTTGAGACGGAAACTAGTCGTCTCAAAATCTGTGTCAATTTTGGCACCAATATCACACATTCTTTGAGACGGAAAGAATCCGTCTCAATCTGTTTATTAATAAAAAATTACAAATATTTTCATAATTTAATTTCAAAATCTAAAAATAAATAAGTTCAAAATAATAATGATAATTACTAAAATATTATATATTGACAGTACTAGATAAGACATCTGTAAATGAGTACTGTTACAAACCATTAAATTATCAGTAACGCGTTCTAAAAACGGGTTTGTAATTGCAACTATACCAAACAAGATAATAACTACCATGATAGGACAAGAACTAGAAATTTCAAAGGATGTACAACTAATTTCAGTAGATCAATTTTTAAACTAATTTGTCAAACCTAAAATCAAAGACACTAATCAAGCATCATCATTCATCAACATCACTTCCAGCTGGGTGACCTTCCTAAATCCCAGAAGCTATGCCAGGGGGCTTATTAGAGGTCAATGTAGGGGCCAAGTAGTTTCAGCTAGAAGAAGGGGATGAACCTCATAGGGGTTAAATAGGAGCAATGATGAAGAACAACTATGGGTCTAGTAGACTGATTAGAAGAGAAGAAAAGCTCAGCCATATATGGCCAAACAAAATACCCGAAACCAGTCACCTGTAGCAAAGTACTGAGGTTCTTAAAGATAGTAACAGTTAGAGTGAAAGAGAGAGCTTCGGCTAAGATAAGGCAGAGGAGAAGTAGCAGTTAAGGCAGACAATTTTTCCTCTTACCAACCGAGTCAACTATCACTTTCAAATTAAAGAAAAGTTAATGTTAAACTACCCCCTTTTTTATTTAAAGCTGGTATATGGCTGTTATATGGATTTGTTGACTGTTATGTTGATTTTGTCTGCTATGTCAACTGTTAGAAAGTTTAAGTGTTGCTGTGATTATTGCTTTGTATAGATTGAGGCATTACATGAAGACCTTAATAAATCAAAAGCCAAAAGGCTGGGGAAAGTAGATAGGAAACTAGTTGTTCTATGTAAACAAAACTAATGCTCACCAACTGTTTGATAAAATGCTAATGTAAGGACTGTTTTAGTGTCAAGACATACTAGCTATGAATTTAAGTCCAAATCATGTCTACTTGCTCATATGTTGAGATGAATGCCTCAAATATGTTTCTATGCTTAAATATACCATGTTGTAGTATAACTTACATGTTATGATAGTTTTATATATGAAAAGAACTCATTTTAAATAGTAGAGTACCTTACTCCACGATCGTAGAGTGCAACTCCATGATCATAGAGCTCAACTAAAGAATCATTTGTAGACCCCCAGTTTGAATCTCAAATTTGAATACTGTAAGTTGATATTTCCAAACCAATGAAAGAAGAACTAAATACCTGATAGTGTGGTCAATATCCCTGTCTAATTTGGATAACTATTGGAGCAAGATAGGCATTTGTAAAAATCCCCAAAGTAGCCGAGAAAATCATATTCTATGTTTTGAAAACTGTGTTGTAAGATGGGATTTTATTCCTGAAAATATCATGGCATGACTTTAGATAATGTGTGGGACATGTAATGACCCCAAAAGCCTATAGAAGACTATTTTAAAAAAACATTAGGCATTACATCAATGTATTCTAAAGCATGAATATAGTATATATAGTAATATATGATGAGATAATACTTAAGCTTTTGAATACTTGGGACAGTTATGGTAGAGTATAACTAATTAATATTTATAAAAACCTAGTAAGGACTGTTTTATTATTAGAAACTGAACTAACTTCGACAAGCATGCTAATGTATATGGTATTAAGTTTTAATGATGATTTATAGTTTGTTTTAGGGCTTAAAGGTCCCTTGAGTCCTGTGTTGGGACTATTTGTGAATAAATGTCAAAACAATGCTTAAAATCCTAGAATAAGAACTGTTATGGCCAATTTTAGCTAATGAGGTTATTAGACAGTATAATGTACTTACAATGTACCATGAATATCATTTAAAAGTTGTTCCTTAACTTAGTTGAGGTTCATAGTGAATGTTACTCAATTTTCATGTCTAAAACCATAAAAAGTTAGCTTTATAATAGCAATAAACACCAAAATAAAGCACCGCCATACCTGGGTCATATATGTAAGACCCCAACTTATTATAAATAAAATTGAATTTTCCTTATTCTAAATTAATAAGGGTTAATTTGATATAATTCTTTGGTTATGGGTGAAATATGCAAAGTTTACAAAATAAGCAAGTGGTTATAAAATATTCATTATTGTCGGGGAATATTCGTTTGGTCGTGGAATATTCTTTTTGTTCGGGAATCTCAAATGCAATGGCCTTGATCATTAGTGGGCCCCATAACGGAAAAGCGGTTGGATGAAAGAAAATGATGCCGGAGATTGAGTTTTATAAATAACGAAGTAAATTATTACCAGTTATTAACATTGGGTTACACGGTGGTTAAAATACGATATACGCGTGGTGGTTGCACAAAGAAGCACTGCAGTATTGCAGGTATTATTGAATTATTGATCCTTACGTAAGAAGGCCTTTACTCAATAATTATTCTGATGAATTCTTTATTCAATATTATATTTTATTGATTCAATAATTCTTTGCGTTGATATTTTGTATTCTTTGTTGTTTGATAATTGTCATTACACGTATTTTCCATTATCAAATAAATAATTCATATTATTTGAATAATATTATCGAGATAACATTATTGGCAATTTCTAGAAAGTTACATACAATGAGAGGTTTGGTCACCTAATTCAAGGCGTAGAGAAGGAGAAATCCTTGTTGAAAGCCCTCTTTCTCTGAAGCGGCACTGGTTGTCGATCTTGTGATTACGTAATATTATTTTGAATAATTAATTATTGATTATTATGATAAAGAAAATATTTATTTTATGTGGATATAGATGGAGAAAATCTTTAATGTGACAATTGTTGAAAATTAATATTTTATCTTTTACGATAAAATAATTCATTTAAATATATTATTTTAATAATATATTAACGGTGATATTTTATAATGAATGTGGGATATATGAGTATATGAGGAGGTAGAGTATTTATTCTTGATGAAAATTGATTATAGGCGTAAAATCGTCCAGTTTATGGATTTCGGTCCATTTGCATTTGGAATTTGGAAAAATTTTCTTTACGCAAAGTTGTAGAGAATGGAATTTCCCATGGAAAGTCGCGAGTTTTAATTTTTCGATAAACGAGCTATTTTCTCTGTAATTATTGAAGTTTCGGAAAATAAAATAATTTTTATTAAATTATATGGTGGGACCCACTTTGGTTGGTGTAATTAATCATGTGGGCTCTTTGGAAAATTTTGTTCCAAGTTGATGTGCTGGTCTTGGGCATGCGTAATTGGTTTTGAAAAAATAATAATAAATAATATTTTATTATTTAGTCTCGCTTCATGCGTTCTAACATTTTCCTATATAAATAGGGCTAAGTTAGAATTGAAAATCACACGTAAACTAAGTTTTCTCTTTCTCTCTCTATATTATCGAAGGCGTATTCTTGTGAGTATACTTTGAGTGTTGCTTTATCTGATGAAGGTTTACACAAGACCTTATACCAGAAATTCATCGATGAAATACGGTTATTTTGAGGTAAGGGTATTATTTTCTTCTTAAATGATATTTTTCTTCAATATCATTATCTTAGAAGTATTAGTGAACTTTTTATCAAATTTGGAACTTGTTGTGTCGGGGTTCTTATTCACGTATATCAAGACTTTATTCACGATATCTGACACTATTCACGAAATAACTTTACTATTCAAAAAAAAATTAAAAATTTTCTTTTGTCCAAAATATCTATTCGGATACTAGCTTTGATTGTATCCATGTTTTGATCATTCTTGAATTTTACACCAATATGATTATTTTGAAGTATTTTTGGACATGGGTAAAAAACAATATACGAATCCTTAATCCTTAATCCTTGTCATTTTGTTTCCTTTGGATTCGTTTCTTTAAAAATGTTTTTCATCATCCTCGGTCCTAAATGGTGATATAAATGAATATCTTTGGCATGTAGTGCAAAGATGAACGATTAATCGATGAATATCTTTGGCTTCTGTAGTGCAAAGATGAGCAGTGTTGAGATGAACATGACCATTTGGTGATATAAATGAATATCTTTGGCTGTAGTGCAAAGATGATTAAAGATGTATATTGATTGTTATTACGAGGATAAACTATTGATGATGGACTTTTAAACCTTAGAAGGCAGTGAGAATTCTTTCTCTCACGTGACTCTTCTAATGGATTCTTTATTTCATTGCATTTGTTGATCTAAAACTTGTTGTCTATTGTATTCTATTAGATTTTTCCCTGTTGAAGACTAACGATAATTTGTTGTATATTATCTTAGTCATAATATTCTTTCTTGGGCTAGTTGAGTTCACCCTTTTCCTTTTTGTTCCATTTTTCTTCTCGGGAGGTGAGAACATGGCGAGGATCTAGTCTGGGTATGGAGTAATGGTTCTAGGAAGATGTTTTTAATTTGTCCTCATTATTTACGTAAAATAGTGTATGAATAATTAATGAGGACTTATTTGGGTGTATATATTGTCAGAAGAACAATATTTGTATTCAAACTCACAACGGTTGTATTGTCGTATTCTACACAACATCTGTATTGTCAAAGTTGTAGTTTGCTTTCTATACCATGTATTTTGGCGACTCAGAATGGGTGTTGTATACCTATTTTGGGGGCGTCACAATATAGGCAAGTTTCAATAGTTATAATATAGCATAAGTAAACTAAACAAACTAAAGAAAACAAGCCTAAACTGTTTTGAGCCTTAGACTTGTTAAATATCACATTTTTAAGCCAAAAGAAGGTTGTTTTGGGTTATTAACACCTGAATATATAAGCATGTAATAAACTCATATAAAGATGCTAATGCATGCGTATAATGGTTTCCAGTCATTGGCAAGACCAAAACAAGCAAGAAAATCAAGTTAGAATCTATTTTCAAGCCTAAAGTGAGTTTTGATAGGTCAAAATTAGCTTAGATGAGTAAATAAAGTGAGGTGATGCTAAAAGTATCCTTAAGTAAATTAAATACACATGCCTAGACTATCCAAATAGCCAAAACTGGAAAAAAAATTAAAATAAAGGAGAAGTGTCAAAATTATTTTTTGTGAAAAAGTGTTAAACTGTCCAGTTTAAGCCACGGTTAAATTAAACTTAACTGAGAGGAATGAGGAACCTAAACCCTTAATAAAATACCTTGATATGTGGTCTATAGAAAAAATGTAAATTCAATTTTGCTACAGTTGGATAGAAGAGTGAAAGACAGTAGAGTAAAAATCGTAAAGTGAAGACAGTAGAGTGAAAGTTGGTAAACATCATAGTTCTAGGAATCAAATATATGGAAAAATACTATGGTGTAAGGTCTAAATGCTTGCACAAATTTGGAGTCCAAAGGTTTAGCACAAAAACTTATAAAAATCGCCAAACTATGTATGAAAATACACCTCTGCTGCAGAAATAGTAGAGTTGAAAGTGTGAAGACACCTATTTTGTCTTGTTGTGTTAAGAAACTTTATTTAGTTGTTTCAATGGACCAAAGATGGAATAAAATACTAAAATGTAAGGTCCAAAGGTTAGCCCAAACTTGGAAACTAATAGCCTAATATAAAAATCATTAAAGTAGCTTTTAAAATCAACAAAAATGCAATTTTGGCCAAGTAAGAAAAATAAAAGTAAAATTGACCCATTTGGGACCTATTTTTGGATTTCTTAACTTGATAGTTTTAAAGACCTAAAATATAAATTAAATACTTAGCTATGGGTTCTATAAGATCGCATAGATGGGAAACTAAAAAGGGTATTATAGAATTTATTAAAAATCTACAAAAGTACCTTAAAAACATATTTTTGTGTTATTGGGTTATGTTGTGAAAGTAAAGTTTAAAGCTTGTAAATGTCTTATCATGACTAAATGAGATAATAAAGATGTTTAATGATCTAAGATCTATATCATGACATATTTAGGGTGAATCAAGTATGATTTGGGATATATCAAAGCTATAAATGGGTTGTGTGCCTATGTGAACTATTTATAAGAATTAAAGTGCTATATATGTATACATCCTAATCTTTGAAAATGTATTGTGACAAGTTAAGTGCCTATGTGTGCTTAACTGTACTTACAAATAAAAGCTATCTACATGATTGGTTATTGTTATTAAGTAACATACATGATATTTATTAAATAATAACTACAATAACCATATATAGTGAAGCTATGTGTATCCATAAATATGGGCTATGTGCTATAAGATAACTAAGTAAGCCGATATTGTATATATGTAGGCTACTATGTGACAAGTCACTTTCTTTATTAAAAGGTTTAATCGATGCGAGAGGCAAGTACATCAACATTTCTTACTCAATATTAAGTTTATATTGCAAGAACATCAACATTTCTTACTCAATTAAGTTTATAATGCAAGTACATCAACCTTTCTTAGTCAAATAAATTTATGTTTCAAGTACTTAATTCAAAAGTTTATCGTTTCAAGTTATTGAAATTATTGAATTGCAATACTTTAGATTCAGTTTTTCTTACGATATTAAAAGCATATCGGTGGCATTATTTCGGCTAGACAAAAGTTGAGATTTATTGATATTTTTCATTCATGAAAATCTCACTTAATGTTCTCCAAACCATTTTGTTGTGGTGCTGACTCTTATATAATGTTGTGAACGAACAACCCTTGTATAGGGGCATATGATACCAGACATTATGATTCTGAAGGACATGTAATTTGTCATTAGACTGTTATGTTGTGCACAATATAGGGTACTTAGGCTAATCCCCTAAAGTACAAGTCTAGGATATATTTCAGTTGTAATAGTTGTTTATACCCATGAATTGCAGTTTTAGTACTGTCAATTCTAGTACAGAGTTCTAGTCATTTGACCTTACAACATGTTAAAGCCTGATTTTAAAACTCAAAGCTTTAAAGAACTGTTTTGCTCAGTATCTCATTAATTAATTCCTTTATTATGTATATTTTTTTCTATTATATTCAACTGTTTATTTCCTTGTTGAGCAAGCTTTTGCTCACCTTTATATTGAATATAATGTTTTCAATTAAAACGGAGCCCGCTGGTACGTCTGCGAAAGATAAAGGAAAAAGCAAAGTTGCAGAATAATTTGTTATTAAGCATTTGTGCTTAAATGAACTTAAGTAGTTATTGTAATAAATACCTTTAGTATTATGTGTTGTAATATTATTTGGTATTTAAGTTATGTAAATGTCTATAGAACCTGAGATTTAATTACGATAATATGCAATCTAAGACATGTTTAAATTAGTAATATGTTGGGATGTATGGATGTGATAGTATTGTGAGCACCAAACCTGAGGTAAAGTGTGAGACCCCAGATTTTATGAATAAAAATTTAATTTTCTCGAAATAATTTTTTGAATATTATGGTGTGGATTTGATATAATATTATAGTTGTGGGTAATATTTATAAATTTTGCAAAGTACGCAAGTTGTTATACAATATTTGATTGGTCGGGAAATATTCGATTTAACAGGAAATATTCGTACGACGGCACAATCATTAGTGGACCCCACAACAGAATTATTGTCGGATTGAGAAAATGACAAAAATATTTTATTGAAAATAACGACGGAAGTTTTACCATTAATACTGTTGAACTACTCGGTAGTAAAAGTACAGTAATACGCGTGGTTGCATAGTAGCACACGGTATTGATTATTGATGCTTATGTGATAAGTCACTCAGTTTTGTTTTATTGATATTATTAATGTAATAAAATAGAAAAACTTTTTATATAAAACAGAATACTTTTATAAAGTTATTCGTTTTATTATGCTAATAGTAAAATCTTTTTATATAAAACAGAATACTTTTATAAAGTTATCTGTTTTATTAAACAATAATTAGAATATATTATATTTTATTATGCATAGTATTTGCATAGTGCCTACATAGTGTTTGCATAGTAAAATCTTTTATAAAGTTATTCGTTTTATTAGATTATAAATAGAATATATTATATTTTATTTAAAAGATTTTGTTTTAAATATGGATCGTCAGATTAAAGTAAATCAATCTGGACCGTTCATGAGTTAGTTACAATGCAGTCCATTTTTCTATAAATAGAAGCTCATTCCTTCATTATTTCTTACGAATTCACTGAAACTCTAGAGAGAGAAACTATAGAGAGAAAGAAGAAAAGTGTTCTGCTACTTCACTACTTCTATATCTGTAACGACCCCAAAATCGGGACCATTTCCCTTCCCGATCTTGTGCGTTAATACTACCTTGTTATAGCTTTAAAACATTATTTAATGTTAAAATAGCTAAAAATGCAGAATAAATTTTAATTTTCTTCTTTATTCTTATTCATTCATTCCCTGAATCGCAACCTTTACAACTCTTCTTTATACTAAAATTATATTTATTCTCATTTCAGAATAAACATTCTTTATCTATTTAACATTTCAAACTATACATTACTGCCAATTATATTTAGCAACTATCAATCATAGCTTTATACCATTTCTAATTCAAAGAAATGTATTCATTTAAATCCATCATTCATCCTTCATCATCCGCAAAACAAAAATAATATTGCATAACGTCATTAACCTGCAAAAAGTTTGTGTTTGCAAGATTGAGCTCGACAGCCCAGCAAATTTAACAGTCTATCATGTTTCACATAGCACACAATTCCATATACACTACATTACCCTTAATATGCATATCCGCATGCAACATATATTCTTTACTATGCATATCCCACATGCATCAATAATTCCTTACAAAGCATACATTCATGCATTATACATTTTTAATTTATCGAGTTACATCATACAACATGTGTTATCACAAATCACATATAAATTGAGTTCCATAACCCAATTAACTGAGTCATATTTTGACTTTAACAATTCATAGAGCATGATATGTAATTTAGCACATAACCACATTCCATCCACAAACATAACAGAACTGAAAAACTTGCCTTAATTGAGGATTACCGCTATAGTTTACTTTAACTTCTTCTCACGAATCCTACACAATCGTGTTCACATACACGCATATTAGATAACCAATTATGTCACATGACCTGTGCATATTAAATAATCATATAAGTCATGATCATTAGTTACCTTAATCTATAATCTTTTATTCTTGTCTTATAATCATTCTCGGTTTCTTTAGAAACTTTATTTGTTTAAACCTTTTTATACATAATAAGGTTCTCTCATGACTTTAGTGTGTAAATACTTTACATCTCGAAACATAAACCACTTATATTTTATTTTAAGAATATTCCTCTCTTTTATAGTAAATTCAGAACTATATGGTTTATGAATAGTTTTTTACTGCACAAACATGGCTTAATACATCATTTCATTAATTTCGATAATTTTCATACCTTTTCGATAGCTCATGTGTTAAATCACGTTATCGCCTCGTACGCGAATGCTTCGCTTTATTTGTAGCTTAGCTTCGCATTATTCCCGCGAATAACTTACATTTTCGCTTCGCTTGTACTTTATATAGCATTATGTAATTTTGTGTTCAAAATCTCCGTTTCGAACACCAGACACCTTCGTTTTAACACTTCTATGTCCAATATAATTTTAAACGGGTTCGTGCATTTCATTTAGGTTTACACCCGCTTTGCATATTATTTCTCGGCTTACGTTTGCGTAAACATGTAAACTTATGTTTACATTACATGTTTATTGTTTTTCTTATGCTCAAGATGAGTTTTCATAGCATAAAGTTGTTATATTACATTTTTACTTCCATTTCGATGTCTTGCTACCTGCCAAATCATTAAAGCCAACCAAGAATCGCATCGCGGAATCAACTGGTCAAACAGCCCAACGCTGCTAGCAGCTGGGCCTCACGTGGCCCTGCATGGCTTAGCCGGGCTCGGCGTTGCCTGGGCAGTTCCCTTGCTTTGACACTCGTTTCACGAAGTTATATCTTTTAAACCACTCGTTCATATGCTTTGAATTTTGGATATGTTTTAGGTAGTATATCCATCTAATTATAAAATTATAATCCAAGCATTACAAGCAACCTAGACTGTCAAAACAACGAGCCAAAAATCAGTTGGGTGAACTACCCAACACTGTTGCCGCCAGACTGCACAGGCGCTTCTTTGGGCCTCGCGCGCCCAATTTGGGTTCTCGCCCCATAATGAAATGCTTAGTTTGCGCATTTTTAACTTTTCGCTCGTAGTTCGGATTGCTACCAATTTTTGATATATTGAAAACATCCTAGAAGACTATATTTAGAAAATATAAGCCACCCATTTCAGAAACTTTAAACAATCCAAACAAAGCTCCAAAAATGCTTTGTCATAACAGTTTTTAATTGTTTTCCAGCTTGACCCTGTTTCGCTAAAACTGTCGTAACTTTTTCGTTTCAAAACATTTTTGAGCGATTCCTGAGCTCGCGCGAAGCTAACTTCCGGGACTACAACTTTTATTCTTTGACCATTTTCAAATTCTAAACACAAAATTCCAGAAAATTCGTGTAAGGGCTGCTTCGAATCTGTTTTTCAGAATTTTGGCAGATTCTATGCGACTACTTTGAACGGTCATAACTCCTCGCTCCGAAGTCAAAATCAGTCCATTCTGGAGTCTATGGAAAGCTTATTCAGTGTACTACACATCCCCAAAAGCCCAGAATTTTCTGGAAAGTCTAGCTTGCCCCGAATATTTCTTTCAAGGTTAGCAGCCAAATTAGTTTTCGGTTTCTAATATGTTTTATTAAAATTTTCACTATAAATTCGTTTTAGAACCTTTTTGATTCATTCCGATTGGATTATTTCCATAATTCGTAGGAGCACAACCCACCATTACAAAACTTAAATTTTCAGTTCTATACCCTCATGAATTTTGGCTCAAGAACAGCCCCCAAAAACATTTTTAATTAGTTCGTTTTACATGTTTTACTAGGAAATCCGTTATGATTTCGTTACAAAGGATTTTTTCCCCGATCCAATTGAGTTGTGTTCATAACTCATAAGAGTACCACACATCATCCCGGAACTTAATTTTTCAGTTTTAGAGCACAACACAAATTGGTCCAAAACAGTCCACTAGTTGTCCAATTCATATAACCTTATTTCTAAACCATTTCTAATTCAGTTAAGCCACTTGGGACGCATCATATTTTATAAACATAAACTACCTTGCTCACGGTAACAAGAAGTTTTCAGTTTTAAAGCTTTGCAACCTCTAAGAGGAATTTCATCAAACACATCATGTTCGATAGTTTTAAAGTCGGAACTCACTCATAGGCATTTAAGGAGGGTTAAGTCCATTTTTTTTCACCCTTATCTCTCCAAGTGCCCTGCACAAAGCCTCCTTAACAGATCCCAACAATTCCACTCAATTACACAATAAGTATAGTAATTCAACCATAAATTAACTAATTCACTATGAACATAACAAAAGTTCATTGTTACCATATAGCCTCTTGAATAGCTTGCAATAGATAGTTATATCGTCTCCTTGTTGTTTTCAATTCTTCAAATCTCAAGTTTATGGCTTCATCATCTTCATGAACTTAATGGTTGCAACCGAACTCAAGAGAGCTTGAAGACTTGGGAATATAATTGCTTAGTAATAGAGAGAGAAGAAAATTTGGAACGGATAGAAGGGCCAGGGAAGTTTTTTTTTTCTTTCTTTTTAGGTCTGATCAAAGACAGGGAATGGAGAAGGCGTATGTGAGTTGATACTTGTTTTTGGATGATATGTTTCTTAGCCTATCTTATTCATCAGATAAAGGATTAGTGTCCTAATGTTAATGTGATAACATGACACCTCCTACTTCACTCACTGATTCAGCAAGATGAATATTTTTTTTTTATTAAATGCCCACATACTTGGTCAACTTTTGAATTCTTATTAGTTTTGAATTATTATTCTTCTGCATTCCCATTTAAACATATATTATACCTTCTGTACATAACGAAATTTTAAAAATTAAAATAAAATACCCATAAATCTTTTTCTATAAAAAATGGAGATTATACATTAAATAAAAATAATTTATTTAATGTAAATCATTTAATTAAAATAATTTAATGCATTCTTTTCAACAGATACAAAATATTTGGTATATTTAAATTTAATATACTTTGTCCACTTATTTGCCATATTTAATGCATACAATAATTTTGTATCATTAAATTTAACTACATCTTTCCCTTTCATAATTTGCTCCTCCACATATAATAAATATATACTCCCTTATGCAATATAATATCACATAATATATCATCTAATAAGAATTCTATTTGTTTAATTCTTATTTTAATATCTCTCAAAAATTTGGGTTATCACAATATCCAGTACTCTTCTTTCTAAGGTAGGGAATATTATTTGTTATACTCGTAAGGGGTATTCTTTCTTTCTTATTCATGAAAAGAACTTCTGTTATATATTCCATTCTTTATTATTCCATTGGAATAACTCAGATATCTGTGGGCTACCCTATACTTGGTGAAATTCTTCTGTTATTCCATTCTTTATTATTATGTTGGAATAACTTTGTCCATGCAAATCTTGCATATATGATGAAATTCTTCTAATATTCTATTTTTTATTATTACATTGGAATATCCTCGTCTGCATGCGCTTTTACTTGGGACTGGTTCCGTTATTTATTATTCATTGGAATATCACGCCGGTGCGTATTACGCTTTGACCGATTCCGTTATTTAGTATTCATTGGAATAACCGCCTCATGCAAGTACCGCATGCATGGTGATTTTCATTGTTATTCCATTTTTTTTATTATTTTGGAACATCCTGTTGGTGCGAATTTACTTTGACACGGTTCCGTTATTATTATTCTGTTGGAATAACCTGTCTATGCGAAGTACCGCATGCATGGTGATTTCTTTTGTCATTCCATTCTTTATTATACTCAGTTGGTTAAAGTTTTGACTTCTATACTCCATGAAATTAGTGGAATATCCTTGATATTTTCGCTTCATCAAGTATCTTTTCATGGAAATATTCTTCTGAGCATTCTTGAATTTTACTCTACAAAGAAGTATCATGTTGACAATTTGGACGTTATTGGTTCCTGGATAAATTAACTCTTGAACTTGTTTTATTGAATTCTTATATTATTGTCATCATCCTCATGTTTATATTATGTTGAAAGTCATCTCGTGGGTGGTGCATAGATGGACTTGATATGATTATGACCGAGGATTATTCGGTATAATCATGACCGTAATGTTACAAATGATGTGGAAAAAGTCCTTATCGCCCGTAGTGCATTGATGGACGATTTTTGGTATGATTATGGCTATGGATTCTCTTCGCCAAGGGTGCAAAGATGAATTGTTTTATGGCATGATCATGTAGTTGATGAAAACACGATTATCTTTGCCGTAAGTAGTGCATGGATAATTCGTGGTCATGATACCAAAGAATATCCTTGGTAGTAGATAGCAGGGTGATTCGATGATGTGGATTATTTATTAAAATTTGATTCTGCCGATAAAAGTGATGAAAAACCTTTTAAATCATAGAAGATAGTAGATTTTATTCTCTACTTGACTCTTCTAATGGATTGCTTGTTCCACCGCTAGATTAAACTTGATGTTTGTTATATTTTATCGGTTTAACACCGTTGAAGGCTAACGATAAATTATTCTCGCATTATCTTAGTCATAATATTTCTTCTTGGGCTAGTTGAGCTCACCCTTTTTGCTTTCATTGTTTCTTCGTGAAATGAGAACGTAGCAGGGACTAGTCGGGGAACAGAGTGATGGTCCTAGATGGTGCATTAGTAGTCCTCACTATTCTGTGAAATAGTGTGATAATAAATGTAATAAGGACTCCATTGAGTTTGTATATTGTCTAGATGACAATATTTGTATTAAAACTCACAACATATGTTTAGTCGTATTTTACACGACTGTTGTATAATTAAGTTGTATTCGAATTTTGTACCATGTATTTGGCGACTCAAGATGGGTGATGTATACCTATTTTGGGGGCGTCACATAAAGGTAACCCGGATTTGGGGGCGTTACAGCTCCTCTCTTTCTTCTATATCTGAACCTCTATGATCTCTTTCTCTCTATTTTCTCTCTTTTCTTTTCTTTTGCTCTTTCTTTTGCTTATGAAAATGAAATGAATAAAATGGCTAAATCACTACAAGAAAAAGGCTTATTAGCGACCGCCCATCAGCAACCAAATAAAATCGCAGATAAGTATCTGCGACTTACTTCGGTCACAGATAAAGGTCGCATGTATTCTGGACGCTGACTGTACATCGGCGACCAATGTTAATGACCGGAATGTCAGCAATCGACATATAGCGACCGATGTCGTCGCTAAGCTGAGTCGCCGTGAGTCAGGTCTCATTGGTGACGAGTTTATGTGTCGTAGAACCACCACGGGCCACCTTGATATTCTCAAGTCACTGCGATTGGTCACGATATCGATAATAGCGATAAAATCTACGGTCGTTGATTCATAAATTTTAAAAAAATAGCCTATTTTATGGATTTCTCAAAAAATCTATACCTGTTTTATATCTTAACATACATCAGTATATATAAAATCATCAAAACTATACAAACTAATCGATCCAGGTGCATAAAACTGCCACAATAAACAAACCGAGCGACTAAAATTTATATACAATTTATGTATTGAATCTAAAACTATAATTAACTCCATTGCCTATGACATCAAACAACTTAAAAACCAAACGATTAGTCGTAGTGAAAGGGAATATTTGAATCTAAAGTTTTTTTGTTTTCTTTCTAGATATATATAGCATCAACAACTACTCTTAGCAATCATATTTATAAACCTTCTGCTGCAAAGAAAAACTCTTCCTGAAGAAAAGATATAATAGAAGAACCATAAGTAACTAAACATAAAGCTAAATTCATGACAAAATTACATCGACATCATCATCATGATGTTGTGTTAACGTTACTCTCGCAACTATATAAGCTAATGTCCGCCAAATGTAAGAAGTAGATTACGATCTTTATAGTAGGTCGTCGTCGATAAAGGTTGTCCCCAATACTCCTTTAAAAGTGTAAGCTAGTTATGGCCCACCTCTCCATGAAATCGGGAAACATCATCGGTTTTATAGTCCTAGGCCTTTAAGTTGTTACTCCATGTTTTTGCAAAATCAACTACCATAGAGTGAAGTGTTGTCAACCGAGACATTTTTTACTTATAGTCTTATCTTACTCAAAGTCTGCATGTACTAAATGTGCATTAGAGATTGTACCCAAGGTATCATTGATAAGATAATTAATCAAAAAAGAATCACAATATTTCCTGCAAACTCAGACTTATTGGGAAAAATATGAAAGACAAAGGAAGAGTTACAGGAAATTCAACAATTTTCAATAAGTAGTTCACCATATTGTACTTCCTCTTGAATTCCAAGAATAAAATGGTTAATTCCCGAAAAACGTGGCTCACTGTTTAACCACTTTGTTCAAGAATTCAAGAGGAAGTACAGTTGAATTAATTGAACCACTTATTGGGAACTGTTGAATTTCATGCAACTCTCCCTTTGTCTCTCATATTTCCTAATAATTCTTATATTGCAAGAAATAAAAAAGTTCTTTGTTGAATAATTATCTGATCAATGATACATTGGGTACAATCACTACTGCACATTTAGTACATGCAAACCTTGAGTTAGATAAGACTGAGTAAAAAATGTCTCAGTTGATAACCCTTCACTCTATGGCAGTTAATTTTGCAAAAACAGGAGTAATAGCTGAAAGGCCTAAGGCTTTAAAACCAAGGATGTTTCCCAATTTCATGGAGTGGTGGGAAAAACCAGCTTTTACGCTTCTCAATAAGTATTGGGGGAAAACTTTATCGTGCTAGTCTTGAATCTATAGTGAATGAGAAGTCGCAATCTGTTTGTTCCCAGAATATAATATCGCCAAGATATTTATATAAAATATTGAAAGATATATATGTTTATATACTCAAATGACAACGATTTAATTAAAAAAAGAATGACAATGATTTAATTAAAATAAATAAAAGAGAGAACATACTCTGCAATAACTCAACTGCAGCATCTTTAAGACCGACTCATTTTGAATATTTTGTGTGGGCCCATGTGCAAAATTAGGGTCCACATGACCTAATTAAATTTAATGCACAATTAGGGTTCCATGACCTCAATAAATGTGCAATTTAGGGTTCGTATAACCTAAGGTTCGGCCCCCTAGGGTTCGGCGCCCTATAGGGTTCGGCTCCTATAGGGTTCAGCCACCACCTAGGGGCTGTCTCCTTTAAAAAAAATTTAAAAAAATAATAATAATAATAGTGCTTAGGTTCGGCGCCCTATAGGGTTCGGCCCCTATAGGGTTCGTCCACCACCTAGGGGTTTGTTCCCACGCATACCTTTGAAGTCCTGTTGCTCTCCTAATCCACGGTTTCGGACGAATGCTCCTTCACCGCGAAAATTATAACCTTTTTCTGAGGAATTCCGAGAAAAAAACCAAGATATGGTGATAGGGCTCGGAAAACAGAAGAAGGTCTACAATTACCTGAAAAAAAAAGAAAAAAATATATAGAGGAAACAATTATGAGAAATTGGCTAACGAAGACTCCAATAAAGGTTGCACCCCTAATGGTGGTCTTGGGCTATTACCTGGTGACAAATACCGTAAGGATGTCCGTGATAGTGAGACTGGTTAATATGGATGCAACTGTGATATGAATACACAACTGTCGAAGAACTGAAGAAGGCTCTTGGAATCCCAATAACCCAACACAGTTTTCGGATTCTAGGGGTTCTGCCACGCGTCGTTGGAGTAAGCGCCCATCTGTCTTTCTCCCCTCTACAATCAATCAATCAATTCCGTATTCTTCGTGGATTTCTCTCCTCCTCAGCCAACACGAAACCCTAAACAAGCAAGGCGCGATTTCCTTGCCCACATTTATTTGGCGACTCTGTTGGGGAGGTGTAGAAGTGAAGGGTATGCCCACAACTCAAAGTGGGAGAACTACAGGAAGAGCTACTTCACCAACAAATAGCATTACCTCACCGGATCCAGTTCCAAGACAAGTAACTCAAGCATTCCAAGGCGCAAACCTGGATTTTGACCAACCACTTGTTGAAGACGCTTCAGAAGGGAGTTTGACATCACCATATATGGCTAATCAACAACAAACCAATGCAGGAAGGCAAGGCGAGGATGCAGGTGGAGACCAGACGAATGTTGTGCAACTAGAGATGCTCAAGGCATTGAAGGAAGCACAAGAAGGGCAAGGGATGATGATGAACATGATGCTGAAAATGCAAAGGAAGCAAGAGGAGATGGGGAATTTCTGCCAGCAGTTGATGCAGATTCCCACTTTTAAGGCCATGTTCCCAGGAAGTTCGTAGGGGGAACAGGTAGGAGTGGAAGACAACAACAATAGCAGCAACAATAAAGAGAACCAGATTGTACCTCCATCGATAGAAAGTCAATCGGTTCCAATAATCAACTTGGAGGCCTAGCACAGTGGCGACGTGCCACAACTTAGGTTGGAAACAAGCCGACCTCAGACAAACATCATCCCAACTGCTCTCCCATCAATTTCACAGCTGCAAATGCCAACCATTCCAGGAAATATCCAGCGAGTGAGCCAACAACTGCCGCCAGTGCCAGCTTTGCATGATGCAAGTGTGCATCAACCAATCTCTCTACCATACACACCGCCGATACAGCAGTATATCACAACACCCCAAAGAGTCCACGCCACGAGCCAGTATGTGACGAAGGATGATATGATCGATGTGATCAATCAACTTCGTAGGCAGACATCCCGACCCTCGGAGTTAGACTTTACTCTGCCTTACCCGGCACATATTCGAAGGCAACCTTACCCGATAGGGTATATTGAGCATCCCCCGCAGTTTCCAAAATACAATGGGGAGAAAGGAAACGCGAGGGAACATATTGTCAGGTTCGTAAAGTCGATGTCTCCGTGGCTGGGATATGATGAAGTGAACAACCATAACTTGTTGATGCGGGAATTCAACAAAACTTTGACGGATAGTGCCTTCAGTTGGTACTACAATTTGGAGAAGGGGTCAGTCCATGATTGGGATGACCTAAAATTACAATTTTTTAAGAAATTTTTCTATGTGCAGAAACAGGTAACCATTGTAGAACTCATGCGGTTCAAATAGAAGCCGAATGAGGAGCTATCAGATTACGTTGACAAGTTCAGGGCCCAGGCACAGAAGTGTGCAGAGCCGATTGAAGAAAATAACATGGTCAGCATTTGTAACAATGGTGCCTTAGATTCCTTCAAGCCCCACCTCATTACCAAGGCTTGTGATTCCTTCGCGACCCTCTCAACTTTTGCACAAGACTTGGGAGGAATCATGGCACTGCCCACTAGCCATGCGACGGTTACATGGATGGGCAAGAGGACAACAACTGTGGCTTTGGCTGACTCTCAGTCAAAACCACAAGGGGGCAAGAGGGAGAAGTATAAGAAAAAATTTGATCGAAGCAAAGGAAGGCCTGGACAAATATGCAAGAAAGTTGGTCCCGGAGGCTATCACATGCAGTGAGAAAGTATTCAGGGGTCTATACGAGCAATGGATTGAACATGGGGTGGTGAAACCCCCAAGGCCTAGATTTGCAGTGACGAAAGAGATGAAGAGAAGGCCAGACTTCTGTGTATATTCCACCAATACGAGGGACACTCAACTATGGATTGCTATAGCCTGCGTAGGATATTTCATGAGAAGCTGGCAAATGGGGAGATTGAACTGGGAAAGGAAAGCAGTGTTCATGACAAGCCACTGCCAAATCACAAGTGGAAAGAAACATGCAACACTGTTATCCACAACACAATCCCAGAAGTGGAGATGATGATGGAAGAAAAGGAGGAGTGTGACCCGAACTGCGGTGTGGCGTTGATGAATGGGGCCAAGTTCAGAAATTTTTTTGATCAGATAGGATTGGCCAAGGAAGCAAGGATTGAGGCAACCAGGGCAATCATTAAGGCCGCCGAGACACAGGAGACTTGCATGGCCATAAGCAAAGGATTTGTGAAGACGATGGAGGAAGAAGCAAATAAGATATCTTTCTCTAAAGCTGATAGAGAGATAAGATACCCGCACAACAGACCGATGTATGTGACAGCAGTAATCAATGGCATCGAAGTGAAGAGGGCATTCATTGACAATGGAGCATCTGTAAATATTATGCCTTACACCATGTTCAAACGGTTAGGTGTGCCAGAGAAGTAGATTGTGAAGGAACAAACAAACTTTACAGGATTCGCCAACCAGAGCAGAAGAACCCTGGGACACATCAAGGTAGACATGCAAGTTGGAAAGATTCGAGGGTCTGTAATATTCCATGTTGCAGAGGTGGATGCAGCATACCATGTCTTGCTGGGAAGGGCTTGGCAAAATGACTATGGGGTGGTACCCTCAGTTTTTCATCAATGCCTGAAAGCTATCTGAAAAGGGAGAGAAGTGAAGGTATCAGCAACTCGGAATCCCTTTGGACCAGAAGAGGCACACATCACCGAAGCAACTTTCTTCGATGATGTCGCTGAAGAGGGAGAGAACCAGATTACGAGGCCTGATTCCCTAAAACTAGCAAGCTGGAAGGAAGTGCAGGAAGATAAGTTTGTACCTGCAGAAAAAGTGAAGAAGAAGACCTCGGAACATGGAGAATGTTCCAAAAATATGAAGCCAGTAATAGTAGACTTGGAGAAGGAAGGAAGAGAAAAAAAGAAAAGGCCAGCAGATCCTGAAGATGCTAGAAATATAATAAATGCCAAGCGGATAACACAGTCTGAGGATGGCCAAAAGGCAAAATGGGAGAGGGTTGTTAAACCCGACGGAAAGGTGGTGTTTCGATTGTGACGGTGTAAGGGGGAAGAGACCAAGGAAGCGTGCAAACCCAACGGCTCAGGAGGTGTCCCCCACTCCAGCAATAATAAAGAAGAATAAGTTGTACAACAGAAGGTTGAACCAGCTCCAGAATGCTTCGAGGATAGGCCAAAACCTCAACAAAATGAATTAGAAGAAGTTGATTTGGCAACAGATGGAGGAATGCCAAGACCGACTTATGTCAACAAGGAGCTTGAGGCTAACCAGAAAGAGGAGCTCATACAACTATTGCGAGAGTATAGGGACGTCTTTGCTTGGAATTACCGACGAGATGCCGGAATTGACAAAGATCTTGTGGAGCACAATCTAAACATAAGCGGGAATGAAGCCCGATTGAAGCAAGCACCTCGCAACTATGCACCAAGTGAAACCCAAATAAAGGAAGAAATCAAAAAGTTTTTGGAAGTAGGGTTCATCAAGACGATCCAACATCCAACATGGCTTTCAAAGATCGTCTGCAGTAAAAGAAATCAAATGGGACAAACTCACGAATATGTGTGGATTTCAGAGACTTGAACAATGCATGCTCGAAGGACATGTATCCATTACCCAACATAGACACTTTGGTAGATGCAACGGCTAATCATGAGATGATGTCATTCATGGACGGGTTTGTGGGTTACAATCAGATAAAGATGTCCATGGAAGATGCAGAGTTGACAGCCTTTCGTACCCCGTTTGGGAATTTCTACTATGTAGTAATGCCATCCGGGTTGAAGAATGCGGGGGCAACTTATCAAAGGGCAATGCATGCCATATTTCATGACATAATTCATGATATAGTGGAGAACTATGTGGACGGCATAGTGGTGAAATCCAAAAAGGCGACAACTCATGTGGAGGACTTGAGGAAAGTGTTTGAGCGATGCCGAAGGTACAAGTTGAGGATGAATCCGAAGAAGTGCGCCTTTGGAATGACGGCTGGAAAATTCTTGGGCTTCTTGGTGCACAACAGAGGTTTAGAGGTGGACCCAAGCAAGTCAAAAGCAGTTACAGAGATGCCCTCACCAAAGACGCAAAAGCAGTTGAAGAGCTTTCTAGGGAAGGTCTCGTACATGAGAAGATTCATGCCAGCATTAGCCGAAGTCACAGAACCTTTCAGCAAATTGCTAAAAGGAAAGGCACAATGGGACTGGGGGCAAGACCAACAACAGGCCTTCGAGAAGGTAAAAAGAATTTTGTCTTCAGCACAAACGATGGTAGTGCCACAAAGAGGAATGCCATTACAATTGTACATGACATCTACCAAGAAGTCTATAGGAGGATTGATCACGCAAGAGGTGGATGGAGAAGAGAAACATGTGTATTACATTAGCCGGATAATCAGAGGACCGAAAACCAGGTATTCACAAGTGGAGAGGCATTGCCTAGCGTTGGTGTTCATTGCGCAGAAAATGCGGCATTATTTTCTAGCGCACGAAGTAAAGATTGCAACAAAAACTGATCCAATCAGATACCTATTGACTAGGCCAGCATTAGTAGGGAGACCTGCTAGATGGATGATGATTCTTTCAGAATACGACATCAAGTGTGTAACACCAAAGGCAATCTGATGTGAAGCCTTGGTAGACCTGCTAACTCAATTTCTAAATGGAGAATATGAACCCCCTTCTGAGGATCTTCCGGATGGAGAAGTAGAATCAATCAACTTGATGGATGAGGACCCAGAATGGTGGAGTTTGGCTTTTGATGGATCATCTGCAGAAGGTAAAGGCGGAGCAGGAGTGGTGTTGACCACCAAAGAAGGAAATGAAATATCCTTGTCATACAAATTGGACTTCCCTTGCACAAATAATGAAGAAGAATACGAGGCGTTCATACTAGGATTATTGGCGGCTCAAGAGTTGGGAGCCAAATATCTTAAAGTAAAAGGAGATTCAAACCTTATAGTGCAGCAGATAAGAGGCCAATTCGGAGTGAAGGAACCTATCTTAAGCGTCAGATCGTCATCTTTGAAAGACAAAAGGTGATGGAAGCTTACAAGAAGGTGGTGATTGAATATGTGCCAAGAGGACAAAATAAACAACCTGATGCACTAGCAACAGTAGCATCTCGAGTCTATGTCCAAGGGGAAGATTTGGATGTGAAGGTAATGAAGAGAACCCACCCAACCACGGTGCTAGACTTGTTTCCCAAAGACATGATAGACGATTGGAGATATGACATCTCCCATCAATTGCAAACAAAGGAAGGAACAATACCAATCGTGGAGCTACAGAATACAACATCATCAAAGGTGTCTTGTATCACAAAGAAGCGCAGATGGTGTATTGACACGATGCTTGGGGAGCAAGAAGCAAATAAAGTCTTGCATCAGTGCATGAAGAGAAGCTGCGGGTTCAGATATAGGTGCAGATCGTGGGTTGCAACGCCAAGGGTATTATTGGCGAAATGAAGAAGGAAGCAGATGCCCTACAACGCCACTGTGTTTCATGCCAATAATACCCTGGGGAGGATGAATGCGCTTTCATTGATGACATAGCGGATTGGCGAATTCCTTATGTGGACTTCTTACAAAGCGGGACTCTTCCGATCGAAAAGAAAGATGTAATTATAATAAAGAGGAAGTCGTAACGATTCTTCTTACAAAATGGAGAATTGTTCAGAAGAGGTTTCAATGGCAAGCCCTACGATTGTTCAGAACTAAAGCGAAGCCAAAGATTTGGTTTATCAAATGCACAAGGATGAACATCGAGGGGAGCCAAGTTGTGCACAAACAACTTATCGATCATGGTTACTATTGGCCAAAGATGGAAGGAGATTGTATAGAATTTGTCAAAAAGTGCCACATTTGTCAAATACATGGAAACTTGATACATGCTCCCGCCGTGGATTTGCGCACCTTAGCAACACCATGGCCCTTTCATACATGGGGAATGGATCTTATAGGTCCTGTTCACCCTAATTCTAAGGGCAACATATGGATTTTAACTGCCACCGAGATGTACACAAAGTGGGTGGAAGCCGTACCCTTGAAGAAGGCCACGGGACCAGCAGTGGCAAATTTTATCAAGGAGCACATCATTTGCCATTTCGGGATTCTGAAGGTCATTTTGTCGGATAATGGAACTCCTTTCATCAATAGGGACATCAAAAATCTGATGGAAAGATACAGGGTGAAACATTACAAATCATCACCCTACTACCCGAAAGGCAACGGACAAGCAGAGGCTACGAACAAAACTTTGATAAAAATCTTATCAAAAACCCTAGACGATCATTCGAAGAAATGGGCAGAACAACTACCAATAGCGTTATGGGCATATCGAACTTCAAAAAAAAAGCCTACAAGCGAAACCCCATACGCCTTGGTTTATGGTGAAGAAGCTATCTTGCCCGCCGAAATAGAAATACCTTCGGCTCGAATGAGACTTCGAAGCTTAGTCGAGGAAGAAATCCGATCAGCCGCCCTAGAGGCCTTAGCCGACTTCCGAGACAAAGCTAAAGAAAAGCTTGAACGGTACCATAAAAGACTGCGACGACAATACAATACCGCGGTGGTACCACGACAAATTCTGGTGGGAGACCTGGTGCTCAAAATGGCAACTCAAGTTATAAGGGGGACCCCAAACACCAAATTTTACCCCAAATGGGAAGTTACACTTTCAGCTTCAAAAGTGACTGAGGCACCTGAGTACAAGCCCTCAAACCCGAAAGTTACACTTTAACTTTAAAAGTGGAGAACGTTATGCTTTATTCGACAAAAGCAAGAAAGTTACACTTTATCTCTAAAAGTGGCAAACGTTATGCTTTCTTCGATAAAAGCAAGACTTACTATGTGAAACGTTATGCTTTTCGTTAAAAGCAATTTTTTATCAATAAATTGACAAACTTTCACTTATACTTGAATGTTTTAATTTTCTTAAAAAAAGAGTATAAATTCAAGTGTTAGTTTGTGAGAAATATATATATTTTTTGAAGAAATTCATGTTTTCTTATAATACATATTGTTGTCTTGGAATATTAATTTGAATAACTTGAGATTCAATGATAAATATTGAGCTTTAAGGAATCATTCAAATTAAAGGCAATCAAAAAGGTTAAAGAAAGCACGTTATGATAAATGAAATATGTGTAAATAAGTTTCTGAAACAGGAAATCGAAAAAAAAAACTACTACAATAAGTTATGATCTAAAGGCCAAGACATATCAAAATGAAAAGGAGGCACAACTAAAGCTTCCAAGTCAGCAATGGCAGCATCTCGAATCTTAAGATTTGCAGCTTTCAGCTCCCTAACCTGTTGGGTAGTCGACTCTAAGTCCCGGCACTGACACTCTACCTCCTGAAGTTTTGCCTCTAGATCCCGAAGTTGGCCTTCAAAATCTTGAGACTGGATCTTCAATTTGTTTGCGGCTTCATCAAGCTCAGAAAGCTACACTGAAAAGGATACATCTTCACACTTACATACAGCAACCTCCAAACGTAGTGAAACAAGATTAAAACTCGACTTAAGAAAATCCAATCTATCATGAAAAGGAGACATGTCAACACCTACGGCTGCAAGGTCATCTACATCATCGCTAAACTTCTTCAAGTCCTCAACTTGTAAGGAATATAAAGAAAGAGTATGCAACCCAAGAACAAGGCCTGCGAGCAGGTCTAGGAAGAAAGTTTGGGTGGAAGTTGTCTTAATAATCAACCGGTCAAGGATCTGCGGGAACCAAGCTAGGAGACGCTCCAGACTTTCCTGACTAGAAGACGTTATCTGGAAACCCCTCCAAGAAACAAGATCCCCACTTGGATTGAAGGAAGCTCTGGCAGGAGCTACTTTAGAGGCCACCATAGAATCTGTCGAGACTAGGGATGGAGGAGCAGAAAGATGTTGTACGACTAAGGATTCCTCGAAACCTTGGTCACCTGGAGGATAACCAAGGTCACTATATGGCGAGTGGGCAACATCCGGATGGAGAACAGCAAATAACGCGAGTGCCTCAACGGGCAAAGGCAAATCTTTCATCCTCTCGCTCTGAAAACAAGATGTCAAAGCACAATATATTATAAAGAGAAAGAGGAAAGAAAATTCAAGATAAATCATTTGTGGATTAAAGAAGGATACTCACAATATAGTCAATGGAAAAGGAGTCGGGAGATGCCACAGAAAGGGGAATATCATTCAACCCACCCAAAGTACAATCAACAATGCCCTCCCGAGCAATCACCAACTCGGTAGAATCCTTTCGGGGAAGATGAACATCACCAATAGTTTCAAAATGATTCTCCCTCGGGGAAGTAAGAGTCTCATCAACATCTTCAGACTAATCATGAGGAGCAGGCATAGGAAGGTTTGAAGAAATTGTTGTATCACCCACAGCAAGACTCGAGCTCACATCAGATAAAGTATCCTTAGCATCCAGACTAACACAATCGTCGCGAGGAGTAGAGGACTCAATATCAACAAGGATAGGTTGGACGGGCTCACGACTAGTGGAAGCCGCCGCGGAAGCCTCATTTGTAGTACTATACATTAACCCAAGAGGAACATCATCATCATCATCTTCATCGACCACGGTAACCTAAAATAAAAAAATAAAGGAAATAATTACTCAATGATATGTGAAAGCAGTAATACAAGGGATGAAAGAAAAATGAGAATAGTATGACAAATTACCAAATTTCTATGGCGCTTCTTGATCGGATCCTCAGCTGCCCGGATACTAGGATCAACATTATCAAGGGGGCATTTTGCTAATGACTTTATGATAAGCCTGATAGGAGGACGACTGATTGGAACCACGGCAGAAGAAATAGGAGGAGCTATCTCAGAATCAGTAGTAGTAGCTGCTCTCATTTTAGAACGAGTAACTCTCATCTCCTCGGCATCAAAGGATCCCTGGGGAGGAGCTAGAGAGGACACCCAAAACGGAGCCTATGGTGGAAGACTCCTAGAAGTAGTGGGAACCTGTGATGGAATGATCTGCTGAGGGGGAGACGACTTAGGCATCAAAATGTCACGCTCAGCCAACCGGCTACTGGCTGGTCAAAGTGCTGAGAGAACATTGGGCTTGGGAGAGCATAGCAGCCGGCCCCATTGAAGACGTTGTGGAATAGAGACTGGCAATGAACAAATTAAGGTATCATCCTCCCATCTTTTAAGATTGACTTGCCAGTAATTACGTTCTCCAGTAGATATCGCCTGGCTCCGGAGTCATCCGGTATGACAAAAGGAAGGGATCTATAGGGATCACTTGATAGCCCCTCTAAATGCCCATGTAAAGAGGGGGGAGGTAAAGACGAAATTGAGAAGAGCATCCTCATAATTCCCCCGACAGGTGTGACCGAAAGGGCATTCCTGGTCATATCTGAATTGTCTCATGACCCTGTGAGGAGAATACAAGACAAAGGCCAAAACTATTATTCTCAAGGAAATAGGAAGCTCAGAGACCAAGAAGGAAAATGAACCAAGAGCAGTCAAGTGAGCCACTCAAGCTATTTCTGTTGAGGTTGGAGAAGGTGCGAAATTTGTGCTTGTAGAAGTGAGGTAGATGACCACAACCCCTGAAATAATGGTATAGGGACGAGCAGTGAAGCATGAATAATCATCAAAGAAATGTCTCAAATCCGTATTGTCAGGACTAGAGCGGTGATCAATCCAACGTAACATGCGAGGAATGATGTTGCGTGGAGGGAGAGAATGAGACTTCTTCTTTTTCATAGAAAGATGCTCAAGATCGGAATAGCCCGGAAAGCGCTCGAAAAGAAAGATCTGAATGAAGGAGCATGGAATGAAGCGATTGACATCATAACTGAGTAAATAAAAAAATATATTATAGAAAAGGTTAAAGGAAAAGAAGCACAGTTTGAAAGACAATTAAATATAAAATATGAAAGTGATTACCTCCCAACGGATTCTTTCATGGCAAGGGTTGTTTTGTCTAGGCGACGATATAAGGTCCCTATGAAGAGAGAAGCAATGGGAATCTCTAAGCCTCGGGATAACAACGCTGCCAAACTGAACATACGGGCAGAAGGATCGTCTATGGGAGACCCAGGGAAGTTGAAATGGGACAGCCACATAACTAGATAAGCCACCAGAGGAAAGGGACAAGTTTCTTCACGGAAGGCAAGAACAGACTTGTCGTGAACAGAGCTGTTCCACTGGTTGGTCTTGTAATCACGGAAGAAATAGCGCACCCAGGATAACCAAGAATTCTTTTGCCGACATGAGGTCTCGAAGTCCGGAAGGAGCGTATCGCCCTTGAAGCGGGAGATGAAGCGGGAAGATTGCTTAAAGGCCTCTCTCAAGTAGACAACACAGTCGTCATCCCTAGTGGACATGCTAGAAGGACCACAGGAGTTTGAAGCAACACTAGGAAGGCTACAAGATGTAATTTAGGAAAAATATACATATTTCGGAAACATGAGAATGAATGAAAGGAATAAAAGAAGAAAACTTACTGATAGAGGGCATAAACATCCTCTAGAGTAGGGGTGAATTCCCCCCAGGAAGTGACGAATGTGCAAGTAGAGGAACACCATCGTGAGATCAACATAGTAAGTGCGTTATGGTCCTGGTAAATCCGTAGGTCTCCACACAGTTGAATACAACGAAAGATACTCGCATTCTTGAGTATTTCCACGTATTCAGCGTTGTCAAGGATCTCGTCGGTCCAATCCTGCCATCCTTGAATGCGACCAGATGAATCTGACAGGAAGCGAAGGGGACTGAATGGGTACTCTTGCTTCTCTATGCATAGGTGGGGAATGCAATCGGCATGAGGGAAGTCATCCCAACCTCCAGAAGCTGGGGCATATAGAAACAAGCCTTCTTTCTCTGGTGGAGGAAAAGTGGTACGGTCATAGTCTCTAACTCTATCCCAAAAGATGTCAGAAGGACCAAAGAAGGGAGCTCTTCCCCAATCAGTGATGAATGGGGACTCCTTGGTAGTTCTTAGTTCTGCAGAGCATTCAGGAAAAAGGGCCTACAAGCAAGGGGAAGTTCATTATAACAATTTTAAAGAAAGCAAAGAAAGGATGTCAAGTAAAGTATATGAGCTTGAAGTACTCACCATGGCAAAAAGGAGCGAACGTCCGAGAGTTAACGTTCAAAACACCTGAAAAGAAGAAGAAACAATGTCAGAAAGATTGAGGGAGTAAATTTATGCAAGAAAAAATTCCCAAAAATTTTCGAAAAAACTTCAGACGGCCAAAATCCATCCTTCGGAGCCTTTTTTGGACTTATAACGGCATATGCATAGAAAAGCGATGACTTTTGTAGGGCTCATCGATACGGTCGTTTTGATATATTATGGGCCCCGAAACTCCAAAGGACGCTCCTAATAGTAGCGGCTCGTCCTGAACTTCATTTTTTCGTCCAAAACATGAATTTTTGCCTAGAGTTCACCCCCTAGGGTTCGGCCTCCTAGGGTTCGCCCCCTAGGGGTTTGGTCATCTGGAGTGGTTTCGTCGCATGCAAGCATATCAGTTTTTTTTTCTCCTTTCGCGTTTTTGTCAAGAAAAAATATTAAATCTTTCTTTATTATCCGAAGGAAAAAACCAAGATGTACTCAAGGTATTGGGGCTTGGAAGACAAAAGAAAGTTTGGAGAGATTCAAAAAAAAAAATTCTAAGGTTTGGCCCCCTAGGGTTCGGCGCCCTATAGGGTTTGGCCACCACCTAGGGGCTGTCTCCTTCAAAAAAAAAAAATAATAATAATAATAATAATAGTGCTTAGGTTCGGCGCCCTATAGGGTTCGTCCACCACCTAGGGGTTTGTTCTCACGCATACCTTTGAGGTCCTGTTGCTCTCCTAATCCACGTTTCGGACGAATGCTCCTTCACCGCAAAAATTATAGCCTTTTTCTGAGGAATTCCGAGAAAAAAACCAAGATATGGTGATAGGGCTCGGAAAACAAAAGAAAGTCTACAATTACCTGGAAAAAAAAAGAAAAATATATAGAGAGGAAACAATTATGAGAAATTGGCTAACGAAGACTCCAATAAAGGTTGCACCCCTAATGGTGGTCTTGGGCTATTACCTGGTGACAAATACCGTAAGGATGTCCGAGATAGTGAGACTGGTTAATATGGCTGCAACTGTGATATGAATACACGTGTGTTCGCGGCTCTTAGTGATACATGTGGAAGAATTAAGCTTTGATGGCTATTAGTAGAAATAGCTCGTGTGGCTTCAAGGGGTACCTCCTTATTGCAAATAAAAAGTGCACCCAAGTGATATGGTAACGAGACGCCCTACTACAATTTAGGAGCAAGACATGTGGCCACGGATTCTGAATATCGACTTCTTACCTCTCAAAAGAAATAAGATAAGTAAAAAGTTTATTTTTTGAAAAGAATAAAAATTAAGTTTGATTTTATTCAAGAAGAGGTAATTTATGAAAATATATATATATATATATATATATATATATATATATATATCAAATAAAGATAGATTTGATTTTATTTCCAAAATAAAGATAGATTTGGTTTATTTCCCAAATAAAGAAAGATTTTATTTTGTTTCCAAAATAAAGAGAGATTTGATTTCCAAACTAAAATTAAGATTTTATTTTATTTTCAAAATAAAATTAAGATTTTATTTTATTTCCAAAATAAAATTATGATTTTATTTGGTTTGATGAAAAAGAAAGATTTTGTAAGACCCCAAATTATTAATAAATGAAATTTAATTTCCTCTATTTATTATTTTGAAATAGTAAGGGTTGAATTGATTAATGTGGTTAGTTATGGGTAAAATGCGCGAATATTTTAAAAAATAAGCAGGTGGTTATAAAATATTCATTGTTGTCGGGGAATATTCGTTTGGTTGTGGATTATTCTTGCTGTCGGGGAATATTCGCATTTACCAGTGCGATCTTTGTGGACCCATAACTGAAAGCGATTGGATGAAAAAAAAACGACAAGTATAAGTTGTTTATAAATAACTAGCGTAGTTATTACCAAGTAATCTTGTTGGAATACTAAATTGGTTAAAACACAAGAATACGCGTTATTGCATAGTAGAAATACGCGGTATTGCACCAATTATTGATTCTTACGTAAGAAGGCACTACTCAATAATTGTTACAATAATTCTTTATTCAAGATTTTATTTTATTGATTCAATAATTCTTTGTGTTGATATTTTATATTCTTTGTTGTTTCAATAATTGTCACTACACAATATTTTTCATTATCGGAGCAATAATTCATATTATCTGAATAATATTATTAGATAACATTATTGGCAATGAGGAAAATATTCATTTTATGTGGATATAGATGGAGAAAATTTTTAAAGTGACAATTGTTGAAAATCGATATTTTATCTTTTCTGATAAAATAATATTTTATTATATTAATATAATATAATAATGGTGATATTTTTACAATGAATGTGGAATATATGAGTATATGAGGAGGAAGAGTATTTTTGTTGCAAAAGTTATTTAAAACATGTTAAACATGTCTGTGGGCCCATTTCTTGACTGAAATTTGATTATAGCCTGTAAAAACGTCCGTTTATGGATTTCGGTCAATTTATGTTTGGAATGTGGAAAAACTTTCTTCTGCAAAGTTGTAGAGAATTGAATTTCCTATAAAAAGTCGCAAGATTCGAATTTTCTGACAAAAGGGCTATTTATTATGAATTATTGAAGTTCTGAAATTCCGGAATAATTAAATTTTGGAAGTTTTAAATATTTTTGTTTAGAAAAACGTTTTTGTCATTATGGTGGGCTATTTTGGTGGATGAAATCAGATTCAAAGGTGTGCATAGGAATAAGTTTTGAAAATATTATTAATTTATTAAATTTTCTGCTTTGGTGTTCTAAGCATTTTCCTATAAATAGGGTGCTTAGGTTAGAATTGAAAATCACACCAGAAACTGAAGTTTTCTCTCACTTTCTCTCTCTCGATATATTGAGCGTATTCTTGTGAGTATTTTAATACTTTGAGTGTTGATATCTGATTGTAAGTTCAAGTCATAGCCTATATCGGTGTTTCAACTAAATCTTGTCTTTACGAGGTAAGGGATATTATTTAAAAAAAATGATATTATTTCTTTAATATCATTATGCTGAAATATTGATTGGAACTTTTTCATGTCGGGGTTACTATTCATGGGTTACTATTCATGAGTTACTATTCACGAGTTACTATTTATGAGTTACTATTCACAAGTACTATTCACGAAGCATGATGATTTTTTGTGAAATTTCTATCTTTTGGTGTCGAGAGTTACTATTCACGATATCTGGACTATTCACGATATCTGAGACTATTCACGAATCACGACACTATTCACGTAAAAATTAAATTTTCTTTTCTATGTCCAAGATTATGCGTTATAGTTCCTATCTTTGATTGGATCTATGTTTTGGTCTTCATTCTTGAATTTTACTCCACTCAGTTATTTATGAAGTATTTTGAACTTGAGTTATTTAAAGTATGAATCCTTAATACTTGTTCTTTTGTTTCTTTGGATTCGTTTTTCTTTAAAATATTTTTCATCATCCTCAGGATCTAAATGATGATATTCTTGAATATCTTTGGCCTGTAGTGCAAAGATGAATGATTTCTGATGAATATCTTTGGCCTGTAGTGCAAAGATGAACAGGTGTTTAGATGAACATGACCAACTAATGAATATCTTTGGCCTGTAATGCAAAGATGAATATTTAATTTCAGATATATATTGATTGATGTTACAGGTATAAAAGATAGACGATGAACTTTTATATTCATATATAGAAGATAGTAGATTTTATTCTCTACTTAAATCTTCTAATGAATTATTATTTCCGCTGCGAATATTGATTTAAAACTTGTTGTCTATTGTATTCTATTAGATTTTTCCCTGTTGAAGACTAACGATAATTTATTTTGTATTATCTTAGTCATAATGTTCTTTATTGGGCTAGTTGAGCTCACCATTTTCCTTTTGTTCCATTTTTCTTCTCAGGAGGCGAGAATTTAGCGAGTACTAGTCGGGGTATGGAATAAAGGTTCTAGAAAGTCGTTTTAGTAGTCCTCACCATTTTTGTAAAATAATGTATCAATAATTGTAATGAGGACTTATTTGAGTGTGGATATTATCTAGATGACAATATTTGTATTTAAACTCACAGTTTTTATGTTGTATTAATAAAGTTGTAGTTGTATCTGTACCATGTATTTTGACGACTCAGAATGGGTGTTGTATACCTATTTTGGGGCGTCACAGTTGGTATCAGAGCTCTAAGTAAAGAGCCCCGAGCCTCTTGCTGGTGACTTCCTGTTGATGGGGGATGCACCAAAGCCAGACTCTCCGTAGGGGACGTTGTTCTGTGGTGGCAAACTGATAGGTACCACTGTGAGGTGCTGTCCACGGATGGGACATAAGTCACAGTTGGTATCAGAGCTTAGGGATATGGTCTCTGGCGGAGATCGGGGAATAGTACTAAGAGGGAAGAGACGAGTAATCCTTCGCTAGTGTGTCATACCTAAGCTTATTTGTTGGTCAGTCGAAGCATATGGTTAATATATGATATGTTAATTTGTTTAATTAACCCTTATTTTATGGCAGTATTTAAGATGGCAGCTGAGAATATTAACGGTGGAGTTACTGAGACCGTGGAAACACCTTTAATCACCACCCAGGGGAACGTGCAACAAGAAGGCAATATTCCTCTTGTAAACAACACCATTGAGCAGACAATGAACGACGGGATGTTTAGGAGCTTTTTGCAGTTCATGCAAAACCGCAATGAAGGAGACTCAAGTACGTGCGAATCTGGTGGAAATGCTAATAATGCGCTGGCGGCTTATCACAAATGCAAGCGATTCAAAGAGTTGGGACCACCAGAATTTAAGGGAAAGCCAAATTCGATCATGGCGGAAACGTGGATTAAGCAAATTACCAAGATATTCGATATCTTGGGATGCACGGAGGAACAGAAGGTTCCATTCGCCACCTTTATGTTCCGTGGCGAGGCAGACTACTAGTGGGAGTCTGTGAAACGGACCTAGCCTGCCGCACTCAGCATGTCTTGGGAAACATTTCAGAAACTTTTCAACAAAAAATACTTTCACGAAAGTATTCGCCATATGAAGGAGGTAGAGTTTATTAGACTAGAACAAAACAACATGGCGGTGTCCCAACACGAGGCGAAGTTCGCAGAGTTATCCAGTTTGCACCTCATTTGGTAGAGAATAAGGAACGAATAGCGAGGATGTTTTTGAGAGGTTTAAAACCGAGATTAAGCAACATCTTATCTCTCATAAATTTTCTTTATATTAGGATGTTGTCAGCAGGGCTCAATTATTAGAAGCGAGATAAGCGAAAGTAACGTTCAACCAAGGGATCGCAACCAAGGTCATACCGGTAAGTGGCGTAATCATCTGAAGCAATGAAAACCAACGGGAGGAAAACATTCAGACAAAGCGGTAAGTAACCACTCTGGTGGTACTCGTGGCCATGAAAATAGAAGAAGCGAGTCGGGGAGATTTTAAAAGAGGAGATTCAACAATGACTTTGTGAAGACGTCAAAGACCAAAGAAGAATCGGTTTTAAGGGAGGAGAAACGACCACCGGTCAGTATGCTATAAATGTTGAAAAGAGGGACATATATCACCCAAACCTGTCCACAACAATTCAAGGTATGCTATAATTGTGGAAAGGAAGGACATATCGCCGAGATGTAGATCAGATCAGCGAAACCAAGTCCGGTGAGGGATGGTGACTCAAAAGGTCATTCCCAAAAAGTCAAAGTCAGCGGTTCTGGAAGAGCGTTTGTCGTGACGGGTCAAAAGGCGAGGAACCCAAACGAGGTGATCACGGGTAAGCTAATCATAAATTCTTGCGAAGTTTATACGTTACTAGATACCGGTTCTATCCATTCTTTTATCTCTCCTGCTTGTGCTCAACGTTTAAACTTGACTCAGGAGAAATTAGACTTTGACTTATCTGTGGAGACTCCGTTAGGAGAAACTTTCATTACATCTACTATTTACAAATCTTGTTTGATCCAAGTTGGCACCATCACCTTACTTGTTGACCTTATCTCTTTAAAGATACTTGCTTTTGATGTGATTTTAGGGATTGATTGGTTAACTACTCATCATGCCAAAATTGATTATTTTCGTAAGGTTGTTAGTTTTCATATTCCTAATCAACCTGTTGTTCGAATTCAAGCAACTAAACCATTAAAATCAATCACTGTCATATCAAGTCATAAAGCTATTCGTTTATTAAAAAACGGATGTGAAGCTTTCTTAGCCCATGTTATGGATTTGAATAAAGACACGTCAGATTTGAATAATATTCCTGTTGTTATTGACTTTCCCGACGTATTTCTGAAGAACTTCCTGCCTACCCCTTAACGTGAAGTTGAATTCTTTATTGACCTTGAACACGGTACAAAGCCCATTTCTAAAACCCTATATCGAATGGCTCCTATTGAACTTGATGAGTTAAAGGTCCAACTACGAGGAGTTGTTGGACATCGGTTTCATTCGTCTAGTACATCTCCTTGGGGTGCTCTGTTTTATTTGTAAAGAAGAAAGGCGGGAGTATGTGACTTTTGTATCGATCGACACGGAATTAAACCATGTCACTATCAAGAATAGGTATCCGCAACCTCGTATTGATGACCTGTTTGACCAGTTACAAGGAGCGCAATTCTTTTCAAAGATCGATCTTCGTTCTGGATATCATCAGTTGAAGGTTAGAACTGAGGATATTCCAAAGACTGCTTTCAGAACTCGGTACGGGCATTATAAATTCTTAGTCATGTCTTTTGGATTGACTAATGCTCCTGCTGCTTTCATGGTTATGATGAACCGAGTATTCAAGGATTATTTGGATCAGTTCGTTATTGTCTTTATTGATGACATCCTCATATATTCCAAAAAGCCGTGAAGATCATGAGCGCCATTTGAAGCTGATACGGCGAAGGCTTCGTGATAACAAGCTATATGCCAAGCTAAAGAAATGCGAGTTCTAGCTTGAGGAAGTAGCATTCCTTGGGCACGTGGTGTCAAAACATGGAGTATCTGTTGACCCGGCGAAGATTGAAGCAATACAAAGTTTGGAGCAACCAAAGACGGTGACCAAAGTACGTAGCTTTTTGGGCATAGCTGGTTATTATCGGAGATTTGTGGAAGAATTTTCTAGAATCGCTACTCCGTTAACTCAGCTGACTCGTAAAGATACAAAATTTGTATGGAGAGAGGAATGCGAGAAGAGTTTCCAAGATCTTAAGAGGAGACTCATTTCGGCACCTGTTCTGACAATACCATCTGGTACGGATGGATTTGTTATCTACAGCGATGCTTCAGGCAAAGAGTTAGGATGTGTTCTCATGCAACGTGGGAAAGTCATAGCCTATGCCTCGCGACAACTTAAAGAATATGAGAGGAATTATCCTACTCATGATCTAGAGTTAGCGGTGATCGTTTGCGCTTAAAGATCTGGAGGCATTATCTATATGGAGAGAAAGTGGAGATATATTCAGACCATAAAAGCCTCAAATATTTCTTCACCCAAAAAGAACTCAACATGCGGCAACAACGTTGGCTCGAGCTGTTGAAAGATTACGACCACACTATTCAATACCATCCTGGAAAAGCAAACGTGGTAGCTAACGCGTTGAGTAGAAGATCATATGCAGGAACGAGTGAGATGATGTCAAGTATACGTATAGAACCAACTTTAATCGAGAAAGTTAAAGTTGCTCAAGCCATAGACCCGGAGCTGATGATTATGAAGAAGAAAGTACAAGAAGGTGCTATTCCAGAAGCAAGATTCGATGAAGAAGGAATACTTCGAGTCTACTCCAGACTTTGTGTTCCTAACGATTCTGATTTGAAGTACAAGATCATGATGGAGGCACACAATACACCATTTACAATCCATCCTGGAAGTACCAAAATGTATCGTGATCTTCGACATACATTTTGGTGGAACAATATGAAAAGAGAGATTGCAAAGTTTACCTCGAGGTGTTTAACTTGTCAATGTGTAAAGGCGGAACATCAAGTGCCAAATGGTCCATTGCAACCACTTGAGATTCCGAAATGGAAGTGGGAACACATTACCATGGATTTCGTTACGAGTCTTCCCACGGTTTCTCAAGGCATAAATGTGATTTGGGTTATTGTTGATTGATTAACCAAGTCTGCCCATTTCTTGCCGATACGGGAGACTTATTCCCTTGAACGTCTTGCTCGTATGTACGTAGATGAGATTGTGAGATTGCATGGCATGCCAGTATCCATAGTTTTGGATCGTGACCCAAGATTCACTTCAAGATTTTGGGTTAGCTTACAAAAAGCTATGGGCACGGATTTACGATTTAGTTTGGCATACCATCCTTAAACGGATGGACAATCAGAGAGGACTATTTAAACTCTTGAAGATCTATTAAGACTCTGTGTCCTAGACTTCAAAGGGAGTTGGGATAAGTATTTACCATTGGTGGAATTTTCCTACAACAACAGTTATCAGGCAAATATAGGTGTGGCTCCATTTGAAGCATTGTATGGACGAAAGTGTCGCTCTCCAATATGCTGGGATGAGGTGGGAGAAGCAACGTTGTTAGGACCAGAGTTAGTACGAATGACTACAGAAAAGATCCAAACGATTCGACAATGTATAAAAATGGCACAGGATCGACAAAAGAGTTATGCGAATCTTCATCAAAAGGACGTGGAATTCGACATTGGGGATCATGTATTGTTACGTATTGCTCCATGGAAGGGAGTTACAAGATTCGGGAAGAGAGGAAAGCTTAATCCACGATTTATTGGTCCATTTCAGATTCTTAACCGAGTAGGAAAGGTGGCCTATAGACTCGCGTTACCTCCATGCATGTCTCGTGTTCATAACGTTTTTCACATATCTGTGCTTCGTAAATATGTGAAGGACCCGAACCACATTATTGAGTTAGAACCAGATGAGATAGCCGAAGATTTAACGTATGAGGAGATACCTGTCAAGATCTTGGATAGGAAGGAGCATGTCCTACGCACAAAGTTTTGTGGAGGAACCATGCTATTGAGGAAATGACCTGGGAGTTGGAAACGAAAAATGAAAGCGAGGTATCCTCATCTTTTCGAAACATCAGGTACGTACGTCAATTTCAAGGATGAAATTTCATAAGGAGGGGAGGTTGTAAGACCCCAAATTATTAATAAATAAAATTTAATTTTCTCTATTTATTATTTTGAAATAGTAAGGGTTAAATTGATTAATGTGGTTAGTTATGGGTAAAATGCGCGAATATTTTAAAAAATAAGCAGGTGGTTATAAAATATTCATTGTTGTCGGGGAATATTCGTTTGGTCGTGGAATATTCTTCTTGCCTTCGGGGATATTAAATTTGACGACGCGGTCTTTTGTGGGCCCATAACGGAAAGCGATTGGATGAAGAAAACGACAAGTATAAGTTGTTTATAAATACTTGGCGTAGTTGTTATCGTTATCTTGTTGGAATACTAAATTGGTTAAAACACAATGAATATCGCGTTGTTGCAAGAAGATTTACAGTATTGCACCAATTATTGATTCTTACGTAAGAAGGCACTACTCAATAATTATTACGGTAATTCTTTATTCGATTATTTTATTTTATTAATTCAATAATTCTTTGCGTTGATATTTTATAATATCGTTGTTTCAATAATTGTCACTACACAATATTTTCCATTATCGAAGCAATAATTCATATTATCCGAATAATATTATTAGATAACATTATTGGCAATGTCTAGAAAGTTTTGTCTAAGGAGAGGTTTGGTCACCTAATTGCTTGGCAAGAAGAGAGAAATCTTTATTGGAAAGCCCCTCTTTCACGGAGGCTGCACGGTTGTCGATGATTGTGATTCGTAATATTATTTGTGAATAATTAATTATTGATTTATATGATGAGGAAAATATTCATTTTATGTGGATATAGATGGAGAAAATTTTTAAAGTGACAATTGTTGAAAATCGATATTTTATCTTTTCTGATAAAATAATATTTTATTATATTATTATAATATAATAATGGTGATATTTTTACAATGAATGTGGGATATATGAGTATATGAGGAGGAAGAGTATTTTTGTTGCAAAAATTATTTAAAACATGTTAAACATGTCTGTGGGCCCATTTCTTGACTGAAATTTGATTATAGCCTGTAAAATCGTCCGTTTATGAATTTCGGTCAATTTATGTTTGGAATGTGGAAAACCTTTCTTTTGCAAAGTTGTAGAGAATTTAATTTTCTATAAAAAGTCGCAAGATTCGAATTTTCTGACAAAAGAGCTATTTATTATGAATTATTGAAGTTCTGAAATTCCGGAATAATTAAATTTTGGAAGTTTTAAATATTTTGTTTAGAAAAACGTTTTTGTCATTATGGTGGACTATTTTGGTGGCTGAAATCAGATTCAAAGGTGTGTGTAGGAATAAGTTTTGAAAATATTATTAATTTATTAAATTTTCTGCTTTAGTGTTCTAAGCATTTTCCTATAAATAGGGTGCTTAGGTTAGAATTGAAAATCACACCAGAAACTGAAGTTTTCTCTCTCTTTCTCTCTCGATATATTGAGCGTATTCTTGTGAGTATTTTAATAATTTGAGTGTTGATATACGGTGTAAGTTCAAGTCATAGCCTATTTCCGGTGTTTCAACTAGAAGTACTGTCTTTACGAGGTAAGGGAAATTATTTTTTTTAAAAAAATGATATTATTTCTTCAATATCATTATGCCGAAATATTGATTGGAACTTTTTATCAAATTTGGAACTTTTTCATATCGGGGTTACTATTCATGAGTTACTATTCATGAGTTACTATTCACGAGTTACTATTCACAAGTACTATTCATGAAGCATGATGTTTTTTGTGAAATTTCTATCTTTTGGTGTCGGAGTTACTATTCACGTATACGGCACTATTCACGAATACGACACTATTCATAGAAAAATTAAATTTTCTTTTCTATGTCTAAGATTGTCTGTTATAGTTCCTATCTTTGATTAGATCTATGTTTTGGTCTTCATTCTTGAATTTTACTCCACTCTGGTTATTTATGAAGTATTTTCGAACTTGAGTTATTTAACTTAATACTTGTTCTTTTGTTTCACTGGATTCGTTTTCTTTAAAATATTTTTCATCATCCTCGGTCCTAAATGATGATATTCTTGAATATCTTTGGCACAGTAGCAAAAGATGAATGATTTCTGATGAATATCTTTGGCCTGTAGTGCAAAGATGAATATTTGATTTCAGATATATATTGATTGATGTTACAGGGATAAAAGATGGACGATGAACTTTTATATTCATATATAGAAGATAGTAGATTTTATTCTCTACTTAACTCTTCTAATGAATTATTATTTTCGCTGCGAATATTGATTTAAAACTTGTTGTCTATTGTATTCTATTAGATTTTTCCCTGTTGAAGACTAACGATAATTTGTTCTGTATTATCTTAGTCATAATGTTCTTTACTGGGCTAGTTGAGCTCACCCTTTTCCTTTTGTTCCATTTTTCTTCTCAGGAGGCGAGAATTTAACGAGTACTAATCGGGTTATGGAATGAAGGTTCTAGAAAGTCATTTTAGTAGTCCTCACCATTTTTGTAAAATAATGTATCAATAATTGTAATGAGGACTTATTTATGTGTGGATATTGTCTAGATGACAATATTTGTATTTAAACTCACAGTTTTTATGTTGTATTAATAAAGTTGTAGTGTATCGCATGCCATGTATTTTGACGACTTCGGAATGGGTGTTGTATACATTTTTGGGGCGCCATGATTTTTGTGTACCACCCAAAATAAAGATTTCTTTTTATTTAAATGCTATTTGATTATTTTTCTTGTTTTCAATTTCTAGGAAAAATAAAGAAACAAATCCAAGGGTTTGGCTCCCTAGGAGTTCCCTTTACTAGGACCATGGTCTTCAAGACCCGTAAAGTGAAGTCACGCAAAATAGTTCAAAAGTTTGAAGTATTCTTGCACGATCGTCTATTTCGAAATGCGACTCTCGCGCAGGGGGCAAATGTGGGCCCATGTACAAAATTAGGGTTCACATGACCTAATTAAATTAAATGCACAATTAGGATACCATGACCTCATTAAATGTGCAATTTAGGGTTCGCATAACCTAATGGAATGAAGATGGAAAAGTTAGAAATAAATGTGCTAGACCAGGAGAAGCCTCCACGTGTCCCGAGGCTGAAGACTCATGGAGGCGGCTCATTTTGGGAATTGATTGAGGGATTGGATTGGTGGCTAGAAGGACAGGGCAATATGGGCATTACTTTAATGACTGAAGGGTATTTCTGGAATTTTATTGAAAACATATGCCTAGCATGTGATGACTTAAGTCCAGGAAACTTTATAAATACCCCTTCCATTCTAGGAAGGGGGAGGACTCTTTTGGCAGCTTAAGGCTTGGATATTCCACCTAAAAGCACTAACAAGATTCGAACACTCTCTCAACTCGAAGAACTGAAGAAGGCTCTTGGAATCCCAATAACCCAACACGGCTTTCGGATTCTAGGGGTTCTGCCACGCGTCGTTGGAGTAAGCGCCCACCTGTCGTTCTCCCCTCTACAATCAATCAATTAATTCCGTATTCTTCGTGGATTTCTCTCCTCCTCAGCCAACACGAAACCCTAAACAAGCAAGACGCGATTTCCTTGCCCACATTTTGTAACCAAATATCAGCATTTTCTTGGAAAATACTTTCTCTCACAATCTCTATCATGAAAGTATAATATGAATCTGCGATAAACCTAATTAGTCTTGAATTTGACTCCACAAAGCAGTATCTCCGAAATATATACCACAAATTGGAGAAAGAAGAAAGTGTGCACTTACTAAAGATAACTTGTCACAATTAGATGGAAACTTCAAGTTATAATGTAAAACAAATACCTTCATCATCGTCCATGAGTAATGACTACTAGGAAAAGAGTCGAGGACTTCCTTGTATGCAGGATTAATTCTACATAGCAGTTGCAGCTAATACTCCAACTGGTTCCTCGGCAGCAAAAAAAATATGGGTCGTAGTTCCTATTTGTTTTCCATACTCGAATAATAAGTTAATTGGATTACTGTGGACATTCCCCACTGTTCCATGCATTATAACAGATGACAACATCCCGAAGAAGGGCCATTAAGATGTTGAACAAAGTTCCAGGTTAAGCAACCCTTTAGATGAACGAACGATCACTTCTCTACTAGAAATGAATCATCGCTTGATATGGGTACAATCCATGAAATAGACAGCTTCTCACCACTTTGAATTCCTCAGATGGGTAGTTCTCACGGAAAAAAATGTGAGATGTATTACTCATATTTCGGAGCTGATTCACCTCTTTTCTAAATTTTGATTTCACTTCCTATCCCTATTTCTCAAACAAACAATATGTCGAAGTTCTAAAATTCAAAAATACGAAAAACACGTTTTTAGTGTGAATAGTGATTTTACGCCTTTTCTAATAAAAAACTATTTTTATTGGAGATTTTGTCTCCTTTTTCCAAATAAATGCTATGTCGTAATTCGAAAAGTTCAAAAAAATGAAAAAGCGTTTTCTGCGTTTTCTGAATAGTGATTTAGCGTTTTTCTCGGAAATAATTATTTTCCCCCAAAATTTCTCAACAGTCTTACATAATCACGTAACACGTAAACTAGGTCATTAATCGACCTAAAGCACATAATACATAATAATATTAACAAAATTTTATTTTATTAGATATTCACAATAAAAACCTATTACAAGGTCATTCGATTTCTCGAGTCGTCTCGAATCACATAAGAAACATGTTTAACCAATGCAACAATTCCCAGGAAAAAGAAATCTCAGCCACCAAATTAGAAGAAATCACTAACTGGTTTCTTACTTATCTAGAAAGTGTTGTGTCACGCAAGGTGATCAACTAGTTTATACATACACTATCTAAATATACATGTATATTACAACTAAAGTTACAAAATTGAAAGCATGAAGCACATGAAGCCTCTTTCGTCCATTGGTACAGATTTCTAGAGATTTTATATAGTCATAAGACAATTAGTAATATAATTTAAGAAGGAAAAAAATTTCTCACGAAAATCGTCTTACGCAAGCGATCTCAAACATACCCTTAACTGAAGTAACATGTTTAACAAGGCGGAAGGCAAGTAATCAAGCCGTCAACAGATGAGACATGTTTAACCAATGTCACATCCAACAGAGGATGCGTGTTTTACTAATGCGGCATTGCCCAGGAAACAGAAACCAGCAAACATAGGAAACATGTAAAACAATGCCCAGGAAAGGGAAAGTGAAGCAACTGGGTTATTGCCTATACAAACTGCTTTTTCTAAATATCTAATAAAATACAAATGATTTTGAATTTTCCGCTCACTCAATAAATCATCTGGACCATTCAAAGTTTGAGATAAATCACACTGTTAAATACGGTCTTGGGAGGCATGGAATTAACTAAGTATATATATAAAACAACAGATAACACATATATTAGAAAGATATATCCTAGCCATATTAATTAAAAGATATTCTCTAGCTATATCAGTTTCCATAAAAGACTGTGACACGTAATGGGTCACCATACAAAGCAATAGATTATATTATTTAATCAACCCATCAGCCCAAAATTAAAATTGGATGGTAACTTGGAGGGATAATATTGGAATCAACCTATGATATTTATTATTTTTAAAACTTAAAAAATTATGTTTATTTTAATTTTTAAAATATCTCAAATTAACTTTTAAAAAATAAATATTAATCTAATAATTCGGACGGATAGAATAATTAAGATGATGTTCAAAAACAATACTTAAAAGCGGCTTGATTACAGACCTTTGTGAGCTAATATTGCACTCTCGCATGTGTAGTAGAACTATGTTACGCAAATATAATGCACTTGTTATAATTTTTTTATATTTTAAGTCAAGTCATGGTGATGACTTGATTTAGTCGTTTATTTACGAAGTTTGAAAAATTCCCTTGGTCCACTTTGCTTGAAATACTATTTCTATTGTAGCAAGTAGCAACCTAGTTTGAATGTTCAAAGGGACCAGATTGTTTTTGTAGCACCCTCTTCCCGAAAAGGAAAGGGAGGTCACGTGCAAAGCACAACAAACTTCAAAATAAATAAACAGAGCACAAACAACCTCAAAATATTAATAGTGGTGATCCAATAATAAAGTAATAAGTACAATTCTCCAAACTGAGTCAAAATAATCAAAACTTAAAATTCGAATCAACCTAAATGGTCAAAGGCAAAACTCTCATCACACTAGCCCTGAATCACCCCTGCAAACCTGCCGGAAGAAAAACACAGCATGAGCCAATTGCCCAGTACGGATACAGATATACAAAAGATATACAACTGATATACGAAAACAACTGAGACAAAATACTGAACAAGCCTCAAGTGCAATTACGAACGAAAATATAATATCCAAATATTTGAATGGAATATAGCTGAATCAACATAATTGACGAAACCAATAAAAGAATAAAGAAATAACGAACTGAAGTAACTAACTCAATGACTTGAACTGAACAGAAACCAACAAAACTAATCCAATAAAATAATAAGCTGAAACAATGGCTGGAGTTATTTCATATTGAATGAGCTCAGAAATATATCTTGCCACACAGGCAAGTCAAACTAATGCAACACAAGCAAATCAAATGATGCCACACAGGCAACCAAAATAATGCCACACATGCAAATCACACATTGGACCGCGAATCCAAATGTATGCAAATCGAATAGTGTGTTTGGCACAATATCACCAATCCGCAGAACAGAAAACTAGGATTAACCCATACGCCTCCCACAACAAAACACCAAATGGCACACTTCCTCTGAAGCCCAAAACGGAGACGCCGTGGACTAATCACACCTCCACGGAGAGTGTCATGCCTCTCGTGCCAAGACGACATGCCTGTGGTACCCCCATAGGTGGTTATAGCTCAGGTATACCCTATGGTATATTCTAACAAAGATATCATGTCACAACACATGCGACATAATACCAATAAAAGGGTTCTATATGTACATGTTGAACCAAATCAAATTATAGTCACAAGATTTCAAAAAGAAGGTAGCAACATGTACCGCTCTACAATTATCAAAATAAATAGTACTAAACATGATAACCTAATTCAAAGAGTACAAATACGAGTCATATGTATCAACTCCAAAATGAAACTAATATATTTATTTCACAGGAACAATTATGTGAAATAATAACGAAATTCGAACAAGCGACAAACGAACAAATCAAATTTAACAAGAGTATCGCTGAAAGAGTACGGAATCCGTACCTGAGTTAAGCAACGTCATACCCAAAATTATAATCCGAATATAACTCGTTAAATTCCTTCCGTCCGAACTAATTAAACAAAATAATAAATAAGTACAATTAGTGAATTATTATTATTATTACCCAAAATATATTCCAAATATAACTTGTTAGACTCCCTCATTCCAAACAAATTAAAATAAATACTCCCTCCGTTTTTTTTTATTGAAAGCTTCTTGATACTTTACATATATCTTAATTGCACTTATATCATATAACAGTACGTAAAATTAAATTAATATACTATATTATATAATCCAACCACGACTTAAATCATATAACCATAATTAATATTAAAGTAATATGATATATTTATATATATAATCTAATAATGTCAGGAAAGTAATATGATATATTTATATATATAATCTAAAAATGTCAGGAAGCATAAATATAAAGGTTACGCATTATGCACCAATTCCCTTTTATTAAAACGAATAATTTCGCAATGAAAAATTAAGTCTCAATTTGATATATAATTTATCTATCACAAATCAATTTTTTTTTCTATGAGAATTTAATTTCTGACCGTACACCAAATTGGTACGAAGAACTTTATAATCACAAAAATAAAATAGATACCTAATTATAGTAAATTAATAAATTTAATTATTACCTTTTGAAGATACAATTCTATTAAATATTTTCTCACAATCATGTTCCCAAATTTTCTTTTATCCCACAGTCTTTCTTCCGCCTCCTCTTCGTTTCTCGCTACGTTAGAAACCCTCTCCTTCTTTCGTTTAGTCGATTAATGCCAATATATGTATTAGGGAGGACTTTGAACTAATATATTAATGTTACTCCTATTCCAATTTGGTTTTTAAACCCAACACTTTAATTTCGACTCAAATAATTTAACAAGCCCAAATTTAAATACTTAAAAATTAGTTTGACCCAATTAATATAAATGCCCAAATTAATTAAATAACAAGTTTGACTTAAACAAAAGACAAAGTACAAACAATATGTTTTAAGAATATAAATTATTTTTATTTTATTTTTTTCCGGGTATTACAGTTTTGAAGTTTCCTTGAGAGGCAGCTCCACCTAAAAAGTTCTTCTTGTTTTAATTTAATACTCGAGAGTTAGCTAATCCATTCGAGTATAAAATGGAAATATCTTCAACAAAAACAAGTACACAGAATTTCTGAATCAATTGGTTTAACAAATAGTATAATGGAGTTCCAATATTCCCTCTTCTCTATCATCAGTACTTCCCTAGCCAGCATCCTCTTTTTATTTTTGTTGATCAATAAGTTATTGAAAAGATCCTCGCAAGCAGCTCATAAACTTCCCCCAGGGCCATGGAAGCTACCTCTGATCGAAAATTTGATGCAAGTGGCTGCTTCAAATCCGATACCGCATCGCGGTCTCCTTGAATTGTCAAGGAAACATGGACCTCTCATGCATCTACAACTTGGTAAAATTCCTGCTATTGTTGTCTCATCGCCTCGAGTCGCCAAAGAGGTACTAAAAACCCATGATCTTGCCTTCGCGGACAGGCACTTGGAAAGATAATGTTGGCCAACAGTAGAGACATTGTTTTGGCTCCCTATGGTGATTACTAGAGGCAAATGCGTAAAATATCCACATCGGAACTCCTGAGTGCCAATAAAGTCCGGTCCTTTCGCAATGTTAGAGAGGAGGAGTCTTGGCAACTCATTGACTCCATCCGATCGTCGTTAGGATCACCTATCAATTATAGTACCAAGGTAACCGGAATGGCAAATGCCATAATTTGTAGGGCGACAATTGGAAAGAAATGCAAGTATCAAGATGAACTCATTGAGGTGGTTGAAGATATAGCTTATTGGGGTTCCGGATTTTTTATGGCTGATTTATTTCCTAAATTGAAATTTCTTGAATACATCACTGGAATGAGGCCTAAGTTGGAGGACATGAGGCGGAAGCTTGACCATATCTTTGGGCATATCATCAATGAGCATAGAGAAAAGTTGGCAACCAGAAAGGAACAAAATATACACGATGCAGATGAAGATCTAATTGACGTTCTTTTAAGAATCAACGAGAGTCAATGCCTTAGTTTCCCATCACGTCCAACGACATCCAAGGCATCACTTTGGTAAGCATTCATTCATTTATCAAATTATATTTCTATTGTTTCTAATATCGTAGAACTAGCTTTTGGTAAATCACGTAGAGAAGTTGGTGTTTTTCTTCACAATACGATAAATAACAGAAAACCTTTCACATGAAATTTGTCAGGATATGTTCACGGCCGGAACTGATAGTACTTCAGCTACACTTCAATGGATAATGTCGGAGTTGATGAGAAATCCTAGAGTGATGGAGAAGGCACAAGCGGAAGTGAGACAAGCCCTCAAGGGAAAGACAATAATATATGAAGCTGAAATCCAAGGATTGGGTTACCTAAAGTTGGTGGTCAAAGAAACTCTACGCTTGCATGCACCCGTGCCCTTGTTAATCCCTAGAGAATGCAGGAAGCAGTGTGAGATTGATGGATACACTATACCTGTAGGAACTAAAGTCATTGTGAACGCCTGGGCAATTGCAAGGGATCCGGAACACTAGGTAGATGCTGATAGTTTCATACCCGAGAGATTCAAAAATGGCTCCATGGATTACATTGGAACTAACTTCGAGTATATCCCGTTTGGTGCGGGAAGGAGAGTATGTGCTGGCATCGCATTTGCTGCCGCAACTATTGAACTTCCATTGGCTCAACTACTCTACTACTTCGACTGGAAACTCCCCAATGATATGAAGCCAGAAGATGTAGACATGGAAGAATCCAATGGTGCCACTGCTACAAGAAAAAATAACTTGATTTTGATTCCCACTTTACACTCTCCAAGCCTGGAGTTAAAGTGAACATTCAAAATGCAAACATGATCGAATGCAAGAGAAAATTCCGCTTCATTCACTTAAAGCCCTAGTTTAGAATAACAGTATAAAGGATTAGCCTAGATATTGTTTTATCGATTTTTCTTTTTTTCTTTTTTTTGGATTTATTTGTATCAATTTATTATTATACCATTGTTTCCCAATCAAATATTAAATTTTTATTCGAAATTGTCTCCACTGCCTCTGACCGCTAACATTCGCCCCAGAGGTCTTAATAAAACAACCTCCCAAATGCCTAAGCAAATAAAGATAACCAATGGACTCTTTTGACTCTTGGAAACTAAAAACTATCACACATAATTAACTACAACAAAGTTTGGGTACTGTAAATTTCAAAATCAGTGTCTTTTTTGTAACTTTTTTGAAATTAAAAAAATAATAGTCCTATCAGTTGTCACGCTTTTTGTCACCTATGAGGCATATTCTTGTAGTGGTACTTTCTCAAATTGGTCGTCCTATTGCCTTTATTAGAAAAAACTTAATGATTCAACGCAAAAGTGATCCACTTATGAGCATGAGTTGTACGTAATTTTTCTTGCATTGAAGACTTTGTTTGTAGTTGTAAACCATTTGGTAACTAATATTATTCTATTAATTTAAGGTGCAAAATTATCTTTATTAAAAATGTTTTCTAGTTGTGTGTATGCCTTTAAAGTTATATAAATATGGCACATACTCCACAGAGATCGTTGTTGTCGTACAGGTCGTGGGGGTCGTGGTAGTGATGAGTGGGACAGAGATTCAGGTACAATAACATCTTACTGTTATTTTTATATTATCGTCAGGATATTCATTTATATAAATTTATTCATATATTGCAGTGCATATGTGATCGACGTAGGCCTCCAGAGGACTAACACGTGATTTGCTAAGGAATCCACCCCAGCGCCTCATATATATATATATATATATATATATATATATATATATATATATATATATTTTAGATTATGTTTGTAGCATTTAATATTTGTTTTATATAAAATGATGCATGTATATATAATTTAGAATTTTCAAATGTATTAATTTCAAGTGTAGTATCCTAGACGCTACTCCTCGTAACACATTGCTTGGGATCGTGCGCAACCGATTCTCAAACACTTGGATTAGATGGGCGGATGTGGACGAGCGCACATGCCAACTTATTATAGATGAGTTTCGAGTAAGATGGTATATGAGTTTCGGGTAAGATGGTATTCATATGTTACTTTATGTCATTTTCATATTTTTTATCATTCACATGTAACTTTATGTTATTTACCAATATTGTAATGTGTTTTGTGCAGCGCTACTACCTATTTGAGGACGGGAAAGAAGTTTATGGTATGACCGTTCTTATGCAATATTTAGAGACTAACTAACATATGTGGGTCTACGACTAGAAGAAGAAGGCACATAACAAGATGAAAGACAGACAAACACATAGAGATGTTCATCCTGATTTTATCGGCACTGAGGTTAGGGAGCGAATGGGAAGCATTTGAGAGGGCTCCCCTTTTAATAAGAAGTCGACACAGCATACAACAGCCAGATCGTAGAGTCGTGTACCCCACTACACAGGGTCTCAGTCTTACGACCTATTCAGGGAGAGACTTAACCTTAAGCATCCACCTTCCTGCATAAAGTTTTGGTGACATGCCCGGAAGAAAGGTGACAATAGTTATATCTCACATAAGGCAAAGGCAATAGGTGTAAGTAATTTTAAATTTTATTTTGTTTGTATTTTAATTCATGAAATTAATTAGTATTCATATTCATTAATATTATATTTTCTTTCATATCTTTATGTTTTTATTTTAGAATAGGTTTTTTCGACTTATTAGGGATATGTCTACTCAGAGAGTTGTTAGCGGCCAGTACGACACCGACCTAAATCGCTTGACGTGTGAAGATGAGGAGACTACCAAAAATTTGGGCATCTGAGACGAAAAATTTGTCTCAAATCCTAGATACAGAAAATATGCATCTCAAATCCGTCTCAAAATATTAGATACAGAAACTATATGTCCCAAATCCGTCTCAAAACTTACCCATGGGAAGCTAAATTTTGTAACCGATTTTATCGGTTTCTAATTTGGCGGGAAAAAATGGCGCTTAGTACACATAATTTGAGACGGCAAATGTGACGCCCCAAAAATTAGGTATACATCACCCATCTTGGGTCGCCAGATACATGGTACAAAATTCAAATACAACTTACTAATACAATTGTCGTGTACAATACAACAAAACATAAACTGTGAATTTGAATACAAATATTATCTACTAGAGATTATACAAACTCAAAAGGAGTCCTCATTACAATTATTATCACACTATTTCACATAATAGTGAGGACTACTAATGCTATCCTCTGGACCATCACTCCGTTCCCCGACTCGTCCCAGCTATATTCTCATTTTCTGAAGAGAACAGTGAAGAAAGGGTGAGCTCAACTAGCCCAGTAAAAAATATTATGACTAAGATAATGCAGAATAAATTATCATTAGTCTCCAACAATGTTAAAGCGATAAAATATAATAGACATCAAGTTTAAGCTGCGGTGAACAATGATCCATTAAAAGAGTCAAGTAAAAAATAAAATCTACTATCTTTTATGATTAAAAAGGTTTTTCATCACTATTATCGCTGAGACTCAGCTTAATAAATATTTCACATCATCGAATCACCCCTGCACAATGGCCAAGGATATTCTTTAGTATCACGACCACAATTATCCATGCACTACGGGCCAAGAATATTTGTGTATTCATTAATGGTCATGATCATGCCAACAATTGTCCATCAATGTACTACGGGCCAATGAGGACTTTTACCACATCATTTGCAATATTACGGTCATGATTACACCGAATAATCCCTGGTCATAATCATACCAAGTCCATCTATGCACTACAGGCCACATATGACTTTCAACATAATATAAACATGAGGATGATGATAATGATATAAGAATTCAATAAAACAAGTTCAAGAATTAATTTGTCCAAGTACTACTAATGTCCAAATTGTCAACATGATACTGCTTTGTAGAGTAAAATTCAAGAATGATCAGAAGAATATTTCCATGAAAAGATACTGGATGAAGCTCAAATATAAAGGATATTCTACTATTTTCATGGAGTATAGAAGTCAAAACTTTAACCAACTGAGTATAATAAAGAATGGAATAACAAAAGAAATCACCATGCATGCGGTACTTCGTATAGACATGTTATTCCAATAGAATACTAAATAACGGAACCAAGTCAGGCAAAATTCGCACCGACAGGATGTTCCAACAGAATAATAAAGAATGGAATAACAACAGAAATAACCATGCATGCGGTACCAGCATAGGCGAGTTAGTCCAACGTAATACTAATAAGGGCGGAATCAAGTTAGGCGTAAAATGCATGACGAGGATATTCCAGAATAATAATAATAAAGGCGGAACAAGGTCCGGCGTAAAACACTGACGAGGATATTCCAATGAGAATAATAAAGATGGAATCGAAGTCCGGCGTAAAAATGCAGACGAGGATATTCTAAAGAATAGTAAAGACGGAATAATAGAAGAATGTCACCAAGTATAGGGTAGACCGTGTATACAGGTTATTCCAACAGAATAATAAGCAATGGAATAACAACAGTTCTCCTCATGAATAATAAAGAATAACACCCATTATCGTAAAATAATACTTGATATTAGAGTAGTGAAGTAACAGAAAACTCTTCTTCTTTCTCTCTATAATTTCTCTCTCTAGAGTTCAGTGAATTCGTAAGAAAATAATGAAGGAATGAGCTTCTATTTATAGAAGAATGGAATGCATAGTAACTAACTCATGAACGGTCCAGATTGATTTACTTTAATCTGACGGTCCATATTTAAAATAAAATCTTTTAAATAAAATATATTACATATATATTAAATATATATATATATAGCATGTGTTACAAATCTCACGGGATACACTCCCGTGATCTGATTTTCTTTCTTGCCCCAATTGTCAACAAACTTTGCATATATGAAGAATATATCATATAATATATATATAATATATATATATAATAACACCAATAATGTTAACACCTTCCTGACCCTTTTTCTTCCCACCATCCGAGAATCTCATTTTCTACCAACATGTGGGTAACACTAGCCCCACTCATGCCCCCCACCAATATTATGTATATATACACTGAATAACTTCCTACCGGTTATTTTGAAAAATGGGTAAATGAGGGTCCAACTAATAAGCAAAATTGAGTGACTTCTTACGTAAGCATCGATAATCAATCTGGTATGCTACTATGCAACCACGTGTATTCTTTGTACTTTTATTAAAGAGTAGTTCAACGATATCAGCGGTAAAACTTCCGTAGATTATTTCAATAAAATATTTTTGTCGTTTTCTCACTCAAAGCAATAATTACATTTGTAGGGTCCACCAATGATTGTGTCGTCGTACAAATATTTTCTGTTTAAAAGCGAATATTCTCAGACCAATCGAATATTATATAACAACTTGAGTACTTTGCAAAATTTATAAATATTAACCACAACTATAACATTATATCAAATTCATTCCATAATATTCAAAATGATATTTATAGAAAATTCATCTTTATTTATAAAAGTTGGGATCTTACAGCAAATACTGTGAGACCCCAAATTTTATGAATAAAGATTTAAATTTCTCGAAATATTTTTTAAATATTATGGTGTGGATTTGATATAATGTTATAGTTGTAGGTAATATTTATAAATTTTGTAAAGTATGCAAGTTGTTATAAAATATTCGTTTTAATTAGGAGAATATTTTTTGTCGGGAATATCCGTAATAGCGGCACAATCATTAGTGGACCCCATTACAACTAAGTATTGTCGTAGTTAAAAACGATGTAATTATCTTTTATAAAATAGCGGCGGAAGTTTTACCATTAAACTTGTTGAACTACTTGGTAATAAAAGTACATGATAATAAGCGTGGTTGCATAAGAAGACACCTGTATTGGTTATTGATGCTTACGTGATAAGTCACTCGATTATACTCAATTATTGCTACAGTAATTGCTGCATCATATCTCTCATATTATTGATTCAGTTATTGTCACAGTATCATCTGCATAATATGTATTATTATTAAATCAATAATTGAGATGACAAAGTTATTCATATTATTATTTGCAATATTGACAATGTGCAGAAGTTACATCGAGGAGAGGTTTGGTCACCTAATTGCGCGCCAATAAGGAGAAATCCTTATCGAAAAGCCCCCTCTTTCTTGGGAACGACCTGGTTGTTAAATATTGTGAGTTATAATATTAATGATGAATAAGTTGTGTTGATTAAAGATGAAATTGATTGTTCCATTGTATTGGGATTATTAGTGTTAGTGGAAATTGATATTTATTTCGATGATAATTGATGTCTGGAGGTTGTATTGTTCACTCGGGTATTCGGAGCACTTTTCGCGTCGGAGTACTATTCACGAGTTACTAATCATGAGTTACTATTCACGAGTTACTATTCACGGGGTACTATTGATTCACATTCTTATACTATTAGGGGTGGTGGTGCAAGATTGATAATACTTGAATGACTAAGTTAAAAATGGAGGTATAGATGGAGGTACTATACTGTAATTATTTTTATCACATGATTAGAACTATTGAGTCACATGATTTACTATTGATTCACATTATTTACTATTAGGGGAGTTAGTGCAAGTTTGATAATACTTGCAGGACTAAATTAAAAATGAAGAAAAAGAGGAAGGTATTATACTGTAATATTTCGAGCCCCAAAACGTGCAATTATCGAAACTATATTTTCCTATAAATAGAAGCTCATTCTTCCTTCATTTCTCACCAATTCAAAAAAATCTTTAGAGCGATTATTAAAGAGAGAAATTATAGAGAGAAAGAAAAAAGAAAGTCTGCTACCTCACTATTCCAAAGATCCAGTTTTTCCAAGGTAGGGAGTATTATTTCTTTCTTATCCATGAAGAGAACTTCATTATTCCATTCTTTATTATTCTATTGGAATAACTTTGATACATGAGCTACCCTATACTTGGTGAAATTCTTACGTTATTCCATTCTTTATCATTACGTTAGAACATCACATGTCTCGCGTGCGTTACGTGGGACTGGTTCCATTATTTATCATTCTATTGGAACATCCTATCATCATGCGTTCTCTACGTGGGACCGGTTTCCGTCTTTATTATTCTGTTGAAATATCTTGTATGCATGCGTTTCTGGCGGACCGATTCCGCTTTATTATTACATTTGGAATGGAATATCATATGCGTGCGTTTTACGGGACTGATTCGATTATTTATTATTACATTGGAATAACTTTTACAATGCGATCTATCGCATGCCTGGTGATTTCTTTTGTTATTCCATTCCTTATTATACTCAATTTGGTTAAAGTTTTGACTTCTATACTCCATGAAATTAGTGGAACATCCTTGATATTTGCGCTTCATCCAAAGATCTTTTCATGGAAATATTCTTACGAGCATTCTTAAATTTTACTCTACAAAGCAAATATCATGTTGACAATTTGGACGTTATTGTTTCTGGATAAATTAATTCTTGAACTTGTTTTATTGAATTCTTATATCATTGTCATCATCCTCATGTTTATATTTTGTTGAAAGTCATCGTGGCTCTGTAGTGCATAGATGGACTTGGTATGATTATGACCGAGGATTATTCGATTGTAATCATGACCGTAATATTACAAATGATGTGGTAAAAGTCCTCATGGCCCGTAGTGCATTGATGGATGATTGTTGGCATGATCATGACCATTAATGAATACACAAATATTCTTGGCCCGTAGTGCATGGATAATTGTGGTCGTGATACTAAAGAATATCCTTGGTCGTAGTGCGGGGGTGATTCGATGATGTGGATTATTTATTTGTCGAGTCCCAAATGATAAAAGTGATGAAAACCTTTTAAATCATAAAAGATAGTAGATTTTATTCTCTACTTAACTCTTTTAATGGATTGCTTATTCCGCTGCAGTTAAACTTGATGGTTGTTATATTGTATCAGTTTAACACTGTTGAAGGCTAACGATAATATATTATGCATTATCTTAGTCATAATATTTCCTACTGAGCTAGTTGAGCTCACCCTTTTACTTTCATTGTTCTCTTCAGGAAATAAGAACGTAACAGGGACTAGTCGGGGAACGGAGTGACGGACCAGATGATAGCATTAGTAGTCCTCACTATTCAGTGAAATAGTGGGAAAATAAATGTAATAATATTGAATTTTAGTTTGTATATTGTCTAGACGACAATATTTGTATTAAAACTCACAGCTTATGTTTTGTCGTACTTTGCACGACAGTTGTATAATTAAGTTGTATTTATATTATGTACCATGTATTTGGCGACTCAGAATAGGTGATGTATAACTGTTTTGGGGGCGTCACAAATACCGTCTCAATTCCGTCTCAAAATTGGCAACAACTAATCTTCTTGACATTTTGAGCGTCATAATTTGAGACGGACAAGTCGTCACAAAATCTGTGTCAACTTTGGCACCAATATCACATTCTTTAAGACAGAAAGAAGCCGTCTCAATCTGTATTAATAACAAATTATAAATATTTTCATAATTTAATTTCGAAATCTAAAAATATATAAGTTCAAAATAATAATGATAATTACTAAAATATTATATATTGACAGTACTAGATAAGACAGAAAGAAAACCGTCTCAATTCCGTCTCAATATAATAACTAAAATATTATATATTGACAGAAAGAAGCCGTCTCAATTCCGTCTCAATCTGTATTAATAATAAATTATAAATATTTTCATAATTTAATTTTGAAATCTAAAAATAAATAAGTTCAAAATAATAATGATAATTACTGAAATAATAATGTAAGTCTGAGCTTACAATATTCCTCTCAAGTTTTACACCCTAAAACTTGTGATTACTTAATAAATTGATAGAGTACAAAATTACCTATAGAAAACCTAATTAACACTACCATCCAAACTACTCCAAACAATAAAGTTTTCAAGCTTTTAATTGAACGGAGATTGTGGTGGAGGTTCACAACCAACAAATTAGGGTTAATTGCATATTACACCCTGAAGTATACACATTTTATCATTCGTACCCCCACTACAAGAAAAATGACTAATTTCGATGGAATTATTTTCCACAGAATTTATTCCCTTGGAATTAGTATATTATCTACGAAATGTTTTATCGAACATAATTCTGTCGGAATTAGGATATTCTCGACAGAATTTCATCGGAATTACGCATAGTCCTTGGCGCGAAGTGTTCCCGTCAGCGCACGTACTAAATTTGATGAAATAAATGTAAAGTTTGACAGAATAAGCAATCAAAAATAAATTAAAATCGACGTAATTCTATCGAAAATAAACCCTTTTTTTAATTGAATAGAAGCCCTATTTTGTTCATTCATTCTTTCCTTCCTCTTTTCCCAGCATTTAGCAGTAGAGACAAATGTTCATCTCCTCTTCATCTCATTGTTCATTTAAGCCCTACAATCATTTAAGCCTTAATTATATCTTCTCATCTCCTCTGTTCATCTATTTTTAACCCTTAATTTAGCTTTAAACTCCCAATTTCTCTCTATATATAAACCCTAAGATTTTCATACGGAGGCTACTTGGTGGTGCGCATCGGCGACTGTGATAGAGTCTTTAGCTACTGTATTCTTCTTGAGACGACCCGAGAATTCAGATAGCCTTGAAATTAGTTTTTTCGATGAGAATATTTAATAAATAAAATTTTATTGATATTATTATGTGTTATGTGATTTAGGTCGATTAATGACCTAGTTTATGTGTTATGTAATTATGTACGACTGTTAGGAGTTTTTGGGAGAAAATAAGTTTTTCCGAGAAAAACACTAAAACACTTTTTCACGCTTATGTCATAGCGTTTATTTAAGGAAAAATGAAATCTCTAATAAAAAAAATTCAGGAAAAAAAGCTGTAAAAACACTATTCACGCTAAAAACGCAACTTTGTTTTTTTCGATTTTTCAATTTTTCAATTTTTCGAAGGGCAACATAACGTTTATCTGAGGACGGGAGACGTAATCTCCAATAAAATTAACAGAAGAAATTTCACGATTTTTTCATGTTGAACGAGTTAGGAAAATCTAACTAGAAAGAAATCGGGTAACCGACTTAGTTTAGGAATTAAACCCTAAATCAATTGTATGAAATGGCAAAATGGACTTTTTGCTAACTAAATGAATTATGAAAGTTAATTAGAAAAGAAACTAGAAAATAAAATAACTAATTAGATTTTGTTGGACTAATTAAATTTAGTTGAATTAACTAATCCTAGGTTTTTAAAGACTTGGTTAGGAAATGAAAGGGGTTTGGCTAGGTTAGTGTGACTTAAGTCTTGAAGACATGGCTTGAAGACTTGAATCCAACTCTTATAAGTTTGGAGCCAAAGGTTGGCTTGGACTTGGAGCCAAAGAATTAGGAGACCATGTGTAATTTGCTAGCAAATTAGCATGTGATTTAATGAGAAACTAAATAGGATGAATGAAAAGTGGAGGGGCATGTGTCATGTGTTTAAACACATGAGATAAAGAAAGCCAAAATGGAGCTAGGAAGGAGGGAAATCCGAATATATCGAGCAAGGGGGAGTATTTGATAACTCATGGGCATTAGGTGGCACAAGGCATTGAATGCTAGTTTATCTTCTTAAGCCTCTTAACCAATAAATCCTGAGTGTCATCCTTTTAATCCTTTACCCCACATAAGTTAGCTTAACCAAGAGGATGGTTAGGTTAGTTGGTGGGAGATGAGATGAGTTAATTCTCTCCACTTAGCGAATTCATTTCATTTTTAAGAGAGAAGAAAAAGAAAACAAGAGAGAAAAGAAAGAAGAGAGAGAGACTCTCGTATAGAAGAGAAGAAGAAGAAGAAGAAGAAGAAGAAGAAGAAGAAGAAGAAGAAGAAGAAGAAGAAGAAGGAAAGAGTAATCTTGATTCAAGCTTTGATCATCTAGCAACAAGAACAAGAAGGAAGAACCCTAAGAAGGTAAACCTAAAATCCTAGTTTCATCATCTTTCTTTAAAGCTTTGTAAATTAGCTTTGATGGTGGTTGAAAGTGATATATATATATATATATATGATTATGTTTGTAAACTACCCTATAGATGCATGAAAAGTGGAACAAATAATGAAAAACACAAACCTATGTGTAAGGATGGAAAATGGACTAATAGTGGACTGTTAAGGGCTGATTTGGGGACATTTTGTTGTGATATCCCAAACCTAAAAATTAAGTTCTTTAATGATGGTTTGTGCTCTTATGAGTTACGAAAATAACCCAATTGAAACGAAGAAAAAAGAAGCTTAAATGAATTTATGGTGAATGTTTTGGTAAAACATGTTTAAATTTGAATTCTAGTGGGTTGTTGCCTTTAGGAAATTTTGGGGCTAGTTATATTTCCAAAAACTTCTAGTTTTTTGGTGGTGTATAGTACACTGAATAAGGAATCCATAGCCTCCAGAACGTATTCATTCCGAGTTCGGACGACCGAGTTATGACATTCCAAAGTAAACACATCAACACTGTCCAATCTAGAAAATCAGATTCAGACCTGCTGTTTATATGAATTTTCTAGACTTACGTGTTCCGAATTTGAAAATGGTTAAAGCATAAGAGTTGTATTCTTGGAATTTAGCTTCGCGTGAACACAAGAATCGCTAAAAAATGTATTCAAACGAATTAGTTATGACTTTTCTAGTAGGAGAGGGTAAAGCTGGCCAGATTTCGTAATAATCTGACCTTGGTTGTAAGAAGTAAAAATCTATTTTGATTGAAGGAGAACCTTGACCCAGGACCTAGATGAGAGCAACGTACACTGTATAAACTTTAATTTAACGTAAGAATGACCAAAAACGGATAAGTAACGAAGGAAATACGATAAAAAGAAGAAAGCGTTCTTAGAAAACTTATGAATCAGAAAAACTATTTTTGGGAAAACGGAGACTAAAATTTGAACAAGCATAAATCCCACCCTATTTCGAATTTGTGAGTGTGGTCAACTTCCAAAGTTAGATCTATGAATCCTCAAAAATCTCCAATTAGAATTTTCGGAATATCCCTTGTAGATTTTTGTGGGGATAGATTTTGCCAAAACAGTCTAGACCCAAAAATTTGGAAAACCATACTACCCAGTTTGTTCCGTGGGCTGTTTGGTCCACTTAAGAAATGAAATAAATTCTGGCCTTTTGGAGAATGAAACTATATGGTATCATGTAATTCATGTCGAAAGATGAATAAATTTCGACATTGGACAAAGGCGTGATGGCCAAAATAAGAACTAGGGTTTTTCTAACGAAAATGGTTAAAACTTGAGTTCTATAACTCCGATGGCCACAAAATTTAAAGTAAAAGTTCAATTTGTTACGTATAAGATTGTGCCAAGATTTAAGAATTTTTGGAGATAAGTAAGATATAGATCTTTTTGCTAAGCTACGAACTAAAATGATTTAATTTTTTGAAAAATACTTAACAAAAAGGAAAAATTCTAGAAAAGTTATTTTTGTGTATGGATTATATGCATATATGCGTGGCCGAAAAGAAAAAAATAATAAAGTTGTCAAGGAGATTTTTATGAAAAAGATATGATTTAAGAAATTATGAAAAGTGAATTTTAGGGTTTCCGGGAAACGCATTTAGTAGTTTACCGGAAAAGACGTGATCAAATAGGACATGCAAGATAAAGTAAGGGAAGAATATTCATTTATTCCATGAAATTATAAATAATGAAACTTAAGTTAGTATTCGAGGATGTAGTACAATGAACGGAAGATCGAAACGGGGTTATGAATAGTTATCGAAGATGACTATATGTTGTTCGATAACTGATAAGTTAATTCAGTAAATCATTATGAATGATGTAGGTTATCATTTGAAGGAAGAAATTATGGATGTGAATGATGTCTATGATGAACTAGGGACCGAGGCAAGTTTTTCAGAACTTGTGTTTATGTGTTATGTGCATATTTTATATGATATGTGGAATTCATGTGAAATTGTTTTAATGTGCACTTCGTGCAACTACTTTTTAAATGTTGCTAATACTTAAATGATGGTTTAAGATGAAATTTTCTATGTGAACTTTATAGATTAATGTTATAGATCATATTTAAATGCAAAACATAGTATGAAACATGAATAGTTGTCAGGTATGAGAAACATGAAGCATGAAGAAATGCAAAGTATGAAGAGGATAAAGTATGCTTAAAATGTGAATTATGTATTATGTGTTAACTATTAAACTTGATGGGCAACATAGTTGCTCACCCTTGTTATATATAAATGTTTTTCAGCTAAGCCAGAGCGAATCGAAGGACTCGATAAAGTCAAAAGATGAAATATTAATGATTGAAGCACATGAGACCGTTGAGTTAGCTCAACCAAAAGGTAACGACCAACAACACGATAATAATCATACTGGTGGCAACGGCCATCGGAACAATGATAACCATCGTGGGGGAAATTATCATGCCAAGAATTGTAAGCACTTCGGTGGTAATCATGGCCAAGATAATAGAAGTGGAAATTTTAAGAAGAGAAGGTCATTTAGCTCAATTTTATCGTATAGTGAAGTCAAGTCCAGTTGGGACGGTGGTACCAAAGGCGGATACGGACAAAAAAATGTCGGTGGTTTCAAGAAGAGCGTTTTTCGTGAGTTCTCAAAAAAAATGTGAGTGACCCGAACGAAGTTAGCACAGGTTAGTTAATTATAAATTCTTGCGAAGTCTATACCTTATTAGATATCGGTTCTACCCATTCTTTTATCTCTCTTGCTTGCGCTCAACGTTTAAATTTGACTTTGAAGAAATTAGACTTTGACTTATTGGTTGAAACTTCGATAGTAGAAACCTTCGTTACCTCCACTATTTATAAATCTTGTTCAAATCAACACTTTCACGTTACATGTCGATCGTATCTCTTTGAAAATACTTGCCTTTGATGTAATTTTTGGAAACGTTTGGTTAACTACTCATCATGCTTTTCGTAAGGTTGTTAGCTTTCATATTCCTAACCAACCTGTTATGTGAATTCAAGCAACCAAACCACTAAAGTCAATCATTGTCATATCAAGCTATAAGTAAAGAGCCCCGGTCCTTTCGTTGTTGACTTCCTTGTGTGGAATGCACCGAAGCCAGACTTCTGTAGGCGACATCGTGAATGATGATGGCATGTTGATAGGTATCAATGTGACGTACTATCCAAGTCTTGGATGAGGGTCACAGTTTTGAATGATATTTCTATTATTAATAAATTTCCTGACGTATTATTGAAGACTTCTTAGCCTACCCTAGAGCGTGAAATCGAATTTTGTATTGACCACAGTACTAAACCCATTTCTAAAACCCTTAAATATTTCTTCAACTAAAATGAACATAACATGCGCCAAAGACGTTGGCTCGAGCTGTTGAAGATTACGATCGTACCATGCAATATCATCGTGGAAGTGCGAACGTGGTAGCTGACGCGTTGAGTAGAAGATTGTATGCGGATACAAGTTTGAATATACGAACCCACGTGAAGATAATGAATATACGAGTAGAATCGACTTTAATCGATAAAGTTAAAGTCGATCAAGCTACACACCCGGAGCTAATGAATGTGAAGAAGAAGGTTCAAGAGGGCGTTATTCTAGAAGCAAGAATAGACGAAGAGAGGAAATTTCAACCCTCAATTTAATTGGCCCATTTGAAATCCTCGATGAAGTAGGAACTGTGGCCTATAGACTCGTTTTACCGCCAAGTATGTTGCGTGTTCAAAACATTTTTCTTTTACGTATTGACATTACGTAAATATGTGGACGACCCGAACCACATTAGTAAATTAGAACTAAACGATATAGCAGAAGATTTAACGTATGAGGAGATACGTGGTAAAATCTTGGATAAGAAGGATCGTATTCAACACTCAAAGGTTATACCTCAAGAATTAGAATCTGAAATGAAGTCAAGGGATCCTCACCTCTTCGGCATACCAGGTACGTACGTAAATTTTGAGAGCGAAATTTTATAAGGAGGGGAGATTGTGAGACCCCAGATTTTATGAATAAATATTTAATTTTCTCGAAATATTTTTTTGAATATTATGGTGTGGATTTGAGATAATGTTATAGTTGTGGGTAGTATTTATAAATTTTGCAAAGTATGCAAGTTGTTGTATAATATTCGACTGGTCGGGAAATATTCTTTTTGTCGGAGAATATCCATACGACGGTATAATCATTGGTGGACCCCACAACGGAATTATTGTCTGATAGAGAAAACGACAAAAATATTTTATTAAAATAACGGCGGAAGTTTTACCGTTAATAATGTTTAACTACTCGGTAGTAAAAGTATAGTAATACGTGTGGTTGCATAGTAGCACACGGTATTGATTATTGATGCTTATGTGATAAGTCACTCTGTTTTGTTTTATTGGTATTATTAATGTAATAAAACAGAATACTTTTATAAAGTTATTCTATAAATAGAATATATTATATTCTATTATGCATAGTGTCTGCATAGTGTTTTTCATAGTAAAATCTTTTTATATAAAATGTAATACTTTTATAAAGTTATTCTATAAATAGAATATATTATATTTTATTATGCATAGTGTTGCATATAGTGTTTTGCATAGTAAAAAATCTTTTATATAAAACAAAATACTTTTATAAAGTTATTTATTTTATTAGACAATAATTAGAATATATTATATTTTATTATGCATAGTGTTTGCATAGTAAAATCTTTTATAAAGTTATTCATTTTACTAGATTATAAATAGAATAAATTATATTTTATTTAAAAGATTTTGCTTTAAATATGGACCGTCAGATTAAAGTAAATCAATCTGGACCGTTCATAAGTTAGTTACTATGCAGTCTATTTTTCTATAAATAGAAGCTCATTCCTTCATTATTTCTTACTTAATTCCTTTGAAACTCAGAGATGTAAAGCGTAGAGAGAAAGAAGAAAAGTGTTCTGCTACTTCACTACTTATATATCCAGTACTCTTCTTCTTAAGGTAGAGAGTATTATTTCTTTCTTATCCATGAAGAGAACTTCTGTTATTCCATTCTTTATTATTCTATTGGAATAACCTGTATACACGGGCTACCCTATACTTGGTGAAATTCTTACATTATTCCATTCTTTATTATTACATTGGAACATCTTTATGCAATGCGTTTATGGGACCGGTTCCATTATTTAGCATTCGTTGGAACATCACATCATGCGTTCTCTACGACGGACCGGTAAAATCTTTATTATTCTCGTTGGAATATCACTCGCTCATGCGTTTTTTACGGGACGATTAAAATCTTTATTATTACGGTGGGATATCCTCAGATGTATGCGTTGTCTGTGGGACCGATTCCGTTATTTATTATTACGTTGAAATAACACATACGTGTGGTCTATCGCATACGGTGATTTCTTTTGTTATTTCATTCCTTGTTATACTCAGTTAGTTAAAGTTTTGACTTCTATACTCCATGAAATTAGTGGAATATCCTTGATATTTGCGCTTCATCCAGTATCTTTTCATTGAAATATTCTTCTGAGCATTCTTGAATTTTACTCCACAAAGCAGTATCATGTTGACAATTTGGACGTTATCGATTCCTGGATAAAATAATTCTTGAACTTGTTTTATTGAATTCTTATATCATTGTCATCATCCTCATGTTTATATTTTGTTGAAAGTCATATATGGCCTGTAGTGCATAGATGGACTTTGTATGATTATGACCAGAGATTATTCGGTGTAATCATAACCGTAATGTTACAAATGATGTGGTAAAAGTCCTCATTGGCCCGTAATGCATTGATGGACAGTTGTTGGCATAATCATGACCATTAATGAATACACAAATATTCTTGGCCTGTAGTACATGGATAATTGTGGTCGTGATACTAAAGAATATCCTTGGCCGTAGTGCAGGGGTGATTCGGTGATGTGGATTATTTATTAAGCTGAGTCTAAGCGATAAAAGTGATGAAAAACCTTTTAAATCATAAAAGATAGTAGATTTTATTCTCTACTTGACTCTTTTAATGGATTGCTTGTTCCGCTGAAGTTATACTTGATGGTTGTTATATTATATCAGTTTAACATTGTTGAAGGCTAACGATAATATATTCTGCATTATCTTAGTCATAATATTTCTCTTCGGGCTAGTTGAGCTCACCCTTTTACTTTCATTGTTTCTCTTGAAATGAGAACGTAGCGAGGGACTAGTCGGGGAAGCGGAGTGGCGGACGGATGATAGCATTAGTAGTCCTCACTATTCACTCGGGTACTATTCATGATAAAATTTGATTTTTTTCGATCCAAATCATTTTTGATACAATATTATTCTTGAATTTTACTCCACAAAGCAGTATCATGTTTACAATTTGGACATTATTGAATTCTGGATAAATTAAATTATAAATCTTTAGAATTTATCCTTTGCTTGCATTTAATTGAATTCTTATATCATTGTCATCATCCTCATATTTATATTGTTATGAAAGTCATCTTTGGCCCGTAGTATAAAGATGGACTATTGATTGGTATGATTATGACCAGGGATCATTCGGTATAATCATGACCTGTAATGTTACAAGTGATGTGGTAAAAGTCCTCATTGGCCCGTAGTGCATTGATGGACAGTTGTTGGCACGATCATGGCCATTGGTGATAATAATGAATATCCTTGGCCCGTAGTGCATGGATAATTTAGCGGTGTGGATTATTTGTTAAGTTGAGTCTCATCGATAAAATTGGTGATAAACTTTTAATTCATAGAAGATAGTAAATAATATGCTCTACTTGACTCTTCTAATGGATTGTTTGTCCCGATGCAGTTAAACTTGTTGTCTATTATATTCTATCAGTTTAACACTGTTGAAGGCTAACGATAATTTATTCTGCATTATCTTAGTCATAATATTCTTTACTAGGCTAGTTGAGCTCACCCTTTGCTTTCATTGTTCTCTTCAGGAAATGAGAATATAGCTGGAACTAGTCGGGGAACAGAGTGACGGTCTAGATAGGTGGCTATAGTAGTCCTCACTATTATGTGAAATAGTGTGATAATAATTGTAATGAGAACTTTATTTTGAGTTTGTATACTCTTTGCGAGACATTATCCGTGTTGAAACTCTCAGCTACGTTTTGTCGTACTGTATCATCGAAGTTTGTATTTAAATTATGTACCATGTATTTGGCGACTCAAGATGGGTGATATATACCTATTTTGGGGGCGTCACAGTTGGTATCAAAGCTTAGGGATATTATCTCTGGCTGAGATGTGAGACTAGAACTAGGAGGGGAGAGACGGGTAATTCATTCACTAGTATGACCTACCTAAGTTTATTTGTTATTTAATTGGTCGGTCAGAATATAGGGATAATATGTGGCATGTGAGACCCAAAATTTTATGAATAAAGATTTAAATTTCTCGAAATATTTTTTAAATATTATGGTGTGGATTTGATATAATGTTATAGTTGTGGGTAATATTTATAAATTTTGAAAAGTATGTAAGTTGTTATAAAATATTCGTTTGGTCGGGGAATATTCTTTTTTGTCGGGAAATATTAAATATGCGGCACAATCATTAGTGGACCCCACAATGGAAGTATTTGTCGTAGTTAAAAAAAGCGTAATTATCTTTTATAAAAATAACGGCCGGAAGTTTTACCGTTAAAAGCTGTTGAACTACTCGATAGTAAAGTAAAAGAATACACGTGGTTGCATAGTAGCACACGGTATTGGTTATTGATGCTTACGTGATAAGTCACTCAGTTATACTCAATTATTGCTACAGTAATTGCTGCATCATATCTCTCATATTATTGATTCAATTATTGTTACAGTATCATCTGCATAATTATTATTATTATTATTATTAAATCAATAATTGAGACGACAAAGTTATTCATATTATTATTTGCTGTGAGACCCCAGATTTTATGAATAAATATTTAATTTTCTCAAAATAATTTTTTTAAATATTATGGTGTGGATTTGATATAATGTTATAGTTGTGGGTTATATTTATAAATTTTGCAAAGTATGCAAGTTGTTATATAATATTCGATTGGTCGGGGAATATTTTTTTGTCGGAGAATATCCGCATGACGACAGTACAATCATTAGTGGACCTCAGAATCGGAATTATTGTCGGATTGAGAAAAGCGACAAAAATACTTTATAAAAATAATGGCGGAAGTTTTACTGATTAATCGTTGAAACACCGATGTTAAAGTATAAGTAATACGCGTGGTTGCATAGTAGCACACGGTATTGATTATTGATGCTTACGTGAGAAGTCACTCGGTTATACTCAATTATTGCTACTGATAATCACTTGATCATATCTTTCATATTATTTATTCAATTATTGTTCTGAGATCATCCGCATAATATGATATATTATTAAATCAATGATTGAGACGACAAAGTTATTCATATTATTATTTGCAATATTGACAATGTCTAGAAGTTCTGTCAAGGAGAGGTTTGGTCACCTAATTGCGTGCCAATAAAGAGAAATCCTTATCGGAATGTCCCCCTCTTTCCTAGGAACGACCTGGTTGTTAAATATTGTGAGTTATAATATTAATGATGAATGTTATTAAAATTGAAGTTGTGTTCGGAGTTGAATTTGGAGACGCGGACGTGATATTTGAGTCCGGAACGATGAAATTATTAAAATTAGTCTATAAACACAAAAAATTTAGGGATTCACTATTTGGTCAAAAAGTCAACAGTTGACTTTTTCGGGAAAAGTCAAACTTTGAAATTTCAAAATTTATTGTTGATAAAAATAGTTTCATTATGTTGGAATTGTTTGTGTTAGTGAAAATCGACATCTATTCCGATGATAATTGATGTCTGGGGGTTAAATTGATAAATCGGGTAATTTATTGGATAAATGAGCAATTAATTACTACTAATTCACATGCTTATATAACTATTTGTTCACATGTGTGTACTATTGAATCACATTTTTGTACTATTAGGAGAGTTGGTGCAAAATTGATAATACTTGCATGACTAAGTTTAAAATGGAGGTATAGATGGAGGTACTATACTGTAATTATTTTTATCACATGATTAGAACTATTGAGTCACATGATTTACTATTGATTCACATTATTTACTATTAGGGGAGTTAGTGCAAGTTTGATAATACTTGCAGGACTAAATTAAAAATAAAGAAAAAGAGGAAGGTATTATACTGTAATATTTTGAGCCCCAAAACGTGCAATTATCGAAACTATATTTTCCTATAAATAGAAGCTCATTCTTCCTTCATTTCTCACCAATTCACAAAAGCTTTAGAGCAATTATTATAGAGAGAAATTATAGAGAGAAAGAAGAAGAGAAGTCTGCTACCTCACTATTCCAGTATCCAATTTTTTTTAAGGTAGGGAATATTATTTGTTGTACTCATAAGGGGTATTCTTTCTTTCTTATTCATGAAGAGAACTTATGTTATTCCATTCTTTATTATTCTGTTGGAATAACCTGTATACGCGGTATACCCTATACTTGGTGAAATTCTTCTATTATTCCATTCTTTATTATTCATTTAGAACATCACTGCATGCGCTTACGCTTGGGACTGGTTAAAATCTTTATTATTCTTTTGGAATATCACATGCATGCGTTTTCTTGGGACCGATTTAAATCTTTATTATTTTGTTGGGATATATCCATCATGCGTTGTCTGTGGGACACGATTCCGTTATTTATTATTCTCATTGGAATAACTCACATGCATGCGGTTTATCGTATGCCTGGTGATTTCTTTTGTTATTCCATTCCTTGTTATACTCAATTGGTTAAAGTTTTGACTTCTATACTCCATGAAATTAGTGGAATATCCTTGATATTTGCGCTTCATCCACTATCTTTTCATTGAAATATTCTTCTTAGCATTCTTGAATTTTACTCCACAAAGCAGTATCATGTTAACAATTTGGACGTTTTCAATTCCTGGATAAAATAATTCTTGAACTTGTTTTATTGAATTCTTATATCATTGTCATCATCCTCATGTTATATTTTGTTGAAAGTCATCTGTGGCCTATAGTGCATAGATGGACTTGGTATGATTATGACCAGAGATTATTGATTGTAATCATACTTAGTAATGTTACAAATGATGTGGTAAAAGTCCTCATTGGCCCGTAGTGCATTGATGGACAGTTGTTGGCATGAACATGACCATTATTGAATACACAAATATTCTTGGCCCGTAGTGCATGGATAATTGTGGTCGTGATACTAAAGAATATCCTTAGCCGTAGTGCAGGGGTGATTCGATGATGTGGATTATTTATTAAGCTTAGTCCCAGCGATAAAAGTGATGAAAAACCTTCTAAATCATAAAAGATAGTAGATTTTATTCTCTACTTGACTCTTTTAATGGATTTCTTGTTCCGCTGCAGTTAAACTTGATGGTTGTTATATTGTATCAGTTTAACATTGTTGAAGGCTAACGATAATATATTCTGCATTATCTTAGTCATAATATTTCCTACTGGGCTAGTTGAGCTCACCCTTTTTCTTTTATTGTTCTCTTCAGGAAATGAGAACGTAGCAGGGACTAGTCGGGGAACGGAGTGACGGACAAGATGATAGCATTAGTAGTCCTCACTATTCAGTGAAATAGTGGAAAATAAATGTAATAATATTGAATTTGAGTTTGTATATTGTCTAGACGACAATATTTGTATTAAAACTCACAGCTTATGTTTTGTCGTACTTTACACGACAGTTGTATAATTAAGTTGTATTTGTATTCTGTACCATGTATTTGACGACTTAGAATAGGTGATGTATACCTATTTTGGGGGCATCATAGTTGGTATCAAAGCATAGGGATATGATCCCTGGCTGAAATATGAGATAAGAACTAGGAGGGGAGAGACGGGAAATTTCTTCGCTAGTATGACCTACCAAAGTTTATTAGGTATGTAATTGGTCGGTCAGAGTATAGGGATAATATGTGATATGTTAATTAACCCTTGTTTTGTGGCAGTGTTTGAAAATGACATCCAATAATGTTGAGAATAGCAATGGAGCACAGGAGACCGTTGAGTCTCCACAGATTAATAATCAGGACAATGTACAACAGGATGGCGATAATCCTCCTGTAAACAATAACACTGATCAATTGACGAACGACGGTACGTTTAGGAGCTTTTTAGAATTCATGCAACACCAGACGAGAGAGACTCCTGTTCATAATGGAGGAGGAAACAATGGCAACCCACGGTTGGTCACCGCTAAGCAGTTCAAGGAGCTGGGACCACCGGAGTTTTTGGGAAAGCCAAAACCACTTAAGGTGGAGACGTGGTTAAAGCAGATCACCAAGATATTTGAGGTCTTGGGATGCTCTGAGGAGCAAAAGGTTTCCTTTGCCACCTTTATGTTGTATGAAGAAGCAGATCATTGGTGGGAATCTTTAAAACGTACCCAGACTGACGCACTCAAGATGTCTTGGGAGAAGTTCCAAGAGCTGTTCAACGACAAGTACTTTCCCGAAAGTATTCATCACATGAAGGAGGTGGAGTTTATCAAGCTGGAGCAAAATAATATGACCGTGTCGCAGTATGAGGCTAAATTTATAGAGTTGTCCCGGTTTGCATCCCATTTAGTCGATAATGAGGAGCGAATGACGCGAATGTTTCTAAGAGGTTTGAAACCTGAGATACGTCAATATCTTATTTCTCACAAACTTTGTTTATATTCAGATTTTGTGAATAGGGCTCAGTTATTGGAGCGCGATAATGAGTCAGCACAACCAAAAGGCAACGACCAACAACACGATAATAATCGCATGGGGGTGGCAACGATCATCTGAATAATGACAATCCTCGTGGGGAAATTATCATGCTAAGAATGATAACCACTTGGTGGTAATCATGGCCAAAATAATAAGTGGAAATTTCAAGAAGAGAAGGTTCAATAATGATGGAAAGACGGCAAGATCAAAGACCTGCTTCAAAGGAAGAAGAACGATCATCGGTCAGTATGTTTCAAATGCGATGGGAGGACACATCCATCCAAACCAGACGCAAAGAATCCAAAGCGTGTTTCAATTGCGGAAGAGAAGGTCACCTAGCTCGATTTTATCGTATGGTGAAGTCAAGTCCAGTTTGGGATAGTGATGCCAAAGGATGTCCGCACAAGCCAAAATCGGTAGTTTAGAGAGAGCATTTTTTTTTTCGTAACGAGGAAACTGAATAAAATTATCACATGTAAGTTAATCATAAACTTTTTGCGAAGTCTATACCGCAAGTAGATGAACCTGGTTCTACTCACTCTTTTATTTCACCTAGTTGTGTTCAATATTTGAATTTAACTCCGGAGAAGTTAATCTTTGATTTATCTGTTGAAACTCAGTTGGGAGAAACCTTCGTTACCTCTACTATTTATAAATCTTGTTTGATTCAAATCAACACTTTCACGTTACCTGTCGATCTTATCTCTTTGAAAATATTTGCATGGATGTGATTTTTGGAATCGATTGGTTAACTACTCATCATGCTTTTCGTAAGGTTGTTAGCTTTCATATTCCTAACTTTTTAAGTAACCAAACCACTAAAGTCAATCACTATCATATCAAGCCATAAGTAAAGAGCCCCGAACCTTTCCTTGTTGACTTCCTTGTGTAGAATGCACCGAACCAGACTTTCTGTAGATGATATCGTGAATGACGATGGCAAGTTGATAGGTATCAATGTGACGTACTATCCAAGTCTTGGATGAGAGTCACAGTTTTGAATGACATTTCTATTCTTAATAGATTTCCTGACGTATTCTTGAAGACTTCTTAGCCTACCCTAGAGCGTGAAATCGAATTTTGTATTGACCCCAGTACAAAACCCATTTCTAAAACCCTCAAATATTTCTTTACTTAAAATGAGCGTAACATGCGCCAAAGACGTTGGCTCGAGCTGTTGAAGATTACGATCGTACAATTCAATACCATCGTGGGAAAGCGAACGTGGTAGCCGACGTTGAGTAGAAAGAAGATCGTATGCGTTTTGAGTGCGATGTTGTTAACACAAAGACCCATTTCGCATTTACGACTTACAAATGATGAAGATAGAGTTAAAGAATCTAGGAACCCACGTGAAGATAACGAATATACGATTAGAATTGACTTTAATCGATAAAGTTAAAGCCGCTCAAGCTACATACTCAGAGATGATGAATGAAGAAGGTTCAAGAGGGCGTTATTCTAGAAGCAAGAATCGATGAAGAGAGGAAATCTCAACCCTCGATTTAATTGACCCATTTGAAATCCTCGATCGAAAGTAGGAACCGCGTGGCTTATAGACTCGCTTTTATCGTCAAGTATGTCGCGTGTTCATAACATTTTTTTTACGTATCGACGTTACGTAAATATATATGGACGAATTCGAACCACATTATTAATTTAGAACTAGGATGAGATAACTACCGATTTAACGTTTGAGGAGATACGTGTTAAAATCTTGGATAAGAAGAATCGTATTCAACACTCAAAGGTTATACCTCAAGAGTTAGAATTTGAAATGAAGTCGAGATATCCTCACCTGTTCAGCATACCAAGTATGTACGTAAATTTCGAAGGTGAAATTCCATAAGGAGGGGAGATTGTGAGACCCCAGATTTTATGGATTTGATATAATGTTATAGTTGTGGGTTATATTTAAAAATTTTGCAAAGAACGCAAGCTGTTATATAATATTCGATTGGTCGGGGAATATTCTTTTTGTCGGAGAATATCCGTACGACGGTACAATCATTGGTGGACCCCGCAACGGAATTATTATCGGAGAAAATGACAAAAATACTTTATGAAAATAACTACGGAGTTTTTAGCGTTAAGCTGTTGAAACAACGGTGTTAAAAGTATAATGTCTGGCGTGTGGTCAGATATAGTAGCACAGTATTGATTATTGATGCTTACGTGAGAAGTCACTCAGTTATACTCAATTAATTCTACAGTAATTGTTGCATCATATCTTTCATATTATTGATTCAATTATTATTACAGTATCATCTGCATAATATGATATATTATTAAATCAATGATTGAGACAGAAAAATTATTCATATTATTATTTGCAATATTGACAATGTCTAGAAGTTCTGTCAAGGAGAGGTTTGGTCCCCTAATTGCGTGCCAATAAAGAGAAATCCTTATCGGAAAGCCACCCTCTTTCCTGGGAACGACCTGATTGTTAAATATTGTGAGTTATAATATTAATGATGAATGTTATTAAAATTGAAGTTGTTTTCGGAGTTTAATTTGGAGACGCGGACGTGATATTTGAGTCCGGAACGATGAAATTATTAAAATTAGTCTATAAACACAAAAAATTTCGGGATTCACTATTTGGTCAAAAAGTCAACAGTTGAATTTTTCGGGAAAAGTCAAACTTTGAAATTTCAAAATTTATATTGTTGATAAAAATAGTTTCATTATGTTGGAATTGTTTGTGTTAGTGAAAATCGACATCTATTCCGATGATAATTGATGTCTGGGGGTTAAATTGATAAATCGGGTAATTTATTGGATAAATGAGCAATTAATTGCTACTAATTCACATGCTTATATAACTATTTGTTCACATGTGTGTACTATTGAATCACATTTTTGTACTATTAGGAGAGTTGGTGCAAAATTGATAATACTTGCATGACTAAGTTTAAAATGGAGGTATAGATGGAGGTACTATACTGTAATTATTTTTATCACATGATTAGAACTATTGAGTCACATGATTTACTATTGATTCACATTATTTACTATTAGGGGAGTTAGTGCAAGTTTGATAATACTTGCAGGACTAAATTAAAAATGAAGAAAAAGAGGAAGGTATTATACTGTAATATTTCGAGCCCCAAAACGTGCAATTATTGAAACTATATTTTCCTATAAATAGAAGCTCATTCTTCCTTCATTTCTCACCAATTCACAAAAGCTTTAGAGCAATTATTATAGAGAGAAATTATAGAGAGAAAGAAGAAGAGAAGTCTGCTACCTCACTATTCTAGTATCCAATTTTTTTTTAAGGTAAGGAATATTATTTGTTGTACTCATAAGGGGTATTCTTTCTTTCTTATTCATGAAGAGAACTTCTGTTATTCCATTCTTTATTATTCGTTTGAATAACTCAGTATCTGTGATATACCCTATACTTGGTGAAATTCTTCTATTATTCCATTCTTTATTATTCATTTAGAACATCCCGTTCATCATGCGTTTTCGTGGGACTGGTTAAAATCTTTATTATTCTTTTGGAATATCCCGTGCATGCGCTTTTCTACGGACCGATTTAAATCTTTATTATTTTGTTGGGATATCCGTGCTGCGTTGTATGTATGCCGGACCGATTCTCGTTATTTATTATTCATTGGAATAACTCGTATGCGTGAGGTTTATCGTATGCCTGGTGATTTCTTTTGTTATTCCATTCCTTGTTATACTCAATTGGTTAAAGTTTTGACTTCTATACTCCATGAAATTAGTGGAATATCCTTGATATTTGCGCTTCATCCAGTATCTTTTCATTGAAATATTCTTCTGAGCATTCTTGAATTTTACTCCACAAAGCAGTATCATGTTGATAATTTGGACGTTATCGATTCCTGGATAAAATAATTCTTGAACTTATTTTATTGAATTCTTATATCATTGTCATCATCCTCATGTTTATATTTTGTTGAAAGTCATCTGTGGCCTATAGTGCATAGATGGACTTGGTATGATTATGACCAGAGATTATTCGGTGTAATCATAACCGTAATGTTATAAATGATGTGGTAAATGTCCTCATTGGCCCGTAGTTCATTGATGGACAGTTGTTGGAATGATCATGACCATTATTGACTACACAAATATTCTTGGCCCGTAGTGCATGGATAATTGTGGTCATGATACTAAAGAATATCCTTAGCCGTAGTGCAGGGGTGATTCGATGATGTGGATTATTTATTCAGCTAAGTCCCAGCGATAAAAGTGATGAAAAACCTTCTAAATCATAAAAGATAGTAGATTTTATTCTCTACTTGACTCTTTTAATGGATTGCTTGTTCCGCTGTAGTTAAACTTGATGGTTGTTATATTGTATCAGTTTAACACTGTTGAAGGCTAACGATAATATATTCTGCATTATCTTAGTCATAATATTTCCTACTGAGCTAGTTGAGCTCACCTTTTTACTTTCATTGTTCTCTTCAGGAAATAAGAACGTAGCAGGGACTAGTCGGGGAACGGAGTGACGGACCAGATGATAGCATTAGTAGTCCTCACTATTCAGTGAAATAGTGGGAAAATAAATGTAATAATATTGAATTTGAGTTTGTATATTGTCTAGACGATAATATTTGTATTAAAACTCACGACTTATGTTTTGTCGTATTTTTACTACGGTTGTATAATTAAGTTGTATTTGTATTCTGTACCATGTATTTGACGACTTAGAATAGGTGATGTATACCTATTTTGGGGGCGTCATAGTTGGTATCAAAGCTTAGGGATATGATCCATGGCTGAGATATGAGATAAGAACTAGGAGGGGAGAGACGGGGAATTCCTTCGCTAATATGACCTACCTAAGTTTATTTGGTATTTAATTGGTCGGTCAGAGTATAGGGATAATATGTGATATGTTAATTAACCCTTGTTTTGTGGCAGTGTTGGAAAATGACATCCGAGAATGTTGAGAATAGCAATGGAGCACAGGAGACCGTTGAGTTTCCACAGATCAATAATCAGGACAATGTACAACAGGATGGCAATAATCCTCCTGTAAACAACAACACTGATCAATTGACGAACGACGGTACGTTTAGGAGCTTTTTAGAATTCATGCAACACCAGACGAGAGAGACTCATGTTCATAATGTAGGAGGAAACAATGGCAACCCCACGGTTGGTCACCGCTGCTAGCGATCAAGGAGCTGACCCACCGGAGTTTTTGGGAAAGCCAGAACCACTTAAGGCGAAGACGTGGTTAAAGCAAATCACCAAGATATTTGAGGTCTTTACCACCTTTATGTTGCATGAAGAAGTAGATCATTGGTGGGAATCTATAAAACGTACCCAGACTGACGCACTCAAGATGTCTTTGGAGAAGTTCCAAGAGCTGTTCAATGACAAGTACTTTCCCGAAAGTATTCGTCACATGAAGGAGGTGGAGTTTATCAAGCTGGAGCAAAATAATATGACCGTGTCGCAGTATGAGGCTAAATTTACAGAGTTGTCCCGGTTTGCATCCCATTTGGTTGATAATGAGGAGCGAATGACGCGAATGTTTCTAAGAGGTTTGAAACCTGAGATACGTCAATATCTTATTTCTCACAAACTTTGTTTATATTAAGATTTTGTGAATAGGGCTCAGTTATTGGAGCGCGATAATGAGTCAGCACAACCAAAAGGCAACGACCAACAACACGATAATAATCGTACCGGTGGCAACGATCATCGGAACAATGACAATCCTCGTGGGGGAAATTATCATGCCAAGAATGATAACCACTTCGGTGGTAATCATGGCCAAAATAATAAAAGTGGAAATTTCAAGAAGAGAAGGTTCAATAATGATGGAAAGACAATGAGCATCAAAGACCCGTTTCAAATGAAGAAGAACGATCATCGGTCAGATGTTTCAAATGCGACAGAGGGACACATCCGTCTAAACTGCAGACGCAAAGAATCCAAAGCGTGTTTCAATTGCGGAAGAGAAGGTCACCTAGCTCGATTTTGTCGTATGGTGAAGTCAAGTCCAGCTGGGATAGTGATGCCAAAGGATGTCCCAGACAAGCCAAAATCGGTAGTTTTAGATAGAGCATTTTTTTTCGTAACGAGGAACCTGAATAAAATTATCACGGGTAAGTTAATCATAAACTTTTGCGAAGTCTATACCTAGTTGTGTTCAATGTTTTAATTTAACTTCGGAGAAGTTAGGCTTTGATTTATCTGTTGAAACTCAGTTGGGAGAAACCTTCGTTACCTCTACTATTTATAAATCTTGTTTGATTCAAATCAACACTTTCACGTTACCTGTCGATCTTATCTCTTTGAAAATATTTGCATTTACGAGTTACTATTCACGAGTTACTATTCACGAGGAGTTACTATTCATGAGTTACTATTCATGAGTTATTATTCCCGGGGTACTATTGATTCACATTCTTATACTATTACGGGTGGTGGTGCAAGATTGATAATACTTGAATGGCTAAGTTAAAAATGGAGGTATAGATGGAGGTACTATACTGTAATTGTTTTTATCGCATGATTAGAACTATTGAGTCACATGATTTACTATTAATTCACATTATTTAGTATTAGGGGAGGTGGTGCAAGTTTGATAATACTTACAGGACTAAATTAAAAATAAAGAAAAAGAGGAAGGTATTATACTATAATATTTCGAGCCCCAAAACGTGCAATTATCGAAACTATATTTTCCTATAAATAGAAGCTCATTCTTCCTTCATTTCTCACCAATTCACAAAAGCTTTAGAGCGATTATTATAGAGAGAAATTATAGAGAAAAAGAAGAGAAGTCTCGCTACCTCACTATTCCAAAGATCCAATTTTTTTAAGGTAAGGAATATTATTTGTTGTACTCGTAGGGAGTATTATTTCTTTTGTATTCATGAAGAGAACTTCTATTATTCCATTCTTTATTATTCTATTGGAATAACCTGTATACGCGGGCTACCCTATACTTGGTGACATTCTTCTATTATTCCATCTTTATTATTCTGTTGGAATATCCTATCTGTGCGTTTTACGCTGGACCTAATTCCGTCCTTATTAGTATTCTGTTGGAATAACCTGTCTATGCGAAGTACCGCATGCATGGTGATTTCTGTTGTTATTTCATTCTTTATTATTCTGTTGGAACATCCTTTCGATGCGAATTTCGCCTGACCTGGTTCCGTTATTTAGTATTTTGTTGGAATAACCTGTCTATGCGAAGTACCGCATACATAGTGATTTCTTTTGTTATTCCATTCTTTATTATACTCAGTTGGTTAAATTTTTGACTTCTATAATCCATAAAATTAGTGGAATATCCTTGATATTTACGCTTCATCCAGTATCTTTTCATGGAAATATTCTTCTTAGCATTCTTGAATTTTACTCCACAAAGAAATATCATGTTGACAATTTGGACGTTATTGGTTCCTGGACAAATTAATTCTTGAACTTGTTTTATTGAATTCTTATATCATTGTCATCATCCTCATGTTTATATTTTGTTGAAAGTCATATGTGGCTTGTTGTGCATAGATGGACTTGGTATGATTATGACCAGGGATTATTCGGTGTAATCATGACCGTAATATTACAAATGATGTGTTAAAAGTCCTCATTGGCCCGTAGTACATTGATGGACAGTTGTTGGCATGATCATGACCATTAATGAATACACGAATGTCCTTGGCCCGTAGTGCATGGATAATTTGTGGTCGTGATACTAAAGAATATCCTTGGTCGTAGTGCAGGGGTGATTTGATGATGTGGATTATTTATTAAGATGAGTCCCAGCGATAAAAGTGATGAAAAACCTTTTAAATCATAAAAGATAGTAGATTTTATTCTCTACTTGACTCTTCTAATGGATCGCTTATTCCGCTGCAGTTTTTGATCTAAAACTTGTTGTCTATTATATTCTATCAGTTGTTATACTGTTGAAGGCTATTGATAATTTATTCTGCATTATCTTAGTCATAATATTTCTTCTTTGGGCTAGTTGAGCTCACCCTTTTCTTTTTACCTTCTTCTCGTGAAATGAGAACGTAGTTGGGACTAATGGGGGAACAGAGTGATGGTCCTAGATGTTTTCATTAGTAGTCCTCACTATTCTGTGAAATAGTGTGATAATAATTGTAATGAGGACTCCTTTTGAGTTTGTATACTCTCTATTAGACAATATTTGTATTCAAACTCACAGTTTATGTTTTGTCGTATTGTACACGACAGTTGTATTATTAAGTTGTATTTGAATTATGTACCATGTATCTGGCGACTCAAGATGGGTGATGTATACCGATTTTGGGGGCGTCACATGGCATGTCAATTAACCCTTGTTTTGTGGTAGTATTTGAAAATGACATCCGAGAATGTTGAGAATAGCAATGGAGCACAGGAGACCGTTAAGTCTCAACAGATCAATAACCAAGATAATGTGCATCAGGAAGGCAATAATCCTCATGAAAACCACAACACTGACCAAACAATGAACGATGGGATGTTTAAAATACAGGTGGAAACACTGAAAACTCTCGGATGGTCACCGCTAAGCAGTTCAAGGAACTGGGACCACCAGAGTTTTTGGGAGAGCCAAAATCACTTAAGGCGGAGGCGTGGATAAAGCAGATCACCAAGATATTTGATGTCTTGGGATGCTCCGAGGAACAAAAGGCTCCCTTTACCGCTTTCATGTCATGAGAGAGAGAGGATTCTTGGTGAGAATCAGAAAGCGACTCAACACGCCAGAAGAAGATGTCTTGGGAAAAGTTTCAAGAACTGTTCAACGACAAGTACTTTCCCGAAAGTATTCGTCACATGAAAGAAGTGGAGTTCATCAAGCTAGAGCAAAATAATATGGCCGTGTCACAGTACGAAGCTAAGTTTACCGAGTTGTCCCGGTTTGCGTCCCACTTGGTTGATAATGAGGAAAGAATGACACGGATGTTTCTAAGAGGTTTGAAACCTGAGATACGTCAATACCTAATTTCACACAAACTGTGTTTGTATTTAGATGTTGTAAATAGGGCTCAGTTATTGGAGCGCGATAATGAATTAACCCAACAAAGAGAGAGCAGCCGGCAAATCGATAATACCAGTGGTAGCAGTTATCGAAGAGGTGACAACAAACGAGGAGGGAATCAACATGCCAAAAATGGTAACCACTTCGGTGGTAATCATGGCCAAGATAATAGAAGTGGAAATTTTAAGAAGAGGAAATTCAATAATGATGGAAAGACGTCAAGATCAAAGACCGTTGTTAAGGAAGGAGAACGGCTAGTGATTTAGTATGTTACAAATGCTTGGAGGGAGGGACACATCACCAAATCAGCACGCAAAGAACCCAAAACACGTTACAATTGGGGAAGAGAAGGTCACCTAGCCCGATTTTATCGTGCACCAAAGTCAAGTCCAGCTGGGATGAGGGCATCAAAGACCGTCCCAAACAAGACAAAACTGGTAGTTCAAGGGAGAGCGTTTGTTGTAACCTCCCAAAAAGGGAGGAATCCGAACGAGGTGATCACGGGTAAGCTAATCATAAACTCTAGCGAAGTCTATACCTTATTTGATATCGGTTCTACCCATTCTTTTATTTCTCCTACTTGCGCCAACGTTTAAATTTAACCTCCGGAGAAATTAGACTTTGATTTATCTGTTGAAACTCCGTTGGGAGAAACCTTCATTACATCCACTGTTTATAAGTCTTGTTTGATTCAAATTGGTAACCACACGTTACCTGTCGATCTTATCTCTTTGAAAATACTTGCATTTGATGTGATTTTAGGGATTGATTGGTTAACTATTCATCATGCAAAAATTGATTATTTTCGTAAGGTTGTTAGCTTTCATATTTCTAACCAACCTATTATTAGAATTCAAGCAACCAAACCACTAAAGTCAATCACTTTCATATCAAACCATAAAGCTATTCGTTTATTAAAAAATAGATGTCAAGCTTTCTTAGCCCATGTCACGGATTTAAACAAAAATACGTCAGATTTGAATGATATTTCTATTGTTAATAAATTTCCTGACGTATTCCCTAAAGAACTTCCTGGCCTACCCCCAGAGCGTGAAATTGAATTTTGTATCGACCTTGAATCCGGTACAAAACCCATTTTCAAAGCCCCGTATCGAATGACTCCTATTGAGCTTCAGGAGTTAAATAACCAACTACAGGAATTGTTAGACATCGGTTTTATTCGTCCTAGTACGTCTCTTTGGGGTGCTCCTATTATATTCGTGAAGAAGAAAGATGGAAGTATGCGACTTTGTATTGATTATCGGGAGTTGAATCATGTCACCATCAAAAATAGGTACCCGGCCATTACCTCGTATTGATGATCTGTTTGACCAGTTGCAAGGCGCCAAATTCTTTTCAAAGATCGATCTTCGTTCTGGATATCATCAATTAAAGGTTAAAACTGATGACATTCCAAAGACTGCTTTCAGAACTCGGTACGGGCATTACGAATTCCTAGTCATGTCTTTTGGATTGACTAATGCTCCTGCTGCCTTCATGGATATGATGAACCGAGTATTCAAAGAATATTTAGATCACTTTGTGGTCGTCTTTATTGATGACATCCTCATTTACTCCAAAAGCCGTGAAGATCATGAGCAACACTTGAGGCTGATACTCCAAAAGCTTCGTGAAAATAAGCTATATGTCAAATTGAAGAAATGCGAGTTCTGGCTTGAGGAAGTAGCATTCCTTGGGCACGTTGTAAAACCCCAACTTTTTGAATAAAGATGAATTTTTTATAAATATTATTTTTGAATATTATGGAGTGAAATTGATATAATGTTATAGTTGTGGGTAATATTTATAAATTTTGCAAAGTACGCAAGTTGTTATATAATATTCGATTGGTCAGGGAATATTCGTTTTAACAGGAATATTCGCATAACCAAGACAATCATTAGTGGACTCCACAATGTAACTATTGTCGATTGAGAAAATGACAAAAATACTTTATGAAAATAACTGGGAAAGTTTTACTGTTAACTCGTTGAAACACCCTTGTTAAAAAGAAAAGAATGTCTGGCGTGGTTTCATAAGTAGCACACCAGATTAATTATTGATGCTTACGTGATAAGTCACTCGGTTTTGTTGGTATTATTAATGTAATAATACATAAAATCTTTTATATAAAAATGTAATACTTTTTATAAAGTTATTCTATAAATCGAATATATTCTATTCTATTATGCATAGTGTTTGCATAGTAAAAATATAAAAATGTAATACTTTTATAAAGTTATCATTTTATTTAGATAATAATTAGAATATATTATATTTTATTATGCATAGTGTTTGCATAGTGCATGCATAGTGTTTGCATAGTAAAATCTTTTATAAAGTTATTCGTTTTATTAGATTATAAATAGAATATATTATATTTTATTTAAAAGATTTTGCTTTAAATATGGACCGTCGATTAAAGTAAATCAACTGGATAGTTCATGAGTTAGAGTTACTATGTAGTCCATTTTTTTATAAATAGAAGCTCATTCCTTCATTATTTTCTTACTTAATTCTTTGAAACTCTAAAGAGATAAACTATAGAGAAAAAGAAGAAAGTATTCTGCTACTTCACTACTTATATATCCAGTACTCTTCTTCTTAAGGTAGGGAATATTATTTGTTGTACTCGTAGGGAGTATTATTTATTTTGTATTCATGAAGAGAACTTTTGTTATTCCATTCTTTGTTATTCATTGGAATAACTCAGATAATGAGCTACCCTATACTTGGTGACATTCTTCTATTATTCCATCTTTATTATTACGTTGGAATATCACGTCTCGTATGCGTTTTTACGTCGGATTCGCTCGTCTTTATTATTATACATTTGGAATATCGTATACATGCATTTTACATGGACCTGATTCGCCCTTATTAGTATTTTGTTGGAATAACTGCCATACATAAGCACCGCATACATGGTGATTTACGTTGTTATTCCATTCTTTATTATTATTGAGTTGGAACATCCCGCTTGCAAATGTAATTTCTTTGACACAGTTCCGTTATTTAGTATTCTGTTGGAATAACTCGCCTACATGTAGTATCGCATGCATGGTGATTTCTTTTGTTATTTCATTCTTTATTATACTCGGTTGGTTAAAGTTTTGACTTCTATAATCCATGAAATTAGTGGAATATCCTTGATATTTGCGTTTCATCCATTATCTTTTCATGGAAATATTCTTGAGAGCATTCTTGAATTTTTACTCTGACAAAGAAATATCATGTTGACAATTTGGGCGTTATTGGTTCTGGACAAATTAATTCTTGAACTTGTTTTATTGAATTCTTATAACATTGTCATCATCCTCATGTTTATATTTTGTTAAAAGTCATCTGTGGCTTGTTGTGCATAGATGGACTTGGTATGATTATGACCGAGGATTATTGATTGTAATCATGGTAGTAATGTTACAAATGATGCGGTAAAAGTCCTCATTTGGCGATGGTGCATTGATGGACGGTTGTTGGTATGATCATGACCATTAATGAATACACAAATATTCTTGGCCCGTAGTGCATGGATAATTGTGGTCGTGATACTAAAGAATATCCTTGGCCGTAGTGCAGGGGTGATTCGATGATGTGGATTATTTATTAAGCTGAGTCCCAGCGATAAAAGTGATGAAATACCTTTTAAATCATAAAAGATACTAGATTTTATTCTCTACTTGACACTTCTAATGGATTACTTGTTTCGCTACAGTTAAACTTGATGTTTGTTATATTGTATCAGTTTAACACTGTTTAAGGCTAATTATAATTTATTCTGCATTATCTTAGTCATAATATTTCTTCTTGGGCTAGTTGAGCTCACCCTTTCTTTCTTTACACATTCTCATCGGGGAAATGAGAATATAAATTTGGAGCAAGTCGGGGAATGGAGTGATGGTCCTAATACATCACCCATCTTGAGTCGCCAGATACATGGTACATAATTCAAATACAACTTAATAATACAACTATCGTGGTACAATACGACAAAACATAAATCGTGAGTTTGAATACAAATATTGTCTACTAGAGAGTATACAAACTCAAAAGGAGTCCTCATTACAATTATTATCACACTATTTCACGTAATAGTGAGGACTACTAATGCAAACATCTAGACCATCACACGCTCCCCGACTAGTCCCGCCACGCTCTCATTTCCTCAAGAGAACAAAAAAAGAAAAGGGTGAGCTCAACTAGCCCAAGAAGAAATATTACGACTAAGATAATGCGTAATAAATTATCAATAGCCTTCAACAAAGATAAAACCGATAGAATATAATAGATAACAAGTTTTAGATCAAAAATCGCAATTGAATAAGCAATCCATTAAAAGAGTCAAGTAGAGAATAAAATCTACTATCTTTTATGATTTAAAAGGTTTTTCATCACTTTTATCACGGGACTCAATTTTAATAAATAATCCACATCATCGAATCACCCCCGCACTACTACTAGGCCAAGGATATTCTTTAGTATCACGCACCACCACAAATTATCCATGCACTATGGGCCAAGGACATCGTGGTATTCATTAATGGTCATGATCATGCCAACAATCGCCCATCAATGCACTACGGGCCAACGAGGACTTTTTACCACATCATTTGTAACATTACTACCATGATTACAATCAATAATCCTCGGTCATAATCATACCAAGTCCATCTATGCACTACAGCCACGTATGACTTTCAACAAAATATAAACATGAGGATGATGACAATGATATAAGAATTCAATAAAACAAGTTCAAGAATTAATTTGTCCAGAACCAATAACGCCCAAATTGTCAACATGATATTTCTTTTCAGGAGTAAAATTCAAGAATGCTCGTAAGAATATTTCCATGAAAAGATATATCGATGAAGCGCAAATATCAAGGATATTCCACTAATTTCATGGATTATAGAAGTCAAAACTTTAACCAACCGAGTATAATAAAGAATGGAATAACAAAAGAAATCACCATGCATGCGATAGATCGCATGCAAAAGTTATTCCAATGTAATAATAAATAATTTAATCAAAGTCCCACAGAAACGCATGCATGTGATATTCCAATGTAATAATAAAGATTTAAATCAGTCCTACAAAAACGCATGTATGTGATATTCCAATGTAATAATAAAGACGGAAATCAGTCCCCAGAGAACGCATGCATGTGATATTCCAATGTAATAATAAAGATTTAACCAGTCCCCAGAAACGCATACAAGATATTCCAATGTAATAATAAAGACGGAAACCAGTCCCACAGAGAACGCATGTATGTGATATTCCAATGTAATAATAAAGAATGGAATAATGTAAGAATTTCACCAAGTATGGTAGATTTCATGATATACAAAGTTATTCCAACATAATAACAAAGAATGGAATAATGTAAGTTCTCTTCATGATGAAGAAAGAAAGAAATAATACTCCCTACCTTTAGAAAAATCGGATATAGAAGTAAGTGAAGTAAATAGTAATACTTTTCTTTTTTTCTCTATAATTTCTCTCTATAATAATTGCTTCTATAGCTTTAGTGAATTGGTGAGAAATGAAGGAAGAATGAGCTTCTATTTATAGGAAAATATAGTTTCGATAATTGCACATTTTGGGGCTCAAAAATTACAAAGATAATACCTCCAACTTTTCTTTCATTTTTAATTTAGTCCCGCAAGTATTATCAATCTTGCACCAACTCCCTAATAGTAAATCATGTGAATCAATAGTACAATCATGTAAAATATAATCATGTGAATAATAGTATCATGTGAAAAATTAATTACAAAGATAGTACCTTCAACTATACCTCCATTTTTAACTTAGTCATGCAAGTATTATCAATTTTGCACCACCACCCCTAATAGTATAAGAATGTGAATCAATAGTACCTCGTGAATAATAACTCGTGAATAGTAACTCGTGAATAGTAACTCGTGAATAAAAAGTACTCGATACCTAAAAGTGCCCAATAACCCGAGTGAACAATATAACCTCCGCACATCAATTATCATCAAATAAATGTCAATTTCCACTAACACTAATAATCCCAATACAATGGAACAATCAATTTCATCTTTAATCAACACAACTTATTCATCATTAATATTATAACTCACAATATTTAACAACCGTGTCGCTCCCTGTGAAAGAGGGGCTTTCCGATAAGGATTTCTCCTTATTGGCGCCGCAATTAGGTGACCAAACCTCTCCTCGATGTAACTTCTAGACATTGTCAATATTGCAAATAATAATATGAATAACTTTGTCATCTCAATTATTGATTTAATAATAATAAATATTATGCGATGATAATCGTGACAATAATTGAATCAATAATACGAGAGAGATATGATGCAAAGAATTATCGTAGCAATAATTGAGTATAACCGAGTGACTTTCACGAAGCATCAATAATCAATACCGTGTGCTACTATGCAACCACGCCAGACATCGCATTTTTACTAACACCGGTGTTTCAACAGCTTAAACTGTAAAACTTCCGCCGTTATTTTCATAAAAAGTATTTTTGTCATTTTTCAATCCGATAATAATTCCGCCAGGGGTCCACTAATGATTGTATCATCGCATTTGATATTCCCCGACAAAAAGAATATTCCCCACCAATCTAATATTATATAACAACTTCATGCATTTTGCAAAATTTATAAATATTACCCACAACTATAACATTATATCAAATCCACACCATAATATTTAAAAAATTATTTCGAGAAAATTAAATATTTATTCATAAAACTGGGTCTCACAATCTCCCTCCTTATGAAATTTTGCCCTCAAAATTTACGACGCACTGGTATGCCAAGATGTGAGGATACCTCGACTTCATTTCAAATTCTAACCTCGAGGTATAACCTTGAGTGTGAATATAATCCTTCTTATCCAAGATTTTAACACGATCTCCTCATACGCTAAATCATCCGCTATCTCGTCCGGTTCTAAATTAATAATGTGGTTCGGTCATCCCCATATTTACGTAAATCGATACGTTAAAAAACGTTATGAACACGCCGACATACTTGACGGTAAAACGAGTCTATAAGCCACGTTCCTACTTTATCGAGGATTTCAAATGGGCCAATTAAATCGAGGGTTGAGATTTTTCTCTTCATCGATTCTTGCTTCTAGAATAACGCCTAAACCTTCTTGAATCCTTCTTAATTCTTCACATTCATTAACTTTATCGATTAAAGTATTCTAATCGATATTTAACTTTATCGATTAAAGTCCTAGATTCTACTCAGATATTTGTAAGTATCTTCTTTGGGGTTAAGATATTCGCACTTGTAAACGACATACGATCTTCTACTCAACGCGTCGCCTACCACGCTCGCTTTTCCACGATGGTATTGAATGATATGATCGTAATCTTCAAACATTTCGAGCCAACGCTCTTTGGGCACATGTTACGCCTCATTTTAGGTGAAGAAAATATTTGAGGGTTTAAGAAATGGGTTTTGTATCGGGGTCAATACAAAATTCGATTTCACGCCTAGGTAGGCTAAGAAGTCTTCAAGAATACGCCAAAAATTTATTAACAATAGAAATATCATTCAAAATCGTGACTCTCATCCAAGACTTGGATAAGACGTCACATTGATACCTATCAACTTGACATCGCTCATTCACGACGCCGCCTACGTAAAGTCCGGCTTTGCATTCCACACAAGAAAGTCAACAACGAAAGGACCGGCTCTTTACTTATGGCTTGATATGACAATGATCGATTTTAGTGGTTTGGTTGTTTGAATTTGCATAACACAGATTGGTTAGAATATGAAAGCTAACAACCTTATTAAAAGCATGATGAGTAGTTAACCAATCGATTCCTAAAATCGCATCAAAGGCAAGTATTTTCAAAGAGACAAGATCGACACGTAACGTGAAAGTGTTGATTTGAACAAGATTTATAAAAAAGTGGAGGTAACGAAGGTTTCTCCCAACCGAAGTTTAAACAGATATATCAAAGTCTAACTTCTCCTGAGTTAACTTCAAACATTGAACACAACTAGGTGAAATAAAAGAGTGAGTAGAACCCAGATTCAACACTCAGATAGACTTCACAAGAGTTTATGACTAACATACCCGTGATAATTTTATTCGTGTTCCTTGTCACAAAAAAAATGCTCTCTCTTAAACTACCGGCTTTGACTTTTTCGGGACTACCTTTGGTGCTCCATCCTAGTTTGAACTTGTCTTCTGGTGAACGACAAAATCGAGCTAAGTGACCTTTCTTCCACAATTATAACATGCTTTGACTGGCATCGCTAGCTTTGACCGATGTGTCCCTCCCTCCGCATTTGAAGCATATGATAGGTGGTCGTTCTTCTCCTTTAACAATCTGTGTCAGGCCGACGCCTTTCCATCATTGTTGAATCTCTCTTCTTGAAATGTCCATTCTTATTGTTTTGACCATGATTACCACCAAGTGGTTACCATTTCTCGCATGTTGATTCCTCCATGCTTATTGTCACCGCTTTGATGATCAAGTATCACCCAGATTATCATTTTTCGTTACCGCTTCTTTTGGTTGCGTTGACTCGTTATCGCGCTCCACTAATCGAGCCCTATTTACAACATCCAATACAAACACAGCTTTATGAGAAATAAGATATTGGCGATCTCCCGCTTCAAACTCTCTTAAAACATTTCGCCATTCGCTTCCTCATTATCAACCAAATGGGATGCAAACCGGATAACTCCGCAAATTTAGCCTCAGATCATGCATACACTGGCCATATTGTTTTGTTCCAACTTGATAAACTCCACCTCCTTCATGTGATTAATACTTTCGGAAAGTACTTGTCGTTGAATGCTCTTTGAACTTCTCCCAAGACATCTTGAAAAGGCCAGTCGGGTACGCTTTTATAGATTCCCACCGTTGATCTCGCCTCTTCACGCAACATAAAGGTGGCAAAGGAACTTTTGCTCCTCTGAGCATCCCAAGACATCAAATATCTTGGTGATCTCGCTTAACCACGCCTCGCCTTTAAGTGGTTTCGCTTTCCCAAAACTCCGGTGGTCCCAACCTCCTTGAATTGCTTAATGGTGACCAACCGTGGGTTGCCATTGTTTTCTCCTCATTATGAACAGGAGTGGCCTTCACCGATGTTGCATGAATTCTAAAAGCTCCTAAACGTATCTCATCGCTCGTCAATTGATCTGTTGGTGTTTACAAGAGGATTATCGCCATCCCGCTGCACATTGTCCCGATTATTGATCCGTGGAGACTCAACGGCCTCCTCGTGGCTCCATTGCTATTCTCAACATTCTCTGATGTCATTTTCAAATACCGCCACAAAACAAGGGTTAATTAACATCACATATTATCCCTATACTCCGATTAACCAATTAAATATCAAATAAACTTAGGTAGGTCATACTAGCTAAGGAATTCCCCGCCTCCCTCCTAGTTCTAGTCTCACATCTTAGCCTGTGGATCATATCCCTAAGCTTTTTGATACCAACCGTGACGCCTCAAAATAGGTATACATCACCCATCTTGAGTCGCCAGATACATGGTACATAATTCAAATACAACTTAATAATACAACTGTCGTGGTATAATACGACAAAACATAAACTGTGAGTTTGAATACAAATATTGTCTACTAGAGAGTATACAAACTCAAAAGGAGTCCTCATTACAATTATTATCACACTATTTCACGTAATAGTGAGGACTACTAATGCAAACATCTAGACCATCACTGCTCCCCGACTAGTCCCCAAGCCACGCTTCTCATTTCCTCAAGAGAACAAAGAAAAGAAAAGGGTGAGCTCAACTAGCCCAAGAAGAAATATTATGACTAAGATAATGCGTAATAAATTATCAATAGCCTTCAACAAAGATAACAACTGATAGAATATAATAGACATCAAGTTTTAGATCAAAAACTGCAGCAATGAATAAGCAATCCATTGTAAGAGTCAAGTAGAGAATAAAATCTACTATCTTCTATGATTTAAAAGGTTTTTCATCACTTTTATCGCCGGGACTCAAATTTTAATAAATAATCCACATCATCGAATCACCCCCGCACTACTACCAAGGATATTCTTTTAGTATCACGACCACAAATTATCCATGCACTACGCCAAAGCCAAGGACATTCGTGGTATTCATTAATGGTCATGATCATGCCAACAAATCGGCCCATCAATGCACTACGGGCCAATGAGGACTTTTACCACATCATTTGTAACATTACTGGCCATGATTACAATCAATAATCCCTCGGTCATAATCATACCAAGTCCATCTATGCACACAGCCACATATGACTTTCAACAAAATATAAACATGAGGATGATGACAATGATATAAGAATTCAATAAAACAAGTTCAAGAATTAATTTGTCCAGAACCAATAACGCCCAAATTGTCAACATGATATTTCTTTGTGGAGTAAAATTCAAGAATGCTCGTAAGAATATTTCCATGAAAAGATATCGATGAAGCGCAAATATCAAGGATATTCCACTAATTTCATGGATTATAGAAGTCAAAACTTTAACCAACCGAGTATAATAAAGAATGGAATAACAAAAGAAATCACCATGCATGCGATAGATTGCATAGACAAAAGTTATTCCAATGTAATAATAAATAACGGAACAGAAATCGTGTCAAAGAAATTCCAACATGTAATGTGATATTCCAATGTAATAATAAAGAACGGAATCAGTCCGCCATAAAACGCATGCATGTGATATTCCAATGTAATAATAAAGATTTTAATCAGTCCCACAGAAACGCATGCATACATATATGATATTCCAATGTAATAATAAAGACGGAATCTCAGTCCCACAGAGAAACGCATGTATATGATATTCCAAACAGTAATAATAAAGACGGAACCAGTCCCGCGTAGAGAACGCATGCATATGTGATATTCCAATGTAATAATAAAGAATGGAATAATGTAAGAATTTCACCAAGTATGTGGTATTGCACAGATACAAAGTTATTCCAATATAATAATAAAGAATGGAATAATGTAAGTTTCTTCATGAAGAAAGAAAAAGAAAGAAATAATACTCCCTACCTTAGAAGAAACCGGATATAGAAGTAAAGAAGAAGAAGGTAATACTTTTCTTCTTTTCTCTATAATTTCTCTCTATAATAATTGCTTCTATAGCTTTAGTGAATTGGTGAGAAATGAAGGAAGAATGAGCTTCTATTTATAGGAAAATATAGTTTCGATAATTGCACATTTTGGGGCTCAAAAATTACAAAGACAATACCTCCAACTTTTCTTTCATTTTTAATTTAGTCCCGCAAGTATTATCAATCTTGCACCAACTCCCCTAATAGTAAATCATGTGAATCAATAGTACAATCATGTGAATAAATAGTATAATCATGTGAATAAATAGTATAATCATGTGAAAAATTAATTACAAAGATAAGACCTTCAACTATACCTCCATTTTTAACTTAGTCATGCAAGTATTATCAATCTTGCACCACCACCCCTAATAGTATAAGAATGTGAATCAAATACTCGTGAATAATAACTCGTGAATAGTAACTCGTGAATAGTAACTCGTGAATAGTAACTCATGAATAGTACTCACACTAAAAGTGCTCCCAATACCCGAAAGTGAACAATATAACCTCCTGACATCAATTATCATCAAATAAATGTCAATTTCCACTAACACTAATAATCCCAATACAATGGAACAATCAATTTCATCTTTAATCAACACAACTTATTCATCATTAATATTATAACTCACAATATTTAACAACCGTGTCGCTCCCAAGAAAGAGGGGCTTTCCGATAAGGATTTCTCCTTATCGCGCCGCAAGGTGACCAAACCTCTCCTCGATGTAACTTCTAGACATTGTCAATATTGCAAATAATAATATGAATAACTTTTTGTCGCCTCAATTATTGATTTAATAATAATAAATATTATGCATGATGATATCGTGACAATAATTGAATCAATAATACGAGAGATATGATGCAAGAATTATCTAGAGCAATAATTGAGTATAACTCGAGTGACTTCTCACGTAAAGATCAATAATCAATACCGTGTGCTACTATGCAACCACGCCAGACAGACATTCGTATTTTTAACACCGGTGTTTCAACAGCTTGTTTCAAAGCTGTGAAACTTCCGCCGTTATTTTCATAAAGTATTTTTGTCGCTTTTTTCAATCCGACAATAATTCCGCCAGGGGTCCACTAATGATTGTACCGTCGCACGGATATTCCCCGACAAAAAGAATATTCCCCACCAATCTAATATTATATAACAACTTGCATATTTTGCAAAATTTATAAATATTACCCACAACTATAACATTATATCAAATCCACACCATAATATTTAAAAAATTATTTCGAGAAAATTAAATATTTATTCATAAAACTGGGGTCTCAGGAACAAAAAAGGAAAAGGGTGAGCTCAACTAACCCATTAAAGAATATTATGACTAAGATAATATACAACAATTTATCATTAGTCTTCAACAGGGGAAAATCTGAGAAAATATAATAGACAACAAGTTTTAGATCAACAACTGCAGCGGAAACATCAATCCATTAGAAGAGTCAAGTAGAGAAAGAATTCCACTATCTTCTAAGATTTAAAAGTCCATCATCAATATTTTATCCCTGTAATATCAATTAATATACATCTTGAATCAAATATTCATCTTTGCACTACAGGCCAAAGATATTCATTTATATCACCAGTTGGTAATGTTCATCTCAACACTTGTTCATCTTTGCACTACGGGCCAAAGATATTCATTAGGTAATCATTCATCTTTGCACTACAGGCCAAAGATATTCAGTAATATCATCATTTAGGACTGAGGATGATGAAAAATATTTTAAAGGAAAGAATCCAAATGAAACAAAATAACAAATATTAGAGATTCAGTATACGGTTTATCCAAGATCAATAATACTCCATAATAACCAATTTTGAAGCAAAATTCAAGAATAAAGATCAAAACATGGATACAATAAAAGATAGTAACCATAATAGACATCTTGGACAAAAAGAAGAAAATTTCATTTTTCGGTGAATAGTGTCATATTCGTGAATAATGCCGTATACGTAAATAGTGCCGTATACGTGAATAGTAACTCCGACACAAAAAGTTCCAAATTTGATAAAAAGTTCAGACCAATATTTTGGCATAATGATATCGAAAGAAATAATATCATTTACGAATAAAATAACACCCCTTACCTCAAAATAACAAAGATTACGACGGAATATCCAGATAAGGTCAAGGAACTTTCAGCGATAAATAGAAACTCACAAAGTATCTAAATACTCACAAAATACGGTCGATATATAGAGAGAAAGAGAAAACTTGTTTCGGTGTGATTTTCAATTCTAATTTAGCCCTCTATTTATAGGAAAATGTTAAGATGTCAAAGCAGACTTGACTTCTTACACGATGGCTTTACCTGCTTCTATTGCCACCCACCACTTTTGAAATAAAATTCAGCACATTTCTTCACCAACCACAAGTGGGGCCCACTCAATTCTAGAATTTTCCACCAAAATCATTTATATACCTAATTTTCGAATAAGTCACCTCTTAAAATTCATAACAAATTATACGTTCATTTTTTAACGGTTCAAAATTTGTGGACATATACTCAACTTATATATGTATAACATATTCAAAAATCACAACGATCCAACGGTCAGATTAAAAATTATAACTCACGCAATATATCTCAAGAACAGTGATTTAATTTTTAATACCTACATTCCGATAAAAATATCTCAACATTAATTCCTTCAATTATATCCAAATAAAATAAATATATCCATCAATTATATCCACATAAAATAAATATTTTCTTATCATATAAATCAATAATTAATTATTCACAAATAATATTACAGAATCACAATTATGACAAACTGAATGGCCTTTCGAGGAAAAGGGGCTTTTCGATAAGGATTTCTCCTTACTAGCGCGCAATTAGGTGACCAAACATCTCCTTGACAGAACTTTCTAGACATTGCCAATAATGTTATCTCATAATATTATTCAAATAATATGAATTATTAATCCGATAATGAGAAATATTGTGCAGTGACAATTATTGAAACAACAATAATATTGAATATCAACGCAGCAATTATTGAACCAATAAAATAAAATATTGAACAGTAATTACTATAACAATTATTGAGTAGTGCCTTCTTACGTAAGAATCAATAATTCAAAAATCTGTGCAAAAGCGTATCTTCTTGTGCAACCACGCCAGACATCGTATTTTAACCACCGGGTATTCCAACAATGTTAACGGTAACAACTACGCCGTTATTTGTAAAAACTCAAATTTGTCGTTTTCTTCATCCGACCGTTATCCGTTATGGGGCCCACAAATGGCTGCACCGTCATACGAATATTCCCAGACAGAAAGAATATTCCACGACCAAACGAATATTCCCCAACAACAATGAATATTTTATAACCACTTGCTTATTTTGCAAAATTTGCACATTTAACCCATAACCAAAGCATTATATCAAATTAAAACTTTATTATTCACAATAATAATTAGAGGAAATTCGATTTTATTTATAATAAGTTGGGGTCTTACAGTTATCCCGGAAGCAAGGTTCGATGAAGAAGGAATACTTTGAGTCAACTCCAGACTTTGTGTTCCTAACGATTCTGACTTGAAGTATAAAATCATGATGGAAGCGCACAACACACCGTTTGCAATCCATCCTGGGAGTACCAAAATGTATCATGATCTTCGACATACATTTTGGTGGAGCAATATGAAGAGAGAGATCGCGGAGTTTATCTCAAGGTGTCTAACTTTTCAACGAGTCAAGGCGGAGCATCAAGTGCCAAAAGGTCTATTGCAACCACTTGAAATTCCAGAATGGAAGTGGAAGCACATTACCATGGATTTCGTTACCGGTCTTCCCAAGGTTTCTCAAGGCATAGATACAATTTGGGTCATTGTTGATAGATTGACCAAGTCTGCTCATTTCTTACCTATACGAGAAACTTATACACTTGAACGTCTTGCTCGTATGTACATAAATGAAATTGTAAGACTGCAAGGTATGCCAGTATCCATAGTTTCTGATCAAAACCCAAGATTCACTTCACGGTTTTGGGTCAGTTTGCAAAAATCTATGGGCACGAATTTGTGATTCAGTTCGGCATATCATCCTCAGACGGACGGGCAGTCAGAGAGGACTATTCAAACTCTGGAGGATCTATTAAGACTCTGTGTCCTTGACTTCAAAGGAAGTTGGGACAATTTTTTGCCATTGGTGGAATTCTCCTACAACAACAGTTATCAAGCAAGTATCGGCATGGCTCCATTTGAGGTGTTGTATGGAAGAAAGTGTCATTCTCCAGTATGTTATGATGAGGTGGGTGAAGCAACGTTGTTGGGACCGGAATTGGTATGTATGACTACAAAGAAGATTTAAATGATCAGGCAACGTACAAAAATGTCACAAGATCGACAAAAAAGTTATGTTGATCTTCATCAAAAAGACGTGGAATTCAATGCTAGAGAACATGTGTTGTTATGTGTTGCTCCATAGAAGGGAGTTACGAGATTTGGAAAGAGAGGAAAGCTCAATCCTCGATTCATTGGCCCATTTGAAATCCTTGACCGAGTAGGAACTGTGGCCTATAGACTCGCTTTACCGCCAAGTATGTCTCGTGTTCATAACATTTTTCACATATCCATGTTGCGTAAATATGTGGCAGACCCGAACCACATTATTGAGTTAGAACCAGACGAGATAGCGGAAGATTTAACTTATGAAGAGGTACATGTTCAAATCTTGGATAAGAAGGAACATATTCTACGCTCCAAGGTTATACCTCAAGTCAAAGTTTTGTAGAGAAACCACGATGTTGAGGAAATGACCTGGGAGTTAGAATCTGAAATGAAATCAAGGTATCATCACCTCTTCGACATACTAGGAACGTACACCAATTTCGAGGACGAAATTTCATAAGAAAGGGAGGTTGTAAGACCCCAACTTTTATGAATAAAGGTTAATTTTTCTCTAATATTATTTTTTATTATGGTGTGAATTTGATATAATGTTATAGTTGTGGGTAATATTTATAAATTTTGCAAAGTAAGCAAGTTGTCATAAAATATTCGATTGGTCGGGGAATATTCATTTTATCAGGGAATATTCGTATTACTAAGACAATCATTAGTGGACCCCACAATGTAATTATTGTCGGAGTTAAAAAACTACGAAATATCTTTTATAAAAATAACGGCGTAAAGTTTTACCGTTAAGCTGTTGAATTACCCGTTGATAAAAGTACGATGAATGGCGTGGTTGCATAGTAGCACACCAGATTATTATAAAGATATCTTTGATTATTGATTTTTACGTAAAGAAGGCACTACTCAATAATTGTTACGGTAATTCTTTGTTCAATATTTTATTTTATTGATTCAATAATTGTTGCGTTGATATTTTATATTATTATTGTTTCAATAATTGTCAACACCCACGATATTTCCCATTATCGGATCAATAATTAATATTATTTGAATAATATTATTAGATAGCATTATTAGCAATGTCTAAGGAAGTTACGTCAAAGAAAGGGGTTTGATCACCTAATCATGCGCCAAGATGAGAGAAATCCTTATCGGAAAGCCTCCTCTTTCACAGGAACGACACAGTTGTCATTGTAAGACCCCAACTTATTATAAATAAAATCGAATTTCCTCTAATTATTATTGTGAATAATAAGGTGTTAAATTGATATAATATTTTGGTTATGGGTGAAATGTGCAAATTTTGCAAAATAAGCAAGTAGTTATAAAATAATCATTGTTATCGGGGAATATTCGTTTGGTCGTGGAATATTCTTGTTGTCGGGGAATATTCGCATAACATAGCAAGTAGATCATTTTGTGGGGCCTATAATGTAATAAGCGCTTTGGACGAAGAAAACGACAAGTTTGAGTTTTTATAAATAACTTCACAGTAGTTATTACCAATTAACTTTGTTAGAATACTCGGTGGTTAAAATACGAATATCGCTTTGGTTGCATAACAGCACACGGTATCACACAAAGATTGTTGAATTATTGATTCTTACGTAAGAAGGCACTACTCAATAATTGTTACGAGTAATTCTTGCTCAATATTTTATTTTATTTATTCAATAATTCTTTGCGTTGATATTTTATATTATTGTTGTTTTAATAATTATCCTGCACATGATTTCCCATTATCGATCAATAATTCATATTATTTGAATAATATTATTAGATAGCATTATTGGCAATGTCTAGAAAGTTCATCAAGGAGAGGTTTGGTCACCTAATTGCGAGCCGAAGAAGGAGAATTTCTTATCGAAAGCCCCCTTTCCACAAGGCGGCTGGTTGTCATAATTGTGATTCTGTAATATTATTTGTGAATAATTAATTATTGATTTATATGATAAGGAAATATTTATTTTATGTGGATATAAATGATGGATATATTTATTTTTATGTGGATAAAAATGAAGGAATTAATGCTGAGGTGTTTTATCAGTATTTTATCGGTGTAGAGGTCTTAAAAATCATCCGTTTGTGGATTTCGGATATTTTATGTTTGGAATTTGGAAAAACTCAAAGCTACAAAGTTGTAGAGAATTTGATTTCAGGCAGAATGGACATAAAATTCGTATTTTTCTGATAAATGGACTATTTTCTATGAATTATTGAAGTTTCAGAAAATAAAATAATTTTTATTAAATTATGGGGGGACCCACTTTGGTTTGAAACATGTGGGCTGCTGGAATTATTTTCAGAAATGGCATGCTAGTCTTGGTCTTTAGGCATGCGTAGAAATTGGTTTAGAAATAATATTATTTTATTTTTTTAGTCTCCTATGGCGTTCTAACATTTTCCTATAAATAGACGCTTAGGTTAGAATTGAAAATCACACCATAAACAAGTTTTCTTTCTCTCTAGATTCTCGAGTGTATTTTTGTGAGTATTTTGATACTTTGAGAGTTCTTTATTCGCATACAAGTTTCCTTCGCTTTCTATCCGATATTCCGATCAAGACCACAGATTATTTTGAGGCAAGGGATGTTATTTTCTTCATAAATGATATTATTTCTTTCGATATCATTATGCCAAAATATTGGTTTGAACTTTTTATCAAATTTAGAACTTTTTGTGTTGGGGTTACTATTTACGTATACGGCACTATTCACCAAAAAATGAAATTTTCTTCTTTTTGTCCAAGATGTCTATTATGGTTACTATCTTTGATTGTATCCATGTTTTGATCTTTATTTTTGAATTCTATTACAAAATTGGTTATTATGGGGTATTATTGATCTTGGATAAACTGTTATATGAATCCCTACTATTTGTCCTTCTGTCTCACTGGATTCGTTTTTTTTTAAATATTTTTCATCATCCTCAGTCCTAAATGATGATATTACTGAATATCTTTGGCCTTTAGTGCAAAGATGAATGATTAACTGATGAATATCTTTGGCCCGTAGTGCAAAGATGAACAGGTGTTGAGATGAACATGACCAACTGGTGATACGAATGAATATCTTTGGCCTGTAGTGCAAGGATGAATATTTGATTAAAGATGTATATTGATTGTTGTTACAAGGATAAAATATTGATGATGAACTTTTAAATCTTAGAAGTTAGTAGAACTCATTCTCTACTTGACTTTTCTAATGGATTGTTGTTTCCGCTGCAGTTGTTGATCTAAAACTTGTTATCTATTATATTTTATCAGATTTTTCCCTGTTGAAGACTAATGATAATTTTTTGTATATTATCTTAGTTATAATATTCTTTACTGGGCTAGTTGAGCTCACCCTTTTCATTTTTGTTCCATTTTTCTTCTCAGGGGGTGAGAACATAGCAGGATCTAGTCGGGGTATGGAGTGATGGTTCTAGAAAGATGTTTTAGTAGTCTTCACTATTTCTGTAAAATAGTGTTTGAATAATTGTAATGAGGACTTATTTGAGTGTGGATATTGTCTAGAAGACAATATTTGTATTTAAACTCACAGTATGTGTTGTCATATTTTGCACGACAATTGTATTATTGAAGTTGTAGTTTACTTTCTGTACCATGTATTTGGCGACTCAAAATGGGTGTTGTATACCTATTTTGGGGGCGTCACAGTCATAATTGTGATTCTATAATATTATTTGTGAATAATTAATTATTAATTTATATGATAAAGAAATATTTATTTTGTGTGGATATAAATGAAGGAATTTAACATGAAATAATTGTTGAAAGTTTGGCATATTTTCTGTGGAATTACAATTATTTCTCCGATAAAATATTCATTCAAATATATTATTATAATATATTATAATTGTTTAAATAATAATATTATTATATATATATATATATATATATATATATATATATATATATATATATATATAAGCATTTGAATATGTTAAGGAGGTGAGAAGCTTGGCTTTGATTTCCTTTGTTGCATTTCTTCCTTTTCAAAATCATGTGTTGATTTTATTTCTTTTCTCCTGCAAACTCTTTTATATGTTTCCTATGTCATGGGCCCTCAACTAATAAAAGTTAGGAAGTTAGGAATTGAATTGCCTGCAAAGTTATAGTGTGGCTCCAACCATTGAAATGAGAGGAGTTAGGCTTGAAAATTAGGCAGAGAAGTTAGGCGTGAAGAGAAAGAAAAGTTAGGCAAATCTGCTTAACTTTTCTCCTTCCGTTGCTATAAATAGGGGGTAACCCCTCCTTCCTAAAACACATCATTTCAAAATCAGAAATTCTTATGCTATAGTATTGTGAGTATTTTCTTGAGTATAAGGATATTTTGAGAGTTATTTTTTTTCTGCAAGATTTTCTCAGAATAATATCTGATATTCCAGTCAAATCTAGTTTCTACTAAGGTAAATGATATTATTTTATTTCAATACTCGTAAGAAATATTATTTTCTTTCATACTTCATAGTATGGAAGGAATATTATTTCATTTCATATTCCTAAATTTAAACTTACTATGGTAAGTATTGCTTCTATAATTCCTGAAATTAGTAGAATATCATTGATATTTGCGTTTCATCCAGTATCTTTTTATAAAAATATTATTCTAAGCATTCGTGATAAGTTTTAACGTTTTCATCTTTAGAGTACTATTCACGGGTACTTATTCTCAAGTCTTTATTCACTGTGTCTTATTCATCCGGTACTTATTCATGATAAAATTGATTTTGTTTTGGTCAAATCATTTTTGATACAATATTATTCTTGAATTTTACTCCACAAAGCAAAGATCATGTTGACAATTTGGACATTATTGAATTCTGGATAAATTAAATTATAAATCTTTAGAATTTATCCTTTGCTTGCATTTAATTAAATTCTCATATCATTGTCATCATCCTCATGTTTATATTGTTATGAAAGTCATCGTTGGCCCGTAGTGCATAGATGGACTGTTGATTGGTATGATTATGACCAGGGATCATTCGATATAATCATGACCTGTAATGTTACAAATGATGTGGTAAAAGTCCTCATTGACCCGTAGTGCATTGATGGACAGTTGTTGGCACGATCATGGCCATTTGTGATAATAATGAATATCCTTGGCCCGTAGTGCATGGATAATTCAGTGATGTGGATTATTTGTTAAGTTGAGTCTCAGCGATAAAATTTGTGATAAACTTTTAAATCATAGAAGATAGTAGATAACATGCTCTACTTGACTCTTCTAATGGATTGTTTATTTCGCTGCAGTTAAACTTGTTGTCTATTATATTATATCAGTTTACCACTGTTGAAGGCTAACGATAATTTATTTTGCATTATCTTATTCATAATATTCTTTACTGGGTTAGTTGAACTCACCCTTTGCTTTCATTGTTCTCTTCAGGAAATGAGAATATAGTTGAGACTAGTCGGGAAACGGAGTGACGGTCCAGATAGGTGGCTATAGTAGTCCTCACTATTATGTGAAATAGTGTGATAATAATTGTAATAAGGACTTTATTTGAGTTTGTATACTCTCTGCGAGACATTATCCATGTTGAAACTCTCAGCTACATTTTTTCGTACTGTATCAAAGAAGTTTGTATTTAAATTCTGTACCATGCATTTGGTGACTCAAGATGGGTGATTTATACCTATTTTGGGGGCGTCACATTACGTGCTACTTGATTGATAAAGTTCAATAGTATCAAAGGAGATTGATTGGTTTATTTAAATATATGCTCTTGAACCATGTTTAGGTTCTATGAGATGTACACGATAGTAGTTTACGATGTGTAATACATGTCGAGTTATAAAGTTGTACTATGTGATGCATAGAGGAATTCGAATCGAGATGTAAAAATTTATACAATAATTCAAATAGAATGAATCATAACATAATTTGATTCAAGGTTATATAATTGATTTAAATTAAGAAATCAATAAAAGATTTTTTTTCAAAAGAGACTGAAAAAGTTTAAATTATTCCGCATATTTTTATAATATCGAATATGATGTAAGACGGGAATGGTAAATGACCAAGATTTGAAACTTATAAAAGTGTGGGGTCATTATACAGATCCTGGAAATGAAAAGAATTTATATTCAAAATTATAATACGCAAAGTTATATTCATTAAGTTATGAATAAAAGATATAAATAGTTTGACGATAGTAGTATCATGGCGGACCGGATTCGAGGTTCGAAGGGACCCGGATTTGGAGGCGTCATAGGTTGGTATCAGAGCTGTAGGTTATAAACTTTAGGTAAGAGTACCTTAGGCTATAACTTGAGAGAGAGAAAGATAAAGATTAAAATATATATAAGCAAAGATTCAAAGAAGAATCTTGAAGTATCTAGAGAATGAGAATTCAGGAGTTTCCTAACTCCGGTAATAAAAATGTTAAGATGATGTCTATAAGATGAAGATGACAAAGATAATAAGAATGAACTCGAATGGAGTCTAGTTGATAATGGGAAAGAACCCTAAGGTAAACCAATGATCACGACGTGATCGAATTGAGCTATGAAATGATAAATATGTGTAACGACTTGATGGTTATAACTTGATGCTTTAAGAGAAGGTGTTATGAAATGGTACGAGATGAACTCATGAGGAGTTGTAAATGATGAGATACGAAAGATTCGTATCGAGCAAAGAGCAAGTAGGATAGAGTTAAGTGGGATTTCAATTGAGGACTCATGTGAGGGTTAAGTTGTACAAACCTTTGTATGTGCGGAGGCTTTGTGCTCACGCTCGGTTCCTCACAGTGATAATCATTGGAATGTTGATGTCGCACTATCGATATGCTTATGGTGAGAAGGTGATTCCTTTCTCATATCATATTTGATAGATAGAGACTATTAAGATTAAGTTAGAGAATATTAAGATTAGGCGCGAGTTCTTAAAACTCATGCTTATGGTATGTTTGTGACTCATAGTAGTATGTATATTTTTGAGTCCCTAAGCGTATGGACAGTCCCTAATTGGTTCTTGGACTACGTATTGCTAGGACAAGCTCCTAAACTCATATTACTATGGTAAGTTCTTGAACTTCCAAGGTGTGGTAAGTTCGATGAACTATATTGGGGATAGATATGTTATATATTATGAATTAAGAAATTTTGGTATAGTGATCATTTATGGTGTTAAAGATTGATAGAATGAAGCAATGGAGTAAAGATTGAAGTTGATGGAGAAACATGGATTTTCTAAATCTTCTAGCTCTGCTAGATTTTCAAAATTTATTGACTTCGTGCTGATGTTTGCACTTCTGTTTTCTTGAAAAACATTGGATCATGTGATTGAACCAATGATGTTTAAAAACAATATCGTTATTCATATGTCTATGCTAATTGTTTCGGCTAAGACAAAAATAATTTAAAAAATTTCAAAATGTATTTCTTACTATGTGCATCATTTGATATAGTGTAGAAATGGTAAACGATGGATTCATCAATGCAATCGAACCTAGTGTTGGTTGTGATCGAAAGATCGTCAGCACACTATGGTATGATGTAATATGACAAAGTCATAACATGAAGGAATCCTCAACGTACTACTAATCTGGTACGACATCATGACGTCATAAAAGAATTTTTGGTTTTCTTTTAAATTATGAAGAAAGTCAATTAAGTTGGCTAAATTATTTTGATTAATGTCCGAGTTGTTGATAAAAGTCTAAGCTATTTGATTCGGCTAGACGGCTGTTGAAAAATATTTATGGAATTCAAGCATTCTTGAGTATTTATGCCAAACCAGATTGCTCTGATGCGGATTCAGATGTTGAAAAGCTGAGGTGAACAACCCTATATGGGGACATGTTTTCGGAGACAATAGTTTCGAATGTAACACATATAGTCGTTACAACACACTACGTTGTGGCCCAACGTAGTGGTACAATAGGTCGACCACCTAGTGTACGCATGGAGGGTGTTTTCAGTCTTTGTGATTAATAAACACTCTAGTTTGCAGTGTGAAGGATTGTGTTGAAGCATTTATAAACCTAGAAAAGAGTTCACGGTCTTGTGACCCCTCAGCATAATTTGGAATCTGAGTTATTCATACTTCTTCCCGATTATTGAAAAATCGTGGAAAATTCTTATTCTTCTGAAGGATGAAAGTAGTGAGTAGAAGGTTCCTTAGAAAAGAGAATGTGGTAGAATGCAAGTGAGCAAGTTATAATAAAACTTTCGAAAAGAGAATGGATAAAATTATTCAAAAGAATATGTAATATTCAGAATAGCACCAAGTAGAGAAGGTCTCGGTGATTCCGAGGACGAAATCCTTATAAGGGGGAGAGGATATAAGAACCCGAATTTTTAGAAAATATTAAAATAAGAATTTAGTAAATAAAATTCCTAAGGCGTGAGAATATTTGAAACTTATAAAATTTTGGGGTCATTATACAGATCCTAGAACTGAAAAGAATTTATATTCTAAATTATAATAAGCAAAGTTATATTCATTAAGTTATGAATAAAAGATATAAATAGTTTGACAATAGTAGTATTATGGCGGACCGGATCCGAGGTTCGAAGGGACTCGAATTTGGGGGCGTCACATCCATTACCTAAATTTAGTTCTTGCCCTAGAGATTAAACCAAAGGGAAGAAGAAGGAACCAAAGGTTTGAGAGGATTTGGTAGAATAGTTCTCTTGTCATTATTGAAGCCACTCCCCATTTCATCATTTTGAATGTATTGATAATTTGCAAGGAGGGAATAGGCTAAGTTTAGGTCAATGGCCTATACACGTGAAGAAAGAAAAGACGGGTCTATGAATATAGGACACCCTTTTCTAATACTCAACATTTGCAAAATGGGGACTAACATACTTAGGTATATTTCCTTTTGGGTTCACAAGTTTACATTTGATGACTTAATGTTATTACTTAGGTTTAGTTATTGATGAATATACACATAATCATATAATCCATGTACATTGGGTTAGTCCAAATAATATTTGAATTGGGCTAAAATATAAATTAGTAGAATATTAACAAACCATCATTTCTCATAAACTTATCATCCCAATTACAAATAAACATTTAATAGCAAATATTTATTTGCTTAATTATATCTTCTCCCATACATTTAAAATACACATTTAATCTATTTACCATGAATCATTATATCACACAAGGCTCTTTTATTCAAGTTTAGTTTAATTACACAAATTAAGATTATTATTATATAGTCTCATGGAATAATATTCACATTATAATATTATTCTTAACATCCCATGTTATAATTTATCCATGAAGCAACTTTATGAATTAATTATATGCTTATACCACACATATAGCAATTAGTAAGATAACACCAATTAATCCTTTTCAGTAAATCATTTCTTCATTAATTTAAATTAATGAGTTACTAGATATATCCCATATGGTTACACTTAACAATTAATCATAAAGATAATATTATTAATAATAAAATGATTATTAATTCACCATATTATTTAATCATTTCTTTATTAATGAATTTTTCATTCCATCACTTTGCCACACTGGGCATATCCATAAGCTTAAATTAAGCTCATCTTTATTTATACCATAATTCTCAAACACTTAATTCAATTTTACTGAATTATCACATTTCATGCCACAACAATATATATTTATTCGAAATAATATTCAAATATTTATTATTCTCAATATTATTATAATTAATGAAATTCACGGGTATTACAGTTACGACTTTGTATCGACTACATAGAATTGAATAAGGTTACCATAAAAAAATTATTCGTTACGAAGAATTGATGACCATTTTGATTAGTTGAAAGGGGCTAAGTGTTTTTTTTAAGATAGATCTGGGAAGCGAAAATCATCAGCTAAAGGTTAGAAATGAGGATGTACCGAAGACAAAATTTTGAACCTATTACGGTCATTATGAATTTCTGGTGATGTTATTCGGGTTAACGAAAGCACCAACAACGTTTATTATGGATATGATGAACAAGGTATTTAAGCCATATCTGGATAAGTTTGTGGTGGTGTTTATCGATGATATCTTGGATTATTCAAAAATATAAGAAGAACATGTAGGACATCTGTAAGTGGTGTTGGAAATGTTGAGAAAAGAAAAATTATATGCTAAATTTAAAAAATATGAATTTTGGATGGAGCGTGTTCGATTTTTGGGTCATGTAATTGACAAAGATGGAATTTTGGTAAATCTGAAAAAAGTTGAAGCCATAATAAATTGGAGCATCTGAAGACACCGACAGGAGTAAGGAGTTTCTTAGGGTTAGCCGTATATTATCGATGATTTATCCAGGATTTTTCTAAGATGGAAAATCCGTTAACAAATCTGACAAGGAAGAAAGTAAAGTTTGTATGGACGAACAAGTGTGAAGAAAGTTTTCATGAATTAAAAAAAAGATTGGGTGAAGCACTTGTGTTGTCTCTTCCAGACGATACGGGAAAATTTGTAGTGTACAGTGACGTATCACATAAAGGACTAGGTTGTGTACTCATGCAAAACGACAAAGTCATTATGTATGTATCTAGACAACTGAAGGATTACGAAAAAGGGTATCCAACCCATGATTTTAAATTGGTAGCAGTAATGTTTGCTCTAAAGATATGGAGACCTTAACTTTACAGAGAAAAATGTGAGATATACACAAATCACAAGAGTCTGAAGTATATCTTCACACAAAAAGATTTGAATATGCGACAAAGGAGATGGTTGGAGTTGATTAAAGATTATGACTGTGAAATTTTGCATCACCCTGGGAAAGCTAATATAGTAGCAGATGCATTGAGTAGGAAAGGTAGAGAAAAACTGTTCATGTTAACTTCTCATGAAGAGTTAGTTAAAGAAATGACCAGGATGGAAATAGAAATGAAGTATATGAAGGAATCAGGCGAAAAACTATTTGAAGTAGAGATTCAACCGACCCTATTAGTTAAAGTAAAGGAAACTCAAGAAAAAGATGAGGAGTGTGATCGAATAAAACTTCGAATAGCATAAAAGGAGGAAATAAAATTCAAACTGGACAAGGATGAAATCTTGAGATATGAAAATCGAGTTTGGGTGCCTTCCATAACTGCATTGAAAGAAGAAATATTACAGGAGGCTCATTGTGCAAGATATTTGATTCACCCTGGAAACACCAAAATGTATCAAAATCTTTGACAATATTTTTGGTGGCCAAATATAAAGCGAGAGATCACGGAATGTGTTACAAGATGCTTAACTTGTCAGACGATCAAAGCAGAACATCAAAGACCCAATGGTCTGTTACAACCATTGGAGATACCAGAGTGTAAATGAGAGCATATTACGATGGACTTCGTGGTAGGTCTTCCGACTACCCATGAAGGTTACGATGCAATATGGGTTATAGTGGATCGATTGACGAAGTTAGCGCATTTTCTACTAATCAAAGTTAGATTCAATCTTGATCAATTGGCGAAGATATATATAAAGGAAATTGTTTCAAGCCATGGAGTACCGATGTCAATCATATCGGATTGAGATCCTTTTTTCACATCAAATTTTTGGAAGAGTCTTCAAGAAAGAATGAGGACACAGTTGAGACTAAGCACATCTTATCATCCTCGGACAGACGGACAGAGTGAGCGTACGATTAAAACATTAGAAGACATACTACGAGCCTGCGTGATGGATTTCAAAGAAAATTGGGAAGATCATTTGCCATTGGTAGAATTTGCATACAACAATAGTTATCATGCGAGTATTGACATGCCACCATACGAAGCGTTATACGTATGAAAATGCAGAACACCATTATGCTGGGAAGAAGTGGGCGAACACAAACTTTTGGGGTTGTAGATAGTTCAACAAACGACAGAAATTGTCAAAACCATAAAAGCTCGATTGATTGTGGCTCATGATCGACAAAAGAAATACGTTGATCTGTATAGAAATCATAAAGACGTTGAAGTAAGTACTTATGTATTTTTTAAAGTTTCTCCGTGGAAAGGAAAAATCAGGTTCAGGAAGAAAGGAAAATTGAGCCCTAGATTCATCAGACCGTTTGAAGTTTTGAGGAAAGTCGGAGAAGTAGCTTACGAGGTAGTTTTACCTCCGGAGATGGAGCACACTCACAATGTTTTTCACGTATCAGTATTGCGACCATACAAACCTGATTACAAGCATGTGATCGCATATGAACCCATACATATAGAGAAGGACTTAGCATATGAAGAATTTCATGTCCAGATAGTCGATAGGAAAGAACAAATTTTGCGAAACAAAATCATTCCATTAGTGAAATTGATATGGCGAAATCAAGAAATTGAAGAGGCTACTTGGGAATTTGAAGAAAAGATAATGTATAATTATCCTCACCTTTTCCAATAAGTTGTATTGTATGATTCCGAGGGCGGAATCTCTTTAAGGAGGGAAGAATGTGAGATATGAAAATATTGTATAGTACGTATTGTGAATAAAATAATATTTTATTTCAAATATATGTTTTAGGATTAAATTATAGTTAAATATCTATAATTGTAATATGTGGCAATCTTGATGCTATAAATTATTTGAGATATAAAAATAGAAATAAATGAAAAACAGAAAATTTATAAGAAAGAGACTAACTTATATTAGTTAATCATTTTATTAAGGAAAATATTAAGTTTATTAAATAACTTCATAGTTAATAGTTAAGGGTGTAAACGAGTCGAACCGGAGTGAACAGAGAGCTACTCGAATTCGACTCGAAATGATAAATTCGTACTCGAATTCGATTCGAATTAGAATTATATTTGAAAAATCATACTCAGATTCGACTCGACTCGACTCGAATATTTATTACTCGAATTCGATCCGACTCGACTCGACTCGAATATTTATTCAAACTACTCGCGAGCTTCAAATTCAAGCTCGAATTCGAGTCTCCACATAATAACTAGTTTTATAATAAATATAATTATAAATTGAATTTGTTATTTTACTTAGAAATGAGAAAATATATTTATTATTACACTTTACAAATATAAAAGCACAATTACAATTAAAATTAAAAACAAAACAAAATAATAACTAATTATCCTAATTTGATTTAAATTTATATATATTATAAGAGAATGTATCAAACATCTAATTGAATATGTATTAACCGAATATGTATCGAATTAATTCGAGTAGTTTGAATCTTAAACGAGTCGAGTATAACTTTGCTCAGATTCTATTTATATTTTTATTCGAACTATTTTTAATGCTCAGATTTAGATCATATTATTAATAAATTCGAGTTTCGTTCGTATTTTTTGGAGTTGAGACCGAATCCTGCTCGACTATTTGGGATGTTTACAACCTTATTAACCGTAGTAAGAACTTGCCATTGTTCAATTATTAAACATCGCGCCTCCACGCAGAACATTTGAAAATTCAAATCACCCAATTTTTTTGAATTCAGACAGCACCAAAAGTCCCTCCCCCTCTCTTACATAGATAGAGATTGTTCGTACAAAATCCAACCAAACCCTAGAAAAATGCTACTTTTCCCCTAAAAATTCAAGCTTCAATCTCTCAACAGGCTTCAATCACTCCAAAAATGTCTTCTCGATACAGTTCCTTTATCGACTCTAGATCTTCCGCACAATCAGATCCCTCTTCATCCACTGAGCTCAAACCCAAAAACCACTCATCCTCCTCATTCAAGCGCCTCATCGGCGGTTCAAAATCCCACCAGAAACCTCCAGACGCCGCCGCACTTCCTCAATCATCGTCTCGCGCCCTGGCGAAAATGAAGAATGAGCAGAGCTTAAGTACCATGGTGAAGAAATTCATGGAGAAGAAACCGAAGGGGGCCAATCGTGGCGGTTTGATTGTGGCGGCGGATTTTTTGGCGGAGGATTTGAAGAAGAATGGGAAGAAAGGGTCGAATTTTGGTGGGTTGCATAAGAAATTGTTTAATTCCGGAAAGGGGGAGAGATCGAGTGAGGGGAAGGCTTTGACGGAAGTGAAGTCGAATACGAGGACTTTAGCGATGGTGCTGAGGGGTGAAAGAGAGCTTTTGAGCCAGAATAAGGATTTGGAAATGGAGATTACCGACCTGAAGTTGACGATTGAGGAGAGAAACAGAGAGGTGACATTTTTGTACACATACATATTTTTGTTAAATTGTTGATGGGATTTTTTGGTTTTTATGATTTATAAAAAATTTAGCAATGCATGGTAGATCAGATTTATGGACTCTGGTTTTCTCAACAATTCTGAAAGTTAGGTACCAGTTTGGAGTTAGTGTGTTATTTCATACTAGTATGAAATTAGAAAAATGAACTCAATTGTACCAACTATTTGGGGGTTTAAGTAAATGGGTTTTTGCAACTTCTTAAAATGTTTAACAAATACTTTGAATGCTACTGAAAATAGTCTAGTGATACTTGTTTGTGCTAATAGTGTGATATCGTGATATGAGAGTAAAGACCGACTTTTATTATTTTTTATTTGCTTTAGGTTAAACATGAAATCAATTCTCAAATTCCCAAATGTGACAGCAATGCTGAATTAATAGCAATGACTTATCTTTATATGGATGATTTTATTTTACATTGTTGAGTTGAGGAGCAAACCCCCCCTACTCAAATTCCCAAATGTGATGCAACGCTGAATTAATATCAATGATAATAGTGCCTTAATATCTGTATTGCAGGTTGAGAAACTGAAGGATTTGTGTTTGAAGCAAAGGGAAGAGATAAAAGCGTTGAAGAGTGCCATACTCTTCCCAGACGTTATGAATTCACAACTTCAGGAGCTTTTGGAGAAGCAGGGGTCTGAACTGAAACAGGCAAAGCAACTCATCCCGAGTCTGCAGAAACAAGTCACCTCTCTTACGGGCCAACTTCAGTTTCTCGCTGAGGATCTCAAAGAGGTAGTTCTTGTAGTTATGTCCTTTTAGGCCTGCAACAATTTATAATATTGGTGTTTAACTTTTTATGGCAGAGATATTTTACCTACCAATTCCATTAGATGTTACCCTAAAGAAAGTAATTAATGTCCTAGCTGGTAGATGTTTATTACATGTGAACCTAACTTAGGAACTTGTAGAATGACCATTCTTGCCAACAAAAATTGAAGGACTGGTTAGATGAATCATAGAAAACATTTGCTCTAAAGCTGATATTTCGTCTTGCCTGAACGCCCTTAAACTGAATAGAACTGCATTTGGATAGTGAAAATCTTGCTTCAATTTACTTTAATTTAAGAATCCAAAACTTGTCCATAATTTGATCTCCTAAAGTTTTGACTGGAACAAAAATGAATTTCATTGTTAAACTGAGTCTTTTGGGTCACTTTTTTGGTGAAAATGTTAATGTGTGGTTGAGCTTGTTTGTTCGAAAATGGAAGTCTACTAAAACATCTCAAAACAGAAATAATTAAATTCAAAGTGCAGATTTCTTTTGTGTAGACAAACTATGCTCACCGAGGATTGATTCACGTTTCCTTCTACTAGTCAAGACCATGCACACCTACAGCTATAAACTAAGTTTTAGATATGTTCGGTGTATTGGGAAAACCTTTACTCTAAAAGAAATAGTTCTTATGTGCTTTCAGCACTCGTATTTTGACAGAAACATTCCTTTATCTAAGTTGCTTGAAGGAACATGACATTTTTTTCTTTCTTTTTTTGAGCAAATGTTGCGTTTTTCATCAGTGGACATAGGAGAGGGGTATTACTGTTTATATAGACATTTCAGAGCATCTCTTGGATTTGAAACAAAGCTAATGCAGTTCTTAAGTAATACTCCCTCCGTCCCCAAAAAGATGATTAAAAGTACAAATACTTTTGTCCCCAAAAAGTGAAGGGTAACTTGGTCATTTAGAGGGGTTCATTAGTATGAATAAATAAAAGTACAAATCACTTTATATAATCTTGTGGGGCTATTAAGAATAAATTTATGTGTGCAAATTGTACTTTGCTCATCTTTTTGGGGACGGAGGAAGTATATATCAAGAGAAAATGCATTTGTTTATGGAAAAATATATTTTGTGAACAGGTGAAGGCAGATAAATATTCTGTCAGGGGGTGCTATGATGGTCATATCAGTTCTCCAAGAACACCAACTCATGATCAAGAAGAAGCAACTAATTCTCTGGTAAACTAAATGTTAAAATAAAATTGCAACTGCTTATAACATTTTAGAGTCTTCCTTTTATTTAACAAATCAGTATGTGGGTTATATACTTGTTGTCTTGTAACGATATATCTGCTCCTTTCTTGAACCATCAACATGAATGAGCATGCAGAACACTTCAATGCATGCTATTTACTTGGCAAAATAAAAGGAAATAAGAAAATAATCACATTTCAATGTTTTGCTTGTTAGGAATTCACAAGTGAGTTGGAGTCCCACATCAAATAAAAAATAAAATGGTGAAGCACTAATATGCATGAATGGACCCAAGGCCTAATGGTTTAAGTTTTTGGGTCAAGTTGGATTTCAAATAAGTGATTTGTTTATGCACACGTGACGTCCAGGCTCCTTGGCCATGAAATGATGTTGTCAATGCATATTTAGGAAGCATGGACACTTATCGGAGGGGCACAAATTTGTGTCGGACAAGAATTTGCTTCGACACGCCCCCGACACGTGTCCAAGAGCTTCCTTTTATTTTATTATTTTTTTAAAAGCTTGGACACGACTCGAACACGTTGGGACTTGCCTTAAACACGTCAGGACAGGCTAAAGGACACGTCTAGGGTCAATGTTTAAAAAAGAAAATTGCAGTACTTAAATTGCAATATAAAAGTTATCGGTTATTTTATGTCTTTTAAGTTTGGACATAATGTAAATTTAAGATATTTAGTATGCAATATGTGTGTTTCTTATTATTTTATTCAATTTTTTATCGTGCTCTATTAATATTAAATTTATTTATTATAAAAAATACATTTAATTATTGAATATATATATATATAAAAGTGAACGTGACCCTGACGTATCGTATCCGTTTTTTTCCCCTTTTTTTTTGAAAATGTCGTATACAGGGTTGCGTCTCATGTAGTGTCCCGTGTCAGAGTTGTTGCTTTGTAGATGCATATATTTATAATTGTCTGGTTACATAATATTGTTTATTTTATTCTTTCCTCTCGTAATAACTTCTATAAACTGTAGTGTAGTGAGAAATAATACACACTTGTTCAAATCTTTTCACTCTCATTATCCTCCATCTTCTTTTCATATTATATCCAGAACCTAAATTCTTATCTTAGTGACGTAGATTGATTTGTTTTGGACAAAACCCACATCTAACAGTACCACACTAAAAGCTAAACTATAGTGTAGTGAGAAATAACACGCACTTGTCCAAATCTTTCCACTCTCATTATCCTCCATCTTCTTCTCATATTATATCCGTAACTTAAATTCTTAACTTAGTGATGTAGATTGATTTGTTTAGGACAAACACCACATCTAACAATCACACTAAAAGCTAAACTATAGTGTAGTGAGAAATAACACACACTTGTCCAAATCTTTCCACTCTCATTATCATCCATCTTCTTCTCATATTATATCCAGAACCTAAATTCGTAACATTTTTTTAGGACAAACCCACACATATAACAATCACACTAAAAGATTCCTCGTGCTGGTGTTAGAATGTCAAACGTCAATTAAAACCAAATAGAAGCTCGACCACCTGATTATGAAACTGATCAAGGAATTGTAAATGGATTTAAGGTCTAAGCACATGGATGTGCTTGGAATGGCAAGAAAATCTTGATGGATAGATCGTTGTTACAAATTGAGCAGTCACACTTTACTTGGAAACATGTGTCATTGTTTTAGGTCCCACACATTGGCACAGGATTGCATTCCATTCCTGATCTCATCCCTTGTTTCTGCTCTAACTTGGGTTCCTCGTTCCAAACCATGTTGATAGGTCTAGTGTCTTTGAGGGTTCATATCAATGTTTTTACGCTGTTTGGTTGTTTCTTTGTAGCTTTTGTTAATCTGTTCTTTATCGGTAATATTTGACATTTCTAACCTTTGGGCATAATGTTTGTCTATGAATCATAGTTGTCAAGGTGCTAAGGCGAGGTGAGGTGGTGGCTAGGAGCTTAGGTGATAAGGCACCTGCCTAATTGTTTGTTAGGCTATAAGTCGATAACAATGTATAATTTATATATTGTAATTATATATATATGTACTAAAAAATATATTAAATAGAGAAGAAAATACACTTAAATTACTTAATACAAAAATATGTGTATATTAATAGTACATGAAATTAGTATATTTTAATTATGGAAAAACACAAAAGTATAACAAAAGAAGAAATAGATATCACTAACTATATATATTAGTACTTTTTTTAAGGTTCTAAAACCTATTGACAAACATTCAAATAGGCCTTAAGGTGATAAGTGACAGCTAGCTGTCCTCTCCATTTGAGGTCATTAGCTAACGTGACCAAGCACAATTAATAGTCAAGCATCACAATCCACAAACTTCCTCACCCACATGTGATATTAGTGACTTTCAAATCAGTCGCCACCATGGAAAGTTAAAAATAAAATATTAACTCAACTTAACTCTATATCATACACCAACTCAGAAATAGGAACCCAACAATTGAGATTAACATATTAGATGGATCACCTTCATCGGAAAAGCATGGTAGTTTGTTTGTTGACATGCTAAAGACTCCCACGTGCTACCGCAGAACATCAAGAAATTCGCAGCTGATGACAAGCGCCTCCCCACTCCGGCGTGTGAGATCTCCGATCATCATCGGATTTCTTCACCGATTTGTTCATTTTTATGTTCTGTGATGTTGTTTGACTCTATTTGTGATGTTTTTGGACAACTTACACGTGTTGAGTTTAGGGGCTGTTTGTTTAGAACTTAATGGGTCTGAATGGCTGAATCGGTAAGTGGCTGAATCATTAAGTGCGTTTGTTTTGAAAAAAAAATGTCCGAATGGGTTGAATCGATTAGGATCGTTGGTCATGAATGGTTAAGTCCGAATTTTTGGTCCGAATGCATTTGAATGGTTGGTGAATGAAGTAAAAAAAATTAAAAATAATAAAAAAATATTAACTATTATATTATGTAATATTAAATAAATTTATAACAACTTTGAATTTTTTGAGAGGATAAAATATTAAAAATATGTCATTCGGATCTTTAAGATATATCGGTTATCAAGCGCTTTTTTTTCATTTGATTCAAATTTCATTCAGATTCAGATTCATTCAATTTTTATCAAATACCCCCTTAAGTGTCATTAAGGTGTGATGTCGCCTTGCACTCTTTCCATCACCTTGGTGCCTAGTCAACAACCAGGTGACACCTTGATAACCATGCTATGAATGTTGTGTTTATTCTCCTTTCATAATTTATTATTTATGTTTATTCTCCTTTCATAGTTTATTATATATGTTTCAGACCTTGAAATTATGTTTGTTATTTGTTCGTTATTTGGTTTAAGTTTCAACTTAGCGTTAAACCCCAAGTCAATTGGTTAGTTAAGGTTGAAAAATTTATGTAGTTGGAAGATTTTCAAACCCGGATTGATCATCAACCGAAAAATTTATCGGGTGGATAGACTATTGATTCAACCAGTAGTGGTTGAACCGTTATTGAATCGGTGATGTCATATATATATATATATAAATATATATTATTAGTAATTAATAAAATTTTAAAAAATCTCATTTTTTATGAACTAAAACATAATAAAGTTGAGTTACAATATTACTAAAAGTGGTTAATTTTAATATTAAAAAAATTTTGGTACAAAAAATATTAAAAAATAATAAAAAAATTAGTTCACCAGGTCAACTTAACCGGTTTTACCCGTTGAACTATCGGTTCGACCGGTGGTCAACTGGTTCAATCCGAGGTTTGACCAAATTGGCTCAATCGGGCTAAACTGGACTAGACATAGAATTGGTCCTGGTTGAACTGGCCGGTCGGGGTCGATTCAAAACAGTGGTTGCGAGTATCATAGGTAGAGTGAGCCATCATGGTCTTAATTCCTCTTTGTAACTCATGCCCTCTAATAAGGTGAATGAAATAAATTAGTTGGCTTGGTCTCAAGTTAGCATTGTATCAACTAACACTAACAAGATGTAAGAGTTTATTAATTGGAAAACAAAAAGAGTTTACCAACGTAAGCTCTTAGAACATAAACTGGAATCCACCAGAGAAACAAACGATATCAATCGTAAAAGATAATCAAAAGGAATTAATTGTCTCTCCCTTAAACCCACAAGCCGGTTTATATAGCTAACAAAACTTTCTGCCCAAGTCACTCTAGAATCTTCCTAAAGAGACGAAAACAAATCCTAACAAACTTCCTAAAATTATGGAAATAAAATCCTAATAGGTAACAACTTAATTATAAAAGATTTACTACCTAATAAAATATTATTACCATAAAAGAACTAAATAATGATAATAATAATAATAACTAATCGGGAAAAAACATTTTTACCCCACTATGGTTGTAGTGTTTTAAGCAATTAGCCACTGTGCTTTTAAAATATTCAATTAGCCCACTGTACTTTTTAAAAATGTTCAATCAAGCAATTCCGTCCAAAAAAAAATTGGGCCAATTTTCTTACGTGGCTTTTGAAAAAAATAATAATAAAACAAGTTATTTTCTACGTGGCAAGCCAGTCAGCCAAATTCCTAATACTATTGAGCCATTGCACTTTAAAAAAAATGCAATTGGCCCACTGTAGTTTTAAAAATATTTTTATGTTTTATTTTCTTTCTTTTTCTTTACCTAAATATATATAATATGTATAATATTAATAAATTTTAATATTATATTATTCATAATATGTATGTTTTATTTGCTTTCTTTTTCATTATTTGTATTCTTTTCCTTTTATTTGTATTACATGGCAAAAAATAATTAAAATAAATAATAAAATTTGTTTATTGTTTTTATGTTTAGTTATTAAAAAGTTTTTGGAATTAATATTAAAACTTTTCAATATTAAAACTCTACTATCATAAACCTTGATTTGGCAAAAAATAATTAAAATAATAATAAAATTAAAATAAATATTTTAATTCGTTTTCTTTATTTGTATTCTTTTCCTTTCTTTTAATAATTATTTTATTTTAAAAATTAATACTAATAAATATTTTAATGATATAAAAAAGGTAAGTACATGATTAACATAAAATAAAAAATTTGATACAATTAGTTAAACAAATGACATAAATGCTACAAATGACATAAATGTCCATTCTTTTATCTTCCTTGTTCCAGCTTCTCCTTCTTCATCAATGCTTCTGTAGCAACAACCATCATCTTGATCTTGCAGGAGGTGAACATGACTACTTCAACCTGCAGGCTAAGCCCCCCACCGCCGAACCTTTTCTTCCTCCAAGAAATTCGAGGGATCTTCGGACCTCGTCAACCTCCGCTACCACATGGGGCCCGCCCTCTCCTCCCCAATCAACATCTACCTCTATCCTGCAGTGCATGCAAGTGGTCCCTCCCCACAAGCTCCTCATCAAGGACTTCCTCCTCTCCATCTCCATCTCCACCTCCAACCACTTGGCCGCTTCTTTCCCTCCGTCTTCGATTGGTGGCGCCGTCTCCTCCTCTACACCGACTGGGCACAGGGTGCCAACATCTCCAAGTCCGTCCTCATCGTCGATTTAGTACAGTGCAGACCACTTCTACACGTAACATTTTGGTGTTGCTTAGTAAGAGTGGGAATATAGAGGAGTTGTTGAGGCTCGTCTTGCAGTGCTTTAAAGCGAAAGGGGCGTGTTGATCTCGGTGACTTTGATTGAGGGAAATGCGTTGATGGGTTTGTGTGATTTGAATGTATTTTTGCCTCTGAGAGAAAATTGTTCTGTTTGATTTGGGCGCGATGACATCGATTGCGATTGAGATGGTTTTGGGGATACGGTGGGTATTGCTCGCAAACGCCACCACCGCTGATCTACTCACCTCCTTTATGCTACCCATAATTGCCGAAAGTATATATATATATATATATATATATATATATATATATATATATAGAGAGAGAGAGAGAGAGAGAGAGAGAGAGAGAGAGAGAGAGAGAGTAAAGTTCAGATAACCACCTGGGGTTTGGGCGTTTTCCCACTTAACCACCTGTAGTCAGTAAAGCTACATTTAAACTCCCGACTTTTTGAGTTGAAGTGAAAACGTCATTTTTTCTATCCAACTTAACTGTGCGTGTATGTCAGACACCAAAAACGCGTGAGAAGAGGCTGTAACAGTCAAAAAGGATTGATAAATGTCTGAAATACCCCTTCTTCCTCTTTAACATTCTTCTCCTCTCCGATAAAACTTGATCTCTCCTCTCCGATCTTTGCTTTAGGGAGTATGATGGTTCCTTGCACCTGCTTCATCATCCCCAATCCCAATTTCTAGGGTTCTTCCCCAATTTCAAATCCACGGGCAGAAAAATTGGGAGACCCAATTCGTGATATACGGAGGCCATACACTTGGGTCTCCCAATTTCTCTTCTTTATCATTCATGAAACTCAAATTGTTTCATCCCATCATCATCCCTTCTTTTTCTTCTCAATCTATCCCCAAACCGTAGTAGGATTCCCAATTTTCTAGGGTTCTTCCCCAATTTCAAATCCACCCAAAGAAGCTGTGCACGAAAATCAGGGGATAAACGAGAAATTATCACGGATAAGAAGCTTGTGTAGCATTCTTGAATCAGTAAGAAGGGAATTGTTATAATTCGTATATTATTCTTTACTGTTATTATTACTAAAGGAGAAAGTAAGGTTTAGGGGATGAACTTGGCTTCTATATCTTTTAGTTGATTCCTGCTCACTGCCTTTTGTTTATTTTCATTTATATTTGAATTTATTAAAATTTTTGATCGCATTCTGGATTTTTTATATATATACAATGATATTGTCTCTCTCCTTGAACATGCTTGTCATACAAAAGCAGAGTATGAGGAATATGGGGCAAGTATATGCCGATCTAATCCTTTTTTAAGGGAATATGGGGCAATCCTGTTGAGAGAAATAGGGCATATGATAATTATAAGAAGGTTTTTTTTCCTGATTATGGTGTAGTTTAATCCTCTGTATCAAGAAGCCCCAATAGTTTGACTAGTGAGATGAGTTCACGTAATGGTCAGCAACATATTTTGATCATTTCATAAACTATTTGGCACACTTATTATTCTCATGACTCCCTCCACATAGTTATAGTTTTTAGCTAATTTCAATTTGTTTCAAATCTTAATTTATCTTGCCGAATCTTGTTTGGTAAATTAAGTGGTTGAACACTTGCCTTTTTTGTGATGAATTCTTGCTGCAATTGCTTTCCAAGTTTCCCCCAATTCAATTGTTAACTGTATTTTTTTTATGGTATGCTTGAATTGAATTTGGAATGGAGGAGATGAGAGAGCCTATTTTTCTTTCTTTTTTTTTTCTTTGGGTCGAATGAAAGGGAGCACCGGAGCAGGGGGCTGGTTCTTTTTTCTTTTTCTCTTTGGAACGAAATGGAAGCTGGCAAGGAATATAAAGGAGCAGGATTGTTTCCTTCCACTCTTTTTTCTTTTATGTTTGGAACGTATGGGCATGGAATGGAGTATATAGTGAGAGTGTTGATTATGCAAGTCTCATTTGATTTAAGCGAGGAAGAGAAAGAGCAAGCAATGGCTTGGCATAGTGAGAAGCTAGCAGCTCTGTTTGTGAAATCTTTCATTCCAGTTAAACCATAAAAAAAAAAGAAATTGGAGGGTAATTAAGTCTTTAGCCAACTCAAGTAACGGAGTTAAGACGGAAAGTATTTATTCACTTCAACTCAAAAAGTCGGGAGTTTAAATGTAGCTTTACTGACTACAGGTGGTTAAGTGGGAAAGCGCCCAAAAACTTTACTCATATACATATATATATATATATATATATATATATATATATAGGGCCCGGTTCCTATCCGGACTTTCACATTTTCTTAAAATGTGGACTTTTTTTTTGGTTGCTTTTTTTTTTAAAACTAAAAAAAAAGTTTGAATACATATAACAACACAGGTCTGTACAGTCTATACATATTGTACATACATATTTTGTTTTTTGTATCTAAATCATGTCCAAAACACTGTATTATGAAAAAAATTCCAGTTCCATAAAATATTAAACTTTTTTTTAGTTGTTTTTTTAAAAAAAAGCAAACAAAAAAATAAATAAATTTGGTCAATTTTTAAGTCATCAGGACTCTCAATTTGGATCCATTCTTATATATATATATATATATATATATATATATATATATATATATATATATATATATATATAAAGAGGGAAAATGAACAGTATGGTTTCAATTTTGGTGAGGAAGAAGATGAACAGTAGGGTTTGAGTTTTATTTTAGGCTTATTTATTTATTTTGAAGGAGAAAGAAAATAGGAAATGAAAAAATTATTAAAAAATGAATTAAAATATTAATTTTAATTTTATTTTAATTATTTTTTGCCACATAATCAATGATTTTATTTTATTATTTTTTGTGTTGCCACATCAGAAAATAATGATTTTTTGATTTTTTTTTTCAATGCCACGTGTGTAATTATTTGACGTCCGTCTAAGAAATTGGACGGAATTGCTTGATTGAACATTTTTTAAAAAGTACAGTGGGCTAATTGAATATTTAAAAAGCACAGTAGCCAATTGCTTAAAACATTACAACCACAGTGGGGTAAAAGTGTTTTTTCCCATAACTAATCCAATCTTCCTGAAGTAATGACGCCAATTCTAAAGTAGTTCTGATCTCCCGAAGCCATGCCGCCATTTCCAAACTTGAAGACATCTCTCGAAGCCAATTGAACCCAGCTCTTCGGGACCAGCACCAGTCGGGAATTATGATAGTTTCCTCGGACCAGTTCTCCTTTCCCGTTTTCTATCTAACTCCTCCTCAAAGTCCAAAGTTAACTGTTCTACATCAATTGGTGTCAGATTGCCTTGAATTATGAGCACATGTGAGTATGACAATTACACTTCCAACACATTTTGGCTTCTTGCTACATGTGAGGCTCTCACTTTTCCAATGTCATTGACTATGAGACAAAAGCCACATAGATAACTAAGTGATTCAAGGTATGGTTGGTTGCAAAAAGTTATACATGAACTTGTGTTAATTATGTCCTTCAATCAAAAGACCAATATTTGTGCCCTCCCACCACCTCTAGCACTAGCCCCACCAATACCCCATGCTTCCACCATCTCGTACCCATATGCCGCCGCCACCATTCCCACCATTTGTTGCAACCGTCACTCCCAGCATCCACTGCCAGTAACCACCACCTACACCCCCATACGCACCCCGCCTCACCACACATTTTATTTGTTCAAAGTATTTGGGTTATTTATTTATTCCTCGTTTCATTTTTGAATCTAATCAAACATGCACTTGGAAATGCAAAAAATTATTCCATTGTTGTATCATTTCGTTCCTTCAATCCGAACGGAGCATAAGAATTGTTGTAAGTATGGTGTTCCATCCCATTTTATGCAACTTGGACGTGAGAAACGTCTTGGCTCCAACATAAATGGTGTAATAATATTGTGTCCACTGAAGTGGGACACGGAATAGGCACATAAAGTTGCCAAAAGGACCTTTCTACTCATTTGCACACATGCTGATGTGTAATTTGAAGGGTCGAAGGGTCCTTTCAGCACCTTTTGGTGCCTATCCGGTAATTCCACTTCGGTGGATAAAGCACTACTCTAAAAAGGGTCTATTAGGTTTACATAATTAATTGTCCTTTTACGTCTTCTCTTTTATAGTTTCCCTTCTAAGCTTGTGTATATATAGATTAGTGTAGTGGTTTGTTAGATATAGCGCGCATTTTAAAATTTCTATTATTTTCCGTCATGTTCTCTTATTATACCAAAGCCTAAATTGTTAACTATAATGTTTTAAGTATATCTTTGCATACTTAAACTTTCTGCAATGTTCTAAAAGGCGGGAGTGAGGCGTAATTGTGGGGGCCTCAAATAAGCAATACTTGGGGCTTAAGCGGGATTTTTTATTTTAAGACAATTTTAATATTTTATCTTATATTATTATAACAAAACAATAATATAAAGCAAAATAATCTATAATAAAGATAATAATTAAATTATAGAATTAGTAGTAATTGTACTTAAGTAGTAAGATATATATCCATTACTTGAAATAATTTAATTATAGAATTAGTGTTACTAGTAAGTAGTAACTAGTAAGTAGTATCTTGATATCTTTATATATATAATTATATACGTACTTCTTTTTTCTCAAAAATTTAAATAAATGTTATTTTTAAAAATTAGTGTGAAGTTTATTGAATGAGACATTTGATATTTGGGATAAGGTTCAAAAATGCCCCTGATTTTTACCCCGATATCTATCGAGCACCCTATACTTTTTTTTTTGTCCAAAAGTACATTTAACGTTACAATTTTTGGGTTGTCCGTGCCCTTGCTGTTAATAGATCTATCAACTAGACTAACAGGGTTACAATCTTGATGACGTGGCTGCCACATGGAACATTTGCTGAAATTAATGATGGTCAAAACATACAAAAATACTAATTATTACATCAAATACTAAAAATACTAATTAAAAAAAAACTAAAATACTAATTTAAAAAATACTAAAATACTAATTTTTTTTTTTAGTAAAATATAATACTAAATATATTTGTATTTTAGTAAAAAAATGTAACACTAATAATTTTAGTCCAAAAGTAAGGTTAAATTTTAGTAAATAACGTTAATTTACTAAAATACAAATTAGATTAATATGTCAATTTACTAAAATACTAATTGTTAATATTTACTAAAATACGTTAATATGTCAATTCACACGCATTACATTTAGTATTGTATTTTACTAATAGTAAATTTTTTAATACTAAATATATTTCGTATTTTTTTAGTAATTGGAAAAAATTTAACGTTAAATTTTAGTAAAATATAATACTAAATATATTTGTATTTTAGAAAAAAAAAATTAGTAAAAATTTAACATTAAATTTTAGTACATTAGTATTTTAGTAAAATATAATACTAAATATATTTGTATTTTACTAAAATACAAATATAGTAATTAATTTATTTTTTAGTAATTGAAATAATTTAACTTTAAATTTTAGTTCATTCGTATTTTAGTAAAATATAATACTAAATATATTTGTATTTTACTAAATACCATATTTTACAAATATAGTAAAAATTTACTAAAATACAAATATAGTAATTAAAATTAGTTTTTTAGTAATTGAAAAAAATAACGTTAAATTTTAATAAATTAGTATTTTAGTAAAATATAATAATATATATTAAGTATTTTAGTAAAAAAAATAAATTTAGTAATTAAAAAAAATTTAACGTTAAATTTTAGTACATTTCGTATTTTAGTAAAATATAATACAAAATATATTCAGTATTTTACTAAATTTTTTTTACTAAATACCATATTTTACAAATATAGTAAAATTTACTAAAATACAAATATATTTAGTATTATATTTTACTAAATTTTTCTTATAGTAATTTAGTATTTTTTTTAATTATTATTTTTAGTATTTGATGTAAATATAAAATTAGTATTTTAGTATGTTTTGACCATCATTAATTTTAGCAAATGTTTCATGTGACAACCACGTCATCAAGATTGTACTTCCGATTAGTCTAGTCAAGTGAATAATGAAACGAGGGCACCTGGGACGAATTCCCAAAATTGTAACGTTAAGTGTACTTTTGGACAAAAAAAAGTATAGTGCTCGGTAGACATCGGAGTAAAAGTCATGAGAATTTTTGAACCTTATTCCTTTGATATTATTAATTATGAAATTATTTTAATTTGTGTAATTTTAGAAATTGAGGACTTAAAGAAAATGACAAATACCATATACTAAGTATTACTAACATATTTTTGACGTATTAGTTTTATTCATAAATAAAATTAGTATTAAATAATAAAATTTAAAATTTTAAGAATTCAATTCAATATTAAAACTTAAGAAATTAAACATAAATTTAAGAATTATATTGAATTAAACTAAATATTATAAATGTATCATCATTTATATAATTTCAAGTTGGTACAAGTTCAAAAAATTACAACTATAATAAAATTATCCATTTTGACTTGATCTTGTTTACTTCTTGTTGTGATTTGATATGCTACAACTTGCATTAAGAATATGGTAAATCATTAGAAAAATAAATATATCAAGATCTGGTTTTGGTAGTAATTTTAAATAAAAAGCCTACACACCTTTAGATCTCCTTGACTTGTAAGGGATTAGGCTCTTTATCTGCCCTTGTTATATCATAAATGACACTTCATATCCTAAGAATTTCCAGTTGTGGCAGTATAAAACACAATGTTTGTACTTAACCACTCTCATACAGATCAGACTGTCTCATTCTATTTTTTCCTTCTCTTTTCCACAATCTTTAAAAGAGCATTTTGTTGTAAGATTATCTTCTTGACAGTTATTCTTTTAGTTCTCAAATATCTGCCTGGAAATTTATTCAGGAGTTCAGCTCCCCAGGCCACACAACTCCTGGCAGTCCAGATGATATGTTCCTCAAGGATTTGAATCCCTGTTTAACACCTTATTACGCCACAAAGTCCAAGGTAGTATACATTTTACCTTTGAATAATTTGAACTCAGATGCTCCTTTTAGCCTGGGCAAAATATATATGAATCAGATCTAATTAATTTATAATGCAGGAATTTGAGGCAATGGGCTATGATTCGCCGCATGATGATAGATTGTCTGAAATTAGCATGCAAACCTATAATGACCTTGACTTTGACACTCATGGTAAGAAGCTATCCAAAAGTTCAGATTATTGCCAATGTTCAGACTCTAGGAACAAATCATCCCGAGGAACTCGCAGATCAGATGAAAGCAAATTCTCATATGGAAAGCAGATGCAGCATAAACTTTTCTGAGTTTTATGTCAGCCTGAAATTCCCATTTTCTTTAGCATTTCAGTTTCATATCCTTGGCTCCATCCCTCATATTTTTGAATGTGGAACTTTATTAGGGCCAGTATTTGATTTGTTGAATATGATAAAAATCATATACTGGCCAATGTTTTCATTCTTCTGTTGTAATAGAGTTTAATCTTGCTGTGTAAGGGTTAAGATCAGTAGTTGATGCCTGGTGGTGGTACATGGTCCATTCTAAGCACATAAAATAATTATTACTGAATATGCCATGAGAAGTCCTGAGGATATATTTGGCACTAAATTTTTTCAATGGATTTGTGGATTGCCTGTGGTAAAAAAGTACTCTATTTGACATTTGAGTCATTTGGGGAAGCTTTGGAATCATCCTTTTTTTTTTCCTGTCAGTTTCTTGAATATTTACTTATTGCTATTTATTTTAATATAGTGGTAGAAAATATTGGAATATTTGTTCATCCAAGAGCCAAGACTGTCTATTCGTGTTTATTATAAAAAACCAAATTTGTAATTGGCAAATATAATATTTAGTTTTATCCTTTTAATTAGTAACTGCACTGTTTTAATTTTTATGTGTCCTTTATTATATCTTTTGTACTTAATATATATGATAAAACTTTCATTTTATTTTATTGACCTACTTAACAAAATGATATGCTCCTTTAATTTTCCTTTTTGAGGGAGTATATTTTTGTGGTATGTGTTGAACTTTAAAAATGTAGAGGAAAATAAAATAAAAAAACCTAGAATTAATAGAAAAAATAATATATCCAATGAAGATAAATATTATTATATGTACTTAAAAAATATAATATTAAGAAGAATGTTAAAATATGATGTATTAAATGATTAAAAAGCTTACATCTTGTGTTCACACAAGAAACAAGTGCTAGCCAAAACACAAAACACCAAAATTATGTTTAGTAAATCATTCAAAAGGTACCATTTATTTTTTATATATATATAATGCTACTGTCCAAGGCAGAAACTTCATATCCAGCCCATACATCTTCCTCACTCTATTCTGCCATTATTGCTAGCTTGATTATCTGAAACACAACTACCAAATAAAAAAAAAATAGAGTGAAATTCTGGCAATTATTTTCTTAAATAAAGTACAAATTCAATAAAAGTTACAACAACCTAATCATCTATGGGCTTGAAATACAAGATTAACATTGAGGTCAAAATATTCAATTCAGAGTCGATACGAATATATTTAATTTTAGTAAAATAAATTTTAAAATTTCAAATAAAATTATAAGTACCCTATTTTTTATTTTCAAAGCTTAAACGAGTTCATATTTTATTTGAATTTTAAAATTTCGCAAATTGAATTTTTATTTTTTTTAAAAAGGAGAGTCAAAATGTAACGACCGGATTATATAATGCTAATATAATGAAAGATGTAAATAAATAATGTAAAAACCTACATGATCCGACGATGAGCAAGGCGAAGAACACAAGAAGAATGTTCTCGACAGTGAGTTTTTTCCTCAGTGAGTTCTCAGCACCCGATCCTCTCCTGCTTATGTTCTTCTCAAACTTGGCATTCTTCCTCTCGGCAAGGCGCTTCGACGTGGTCTGTGAAAAACAAAACAAAACAAAACAAAATTCATATTAAAATATATTCCCTCCTTCCCCCAAAACATGAAATTTGTACACATATTAAAAAAAATAAAAAATAAAATAAAAAAAATAAAGAAAATTTTAAATTTAACTATAAAATTATATAAAGTGATAAATATTTTTATTTTTTATACTAATGAACCTTACTAAATGATATATTTACCTTCACACATTATATCATTTATCTCATCTTTTTAAGAATAAAAAAAAATAATATTTTCTGATTAACAAAATATTATACTTGCTGACCCTTTTGTGGTTGAGTAGTGATCAATTTTTCCAAATTATTCTATGGAGAATTATACTACAACTTATAAATAAAATTAAGTTTGGATTTGAAAAGATATAATTAGCAAACTAATATCTCGTGGTACAATTATTAAGTGGATAGTCTCCACAAAGCTTAGCTTAATTTTTATTGTACAAATTAAAAGAAAATAACAAAGCCCACTTCCTTAATTTCACATATATATGTCGATCAAGGGACAAAGTTAAACATCTTTATATATGGTCATGAGAGAGACAGATAAAAGGGCAGACACACAAAGTAAGTACTCTACCATCCTGCACTACTGTTCTTGCCTTTGTTCCCTCCATACAGGCGGAACAAACTAAATGCAGAAATGCCCGAGAGAAGCATCATGCTAAGGCTCACAATTATGGCGCTCGCAATTCCGTCGCTGATTTGGTTGCAGAATTTGCCGTACACGTTGCAGATCTTCATCCATTGTAACGCCGGCTGCCCCAATTTGGCAAACAATGAACCCTGTGTGGCTGATGCAGTTGCTGCTAATGTCAAGTAGGCCATTATCTGCAGAAAAAATGAAATATATAAGCAAGCTCATGTTATTAATTAAGTAACAATGAATGAATTAATGCACATTATTGCCATTCTTTTCTTGGCCCAGCGGTAATTCTTGTCTTGTCTATTTAATTTCGATTTGGTATTCTACTGATCAATTTGATTCAATTGAGTCGAAGTTAACATCAAGGGTCAATTGAATCAAATCGGCTACATAAAGAACCCGGTTGAGATTTTTACCACTTTCAAGATCAAATTGAAATTCGATAACTTAAAGGAACACTTTTGCAATTACGCCCGAATATTATGAAGAACCAAAATTGATTTAAATTAAACAAATATTCCCTCAGTCTCATAATTTTTTTTAAAGTTAAACGACTAATTAAGTTAAACATAGTCATGCCAAATTTTATTATTTGAATATATAGTGTGTTACTCCATTATGGTTCATATTTTTGGAACCCTAGTTGTTAATTCGGAAATTAAATAAAAATTTAAAATTTTCTTAAATTTTGTACAAAAAGTTACTTAATGGGACGAAGTTGGTATTTTTGTTTATATTTGCTAAATAGATAAATATTTTCTTAAAAATAAAATAGTGGAGAATATATACTCGGACTCTTAAATTTTACCTGATCACCAGAGAAAATTGCCCAAGCTAAGGGCTTGTTGAAGAGCACACTCCCTCTAACCATGCTCACAACACACCTCAATATTTGGACCAGTGAGTAGGCTGCAACTAACCCATTGGCTACCACCAAGAAGCTGCAATAAAAATTAAAGACGATATACAAAATATTAATTAATGCATGTCTATACACTCCAAAAGTATGAGAGACATACTTACACAAGAGCTCCCATGTCCATATAAATTTTACCTTTTTTTTTCGGGAGGGGGAGGGGAGGGGAGGGGAGGAGGAGAGAGAGAGAGAGAGAGAGAGAGCTTACACAAGAGCTCTCATGTCTGTGAATTTAGCTTTCTTCTGGATGGAGAAGATTTGTTTGACTTGAGTATCAGTAGCTACAAGAACAGAAGCAAGAACAGCCAAAATACAAATCACACACCTCAATATTAACTCTCCAAGCCTAACCCTCCTATCAATAACCTTCAAATCACTCCCATGGTACACTGCAACATTTCCTGGACTCACACCAACACCCAAATAACTCATCTTTTTTTTTTTTTTAAATTAAAAGAAAAAGAAAAAAGGGTCTCAAAAACACAAGAAAGATGAGAAAAAATTTAGAGGCAAAAGCAACTTAGAGTTCATACAATACATCAAACCTCCACCACATACCCTTTACTTATATAGACAACCCCACCAACCACTTTTCATATTTTAATATTTATTTCACAATTTTATTTTATTTTTTGATCCTACAGGTATATGCATGATGATAAGTGTTTCTGCAAGACTTAATGACTGACATGTGCCCTAACCTAGTCGCCCTTATCATCATACAACCTTCTTACCTAAGATTAAATATAAATAGACTTAGTTCACTAATTGGACTTGGCTCAGTTGATACCCATACCTCCTGCAAAATAAAAGGTTCTACGTTCAACACTCATTCCAAATTAGCAAAAGACTAAATAGACTTACTTTTTATCGTTTATATTCCAATATATACAAGGTTAGTTATATAAATAAGAAAACAGTACTTTTAGTTCAAAAGGCTACTTTTGAGTGTTTAATAACACAAGAATACACTAACTGAAATCTAAAATACATTTTGGATGTTTACTAAATATTCATTTCGTTCTAAAATATAAGATTATTACTGGATTTTTAAAGTCAATTTGAGATAATATTTTCACACTCCAAACTTACAAAAATTAATTTAATTTTAATTAATTATACAGAGATGAATATTGTAAATAATCTTAAAAATATTACTAATTATAAGATTCATTGTTTTACAATTGTTGATGAATTAGATCAATTTTGAGTTTGAAACTATCTTTAATTAATTTTCAAAAGTTAATAATGATCTTATAACTTGTAACTCAAATAGTATTATATATGTAGTAAGTTTCATTTAAAAAAAAAATCAATTTCAAATACTTTCAAATTTAAATTTGGTATAAATAATTAAAATTTAAAAATTATAAAGACTATAATTTATTTAAAATATTATTAATTTTAAAACTATTATCAATTTAAAATTTAAAATTAATTTAAATTTATATTTAAAAATTTTAAATTTATCTTATAAAAGGATGTAGTAGTTGTAACAGCTATATCTATATTATTAAGTTTCCATGGAGGCTTTGGTGAATTTGTGTCGCGCTCTTTTACTTTCCTTTTTTGTCCCTTACAGCTTTAACTATATTGTTATTTTGTCATTTTTAAATTAATTTTTTATATCTTTCTATTATGTCCTCTAAATTTTATAAATTTTTTATTTTACCCTACATAATTTACATACGCAATTACACAATCGTGTGTAAGAGTGTAAATAAGTCGGACCGAAGCGAACATAGAGCTACTCGAATTCGATCTAATTCAGATCGAATTATATTCAAACTACTCACGAGTTTCAAATTCAAGTTCGAATTCAAGTCTCCATATAATAACTAGTTTTATAATAAATACAATTAATTATAAATTGAATTTTCTATTTTACTTAGAAATGAGAAAATATATTTACTATTACACTTTACAAATAAAAAATCACAATTAAAATTAAAAACAAAACAAAAGAATAATAATTAATTATCCTATTTTGATTTGATTTTATATATATAATAAGAGAATGTATTGAGTATCTAATCGAATCTGTATCAATCGAGTATGTATCGAATCATAATCAAGAATTCGAATAGTTTGAATCTTAAACGATTGAGTATAACTTTGTTCAGATTCTACTCATATTTTTATTTGAATTATTTTTTATGCTCAGATTTGAAATATATTATTAACGAATCCAAGTCTCACTCGTATTTTTTTGAGTTATGTCCGAACTGTTTGATTCGTTTACGGCCTTACTCGTGTGCCACCAGGAGTAATTCTATTAAATCATGCATGCATGACACTAAAAAATGCATGACCATGTGTTTTCACGCGAGAAAGACACCTTACCTAACAAATTAAGGGCAATAAATAGAACGTAATCTGACAAGCATTGAAGGAGCAAGCTGGGGAAAGAAAACTTATTATTTTAGGACTCTCTCTATGTGTGTGTGTCTATATATATATATATATATATATATATATATATATTCTGGGGAGGTCGAGGGGATTAATTGTTTCTTGTCCCAAGAAGAAGGGGGAAAGATAAGGAAGACAAGTACTGTGCTATAATCTTTCTGATTCATCATTCATGAAGGATGTAATGGAATTTATGGGGACCTATTTCATTTGTTTGAGCATGCACTAGCACTAGCACTAGCACTAGCACTAGCACTAGCTAGATATGGACAAATATTTATGATTGTGAAATGTGAATGTTTAATTGAATGGAAACTTTATGAAGGTTTTTTGTTTGAGAAATGATTAAAAAGTGACCATTTTTGATTTGATATTGCTTTGTGTTTAGTGGTGGACCTTTCAGGACTGAGGGTTAGGTTTGCACTTTTTGTGCTTGTGGCAAGTACATGCTCATATGTTTCTTTTGTTTTAAAATTTAAATTTTTTTATATTTTAAACCTTTATATTTATTTTTGAATTTTAATGTTTGTGAATTTCTATAAATAAAATTTATAATTGTTTTAGAATTTCTTACCAGAATAAATCACGTGATTCAAGAAAGGATAATTATCTTTAATTAGTCTTTTATAAATATATATTGTTTATATTGGCTCTAATTTTTTTTTCTTTTTTCCCTTCACACACCACTCACGTTCTTACAATTTTATGTGTTTTTGAAGATATTTAGGAATGAAATTTATAACGGAATTATACAATTCATTTCACATCAATTCGTCATCAATGCAGCGCATACCTGTGTAGATTGGTTCAATAAGCGCGTTGGATCACCTCCTTACCCAAAAGATTAATCTATTAGGTTGAGATTCGTACTCACTTAACTCATCTACACTCTTAAATTCATTTAATGAGGGATTCATGTGAAATATTCTACCAATCTCCATCTTTCACTTAAATACCCATCACAAATATTATATGCAAGCTAGAGTAGTCATCATCATTGAGCACATATTCTTTTAATCCTTCAAGAGCTTTGTTTAGCACTAATTAATACTACTACACCACATGCCAAAGCCAAACGTAAGGGGTATGAACTAGCTAGAAGGCGGTGGGTAAATAATTGACTCCACTGAATTTTCAGGAGTAAAATTTTAGGGTGTCTAATAAATTTTTTAAAATTTAGATTGAAAAATACTATCGTCGTTCTAAAATTAGAGATATATTTTGACTTTTTAAAATTAATTCACGAAATTCTAAAATTCAAAATTGATATGAAGCTATTTAGTTTTAATATAACAAATATAACAATTGTAAACTAACTATAAAACACTACTAATTATTATCTTTGTTGTTTTCAAAATTTGAACCAACTTATATCAATTTGAATTTTAGAATTTAGCGAATTGACTTTAAAAAGTCAAAATGTATATGTAAGACCCCAACTTATTATAAATAAAATCGAATTTCCTCTAATTATATTTGTGAATAATAAGGTATTAATTTGATATAATTCTCTGATTATGGGTGAAATGTGCAAATTTTGCAAAATATGCAAGTGGTTATAAAATAATCATTATCATTTGGGAATATTCGTTTGGTCGTGGAATATTCTTGTTGTTTGGGAATATTAAATTTACAATGCTAGATCATTGTGGGCCCCATAATGAATAACCATCGGATGAAGAAAACAACAAGTTTGAATTTTTATAAATAACTCACAGAAGTTGTTCACAATTAACACTTCGTTGGAATACCGGTGGTTAAAATACAAAGAATGTCTGGGATGGATACGCAGATTGATGAATTATTGATCCTTACGTAAGAAGGCACTACTCAATAATTGTTACGTGAATTCTTCGCTCAATATTTTATTTTATTGATTCAATAATTCTTTGCGTTGATATTTTATATTATTGTTGTTTCAATAATTGTCAACGCACAAGATTTCCATTATCGGATCAATAATTCATATTATTTGAATAATATTATTAGATAGCATTATTGGCAATGTCTAGAAAGTTCTGTCAAGGAGAGATTTGGTCACCTAATTGCGCGCCAATAAGGAGAAATTCTTATTGGAAATCCCCCTCTTTCCTGAGGAACTACCGATTCATTCATAAATGTGATTCTGTAATATTATTTGTGAATAATTAATTATTGATTCATATGATAACAAAATATTTATTTTATGTGGATATAAATGTTGGATATATTTATTGTGGTTAAAAATGAAGGAGTTAATGTTGAGGTGTTTTATCAGTATTTTTGTCGGAATGAAGGTATTAAAAATTAAACCAGTGTTTTTGAGATATATTGTGTGAGTTATAATTTTTAATCCGACCGTTGGATCGTTGTAATTTTTGGATATGTTATACATATATAAGTTGAGTATATGTCCACAAATTTTGAACCGTTAAAAATGAACGTATGATTTGTTATGAATTTTAATAGGTGACTGATTAAGAAATTAGGTTTATAAATGATTTTGGTGGAAAATTCTAGAATTGAGTGGGCCCCACTTATGGTTGGTGAAGAAATGTGCTGAATTTATTTCAAATATGGTGGGTGGGAATAGTAGTAGGTAAAGCCATCAAAGTTTTGAGTCAAGTCTCTGCTAACATTTTCCTATAAATAGAGGGCTAAGTTAGAATTGAAAATCACACCGTAAAACAAGTTTTCTCTTTCTCTCTCTAGATTATTGAGTGTATTTTGTGAGTATTTAGATACTTTGTGAGTTTCTATTCATCGATTGCAAGTTTCCTTCAAATTTTATACCGATATTCCGATCAAAAGTACTGATATTTTGAGGTAAGAGATGTTATTTTCTTCATATATGATATTATTTCTTCAATATCATTATGCCGAAGTATTGATCTGAATTTTTATCAAATTTGGAACTTTTTTGTGTGGAGGTTACTATTCACGTATACGGCACTTTTCACGAATACGACACTATTCACCAAAAAATAAAATTTTTTTCTTTTTGTCCAAGATGTCTATTATGGTTACTATCTTTGATTGTATCCATGTTTTGATCTTTATTTTTGAATTCTGCTTCAAAATTGGTATTTATGAAGTATTATTGATCTTGGATAAACCTGTTATACTTAATCCTACTATTTGTCCTTCCTTCCGCTTGGATTCGATTTTCTTTAAAATATTTTTCATCATCCTCACCCTAAATGATGATATTACTAAATATCTTCTACTTGAAAGTGCAAAGATAAATGATTAATCGATGAATATCTTTGCCCGTAGTCAAAAGATGAACAGTGTTGAGATGAACATGACCAATTTGGTGATATAAAATGAATATCTTTGGCCTTTGTAGTGCAAAGATGAATATTTGATTAAAGATGTATATTGATTGTTGTTCTGAGTGGATAAAATATTGATGATGGACTTTTAAATCTTAGAAGATAGTAGAACTCATTCTCTACTTGACTCTTCTAATGGATTCTTCATTTCATTGCGATTGTTGATCTAAAACTTGTTAGCTATTATATTTTATCAGATTTTTCCTGTTGAAGACTAACGATAATTTGTTGTATATTATCTTAGTCATAATATTCTTTACTGGGCTAGTTGAGCTCACCCTTTTCCTTTTTGTTCCATTTTTCTCAGGAGGTGAGAACATAAAGCAGGAACTAGTCGGGGTACGAAGTGATGGTTCTAGAAAGATGTTTTAGCAGTCCTCACTATTTCTGTAAAATAGTGTTTGAATAATTGTAACGAGGACTTATTTGAGTGTGGATATTGTCTAGAAGACAATATTTGTATTTAAACTCACAGTATGTGTTGTCGTATTTTGCACGACAATTGTATTATTGAAGTTATAGTTTGCTTTCTGTACCATGTATTTGGCGACTCAGAATGGGTGTTGTATACCTATTTTGGGGGCGTCACAGTTGGTATCAAAGCTTAGGGATATGGTCTCTGGCGGAGATCGGGGAATAGAACTAGGAGGGGAGAGATGAGTAAATCCTTCGCTAGTGTGTCTTATCTAAGCTTATTTGTTAGTCAGTCATAATATAAGGATATTATGTGATATGTTAATTTATTTAATTAACCCTTGTTTTATGGCAGTATTTAAGAATGGCCGCTGAGAACGTTAACAATGGAGTGTATGAGACTATGGAACAACCTTTAGTTACAAACCAGGAGAACATGCAACAGGAAGGCAATATTCCTCCTATGAACAACACTACCGAGCAAACGATGAATGATGGAATGTTTAGGAGCTTTTTGCAGTTCATGCAAAACCAGACGAGGGAGACTCGTGCACAAAATACGGGTGGAAATGATAGCAATGCACGACTTGTCACAGCCAAGCAGTTCAAGGAGTTGGGACCACCAGAATTTAAGGGAAAGCCGGATCCGATCATGGCAAAAACGTGGGTCAAGCAAATTACCAAGATATTCGATGTCTTGGGATGCATGGAGGAACAGAAGGTTCCATTCACCACCTTTATGTTCCGTGGTGAGGCGGATCATCGGTGGGAGTTCTGTGAAGCGTACCACCACCGCACTTTTCAAAGATGTCTTGGGAAACGCTTTCAGAAACTATTCAATGACAAGTACTTTCCGAAAGTATTCATCATATAAAGGAGGTGGAGTTTATCGACCGAACAAAACAACATGACGGTGTCCCAAAGACGAGGCGTAAGTTTGCAGAGTTATCCAGTTTGCACCTCATTTGGTCGAAAATGAGGAACAAATGACGAGGATGTTTCGAGAGGTCTAAAGCTTAGAGATTGACAATATCTTATATCTTATAAATTTTCTTTATATTCAGATGTTGTAAACAAGGCTCAATTATTAGAGCGAGATAATGAGTATGTTCAACCGAGGGACCACAACTAGGGTCATACCGGTGACAGCAGTCATCAGAGCGATGATAACCAACGAGGAGGAAAAATACTGAACAAAAGCGGTAACCACTCGGGTGGTCATCGTGGCCATGATAATAGAAGAGGTGAGTCAAGTGAAAATTTCGTAAAGAGGAGATTCAACAATGACGAAGACATCAACAAAGAAGACCAAAGACCAACAATAAATTCTAGGGGAGGAGAACGACCGCCGGTTAGATGTTACAAATGCGAAAAAGGGAAATATCATTAAACCGTCCACAACAATCCAAGGTATGTTACAACTGCATGGAAAGGAAGGCCACATAGCTCGGGATTGTTTCAGAAGCAAAACCAAGTTCAACGGGATGGTGACTCAAGGGTCATCCGGATAAGTCGAAATCGGCCGGTTCTGGAAGAGCGTTTGTCGTGACTGGCCAAAACGCGAGAAACCCGAACGAGGTGATTACGGGTAAGCTAATCTTGAACTCTTGCGAAGTTTATACCTTACTAGATACCGGTTCTACCCATTCTTTTATCTCTCCTGCTTGTGCTCAACGTTTAAACTTGACTCCGGAGAAATTGGACTTTGACTTATCTGTTGAAACTCCGTTGGGTGAAACCTTCGTTACATCTACAGTTTATAAATCTTGCATGATCCAAGTTGGCACTATCACATTACCCGTTGATCTTATATCTTTAAAGATACTTGCTTTTGATGTGGTTTTAGGAATTGATTGGTTAACCACTCATCATGCCAAAATTGATTGTTTTCGTAAGGTTGTTAGTTTTCATATTCCTAACCAACTCACATCATACTAATTCAAACAACTAAACCACTAAAATCAGTCACTATCATATCAAGCCATAAAGCTATTCGTTTATTGAAAAACGGATGTCAAGCTTTCTTAGCCCATGTTATGGATTTGAACAAAGACAAGTCAGATTTGAATAATATTTTTGTTGTTAGAGAATTTTCTGATGTATTTCCTGAAGAACTTCCCGGTCTACCCCCAGAACGTGATGTTGAATTCTTTATTGACCTTGAGCCGGGTATAAAATCCATTTCTAAAACCCCATATCGAATGGCTCCTGTAAGACCCCAACTTATTATAAATAAAATTGAATTTTCCTTTATTCATTATTCTAAATTAATAAGGGTTAATTTGATATAATTATTTGGTTATGGGTGAAATGTGCAAAGTTTACAAAATAAGCAAGTGGTTATAAAATATTTATTATTGCTTGGGAATATTCGTTTGGTCGTGGAATATTCTTTTTTTGTCGGGAATCTCCAAATGACGGCCGTATGCAGATCATTGGTGGGCCCCATAACGGAAAAGCGGTTGGATGAAAGAAAACGACAAAGATTGAGTTTTATAAATAACGCAGCGTAAATTGTTACCTGAATTAACATGTTGGGTTACGGTGGTTAAAATACAAGAATACGCGTCGTCGGTTAAAGATGTACACCAGACGGTATTAAAGTATTGTTGAATTATTGATCCTTACGTAAGAAGGCACTACTCAATAATTGTTACGATAATTATCGTTCATTATTTTATCTTATTGATTCAATAATTGTTGCGTTGATATTTATATTATTATTGTTTCAATAATTGTCATTACACAAGATTTTCCATTATCAAATCAATAATTCATATTATTTGAATAATATTATCGATAACATTATTGGAAATGTCTAGAAAGTTACATCTAAGGAGAGGTTTGGTCACCTAATCAGGCGCCAAGAAGTGAGAAATCCTTATTCGAAAGCCCTCTTCTCGGAACTACCGGTTGTCAAGATCTTGTGATTACGTAATATTATTTTTAAAATAATTAATTATTGATTATTATGATAAAGAAAATATTTATTTTATGTGGATATAGATGGAGAAAATTTTTAATGTGACAATTGTTAAAAATTAATATTTTATCTTTTCTCGATAAAATAATTCATTTAAATATATTATTTTAATAATATATTAACGGTGATATTTTTATAATGAATGTGGGATATATGAGTATATGAGGAGGTAGAGTATTTTGTGGCATTAAATGTTTAACACATGTTTTTGTGTGTTTGTGGACACAATTCTTGACCAAAATTTATTATAGTATAAAATCGCCTTGGGTTATGGATTTTGGTCAATTTTCTGCTTGGAATTTGGAAAACTTTCTTACGCAAAGTTGTAGAGAATGGAATTTCCCATGGCAAGTCGCGAGTTTTGAATTTTTTCGATAACCGAGCTATTTTCTACTTAATTGTTGAAGTTTCGGAAAATAAAATGATTTTTATTAATGGGTGGGACCCACTTTGGTTGGTGTGATTAAACACATGGGTCTGAAATTTTCAAAGCATTGAAAATGGTCTTGGCCTAAAAAAAATATGCGTAGGAAGTTCAAATAAAAAAAATAATATTTTATTATTTTAGTCTCCTTTGGCGTTCTAACATTTTCCTATAAATAGAGGGCTAAGTTAGAATTGAAAATCACACCAGTAAACAAAGTTTTCTCTCTTTCTCTCTAAATTATCGAGCGTATTCTTGAGAGTATACTTTGAGTGTTGCTATACTGATGACGGGTTTTCACATCGACTATACCGAAATTCATCGTAAATACGGTTATTTTGAGGTAAGGGTATTATTTTCTTCTTAAATGATATTTTTCTTCAATATCATTATGCCAAGTATTGGTGAACTTTTTTTATTAAATTTGGAACTTGTTGTGTCGGGGTTACTATTCACGATACTAAGACTATTCACGATATCTGACTATTATTCACGAATCAAGACTATTCATCGAAAATAAAAATTTTTCTTTTTGCCCAAAATATCTATTCCGGATACTAGCTTTGATTGTATCCATGTTTTGATCATTCTTGAATTTTACACCAATATGATTATTTTCAAGTATTTTTTGGACATGGGTAAAACAAAGTACGAATCCTTAATCCTTAATCCTTGTCATTTTGTTTTCTTTGGATTCGTTTTCGTAAGAATGTTTTCATCATCCTCGGTCCTAAATGGTGATATAAATGAATATCTTTGGCAGTAGTGCAAAAGATGAACGATTAATCGATGAATATCTTTGGCTCAGTAGTGCAAAAGATGAGCAGTGTTGAGATGAACATGACTAATTGGTGATACTAAAATGAATATCTTTGGCACAGTAGTGCAAAAGATGATTAAATTTGTATATTGATTGTTATTACTGAGGATAAACTATTGATGATGGACTTTAAACCTTAGAAGACAAGAGAATTCTTTTCACTACGTGACTCTTCTAATGGATTCTTTATTTCCATTGCATTTGTTGATCTAAAACTTGTTGTCTATTGTATTCTATTAGATTTTTCCTCGTTGAAGACTAACGATAATTTGTTGTATATTATCTTAGTCATAATATTCTTTATTGGGCTAGTTGAGCTCACCCTTTTCCTTTTGTTCCATTTTTCTCGGGAGGTGAGAACATAGCAGGATCGAGCCTGGGGTATGGAGTGATGGTTCTAGGAAGATGTTTTAGTTGTCCCTCACTATTTCGTAAAATAGTGTATGAATAATTAATGAGGACTTATTTGGGTGTGTATATTGTACAGAAGACAATATTTGTATTCAAACTCACAGTTGTATTGTCGTATCCTACACGACATCCTGTATTGTCAAAGTTGTAGTTTGCTTTCTATACCATGTATTTTGGCGACTCAGAATGGGTGTTGTATACTGCATTTGGGGGCGCCACGGTTGGTATCGAGCTTAGGGATATGATCTCTGGCGGAGATCGGGGAGTAGAACTAGGAGGGAGAGGCGAGTAAATCCTTCGCTAAAGTGTGTCCTACCTAAGCTTATTTGTTGGTCGGTCATAATATAGGATATTATGTGATATGTTAATTTGTTTAATTAACCCTTGTTTTATGGCCATGTTAAGAATGGCTGCTGAGAACGTTAACAATGGAGTTTATGAGACCGTGGAGACGCCGGTACTCACCAACGAGGAGAACGTGCAACAGGCTGGCAATGTTCCTCCTGTGAACAACGCCACTGAGCAAATGATGAACGACGGGATGTTTAGAAGCTTTTTGCAGTTCATGCAAAATCAGACGAGGGAGACTCGTGTACAAAATACGGGAGGAAATGATAGTAACGTGCGGTTTGTCACGGCCAAACAATTCAAAGAGTTGGGACCACCAGATTTCCATGGAAAGCCGGATCCGATCAAGGCAGAAACGTGGGTCAAGCAAATTACCAAGATATTCGATGTCTTGGGGTGCACGGAGGAACAGAAGGTTCCATTCGCCACCTTTATGTTTCGTGGTGAAGCTAGATTCTTTGGTGGGAATCGTGAAGCGCACTGACCAGATGCACTTAACATGTCTTGGGAAAGATTTTAGAATCGTTCAATGACAAGTACTTTCCAGAAAGTATTCGTCATATGAAGGAGGTAGAGTTTATTAGACTTGAACAGAACAACATGACGGTGTCTCAGTACGAGGCAAAGTTCGCAGAGTTATCCAGGTTTGCACCTCATTTGGTGGAGAATGAGGAACGAATGACGCGTATGTTTTTGAGAGGTCTAAAACCCGAGATTCGTCAATACCTTATCTCTCATAATTTTTCTCTCAGATTCAGATGTTGTCAATGTGGCTTAGTTATTAGAGCGAGATAGTGAGTATACTCAACCGAGGGACCACAACTGAGTAGTCATCATCGAGCGATGATAACCAAATGAGGAGGAAAGAATATGGATTAAAGCGGTAACCACTCACGTGGTAATCGTGGACATGATAATAGGAAAGGTGACTCAAGTGGAAATTTCAGAAAGAGAAGATTCAAAAATGATGGGAAGACATCAACAACAAAGACCAAATACCAACAACAAATGCTGGGGAGGAGAACGACCGCCAGTTAGATGTTACAAATGCGGGAAGGAGGGACATATCAGCCTAAACTGTCCACAACAATCCAAGGTATGTTACAACTGTGGAAAGAAGGCCACATCGCTCGAGATTGTACTATCGCGAAACCAAGTTCAGCAGGAGTGGTGATTCCAAGGGCTGTCCCGGATAAGTCGAAATCAGCGGTTCCTGGAAGAGCTTTTTTCGTGACTGGCCAAAACGTGAAGAACCCGAACGAGGTGATCACGGGTAAGCTAATCTTGAATTCTTGCGAAGTTTATACCTTACTAGATACGGGTTCTACCCATTCTTTTATCTCTCCTGCTTGTGCTCAACGTTTAAACTTGACTTCGGAGAAATTAGATTTTGATTTATCTGTTGAAACTCCGATGGGTGAAACCTTCGTTACATCTACAGTTTATAAATCTTGCATGATCCAAGTTGGCACTATCACATTACCTGTTGATCTTATCTCTTTAAAGATACTTGCTTTTGATGTGATTTTAGGAATTGATTGGTTAACCGCTCATCATGCCAAAATTGATTGTTTTTCGTAAGGTGGTTAGTTTTCATATTCCTAACCAACCTGTCATACTTAATTCAAACCACTAAACCACTAAAATCACCATCGTCATATCAAGCCACAAAGCTATTCGTTTATTGAAAAACGGATGTCAAGCTTTCTTAGCCCATGTTATGGATTTGAATAAAGACAAGTCGATTTGAATAATATTTACGTGGTTAGAGAATTCCTCGATGTATTTCTGAAGAGCTTCTGGTTTACCCCGTAACGTGATGTTGAATTCTTTATTGACCTTGAACCGCACAAAGCCCATTTCTAAAACCCCATATCGAATGGCTCCTATTGAACTTCGTGGAGTTAAAAGTCCAACTACAGGAGTTATTAGACATCGGTTTCATTCGGCCCCAAGACGTCTCCTTGGGGTGCTCCTGTTTTTATTAAGTAAAGAAGAAAGAGCGGAGTATGCGATTTTGTATTAACTATCGAGAATTGAACCATGTCACCATCAAGAATAGGTATCCGCTACCTCGCATTGATGACTGTTCGACCGCCATAAGGGCGCAATTCTTTTCAAAGATCGATCTTCGCTCGGATATCATCATTTGAAGATTAAAACCGAGGATATTCCAAAGAGGCGCATTCGGGACTCGTCATGTGCATTATGAATTCTTGGTCATGTCTTTTGGATTGACTAATGCTCCGCCGCTTTCATGGATATGATGAACCGTGTATTTAAGGAATATTTGGATCGATTCGTTGTTGTCTTTATTGATGACATCCTCATCTATTCCAAAAGCCGTGAAGATCATGAGCACCATTTGAAGCCAGATTACAAAGACTTCGTGAACACAAGGTTTATGCCAAGTCAAGAAATGCGAGTTCGGCGAGAAAGTAGCATTCCTTGGGCACGTGGTGTCAAAACAAGGAGTATCTGTTGACGTGAAGATTGAAGCAATACAAAGTTGGGAGCAAACCAAGTGGCCAGGATCAAGTGACTTTTCGGGCTTAATTGGTTATTATCGGAGATTTGTGGAAGGATTTTCTCGAATCGCTTATCCGATTAAATCAACTGACTCGGAAGGATGCAAAATTCTTATGGAGCGAGGAATGCGAGAAGAGCTTCCAAGAGTTCAAGAAGAGACTCATTTGGCACTGTTTCGACAATACCATCCGGGTTCGGGATGGATTTGTTATCTGATGATGCTTCCGCAAGGGGTTAGGATGTGTTCTCATGCAACATGGGAAAGTCATAGCCTTTATGCCTCACGACAACTCAAAGAATATGAGAGGAATTATCCTACTCATGATCCGGAGTTAGCGTGACAATGTGTTTTGCGTTGAAGATATGGAGACACTACTTGTACGGGAGAAAGTAGAGATTTATACGGATCATAAAAGCCTCAAATATTTCTTCACCCAAAAGAACTCAACATGCAAGAACGACGTTCATGGAGTCGTTAAAAGATTACGATCACACTATTCAATATCATCCTCGAAAAGCTTAACGTAGTAAATGATACATTAAGTAGAAGATCATATGCAAGCACGAAAGTGCGATATTGTCAACGCAAAGGCCCATTTTGTATGACTTGCAAAGGATGGAGGTAGAATTAAGGACTCAGGGGACCACATAATGATGGCGAATATACAAGTAGAACCGACTTTAATCGATAAAGTTAAAGTCGCTCAGCTACGGACACAGGGGCGATGCGTATGAAGAAGAAAGTGCAAGAAGGAGCTATTCCTAAGCAAGAATTGATGAGGAAGGAATACTTGAGTCAATTCTAGACTTTGTGTTCTAACGATTCGACCGAAGCATAAAATCATGATGGAGGCACACAACACCCCGTTTTGTAATCCATCTCGGGAGTACCAAAATGTATCATGATATTGACATACATTTTGGTGGAACAATATGAAGAGAGAGATCATGGAGTTTATCTCAAGATGTTTAACTTTGTCAACGTGTAAAGGCGGAGCATCAAGTGCCAAAAGGTCCATTGCAACCACTTGAGATTCCGGAATGGAAATGGGAACACATTACTATGGATTTTGTTACAGGTCTTCCCAAAGTTTCTCAAGGCGTAGATGCAATTTGGGTTATTGTTGATAGATTAACCAAGTCGCCCATTTATTTTACGATACATACGTAGACTTATCCCCTTGAACGCCTTTCTCGTATTTACGTGAATGAGATTCAGACGATTGCATGGCATGCCAGTATCCATAGTTTCGGATCGTGACCCGAGATTCACTTCAAGATTTTGGGTTAGCTTGCAGAAAGCTATGGGCACGGATTTATGATTCAGTTCAGCATACCATCCTCAAACGGACGGACAATCAGAGAGGACTATTCAAACCCTTGAAGATCTATTAAGACTCTGTGTCCTAGATTTCAAAGGAAGTTGGGATAAGTACCTACCACTAGTGGAATTCTCCTACAACAACAGCTTATCAAGCAAGTATAGGCATGGCTCCATTTGAGGCGTCAGTATGGACGAAAATGTCGCTCTCCAAGATATCTTTGGACGCGAGGTGGGAAGAAGCAACATTGTTGGGACCGTAATTAGTACGCATGACTACTGAGTAAAAGATCCAAATGATTCGACAACGTATTCAAACTTCACAAGATCGACAAAAGAATTATGCCGATCTTCATAGGAAGGACGTGGAGTTTAATATCGAGATCATGTATTGTTACGTATTGCTCCATGGAAAGGAGTTACAAGATTTGGGAAAAGAGGAAAGCTCAATCCAAGGTTTGTTGGTCCATTTGAGATTCTTGGAAGAATAGGAAACGAGCCTATAGACTCGCGTTACCTCCAAGTATGTCTCGTGTTCACAATGTATTCCACATATCTATGCTTCAGTAAATATGTGAAAGACCCGAACCACATTATTGCATTAGAACCGCAGACGAGATAGCTGAAGATTTAACCTACGAGGAGATACCTGTTGAGATTTTGGATAGGAAAGAGCATGTCTTACGCACGAAGGTTATACCACAAATTAAGGTTTTGTGGAGAAACCATGCAATTGAGGAAATGACATGGGAGTTGGAATCGGAGATGAAAGCGAGGTACCCTCACCTTTTCGATATACCAGGTACGTACATCAATTTCGAGGACGAAATTTCATAAGGAGGGGAGGTTGTAAGACCCCAACTTATTATAAATAAAATTGAATTTTCCTTTATTCATTATTCTAAATTAATAAGGGTTAATTTGATATAATTATTTGGTTATGGGTGAAATGTGCAAAGTTTACAAAATAAGCAAGTGGTTATAAAATATTTATTATTGTCGGGGAATATTCGTTTGGTCGTGGAATATTCTTTTTGTCGGGAATCTCCGTACGACGGCGCAGTCATTGGTGGGCCCCATAACGGAAAACGGTTGGATGAAAGAAAACGACAAAGATTGAGTTTTATAAATAACTCACGTAAATTGTTACTGCAATTAACATTGTTGGGTTACGGTGGTTAAAATACGATGTAATACGCGTGGTCGCACAAGAGAAGCACACCCAGATTGTACGTGATATTGTTGAATTATTGATCCTTACGTAAGAAGGCACTACTCAATAATTGTTACAATGAATTATCGTTCATTATTTTATCTTATTGATTCAATAATTGTCTTTGCGTTGATATTTATATTATTATTGTTTCAATAATTGTCATTACACAAGATTTTCCATTATCAAATCAATAATTCATATTATTTGAATAATATTATCGATAACATTATTGGAAATGTCTAGAAAGTTCGTCTCAAGGAGAGGTTTGGTCACCTAATCAATTGCCAAGAAAGGAGAAATCCTTATCGGAAAGCCCTCTTCCTCCGGAACTACACGGTTGTCAAGATCTTGTGATTCTCGTAATATTATTTTTAAAATAATTAATTATTGATTATTATGATAAAGAAAATATTTATTTTATGTGGATATAGATGGAGAAAATTTTAATGTGACAATTGTTGAAAATTAATATTTTATCTTTTTCTCGATAAAATAATTCATTTAAATATATTATTTTAATAATATATTAACGGTGATATTTTTATAATGAATGTGGGATATATGAGTATATGAGGAGGTAGAGTATTTTGTGGCATTAAATGTTTAACACATGTTTTTTGTGTGTTTGTGGACACAATTCTTGACCTGAAAATTTATTATGTATTATAAAATCGCCTGATTATGGATTTTGGTCAATTTCATTTGGAATTTGGAAAAACTTTCTTCGCAAAGTTGTAGAGAATGGAATTTCCCATGGCAAGTCGCGAGTTTTGAATTTTTCTCGATAACCGAGCTATTTTCACTTAATTGTTGAAGTTTCGGAAAATAAAATGATTTTTATTAATGGGTGGGACCCACTTTGGTTGGTGTGATTAAACACATGGGCTGCTGAAATTTTCAGCATTGAGGGGCTGGTCTTGGCCTAAAAAAAATATGCGTAGGAAGTTCAAATAAAAAAAATAATATTTTATTATTTTAGTCTCCTTCATGCTCTAACATTTTCCTATAAATAGAGGGCTAAGTTAGAATTGAAAATCACACGTAAACAAAGTTTTTCTCTTTCTCTCTCTAAATTATCGAAAGCGTATTCTTGAGAGTATACTTTGAGTGTTGCTATACTAAGACGGGTTTCACAAGACTATATCAAATTCAAATGTAAGACGGTTTATTTTGAGGTAAGGGTATTATTTTCTTCTTAAATGATATTTTTCTTCAATATCATTATGCCAAGTATTGGTGAACTTTTTTATTAAATTTGGAACTTGTTGTGTCTGGGTTACTATTCACGATACGCAAGACTATTCACGATACTCTGACTATTCACTTATCAATTTAAGACTATTCAATCTAAAAATAAAAATTTTTCTTTTTGCCCAAAATATCTATTCGGATACTAGCTTTGATTGTATCCATGTTTTGATCATTCTTGAATTTTACACCAATATGATTATTTTCAAGTATTTTTGGACATGGGTAAAACAAAGTACTTAATCCTTAATCCTTAATCCTTGTCATTTTGTTTCTTTGGATTCGCGTCAGAAGAATGTTTTTCATCATCCTCACCCTAAATGGTGATATAAATGAATATCTTTGGCGCCCTCAGTAGTGCAAAGATGAACGATTAATCGATGAATATCTTTGGCCCAGAGTAGTGCAAAGATGAACAGTGTTGAGATGAACATGACTAATCTGGTGATATAAATGAATATCTTTGGCACCGTAGTGCAAAGATGATTAAATTTGTATATTGATTGTTATTCTGAGGATAAACTATTGATGATGGACTTTTAAACCTTAGAAGACAAGAGAATTCTTTTCACTACGTGACTCTTCTAATGGATTGTCAAGCTTCACGCATTTGTTGATCTAAAACTTGTTGTCTATTGTATTCTATTAGATTTTTCCTCGTTGAAGACTAACGATAATTTGTTGTATATTATCTTAGTCATAATATTCTTTTATTGGGCTAGTTGAGCTCACCCTTTTCCTTTTTGTTCCATTTTCTCGTGGAGGTGAGAACATAGCAGGATCGAGTCTGGGGTATGGAGTGATGGTTCTAGGAAGATGTTTTATTTTGCCCTCACTATTTCGTAAAATAGTGTATGAATAATTAATGAGGACTTATTTTGGTGTGTATATTGTCTAGAAGACAATATTTGTATTCAAACTCACGTTGTTATTGTCAGTATCCTACACGACATCTGTATTGTCAAAGTTGTAGTTTGCTTTCTATACCATGTATTTTGGCGACTCAGAATGGGTGTTGTATACCTATTTTGGGGGCGTCACAGCTCCTATTGAACTTCAGGAGTTAAAAGTCCAACTACAGGAATTGTTAGACATAGGTTTCATTCATCCTAGTACATCTCCTTGGGGTGCTCCTGTTTTATTCATAAAGAAGAGAGACTGGAGTATGCGACTTTGTATTGACTACCGAGAATTAAACCATGTCACCATCAAGAATAGGTATCCGCTACCTCGCATTGATGACCTGTTTGACCAGTTGCAAGGAGCACAATTCTTTTCAAAGATCGATCTTCGTTCTAGATATCATCAGCTGAAGATTAAAACTGAGGATATTCTAAAACCGCCTTGTAACCCCTAAGACGGGCATTATGAATTCTTAGTCATATCTTTTGGATTGACTAATGCTCCTGCTGCTTTCATGGATATGATGAACCGTGTATTCAAGGAATATTTGGATCAGTTTTTTGTTGTCTTTATTGATGACATCCTCATCTATTCCAAAAGCCGTGAAGATCATGAGCACCATTTGAAGCTGATACTTGAAAGGCTTCGTGAAAACAAACTTTATGCCAAGCTGAAGAAATGCGAGTTCGGCTTGAGAAGTAGCATTCCTTGGGCACGTGGTGTCAAAACATGGAGTATCCGCTGACCCGTGAAGATCAAGCAAAGACAAAGTTGGGAGCAACCAAAGTCGGTGACCAAAGCACGTGAAGCTCGGGCTACCGTTGGTTATTATCGGAGATTCGTGGAAGGATTTTCTCGAATCACTACTCCATTAACTCATTGACTTTCGGAAAGATACAAAATTTGTATGGAGCGAGGAATGAGAGAAGAGTTTCAAGAGCTCAAGAGGAGACTCATTTAAGCACTGTTATGGCAATACCATCCGGTACGTACGGATGGATTTGTTATATACAAACGATGCTTCGTGCAAAGGGTTAGGATGCGTTCTCATGCAACATGGGAAAGTCATAGCTTTATGCCTCACGACAACTCAAAGAATATGAGAGGAATTATCCTACCATGATCTAGAGTTAGTAGCAATGTATTCGCGTTGAAAATTTGGAGACACTACTTGTATGGGGAGAAAGTGGAGATTTATACGGACCATAAAAGCCTCAAATATTTCTTCACCCAAAAAGAACTCAACATGCAAGAACGACGCTGGCTTGAACTATTGAAAGATTATGATCACACTATTCAATATCATCCTCGAAAAGTTTAACGCAGAATGGTCGACGATCGAGTAGAAGATCATACGCGAGTAGAGAGCGCGATATTGTTAATGCAAAGGCCCATTCGTATGACTTGCAAAGAATGGAGGTAGAATTAAAGACTCTGTGGACCCACATGATGATGGCGAATATACTGAGTAGAACCGACTTTAATCGATAAAGTTAAAGCCGCCAAGCTACGGACTGGAGCCGATACGTATGAAGAAGAAAGTGCAAGAAGGAGCTATTCCAAGCGAGAATCGATGAAGAAGGAATACTTAGATTCAACTCGGACTTTGTGTTCCTAACGATTCGACTTGAATCATAGAATCATGATGGAGGCACACAACACCCGCTTGCAATCCATCTCAGGAGTACCAAAATGTATCATGATATTCGACATACATTTTGGTGGAACAATATGAAGAGAGAGATCGCAGAGTTTATCTCGAGGTGTTTAACTTGTCAACGTGTAAAGGCGGAGCATCAAGTGTCAAAGGGTCCATTACAACCACTTGAGATTCCGAAATGGAAGTGGGAACACATTACTATGGATTTCGTTACAGGTCTTCCCAAAGTTTCTCAAGGCATAGATGCGATTTGGGTTATTGTTGATAGATTAACCAAGTCTGCCCATTTCTTACCGATACGTGAGACATATTCCCTTGAACGTCTTGCTCGCATGTACGTGAATGAGATTGTGAGATTGCATGGCATGCCAAGATCCATAGTTTTGGATCGTGACCCAAGATTCACTTCACGATTTTGGGTTAGTTACTTGCAGTAAAGCTATGGGCACGGATTTATTGATTGATTCAAGATACCATCCTCAAATGGACGGATAATCGAGAGAGGACTATTCAAACCCTTGAAGATCTATTAAGACTTTGTGTCCTAGATTTTAAAGGAAGTTGGGATAAATACTTTCCATTGGTGGAATTCTCCTACAACAACAGATTATCAAGCAAGTATAGGCATGGCTCCATTTGAGGCGTCAGTATGGGGACGAAAGTGTCGTTCTCGAAAGATTTGGGACGAGGTGGGGAGAAGCAACGTTGTTGGGACCGTAATTAGTACGCATGACCACATAAAAGATCCAAATGATTCGACAACGATATAAACGCAAGACAAGATCGACAAAAGAGTTATGCGGATCTTCATCGAAAAGACGTGGAATTTAATATTGGAGATCATGTATTGTTACATGTTGCACCATGGAAGGGAGTTACAAGATTTGGGAAGAGAGGAAAGCTCAATCCACGATTTGTTGGTCCATTTGAGATTCTTGACCGAATAGGAAATGTGGCCTATAGACTCGCATTACCTCCAAGTATGTCTCGTGTTCATAATGTTTTTTACATATCCATGCTTCGTAAATATGTGAAAGACCCGAACCATATTATTGCGTTAGAACCAGACGAGATAGCCGAAGATTTAACGTACGAAGAAGTACCTGTTAAGATCTTGGATAGGAAAGAGCATGTCCTACACACCAAGGTTATACCACAAGTTAAGGTTTTATGGAGAAACCATGCTATTGAAGAAATGACCTGGGAGTTGGAATCAGAAATGAAAGCGAGGTATCCTCACCTTTTCGAAATACCAGGTACGTATGTCAATTTCGAGGACGAAATTTCATAAGGAGGGGAGGTTGTAAGACCCCAAATTATTATAAATAAAATCGAATTTCCTCTAATTATATTTGTGAATAATAAGGTATTAATTTGATATAATTCTCTGATTATGGGTGAAATGTGCAAATTTTGCAAAATATGCAAGTGGTTATAAAATAATCATTGTTGTGGGAATATTCGTTTGGTCGTGGAATATTCTTGTTGTTTGGGAATATTAAAGACGACGACGTAGTCATTTATGGGCCCCATAATGTAATAATCGCGGATGAAGAAAACAACAAGTTTGAGTTTTTATAAATAATTGGCAGTAGTTGTTACCAATTAACATCGTTGGAATACCCGGTGGTTAAAATACAATAATACGCGTGGATGCACAAGATTGATGAATTATTGATTCTTACGTAAAGAAGGCACTACTCAATAATTGTTACGGTGAGTCTTCGCTCAATATTTTATTTTATTGATTCAATAATTGTTGCGTTGATATTTTATATTATTGTTGTTTCAATAATTATCGCACAAGATTTTTCCATTATCGGATCAATAATTCATATTATTTGAATAATATTATTAGATAGCATTATTGGCAATGTCTAGAAAGTTCTGTCAAGGAGAGGTTTGGTCACCTAATTGCGTGCCAATAAGGAGAAATTCTTATTGAAAATCCCCCTCTTTCCTGGGAACGGCCTGATTGTCATAAATGTGATTCTGTAATATTATTTGTGAATAATTAATTATTGATTCAAATGATAAGAAAATATTTATTTTATGTGGATATAAATGTTGGATATATTTATTGTGGTTGAAAATGAAGGAGTTAATGTTAAGGTGTTTTATCAGTATTTTTGTCGGAATGAAGGTATTAAAAATTAAACCAGTATTTTTGAGATATATTGTGTGAGTTATAATTTTTAATCCGACCGTTGGATCGTAGTAATTTTTGGATATGTTTTACATATATAAGTTGAGTATATGTCTACAAATTTTGAACTGTTAAAAATGAACGTATGATTTGTTATGAATTTTAATAGGTGACTGATTCAGAAATTAGGTTTATAAATGATTTTGGTGGAAAATTCTAGAATTGAGTGGGCCCCACTTGTGGTTGGTGAAGAATGTGCTGAATTTATTTCAAATATGGTGGGTGGGAATAGTAGCAGGTAAAGCCATCAAGTTGCAGGTCAAGTCTGCTAATATTTTCCTATAAATAGAGGGCTAAGTTAGAATTGAAAATCACATCAGAAATAAGTTTTTCTTTCTCTCTCTAGATTATTGAGTGTATTTTGTGAGTATTTAGATACTTTGTGAGTTTCTATTCATCGATCTGCAAGTTTCCTTCAAATGACCTTATACCGATATTCCGATCGAAAAGATCGATATTTTGAGGTAAGAGATGTTATTTTCTTCATATATGATATTATTTCTTCAATATCATTATGTCAAGTATTGATCTAAATTTTATCAAATTTGGAACTTTTTGTGTTTGGGGTTACTATTCACGATACGGCATTATTCACGATACTCTGACTATTAATCTAATAATCGACACTATTCATTGAAAAAATAAAATTTTCTTCTTTTTGTCCAAGATGTCTATTATGGTTACTATCTTTGATTGTATCCATATTTTGATCTTTATTTTTGAATTTCGCTTCAAAATTGGTATTTATGAAGTATTATTGATCTTGGATAAACTGTTATATACTAATCCCTACTACTTGTCCTTCCGCTTCAATCGGATTCGCTTTTCTTTAAAATATTTTTCATCATCTTCATCCCTAAATGATGATATTACTAAATATCTTCTACTTATAGTGCAAAGATAAATGATTAATCGATGAATATCTTTGGCCCGTAGTGCAAAGATGAGCAGTGTTGAGATGAATGAACATGACCAATTGGTGATATAAAATGAATATCTTTGGCTCAGAGTAAAAAGATGAATATTTGATTAAAGATGTATATTGATTGTTGTTACTGAGGATAAAATATTGATGATGGACTTTTAAATCTTAGAAGATAGTAGAATTCATTCTCTACTGACTCTTCTAATGGATTGTCAATTTTCGATCGCAATTGTTGATCTAAAACTTGTCGCTATTATATTTTATCGATTTTTCCTCGTGAAGACTAACGATAATTTGTTGTATATTATCTTAGTCATAATATTCTTTATCGGGCTAGTTGAGCTCACCTTTTTCCTTTTTGTTCCATTTTTCTCGTGGAGGTGAGAACATAGCAGAACTAGCTTAGGGGTATGCGGAGTGATGGTTCTAGAAAGATATTTTTATAAATCCTCACTATTTCGTGAAATAGTGTTTAAATAATTGTAATGAGGACTTATTTGAGTGTGGATATTGTCTAGAAGACAATATTTGTATTTAAACTCACAGTATGTTTTGTCGTATTTTGCACGACAATTGTATTATTGAAGTTGTAGTTTGCTTTCTGTACCATGTATTTGGCGACTCAGAATGGGTGTTGTATACCTATTTTCGGGGCGTCACAGTATATCTAAATTTGAAATGGAGGTGTATTAAATTCTTCAAAGTTCATATCCTATATTTCTATACTACCTTGGTCACTATAATACTAGGTCTCTCCGTTTCTCGTTTAGTGGCCTGACCTAATTCTTCCCACTAGTTCGACTTTAGAGAAAATTCAATATATTGTCTTTTTTTATTTATAATTTCACAAATTTAGAAATTATTTTGTGATTTTTTGTAATTGCATGTGGATTTTTGTAACTAATAAAACTGAGATTATCATACAACAATTTTCAGTAATAAAGTTTTAAAAAATGTTACTAATTAAAAATAATATTTGGGCATTATTTTGTTTTGTAATTTATTTTACTATATTTTTATTTTTTGCGAGAATTTGTTTATTTTCAATTTGACCCCACTGACCTAAATGGTTATATTTTTATTTTCATTGGTTCTAATACCACTTGTAGGAGAATTATACGATTCATCTCACATCAATTCATTACCGATGTAGTGCATACACATGTGTAGACCGTCTCAATAAACATGTTGAATCACCTTTTTATCTAAAAATTTAACCTATTAGGTTGAACTTCTATCATATATACTTATTAACTCATTTATACTCTTAAATTTATCCAATATGTAATTCATGTTGAATAATCCCAACAAAATTATCTAAAATATTCGAAGTCTGATCAATTTTTACATGCGGACAGCAGCAATGTTTTATTTATTGAAATTCAATACCTTAAAATTGAATTATTTGAGTTTTGTTTTAAAACAACATTTTTTTTTTGAAGATTTAAGATGTATTCAAGTCTTTTGGTTAAGCAAGGCACTCCTATTTCTTTGTATTTTATTAATTTTTTGTTTTGAAATTAGAAATATATTTTTAAACATACTGATTTTCAAAGAAAATATTATTCTTCTAGACATGATCAGAATTTCATAATTAACTAGAGAATGTATCTTTAATCCTAATATGAGAGAGATCTAGTGATCAAATAATTGATGCATTAAAACTCATAAAACCCTGGCCCATTAATTATTTTGATGTCTCTCCATTTTCTTGTTGGTAAAGGAAAGCGATTGATGGAATGGGATCAAATTTATCTTCCATGTCAACGTTCTTTAAGACACCCAAAGGCTCCTCTCAATATCCTAATCTGATCATCTTTCTTTAGGATATATTTGTCTGTAAAAATGATCCCGTATTTGTACTATTCTGATTATTTTTCTGTAGGATATTTTTTATCCACTAATTAGACTTTTATTTAATTTATGAACTATATTTTTTATGGGCAAAAAATACTTTTACACTACTGTGGTTGTAGTGTTTTAAGCAATTAGCCATTGTGATTTTAAAATATTCAATTAGCCCACTTTTTTTTTAAAAATGTTCAATTAAGCCATTCCGTCCAATTTCTTGAACGGACGTCAAATAATTACACACGTGGCATTGAAAAAAAAAATCAAAAAATCAGTATTTCCTACGTGGCAAGCCAGTCAGCCAAATTCTTAATACTATTTAGCCACTGCACTTTAAAAACATGCAATTCGCCCACTGTGGTTTTAAAAATATTTTTATGTTTTATTTTCTTTCTTTTTCTTTACCTAAATATTTAGAATATGTATAATATTAATAAAAATTAATATTATAATATTTATTAAAATAATAATAAAATTAATTTTATTCATCTCATTTAACCCTCTCTTGTCTCATCACTCATCAGCGATGTATCCTTATCTTCACCATCACAGACCAAGTGCTCTCTCCGTAGCCCCTCTTACCTCTCTCGTTGAATCCCAAATTTCTTGTTAAGTATCTATCTAAATCTCTAATTTAGATGAACTACAGAGATATATTGCTCAATCATACGCCACACAAATCTGAAATTGCTCGATCTTGCCTCTTCTAAAAAATTCTTATTTCACCAGTGGTAGAGAAAGGAGAGGAAAAACCACATCTCCTCATTCCCCTCCCTCAAATCTGTTGTGGATTTAATATGAAATTGTTTGGTTAATCGGCTGTTTTTTATATTTCTGATGCTATTTTGATCTCGTTTAATTCTGGGTTGTTCTGGCCTGATTCTATGGCTTTGGGTAGGCGACTGGTGGTGTTGGGTCGACGAATTCCAGGGTTTCAATTTTGGTGAAGAAGAAGATGAATAGTAGGGGGGGTTTGAGTTTGAATTAATTAAGAAAAAAATGAGGATAAATAATGTTTTATTTATTTATGTTTGTAATTTGCATTTTTTTGTTGAAATTAATGTAATGTTGTAATAGATCTCATTGATACAAAAATTATGATATATTGTTTGTATTATTTGGAATTAATTTTTAAAATAAATATAATTATTAAAAGAAAGGAAAAGATAAAAGAAAAAGAAAAAATGATTTTAATTTTTTTTTACCACATAATGATTTTAGGCTTAAATATAATTTACTACCCTAAACTATAGGCCATATTCCACTTCGATGATCTATCTTTCAATTTTGTCAATTAGATGATTGAACTATTAATTTTTTTCAATTTCATTGATTGGCACCTTACGTCGAGAAAATTTGACGTGGCATCTAATAAAGGCTAAATGAGTATTTATGTGTAAAAATATATATTTTAATGAGATCAAAGGACAAAAAGGTAAAATAACAAATAAAACAACTAAAAATTACACAAATAATATAAATTAGTTGTATACTTATTTATTTATAATTATATAAATAATATAATAATTATTTTTATTAAAATAAATATTTTTATTAAAAAATAGCATTTTATTATTATTTTTATTAAAAAACTATGTTTAATATTAATGATAATAAAAATAAAAAAACACAATTTTTGAAATAAAAAATGCAATTTTTTTGTAATAATAAAAAAAAGCAGCTTTTTTAATAAAATAAAAAGATAGTTTTTTAATAAAAAATAATTACTTTTATTAAAAAAACTCAAACAACGCTTCTCTTATTTTTTTAATAAGAATAATTATTTTTTATTTTTATTAAAAAAACCAACTCATAGCTTTTTTTTAATAAAATAACAATTTTTTTATTTTTATTAAAAAAAACTGCTTTTTTTATTATTATTACAAAAAAAGCTGCTTTTTTAATTACAAAAAAAGCGAGTTTTATTTTTATTTTTATTGTCATTAATATTAAATACGCTTTTTTTAATAAAAAAAAATAATAAAACACGATTTTTGTAATAAAATAATTATTATATTATTTATATAATAATTATATAAATAATTTATATTATTTATATAACTATAAATAAATAATTATACAACTAATTTATATTATTTGTGTAATTTTTAGTTGTTTTATTTGTTATTTTACCTTTTTTGTCCTTTGATCTCATTAAAAATATATATTCTTTTTACACATAAGCACTCATTTAACTTTATTAGGATGCCACGTCAAGAATTTTCGACGACGTGGGTGCCCAATTGAATGAAATCGAAAAAAATAATAGTTCAATCATCTAATTGACAAAATTGAAAGGTGGATCACCGAAGTGGAATATGACCTATAGTTTAGGGTAGTAAATCATATTTAAGCCATGATTTTATTATTTTATTTTTTTTGTTTGAGAAGAAAAAATTATAAAGAAAATCCATTAAATAAATTTGAGTATTTTGTTCTAAATAATTAACAATTTTAATATTTTGATTATTTGTATTATTTAGAATTAAAATAATTAAAAGAAAGGAAAAGAGATAAAGGAAAAGAAAAAATTAATGAGGTATTGATTGTATAAAACATACATATTATAAATATTATAATATTAATCACTACAAGAAAAAGGCTTAAGTCCGACGGATTTTTTCGTCGGAATTACTCTTATTTAGTCGAAATTACTTTATTCTCGACGAAAATATCCGTCAGATATTCGGTCATAAATATTCGCGTCGAAAATAACGTCCGTCAAAAGTTCTGTCGAAAATTACATATCTTCGACAAACGTATCTCCGACGGATGTATGTCAAACATTAGCTATCTTCGACCGAATATATAGGACGAAACTGTTCGTCGAATATAAGAGTAACTAAGTTCGACGGATACATTCCCTCGGAATTACCTTATTCCCGACTGAAAATAGAATAAACCATCAAACATTAAAATTGGTCGATTATTATCTTCGACGGTCTTTTACGTCGGAGATAGGGTGTTTCTGACGGATAATTTGCGTCAAGATAACGTATGCTTTCATTGAAATTAGGATATTTCGGTATATATTAAAATTACTTATTTGTTATTTCGAGGAAATTCCGTACATGAACTAAGCTTATTCCGCTTTAATTAACTAGCCTTTTTTTAAATACTGATTTTAAAAGTTCGGTTTTGTGTGTTTAAACCCATTAATGTACCAGAAACTCTGTCACAACCCAATACACGATAATATAAACTTGTATCTCACATTCAAATATGCAACGTAAAGACTAAAACTTAATCTTCAACTCATTATCATTCACATTCACATTCAAATATCCACCAAAAACGTATTATAAACTAACCAATTACAAATATAATTAATTGATCATAAATGTTAAACAATATAATTTACAATAGTTTGTACAGACTTAATTAGACAATACAATATATACAAAAGGGTCTACCAATAACTTGAATATATACAAATGAACTATAAACTAGTAAAAGTATGATCATCATCGGTGAGGAGGTGAGCATATGACGCTCAGTGTATGGATGTCGGACTCATGCTCCTCGCCATCATCGCCATTTGTCGCCATCGCCACCACCATTGATAGAATCAAAATATAAATCATTAGTCCATATATATATATATGTGAGAATTAACAAACTAGCCTTGATTGAAAAACATAAACAATAAGAATACCGAGTAGTGGGGGGACGAAAAGCCTCCTCCAAGAGGGTAATCACCATCCGGAGCATCTCTTGCGCCCAAGTGTCGAACTACTCTCCGTGGTAATCCCGCACTCTCCGCAGAGCCCCTACTATAATATCTCGAGCAATCTGGTGAAGACGAGAATTGGAAGGCAATCTTTGACGCCGAAAGATCGGATCAGTATGGAACCTATTCGACATGCCCCCTATCACCACGGAAGATATCGTCATCCAAGCCAATACCAGTATGAGATGGTCCGACGTGTGTTTCTTGACCTTTGGCATTGGCCGAGCCTATAAAGAGATACAAATTCGATTACTAATAATAATTTATATAATGTGATAAATTCGGATAATTTCGTGAAACATTAAAAAATATTACCTCCGTGAAAGTGTATATGCGGGTATCTTGGCGGACTCCAACACTCGATATCTACGCAGATCGCTAGTAGGGGGATCTTGAGACGCGACCCATAGTCTCAGCTCCTCATCCCGATCTAATACAATATCAGGAAGAGGGGTGGCGGAATCTAACGGCTCAGAACCCCTCCTAATAGTCTCCAGCTTAGCTATACGCTCGTCTCGAAGCCTCTGAAATCGGTCCTGTAATGTATTCCGTATACGTATGTTAATTATATCATTTTAGTTACGATTGAATATTATTAAAAGCTAAATAGTAAGATGAGTTTTACCCGTATAGATAAAGCTGCCTGAGATAAAGCACGCTCGTCCTTAGGCGTGTGGGCTCGATCCCAAAACTCTAGAATGGTACGATCACGGCCCAAGGTCCTCCCCAATGCCTAATACAAACAATCATAAAACAGGTCTTAAGTATTTGTGTGAGAAATTGACACATAAATAACTAAATACAACGCACTTACCGTCTTCGCCTCCTCGAACGACGGAGAACCAGTGGTGTGTACTATCCGGAGCTGACCACGGTTCTTCTTCGCTTGCTCGAACTTTTTCTTGAAGTCATCAGCCTCCCAGTGCGTACACATAGCCTCCTAGGCTAAATCGGAGACTATGCGGGGCTGATGATCTCTGATGGTGGTCCCGGGCTAGTCCACAACTTCCCAGGATGCCTTCTGTCGCATCTCATACAGCCATCCAGAGTAATTCGCAGCGACGTGATGCTGAATCACAGCATCGCCAGCTGACTGAGAGATGCTCGGGTCAAATCGATAATAAACCTATAACAAAAGATTATTTAAAATTAAGAACATTTGACGAACTGACCAATACAACTATGTGGTGATAATATGCTTAACTTACGTGGAACTCCCGCAAGATTTGCCTCGCATAAAAGTGGCATCGCATCACAAGATATCGACCGAATCGCACGCACCCTCCGGGAGATGCGTCAAACAAATCGCATGTAGGTGTGCTTAGCCACCGTGTCTAGTATACTCTGTAACAAGTATAACAATATGTGTTATATGAATTGTGTTTTGCAATAACCGATAGAAATAGTGCAAGAAAATATTAACACCTCATCTTTGGGAAATGACATCCATCTATGCAGTAAGTAAGTGTAACCGCCACGGACGACCAAAGATACCGAGGTTCGTCCCTCTGTCGCCGACGAGGTGTATCTGTAATAATTGTATTTAACATAGTACTTCAATAATCGTTGTAATTAATGCAGCTTGGGATATATTTAAATCCTAGTTAAGATAACTTACTCGCGCCTGAAGAAGAGCCTCCATCGTGGCTATCGTCTCCAGTACCGGATCGCCCACCACCTCGGCTACCTCCATTGCTATGTCTAGCCATGAATATCCTACTGCAATAACAAAATTGGTAGATTACGAATATGTAAGGTTTAACAATATGTGGTAAGGACTAATATGAAAGCTCATTTTCAATTACGCACGTCATCAAACCCATCAGAATCAACGTATATATCATTCTCGGATTTGGTTTCTTCCTCATCCTCGGCCGAGATCGGTGGCCATCGCTTATCATCCTCAACGACTATATAATCATTCATGTGTACGGTGGCCTCGACATCCTCATCGCTAGGTACGTCAATGACATCTGTAAGACCCCGAATTTTATGAAATAAAAGTATTCAATTTTTCTTATAATTACTATTCAGTAAATGGTTAAATTGATAAAAGTTAAAGTTAAGGGTGATATATGAATTTTTTTCAAAATATGCAAGTGGTTATAAAATACTCATTTCTATCGGGAATATTCGTTTGGTCGTGGAATATTCTTTCCTTCGGGAATATTAAATGACGACGGCGTTAAACCATTCATGGGCCCCATAATGTAATAAGCTCGTCGGATGAAGAAAAAGACAAATTTGAGTTTTTGCAAATAACGGCGTAATCGTTACCATTAACACTTTTGGAATACCCGGTGGGTAAAGTAAAGTAATACGCGTTGTTGCACAGTAGCACACGGTATTGCACCAATTATTGATTCTTACGTAAGAAGGCACTACTCAATAATTGTTACAGTAATTACCGTGCAGTATTTTATTGATTCAATAATTGTTGCGTTGATATTTTATATTACTGTTGTTTTAATAATTGTCACTACACAATATTTTCCATTATCGAAGCAATAATTCATATTATTTGAATAATATTATTAGATAACATTATTGGCAATGTCTAGAAAGTTCTGTCTAAGGAGAGGTTTGGTCACCTAATTGAGCGCCAATAAGGAGAAATTCTTATTAGAAAGCTCCCTCTTTCCTGGGAACTGCCTGGTTGTCATTATTGTGATCCTGTAATATTATTTGTGAATAATTAATTATTGATTTATATGATGAGAAAAATATTCATTTTATGTGGATATAGATGGAGAAAATTTTTAAAGTGACAATTGTTAAAAATCGATATTTTATCTTTTCTGATAAAATAATATTTTATTATATTATTATAATATAATAATGGTGATATTTTTACAATGAATGTGAGATATATGAGTATATGAGGAGGAAGAGTATTTTTGTTGCAAAAGTTGTTTAAAACATGTTAAACATGTTGGTGGACTCATTTCTTGACTGAAATTTGATTATAGCCTGTAAAATCGTTCGTATGTGAATTTCGGTCAATTTCTGTTTGGAATTTGAAAAAACTTTCTTCTGTAAAGTTGTAGAGAATAGAATTTCCTATATTAATCGCGAGATTCGAATTTTTTGATAAAAGGGCTATTTATTATGAATTATAGAAGTTCTGAAGTTCCGAAATAATTAATTTTTGAAAGTTTTAATTATTTTTAATAACAAAAACGTTTTTCTTGTTTTTGTTTTTATTTGTTGGCTGATTTCAGATCTAAGAAAGTGGGCGTAAGAATTTTTGATATATATATATATATATATATATATATTAATATTATATTAAATTTTCTTTTGGTGTTATAAGCATTTTCCTATAAATAGGTGCTTAGGTTAGAATTGAAAATCACACGTAAACTAAAGATTTCTCTCTTTTTTCTCTATATATCGAGTGTATTTTTGTGAGTATTTTAGTACTTGAGTATTGCTATACTGGCAAGTTCTTTTAGCACTATATCCAAAGATTCCAAATGTAATACTATTCTTTCCGAGGTAAGGAGATTATTTTCTTCATAAATGATATTATTTCTTCAATATCATTATGCCAAAATATTGGTTTGGATTTTTATCAAATTTGAAACTTTTTTATGTCGGGGTTACTATTCACGAGTTACTATTCATGAGTTACTATTCACGAGTTACTATTCATGAGTACTATTCACGAAACATGATGATGTTTTATATGAAATTTCTATCTTTTGGTGTCAGAGTTACTATTCACGTATACGGCACTATTCACAAATACGACATTATTCACAGAAAAATTAAGTTTTCTTCTCTGTGTACAACATTGTCTGTTATGATTTTTATCTTAGATTGGATCTATGTTTTGATCATTCTTGAATTTTACTCCACTATGATTATTTATGAGATATTTTTGGACATGGAATAGCTGAAGTACGAATCCTTAATATTTATTATTTTGTTTCACTTTGAATTCGTTTTCTTTAAAATATTTTCATCATCCTCGGTCCTAAATGATGATATAACTAAATATCTTTGGCCCGTAGTCAAAAGATGAATGATTTCGATGAATATCTTTAGCCGAAGAAGGCGAAGATGCAGTGTTTAGATGAACATGACCAAATCGATGAATATCTTTGGCCTCAGAGTGCAAAGATGACATGTTGTTGAATATCTTTGGTCGATAGTGCAAATATGAACTGTTGATGAATATCTTTGGCCCAGTAGTGCAAAGATGAATTTATCAGTATGATTATGAACAGAGCGTGATTTGGTATAACCATGATCTTCGATGTTTCGGTGATGAAAATTAACTTTGTCTGGATGAGGAAAGGAATTTAGAACTACAATTACGATTATGAGTTATACACGTGATTGTAGATGCGAATTGTTGATTAATGTTACGAGGATAAAACATTGTTGATGGACTTTTAACATGGAGAAGATAATAGATTTTATGGTCTATTTGACTCTTCTAATGGATTGCTCGTCTACCGCAACTATGGTTGAAAAGTTTTATCATCTATCATATGTTCTAAATCTCCGATTTATTCTTTGTTGAAGGCTATTGATAATTTATTTATCTTTAGTCATGATATTCTTTACTGAGCTAGTTGTGCTCACCCTTTTGCTTCACAATTCCTTTCAGGTAATAAAAGTGTAGCTGGGTCGAGCGGGGGATAACAGGGGAATAGAACGGTGGTCATCATTTAGTAGTTTTATTTGGTGAATCAACTAGGGTGAGGCGAACCCAACGTTGGAAGGGTGTTTTGCCTTTATCATACAAGATGTCTAATGACATACCACTTCGTGTCATCATAAGACAGGGTTGTGCTCATCCACTTGCTGAGTATATTTACGAGCACTACCTATATAATCTTGGTGTTTGTTTGGAGTTTAATTCCCAATTGGAGACAGTGGAGAAAATGATATGTCAAGAGAAGACTCACCATTTGGAAGAATATAATAGTAATCTTCTCATTTTTCTTTGGGGTCTATTGGGTCAACCAAGGATAATTCTGTGGCTATATGATATCTATCATAACCTAGACGCATGGCCTCCCATGTATGAAGGTTTCCTTGAACACTTCCCAAAGATTCTAATTTCTAAAATAGTTTTTGACTATACCTTTATGTAAGGTGTCATTATGAGGTGTTTTACACGGTTGGGACATGAGTCACAATTGGTATATATTTGTATTTAAACTCACAGTTTAAGTGTTGTCGTATCTTGCACGACAATTGTATTAATAAAGCTGTAGTTATTTTCTATACCATGTATTTGGCGACTCAGAATGGGTTGGATGGAATGGACCTATTTTGGGGTTGTCACATTTGGTATCAGAGCTTAGGGATATGGTCTTTGGCGGAGATCGAGGAATATAACACTAAAAAAAAGGTCTAAAAGCGACCAATAGTATCAGTGACCGCATGTCCAGTCGCTGATAATACTAATAGCGACCAATATCAGCGACCGTTATTTAATCTAGTCGCTAGTTAAAATCAGTGACCGCATGCGGTCGCTGATGGGTCACTGACACGAATTTCCCTCCCAAAAAATTGGTGCCAAAATTTGGCGCGTTTGTTTTTTGCGACCAATATATATCAGCGATTGCAGGCGGTCGTTAACTTGTCCACGTCATTAAAAACCAGCGACCGCATGTGGTCGCTGGTGGCGGTCGCTGATCGTCTTAAACTTATTCAGACTCAGGCTTTCGTTCTTTCAGCAGACGAGAGAAGAAAAGTGGGAGAACAGAATAGGGAGAAGAGGGAGAAGGGGATAAGAGAAGAGGGAGGGAGAAATTGATCGCCACCACTCGTCGCCACTGTCCACTGCCATCGCTGCCGCCACAGGTAACCCTAATTCAGTATGTGTACTAATTTATTGTCGAGCCGAGAGTTGTTTTAGTATAAAAATTTCTCTTCATACTGTAATGTTTTAGTTCTTGAGTTAATTTAGTACACATACTGAATTAGGATTAAGACATTAGCAGACCTACCCTAGTTCTAATTATCTATTTATTTGATTTATGACTTTGTGTAATTTGTATTCAGATAGTTTCTGTTTGAATGAGCAAAGAAATGTTTTCAATAATTTGGAGGAGAAGTGATTTTAGTATACAAGAGCAGTGTGGGTGTTTTCAGTTAGGAGGTGGCAATAACATTCTATTTTATTTGGGAAACAGAAAAATCGAGCCTTTTCTTGTGATAATTAAAATGTAGGGGACTAGGCCTTTGTTCATGTACTACGAGATTTAGACTCTATGCAGAAATGCCCAACTAGTTCTGTTTCCGTGTTTAGGTATGGCGGAGTTGTAGCATGGAGAAATGCCCAACTAGTTAGTGGCTTTGCAAGTGAAAATGGTTTATTAAATTTGTTGCGATTAAGTCTTTAAAAAAATTAATGAGCCCGACCAAATGATCGATATGACCTTGTTTGCCACCAAAAATGTAAAACAATCAATCAACCACATTTAGAGATAAACTTGGTTTAAAATTTTAAGGTTGCCTACTATTTGACTTAGAAACATTTATTAGCATTACAAAAACTAGGCAAGATCATAAACATGTGTCATTTATAAACAATAGGTATAAGCTATACTCTTTACTAAAAATATCTAGTAAAATAACTATCATATACAAAATGATCGAGGAGCAACAAATGAACCATATCTATTTTTGAAAAGATACCTTCAAGCAACAAATTGAAGCTTTACCATCCAAACAAAAAACCCATATGCAAATATGATTAAATATGATGGTGGTAATATAATAAAATTAAAATATAATATCATATAAATATAATATAAATTAAAATATAATATCACATTAAATATAATACCATTATATATATAATTAAATTAAAATAAAATATAACTAAATAACATTTATTTAGTTCCATTACTAAATATAATAAAAATAATAGAATATACTGTTGTATCCAAGCTATCCAAGCAATTAAGACACTCTGAAGATTGTAGTTCATTCTTTAGATCTATCCATTAGGAAGTTTTCCATTGCTAAAATAAACTAACTTCAATTTCGTTAGATATTCACTGCTAAAATAAACTAAGTAACACGTGCTTAGTTTCTCACCGAACCCATACAGATATTAATGAACAAAAGCAATATCATACTCTGAAGTTAAAGAACTAAGAGACTAGTGCTCTAATCAGAAGTAAGTTAATTATTTAGGTCATGTGTAAAGTAAAGATAGAAGCTTGCAAAAATGAAAGTGCGAGTTTTTGGAACTCTGAATTTGTAGTATACTCCTGAACTTTTTACTGCTTTAATTTGCATTCAATCGTTATTATGTTGGTCTTATTATATTGGGAATTTGTATATTTCTCTTGGTTTGTGTTTTGGGTGCCTAGAAATGACTATATATATATATATGCCGTCGTGCATGTGGCTAGTCCATATTATAGGGGAGACTCTGGCAAATTTTTTTTATTGGTTGGGTAGTTGCGAACATTTATAATATTAACGAGCTCTTTATGTGCTTACTAGTATGCTCAAGTCATATGGTTACAAGTATGCTCTAGTCATATGCTTATAAGTATGCTTAAATGTTAATCATATGCTTACAAGTATGCTCAAGTCATATGATTACAAGTATGCTAAAGTAATACGATTAATAAGCTCATGTTGTCTGTAGTAGGTACCGTGGTATCATGGATCTCTATTCAGACCGTAGTTGGATGGCACGATGAAAGTCAAGTGCCCAGATAGGTGCTACAGCTGAATTTAGAGCTGGTTGCCAAGTGTTTTTGGATTATGCGTATAGTCACCCGGAATATATGAATAGTAAGTCGCAGATACGATGTTCATGTTTGAAGTGTAAGAATGTAAATTATATGGACAGAGACGTGATAAACTATCATTTACTTGTTTCTGGGTTCATGAGAAATTATGAAGAATGTTGGTGGGCACATGGGCAGAGAAGAGGTGGTGGCATCACAGAAGTACACAATTCGGGCAGTAGTACTTATCGTATGAATGAAATGGTTCATGATATTGCAGGGCCAAATTTTGATTGGGAACAAGGCAGAGAGCAACCTATGAATTCTGATGCCAAAGACTTCTTTAAGTTGTTAGACGAGGGTAGCGAGCCATTGTGGCATGGTTGCACCAAACACACTACATTGTCTGCAGTGGCGACATTACTTAACATCAAGGCTGATCACAACATGAGCCATGAGTGTTTTGAGTCGCTCTTGAAGGCCATTAAGAGTATGTTGCCTGACGGTGAGAAATTGCCTAGTAACTATTACTTTTGTAAGAAAATGATGAAGAAGTTGGGTCTTGGATACCAAAAGATCGATGCATGTCCCAATGATTGCATGTTATTTTATAAGGAAAATGAACAGATGATAAGGTGCACGTTTTGCAGTCATGATCGATTTAGGCCTAATAAAGAGGGTGTGACTACAAAAAAATCAAGTATACCGTTTAAGATTCTAAGGTATTTTCCAATAACACATCGGCTAAAAAGATTGTACATGTCTTCAAGAATAGCTGAACATATGAGTTGGCATGCGAAATCTCCAGCTAAAGATGGAGAACTAAATCATCCCGCAGATGGGCAGGCTTGGAAAGATTTCAACATAGCACATCCTGGGTTTGCATTGGAACCTAGAAATGTGAGGCTTGGATTGTCCACCGATGGTTTCAATCCGTTTGGCCACTCACCGTTCTGTTCCAGACTATGTTGTTGGCATGTGATTGTTATCCGCATAACTTGCCTCCTTGGATGTGTATGAAACGACCATACTTGTTTTTTTCACTCGTGGTTTCGGTCCTAAGAGTCCCGGAAAGAACTTAGATGTTTACTTGAGACCTCTTATAGACGAGTTGAAGGTATTGTGGGAGGATGGAGTACAAACTTGGGATGTTGCAACGAAAACAAATTTCAACCTTAGGGCAGCGGTTATGTGGACTATAAGTGACTTCCCAGCTTATGGTATGTTAGGTTGGATGGAGTACACGGGAAGTTGGCTTGTCCATATTGTATGGAGCATACAAAGTCATTTAATCTATCAAAAGGTCAAAAGCCTTGTTGGTTTCATTGTCATCGCTTGGATTTCTACCTAGGTAGATCACCCGTTCAAGAAATAGAGAACACTTCAGGAAAGGGAAAGTAGACAATGATGATATGCTCGCACCATGGATGTCGGGAACGGAGATGCGAGATCTTGTGATGAGATTGCCGGTTATCCCATTTGGTAAGATTGATGCCACAAACATAATCAATGGGTTTGGCGAATCTCATAACCGGGTTCGGAGAAGCATCTTTTGGGAACTGCCTTATTGGTCTACAAATTTGATTCGTCATAATCTAGATGTGATGCATATTGAGAAGAATGTGTTTGACAATGTGTTTAACACTGTGATGAATGTTATGGGGAAGACAAAAGATAACGATTAGGCACGTTTGGACATGAAAGATATTTTGTATGGCGTCCGGATTAGAACTTTATGAATCTCCTAATGGTAAGATTGTTAAACCGCATGCAAGGTACACATTGTCCAAAAAGCAAGTTAAAGATGTGTGCACATGGGTTAAGTCTCTGAAACTACCGGATGGATATCGTCAAACATTGCAAGGTGTGTTACGGGTGGAAAATTGCAAGGGATTAAGAGTCGTCATGATATCATGTGTGTTCATGGAGAGACTCATGCCTATAACATTTGAGATCCGCTTGATAAACCAATATGGGATGCTTTGACGGATCTTAGTCGTTTCTTCAAAGACTTATGTTCAAAGTCATTAAATGAGAAGGATATATGTCGTACTTGAGAAGAACATCATAGAGATCACGTGTAAACCGGAAAAAATATTCCCACCGGGTTTTTTTGACTCTATGGAGCATTTGCAAATCCATCTTCCCTATGAAGCTCGTGTTGGGGTCCGATTCAATATAGATGGATGTACCCTTTCGAGAGAGGTGATGGGAAACCTTAAGAGGAAGGTGAAGAATAGAGCTTATGTCGAGGGGTCGATATGTGAGGCATCTGATTTCGATGAGATATCTAAGTTTGTCTCGACTATTTTTTTGGACGAAGTCTTGACAAAGGCCAATCGAGTATCGAGACATGATGATGGGGAAATGTTGAACTAAATGGTCGGCTCTCTCCGTATTTGGTTTATAAAAATAGCTTTATGGAAAAGGAAGCGATATTCTCTCTCGAGAAAGAATTACATGTTGCACATACTTACATTCTTCTCAATTGCGAGGAGATTGACGAATTTGTGAGGTACACATGTAAACTTGATAATTTATCTTTTAACTTTAAAATTTATTTCAATATGTTAATGTTTATAACATGGTATAGATTGTACGATGACGAGTTAAAAGTGAAGCATCCCGGCATAACTGATAAAGATATTCAAATCAATCGTGATAAAAAATTTTCACTTTGGCTAAAGGACAAAGTAAGTTCAATTTTTAAGTACGTAGAATATATGTACTCTATGTTTACTATGACTTCATTTAATAAGATGGAGTTTTTGTAGGCTTTGACTGAGGGATCAACGATTTCGGCTAATGTACAAGTCTTAGCTATGGGACCAGACAGGGACCAAGTCAGCCGCAATGGTTATAAAATAAATGGTTGTGAATTTCACACAAAGGCATATGGGCGTGGTAAAAGAACAACAAACTCTGGAGTGTGTGTCCAAGGAGATTGTTACAATGAGCTTGGTCGTGCCTTTTATGGGGAGTTGGAGAAAATCGTAGAGTTACGTGTGATGCGGAACGCACGGGTCATATTCATTTGTTCAAGTGTCGTTGGTTTGATTCGGAAAAAGGGATACATGTTGATGATATGGAATCGTTGATATTGACCTCCATAGGTCTGCACAGACTCAACGAACCGTTTGTTTTACCAACTCAAACAGTACAAATATACTACACTCCTAGTCCTGTTAGGAAAAGGGATAGACCGCCTACAGATTGGCAAGTTGTAATTCATACTCTCGCGCGTAGTCGTATAGAAGTAGTTGATGGGGAGATTTACCAAGAGCAGATGCTTCATAGTCAAACTATAATAAATGTGGAGGACGACAATGAAGTAATCCAGTTAGATGGTGGAGATGAACCACATGAATTAGATCCTGAGTCAATACTTGTGTCAGATGACATTGATAGTGAGGAGGAAGAGTTATTGACTGAATCTGAAGCAGATGATGGTTATGAATCTGCAACACGTATACAGGATGATTCTGAATCAGACATTGACACTTGAACAAATGAAATGTATGTTTAGCATTACATGTTTTTTATATCATTGTCATGTTTATGTACTAAACTATTTAAATAGAACTTAGATGTAAATTACTTTTGTTTATTGTCATTTTATATTCATATATATATACATGTTTATATCACTGTCATGTTTATTGTCATATATACATGTAATCAAATATGACTCATAATTTGTAATATACAGATGGCTTCTGAAGCAGAGCAGAAAAAGCGCGACATGGGTAGGGGGCCTAATCATGTGCCCAAGGCCCCTACTAATCCGGATGATCGAATTCTTATTCAGATTCGCCCTCCTCCTAAATAAAGACGTCGTCCTTAATTTTTTTTAAGAATTATAAGTATAAGTTTGAAAAATGTTCATAAGTATTATAACTTAGATGTAAATTGCTTTAATATATCTACTTATCGCTGATGTAAATTGTTGTATATTATAGTGATTTTTCAGATAATAAGATCGTCAAGTGCATATCACATTGTGTTTACGTAATTGGCCTACACATTGTGATTACATGGCGAAACACACCTATCGCCCACAAGGATGCTGTTTGGGCAGAATTTCAGATATATATTTTTTTAATTATGACATATAATATAATATTCAAAGGATAATTGTGTAGTAATGTTATTATTGTTGTTTTATTTTCAGAAACGGTATAGATGGGAGGACGCGCAGGCTTCAGTGATACAGACATTATTCTGGCAGAAGTACGCGGTCCGTACCAAAGACAATTTGAATAAAGAAAGATAAAAAGCCCTTCACAATGCCGAGATCGACCATCCAGGCCAAGGAGAGGATCATATGCACGAGCATAGCCCCTGGTGGTACACCCAGTCCATATGGGCTGAGATGTGTGCCCAATGGAGAGCTGAGAGCTGGGTGAAAAGATGAAAGACTGCCTCCACCAACAGATCCTCGGGTGTCGATGCATGAAAAAAGACTAAAGGGACATACAAGGCTGCGAGATTTCACACGATTGTAGCATATCACTGTGGTACGTATTTACAAGTTTTAATATGTTTACAATCATGAATTCTAGAAAATATATCACTTTTTTACTTAGTAATATTGTGCTATTTTTTGTATAGGAGTCTCAGTCTCAAGGTACACCTATTCATTGGCTGGATGTGTACGTGGCCACCCGTGATGGTCTGCCTGATGCTATTCAGATAGCGGTAATAAGTTTTAACAACTTGATCTTGTTTATCAATGCTTACAAAATTTATTTTTAACTATTTAATTGTTAACATGATGACATGATACTTATAAACATTTATTGAATGAGCGCTATCCTGAAGGCACTCCACGTCCGACTATTGATCAAGAGCTGTGGGAGAGGGCGTCTATTGTGAAGAAGAACTACATTAAAGGTCAAGGACAACGACGACGCCCATCCTTGATGGCTCAGTACTCTACCCGTCTTCATAGTCATCGAGTCATCCAAATTGCTCATACTCTCGGTGACTATGTGAGAGCTATATGTCGAGATCAAAATCTTTTGAAGATCTTCAAGGGCATCCTGGGGCTCTTGATCCTCGAGGAGTTAGTCAAGCAAAAGATGGACCGCATGAAGAGGACAACATGGGGATGGCGATTTAGGTATAAAATTAATTTTTTGTATATATTGTCAGATCAAGATCAACATATATATAGTTACTATATTTGTAACTTGTTTTATTATTTTGTTAATTATGAGGTGATCAAGGAGGCGATGATGCTTGACATACCTGCTTTAGATCAGTTTTGTAGTTATAGTATAAGCTTGTACTTGTATATTCATTATTTGGATGTCTGTATGTTACTTAAACAAGTTTTGAAATGTTATTATATTTATTCAATTCATATTGGGTTCTAAAGGTTTAAGATACTAGTTTGGTGGACGATGGATGTTTATATTGTTGTGGTTGTGTGTTGGGATAAAGCAGGTACAAAACAGGTACAGGTTTTTGGGAATTCTGCAAAACAACAAAAATTTGGTTTGCATTTTGTTTTATATCAGCGACCGCATGCGGTCGTTAATACGTAGTTAGCGACGGATAAATGTTTCTCATATCAGCGACCAGATTTTGTGCGACGACTATCGGTACCGACTCTATCAGCCGATATCTATTTATGACCACATGCGATCATTTGATGCTTGATCACCGATAGACCCTTTTCTTGTAGTGTAACTAGGAGGGGAGAGATGAGTAAATCCTTCGCTAGTGTTTCCTACCTAAGCTTAATTGTTGGTCGGTCATAATATACGGATATTATGTGAAACGTTAATTTGCTTAATTAACCCTTATTTTATGGAAGTATTTGAGAATGGCAGCTGAGAATGCTAACAATGGAGTGAATGAGACTGTGGGGATACCTCTAATCACTAACCATGATAATCTGATGTCAGACGAAGAAGGAATTAGAGATATCCATGTGGTGAGTGAAGAATTGATAGTTGCACCCGAGATAGTCGCAGAGGTAACAACTGAGAGTGAGGAAGAAGAGGAAGAAGAGGTACCTGTGGAGAGTTTATTAGAGGTATTATATGATCAAAATGTAAAATTTCAAAATCGTATTCATGAGTTAGAAGAAGAAGTCAAGAAACGGTAAAGTGTCGTGGAACAAAAGAATGCAACAATTCAAGCTTGTGTTACCCGATATGTGATGCTTGAACAGAAGCATTCTTTGACAGAGTATAAAATGATAAAGATGGAATCTGAGCTGAAAGAAGAAAAAACTGAACGAGTAAGAATGAGTGATGCATGGGTAAAAGCCACACGACATGTTGATATTGTGGAAAGAGATGTCCGATCTAAGAAGGCTAAAATAGATGATATGTATTTCTCTTTTGGGACAGCAATTGGGAGAACCCAACATCGAGTTTTGAATTACCCTGTACAGAGCGGTTAACCTGAATTCGATATTGATCGAAGATTGATGATTCAGATCATGAATCAGGAGTACGCTAAAAACCATGAAATACCTCTTTTGCTTTAAAAAAATGTCAACACAGGCGGAACTTATCAAAGCCGAGTAGTTCAAGGGATAGCGGTTGTCATGACTTCCCAACAAGTGAGGAACCCAAATAAAGTTATCACGGGAGATGAGCAATGGAGAAATCATGATGACCGGGGAGATAAAATCTGAAATCGAAGCAAGGTATTCTCAACTTTTCGAAATACCAGGTACGTAAATTTCGGGGACGAAATTTCATAAGGAGGGGAGATTGTAAGACCCCCGAATTTTATAAAATAAAAGTATTCAATTTTTCTTATAATTACTATTCAGTAAATGGTTAAATTGATAAAAGTTAAAGTTAAGGGTGATATATGATTTTTTTTTCAAAATATGCAAGTGGTTATAAAATACTCATTTCTATCGGGGAATATTCGTTTGGTCGTGGAATATTCTTTTTACATTCGGAAAATATTCGTATGATGTGCCAGCCCATTTCAGGGCCCCATAATGTAATAAGCGTGGGATGAAGAAAAAGATAAATTTGAGTTTTTGCAAATAAATAGCGTAATCGCTATCAAATTAACACTTTTGGAATAATTTGGGTAAAGTAAAATAATGGCGTTGTTGCACAAGAAGACACCAGTATTGCACCAATTATTGATTCTTACGTAAGAAGCGCACTACTCAATAATTATTACAAGAATTATCGCCCAAAGATTTTATTGATTCAATAATTGTTGCGTTGATATTTTATATTTCTGTTGTTTTAATAATTGTCACTACACAGTATTTTACATTATCGAAGCAATAATTCATATTATTTGAATAATATTATTAGATAACATTATTGGCAATGTCTAGAAAGTTCACATTAATGTTTTTTCGTCGAAATTACTTTTCGCGGTGGCGCCAAACTTGGCGCCAACTGGGGAGGACTAAGTTCGACTGAATTCCGTCCTAATTAATGTATTTCCGAGGGACTTATATCCGACACATTATTCCCTCGGACATAATCCTATTTTGACCGAATTTAATCCGTCGAGGATACGTTAGTCGGAAATAGGCGGTTTTCTTGTAGTGAATTTTTATTAATATTATACATATTATAAATATTTAGGTAAAGAAAAGGAAAGAAAATAAAACATAAAAATATTTTTATTTTTAAAAGTTTTATAAGTATTTGAAAACATAAAATTATTTTTATTTTTATTTTGAAAATAAAACATACATATTATAAATATTATAATATTAATTTTTATTAATATTATACATATTATAAATATTTAGGTAAAGAAAAAGATAGAAAATAAAATATAAAAATATTTTTAAACCCACAGTGGGCCAATTGCATTTTTTAAAGTGCAGTGGCTCAATACTATTAAGAATTTGGCTGACTGGCTTGCCACGTAGGAAATAATAATTTTTTGATTTTTTTTTCCAATGCCACGTGTGTAATGATTTGACGTCCGTCCAAGAAATTGGACAGAATGGATTGATTGAACATTTTTAAAAAGTACAGTGGGCTAATTGAATATTTTAAAAGCACAATGGCTAATTGCTTAAAATACTACAATCATTGTGGTGTAAAAGTGCTTTTTGCCTTTTTTTTAATCTCCAAAATCATTTCATGACAGATTATAATCTCAAATGAAAGTATAATATTATATAATTTTCCTTTTGAAGTAAAGTATCAAAAGTTCTAATAAACATTGTATGATTAAATGATATTGTAAACTATCTAAAATACATCTCTAACTATATATATAATGATGTAGGACAACTGATTTTGGAGTTTAAGAAAGAGTTAGATAGAAAACGGAGAAGGAGGTATGTCCGAGGAAATGATCACAATTCTCGAAGAACTGAAGTTTTTTCCGAAGAGCTGGGTTCGATCGGCTTCAAGAGAGGTTTTCAGGTTCGAAAATGGCATCATGGTTTCAGAAAGACTGGATTAGTTTTATTATTCTTAGTTTAGGTAGGATTCATTTATGGTAATAGTGTTTTAATTGGAAATAAATCTTTTATAATACTCCCTCCAAAAGGTAGGATTCATTTATAATCTTTTAGACTTTTTTTTATTCGTAATTATTTGTTGTCTGTGGTTATCTAGGAGAATTGATTACTATTTTTCCCAAATTGCCCCTTATTACTCCACCTAATCTTTTGATCCATATTTATGAGATAAATGAGGTGAAGGGTATTATAGACAATTGATACTATAGTTAATGCTTTTCAATCATTTCCTTAATTCTTGTGCACATGTCTAAAACGACCTATATTAAGGAACGGAGGGAGTATTACGTAATTATGTTGTTCCCTATTAGGACTTTGTTACCGTAATAGTTAGTTACCTAGTAGGAGTTTATTTCCATAGCTAAAGGGATTCTTTAGCTATAAAATTCGACTTGTGGGTTTAGGGTTTGGACAACTAATTCATAATTTATTATCTTTTACTATTGATATCGTTTGTTTCTCTGGTGGCTTCCAGATTGTGTTCTTAGAATTTACATTGGTAAATTCTTTGCATTTTTTATTTTGCGTCAATTGGTATCAAAGCTAATGATTTTGCCTTGTCAATGGCCAACAACGAAGGCGGGAGAGATAACCTTGACGACGCTGGTCGTAGGGATGCCCAATTAATTATGGATGGCGATTGATGAGCAACGTCATTCAATGGCGAGGGTGGAAACCATGATGCAATAATTGTTGGTGCGACAACCCAAACCTAACGATCCTATCAACAACAGAGACAAAGGCAAGGGAATTGTCCTTGGTCGTATTGGAGGTGAACGTTCTCATGGAGCTACGAGACGCGAACAGTTCGAAGACCTTAGTGATGAAGATTCTGATGAAGAGGTTGTAGGATACCAAAGAAACCTTCATCAACACCAAAATCGAAACCAAAATCAACCTGACTATCGAATACGCGTGAATATACCATTGTTTCATGGTAAGTTGTAGATTGAAGAGTTTTTGGATTGGTTTTTTAGGACGAGAGATTTTTCGAGTTGACGGAGGTTGAAACAGATCGACAAGTTAACTTGGTAGCGTACAAGTTAAGAAGCGGGGCTGCCGTTTGGTGGGAAAAGTAACAGATAAATTGACGACCAAAAGGCAAAACTCTTATCCGATCTTGGAGGCGAATGAAATAACTTATGATGAATAGATTTTTACCCCCCAAGATTATGAACAATTTATTTTTCGGAGTTATCAGAATTGTGTACAGGGTAATAGGACTGTGGTCGAATATACAGAGTGGTCTAGGCTGTCAGTGAATAACAACTTAAATGAGACAGAGGCACAACTAGTTTCCAGGTATCTGGAGGAATTGAAACCTTCTATCTGAGACAAATTTGGACTACAAGTCATTTTGGACAGTGGATGAAGCGCATAACATGGCTTTGAAAGCAGAATCAATGGAGAAGACATCCAATCGATTTACTTATCACAATAAGGACATGACCGAGACGTCCAATGCATTTGCAAACAGAAATAGATTTTCAGTGGGTGATGGAAAGAATCATTCTAAAACTATGGTCGATCAGTCACAAAGAAGTTTGGGGCAACCTAATATTCCAGTTGAGACTTGAGCGACCACATCGACTACAAAGGAAACCCCTCATGTAAGACCCCAACTTTTTGAATAAAGAGTTATTTTCTTGAAATATATTTTTGAATATTATGGTGTGGATTTGATATAATGTTATAGTTGTGGGTATTATTTACAAGTTTTGCAAAGTACGCAAGTTGTTATATAATATTCGATTGGTGAGGGAATATTCGTTTTAACAGGAATATTCATACAACGACACAATCATCAAGCGGACCCTTTAATGTAATTATCATTTTGATCGAAAACGACAAAAATACTTCATGAAAATAACTGTGGAAGTTTTACCATTAACCGTTGAAAACCCGGTGTTAAAAGTACAAGATGTACGCTGTGGTTGCATAGTAGCACACGGTATTGATTATTGATGCTTACGTGAGAAGTCACACCGGTTATACTCAATTATTGCTAAAGTAATTCACGATGCATCATATCTCTTATATTATTGATTCGCTTATTGTCACAAAGATCATCTCGCATAATATGTATTATTATTAAATCAATAATTGAGATGAAAAAGTTATTCATATTATTATTTGCAATATTGGCAATGTCTGTAAGTTACACAAGGAGAGTTTGGTCACCTAATTGCGCCAATAAGGAGAAATCCTTATCGGAAAGCCCCCTCTTTCCTGGGAACGACCTGGTTGTTAAATATTGTGAGTTATAATATTAATGATGACTAAATTGTGTTGATTAAAAATGAATTTTGATAGTTCCATTGTGTTGGGATTATTAGTGTTAGTGGAAATCGACATCTATTCCGATGATAATTGATGTCTGGGGGTTATATTGATAAATCGGGTAATTTATCGGATAAATAAGCAATTAATTGCTACTAATTCACATGCTTATATAACTATTTGTTCACATATGTGTACTATTGAATCACATTATTTACTATTAGGAGAGTTGGTGCAAGATTGATAATACTTGCATGACTAAGTTAAAAATGGAGGTATAATTGAAGGTACTATACTGTAATTCGTATTTTTCACATGATTATACTATTGATTCACATGATTGAACTATTGATTCACATTATTTACTATTAGGGTAGGTGGTGCAAGTTTGATAATACTTGCAGGACTAAATTAAAAATGAAAGAAAAGTTAAAGGTAATGTACTGTAATTTTTCGAGCCCCTAAAATGTGCAATTATCGAAACTATATTTTCCTATAAATAGAAGCTCATTATTCCTTTATTTCTCACCAATTCACAAAAGCTTTAGAGCGATTATTATAGAGAGAAAGAAGAAGAGAAGTATGCTACCTCACTATTCTAGTATCCAGTTCTTCTAAGGTAGGAAGTATTATTTCTTTCTTTCGTCTTCATGAAGAGAAATTCTGTTATTCCATTCTTTGTTATTATGTTGGAATAACCTGTCTATGCGAAGTACCACATACTTGGTGAAATTCTTCTGTTATTCCAATCTTTATTATTCTGTTGAAATATCCTGTCTGTGTATTTTACGCCGGACCTGATTCCGTCTTTATTATTCTGTTGGAATATCCTATTGGTGCGTACTAGGATGGACTTGGTTCCGTCTTTATTATTTTGTTGGAATATCCTGTCTGTGCGTTTTACGCCGGACCTGATTCCGTCTTTATTATTCTGTTGGAATATCCCGCTCGCAATGCGTTTTTATACGGACCGATTCCGTTATTTATTATTCTGTTGGAATAACCTTCCTGTGCGGTCTATCGCATGCATGGTGAGTTCTTTTGTTATTCCATTCTTTATTATACTCAGTTGGTTAAAGTTTTGACTTCTATAATCCATGAAATTAGTGGAATATCCTTGATATTTGCGCTTCATCCAGTATCTTTTCATGGAAATATTCTTCTGAGCATTCTAGAATTTTACTCCACAAAGAAATATCATGTTGACAATTTGGACGTTATTGGTTCCTGAAAAAATTAATTCTTGAACTTGTTTTTATTGAATTCTTATATCATTGTCATCATCCTCATGTTTATATTTTGTTGAAAGTCATCTATGGCCTGTAGTGCATAGATGGACTTGGTATGATTATGACCAGGGATTATTCGGTGTAATCATGATCGTAATGTTACAAATGATGTGGTAAAAATCCTCATTGGCTATAGTGCATTGATGGAAAATTGTTGGCATGATCATGACCATTAATGAATACACAAATATTCTTGGCCCGTAGTGCATGGATAATTGTGGTCGTGATACTACTGTAATATCCTGGTCAGTAGTGCGGGGGTGATTCTATGATGTGGATTATTTATTGTCGAGTCCGCCGATAAAAGTGATGCAAAACCTTTTAAATCATAAAAGATAGTAGATTTTATTCTCTACTTGACTCTTTTAATGGATTGCTTGTTTCGCTGCAGTTAAACTTGATGGTTGTTATATTATATCAGTTTAACACTGTTGAAGGCTAACGATAATATATTCTGCATTATCTTAGTCATAATATTTCCTACTGGGCTAGTTGAGCTCACCCTTTTACTTTCATTTTTCTTTTCAGAAAATGAGAACGTAGTAGGGACTAGTCGGGGAACGGAGTGACGGACCAGATGATAGCATTTGTAGTCCTCACTATTCAGTGAAATAGTGGGAAAATAAATGTAATAATATTGAATTTAAGTTTGTATATTGTCTAGACGACAATATTTGTATTAAAACTCACGATGTTTTATGTTTTGTCGCACTTTTGCTTTTACGCTTGTATAATTAAGTTGTATTTGTATTCTGTACCATGTATTTGACGACTCAGAATAGGTGATGTATACCTGTTTTGGGGGCGTGACACCTCAGGCACTCAACCCATATGCTAAATCCGATGGGTTTAAGTACTACATGTGCGGCTAACCGGGTCATCGTTCAAATAAGTGTCCAACGAGGAAATTGGTGAATTTCGTGAAAGTTGGAGAGGACGAGGAGTAAATTATTTAGCAATGAATTGTGTTGTTTGCAAATATCTACACGTATATGCTTTTGTAAAAGAAATGTTATGTTGTTGAACTGTTTAAGTTGTTATAGTTTTGTTGATGCATGAATTTCTTTATAATTATGTCCATGCTAATTATTTTAGATGAACACATATTAAGATGTACATGGTAATTGAGAAAGATTATGCTATGATAATAATGAAGACATTTTTGATGTCAAAACGTAGGATTTATGAAAGGAATAGTTGAAAGTCGGTAAGACTAATTATTAGAGATTGTGATACTTAAGAATGATAGGGATTTAAGTTATTCCTATCTATTTGAACTGTTTCTTAACTATTGTTTCGTTGATGAAGTTTCCAAATAATATTGAATTGATTCTTGATTTTGTTGTTTATTCAACTTCTACAACTTTATGGACAATTAAATGCTCACTCTCGCAAAATTCTAAAACTTTTGCTGCTAAAGCGAATGGACTTAATTAGTCAGGTGATAGTAAGAGAAAATAATTCGTTAAAGAACAAGACTTAGAGGATTACATATTGTTGTAATAGTTTTTATAGTTTGTAAGACCCCGAATTTTATGAAATAAAAGTATTCAATTTTTTTATTTAGTAAATAGTTAAATTGATAAAAGTTTAAATTTATGGGTGAAATGTGCAAATTTTGCAAAATAAGCAAGTGGTTATAGAATATTCATTGTTGTCGGGGAATATTCGTTTGGTCGTGGAATATTCTTATTGTCGGGGAATATTCGTACGACGACCCAATCATTTGTGGGCCCCATAACAGAATAATTGTCGGATGAATAAAATGACAAGAATGAGTTTTCTAAAAATAACGGCATAGTTGTTACCGTTAACACCGTTGAAATACCCGGTGGTTAAAATATAGTAATACGCGTGGTTGCTGTGACGCCCCCAAAATAGGTATACATCACCCATCTTGAGTCGCTAAATACATGGTACAAAATTCAAATACAACTTAATTATACAACAGTCGTGTAAAATACGACAAAACATATTCTAAGAGTTTTAATAAGAATATTGTCATCTAGACAATATCCACACTCAATGGAGTCCTCATTATATTTATTGTCACACTATTTAACAAAATAGTGAGGACTACTAATGCTACCATCCGACCGTCACACCCGCTCCCCGACTAGTCCCGCCACGTTCTCATTTCAAGAGAACAATGAAAGAAAGGGTGAGCTCAACTAGCCCAGTAAGTAATATTATGACTAAGATAATGCAGAATAAATTATCATTAGCCTTCAACATTGTTAAACTGATAAAATATAATAAACATCAAGTTTAACTGCAATGAACAAGCAATCCATTGTAAGAGTCAAGTAGTGAATAAAATCTACTATCTTCTATGATTTAAAAGGTTTTTTTTCATCACTTTTATTGCCGAGACTCACCTTAATAAATAAACCACATCATCCATGCACTACTACCAAGGATATTCATTAGTATCAATGACCACAAATTATTCAAGCACTACGGGCCAAGGATATTCGTATTCATCAATGGTCATGATCATGCCAACAATCGCCCATCAATGCACTACTACCAATGAGGACTTTTTACCACATCATTTGTAACATTACTGGCCATGATTATACCGAATAATCCCTCGGTCATAATCATACCAAGTCCATCTATGCACTACATAAAGCCATGATGACTTTCAACATATTATAAACATGAGGATGATGACAATGATATAAGAATTCAATAAAACAAGTTCAAGGATAAATTTGTAAAGATTTATAATTTAATTTATCCGTAAATCAATAACGCCTAAATTGTCAACATGATATCGCTTTCAGGAGTAAAATTCAAGAATGCTCGTAAGAATATTTTCATGAAAAGATATCGACGGTGAAGCGCAAATATCAAGGATATTCCACTAATTTCATGGAGTATGGAAGCCAAAACTTTAATCAACCGAGTATAATAGAATATATGAAACCGCAAATGGATTTTTTTGTCGCTATGCAGTAATCCACGAGATGCATTATTCCAAAAGAATAATAAAGAATGGAATAATAGAAGAATTCACCAGTGCATGTAATCCGCAGATGCATGTGTTATTCCAATGTAATAATAAAGAATGGAACCAGTCATGCAGAATCGCATGCATATGATGTTCCAAATGAATAATAAAGAATGGAACCAGTCATGCGAATCGCACAAACAGGATGTTCCAATGTAATAATAAAGAATGGAATAACAACAGATTCACTGTGCATGCGATAGACAGCATGTACATGTTATTCCAATGTAATAATAAAGAATGGAATAATGAAAAATTTCACCATGTATGCGGTAGTTCGCATAGACAGGTTATTCCAATATAATAATAAAGAATGGAATAACAACCCTTACGAGTATTGAAAGAAAATAACTCTCTTAATGAATACGAAAGAATAATACCCCTTACCTTAGAAAAGCTGGATACTGGAATAGTGAGGTAGCAGACTTCTCTTCTTTTTTCTCTCTATAATTTCTCTCTATAATAATTGCTCTAAAGCTTTTTGTGAATTGGTGAGAAATGAAGGAAGAATGAGCGTCTATTTAAAGGAAAATATAGTTTCGATAGTTGCACGTTTTAGGGCTCGAAATATTACAATATAATACCTTTCTTTTTTTCTTCATTTTTAATTTAGTCATGCAAGTATTATAAAACTTGCACCACCTCCCCTAATAGTAAATAATGTGAATTAATATTTCATTCATGTGACTCAATAGTATAATCATGTGAAAAAACTAATTACAGTATAGTACCTTCAACTATACCTTCATTTTTAATTTAGTCATGCAAGTATTATCAATCTTGCACCACCTCCCCTAATAGTACATGAATGTGAATCAATAGTACACACATGTGAACAAATAGTTATAAGCATGTGAAATAATAGCAATTAATTGCTCATTTATCCGATTAATTACCCGATTGGTCAATATAACCTCCAGACATTAATTATTATCGAAATAAATGTCGATTTCCACTAACACTAATAATCCCAACACATTGGAACTATAAATTTCATCTTTAATTAACACAACTTATTCATCATTAATATTATAACTCACAATATTTAACAACCGGGTCGTTCCCAGGAAAGAGGGGGCTTTTCGATAAGGATTTCTCCTTATTAGCGCAAGCAATTAGGTGACCAAACCTCTCCTCGATGTAACTTCTAGACATATGTCAATATTGCAAATAATAATATGAATAACTTTGTTGTCTCAATTATTGATTTAATAATAATAAATATTATGCAGATGATATCGTGACAATAATTGAATCAATAATACGAGAGATATGATGCAAAGAATGTTGCAATAATAAGAGAGTATAACCGAAAGTGACTTTCACGTAAAGATCAATAATCAATACCGTAGCTACTACGCAGCCCACGCCAGACATCGCATTTTTTACTACCGGGTAGTTCAACAGCTTTTAACTGAACACTTTCACTAGTTATTTTATAAAAAGATAATTCTGTCATTTTTTAACTACAATAATACTTTCGTTTTGGGGTCCACCAATGGTTGTGCTATCGTACGAATATTCCCTATTAAAACGAATATTTTCTGACCAATCGAATATTATATAACCACTTGCTTACTTTTCAAAATTTGTAAATATTACCCAAAACTATAACATTATATCAAATTCACACCATAATATTCAAAAATATATTTCGAGAAAATTATTCTTTATTCGTAAAAGTTGGGGTCTTATAGTTGCACACTAGCACATGGTATTGCACAATATTTTTGGATTATTGATTCTTACGTAAGAAGGCACTACTCAATAATTGTTACAATAATTACTTTTCAATATTTTATTTTATTGATTCAATAATTGCTACGTTGATATTTTATATTATTGTTGTTTCAATAATTGTCACTGCATAGTATTTCCCATTATTAGATCAATAATTAATATTATTTAAATAATATTATTAGATATCATTATTGGCAATGTCTAAAGAATTTCTATCTAGGAAATGAGTTTGGTCACCTAATTGCGCGCCAATAAGGAGAAATCCTTATCGAAAAGCCCCCTTTCCTAGGAACGACCTGGTCGTCATATTGTGATTCTATAATATTATTTGTGAATAATTAATTATTAATTTATATAATAAGGAAATATTTATTTTTATGTGGATATAAATGAAAGAATTAATGTTGAGGTATTTTATCAGTATTTTGTCGGAATGAAGATATTAAAAATCATTTGTATGTGGATTTCGGACATTTTCTGAAATTTTCTAGAAATGGGTGGACCCCACTTTTTGTTGGTGAGAATTGTGCTGAAATTTTATTTCAAAAGTGGTGGGCGTGAATAGTAGCAGGTAAAGCCACCAGGTAGCATGTTAGTCTGTTTTGGCGTTCTAGCATTTTCCTATTACTAAGGTTCTTAGTTAGAATTGAAAATCACACCAGAATTATAAGCTTTCTCTCTGTATATTATCGAGCGTATTTTGTGAGTATTTAGAAACTTTGAGAGTTGCTATTCAATACAAGTTTCCTTCAGCGTTATATTCGATATTTCAGGCAGAAGTACTGTTCTTTTGAGGTAGGGGATATTAAGGGATGGTAAGGGATGTTATTTTCTTTGTAAATGATGTTATTTCGTTTAATATCATTATGCCAAAATATTTTTATGAATTTTATTATGAAATTTTTACCTTTTTATGTCGAAGTTACTATTCACGTATATGGCACTATTCACGTATATGACACTATTCACGTATATGACACTATTCACGAATACGATACTATGCTCGAGTACTATTCACAAAGTATGATTTTTCTTGTGGAATTTCTACCTTTTCGTTTCGAGGTTACTATTCACGTATACAGAACTATTCACGTATACGACACTATTCACGAATATGACACTATTCACAAAAAAAATGAAATTTTCTCTTCTTTGTCCAAGATGTCTATTATGGTTATTATCTTTGATTGTATCCATGTTTTGATCTTCATTCTTGAATTTTACTCCACTATGGTTTATTACGGAGTATTTTTGAATTTGGATTATCTAAAGTACAAATCCCTAATCTTTGTCCTTTTATCTCACTGGATTTATTTCTTTAAAATATTTTTCATCATCCTCAATCCTAAATGATGATATAACTGAATATCTTTGGCCTGTAGTGCAAAGATGAATGAGTACCTGATGAATATCTTTGTCCCGTAGTGCAAAGATGGACATGTGTTGAGATGAACATGACCAACTGGTGATACAAAGGGATATCTTTGGCCCGTAGTGCAAAGATGAATATTTGATTCCAGATGTATATTTATTGATGTCACAAAGATAAATCCATGTTTTGATCATATTGTTTTTATTATCATATATAACATTTTTATAATCCTGGTGATGAAATTTCTCTTTTACTTGAGTGTAAAGATGGGTAGATTATTGGTATGATCGTGACTATGGGTTCTCTTTGGCCAGTAGTGAAAATTTGAATTGTTGACTGATATGATCATGAAAATTGAATTTGCAATTGAATATCTTTAGCTTAAGTGCAAAGGTGAATTGATCAACATGGTTATAATTATTGTTTATATAAATTCTGAAATGATTATGTATTTATTTGAGATATTAATATCTTTGGCATGTAGTGCAAAGATGACCTGTTGTTGAATATCATTGGCCTGTAGTGCAAAGATGACCTGTTACTGAATATCTTTGGCCCGTAGTGCAAAAATGACCTGTTGTTGAATATCTTTGGCCTGTAGTGCAAAGATGAACTGTTGATGAATATCTTTGGTCCGTAGTACAAAGATGAATTTATTAGTATGATTATGAACAGGAACTGTGATTGGTATAACCATGATCTTTGAAATTTCAGGTAAGGACATGTGATGAAAATTATCTTCGTCCCGGGTGCGAAGATGAATTTAGAACCATAATTATGATTATGAGTTATTTACATGATTGTGGACAAGAACTGTTGATTGATGTTACAGGGATAAAACATTGTTGGTGAACTTTTAACATGGAGAAGATAATATACTTTATGGTCTATTTGACTCTTTTAATGGATTGTTCGTTCTGCTGCAACTATGGTTGAAAAGTTTTATCATCTACCTTATGTTCTAAATCTCTGATTTATTACTGATGAAGGCTATTGATAATTTAATTATTTTTAGTCATGATATTCTTTACTGGGCTATTTGTGCTCACCCTTTTGCTTCACAATTTCTTTCAGGTAATAAAAGTGTAGCTGGGTCGAGCGAGGGTAAAAGGGGAATAGAACGATGGTCTATAGCTGTTGAGGTTTCCCCTAAAACAGTATATAACTAATTTTATTAAGAATTTTAGATAAGTGTGTAGTATTTTATACGTTATTTAAACGTTGATTTTGGTGAACAGAATAGGGTGAGGTGAACCCAACTTTGGAAGGGTGTTATGCCACTATCATACAAGATTTCTAATGACCTACGACTTCGTGTTATTATAAGACAAGGTTGTGCACATCCACTTGTTGATTATATCTATGAGCACTACTTATATAATCTTGGAGTTTGGTTGAAATATAATTCTCAATTAAAGACTATGGAGAGATTTATATGGCAATTGAAGACTCACCATTGGAAAGAACATGATAATAATCTTCTCATATTTATTGGGTTCTATTGGGTCAACTAAGGATAATTCTCGTGTCATATGATATCTATTATAACTTAGATGCATGGTCTCCCATGTACGAATGTTTCCTTGAGCGTTTTCCAAAGATTTTAATTTCTAAAATAGTTACCGAGTGTACCTTTATGTAAGATACCACTGTAAGGTATCAATGTGAGGTGCTATCCAGGTAAAGGGATGAGAGTCACAGTTGGTATCTATTTTTATTAAAACACACAACATATATGTATTGTCGTATTTTGCATGACAATTTTAATAATGAAGTTTGTATTTGGAAATTGCATTAAGTGTATTTCGTGGCGACTCAGAATAGGTTGTGTGGGTTGGACTTATTTTGGGGGCGTTACATTTGGTATCAGAGCTTAGGGATATAGTCGTTGGCGGAGATCTGAGTCTAGAACTAGGAGGGGAAAGACGAGTAATATACTTCGCTAGTGTGTGACTTACCTAAGCTGAAATTTCTTACTTGATAAATTGACAAATTGTGATATGTCAATTAACCTTTGTTTTGAAGTTGTATTCTAGAATAAGCAATGGAGAAATCATGATGACAAGGAAGATGGAATCTGAAAGCAAGGTATTCTCAACTCTTCGAAATACCAAGTACGTAAATTTCGTGGACGAAATTTCATAAAGAGGGGAGATTGTAAGACCTCGAATTTTATGAAATAAAAGTATTCAATTTTTCTATTTAGTAAATAGTTAAATTGATAAAAGTTTAAAGTTATGGGTGAAATGTGCAAATTTTGCAAAATAATCAAGTCGTTATAAAATATTCATTATTGTCGGAGAATATTCGTTTGGTCATGAAATATTCTTGTTGTCGGGGAATATTCGTACTACGGCGCAACCATTTATGAGCCCCATAACAGAATAACTGTCGGATGAAGAAAACGACAAGTATGAGTTTTTATAATTAACGGCGTAGTTGTTACCGTTAACACTGTTGGAATACCTGGTGGTTAAAATACAATAATACGTGTGGTTGTATAGTAGCACACGATATTGCACAATATTTTTGAATTATTGATTCTTACGTAAGAAAGCACTACTCAATAATTGTTATAGTAATTACTTTTCAATATTTTATTTTATTGATTCAATAATTGCTACGTTGATATTTTATATTATTGTTGTTTCAATAATTATCACTGCACGGTATTTTCCATTATCAGATCAATAATTCATATTATTTGAATAATATTATTAGATAGCATTATTGGCAATGTCTAAGGAAGTTCTTTCTAGGAAAGGGGTTTGGTCACCTAATTGTGCGCTAGTAAGGAAAAATCTTTATCGGAAAGCCTCCTCTTTCTTGGGAACGACCTGGTTGTCATAATTGTGATTCTGTAATATTATTTGTGAATAATTAATTATTAATTTATATGATAAGGAAATATTTATTTTTATGTAGATATAAATGAAGGAATTAATGTTGAGGTATTTTATCAGTATTTTGTCAAAATAGAGGTGTTAAAATCATCCGTATGTAGATTTCAGACATTTTTTTATTGGATTTTGGAAAAACTTTCTTCTACAAAGTTTTAGATAATTTAATTTCGTATGCAATAGACATGATATTTGAATTTTTCTGATGAATGAACTATTTATTATGAATTATTGAAGTTTCATAAATAAATGTTTTTTTTATTAAAAACATGAGTGGACCGCCCTTTTGGTTGGTGTAGAAAATCTAAATTTTGGTGGGATCCACTGGTGGTGGCTAATTTTTGGTCCAAGAGGTGTGCGTAGAATTTTTTTGAAATAAATATTATTTTATTAATTTAGTCTGCTTTGGCGTTCTAGCAATTTCCTATAAATAGCGTGCTTAGTTAGAATTGAAAATCACACCAGAATCAAAGGCTTTCTCTCTCTTTATTATCGAGCGTATTTTGTGAGTATTTAGAAACTTTGAGAGTTGCTATTCATTGCAAGTTTCTTTCAACGTTATATCCGATATTTCGGGCAGAAATACTATTCTTTTGAGGTAATGGATGTTATTTTCTTCATAAATGATGTTATTTCGTTCAATATCATTATGCCGAAATATTGGTATAAATTTTATTATGAATTTTTTACCTTTTTATGTCGAGGTTACTATTCACGTATACGGCACTATTCACGAATACAACACTATTCACAGAAAAATAAAATTTCTCTTCTTTGTCCAAGATGTCTATTATGGTTACTATATTTGATTGTATCCATGTTTTAATTTTCATTCTTGAATTTTACTCCACTATGATTTATTACGGAGTATTTTTGAACTTGGATTATCTAAAGTACGAATCCCAAAATTTTGTTCTTTTATCTCACTGGATTCGTTTCTTTAAGATATTTTTCATCATCCTCAGTCCTAAATGGTGATATAACTGAATATCTTTGGCCTGTAGTGCAAAGATGAATGAGTACTTGATGAATATCTTTGGCCAGTAGTGCAAAGATGAATATTTAATTCAAGATGTATATTGATTGATGTCACAGAGACAAATCCATGTTTTGATCATATTGTTTTTATTATCATATATAACATTTTTATAATCCTAGTGATAAAATTTCTCTTTCACTTGAGTGTAAAGGTGAGTAGATTATTGGTATGATAGTGACTATGGGTTCTCTTTGGCCAGTAGTGCAAAGTTGAATTGTTGACTGGTATGATCATGACCATTGAATTTGTAATTGAATATCTTTAGCTTAAATGCAAAGGTGAATTGATCAAAATGGATATAATTATTGTTTATATAAATTCTGAAATGATTATATAGTTCTTTGGGATATTAATATCTTTGGCATGTAGTGCAAAGATGACATGTTTTTGAATATCTTTGGCCTGTAGTGCAAAGATAACCTGTTGTTGAATATCTTTGTCTCGTAGTGCAAAGATGACCTGTTGTTGAATATCTTTGGCCTGTAGTGCAAAGATGAACTATTGATGAATATCTTTGGCCCATAGTGCAAAGATGAATTTATTAGTATGATTATGAACATGAACTATGATTTGGTATAACCATGACCTTTGATGTTTCAGGTGATGAAAGGTATATTCGTCCTGGATGCGAAGAGGAATTTAGAACATCAATTATGATTATGAGTTATTCACATGATTGTGGACAGGAACGGTTGATTGATGTTACAGGAATAAAAGATTGTTGGTAAACTTTTAACATAGAGAAGATAATAGACTTTATGGTCTATTTGAATCTTCTAATGGATTGCTCGTTCCGCTGCAACTATAGTTGAAAAGTTTTATCATCTACCATATGTTCTAAATCTCTGATTTATTACTGACGAAGGCTATTGATAATTTAATTATCTTTAGTCATGATATTCTTTACTGGGCTATTTGTGCTCACCCTTTTGCTTCACAATTCTTTTCAGGTAATAATAGTGTAGCTGGGTCGAGCAGGGGTAGCAGGGGAATAGAACGGTGGTCTATAGCTGTTGAGGTTTCCCCCAAAACAGTATGAAACTAATTTTATTAAGAATTTTAGATAAGTGTGTCGTATTTTATACGTCATTTAACCGTTGATTTTGGTGAATCGAATAGGGTGAGGCGAACCCAACTTTGGAGGGGTGTTTTGCCACTATCATACAAGATGTCTAATGACATAAGACTTCGTGTTATCATAAGATAAGGTTGTGCACATCCACTTACTGATTATATCTATCAGCACTACCTATAGTGTGACGCCCCCAAAATAGGTATACATCATCCATCTTGAGTCGCCAGATACATGGTACAGAATTCAAATACAACTTAATAATACAACTGTCATGTACAATACGACAAAACATAAACTGTGAGTTTGAATACAAATATTGTCTACTAGAGAGTATACAAACTCAAAAGGAGTCCTCATTACAATTATTATCACACTATTTCACAGAATAGTGAGGACTACTAATGCACCATCTAGGACCATCACTCCGTTTCCCGACTCGTCCCAGCTATATTTTCATTTGCTGAAGAGAACAGTGAAAGAAAGGGTGAGCTCAACTAGCCCAATAAGAAATATTATGACTAAGATAATGCAGAATAAATTATCATTAGCCTTAAACAGTGTTAAACTGATACAATATAACAAACATCAAGTTTAACTGTAGCGGAACAAGTAATCCATTAAAAAAGTCAAGTAGAGAATAAAATCTGCTATATTTTATGATTTAAAAAGTTTTTCATCACTTTTATCGCTGGGACTCAGCTTAATAAATAATCCACATCATCGAATCACCCTTGCACTACGACCAAGGATATTCTTTAGTATCACGACCACGAATTATCCATGCTCTACGGCTAAAGATAATCATGTTTTCATCAACGGTCCTGATCATGCCATAAAATAATTCATCTTTGCACCCTTGGCCGAAGAGAATCCATAGCCATAATCATACCAAAAACTGTCCATCAATGCACTACGGGCCAATGAGGACTTTTTCCACATCATTTGTAACATTACGGTCATGATTACACCGAATAATCCCTAGTCATAATTATACCAAGTCCATCTATGCACAACAGGCCACAGATGACTTTCAACAAAATATAAGTATGAGGATGATGACAATGATATAAGAATTCAATAAAACAAGTTCAAGAATTAATTTATCCAGAACTAATAACGCTCAAATTGTCAACATGATCTTTGCTTTGTAGAGTAAAATTCAAGAATGCTCGTAAGAATATTTTCATGAAAAGATACTGGATGAAGCGCAAATATCAAGGATATTCCACTAATTTCATGGAGTATGGAAGTCAAAGTTTTAACCAACTGAGTATGATAAAGAATGGAATAACAAAAGAAATCACCATGCATGCAGTATTGACAGACAAAAGTTATTCTAACAGAATAATAATTAACGAAACCAGGTCATGCGTAAAGCACAGACAGGATGTTCCAACAGAATAATAAAGAATGGAATAATAACATAAATCACCATGCATGCGGTACTTTGCATAGACAAGTTATTCCAACATAATACCAATAAAGATGGAACCAGGTCCGGCGTAAAACGCACAGATAGGATATTCCAACAGAATAATAATAAAGACGGAACCAGTCCAAAGATAAAACGCATGTATATGATATTCCAACAGTAATAATAAAGAATGAAATAATGTAAGAATTTCACTAAGTATAGGTATCCTCAGATATATAGGTTATTCCAACAGAATAATAAAGAATGGAATAACAGAAGTTCTCTTCATGAACAAGAAAGAAATAATACCCTTATGAGTACAACAAATAATATTCCCTACCTTAGAAATAAGAGTACTAAATATAGAAGTAGTGAAGTAGCAGAACACTTTTCTTCTTTCTCTCTATAGTTTCTCTCTCTAGAGTTTCAGTGAATTTGTAAGAAATAATGAAGGAATGAGCTTCTATTTATAGAAAAATGGACTGCATAGTAACTAACTCATGAACGGTCCAGATTGATTTACTTTAATCTGACGGTCCATATTTAAGGCAAAATCTTTTAAATAAAATATAATATATTCTAATTATTGTCTAATAAAACAGATAACTTTATAAAAGTATTCTGTTTATATAAAAAGATTTTTCTAAGCAAAATACTATGCAGGCACTATGCAATACTATGCATAATAAAATATAATATATTCTATTTATAGAATAACTTTATAAAAGTATTCTGTTTTATATAAAAAGATTTTACTATGCAAAACACTATGCAGACACTAAGCAACACTATGCATAATAGAATATAATTAATATGTTCTATTTATAGAATAACTTTATAAAAGTATTCTGTTTTATATAAAAAGTTTTTCTGTTTTATTACATTAATAATACCAATAAAATAAAACTGAGTGACTTATCACGTAAGCATTAATAATCAATACCGTGTGATACTATGCAACCACGCCAGACATCGCATTTTTTACTACCGAAAGTAGTTCAACAAAGATTAACAATAAAACTTCTGCCGTTATTTTCATAAAAATATTTTTGTCGTTTTCTCAATCAGACAATAATTCCGTTGTGGGGTCCACCAATGATTGTGCCGTTGCACGAATATTCCCTGATAAAATATTCCCCGACCAATCGAATATAATATGACAACTTGCATACTTTACAAAATTTATAAATACTACCCATAACTATAACATTATCTCAAATCCACACCATAATATTAAAAACAAATATTTCGAAAAAAATTAAATCTTTATTCATAAAATCTGGGGCCTCACATATAGAATCTTGGAGTTTGGTTGAAATATAATTCTCAATTGAAGACAATGGAGTTACTTATATGGAAAGAGAAGACTCACAATTGGAAAGAACATGATAGTAATCTTCTCGTTTTTCTTTGGGGTTTAATGGGTCAACCAAGGATAATTCTCGAGTCATATGATATCTATTATAACTTAGATGCATGGCCTCCCATGTACGAAGGTTTTCTTGAGCATTTTCTAAAGATTTTAATTTTTAAAACAGCTATTGACTGTACCTTTATCTAAGGTACCATTGTAAGGTATCAATGTGATGTATTATCCAGGTAAAGGGATGAGAGTCACAGCTGGTAGGGCTGTTCATTTGGATCAGTTTTTTCGGTTTTTTGGACAAGACCGAACCGTTCGGTTCGGTATAAAAAGAAACGATCCGGTTCGGTACAAAAAAAATCGGTATATACTGGTTTTTTAATTTATTATTATTAATAATTTATTAATAATAATAATAAAAAAATAATAATTATTATTATTATAATAATAATAAAAATAATAATTTTATTAATTTTCGGTAAAAATCATGCAGATAATCTCCAGACACGCCAGATTCAGATATCTGGGGTCAACCCCAGATGGGTATCAACATTTGGCAGCTTTTGGTAACCTGATTTGATTCTAAGACTCTGGCCTAATTCGGTTTTTACCAGTTGAACACCCCTAACAGTTGGTATATATTTGTATTAAAACTCACAGCATATGTGTTGTCGTATTTTGCACGACAATTGTAATAATGAAGTTTGTATTTGGAAATTGCATTGAGTGTATTTCATGGCGACTCAGAATAAGTTGTGTGGATTGGACCTATTTTGGGGGCGTTACATAGTTGTAATATTTCTATGATGTAATATTCATTAATATTATAATTTGAAGATGTAAAGGTCTTAGAACCTGGGATTAGTAGTGATTTGATGTAATAATATATTAATTACATTCACGACTTAAGATTATACCAGATGGGTAGTACCGTGATACACAGAACTCGGGTTTGAAGATAGACCAGGTTACGGGGGTGTTACAGTCAGTCCCTACAGACTGCCACAAAACAAAACCCACTACTCATCCCCTATATTACTCCAATAGTTTGGCAAATATGTCATCCTCTACTTTTGGTATATACCTGCCTAAGCACAATGATACATGTCATCGTAAAGCTCCATAACTGTATTAATTTTGAGTCACATTGAGATGTACTTGCTTTGTGAAAGAATTTTGTTCACAAGAATAATAAGAGGGTCTATTTATGCTCATAGGCTAAATTAAAATTATTGTTGAATGGTTTTATGATTATTAGAATCAATGTTATTCTTTTTAACTGTAGGGATGGATGATAATTTAGAGGATGAAGTATGGGGCAGTGATGAATGTGGTGATAATTTAGAAAATAGTGAAATGAAAGTAGAGAATAAGAGAATTGAAGGGGAGAGTTTTGATTTAGTAGAAGAAGTTGGAAGTGATGAAGGTAGAGAAAATTTTATTTATAATCCGCAAGAGTAGCCAACCATTTCAAACCTAGTGTTGGAAAAGAATTTCAAACAATAGATGAAGTTAAGGATTTTTACAATGCATATGATAAAGAGGCGAGATTTAGTATTTGAAATTGGGCTACTAAGAAAATCGAAGGAAGTGATAAAGTGAAAAGGAAAGAGTATGTTTGTTTTAAACAAGGTAAAGGAAAAATAGTTACGGATGTTGAAACTAAAAGGCGTCGGGGATCGATAAAAGAGAGTTGTTAAACAAAGGTAGTTGTGTTGAAAATAAATTCTTAGGCATACATAGTCACCCAATTTATTGAGGGCCATTGTCACCCTTTGGCATCCCCATCAAAGAAGCATTTATTAAGATCTCATCGAAGTATTTTGAGTGCGTAAAAGTGTTTGACTCAACAACTTGTCATGATAAATATACCTTCACATCAACATTTCAATTTCTTTGGAGTACAGACTGGAGGGTTTGAAAATATTGGGTGTACACAAAAAGATTTATATAATTATGAAAGGGATAAACTTAATGAGTTGAAGGTGCATGAAGGAGAAATGTCGAGTGAGTTTTGCAAATTTGAAAAGGGAAAGAATCCACCATTCACTTATAAAATTAAGGTCGATAATAAACAGGGGATAACACATTATGTTTGGGTGATTCTACCTCTAGAAGGGCATATAGTTTTTATGATGATGTAGTCGTCTTCGATACGACATACAACACCAATCGCTATGGGCTGATTTTTGTACCACTGATGGGAGTTAACAAACATGGTCAAAGCACACAATTGTTTTAAGTGATGAGACCTCATATTCATTTGTTTGGCTATTCAACCAATTTTTAGAGGCTATGTCAGGTGATGCCCCTAAAATGATAATTACTAATCAAGATCTCGCGATGTCTAAAGCAATTTTAGAAACTCTTCCGGATACTTTTCATAGATAATTTAGTCGGCACATATTGACAAATAATCTGAAAAGCTAGACTCGGTGAAATATAATGCTCACTATAATGAAATTGCCGATTGTATTTGGAATTCAGAGTCTAAAGAAGAGTTTGATTTGACATGGACGGAGTTTTTTGGGAGGAGCGGGTTACATGACAATAAATTGTTACAAACAATGTATGAAATTCGTTCAAATTGGGTGCCAACTTATTTTAATCATGTTTTCTCAGCCAATATGTCAAGTGGCCAATGAGCGGAAAGATCTCACACATTTTTCAAAAGATATGTATCTAAGAATAATTCATTAGTTGATTTCATGATTCAATTTAGTAGGGGGTTAGTACGCCACGTCAAGAAGAGTTGTTGGCCGATCACAAAGATTTGATTGAGAAGCCTAAAGTGATGATGAATCATGACTTTTTGTTCCAAATAGTTGATATTTATACTCGGGAAATGCTTTATAAATTGAAGATGAGATATGGGAATGCTTGAATTATCGTTTTGAGCTTATCAACGAGAGTGACAATCAATGCATGTTTCAAGTTCATAGGAAAAAAATATTCACACGTAGAGTGCGAGAACTTATTTATAACAAAGAATTAGGTTTTGATTTATTTAGTTGCCACAAGTTTGAGAGTATGGGGATACCATGTAGACATGTGCTTGGTTACTTGCACAAAATGCATGATTTTGATGAATTACCACACCAATACATCTTGAAAAGGTGGACTAAGAAGGCAAACTCCAGGATAGTGGTCGATAATGAAAGTGGCATAAATGATAAATAGTGACAAATAATATCTAATTAAGCGGAGTGAATTAATTCAATGTTCTTTGGATGTAATTGATGACGCTCTCACAAGCCAAGAAGGAATTAATATTTATAAAGATGTTTTGGCTCATGCACTCAAATCAATCAATCTTGTTGTAGATAGTGGTAAAAGTTCATAATTTGGAACTAGTGCAAGTGTAGTATTTGGGAAGATGAGTTGCAATAAAGACCATATTTCTAATGAACCAAATCAAGTGAGGGAAAACGGATGTAGCAAAAGACTTAAAGGAGGGAAAGAAATGGCATTAGAAAAGACAAGGAACTCAAAGGCTAGACGTTGTCATGGTTGTGGCAAAGTTGAACAATCACATGAAAAAAGGAATTATCCAATGGTTGCACATCGGTAAGTAATATTTAAGTAATACTCCCTCCGTCCCAGGATAAAAGTTCCGGTGGACTTTTATCGCATATTAAGAAGATGAATAAAATGACAAAATTGTCCATAATAATGTCATTAAATATGGAGAGAGAATTAGAATAGTAAAAGTATGAGATATTTAATACTACGGGTATAATAGGAAAATATGTATAAAAGTTTGGTTATTAAAGGAAAATGAACATTTAACATGGGACTACCCAAAATAGTAATAAGGACTTTTATCATGGGACGGAGGGAGTAGTAAACATTTTTTTCTATCTCACTCTTTAAATGATGAGTGTTATTTTGGCTTTTATGTTGAGATTCTCCTAGAAATGAAGGTGCAACAACATTTTCAAGTTCATAAGATAATAGTCATACTTCTAAAGATTTGATCATTTCTTTTATTCAATTTTATGAGTTACATATCCATAGATCTAATATACATATATTTTATTTTAGTTTCAAGTTCAAAGATGCTTGCTACTGCTGACTGCTGCTAATTTGGATGATGGCTGCTACTATTTTGTTTACTACTGTTTTGGTTTACTACTGTTTTAGTACTTGTGATAGATAGTGTTGTAATTAGTAGTTATAGTACTTGTGTATTATTGATTTGGTTTCCTGCACCCACTTGTGGATAATGTTTTTTACTTGGATAGATAGTCTCCTTTCCTGTTTGCATTTATTTTGTTTTTATCAATGAAATTTTCTGATTCTTATAAAGAATGTATTCAGGAGATGAATTACAGAATTATACAACAGCATTTTATAATTTCAATTTGAACCTTAAGCATTAGAGTCTGTGTCTTCATTCACCAAAAGCTTGTGTGATTTTGCATTCATCCCACTTGACATCATTTGTTATCTATTCTGAGTGTTTGTTTGGACCACTCAGAAACATTTCAAATAGTGAAACGAGCCTTGTTTTGTGACATGTATATTATTTTATCCAATTATTGACTTGCTTTGATTCAAGTGCCATTATAAAATTTGTTCCAATTTATTTATCGTTTACAACTTTCTAAGATAAAAAATTACTCTATTTTCCTATATTAATTCTACCTTTTCTTATTGTCTCAATAAATTATTTACATTGTATTAATAGTTTTCAACTTTCCATAAAGGGGTAGTGATGAAATTTCAAATAAATTTTAATTGTTAAATGATAGTATTAAATGACATTCGTAATCCATGTGCAAAAATCTTAAACGACAATCTTTTAGTAACGGAGGTACTAATTTATTTTCCTAAAAAGTTGTAAACGACAAATAAATTAAAATAATTTTTTTTTTTAAAACGAAAATATTTAAAAAACGGAGGGAGTAACAGAGCAGCAACTATCAAATCCAAAGTAGACTAGTCTCATGAACCCACCAATGAACTTATGATCTCTAGGCCTCCACCACAACAAAAAGAAAAGTAAAACAACCATTATGAAGCTAATACTTTTACCGTTACGAGCTTTGGGATCCCAAAACCAGCCAGCACTCGCATTGGTTTAGTCAGTCCCCTATTAATAGTACTAATAAACAACAATTGTCTACCACAACAACAAAAAACCAAGAAATTTAGCAAATGAAGCATGCATTATCATTTATGTCATGTATGTCTCCACTATCAAATAAAAACTCAACCATCCTCTTAGTTAAACTGAAAAAGGCTTCCCATAATTGCTAAACCTAAGAGAGATTAAGATACAATACAATTAATACATTCAACTGTTTGTTCTTACAACTTTTACCATAATGATACAATGCCAATAACATTTTGGAAATAGAACTTCATCTGAGATGTACTTGCTTTGTGAAAGAATTTTGTTCACAAGAATAATAACAAGGTCTATGAATTATTGAAAAAAATTCATGAAAGACATTGGTAATCATAGCTAGTTATTGGGTCACGATAGTTCACATATTGGGCCGAATGGATTGGGCCAATTTATTTAGTTAATCTATTGGGTCATCACTATTGGGTCCTAAAGTTGTTGGGCTTAGCCCCTGTATTACCTTTGTTAAGTCTTTATAATATTGGGTCGGGTCAATGGATTAACCCATTAGATATTTTAATATCTCCATCTTTGACTTGTAATGATGAAAAAGGAAGGTTGTTGACTGAGTGGCCTGCAGATCATTAATGTGGATGGAATTATAGCTGGTAGTGCGGAGAAAGCAAAGATGAAAAAAAGTCGACATCTGCATGTTGTTGGCGGAGATCACTGAGTAGTGGGGAGCTATGTCTGACGGTAGTGGGTGGCACGATAAATCGGGCTAGAAAGTATAACATAGCAAGGAAGTCTTCAAAGAACAGGTAACTGATAATTTTATCTCTCTCAATACACTAGATATTTTATCCTCTATTGTTAACCTTGTGAATATCTATATCGACTCTCTTTGAAGTTATCCCCAAATGATTGGTCGAAAACCGCGAGCTTGTGGTGTTGATCGTGTTTACTGTGCAGGGTCAGGACATCTTACGTGATTGGGACGTGGCAAAAGATCTTGACGTTAACATTGGCGCTAGAAGGAGGGGGAGTTCTAGTGTTCAAGAATTTGCAATCACAAATATTTATTTGTTCTATGTTTTAAGTGATGGTGAAAAGTAGAAGCAGATCGTCAAGGATGTAGAAGAGGTCAGGAGCTCCCTCATTCAACATATTTCATTAAGGATCGTTTGAGTCCTTCAAAGAGTGCTCATGAGAGCACTGCTTCTAAGCATGACTCTGGGGGTTCTCGTGCGAGAGCTCATGGTGATGCTAGATGGAGGTTAGTCTTTGATACCGAGAAGGATAGAGAGCATGACCGAAAAAGGGTAGAAGATACTTCGCCTAGAGCTCATCACCGAAGTGGTCGAGATGACAAAAATGCCAAGTTGGCGAAGATGGCGGACGAAGCAGATAAGGCTATAGAAGTTCTTCTGAAGCAGAGAGAGGACATAGCCGAACAGATGCTTCGGATGGCCGAATTGTGGAACGAGGCGTCCATTTATGTACAATCTGAGGGGCGTAATAAGTCCAGGGATGTACAATGGTCATTTATCTCGAGGCCGTCCTCAGGCTCGAGGAAGATCTAGAAGTAAAACTCATGAGCATCAAAGAAATCACTTCATCTTATCGGTTCTCGAGGTCATCGTGATGGTAAGCGTAGGAGTAGATCAAGGGAGAATATTCCTGAGACTACAAAGAAAGTGCATCGAATTGAATATTCTCACCGTGATGACGGGGCCACACGACGAAGTAGGTCCAAGAGTCCATCTAGAGCAGTATGCTCTGATGGAAGAGGTCGATCTACTCAGAAGAAGAAGTTATCTCCAGAGAAAGAAGTTTCATCGAAGCTGGAAGGTGTAGGTTTTTTGGTTAAGGAGTTAAAGGAGCTTAAAAAGTAGTTGGCTGAAGTTCAGAAAGTGAAGGATACTCCGGGGAAGAAGGCGTCTCCGTTTTCCTCAGATATTCTTAAAGAAAAGGCAGATCCTACTAAAAAGTTGCCCCATATGGAGAGTTATGATGGATCAGGGGATCCTTACGACCATAGCCAGGCTTTCGACCGATTATTGGATTATTATGATTTCACTGATGCTGCCAAGTGCCATACGTTTGTTACAACGTTAAGGAAGGATGCAAGGCAATGGATGGGGACTTTGCCAGCTGATTCAGTCTCGTCGTGGTCCGAGCTATGTGAAAAGTTTCATACTCATTTTGGGAGCAACCGAAGAAGAGGGAAGCCTACAGGTTCTTTGGCACAGGTCTGACAGTTCTCGAATGAGTCCTTGGGTCAGTATGTGAAGCGGTTCAGAGAGGCAGTTGGCCAAGTTACAGACCTCAATGATCTGAAAGCTGTTGGGTTGTTCCAAAATGGCTTGGATTTGGTGAAGTTTGAGAAATTGGTGAAGAAATTGATGTTTCACCATCCGAAGAGCTTGTCCGAAGCTTTTGATAAGGTCGAAGGTTATATTTGTGGTGGAAGAAGCTATGAATAGCTTAAAGCGTCCTTCTTTGGACAAGATAAAGGAAATAGAAATCAAAACCGAAGGTGACCAGAAGAAGAGAGGGGGAAATAGTGATCGGCCAGAGGGCAGTTCAAAGAAATACAATAACAACTGGCGACAAGGAGTGAATCGCCCACCTGCTTCTGCCCAGAAGGTGAATAGGGTATACACCAAGTTGAACACGGATAGATCGGTAATACTGGATCAGATCAGAAATGAGCCGTACTTTGAACCACCTCGTGACAATATTAAACCTGGACATGGCAATACTCGGAAATTTTGTGGCTATCATCAAGCCACAGGTCACGATACAAATGAATGTTGTAGTCTGAAAGACTTTGTGGAGAGGAAGGTTCAGAGCGGTGTATTGGTTCAGTATGTGGTCGGAAGGGATCAGCAACAAGATCAGCGAAATGATGACCATACTGTTCAATTTGTTCAACCAGTTCCACCTGTACAACCTGCTCCAAATCAACCACCCAGGCATGTCGTTGATGTAATTACCGATGGGACAGCAGGAAGGTTAGTGGGGAAGAAGTGGCGGAGTTATCTGGACTCGGTTATGTCCGTGGCGGGTGTTCTCCCAAAGATTGACAGGCCGTTTCCTGGGACAATCATAGCCTTCACTTATGAGGATTATCCTTCGAAGCCCATCGAGCCTCATGAGGGAGCATTAGTGATAACTGCTCAAGTGGGTTCAGTGGACATGAAGCGGATGATGATCGATAATGGGTCTTCTGTTGATATTTTGTATGCCCGTGCTTATCAGAGGATGAATCTTGATGGGCGAAAGATGGAGGTTGGACAGGAGGCCCCCCTATATGGTTTTAGCAATGATCCGATCAAAGTTGCAGGCACTATTGAACTACCGGTGATCTTCGGCACAGCTCCTCAGCAGGTAGAAATAACGTGTAAATTTTATGTTGTGCATGTAGATTCGGCTTACAACGCCATACTGGGTAGACCTACTCTGACAGCTCTCCAAGCTGTGACTTCCATTCCTCACTTTAAGATTAAGTTCCCAACAACACATGGGGTCGGAGAGGTAGCAGGGGACTTGGATTTGGCCAGACGCTGTTATAGGAATGTTATGATTGCTTCGGGGGTAGGAGTCAGTAAGTAGAAGCAGACCATTTTCCAATGGGAACCAAAAGATATGCCTGGAATCAGCCGAAAGATTGCTAAGCACCGATTAGATATGGATCCTTCAAATAAGCCGGTTCGGCAGAAAAGGTGGATATTCGCACCAGAGCGTCAACGAATCATAGATGAAGAAATTGAAAAACTGATTGTCGCTGACTTTATCTTTGAAATAGATTACCCTGAGTGGATGGCCATTGTGGTGTTAGTCCAGAATCACAATGGAAAGTGGGGAGTGTGCATTGATTATACGGACCTGAACAAAGCTTGCCCAAAAGATTTCTATCCTCTACCCCACATTGATCAACTCATTGATGCGACTTCGGAGTATGCACTACTAAGATTTATGGATGCTTTTTCAGGTTATCATCAGATCTCGATGTGCAGAGAAGACATTCCAAAAATAGCATTTATCACGCACCGTTCGGTGTATGCCTACAAGAAGATGACATTCAGCTTGATTAATGCTGGAGCTACTTATCAGAGGATAATGAATTTTTTTTTTCAAAAGCAGCTAGAAAGAAACATGGAGGTGTATATTGATGATATGATAGTAAAGAGCATGATGGTTCAGAAACACTTGGATGATCTGGACGAGTGCTTTCAGACAGTCCGCCACCACAAGTTAAGACTCAATCCTACCAAGTTCACCTTTGGCCTCGGTGCAGGGAAGTTTCTAGGCTATCTGGTCAGTCAAAGGGGTATCGAAGCCAATCCAGAAAAGATTCAGGCTATTCTAAACATGAAGACTCCTCAGTCATTCAAAGATGTTCAACGTCTAACTGGGAGAATTGCAGCCTTGAGGAGATTCATGTCCAAATCGGTAGAGAGATGCTTGTCGTTATTTGATACATTGAAGGACCGAAGAATGCAAAGACGTTCCAATGGACTTCGGAGTGTGAAGACGCCTTTCAAGGCATAAAGACGTATTTATCTTCGGCTCCTTTATTTGTAAAACCTGCTCCTGCTGAGACTTTGTACTTAAATCTGGCAGCTAGTTCGTTAGCAGTGGAAGCAGTTTTGGTTCGAGAAGTGGGGGGAAAACAGCATCAAGTTTATTATGTTAGCCAAGTTCTTAGAGATACAGAAACCAGGTACCCAAATATTGAGAAGTTTGCCTTTGCTTTAATAATAGCCAGTCGAAAGCTTAGGCATTATTTTCAAGGTCGGCTCCTAGTCGTTTTCACGGATCAACCTTTGAAGAAGGTTCTAGGCAGACTTGAAGTTTCGGGGAGATTAGCTGCATGGACAATGGAGTTGTCCCAATTTATTATTGAGTACCATCCCCGAACAGCTATTAAAGGGCAGGCCTTTGCCGATTTCATGGTAGAATGTTTGTTCTCCGAAACAGATCTTTGAATCGCTGAAGTTGAAGCGTCGATCGAAAGCGATTCAGGCATTCTTGAAAGACAGTCGAACTCGTGGACGCTATATGTAGATGGGTCCTCTACTTCAGACGTTAGTGGAGCAAGAGTTATCTTAACTAGTCCAGAGGGATTCAAAGTACAACATGCCATCAAATTTGGGTTAAGAGCTACAAACAACGAGGCAGAGTATGAAGCGGTGTTGGCCGGAGTTCGATTGGCGAAGAGTCTTGAAGTTCAGAAGCTGGTCATTTATAGTGACTCTCAGATAGTTATTAAGCAGGTTTCAGGAGAGTTCGAAGCTCTAGGTCCGAAAATGATCAAGTACTTGGTAGAGTTCAAAGATCGGCTTCAATATTTCATCTCCTATGAATTTCAGGGTGTTGAGCGTAATGATAATTCCATTTCCGATGCATTGTCAAAACTAGCCACTACAGATGTTAACAACTTTGATGGATTAGTTTATCTGGAGCAGCCCAATATCCAACACGAAGTGGTGATGTGTGTCGAACGTTCTAACTGTTGGATGACTCCGTACATAGAATATCTGGCAGATGGCATCCTTCCTTCGGATAAAATGTTGGCCAAAAAAGTTAAGTATAAGAGTGCTAATTTTGTTCTCAGTGATGGAGATCTTTTTCGAAGGGCTTTTTCGTCCCCATTATTAAAATGTTTGGTTCCGTCCGAGGCCGAATATGCCCTTCGGGAAGTTCACGAAGGTATTTGTGGCGACCATATGGCTGCTATGTCATTAGCCTACAAAGTACTTTGACAGGGTTTCTACTGGCCAACCATCTTCAAAGAAGCTACGAATTATGTGAAGAAATGCGAGAAATGTCAGCTGAATAGTCTGATCCCTCATCAACCACCAGAAGAGATATACTCGATCTTATCTCCTATTCCCTTTGTTGTCTGGGGGGTAGATATATTGGGTCCGTTACCGAAACCCAAAGGTCAGGTCAGTTTTGTTATAGTCGTCATTGATTATATAACCAAGTAGAAGCGAAACCACTTAGGCAGATTACGGAACAAGAATGTTTGAAATTTATGAAGGAGTCGGTAGTATTTCATTTTGGAATTCCTAAGGTGGTAATATCAGACAATGGACGCTAGTTCGTGGGATCAAAATTTGAAGGATTTTTGAAAGAACTGGGGGTTCAACACAGGAATATTTCGGTGGCTCACCCACAGTCAAATGGGCAGGTCGAGGTGACCAACAGAACGCTGCTGAACGGGATCAAGTGCAGATTGGATGAGGCCAAAGGAAGATGGCCAGAGGAACTGCTCAGTGTGTTATGGGCATATCGAACTACTCCGAGGACCACTACGGGGGACTCGCCTTTCATATTGGCTTATGGCACTGATGCCTTAGTTCCTGTTGAGATTGGATCCACCAGTCTTCGGGTTAGTCAGTTCAAGGATATCTACAATGATAAAGGACTGAAGGTCAACCTGGACTTGCTAGAAGAAGTCAGAGAGATAGCTTTGATAAAGCTGGTGGCATATCAGCGAAGAGTGGCTAAACACTAGAATAAGGGGGTAAAGCTTCGTAGATTTTAAGTAGGTGACTTCGTCCTTAGGGAAGTTGAAGCGTCTACACCTCAGAACTTGGGAAAGCTGATACCGAACTGGGAAGGACCGTACGAAGTAGTTGAAGTTCCGAAACCAAGAACTTATCGGTTAAGGGCATTGGACGAATCTGAGATCAAGAACACTTGGCATGCTGGTATGAAGGTTCGGGTGGACTCGCTGACCATTTGATGGTAGCCTTATTGGCAGATGTGTCCTCATGGATTTGTTATACCCTGCATGGTAGATAAATTCTATAGTCCTTTTAACATTGTTATACCCTGTGTGGTAAAAAAATTCATTATGGTGTAAGGAGGTTCGGTCGAACTCGCTAACCATTCGATGGTAGCCTTATTGATAGGTGTATCCTTATGAATTTGTTTTACCCCGTGTGGTAGACAAATTCCATGGTCTTTATATACTTGTTTTACCCCGAGTGATAAACAAGATCCCGATGGTGCGAGGAGGATCATCCGAATTCACCTTATGCCTAATCTGTCTCACACTTCGGAAACGATAAGTATGCATTACTCTATTTTGTCCAAGTGTTGGGTTCGGTTCATTCAATTCAATTCATTAAGTCTAATGTATTATGATCAGTGTTATTTTTCAACTTAACTGTTATATGCCTTATCTGATTCACAATTTAAGTTAAGTTCACAAAAAACTTGTACATTATTCAAGTTGATTGATATCGAAGCATTGACAGAAAGTAATTGCACAGAAGTTATAAGTCACGAATCAAATATTTCATTAATATTTAAACGATTACATAAAGACTGAAATTTTTATATAAAAATCCTAAAAACTTGAATGCAGCAATTCAGGCGTTATCTTCATCTTCGGTGTCAAGCAAGGTCGGATCTAGTTGGGCTGCCACCAATTTTTCCTTGCCTCGACTTCGACAGACCTCATACCCTTCCGAATACACCCAAAGTATTTCTGCACTTAACTCATCGGACGACCGGTATTCGGTCTGTATTTGCTTACGTAATTCTTCAGTCAAGGGAAGACCAAGCTCCCTTAAGGCCTTTAACTTATGCTGGAGTTTTCGACGTTTGGCCGAGTGTTTTTCTTTTTCTTCACGAGCCTTCGCCAGAAGATTGTTGGCTTGTATCGCCAAGTTTTGATTGGTTATAACCAGTTCTTCATTATTAGCTTTTAGAGCTTCGATCTCTTCAATAAAATTGACATTCATGTCAGCCAATTTTTGTTCACTGACCTTAGTCATCTTCAGTTCTTCTTTAACCGATTTTAGTTCATCGTTAGTCACCTTCAGATCTTCCTTAGACTGAGCCAACTTTCTCCAAAGACCCTCATTGGTATGGAGAACATCTCCATGTTGACTCCTTTCTCGGGCTAGCTCCGACTTGAGGATGGCATCCTCTTCAGCTTCAGCTTCGGAATACTTTGGGAGTAAACGCCCAAAAACTGTATTTGCCTATACATGTCCAATATTATTTAATCAATTACAGATATCTAAATAGGAGAAAAATAAGAAAGACTAAAAAAAACCAGTCACTTACCGTCGCTTGATAGCTCATGCCTTCTTCAATTAGATCCCAAATCGAACTATTGCCGAAATGGTGATCATCGGTCTCCCGAACGAAAGCCTTAAACAGATGGAAAGGGAAGTTAGCATTGAAGTAAGGCCACATCGTTGGTGATGCCATAGCCTCACTCTAAAATTCGTAATCTGAAGGCCTTGAGGGTGATGGCCTTGATCGTTCCGTAGAAGGTATGGGGTCCGTATATATGTTTTGAGGGGATGGCGAACGAACCGAAGTAGATTCTCGAGCAGGTGAAGGGACAGATGTTGAAACCAAATTACTAGTGGATGGTTGTTTTCTCTTTCGGGATGGTGCTGGAATGGGTTCAATTTGTCCTTCATCACCAACATTTTGAATCTCAATTGAGGTTTTTGGGGGAAGATCTGTTGAAAGAGGAAGTACTCTGAGTTCATCTATGGTCAGGGGGGTGATCTTGGTTCTTAATTTTTTGACTCGAAGGTATTGCTTTCGGTCGTCTATAGGTAGATCAAGTAAGCTTCCTCGAATAGGTGTTGGGTTGATGGTTGATTCAAATTCTGGGGTGGGTTCGGAATCTGATGGTATGGAAATTGGTCGAGGTTTTCGGATAGCTCTCTTTTTTCGGCGGGGTTGGAGGGACTCTTCTGGTAGAAGATCTTCAGCTTCGGGGTCGATGGTTTGAGGTTCAACAGTGCATGTTTCAACTGTATGTGTCTCGGTGATGGGGTTGTCTTTAGGAGAATCTTCTATCAGTGAAGTCTCAACATCTTCTGTAGATTTTCCATATAGAAACTCCTCAAAATCCTTTTCTTCATCAGTGGTCGGTTTGATCAAAGACACTATAGGGAAAATAGTGATACACTTCAGAATTAATATCATCAAAAATTTCAAGAAATTAAATAGAAAATTTAAAACTCACATTTGTGGTTGTATAACCACGCTTGCTTGGAAAGAAGTCCGTATTTCCATTCTTCTTTCGGAAAGTTGTCAAAAAACTCTATCATTTCAGCCTCACATTCTTCAGAAATGTCTCTGAAGTTGGCAGAAGCCTTTTCGTCAGTAGCCCAGTTCGGCAGGGAAGCAATCTCTGGCCCTTTAATGAAGAACCATCCTTTATGCCATCCTTTATTGCTAGATGGGGTGGAAACCAACGAACGTCTCTCAAACTTCTCTCTTGTCTTCGGAGAGTGGTTGTTTATGGCCTTAAAACCCTTCTCCCGAGTCTGGCCGATCTTGTAAATGGTGAAAAAGAAGTCCAGAGTAGGTTCAACACCCAGCTCGTGGCAGAAGGCGATAAAGGCAAGAATATAGATATAAGAATTTGGCACCAGTTGGGCGAACCCAACGCCAAGGAACCCCAGGATGGTTACTATAAAAATATGGAGAGGGAATCGAACCCCCTTCTCTAGAATGGTCACCGGAACGGCCGTCCATCCTTCTGGCCATTGATACATTCGTTCCTCGGACCGGGGGGCTCTCACCAGATGAGTGTCCAGAATATGACAACGAGTTCGAATCCTCTTTAATTCGACTTCAGTAACCGTCGATGGAGTATTGGCATGTGCATATCGTTCTTTACTTCTGAAAAATGCAGAAGGGTTAGGGAGGGGTTTTGTTGATGGATTCTTACTTGGGGTTGCAGCCTTTGAACTTGAAGCCTCCTTATCAGGACTGGGGTTAGGTGGAACGGCAGTAAAGGGAGCTACACGAAGTGGGGAAAGTTTGTTGGTATCGATGAAGCTGTTGCCATTGTTGATGATTTGCGGAGAAGAGAAAGAAAGGTTCGAGAGAGAAAAAGAGAGCTCAAAGGTCTGAATTTCAAATAAAGGTAAAAGTAAAATCACAAAATTGGGGAAATTACTTTTTTATCTTGCCATTTACGGTATACTAGGCGGCACATTAATTGACAGTAATGATTAAGAATTCAAATGGGCAACGCCCGATTCAAGATCCATATATTAATCGGGTTAGACCTTTCATTTGGACTTCCGGTTTTTAGTTTACTTTATTATTTTAAATTCTTTACCGTTTGGGACTTGATGGGTTTCAGTTTGGGCCTCTCTTGATCCTACCAAATTCTTCATATCATGGACCATTTATAGTTTTCCATTAAATAGTTTGTTCATTAAAAAACCAGGGGGCAATGTTGGGTCATGATATTTCACATATTGGGCCGAATGGATTGGGCCTATTTATTTATTTAATCCATTGGGTCATCACTATTGGGTCCTAAAGTTGTTGGGCTTAGCCCCTGTATTACCTTTGTTAAGTCTTTATAATATTGGGTCGGGTCAATGGACTAACCCATTAGATATTTTAATATCTCCATCTTTGACTTGTAATGATGAAAAATGAAGGCTGTTGATTGAGTGGCCTGCAGATCATTAATGTGGATGGGATTATAGTCGGCCGACGGGAGAAACAATATGAAAAAGTTGACAGTCTGCATGTTGTTGGCGGAGATCACTGAGTAGTGGGGAGCTGTGTCTGACGGTAGTGGGTGGCACGATAAACCGGGCTAGAGAGTATAACATAGCAAGGAAGTCTTCAAAGAACAGGTAACTGATAATTTTATCTCTCTCAATACACTAGATATTTTATCCTCCATTATTAACCTTGTGAACATCTATACTGACTCTCACGCCTGAGCTATCCCCCGACGGTCGAAGCCGTCAAGCTTGTGTGTTGATCGTGTTTACTGTGCAGGGTCAGAACGTCTTACGTGATTGGAACGTGACAAAAGATCTTGGTGTTAACACTAGTAAATTTCAGTTACCATTAGCAAAAATACCAGGGTTGATTCACTGTGTACACACTTGCACACATTAGCAAAAATAACTAAATAGTTACTCCATAATTAAGATCAGTCTATCAATATATAAAATTACAACTCAGATGCAGTAGTAAATTAACTTATCAAATATTTAAGGAAAATTCAACAAATGAACATACAAAATCTTTTAACATCTCAAAAATTTGAGCTGCCAGTTCAAAACTACTTTTTTAACAAACCAATTCAATACCATGAATTCAACTAAATTCTAAATAGAAATTCTACCACCTAATAAACCCTAGATTTCTTAAGCTAGAAATAAAAATTACAAAATTAATTAATATCATTATGGAGCTTTACCTTCGTAGAGAGAGACAGAATGTTACCCGCGTCGAATTCGCAGGAGCCGTGTCGATTTGGCCGGAGTCGCGTCGAAATCGCTGGAACTTTACCTTTGGTTTGCTTTGGTTCGTAGTTAGAGAGAGAAAGCGGTAAAAGAATCCGAGTTGGGATGGGTTTTATTTTGTTTATATAATTGACCCATTTTGACATTCCACCCAACTCAAATGGAACCCGCATGTCTTTTTTGTTTGAGTTCGTCTTTGGTTAGAGCATTCACAACAGTTTCCCTAATAGACTCTCTATCCCCACATTTGAAGAATATATCAATATATCAGTATCCAACAGTTTTCTTATCCTTATATAATTCTCTATTTTAATCCATATATATGATTTGACTCCTCAGGGTGAGGGAATCAAAAGAGTGTTCTCTATTTATGTAAAATGACATTTCACACCCTATTTATTGCGATTTTATGTTAGTTAAATGATCTTATCTCACTTAATTACTGATTTGGGTATGCCTATCAAATTCACTCATTTTTATTTTTTAAACAGAGGATTTAGAGAAGAAAGAGAACTATAAAAAAATTTAAAAATTAGTCAAATTTTGATTTTGATCATTTTTGTAAAAAATATTACTACTAATTATAAATTTTATTATTTTATAATTAAAATAATGTTGTTTTAGTTCTTATAAACACATAATGATCGTTGCACATTTTGATTTTTAGCAATATCTATTTTTAAATTAAAATAATTGCAATTTTTAAATTCAAACAACAATTACTTTTAAATAAAAAATAGCTAGAACGTTCAAAACATGATTTGATTGTTGGAACTTTTAAATTTTAACTTTTAATTTTTAAATTTTAAATTTCAAATTTTAATATTTAAGGAATCAATATAAGGAACGTATTGGTACATAGTGAAAATTTTGAATCCCTATCCTACAAAATGACCCAATAGCACTCCAGAGTAGGGATAGAGATAAGGAAACTGTTGTGAATGCTCTTAGTAAGGTTCGGTTCGCTAGAGAGATTTATCGATTATATATATATATATATATATATAGAGAGAGAGAGAGAGAGAGAGCAAGGATCAAGAGCATTCCTCTTAAATAACATTCCTCCTTAAATAACACTCCTTTATTAAAACTACGTCGTTTTAGAATAGTCGCGGGTGGCATTTTTGTAAATAAAAGGAAAATAAGTGGGACCACTCTCTTTTAAGTCACTCCAAAACGACGTAGTTTTAATAAAAGAATGCTATTTAAGGAGGAATGTTATTTAAGAAGAATACTCTTGATCCTTGCTATATATATATATATATATATATATATGGGAAATGATACATAGCAAGTATTTACTATGGATGAAAAATGGGCAAATAGCATCATAACCCTCCATTGCAATAATCAAGGGCGGAGATTAAAAAGAAATATGCGTCGTCCGCTAGTTCAACTAGCGGACTCTGGAAAAAAAATATTCGATCGATTTTGCCCCCAAGAGTCTCCAAGTCTCATTCAGTCCATCCATCAGCTAGTTGAACTAGCGGAATAATTCTTCTTTTACAAATCGCAGCAAATAAGTTCAGATCTTGGTGAGCGAATAACATCCCAAATAACAAGTAAATTCAGATCTTGCTGACGCGAAATCGCAGCACTTGCTGACGTGAAATCATAGCATATCTTCATCCTAAATAGCATATAAGTTCAGATCTTGTTGTAATATGAATATTAAGAATATTTAGCATCCCAAATAACGAACAACTTCAGATCTATAATATGAACATTAAGCCTCCTAAATAGCGAATAACCACACATCTCGAATATTAAGCATCTCTCGAATATCCCAAATATTATGCTTCAGATTTGTAATATTATGCATCTCGAATATTAAACAAACAAAGCGTATGAGGAATTGGGGAAACTACCAAAACAAACAAAACAAATAAAGCGTACGGTTGCTATTGGGATAATCGTTGAACAGATCTGATATTTTCTTTGTTCCGCTAGTTCAACTGGCGGATGGAGGGCAAAATCGATCGAATATTTTTTTTTCCAGTGTTCGCTACTTGAACTAGCGGACGGCGCATATTGCTTTTTAATCTCCACCCTTGATTATTGCAATGGAGGGTTATGATGCTATTTGTCCATTTTTCATCCATAGAAAATACTTGTTATGGATCATTTCCCTATATATATATATATATATATATAGAAAAGATCAGGAGCAGAACTCCTAAATAACAGAACTCTTTAAATAGCAGAACTATATATAACCTTCCGTGTTTTTTATTTTAACATTCTCTCTCCTCACTCTGTTCAATCCAATTTGTAAGGCTCGACACTCGGCAAACTTCTTCTCCAAATCTTCATAAAATAAAGCCCTAAAAAAGGAAGAATCTCCACCTCAAATCTCCATCTCTCTGCTTCGAATCTCTATTTCGAACGAAGAATCTCCACTTCGAATCGGTAAGTTATTGTGAAGAACAGACTACTATAAAGTGTAAACAGAACTGAGCAAGGGCAAACTAATACAAGGAGAAATAAATGCTTTGCAAAAGTGGTAGATTTAGATGCTCTGTATAATTTAGTAGTATATTTATTTAGATGATTCTCTACTATTATTCTTTTGGGGGAATTTATTGGGTAAAATGAATTTCATACTTTTTTATATAGCAAAGATATATTTGGTATATAACAAGAGATTTTACATCAAAACAGTGAAATGTTCAGGATTTTTCCTCGATTGTGAAAGATATAAAAGAAAATTGCAATAGGAGGGGTATATCACAGGTTGAACTTTAACAAATCTTTTGGAAAGATATCTCACTGTCAAAAAATCACTATCATTGAAATAATGAGAATTCATAAAAAAAAAATCATGAAATCCTTTGGTATTCTTTTTTATGTTTCCTGGAACTTGAACAACATAATGCTTACAAATGAAACTTGATGTGAATTGAACAAAAGAAATTTAGTTTAGGAAATGCTTCATAATGCTACTGCAATACCATTCAAAAGATTTGGTATTCTTTTTTATGTTTCCTGGAACTTGAACAACATAACCATTATATAAACTCATATGAACAAACATTATTAAATGTCTTTATTTCACATTCAATATATTTGACAAGAAATTGTCACTTAAAAGAAAGCAATGAGGTAAGTTATGCTATTTTTTCCTTATGAATGATAAGCTCTGCACAGGACTTAGTAAGATATTATTTTTGTTTCTTTTATGACTGTTTTTCATTATTACTCTAATGACTAAAATTTATTATTGGAAAAATAATATCGAAGAGAATTTTTGCATATCTTAATCTTTGGTCCAACAAAAAAACAATAATAAAAAAGTAGGACTATTTTCTGGACAAAGGTATTAATAAATAAATAAAAATTACCTTCTTATTTGTTGGATATTTTCAAAATCTCTTGTTATATAATAAATATATCTTTGTAGTTTTGATGTAAATATACATCTTTGTTATTGGGTAAAATGATTCTGACTACTATTAGTCTTTTGTTGGAATTTATCTTTGTAGTTTTGATGTGGTTGGTAGTACACTAGCACTTGCTACAGGTTTATGTATCTTGTTTGAGTTCTTTCTTTTTACAGCAGATGCAGCAAGAAGGGATGGACCTTGACTTGTTTACACTGATAAGTGTTCTCCCTTGCTTCGGCGAGGCTGAAGATTTGGCACAGGGCATGGTTATTCATGGCTATGCTATCAAAAGGGGACTTGAACTCTGATGTTACTTTAGCTAATGCACTTATTAGTATGTACGTGAACTGCGGAGAACTTGATGCCGAAAAGTTAGAGACTCCTTTCCTTACAACTATTATGCTCATGTATGCAAATTTTGAAAATATAAATTCATGTCTCTTGCTGTCAAATAATTAGAGAGATTCTAGAAGGTAACATGTATGAGCTATCCATCTTTGATAGCAGAACAAGTTGTTGATAATAAATGCAAGAATGAGAAAAATGGGCATGCAACTCTGAGTAAATTGCTACATATTACACAACTATATGGCATTAAAGTGCTATGTCATTGCATTACTTCCAAAGAGATAAAGTGGGAAGAAATATTTGCAGCAATGGGAATTGTTCATACACATTAAAATTTGATCTAATATAAGAAAGTGAATTTTACAACTAATCCTTTCTTTCTTTTTTTAATTACAAATGGTCATTTTTCTAGGTGTCAACCATTCCTCAGTAAACAACATTGATTACCTTGATTCATTCCAATAGGCAGCCACTTCAAACCTTGGCGGTACAAGAGTCGCATTTAACATCACATAACTGAAACCATCATAAACAGTATAAGGTTGTACCCTACATAACATAAAATTATCACAGAAACCACCAACAACAAAGCAATATCCATATCTTCTACAGTAGTCCTTTCAAGCCAACCTCCCGATTCCTCTAAAGCCTTAATCCTCCAGACACCAGCTGTTCCATTGAATCCAAAGAAATTGAGGAAAAAGCCATTTACTTGTTGGTCACAAAGCACATCAGTCATCCAATAATATCTTCATTATCATTGCATAATAATATCTCATAAATAAAAAAACAAACACAACCATTCCAAAAATAACTTCATTATTATTGCATCCAAAAACTTCTAAAAATCAGTCATCCGAAATATAAGTACACAAACTGTCTTAAATGACTTTAATATGAACTACCAAACTACATAAAAGTGTTTGAAACACTAAACAAATACATAATCAGTTTACCACTCATTAACAGTCACACATTCTTCTTAAGTTATATTCCCTAAACAGTATGTATTATCTGTCACAATCTTCTTCAGTTGTACATGATCAAAACGAGTAGGCATCAAATCCAAAGTCATCCCCCATTAACATTGTTCCATCTTGCTCCTGCATCACATTTACGAATTATATATATAAGTCTAGAAACATACAAAAAATATAATAGGAAAAGAGACGATACAAAACAGGGAATAAAATACTTACATTTCTTTTTCCAAATCCATTTCTACATTATATATCCCCGCAACTCCCTATTTCATGGTCCATGTCATCCATTATATTTACACCTGGACAAACATAAAACTTGACATAATCAGGATAATTTACAAATTATAACTTTGAAATTAGGTTGGAATGAGTACTTCAAAAATTCAATATAGCATCATAAGACATTTTCACACCAACAAGTTACTAGACTAAGAAAATAGAGATGAAAAGGGTTGTGGGATTCTCAATTGTAAAACTATCAGAAATTGACAAACTCTCTCTGACACATGCACATTCGCACACACAAACACATGGATATGCATCAAAGGAAAGATCTACTTTAAATCTGCACATGAGTTCATTAATTTGATAATGATCATATTTTCAAGAGTCTAGAACATAACTTGTTTAATGGAAGTGTTCCAGCTGAACTTGGAAAACTAGTCAATTTGGAAAATCTGTAAGGCCTTCTCTTGTACCTCATTTACCAGTAATATTTATGTATACATAATACAATGAGTTCATACCACGTACCAATGGCCATTTGCCATATGATATTTGAATTTTCCTTTGCTAATAATATATTTTTCTATAATATTTAAGATTATTACTCATTTTTGCCAATACAGTAGGCTAAACAGCAACAATTTTAGTGAGAAACTACCTAATTTTCAAAATTGGAAACAACTTCAAAAGTTGTAAGTTTTTTTAAAATTATTCAGTTTTTTTAAGTTGTAAAACACCTTCTTAATTCTCTTTAAGTAGCATTAGCATTATGAAGCATTTCAGTAGCATCAGAAATTGCAGTAGCATTTTTTTTACAAATATCTTTTGAATGGTATTGTAGTAGCATTATGAAGCATTTCCTAAACTAAATTTCTTTTGTTCAATTCTCATCAAGTTGCATTTGTAAGCATTATGTTGTTCAAGTTCCAGGAAACATATAAAAGAATACCAAAGGATTTCATAATTTTTTTTTTGAATTCTCATTATTTCAATGATAGTGATTTTTTGACAGTGAGATATCTTTCCAAAAGATTTGTTAAAGTTCAACATGTGATATACCCCTCCTATTGCAATTTTTTTTTATATGCACAATCGAGGAAAAATCCTGAACATTTCACTGTTTTGATGTAAAATCTTTTGTTATATACCAAATATATCTTTGTTATATAAAAAAGTATGAAATTCATTTTACCCAATAAATTCCCCCAAAAGACTAATAGTAGAGAATCATCTAAATAAATATACTACTAAATTATACAGAGCATATAAATTATACAGAGCATCTAAATTTACCACTTTTACAAAGCATTTATTTCTCCTTGTATTAGTTTGCCCTTGCTCAGTTCTGTTTACACTTTATAGTAGTCTGTTCTTCGCAATAACAATACTTCGTGTTTTAAAAACAAATTTTAGGAACAAACCCATGGGCAACACACATAGAGATCTATACTTCTATACTTCGCAATAATAATAATTTGGGTTTTTAGTTCTAGGGCTTCTGGATTAGAAGTGGAGATTCTTCGTTGAAATGGAGATTAAAGCGAGAGATGGAGATTCGAGGTGGAGATTCTTTTCTTTTTAGGGCTTTGTTTTATGAAGATTTGGAGAAGAAGTCTCATGAGTGTTGAGCCTTACAAATTGGATTGAGCAGTGAGGAGAGAGAATGTTAAAATAAAAAACATGGAAGGTTATATAGTTCTCTTTATTTAAAGAGTTACATTATTTAGGAGTTTTGCTCTCGATCTTTTTCATATATATATATATATATATATATATATATATATATATATATATATATATAAAGGTCAAATCGGTCGGTTTTAATAGGAAGGAGGAAAGAGTAATTTAGGCAAGTGAATATGTAAGACTCCAACTTTTTATGAATAAAATTTTAATTTTTTTCAAATATTATTTTGAATAATAAGGTGTGATTTGATATAATGTTATAGTTATGGGTGGTTTGTGCAAATTTTGCAAATAAGCAAGTTGTCATAAAATATTCGTTTGGTCGGGAAATATTCGTACGACGACACAATCATTGGTGGACCCCACAACGGAATTAATGTCGGATTTAGAAAGCGATAGAAATAAATTTTTTATAAAAATAACGGTAAAACTTTTACCGTTAACCGTTGAATACCCGGTGATAAAAGTACAGTAATACGCGTGGTTGCATAGTAGCACACGGTATTGTACAATATCTCTAATTATTGATGCTTACTTAAGAAGTCACTCACTTTTATTCAATTATTGACACAGTAGTTGTTACATAATATCTCATATTATTAATTTAATTATTGTCACAGTATCATCTGCACAATATTTTATATTATTAAATCAATAATTGAGATGACACAGTTATTCATATTATTATTGTGACGCCCCCAAAATAGGTATACATCACCCATTCTGAGTTGTCAAATACATGGTACAGATTTAACTACAACTTTATTATTACAACATATAAACTGTGAGTTTAAATACAGATATTGTCATCTACACAATATCCACATACAAATAAATTCTCATCATAATTATTGATACATTATTTTACAAAAATTGTGAGGACTACTAAACAACTCTCTCTAGAACCATCACTACATCCCAGGCTAAAGATACGCATTACATTATCTCCTCCTGAGAAGAAAAATGGAACAAAAAGGAAAATGGTGAGCTCAACTAGCCCAGTAAAGAATATTATGACTAAGATAATATACAACAAATTATCGTTAGTCTTCAACAGGGAAAAATCTAATAGAATACAATAGACAATAAGTTTTAAATCAATATTCGCAATGAAATAATAATTTATTAGAAGAGTTAAGTAGAGAATGCAAACTACTATCTTTACATGTATGAATTTAAAAGTTCATAAATCTATCTTTTATCCTGTAACATCAATCAATATATATCCGAAATCAAGTATTCATCTTTGCCTTTATAGGCCAAAGATATTCATCGATTGGTCATGTTCATCTAAACACTTGTTCATCTTTGCCACTGGGCCAAAGATATTCATCGAAATCATTCATCTTTTACCTTTCTGGCCAAAGATATTCAATAATATCATCTTTTAAGACCGAGGATGATGAAAATATTTTTAAAAAGCGAATCCGGTGAAACAAAATAACAAGGATTAAGGATTAAGGATTCGTACTTTGTTTTATCCACGTCAAAAAAATACCTCAAAAATAATCATAGTGGTGTAAAATTCAAGAATGATCAAAACATGGATACAATCAAAGCTAGTATCCGAATAGATATTTTAGACGAAAAGAAAATTTTTCATTTTTCGATGAATAGTCTTAAATGATTCGTGGATAAGTACCAAGTATACATGAATAGTAACCCAAACACTAAAAGTTCTAAATTTGATTAAAAGTTCAGGTTTAATACTTGGCATAATGATATTAGAATAAATAATATCATTTTAAAAAATAATATCCTTTACCTCGGAAAGACGAGTACTTCTAGCTGGAATCTTTGGATATAGGCTATAACTTGAACAAATCAGTATAGCAATACTCAAAATATACTCAAAATACTCACAAGAATACGCTTCGATAATATAGAGAGAAAACTTGATTTACGGTGTGATTTTCAATTCTAACCTAAACACCTATTTATAGGAAAATGCTTAGAACACCAAAGCGAAAATTTATTATAATATTAATATATTTAATAATCTTACGCCCACTTTGACAATTGATCTCGGATCATTAAACACATCTGAGGCATCCACACAACAAAAAAAAACGTTTTTATTAATATAAATATTTAAAACTTCCAAAAATCAATTATTTTGAACTTGAACTTCAATAATTCATAATAAATAGCCCTTTTGTCGGAAAATTCAAAACTCATGATTTTTATAGAAAATTCAATTCTCTACAACTTTGCGAGAAGAAAGTTTTCCAAATTCCAAACAAAATTGAATGAAATCCATAAGCGGACGATTTTACAAGCTATAATCAAATTTCGATCGATAAATGGGGTCCATTGAGCATGTTTAACATGTTTTAAACATTTATTACAACAAAATACTCTTCCTCCTCGTATACTCATATATCCCACATTCGTTGTAAAAATATCACCATTATTATATTATTAAAATATAATAATATATTTAAATGAATTATTTTATCGAGAAAAAGATAAAATTTCAATTTTCAACAATTGTCATATTAAAATTTTCTCCATCTATATCCACATAAAATTAATATTTTTCTCATCATATGAATCAATAATTAATTATTCACAAATAATAAAATGAGAATCACAATATTGACAACGAGACGGTTCGGAAAGAGAGGGGCTTTCAATAAAAATTTCTCCTTCTTGGGCGTATGATTAGGTGACCAAACCTCTCCTTGACAGAACTTTCAAGACATTGCCAATAATGTTATCTAATAATATTATTCAGATAATATGAATTATTGCTTCCGATAATGAAAAATCTTGTGTAATGACAATTATTGAAACAACAATGCAATATAAAATATCAACGCAACAATTATTAAATCAATAAAATAAAATTTGAACAATAATTCATCGTAACCATTATTGAGTAGTGCCTTCTTACGTAAGAATCAATAATTGGTGCAATATCGTAAATATCTTCTTGTGTTTTAACCATAGAGTATTTTAACAAAGATTATACTTAATAACTAACTCTCGTAGTTATTTTTAAACAACTTATATTTGTCGTTTTCTTCATTCAATCGCTTTTAGTTATGGGGCCCACAAAAGGCGCACTTGTAAATCGAATATTCCAAAGCAACAAGAATATTTCACGATGAAACGAATATTCCCACGACAACAATGAATATTTTATAACCACTTGCTTATTTTGAAATATTTGCGTATTTTACCCATAACTATCCACATTAATCACATCAACCCTTACTATTTCAAAATAATAATTAGAGGAAATTAAATTTCATTTATTAATTATTTGGGGTCTTCTGACCTCCTCTCCTTATGAAATTTGGTCCTCGAAATTGACATACGTACCTGGTGTTTGGAAAAGGTGAGGATACCTCGCTTTCATTTCCGTTTCCAATTCCCAGGTCATTTCTTCTATAGCATGGTTCCTCCACAAAACTTTAACTTGTGGTATGACCTTCGTGCGTGGGACATGCTCCTTCTATCCAAGATCTTGGTGGTACCTCCTCATACGTTAAGTCTTGACTATCTCAAATGCAGTTCTAACTCAATAACGTGGTTCGGGTCTTTCACATGTTTACGAAATACGGATATATGAAACACATTATGAACACGAGACATACTTGGAGGTAATGTAGCGAGTCTATAAGCTACATTTCCTACTCGGTCGAGAATTTAAAATGGACCGATAAATCATGGATTGAGCTTTCTCTCTTCCCAAATCTTGTAACTCCCTTCCATGGGGCAACACGCAACAATACATGATCCCCGATACTAAATTCTATGTCCTTTCGATGAAGATCCGCATAACTCTTTTTGTCGATCTTGTGTCGTTTTGTATACGTTGTCGAATTATTTGGATCTTTTTCGTAGTCATACGTACCAACTCGGGTCCCAACAATGTTGCTTCACCCACCTCGTCCCAACATACTTGAGAGCGACACTTTCGTCCATACAATGCTTCAAATGGGGCCACACCTATACTTGCCTGATAACTGTTGTTGTAGGAGAATTCCACCAATGGTAAATACTTATCCCAACTGTCCTTGAAGTCTAGGACACAGAGTCTTAATAGATCTTCAAGAGTTTGAATAGTCCTCTCTGATTGTCCGTCCGTTTGAGGATGGTATGCCGAACTGAATCGTAAATCTGTACCCATAGCTTTTTGCAAGCTAACCCAAAATCTTGAAGTGAATCTTGGGTCACGATCTGAAACTATGGATACTGGCATGCCATTCAATCTTACAATCTCATTTACGTACATTTGAGCAAGACGTTCAAGGGAATAAGTCTCCCGTATCGGCAAGAAATGAGCAGACTTGGTTAATCTATCAACAATAACCCAAATAGCATTGATGCCTTGAGAAACCGTAGAAAGACCCGTAACGAAATCCATGGTAATGTGTTCTCACTTCCATTTCGGAATCTCAAGTGGTTGCAATGGACCCTTTGGCACTTGATGCTCCGCCTTTACACGTTGACAAGTTAAACACGTTGAGATAAACTTTGCAATCTCTCTCTTCATATTGTTCCACCAAAATGTATGTCGAAGATCACGATACATTTTGGTACTTCCAGGATGGATTGCAAATGGTGTATTGTGTGCCTCCATCATAATCTTGTACTTCAAATCAGAGTTGTTAGGAACACAAAGTCTAGAGTGGACTTGAAGTATTCCTTCTTCATCAATTCTCGCTTCCGAAATAGCTCCTTCTTGTACTTTCTTCTTCATACGCATCTACCTCCGGTGGCTTGAGTAACCTTAACTTTTTCTATTAAAGTTGGCTCTGTCGTATACTTGACATCATCGCACTCATTTCGCATATGATCTTTCTACTCAACGCGTCAAATTACCACGTTAAACTTTTCGGGATGGTATTGAATAGTGTGGTCGTAGTCTTTCAATAGCTCGAGCCAACGTCATTTGCCGCATGTTGAGTTCTTTTGAGTGAAGAAATATTTAAGGCTTTTATGGTGCGAATATATCTCTACTTTCTCCCCATATAGATAGTGCCTCCGGATCTTTAAGCGCGAAAATGGCTGGCCGACTCTCTAGATCATGAGTAGGATAATTCCTCTCATATTCTTTAAGTTGTCATGAGGCATAGGCTATGACTTTCCCCGTTGCATGAGAACATATCCTAACCCTTTGCACGAAGCATCAACGTAGATAACAAATCCATCTGCATGCGGATGGTATTGTTAGAAACAGTCTTAAATGAGTCTCTCTTAAGCTCTTGGAAACTCTTCTCGCATTCCTCACTCCATAAGAATTTTGTATCCTTAGGAGTTATTTGGGTTAATGGAGTAGCGATTCGAGAAAACCCTTCCACGAATCTCCGATAATAACCAAATTAAGCCCAAAAGCTACGTACTTGATCCAAGACTTGGTTGCTCTAACTTTGTATTGCTTCAATCTTGGCGGATCAGCAGATACTCCATGTTTGACACCACGTGCCCAAGGAATGCTACTTCCTCAAGCCGAACTCGCATTTCTTCAATTTGGCATATAGTTTGTTTTCACGAAGCCTTTGGAGTACCGACTTCAAATAATAGTGCTCATGATCTTTACGACTTTTGGAATATATGAGGATGTCATTAATAAAGATGACAACGAATGATACAAATATTCCTTGAATACTCGGTTCATCATATCCATGAAAGCCATGAGAGCATTAGTCAATCAAAAGACATGACTAGAATTCATAATGCATGTACCAGGAGTTCTAAAAGGCGGTCTTTGGAATATCCTCGATTCTAATCTTGGTGATGATATCGTAAGCGAAGATCGATTTTTGAAAAGAATTGTGCTCCTTGCGGTAATGGTCAAAACAGGTCATCAATACGAGGTAGAGGATACCTATTCTTGATGGTGACATGGTTCAATTCCCGATAGTCAATACAAAGTCGCATACTCTCCGTCTTTCTTCTTTACGAATAAAATAGAGCACCCCGAGGAGATGTACTGGGGACGAATGAAAACCGATGTCCAACAATTCTTGTAGTTGGACCTTTAACTCCTGAAGTTCAATAGGAGTCATTCGATATGGGGTTTTAGAAATGGGCTTTGTGCGAGTTCAAGGTCGATAAAGAATTCAACTTCACATTCCGGGGGGTAGATCGGGAAGTTCTTCAGGAAATAAGTCAGGAAAGTCAATAACAACAGGAATATTATCCAAATTTGACGTGTCTTTATTCAAATCCATAACATGGGCTAAGAAAGCTTGACATCCGTTTTTCAATAAGCGAATAGCTTTATGATTAGATATAGCGATGATTGATTTTAATGGTTTAGTTGCTTTGAATTGAACAGCGAGTTGTTTAGGAATATGAAAACTAACAACCTTACGAAAACAATCAATTTTGGTGTTGTTCACAGAGTAACATTGTCACCACTGACGCACGTTCTCCTCGTTGGTGAGAAATCTGAGATGTCTCCACTTCGGTCTCATTTCCTTTGTTAATATTCTCGATTCGACATTCTCAAATCTTGTCATAAAACAAGGGTTAATTAAGCAAATCAATATATCACATAATATCCCTATATCTTGACCAACTAATAAATAAGCTTAGGTAGGACACACTAGCGAAGGATTTACTCGTCTCTCCCTCCTAGTTCTATTCCCGATCTCTCATGGAGATCATATCCTAAGCTACGATACCAACTGTGGCGCCCCAAAATAGGTATACATCACCCATTACGAGGTTGTCAAATACATGGTACAGATTTAACTACAACTTTATTATTACAACATATAAACTGTGAGTTTAAATACAGATATTGTCATCTAGATAATATCCACATACAAATAAATTCTCATCATAATTATTGATACATTATTTTACAAAATGGTGAGGACTACTAAACAACTCTCTCTAGAACCATCACTACATCCCCTGACTCGTACTCGCTACATTATCTCCTCCTGAGAAGAAAAATGGAACAAAAAGGAAAAAGGTGAGCTCAACTAGCCCAGTAAAGAATATTATAACTAAGATAATATATAACAAATTATCGTTAGTCTTCAACAGGGAAAAATCTAATAGAATACAATAGACAACAAGTTTTAAATCAATATTCGCAGCGGAAATAATAATTTATTAGAAGAGTTAAGTAGAGAATGCAAACTACTATCTTCTATGTATGAATTTAAAAGTTCATCGTCTATCTTTTATCCCTGTAACATCAATCAATATATATCTAAAATCAAGTATTCATCTTTGCACTACAGGCCAAAGATATTCATCAGTTGGTCATGTTCATCTAAACACTTGTTCATCTTTGCACTACGGGCCAAAGATATTCATCAGAGTGATGAGTGTGCCTTACCTCTACTGTACCTTCCCAGTTGATTCGTAGAGTTGGTCTTGCTTGACTCTACGATTCTTCGAGGTTGGTGAGTAGAGGTTTGGTTACTCTTCTCCTTTATGAAGCCCAGGCCAACTGTGAGGATTTCACAAAGGCAATGCCTCTATCAAAACTTGAGGCATTACTAGTACTAGTTTCCACTGTCTTTTCCACACAAGGCTCTGAGATGAATTCCCCAAAGCTAGAGCACATTACGTCGAAAGTGCTTCTCCGACTAGAGAAGCGAGGCGATCCATGGACGATGAGGATTTGTTCCATGCAGAGATAGTCTTCTCTAGGTCCTCAACTTTTGAGGTTAGAATAGACTCACTTTGTGCATTGAGTGTGTTTGTCTGTTTTAAGGTCTCATTCTCAGCCTCAATCTTGGAAAGAAGATTAGTACTTAGAAGGGCTGTTTCAAGCTCTTCTTGAACTTTCTTCTTTTTCTCTTGAAGAAGTGAATGATCTTTAGACAAGACTCTGAACAACTTCATGTATTGATGTAGATCAGTAGTTATGTCATGCGATGCAGGTTCTTAAGTCATTCATGTCTACACATCGGTGAGTTAAAATCAAATACCTCGTCGAGACTTACATCATGTATGTTGAGGCTTTGTTTATCCTTTGCATGTTTGACCATTAAAGCAGATTGGCCATATGTGGTTCTTCCTCATCTCCTCGAGTCGACATTTGAGTCATTATCTGAGTCACTCCACGATCCTCCAGCTACCAGGCCTTTGCCTCTTTTCTGAGGCCTCTTGTTTCCTTTGTATTCCTTCTTTGCATGTGTTTTCTTCTTTAGTTCTTCTTTGATAGGTTTGTTGCAGTTGGCGATGAAGTGGCCAGGCTTTTTGCAGTTGTAGCATAGGTCATTCATTTGCTCTTGAATGCTGTAATTGTTGACCTTCTTTGGCTTGCTGATTCTGCCTTGTCGCATGAACCTTCTTAGTCTCTTTACCAGCATAGCAAAGTCATCATCATCGTCTTCATCATCATCAGAGTCAATCTCAGTGTTGACCTTTGATTCACTTTCAGTTTCCTTGAGAGCAACACCCTTATCCTTCCTTCTTCCTTCTGATAAGGTTTCATCACGTTGGGTCAGCTCCAGTTCGTATGTCAGGAGATTTTCATATAGTTGTTGAACTATCATTTCGTTGAGATTCTTTAACTCTCTTATTGCAGTGGTCTTGGCATCCCACCTGCTTGGTAAGGCTCTCATGAATTTTATGGTCAGATCTTTGTTAGGATAGACCTTTCCATATGCTCGTAGAGAGTTGAAAGCGAACATTGAATCTTTCATAGGTGGCGATTACATTTCTCCTTGCATACGAAGCGAACATTTAAATCTTCTTTGTGTTAGAAGAGATTATTTGTTCTCTCTAACTTCTTCAGTTCCTTTGTGCATGATCAGTAGAGCTTCCCAAACTTCCTTAGCTGTTTTTTTGTTTACAACATTTTCAAACAGATCATCCTCTAAGGATTGGAACAGGATGTTCTTAGCCTTCTTATCAAGTTAGATGACTCTTTTCTCGTTGTCATCCACTCTTCTTCAACTTTGATCATGTCTACGGTTTGGATAAATGGAATTGGTTGGTGCAAGCTTGGTTGGAATATAGGGCCCATTTTGAACGGTCTTAAATAGATCGCCAATGAATATTTTATGGGGCCCACAAGCTTGGTTGCATATTCAATCGCTTTCCGTTATAGGGCCCACAAAGGCTCATGGCCGTAAATACGAATATTCCCCACAATGACAAGAATATTCCACGACCAAACGAATATTCCCCGACAACAATGAATATTTTATAACCACTTGCTTATTTTGAAATATTTGCGTATTTTACTCATAACTATCCACATTAATCACATCAACCCTTACTATTTCAAAATAATAATTAGAGGAAATTAAATTTTATTTATTAATTATTTGGGGTCTTACAATTATTTACATTATTGATAATGTCTATAAAGTTCTGTCGAGGAAAAGGTCAGGTTATCTAATTACGCGCCAATAAGGAGAAGTTCTTATCGGAAATCTGTGACGCCTCCAAAACAGGTATACATCACCCATCTTGGGTCGCCAAATACATGGTACAAAATTCAAATACAACTTAATTATACAACAGTCGTGTAAAATACGACAAAATATAATCTAAGAGTTTTTAATAAGAATATTGTCATCTAAACAATATACAAACTCAATGGAGTCCTCATTAAATTTATTGTCACTTATTTAACGAGAATAGTGAGGACTACTAATGCTATCATCACGGACCGTCACTCTAGTTCCCCGAACTAGTCTCGGCTTACGTTCTCATTTTACGAAGAGAACAGTGAAAAAAAGGGTGAACTCAACTAGCCCAGTAAGAAATATCATGACTAAGATAATGCAGAATAATTTATCGTTAGCCTTCAACAGTGTTAAACTGATTAAATATAACAAACATCAAGTTTAATTGCGTGAAACAAGCAATCCATTAGAAGAGTCAAGTAGAGAATAAAATCTACTATCTTCATGATTTAAAAGGTTTTCATCACTTTTATCATTTGAGACTCGAATTTAATAAATAAACCACATCATCCCAGCACTACTGACCGAGGATATTCATTAGTATCACGACCACAAATTATCCATGCACTACGGGCAAGGATATTCGTGTATTCATGAATGGTCATGATCATGCCAACAATTTGTCCATCAATGCACTACGGGCCGATAAGGACTTTACCACATCATTTGTAACATTACGGCCATGATTATACCGAATAATCTCTCGAGTCATAATCATACCAAGTCCATCTATACACTACTGAGCCATGAGATGACTTTCAACATAATATAAACATGAGGATGATGACAATGATATAAGAATTCAATAAAACAAGTTCAAGAAGTAATTTATCCAGAAACCGATAACGTCCAAATTGTCAACATGATACTGCTTTGTGGAGTAAAATTCAAGAATGCTCGGAAGAATATTTCCATAAAAAGGCACTGGATGAAGCGCAAATATTAAGGATATTCCACTAATTTCATGGAGTATAAAAGCCAAAACTTTAACCAACTGAGTATAATAAAGAATGGAATAACAAAAGAATTCACCAGGCATGCGATAGATCGCATGAGGCTAAGTTATTCAGCGAGAATAATAAATAATGGAACCGGTCATGCGTAAGCCTTACATACATGATATTCCAACTGAATAATAAAGAATGGAATAAAAGAAGAATTCACCATGCCTGCGATAGGCCTTGCAGAACGAGTTATTCCAACAGAATAATAAATAATGGAACGTTAAATGCGTAATACGCATGACGGGATGTTCCAACAGAATAATAAAGAGTGGAATAACAGAAGAATTTCACCATATATGCGGTACTTCGCATAGACAGGTTATTCCAACAGAATAATAAATAACGGAACCAGGTTATGCGTAATTCGCATAGACATGATGTTCCAACAGAGTAATAAAGGATGGAATAACAATAGCTCTCTTCAAGAACACGAAAGAAATAATACCCCTTACCTTAGAAAAACTGGATACTGGAATAGTGAGGTAGCAGACTTCTCTTCTTCTTTCTCTCTATAATTTCTCTCTATAATAATTGCTCTAAAGCTTTTGTAAATTCGTGAGAAATGAAGGAAGAATGAGCTTCTATTTATAGGAAAATATAGTTTCGATAATTGCACGTTTTGGGGCTCAAAATATTACAGTATAATACGTTCCTCTTTTTCTTTAATTTTAATTTAGTCCTGCAAGTATTAACAATCTTGCACCAACTCCCCTAATAGTACAAGAATGTGATTCAATAGTACACACATGTGAATAAATAGTTATATAAGCATGTGAATTAGTAGCAATTAATTGCTCATTTATCCGATAAATTACCCGATTTATCAATATAACCCACAGCCATCAATTATCATCGGAATAGATGTTGATTTCCACTAACACTAAAATCCCAACACAATGGAACTATCAAATTCATCTTTAATCAACAAAACTTATTCATCATTAATATTATAACTCACAATATTTAAAAACCAGGTCGTTCCCAGGAAAGAGGGGGCTTTCCGATAAAGATTTATCCTTATTGGCACGCAATTAGGTGACCAAACCTCTCTTTGACAGAACTTCTAGACATTGTCAATATTACAAATAATAATATGAATAGCTTTGTTGTCACAATTATTGATTTAATAATAATAAAAAATATAATGCAGATGATACTGTGACAATAATTGAATCAATAATATGAGAGATATGATGCAGCAATTACTGTAGCAATAATTGAGTATAATTGAGTGACTTCTCACGTAAGCATCAATAATCAATACTGGTGTGCTTCTTATGCAACCACGCGTATTCATCGTATTTTTACTAAGGGTAGTTCAAGCGGTTTTAACGGTAACACTGGCCAAGTTATTTTTATAAAAAGATAATTACATAGTTTTTCTAACTACGACAATACTTAGTTATGGGGTCCATTAATAATTGTCTTGCCGTCGCATGAATATTTCCTATTAAAAGCGAATATTCCCAGAGCCAATCAAATATTATATAACCACTTGCTTACTTTGCAAAATTTGTAAATATTAACCACAACTATAACATTATATCAAATCCACACCATAATATTCAAAAATATATTTCAAGAAAATTATTCTTTATTCATAAAAGTTGGGGTCTTACAAAAGTCCTCTATTTTCTGGAAATGATCTGGCTGTTAATATTGGGAGTTATAATATTAATGATGAATAATTGTTGAAAGATTAAAAATGTGTTTATTGAATATAAGTGATTTGTGATAAATATTTATTCAATTTTTGACATAAATAAAGGGGTTTATCATGAAGTATTTATTATAAATTTGACTTATTACATGGACCCCCACTTAATCATTTTTTAAAATCGTCGGTAGAAAGTTATCTCAATTTTATTTTATTATTATTATAATAATAATAAAATAGAAAACTTTTTATATAAAATAGAATACTTTTTATATTATATATAAAGTTATTCGTTTTATTAGATTATAAATAAAATGTATTATATTTTATATAAAGTTTTTATTTTATTAGAATATTTTTTTGCATAGTGCTGCATAGTAAAATAAAAAAAATTCGCCGAATTTCTGCACCCGTGAATCCTACTGTGCATCCGTGATTTTCTTAAATAGTTCTCTGCCATTCTCCAATAAATAGGATACTTAGTTAAGAAATGAAAATCACACCAGAATCAGAGAATTCTTCTTCTATAATATTGTGCATATTTCTTTCTAGTATAAGGATACTTTGAATGTAGCAAATAGTACAAGTTTTCTTCAAGAATATCTACACTATACCAGTCAGAATTACTCTCCTTTTAAGGTAAGAGATATTATTTTCGTTCAATATTCGTAAGAAATATTATTTTCTTCCGTACTCTATAGTATGTATTATTTCGTTTCATATTCCTAAATCTACACTTATTTTGATAAGTATTGCTTCTATACTCCTTGAAATTAGTAGAATATCCTTGAATTTTGCGATTCATCTAGTATCATTTCACTGAAATATTTTTCTGAACTTTCTTGTTAAATTTTAATCTTTTCATGTCGGGTTATTATTCACGGGGTACTATTCACTCGGATACTATTCACTCGGGTACTATTCATGGATACGATACTATTCATATGTACGATACTATTCATGAGTACTATTCACAACAGAATTTAATTTTTTTTCTGTCTAAATTATTTTTGATACATGAATATCATTCTTGAATTTTACTCCATAAATTAGTTATCATGTTGACAATTTGGACATTCTTAAACTCTGGATAAATTAAATTATAAATCTTTAATATTTATCCTTGATATCACTTGATTAATTTCTTATATCATTGTCATCATCCTCATGCTTATAGTATGATGAAAGTCATCTTTGGCCCGTAATGTATAGATGGACAGTTGTTTGGCATGATCATAACCACTGGTGATACTAACAAATATCATTGGCCCGTAGTAGATGGATAATTCGGTGATGTGGATTATTTATTGAGTTATGTTACAGAGATAAAATATTGATAATAAACTTTTAAATCATAGAAGATAGTAGACATCATTCTCTACTTAACTCTTCTAATGGATTGTTTATTCCGTTGCAGTTAAACTTGTTGTCTATTATATTCTATCAGTTTTTACACTATTAAAGACTAAGGATAATTTATTATACATTATCTTAGTCATAATATTCTTTACTGGGCTAGTTGAGCCCACCATTTTTTTTCATTGTTCTCTTCAGAAATTGAGAATATAGCTGAGACTAGTCAGGGAATGGAGTGATGGTCCAAGATGGTGGCTATAGTAGTCCTCAATATTCTATAAAATAGTGTGATAATAATTGTAATGAGGACTTTAATTGAATTTGGATATTGTCTACGAGACGATATTTATATTGAAATTCACAGTCTATATTTTGTCGTATTCTGCACGATAGTTAATAATTGTGTAAATAAAGTGTGTATTTGAATTCTGTGTCATGTATTTGACGACTCAGAATGGGTTGTATGGACCTATTTTGGGGACGTCACATAATATATTAGAGCTAAGCTAAGGGTGTTCGGGAATGACTTATAAGTTGGTTTGGGAAATGACTTATAAGTTGGTTAAACCAACTTATAAGTCATTTGCTATTATTTGAGTGTTCGAAAATGACTTAGTTTTCTACTTATAAGTTGAATTTTAAGTCAAAAAAATTTATTAAGTATTTGTAACTTATTTTAAATTGACTTATAAGTCATTTTAAAATAAGTTAGTTTGACCAAATGTTATGTCTATTTTTCTTTTTTTCTATTTTGCCCCTCTTTTTATTAATGTCCTTTTTAGTAATATTTATATTATTTTAACTTATAAGTCATTATAAGTCGAACACCTTCATAACATGTTTTAACTTAATTTCTGACTTATAAATCAAATTAATGTTGAACGCTTTTATTTATAAGTCATAATTTATAAATCAACTTATATTTTAATGTATAAGTCATTTAAAATAAATAGTTCCGAAACAGTGCCCTAAGTATGTGTCTTGTTTAAAAGAGTTTTGTTAGTCACAAGTTCGTTCATACGAGTAGCTTAAATTTAAAATTTTGATTAATTTGATGGTGACTCGGTTATCTTTAATGCATCAACATGGGACTTGGGGTGCGTGTAAAAATTGGCTGAGATAAAGAAGTTAGCTACAAAATTTAATTTCTAGAGTTCAAGTCCAATGTTTTGGGACCTGAGTTTTATGCAAAAATTGACAATACTTTGGCAATTCAATTCTAACACGAGTAATTCCTCCATGTCAATCCAAACTGTGTAGGAGCTTTCGAGGCTCAGGCTACCCTCATATTTTGAATTATATATAGTAAATTGATTTATAATATGTATTTGTTATGAATTTTTATAGAGTATACATTATTTATATCATTGAAAATAAGAAAAAATAACTATGATTAAATATTAAAAATTAATGTTCGCTACTAATAGTAGCAAAAAAAAAAAAAAACTTAGTGTCCGCTATTATTAATAGCGACAATTAATCAAAATAAGAGTTTGACTTGTTAACAAGTGTTTGTGATTTATTAACCAAGGTGGTTTATAAACCAGGCTTTAAGGTTTATTAATCAGGGTTTATTAAAATTGAGAAAGTACAAGTTGCGGATACATAATTGTAAATCCTAAACCCTGGTTAATAAACTCTACCATGATTTAGGGTTTATTATCAGGATTTAGAGTCTATTAAAGTTGAGAAAATACAAGTTGTGGATATATACATAATTGTAAACTGTAAACCTTGGTCTAAACCCTGATTAATAAAACCAAAACATTTGTTAGTAAAACTAAACCTATTCTGATAAGCGTCTATTACTATTAGCAGCAGACGCAAAATATTTTTTTACCGTCCGATATTAATAGTAGCAACGCAAAAAAAAATTTACCGTCTGATACGCAAAATATTCAGTAAATTACATAATGTTCGGGCTACCCCGAATAAGTATTCCTATCTTCGTCCCTGTCAGAATCATCATATAGATCACTTGCAATTAAATCAATGATATTGCTCCATATATATCACATTTCTGCCCTAATGTGCTGTTTTCATATGTTCAGATGGTCCTCCCCAAGGTGGTAGCAGTTGGAATTCTTGTTTGTTCGTTTGTTATTATTTATTTTTGATTTAATTAATTACCGTGTCTGTATGCAAGTGTTTGCTTATGTTGGCAATTTGTCCTGATTATATTTGGTACAGCCCCATATGAATTTTCTGATTTTGGAGACCTGTTAATGCAATTTCTAACAATATGTTGGATTAAATTTGTTTTAGGAGTGAAAGGAATAAAAAGGAAGAGAAATAATCTCCACAATTTTTGTTTGTTAATTTTTGCCTCACAATTTCTAACAATATGTTTGGATTAAATTTATGTTGCCTCACAATTTTTGTTTGTTAATTTGAAGTTTTGGTTCATTCAATTCAAGTGAGATAAAAATAATATTTTTTTCGTTACTAAAAAGATAAGCAAAGTATAATTTGTACACATATTAAAAAGTAAAAGTAGAAGAAAGAGTAAAAAAATTCTAAATTTTTTCTTAGTGTACTCATAAGATTATATAAAGTGATGAATACTTTTATTTTTTTATATTAATGAACCCTACTAAATGACTTAGTTACCCTTCACTCTACGTACTTCATCTAAATCATTTTAAAGACAAAAATATTTATACCTTTAGTCATTTTTTTGGGGACAACGGGAGTATGCAGGATGATCGTCACTTAGAGAAGAAGGGTATAAGATATCATGACGATTGATTTTAGTGCACGTGGTAGATTGAAAGTAGTATGCACACAAGTCAATCATGTTTGATGATAAAACATATACTTTGTAACAATCTTATTCATTTATTAATAAAAGAATTATTTAATTAAAGGTTTTTAATTTATCTACATGATGTTGTTTTATAATATATGATGTGACACCCCCAAAATAGGTATACAACACCCATTCTGAGTCGCCAAATACATGGTACAGAAACAACTACAACTTTATTAATACAACATAAAAACTGTGAGTTTAAATACAAATATTGTCATCTAGACAATATCCACACTCAAATAAGTCCTCATTCCAATTATTGATACATTATTTTATAAAAATGGTGAGGACTACTAAAATAACTTCTAGAACCATCATTCCATACCCCGACTAGTACTTCATTTACATTCTCACCTCCCGAGAAAAAAATGGAACAAAAAGGAAAAGGGTGAGCTCAACTAGCCCGATAAAGAATATTATGACTATTTATAATGTCTGAACAAATTATCGTTAGTCTTGACAGGAAAAATTTAATAGAATACTGATAGACAACAAGTTTTAGATCAACAACTGCGGTGAAACAATAATTCATTAGAAAGAGTTAAGTAGAGAATGAAATCTACTATCATCTGTGAATTTAAAAGTCCATCATCGATATTTTATCCCTGTAACATCAATCAATATACATCATAAATCAAAAATTCATCTTTGCACTACAGGCCAAAGATATTCACTAGTTGGTTATGTTCATCTTTGCACTACGGGCCAAAGATATTTAGTTATATCATCATTTAGGATAGAGGATGATGAAAAATATTTTAAAGAAAACGAATCCAGTGAAACAAAAGAACAAATATTAAGGATTCGTACTTTAACCAAACCGAGTTCAAAAATACTTCATAAATAATCATAGTGAAGTAAAATTCAAGAATGATCAAAACATGGATACAATCAAAGTTAGTATCCATAATAGATATTTTGGACGAAAAAAAAAATTTAATTCTTCTGTGAATAGTGTCGTATTCGTGAATAGTGCCGTATACGTGAATAGTAACTCCGACACTAAAAGATAGAAATTTCACAAAAAAAAATCATCATGCTTCGTGAATAGTACTCGTGAATAGTAACCACGTCATGAAAAAGTTTCAAATTTGATAAAAAGTTCCAACCAATATTTCAGCATAATGATATTGAAGAAATAATATCATTTTTAAAAAATAATATCCCTTACCTAAAAAGGATAGTACTTACGTGGTATATCTTTGGATATAGTCTTTGAAAGGACTTGCCTTAGTATAGCAATACTCAAAGTACTAAAATACTCACAAGAATCATTTCAATATATCGAGAGAGAAAGAGAGAGAAATTTTTAGTTTTTGGTGTAATTTTCAATTCTTACCTAAGCACCCTATTTATAGGAAAATGCTTAGAATACCGAAGTAGAAAATTTAATAAAATATTAATATATATATTAAAATTTTCTACGCACTCACACCAGCTGATTTCCAACTCTTAACACATGCCTATAAATAACAAAAACTTTTTTCTAACTAAAAATAATTAAAACTTCCAAAATCAATTATTTTGGAACTTCAGAACTTCTATAATTCATAATAAATAGCCCTTTTATCAGAAAATTCGAATCTCGCAAATTTTTATAGGAAATTCTATTATCTACAACTTTGCGAGAAGAAAGTTTTCCAAATTCCAAATAGAAATTGATAGAAATTCATAAGCAGACGATTTTACAATTTATAATCAATTTTTGATCAAGAAATGGGCCCCTGAGACATGTTTAACATGTTTTAAACAACTTTTGCAACAAAAATACTTTTCCTCCTCATATACTCATATATCACACATTCATTGTAAAAATATCATCATTATTATATTATAATAATATAATAAAATATTATTTTATCATAAAAGATAAAATATCGATTTTCAACAATTGTCACTTTAAAAATTTTCTCCATCTATATCCACATAAAATGAATATTTTTCTCATCATATAAATCAATAATTAATTATTCATAAATAATATTCTGAGAATCACAAAGATCGGCAAACCAGTAGTTCTCAAGAAAGAGGTGGCTTTCGATAAGAATTTCTCCTTCATGGCGCTTGATTAGGTGACCAAACTTCTCCTTAGAGCAGAACTTTCTAGATATTGCCAATAATGTTTTCTAATAATATTATCAGATAATATGAATTATTGCTTCGATAATGGAAAATCTTGTGTAGTGACAATTATTGAAACAATGATAATATAAAATATCAACGCAAACAATTATTGAATCAATAAAATAAAATATTGAGCAGAACTCACTGTAACAATTATTGAGTAGTGCCTTCTTTACGTAAGAATCAATAATTGGTGCAATCTGGTGTCTTCTTGTGCAACAACGGCGTATTCTTGTGTTTTAACCAATAGGGTATTCCAACGAGTGTTAATTCAGAATAAGCTTATTGTAGTTATTTATAAACAACTTATACTTATCGTTTTCTTCATCCAATCGCTTTTCAGTTATGGGGCCCATAAAAGCTCTTGTGGTAAATACGAATATTCCCGAACAAAGAATAATATTCCACGACCAAACGAATATTTCCCAACAACAATGAATATTTTATAACCACCTGCTTATTTAAAATATTTGCGCATTTTACCCATAACTAACCACTTTAATCAAATCAACCCTTACTATTTCAAAATGATAAATAGAGAAAACTAAATTTTATTTATTAATAATTTGGGATCTTACATATGATAAACTCATAGTTTTGAGCAATGGTTTTAGAATCATGATGATGATCATGCTAATGAGATCTAAATTCTTAGATAGCTCACAAACTAAAATTGTTCTCAATCGTTGGATTACTAAAAAGGGGATTAGTGAATTCGGATAGATATTGGTACATACATTGCTTGCTCATTAAATGCGGATGAATCATCTCATGATCATTTTTGTGGAGACACTAAAGCAAGTATGTAGATGCTTATTGGAGAATAAGTTCACTAAATGTGGCTCGCTAATGAATACCTAAATGAAGTTTTACTTGCTTGTAAATAGGAATTGCTTGATGTCATCACAGTATCTTGTGTATGATGAGTTATATTTTGACATGTCCCTTAAGACCCTTAGGGTATATCAAAGAGTATGCTTGGGTGTAATAAGTTGTACATGGAGATAATGAATGATCAACAAATAATCTACCGCTTCTAGTAAAAGAAGAGAATATTTAATGTGATTCGATAAATGATAACCCAATAGTCCTTGGCCAAGGCTGAATGAAATTAGAAAGGAGTTTCTAATTTGCATTATTTGGAGTTGTGGATTTAAGAGTCGAAATACATATAATTAAATAAAATAAGACTTACAATAATTTCATGTCTTATATTTAATTGGGACATTGTATGGTGGAAGGATTGAATTGTACCGTAACTATTTACTCAAATGTTCTTTTATGATTAATGTTAAAATCTATATTATCTGGAAATTCGTTGATCGCTAAGGAGACTTATACTTATTGTAGAATAAATGTTATTTATTTAAATGAATTAAATAGTTAATTTATTTATTTAAATAAGATTAAAATTGTTCTAATTGATTTAATCATAACCGGTTTAATATGGAGAACCTAAAGGGTCACACTATAAAAGGAAAAATATTTATTTAAGAAGTAAATGATATAATCGTAATAATAAGTTAAGTGTAGTTAATTTAATCTATGGTGATAGAATAAATTAAATAGCTTAATATTTATTATTTAATATTTTGAAAATATTAAATATAAATTAATAAGAGGAGTCTTATTATTATTATTATTATTATTATTTAATTTTTAAAGGAGTTTTGAAATTAATTATTAATAAAAAGTACTCTCATATATTCCTAATAAGATTAGGAGGCTAATTAATTAAAAGAGTTTAATTAATTATTCCTCATAATTATTATTATTATTTAAATGAGTTTAATTAATTCAAATAAAACCTTATTTCTAAATTGTTTAGGAGGGTTGCCTACATATATAAATAAGATGAGTCTTATTTTGATTTAGAAAAAAAATAATAATTTCAAGAGTTGGAAGAGTACACATAAATTTATAGAGATAGAATTAGGGTTTTGTCAAACACACATCTTCTTGAATACTTGTTCTTCCTTGGTGGATCACCTCTAGAGGCCAAACACTTGGGTGACTAACGTTAATCAAAGGAATAAATCAAAACTGATGGATTCAAGGTGAACGTAAAAAGGAATTGGAGGTGAACTCGTACCTGAGGAAACTAGTTTCTACAAGGGTATTAATCTGATCTCTATCTTTTTTATCTAATTAATAATTACGCATAAAGAATGATTCGGGTATATTGTTTGTAAAATTTTAAACTCTGATTTTTCACGCTTCCGCTCAATGTATGTAATTTGTTATATGTTTATGGATATTACAAATCTAATAGAGACTGAACGTAGCAACATATCCGAGATGTATGCTGTGAACTAGACAAATCTTTGTGCATTGTGTGATTGAAATTTTACTTCTTGCATATTAATTTCTGACACTGCAAATTAATTTACTAAAAATTCAAAAATGCCTAAAATAAAATTTTAAACGGTAATAATCTATTTACCCTTCTTCTAGATTATTATTAGACTTCCAACCAACATAATCATTTGAGACTGAAATTGTAAAAAATAGCATAAAATTGGGCAAAACTACAATTGAGCAAATCAATCACACCATTGTCTTTATTGACTTGATTCTCTTCGACTCAACTTTGACCTTTTCAACCTCTGCCCTTTATATGCGTAATTTTTTATTTATCGTCTCCAATCTTCCAATTAATCATTGAATCACCACTTTGGCATGGTCACATAATCGGGGATCTATCAATTCGAAGAATTTGAAGACACTCCTTGCACCTTCTTCTACGTTTTACTCAAAACAATTTACAATGGAATTGTGTTAATTGCAAAATAAATTTACCATTAGCAAAAGAAAATTCAAAAGAAGAATATGTTGGGAGAATGCATATTATGATTTGATGTTTTAATGTATATGATCATGATTATTTGTAAGATCCTTCAATGAATATATATACAAGGACTTAGTGATAGATCAAAACTGTTAGGTTGATCTAAGATCTTAACGTGTATCATTATTTAATAGAATGTATAGATAGAAAAGATCAAAGCTGTTAGGATAATCTTGAGATGTAATAGATAGGGTTCGAAGAAATCGTAGTGTATCATCGATCAGCGGTCACGAAGTCAATCGCGAAACGTGAGAAGCTTAACGGATCGTAGTGTGTGCCTGCCTTGAATGGACTCTTCGGAAATCGTAGAGTGGTCCCAACGTTTGCCGAGCCAAATCCACGATCGCAGTGTGCTGAAGGAAACATGAAGTTTACAAGTCAACGATCGTAGTGTGCTCTCGGGAACATAGAGTCAACAACACGAGCAAGTAAAGATCGTAGTGTGCAAGGGTTTAAGAGAAATCGTAGTGCTCTCTAAATGATAGCATCAGATCAAGCACCAAGGCAACAAGTCACTACGATCTGAATCGTAGAGAATCATGATCCAAATCGTAGAGTATCATCTGTCTCATGTCAGAAAACGTCAAGCCTCATGATTTGTGTAAAGGTAGATTTCAACATATGAGGAATGGATTCTAGACGCTGCAGTACTCATCAGTCCCAGAGTAAAGAAATATCCTTAGTATGCAACAAAGAAGCGTATTGAAGAAGCTAAGGATAGTACCATGGATAAGAGGGACAAAACACCTTTTCAGGTGGTAGGTGAGAAAGCAGTCTGCTGTGTCAGTGGGCAAGAATGCAATTTCAGAAGATGTGCAGAAATGTCTCCATCACAGAACAAAAAGTTCAGACGCATTTAATGCCACAACGGATGGATCCAACAGATAGTTTTCAACATCACATATATGCAGATCAGACAGATGAGATAGGACTAAGCAAGCATTGAACAAATAACGTGAACATCTCTCTCAAGCTCAACTCTACGATCTGAGATATTGCAAAGCTTGGTCAGCTATTCAGATCTTTAGAACAAGTGCTTTACGGTATTCGAGTAGCAACCATCAAGAACACAACATTATCAACCAACTGAAGAAGAGTACCAAGTCTGCTGGACTTGAAGAGTTCATAGTGAACTATAAGAAAGTCAAGTCTCTTTGGACTTGAAGAGTTCAAGAGTGAACTAAAAGTTCTAGGAGCTATTTGGTCAGAAAGGAATGCATGTGATTCGGAAGTTGTATGAGACATCCTTAGTGGATATCCTACTCGTTGAGTAGAAGAGTGGACTAGGAGCTTTAAGTGCTCTAAACCACTTAAAAGCATTTGTGTCATTTACATTCATATCATGCTTCTGCTATATACGTTATAAGCGCCATAAGCGCCTCACCCTCATTACTCCATTGCTTGGTAAAGAAGACTAAAACAAACATTTATTCCGCTAAGTTTTATCATTATCAAAGAACAAGTTTAAAAGCGAAAAGATTTTTAAATATCTATTCAACCCCCCCCTACAGATAACTATTGTGCCAACTAGGAACTAACAATTGGTATCAAAGCGAGTTCTATTTTATAGCTACAAGCTTTAGTAGATCAATGGCACTTTTCATCAAAGCGAATCGAGGACCGGGGAGGCGTGAAGCCACCGATGTGCAACAAGGATAAATTTGCTAAGCTGAAAAGTCGAGGATGCAAGCGTAAATAGATGAAGATCTATTTGAGGACAGATTCAAAATGGGCCCTATATTCCAACCAAGCTTGCACCAACCAGCGGCGATCCAAACCGAGTATCTGAGATCAAAGTTGAAGAAGAGTGGATGAACAACGAGAAAAGAGTCATCCAACGTGATAAGAAGGCTAAGAACATCTGTTCAATCCTTAGAGGACGATCATTTAAAAATTTTGTAAACAACAAAATAGCTAAGGAAGTTTGGGAAGCTCTATTGATCATGCGAAAGAACCGAAGAAGTTAGAGAGAACAAACAATCTCTTCTAACACAATGATGACGAAATGTTCGGCTCGTATGCAAGGAGAAAATGTAACTTCCACCTATGAAAGATTCAATGTTCTCTTTCAACTCTCTACGAAAGCATATGGAAAGGTCTATCCTAACAAAGATCGACCATAAAATTCATGAGAGCCCTACCAAGCAGGTGGGATGCCAAGACCATCGCAATAAGAAAGTCGAGAATCTCAACGAAATGACGAGTTCAACAAGCGTATGGAAATCTCTTGACATACTGAGCTGGGGTGACCTAACGTCTTTGAAACCTTATCGGAAGGAAGAAGGAAGGATAAGGGTGTTGCTCTCAAGGCAACTGAAAGTGAATCAAAGGTCAACACTGAGATTGACTCTGATGATGATGAAGACGATAATGATGACTTTGCTATACTGGTAAAGAGACTAAGAAGGTTCATGCGACAAAGCGAGAATCGCCAGAAGCCAAAGAAAATTAAGAAATTCTGACATTCAAGAGCAAATGAATGACCTATCTACAATCAAGAAAAAGCAGCCACTTCATCGCCAACTGCAACAAACCTATAAAGAACTAAAGAAGAAAACACATGCAAAGAAGGAATACAAAGGAAACAAGAGGCCTCAGAAAAGAGGCAAAGTCCTGGTAGCTGGAGGATCGTGGAGTGACTCAGATAATGACTCAAATGCTGACTCCGGAGATGAGGAAGAACCACATATGACCAATCTGTGCTTAATGGCCAAACATGCAAAGGACAAACAAAGCCTCAACATACATGATGTAAGTCTCGACGAGGTATTTGATTTTAACTCACCTGATATAGACATGAATGACTTAAGAACTGAACTGCATGACATAACTACTGATCTACATCAATACATGAAGTTGTTCAGAGTCTTGTCTAAAGATCATTCACTTCTTCAAGAGGAAAAGAAGAAAGTTCAAGAAGAGCTTGAAACAGCCCTTCTAAGTACTAATCTTCTTTCCAAGCTTGAAGGTGAGAATGAGACCTTAAAATGCACAAAACACACTCGATGCACAAGAGAGTCTATTCTAACCTCTAAAGTTGAGGACCTAGAGAAGACTATCTCTGCATGGAACAAATCCTCATCGTCCATGGACTTCCTGCTCTCTAGTCAGAGAAGCACTTTCAACAGAACAGGTCTAGGCTTTGGGGAATTCATCTCAGAGCCTTGTGTGGAAAAGACAGTGGAAACTAGCACTAGTAATGCCTCAAGTTTTGATAGAGGCATTGCCTTTGTGAAATCCTCACAGTTGGAAGAGCCAGTTCAACCTTGTTCTACTGTTTCTAGTTATACTCAGAGAAGTAAAGGATCTCACGCTGGCCTGGGCTTCATAAAGGAGAAGAGTAACCAAACCTCTACTCACTAACCTCTAAGAATCGTAGAGTCAAGCAAGACCAACTCTACTGAATCAAGCTGGGAAAATACTGATAGAGGTAAGGCACACTCATCACTATTTATGAAACCTAAGGACACGTGGAAGAAAGAAAATTAGTTTAACAGAAGGTTAACTAAAGAACCACACAAGTCCAAATGGAAGATGAATCATCATGCACACACAGACATGCATCATAATAGATGTTTCATATGCAATAAATATGGTCATAGGGCCACAAAATGTTATTATAACTCCATGCATGTGAGACCCAAGATTAGACAGATTTGGATCCCCAAAGGTACTAACAATGAAGGACCCATGCAAATATGGGTACCAAAATGAAGGTTTAAATATTTTGACAGGAAAAGAGCTCCACGACCTCAACATGGTATCTGGACAGTGGATGCTCGAGGCATATGACAAGGAACAAAGCTCTACTATCTAACTGCATAGAAAAAGGAAGGTCCCTCAGTCATCTTTGGACATCTTTCAGCAAAGTAGCCTATCTTTCAGCAAAGTAGCCTATGTCATATGCTGGCAATGGTGCAGTATGGCTCTGCTGGCAATGGTGCAGTATCTTTCAGCAAAGTAGCCTATGTGGAAGGTCTTCAACACAACCTTCTAAGTATCAGCCAACTCTGTGACAAGGGTCATCAAGTGACATTCCTCAATAATCAATGTCAAGTCAGAGATTTGAAGACATCTGCTGTAAAGCTAACCGGGACAAGAGAAGGAAATGTCTACACAGTGGATCTTGGTCAACTAAGCTCAGATGAGACAATATGTTTTCTATCAAAAGCATCTGAAGAAATGAGCTGGTTATGGCATATATGGTTGTCTCACTTAAACTTCAAAAGCATGTCCAAACTGGCATCAAAAGACCTAGTAGTTGGCCTACCCAAGTTCAACCGTGGAAGGAAAGGCCACGTGATGCACGTCGACTTGGAAAGCAGACCAGAAGCTCATTCAAGAGCAAGACTGCCAACTCTATTGACAAGCCACTGTAGTTGCTTCACTTAGATCTCTTTGGGCCAATCCCAACAACCAGTCTTGGAGGAAAAAGATATTCTCTAGTCATAGTCGACGACTACACCAGATTCACATGGGTATTCTTCCTAACTTCAAAGGATGAAACGAGCTCCGAATTAATCAAGATGTTCAGAGTGGTGATGAACGAGAAAGGAGAGAAAATCAAGGCCATAAGGAGTGATCAAGGCAGAGAATTCGATTTCTCAGAAATGGATCAGTTCTGCACAGACAATGGGATCAGTCACAACTTCTCAGCTCCTTGAACTCCTCAACAAAATGGAGAAATTTGAAAGGAAAAACAGAACCTTGATTGAGGTTTGGAAGAACTCGCTATTGCAACCCATCTACTGAATACTTTTGGGCGGAAGTTATCAACCTTTGCATCTGCTACACGCGTAACGGATCACTCATACACTCTACGATCGAGAAGACGCCTACTAAGCTGTGGAAAGGAAGAAAGCCAAGTGTCGCCTATTTCTATGTCTTTGGTCGTGCATGCTACATTCTCAACAATGGAAAGCGATGTCGACAAAATTCAGCCCCAAGTCGAGACGAAAGGATCTTTCTTGGATATGCCAGACGGAAATGCAAAAGGCTTACAGGGGTGTTCAACGAGAAGACTTTGAATGTTGAAGTCTCAATACACATCATCTTTGATGAAACCGACTTAGATAAAAGCGATTGCCTCAAGACACTACCACGATAGATAGTGCAGACACTACGAATGAAGTTGTCGAGCTCAACACTATGATCGTAGTGCCAGATAGTGAAATCGTAGAGCATGAGAATGTGATCATAGAGAGGTCCATACAAGACAGCGAGCCTCCACTCCAAGAAGAAGAGATAGACCTTGAAGATTCAAGACGGAAGGCATCGGGGACGGATGTCCCAACCATTAATGCCAGAGATGGGCAAGAGATCACACTCGAGGATCTAATCATTGGAGATCCAAAGTGCAGAGTCAAAACAAGAGTCTTTACTCAGAATGAATGTTTTTATCTAAGCTTCCTGTCACAAATAGAGCCAAAGAAGATAGAGGATGCTATGGAAGACTCTAGTTGGATAGAAGCCATGCAGGAAGAACTCAACCAATTTGAACGAAGCAAAGTATGGAGATTGGTACCAAGACCAAAGAGTCATCCTGTGATAAGAACTAAGTGGGTCTTCAGAAACAAAATGGATGAAGATGGGGTCATAACCAGAAACAAGACAAGACTAGTGGTAAAGGGCTATTCTCAAGAAGAAGGTATCGACTACGATGAAACATTTGCACCTGTTGCCAGACTGGAAGCCATCAGAATCTTTCTTGCCTTTGCTGCCCATATGAAGTTCAAAGTCTTTCAGATGGATGTCAAGAGTGCATTTCTAAATGGAGAACTCCAAGAAGAAGTCTATGTAGAACAACCTTCAGGTTTCATCAATCCATCACTTTCCAATTATGTCTATAGATTAGATAAATCCTTATATGGTCTTAAACAAGCACCTAGAGCATGGTATGAAACACTGACTAACTTCTTAATCAAAAATGGGTTCACTAGAGGTAGAGTAGATACCACATTGTTCCTTAGAAAGCATAAAGACAAAGTCTTACTAGTTCAAATCTATGTTGATGACATTATCTTTGGTTCTACTGACGAAAAGTTATGCAAGAGATTCTCTAAGCTAATGCAGAGCAAGTTTGAAATGAGCATGATGGGTGAGTTGAACTTCTTCCTTGGACTACAAGTAAAGCAGACTGAAGAAGGAATTTTCATAAACCAAGCCAAGTACATCAAAGACTTACTAAAGGAGTATGGCATGGAATCAGCCTCTCCCATGAAAATACCAATTGCTCCTGCAACCAAGCTTGACAAAGATGAGAAAGGTAAAAGTATTGATATCACTCAATACAGAGGTATGATAGGCTCTCTTTTATACCTAACTGCCAGTAGACCAGACATAATGTTTGCAACATGCATATGTGCTAGATTTCAGGCTAACCCTAAAGAGTCACATTTGTCTGCTGTAAAGAGGATCTTCAGGTATCTCAAGGGTACACCTTACTTGGGGTTGTGGTACCCCAAGAAATCCTCATTTGAACTAATAGGATACACAGATGCTGATTTTGCATGATGCAAAATAGATAGAAAGAGTACCAGTGGCACTTGTCAACTTCTAGGAAACAAACTTGTGTCCTGGTTTAGCAAAAAGAAAAACTCATTGTCTACCTCAACTGCAGAAGTTTGAATATATTCTTTCTTTGGCAATTCTTGTGCTTTCGAGATCCTATGGATGAGACATCAGCTAGCTGACTATGGGTTCGACTTCAAATCTATTCTCATACATTGTGACAACACAAGTGCCATAGCAATAACTCATAATCCTGTCATGCATTCTAGGACTAAGCATATAGAAATAAGGTATCACTTCATTTGGGATCATGTGCAAAATGGAACTATATCTTTACAATATATCCCTACTGAAAATTAACTTGCTGATGTTTATACAAAACCACTAGATGAATCCAGATTTAATAAGTTAATAAGTGAGCTAGGTATGCTAAATCTACAACCATGAAATATATGTTCTAGATTGTGCTAACCATGCATGAATACAAAGGTGAACTCAAAATCGTGAGACATGATCAAGGAAAGCTCACGATTGTAGAGCTGAAAAGAAGACTACCTCAACGATCGTAGCAAAGACTTAACTATCGTAGTGCAGACTCAACGATGACACAAGCCCCATCCACAAAACAAAAATGTATCCTGTGATGACAAGCTTCATAACATAGCAATCTCTCTAAGAGGTGGCTCAGGAACAAACCTAACCCTTGAATCTCTCCAAGAGGTTGGCCCTTCCCGAGCTGCCTTAAAAGAATGCTTTATCAAAAACTCATCACAAGGATTCGGACAAACTCGACGATCGTAGGACAGACTCGACGATCGCAGGACAAACTTAACGAACATAAGACTACCTCAACGATCGTAGTCTTCCTAAGGACACCTCAGCTCTAAAAAGGCCAAGGGCAAATCAGTACATTCCTGCACAGTCAAAATCGTAGAGCCAAGCAAAAATCGACACCTGTCCCACTAAATGAAATAGAGAGAGGGAAGTTATAAGTACAAATTGAAATCATGTTTTTGAAATCTGAAGTTCAAAAGATTATCTCTCTCATCCCCTCTCTCTCTCTCAAAGCGAAACCCTAAATCAGCAGTTAGCTCAGTCGTATCTCACTTCCAACTACAGAATCAATGGCTGCTTCAAATGTGGTTTCAGGCTACAGACTCTGCTTCGACGAGTTCAAGACTGCTCCACCAAAATTTTACAAGACGCTGGCCTTACTAAAGAAGGCGGGTCTCGAAGAGGCGTTGAGCACCGATACACTCATCTATCCCAAGCTAGTGAAAGAGTTCTATAAGAATGGTGTGTTCGAACACAACACCATCACTACTCGAGTAAAGGGAGTAGAAATGAGACTAAGGGAAGAGGACTTTAATCTGGCCCTAGGTCTCAAGAATGAAGGGCACCCATTTTTAGACAGCATAAACTTCCAAAAGGGACTAAGGAAAATGCATCACAAGAAAAACCCCTCTGTAAAAGGATACAAAAAGAAGGAGTTCCCACAAAGGTACGAATTTTTGGCTGACATTATTGGGAAATGCATCTGCTGTAAGAGCTCGGGTCATGACTCAGTGAATGAAGCTCAACTAAGGCTCATGACTGCCATGTATTATGATATACAACTCAACTATGGAGCTGTATTGCTCGAGTGGATATGCAAGTGGATCGTCAACTCGAAGAAATCAAAAAGCCCTCTAAAGATGTTGTATGGGCGTTTCATAAGTATCATTCTGCAATCTGCACTTGGTGACAAAATTGGGAATGAAGAGGGAGAAGCCATCAACCCAAATCGAAGAATGACCTAGCAGTTGTTTGAAAATTGGAAGAGAAACCCTGCTGAGCATGTGCGAATGATGACAGAGTCCAGTGGAAGAACTGGGGAACTAAAGGACACAGGCTTTCGAGGGGACATGTCTGTTGTCAGGGAAGTTGAAGAATAAGGAGAAGCCGACAAGGGAGAACCATCTGCCCTTTCCAGAAAAAGCAAGGGCAAGAGGAAGCTAAGAGCTAGACAGATAGAAGAGCCTCAAGGATCTACAACTGATATTCCTGTAGAGTCCTCTGATATAGAGACTCGAGATTGTCGAGAAGGAAGCAACAAAGAAGATGAAGTCGATGAGGATCAAGCCACCATATCACAGATCCTAAAGAAGAACAAAGTTGGACATAAGTCCAAAAGACCATCAGTCACCTCTATCGTAGAGTCTCTGCTGCTCACTAAGACAAGACCAAGTGTGATGAGAAAAGGAGGTAGGTAATTTGCTCAAGTATAATAGGCATTCAACAAGACAAAGCTAAGACTCAAGAGAGCCACGAAGTTGTGGCTAAACCCAAAGAAATCAAGGAGAAAGATAGTCAAGAAGTACATTCTTGAAAATGAAAAGTCTTTCAAAAAGGAAGCCAAGAGTGTGGTCTGAAAAGAAGAAGCATCCCAAGCAAATAAAGAGGACGAAAGGTGCTCGGTGAGGGGACCCACAGAAATTCTCATGATAGAGATATACCGTCGAGGGGAGAAGTCTGTGACTCAAGAAGATGTTACGGTGAGGGGATTTTCGAACTTAGAAGAAGATAATCATCTTTGAGGGGAGCCTCATGATATCTCCATGGCAGAAGAAGAGATTCCTGCCCAAGATAAAAATGAATTAATGCCAGACCATCCAGAGCCCATTGAGATAATGGAATCCTCCAATGAAGACAAAGAAGAGGAAGAAAATGATGATGAGCTTGTAATCACTGGCGTGGGGAAAGATGGATATAGGAGCTATCTGTACACTCAAATGTTTTCCTACCTACCTATGATGGCATACCATCAAGCTCAAATCTTGAACTCATGGAATCACATGTTCTGGAGTTTTAAAGAGTATCTAGCCATCTCAGTTCTGGCTCATGGATTTTCAGGAAAAGTCATCTTTGCCAAGAAGTTGCTTACAAATACCTCTTCCTCAAAAGATAAACCCGAGGTACTGTCTATCCCTACCAAATTTCGAGTTAATCACTTACCATCATCTTCATTTAGCTATTTTTATGAATTCCCTCGATGGTTGGAAGTGAGTCTCAATCCAGTAAATCAATTTATAGTTGCAGAATCCCAAAATTCTGTAACTGAGGAACCAAAAACAGCCAACTTCGTTTTGCTCTCACAAACCACTGTCTCTTCGATCCCTGACTCTAGCCCAGTCGTAGAGTCCCAGATAGATATCGTAGAGCCCCCAAGTCCAAACATTGAAACACAAGCACCTCCATCAGACATACCATCCTCCTCCTCAAATGACTACTTTAGTCTTGACCTTGCTCTTTACAACTTGCAAGATCAACCCCAGCATACAACCCCTCCAACCAACAATCCTCAAACCAATGATACTCTCCCAAGCCTGCCTACAAAGGATGACTTGAAAGAAACTTCTGAGAAAATGGTCAAGTCTATAGAAGCAAGTTTGGAATCTCACTTTGAACTCATCAATATCCGGCTGAATCAAATGATCACAGCTGCAAATATTTTCCTTAGCACTATAAATACTGAGCTTACAAAGAAGTTGAGGGAGATTATCTAAGAAATTCTTAAGAGCATGAAGGACAGAGATGAAATTCACTTCCGGATAGGCGCGAGCAAAGAGAGGTTGTTCTTGCAATGCAGAAACATCAAGACGGCCAACATACCCTGATGCTGGAGAATATCATCAACTTAAAAGCCTCTGTCTATGACTTCCAGAAATCTTATGCCAATCAGGAAAAATATAATGATATCACTACTACAAAACAGTTAATAGACAACGCGAAAAAAAGTTGTGATTTTAGTCAGAAAAACGTCGTGGTTAAGGGTGTTGTCTATTTGACACCCTTACACAACGTTTTTAAAACGTTGTAGTTAAACACAATACACAACGTTTTTTAAGAAAAAAACGTTGTAGATTTGTTTTTCATAAATTAACATATGCTTAAAAACGTTGTAGAATGTATGATTCCACAACGTTTTCTGACTAAAAGTGTTGTAGTTTAACATATTAGACAACATTTAAGCATATTTACACAACGTTTTTAAAATGTTGTAGATTAAAAAAAAAGAAAAAAAAGGTTATAATTCACCTACATTACCAATGCACCTGCAATATATTAATGTCATGATATATAGCTAAAAGGTCTAAATTCTCATTTAAATTTAAAGCCAAAATGTATCAACCATTCAAAATACATCCCAATAATACCATTCGTTTACAGTTTCAAATTACTACATTCACAAAATATATACCAAACTATCCATATATACATCTCAAATTCACTTTTCAATATAAATTACTACTATATTGAATTGTGAATTTGATTACATGCATCCACAAAATAAACCAAACTATCCATAAAATTAAACTACTACTTAACCAAACTATCTCTGATCATCTATATGCTCCGCATCCAATCCAATAAACCATGATCCCAACGAGACATCCTCATTAGCATACTTGTGTAGTACATGCCTACATAATCACAAGTAATCAGATGTAGGAAACTACTAATAAAGATGCATCATTTTCCACAAGTAAATCGACCACTTACTGGTTTATTGATATATAAGTAGCTAAATCTTTCGAAATAGCATATAGCTGTCCACAAATTTCCGGTACTCGGGTTCATGATACCTCACTCCCCCTGATAGTAAAAGGTTAGAAACTAGGAAAAGGAAAAGCAGATTTAATCAATTGAAATAAAGATACGGGGGAACTTTAGCTTACTTTTGAGCAAGGACAGGACCAGCTTTCATGCATCCAATGTACACACGATGCCCTGGCTAATCCGACCCCTGCTCATCCTCTAACATAGCAGGTGCCTCAAACTTTGCAAAACTAATCCAAACCTTCAAGTGCTTCAATGCATGCAGAAAAGTCATCTTCAATCATCTGAATTTCCCTTTGAAGCCAGTCCAATTACACAAAGTAGAGAACGATCACTGCGTGGGGAAGTAGACATCGCTTTTCACCAGTAGATGTCCAGTCATAGCATATTCAGGGGCTACATACCTGTATAACAGTTTAATTCCATCTCAGCACCAAGTTTATCTCAAATAACCATACATTTGATAGAGAGTAACCAAATTACTTCCTTTCCAGCTTCTTTTAATGCCACTTTTAATCTTAGGACAAATAACAAAGTTGAAGAGGGGACTAACCCAAATGTACCCATAACACGTGTAGAAAGGTAATTTACTCTGCCTTCAGGTGCCTGTTTTGCAAGGCCAAAATCAGCAACTTTAGTGCGAAAATCGTTCTCAAGCAAGATATTTGATGCCTTAAAATTTCTGTGGATAACACATGGCTGTTAATCTTCATGCAGGTAAGCAAGGCCACGTGCAGCATCAAGGGCAATCTTCATTCTGGTATCCCAATCGAGAGGACAGTTTAGTCCAAACGGACCTGCAGCGAGATAGGGCAATTATTAACATAGCTTTTGGTCAGAATACAAGTCGATGGTTAGTAAAAGAAAACCTGCTCAGGAGAACCATATGCAATTATATCAAGAGCTTCATTCCAGTCAGTGGGCTCAATAGTACTAACAAGTGTACGAGGTAATGGATGTCTCTCCATGTGAAAATCAGGATGTTCATAATTCTCCCTTAAAAAAGAAAATAAAATATGATCATCATATCATAAAAATGATGAAAGAGAAATTATATAAAAATTAAACTGAAATGTCAAATATGAATCAAGAAAAATGTGTTGGGGTGGGGGAGGGGAAGAGGTGTACCTATTAGATATTAGGCCAGAAACAGAACGCAAAATTTCACCACTTTGCTCTACTAATTCAGACCTGAATATGCAAACACGTCCAGAGATTAATTGAAGAAAACTGAAGTTAGGACAAGATTTGTCCCCCTTATATGTAGATTTCTTGGCTCAACAGAAATGGCATGCAACTGTGAAGGCCAACTACTATAAAAAGAGCGTCATTTAGAAGCCAAATAAACCTAGTTCACTGGCCTTTTCCTTTTCAAATGTTTCAAAGTACTGATATATGATTGTAACTGCAAGCAGAATTCCAGTCCCTGAGCCAAATGCTCCCATTAAGTCTGCCAATACCATCAATGCACCAATGCAGATTCCCCCAAAGGCAGCTGCAGTGGGTATGTAGCGGTTAAGTTCCTTCTGTAAGTTTGAATCACGATGCCCTGGCATTACCATTTGTTGCTGCTGAAGAAGTATCAACAACATTTTAGAAAATCAAAATTTAGATGATAATCTGTGATATAAAATGCAAGAATCTGTGGACGCGGTCTAGTTATGCATCATCACAGAGGCCAGATTCACAAGATTGTGCAATTTCATGGATATATTTAAATTCTAAGTGTCATTTCCAAGTAAATCAGTGAAAGCTTCAAATTTAATATACACATACATGACCACCATATCTTCCAACAACACTCTATATCTCAATAACTCACCAGGAATAACCCCAGAAGGCCTGGCCAAACATAAAAACTGAAGTTCAGGAGGCTAAAATTTCAACCTCTATACTTCTAGTGCCAAACAAATTCTTAAATTAACCAGCCATGTGTACAAAAAATTGAGCAAAGAACTTCTCCAATTTTTGGAATCCGTGTATGTTCAAAGATGTGATCGATTTTAGTGAACCAGCGCTCAAGTTCCTCGACATTTAGCTTAAATTCTAAAATAAACAAATAGAAACAAATGAAAATTAAATATATAATAAAGCATTGCTACAACAAACTAAGAAACAAGAAAACTAAGGCGGAAAAAGAAGATTAACCATAAATTTATATACCTTGGTTTCCCTTCCCCTCAAATCCTATGAAAATGAAATTCACAGGGACTGGAACGTACATGAATTCAACTTCCAAAAGCTTTAGATAATTTGCAACATTGACTAAAGTACAAGAGAAATTTGTTATATATTAGTCGTACAATTTTCAATTGAAAACCTAGCCAAAACAAAACTTATAACGAATTTTAACAAGTTCAAAATTCGAATTGGGAAAAACTAGACTATATAAACATATTCCACTTGAAAGTGCAGTTTATTTCTTCACCAGGACAAATAATTTTGAGAAACCAGTAACACAGCGGTTAGTAAAAAATGTGGAAAATTTGTTCACCTAAAATTATAGGGAGGGGTTTGGGTGGGAGCATATTGTGTCCTTATTAAGCTCCACAAAATTTCATCGAACAAATCTACAACTACAATTTAAAACAAATCTACAATTCTAGATTAGTGCAGAACGAAAGCTCCATGCTTCAAATTCAAAACAAATCTACAATTCAAAATTCTATTCTACAAACAATATCCAGCCAATACAATCACAGAATTAAGGCATCCTAAATTCTACAACTCTGTATTAATTTTTGATAATCTCCCGGAGCTCAACAAAGAACCACATATCAAAAAAATACCCCTAACACTAGCAATTGTTCCTCTTATCATTCAAAAATTTTGTCGACAGCCAATTAACTCCTTAAAAAGACACATAATTTTGCTAATTAAAATACACAGTGATCACAGATTAATCCCACATACATGCACAAATACACATACACTTGCATATATAAAATATGAACTGAATTTTACCTGTTTATGAATAAGTTGGCCATTCAGAGAGTAAATTAACAAATACCCACACGAGGTACCCAGGGCAAGAACCCTAACATCATCAAACACCAACCATTCAATGGCAGAGATGTATTCGGCCTCGATTTCTACCACCTTGGGAGCCACTATCGATCCTTCTTCCCTTTGAACTGGTTGACGACCGATACTGAACCCCTCTAGATTTGGCCATTTGAACAGGAGAGAGAAAGTTAACCGGGTTAATAAACCCTAGTTTTCGTGTAACTGTTTAGCAGTAGAGATAAAGAAGAGCGAGATGGGAAAAAGAAAAGAGAGAAAGAACTCTTTAGCCTCCGTGTTTTTAACCTCCGTGTTTTTAATATAGATAACGTTTTTTAAAAAAAAAACGTTATCTATTTAAAATCAAAAAATATATTTTTTAAATAGATAACATTTTTCATATATATATACAATTTTTTGTTAAAAAACGTTTTTCATACTATTTTGTAGTAGTGTATGATTCTTTCAGTTCTCCAAAATAAAGAAGCAAGATCTGAAAAACAGATCAAAAAAAATAGAGAGGACATTGCTCAGACACAAAGCCAACTAAACGAGCTTGTCCAAGGTGTTAATCGATTGTCACGATATTGAACCCTTGATCTTGACATAAAGGGGGAAAATAAAGGAAAAGGAGTTCGAGGAGGACAAGGCAGTGAGGCGGAGGAGGTCATGGAACTCAAGAAAAGGGAAGAGGACAATATCAAGCTCAAGCATCACGAAGCCTCTCCGAAGACAATTCCATAGTCGGACTCAACGATCGATCAAGCGAGGGGAATTGTAATGGCTATACCATTAAGCGTCAGAGTCAACTTCACTCACAAGATGTGTCTCATCAGACGCATAAGAATGCTAACTGGAGATCCTGCATTCATTACATGCGAGCATGGGAGAATCAATACTAAGTCTCGAAATGTAAGAGTTAGCGAAACGAGGAAGCTCAAAGAAAAGAAGGGGTGAGAGTACGCCAACCCACCTCCACGAAAGAAGTCGAGGAAATAGAGATAAGTTGAAACTTAAATTTCTTATTGATGTAATTACGAATTGTAATATCTTCCGATCATCAATAAATTCATGCTTATTCTCTAGAAATTTCAACCGCTCTCTTTGAAATACTAAGTCATGTTTAAATTTCTCGCAAATGCATCTAATCACTAATAATCATGACAACAAATCTCCTTGGTTATGTCAACATCAAATAAGGGGAGATTGTTGGGAGAACATATTATGATTTGATGTTTTAATGTATATGCTTTCATGATTATTTGTAAGGTCCTTCAATGAATATATACATGAGGACTTAGTGATAGATCAAAACTGTTAGGTTGATCTAAGATCTTAACGTGTATCATTCTTTAATAGAATGTATAGATAGAAAAGATCAAAGCTGTTAGGATGATCTTGAGATGTAATAGATAGGGTTCGAAGAAATCGTAGTGTATCATCTGTTCAACAGTGCAGAAGTCAAGGAAGAGATGTAGAGCTTAACGGATCGTAGTGTGTGCTTGCCTTGAAGGGACTCTTCAGAAATCGTAGAGTGGTCCCAACGTTTGCCAAGCCAACTCCACGATCGTAGTGTGCTGAAGGAAACATGAAGTTTACAAGTCAACGATCGTAGTGTGCTCTCGGGAACGTAGAGTCAACAACACGAGCAAGTAAAGATCGTAGTGTGCAAGGGTTTAAGAGAAATTGTAGTGCTCTCTAAATGATAGCATCAGATCAAGCACCAAAGCAACAAGTCACTACGATCTGAATCATAGAGAATCATAATCCAAATCATAGAGCATCATCTGTCTCATGTCAGAAAACGTCGAGCCTCATGATTTGTGTAAAGGTAGATTTCAACATATGAGGAATGGATTCTAGACGTATTGCGGTACTCATCACCCCAGAGTAAAGAAATATCCTTAGTATGCAACAAAAAAGCGTATTGAAGAAGCTAAGGATAGTACCATGGATAAGAGGGACAAAACACCTTTTCAGGTGGTAGGTGAGAAAGCAGTCTGTTGTGTCAGTGGGCAAGAATGCAATTTCAAAAGATGTGCAGAAATGTCTCAATCACAGTACAAAAAATTCAGACGCATTTAATGCCATAACGGATGGATCCAACGGATAGTTTTCAACATCACATATATGCAGATCAGACAGATGAGAGAGGACTAAGCAAGCATTGAACAAACAACGTGAACATCTCTCTCAAGCTCAACTCTACGATCTGAGATATTACAAAGCTTGCTTAGTTAATCAGTTCTTTAGAACAAGTGCTTACACAGCGACTGAGTAGCAACCATCAAGAACACAACATTATCAACCAACTGAAGAAGAGTACCAAGTCTGCTGAACTTGAAGAGTTCATAGTGAACTATAAGAAAGCCAAGTCTGCTGGACTTGAAGAGTTCAAGAGTGAACTAAGAAGTTCCTAGACTGCTGGTCTAGAAGGAATCTGTGTGATTCAGAAGTTGTAACAGACATCTTTAGTGGATATCCTACTCGTTGAGTAGAAGAGTGGACTAGGAGCTTTAAGTGCTCTGAACCACTTAAAAATGACTGTGTCATTTACATTCATATCATAACTGCTATATCTGTTATAACTGTCATAACTGCCTCACCCTCATTACTCCATTGCTTGGTAAAGAAGACTAAAACAAACATTTATTCCGCTAAGTTTTAATCATTATCAAAGAACAAGTTTAAAACGAAAAGATTTTTAAATATCTATTCAACCCCCCCCCCTTCTAGATAACTATTGTGCCAACTAGGAACTAACAGAATACCCTCCAATAGACGAAACAAAAAATCTGTTCCCTACATTTTGGATTTTCCAAATGTATTTCGTCATCATTGACTTCTTAAAATAGCACAATCAATCCGTTGGAGCAACACCTCTCTTTTCCCCCATTATCGTCATGTAATTTGGTGGAAATCCAATTTTATGGCTTGAAAAAGCTTCAGATCTATTTTAATAGAGTGAAGGATGTCATTTGACCTAAATACTCGTATATCCCATAGACTTAGGTTGTGTTTGATAAACTTGACAATTAAGATCTGAATGATTATGATGTCTTAATAAATTAGATCAGCTGAATAGTTATGGGGTCTGAATCTAAAAAATTGTTTGATAACTTAAAAATAAGTTGTCTCTTAATGACACTATTTTACCATTTTAAAGGGTAAAATTTTATTTAATAATTTTAAATATTCAATTTAATAAAAATGAGTGCATAATATTGTTGAATATATTTATATAAAAAAATTATCAAAAAAAATTCATTAAGAGGTACCTCTTAATTATTAAGATTTTATTTTCTGTCTTACCGATTAAGAGATATTCAGAGGTAATAGAAAAACAAACAAACAGCATCATGCCTCTTAACGAATAAGAGACAGTCCATTAAGAGGCAATCAGATGTAAACAAACAACATCTTAGACACTTAGACCTTTCGACGAAGATTTGGCTGAAAAGTCTAGCAGAGTGTGCATTTAATTGTTTGGGTTGAAGTTAATGGTGCATTTAATCTAAAAAAATGTACAGGGTGCAAATCACTTTTCATTGCAAATTTTGTGGTTCAAAGTGGATTTTAGTCAACATATTACCCTCTGTTCCAAGATTAAAGATACAATTTGACTTTTGAAGTCAAACGATAACATACAAATTATAAATTGATGTGAATTTATTTAATTTTAGTTAATATAATTATTATAAGTGTATATTATATAGCAAAAAAATCACAAAATTTAGTTCATTCTAAACTTTTATGAGTCATACTAATTTTGATATTTAATATGTCATTGTTTAATCTCAAAACTCAAATTATATATCTAATTTTGGAACGGATGAAGTAATAAAATAATCTTTTCTTTTCATTTTCTTTTTCTTTTTATTGTTGATATTTTAAAAATAAAAATAATCATATAATTAAGAGCATATATACATTTACTTATACTTTCGTAATTGTTCTAGCGACACTTAATTTAACGCGCACAGTGAATTATTATGGCTCATTTAACCTACTAACACAGATAAATAAAACCTCGCAAACAAAAAAATAACAAATTCTCCAAGAAAATTAAAATAAATAATTTAGAGCTAGTCTTTAACACTTTCTAATCCTGATTAAAAAAGATAAATAACAATTTATTAAAACATAGAAATAATTAGAAATTTTGTGACACCCCCAAAATAGGTCCATTCCATCCAACCCATTTTGAGTCGCCAAATACATGGTACAGAAAATAACTACAACTTCATTACAACAATTGTCGTGCAAAATACAACAACTCATGTATTGTGAGTTTTGATACAATTATATATATCAACTGTGACTCTTGACACCAACTTGGGTAGCACGTCACCATAACACCTTACATAAAGGTATAGTCAAAAACTATTTTAGAAATTAGAATCTTTGGAAAGTGCTCAAGGAAACCTTCGTACATGGGAGGCCATGCGTCTAGGTTATGATAGATATCATATGCCCACATAATTATCCTTGGTTGACCCAATAGACCCTAAAGAAAAATGAGAAGATTACTATCATCTTCTTTCCAATGGTGAGTCTTCTCTTGACATATAATTATCTCCACTGTCTCTAATTGAGAATTATACTCCAAACAAACACCAAGATTATATAGGTAGTGCTCGTAGATATACTCCGCAAGTGGATGTGCACAACCCTGTCTTATGATAACACGAGTTTGTATGTCATTAGACATCTTGTATGATGTGGCAAAACACCCTTCCAAAGTTGAGTTCATATCACCCTATTCGGTTCACCAAAATTAAATATCAAATGACGTATATAATACGACACACTTATCTAAAGTCTCAATAAAATTATTTTCATACTATTTAGGGAGAACCTCATGACTATAGACCCATTTCTATTCCCCTGTTATCCCTTTCGACCCAAATTTACACTTTTATTACACGAAAGGAATTGTGAAGCAAAAGGGTGAGCCACAACTAGCTTCAATAAAAGAATATCATGACTAAAGATAATTAAATTATCAATAGCCTTCATCAGTAATAAATCAGAGATTTAGAACATATGGTAGATGATAAAACTTTTCAACCATAGTTGCAGCGGAACAAGCAATCCATTAGAAGAGTCAAACAGACCATAAAATCTATTATTTTCTCCATGTTAAAAGTCCACCAACAATGTTTTATCCCTGTAACATCAATCAACAATTCATATCCACAATCACACGTATAACTCATAATCGTAATTGTAGTTCTAAATTCCTCTTCGCATCCAGGACGAAGATAGTTTTCATCACCTGTCTTTACCTGAAACATCAAAGATCGTGGTTATACCAAATCATAGTTCCTGTTCATAATCATACTAATAAATTCATCTTTGCACTACGGGCAAAAGATATTCATCAACAAGTCATCTTTGCACTACAGGCCAAAGATATTCAACAACAGGTCATCTTTGCACTACGGGCCAAAAATATTCATCAATAATTCATCTTTACACTACAGGCCAAAGATATTCAACAACAGGTCATCTTTGCACTACAGGCCAAAGATATTCATCAATAATTCATCTTTGCACTACAGGCTAAAGATATTCAACAACAGGTCATCTTTACAAGCCAAAGATATTCATATCTTAAAGAAATACATAATCATTTCAGAATTTATATAAACCATAATTATAACCATGTTGATCATTTCACCTTTGCACTAAAGCTAAAGATATTCAATTGTAAATTTAATGGCCATGATCATACTAGTCACAATTCATCTTTGTACTACTGGCCAAAGAGAACCCATAGTCATGATCATACCAATAATCTACCCATCTTTACACTCAAGTTAAAGAGAAATTCCATCACTAGGGTTATAAAAATGTTATATATGATAATAAAAATAATATAATCAACATATAGATTAAATCTCAAGAGTAATATTCATAACTCAACTATAATTTGGTTAGAAAAAGAAACTAATTTTGTCATAAATAGTACCCGTGAATAGTAACTCGTGAATAGTAACTCAGGAATAGTAACTCATGAATAGTAACTCGTAAATAGTAACTCATGAATAGTAACTCATGAATAGTACTCCGTATTCGTACATAGTATCGTATACGTAAATAATGTCATATACGTAAATAGTGCCATATACATGAATAGTGCCGTATACGTGAATAGTGCCGTATACGTGAATAGTAACCCCGACTTAAAAAGTTAGAAATTTCACAATAAGATCCATACCAATATGTCAGTATAATGATATTGAAAGAATAACATCATTATGAAGAATATAACATCCCTTAATATCCCTTACTATCCCTTACAATCTCTTACTATCCCTTACCTCAAAAGAGCAGCACTTCTGACTGGATATCGGATATGACGCTGAAGGAAACTTGCACTGATGAATAAAAAATCACCAAGTATCTAAATACTCACAAAATACACTCGATAATCTAGAGAGAAAAAAAAAGAGAAAATGTAAGACCCCGATTTTTTATTAATAAAATGAAATTTCCTCTATTTATTATTTTGAAATAGTAAGGGTTGATTTGATTAATGTAGATAGTTATGGGTAAAATACGCAAGTATTTCAAAATAAGCAAATGGTTATAAAATATTCCTTATTGTCGGGGAATATTTGTTTGGTAAATGGAATATTAAATCTTTGTCGGGGAATATTAAATGCAATGACAGTAGCGACCATGTGGGCCCCATAACTTGAAAAGCGATTGGAGGAAGAAAGCGACAAAAATAAGTTGTTTAAAAATATATGGCGTAGTTGTTACAGATTTTACCTTTGTTGGAATACCCGGTGGTTAAAAAACACGATGTCTGGCGTTGTTGACAAGAAGATTACCAGTATTGCACCAATTATTGATTCTTACGTAAGAAGGCACTACTCAATAATGGTTACGATAATTCTTATTCGATATTTTATTTTATTAATTCAATAATTCTTTGCGTTGATATTTTATATTCATTGTTGTTTCAATAATTGTCATTACACAAGTATTTTTCATTATCGAAGCAATAATTCATATTATCTGAATAATATTATTAGATAACATTATTGGCAATGTCTAGAAAGTTACATAAGGAGAGGTTTGGTCACCTAATTCGCCTTGAGAAGGAGAAATTCTTATTGGAAAGCCCTCTCTTCACAGGAGGCGCACGATTGTCGATATTGTGATTCTGTAATATTATTTGTGAATAATTAATTATTGATTCATATGATGAGAAAATATTAATTTTATATGGATATAGATGGAAAATTTTTAATGTGACAATTGTTGAAAATTAAAATTTTATCTTTTACGATAAAATAATTCATTTAAATATATTATTATATTTTTAATAATATAATAATGGTGATATTTTTACAATGAATGTGTGATATCGAGTATCTGAGGAGAAAGAGTATTTTTGTTGCAATAAATGTTTAAAACATGTTAAACATATACGTGGACCCATTTATTGGCTGAAATTTGATTATAGCCTGAAAAATCGTCCGTTTATGGATTTCGGTCATTTTCTACTGGGAATTTGGAAAAACATTCTTCTGCAAAGTTGTAGAGAATTGAATTTTCTATAAAAACTTGAGAGATTCGATTTTTCTGACAAAAGGGCTATTTATTGTGAATTATTGAAGTTCCGAAGCTACGAAATAATTGATTTTTGGAAGTTTAAAATAGTTAAAGAACGAAAAACGTTTTTTTTTGTTTGTGGGCAGCCTAGCATGTGATGTAAATGCTGAATTCAAAATCTAGAACGTGTGCGTAGAGAATTTGTTATATATATTATTATTAAATTAAATTTTCTGCTTTGGTGTTCTAAGCATTTTCCTATAAATAGGGTGTTTAGGTTAGAATTGAAAATTACACCAGAAACTGAAGTTTTCTCTCTATATTATCGCGTATTCTTGTGAGTATTTTGAGTATACTTTGAGTATTCTTTATATACGGTGCAAGTTCAAGTCATAGTCTATATCCAAGTGTTTCAAATTTAGAAGTATAAATCTTTCGAGGTAAGGGATATTATTATTTTTTTCGTAATGATATTATTTCTTCAATATCATTATGCTGAAATATTGATCTGAAGTTTTTTTTTTATCAAATTTGGAACTTTTGGTGTTGAGATTCTTATTCACGTATACGACTTTATTCACGTATCTCGACATTATTCACGAATATGACACTATTTATCGAAAAATGAAATTTTTTTTTTCGTTCAAAATATCTATTCGGATACTAGTTTTGATTGTATCCATGTTTTGATCATTCTTGAATTTTACACCACTATGATGATTTTTGAAGTATTTTTGGACATGGATAAAACAAAGTACGAATCCTTAATCCTTAATCCTTGTCATTTTGTTTCCTTTGGATTCGTTTCTTTAAAATATTTTCATCATCCTCGGTCTTAAATGATGATGTTAATGAATATCTTTGGCTGTAGTGCAAAGATGAATGATTTTTGATGAATATCTTTGGCCGTAGTAGTGCAAAGATGAGCAGTGTTTAGATGAACATGACCAACGGTGATGAATATCCTTGATGTCACGAAGTGCGAGGATGAATATATGATTCAAGAGGTGCATTGATTGATGTTACAGGATAAAAATATTGTGATGGATCATGTTAAATTCATAGACATTAGTAGATTTCATCTCTACGTAACTCTTACATGAATTAATATTTTCCATTGCGAATATTGATTTAAAACTTGTTGTCTATTGTATTCTATTAGATTTTTTCCTGTTGAAGACTAACGATAATTTGTTGTATATTATCTTAGTTATAATATTCTTTCTTGAGCTAGTTGAGCTCACCTTTTCCTTTTGTTCCATTTTCTCTCTCGGAGGCGAGAATATAAGCGAGTACAGTCTGGGGTATGGAATGAAGGTTCTAGGAGAGTTGTTTAGTAGTCCTCACCATTTTTGTAAAATAATGTATCAATAATTATGATGAGGATTTATTTGTATGTGGATATTGTCTAGATGGCAATATCTGTATTTAAACTCACAGCTTATGTGTTGTAATAATAAAGTTGTTGTTAATTATGTACCATATATTTGACAACTCAGAATGGGTGATGTATACCTATTTTGGGGGCGTCACAGTTGGTATCAAAGCTTAGGGATATGATCTCTGGCGGAGATCGGGGAATAGAACTAGGAGGGGAGAGACGAGTAAATCCTTCGCTAGTGTGTCTTACCTAAGCTTATTTGTTAGTTGGTCAGTATATATGGATATTATGTGATATATTGATTTCCTTAATTAACCCTTGTTTTATAACAGTATTTGAGAATGTCGACTGAGAATATTAATAGTGGAAATGAGACCGTGGAGATGTCTGTACTCACCAACGAGGAGAACGTGCAACAGGCTGGCAATGTTCCTCCTGTGAACAACACCACTGAGCAGATGATGAACGAGGCGATGTTTAGAAGCTTTTTTGCGATTCATGCAAAATCGCAGACGAGGAGACTCGTGTTCAAAATCTGAGGAGAAATGATAGCAATTCACGGGTTGTCACAACACAAGCGATTCAAAGAGTTGGGACCACGAATTTAAGGGAAAGCGAGATCCGATCATGGCGAAAAATGGGTCAAGAAAATTACCAAGATATTCGATGTCTTGGGATGCACGGAGGAATAGAAGGTTCCGTTCGCCACCTTTATGTTACGTGGTGAGGCGGACTACTTGGTGGGAGAGTGCGTGAAGCGTCCATCCATCGGCCGCACTCAACATGTCTTGGGAGGCGTTTGAAACTATTTAATGACAAATACTTTCACGAAAGTGTTTCGTCTATATGAAGGAAGTGGAGTTTATTAGGCTGGGCGAACAACATGGCGGTATCTCAAGATGCGAGGCGAAGTTTGCGAGTTTTCGAGTGTTTGCACCTCATTTGGTGGAGAATGAGGAGCGTATGGCGCGGATGTTTCTTAGAGGTTTGAAACCCTAAGATACGTCGGTATCTCATTTCTCATAAATTTTTTCTCTACTCGGATGTTATAAAGCAGGCTCAATTATTAGGCGCGAGATACTTGAGTACGGTCAACTGAGGGACCACAACCAGGATCATACCGGAGATGGCAGTCAACAAAACAATGATAACCAGCGGAGAAAGAAAAAGACGGACAAAAATGGTAACCACTCTGGTGGTAATCATGGCCATGAAAATAGAAGAAGCGAGTCAGGAGGAGATTTTAAAAAGAGGAGATTTAACAACGACCATGTGAAGACGACAGTGCCGGCAACAATTGGTTCTAAGGGAGGAGAACGACCACCGGTCATATGCTACAAATGCGGAAAAGAGGGACATATCAGTCCAAACTGCCCACAACAGCTCAAGGTATGCTATAATTGTGGAAAGGAAGGACATATCGCTCGGGATTGTATGATAGCGAAACCTAGTTCAGCGGGGACGGTGACTCAAAAGACATCCCGAGAAAAGTCAAAGTCAGCGGTTCTGGAAGAAGCGTTTGTTGTGGTGGTCAAAGTGCGAGGAACCCAAACGAGGTGATCACGGGTAAGCTAATCATAAATTCTTGCGAAGTTTATACCTTACTTGATCTAGGTGCTACCCATTCATTTATCTCTCCTAATTGTGCTCAACGTTTAAATTTGACTCCGGAAAAATTAGACTTTGACCTATCTGTGGAAACTCTGTTAGGAGAAACTTTCATCACATCCACTGTTTATAAGTCTTGTTTGATCCAAGTTGGCACCATCACCTTACATTGACCTTATCTCTTTAAAGATACTTGCTTTTGATGTGATTTTAGGGATTGATTGGTTAACTACTCATCATGCCAAAATTGATTGTTTTCGTAAGGTTGTTAGTTTTCATATTCCTAAACAACTTTGTTGTTGAATTCAAGCAACTAAACCATTAAAATCAATCTTCATCATATCTAATCATAAAGCTATTCATTTATGAAAAAGCGGATGTCAAGCTTTCTTAGCCCATGTTATGGATTTGAATAAAGACACGTCAAATTTGGATAATATTCTGTTGTTATTGACTTTCCGACGTATTTCTGAAGAACTTCCGGTCTACACCCCGTAAGCGTGAAGTTGAATTCTTTATTGACCTTGAACACGAGTACAAAGCCCATTTCTAAAACCCCATATCGAATGGCTCTATTGAACTTCGGGAGTTAAAGGTCCAACTACTGTGGAGTTGTTGGACATCGGTTTCATTCGTCCTAGTACATCTCCTTGGGGGGGTGCTCTGTTTTATTTGTAAAGAAGAAAAGGCGGGAGTATGCGACTTTGTATTGACTATCGGGGAATTGAACCATGTCACTATCAAGAATAGGTATCCTCTACCTCGTATTGATGACTTGTTTGACCGATTGCAAGGAGCACAATTCTTTTCAAAAATCGATCTTCGATTACGGATATCATCGGTGAAGATTAGGCGAGGATATTCAAGCGCGCCCGAGAACTCGATGCGGGCATTACGAATTCTTAGTCATGTCTTTCGGATTGACTAATGCTCTGCGGCTTTCATGGATATGATGAACCGAGTATTCAAGGAATATTTGGATCGGTTCGTTTGTTGTCTTTATTGATGACATCCTCATATATTCCAAAAGTCGTGAAGAGCATGAGCACCATTTGAAATTTGGTACTCCAAAGGCTTCGTGAAAACAAGCTATATGCCAAGTTAAAGAAATGCGAGTTACGGCTTGAGGAAGTAGCATTTCTCGAGCACGTGGTGTCAAAACATGGAGTATATCATTGATTGAAGCGAAGATTGAAGCATCTGAAGTTGGGAGCAGCAAGAAGGCGGTGGATGAAAGACGTAACTTTACGGGCTTATTTGGTTATTATCGGAGATTCGTGGAAGGGTTTTCTCGAATCGCTACTCAGATTAACTCGATTAACTCGGAAGGATACAAAATTCGTTTGGGCGAAGAATGCGAGAAGAGTTTCAAGAGCTTAAGAGAAGACTTATTTCGGCACTGTTCTAACAATACCATCTGTTTGGATGGATTTGTTATCTCTGGCGATGCTTCGGGCAAAGGGTTAGGATGTGTTCTCATGCAACGTGGAAAGTCATAGCTTATGCCTCGCGACAACTTAAAGAATATATGAGAGGAATTATCCTACTCATGATCTAGAGTTGGCAGCAGTCGTTTTCGCGCTAAAGATCTGGAGGCACTATCTATATGGGGAGAAAGTGGAGATATATTCAAACCATAAAAGCCTTAAATATTTCTTCACTCAAAAAGAACTTAACATGCGACAGCGACGTTGGCTCGAGCTATTGAAAGACTACGACCACACTATTCAATACCATCCTGGAAAAGCGAAGCGTGGTAGGCGCGCGTTGAGTAGAAGATCATATGCGAGGAGCGAGTGCGATGATGTCAAGTATCGATAAAGCCAACTTTAATAGAAAAAGTTAAGGTTGCTCAAGCCCACGGACCGGGTGATCGTATGAAGAAGAAAGTACAAGAAGGTGCTATTTAAGGCGAGAATTGATGAAGAAGGAATACTTGAGTCCACTCGGACTTTGTGTTCCTAACGATTTTAATTTGAAGTACAAGATCATGATGGAGGCACACAATACACCACTTGCAATTCATCCTGGAAGTACCAAAATGTATCGTGATCTTCGACATACATTTTGGTGGAACAATATGAAGAGAGAGATTGCAAAGTTTATCTCAACGTGTTTAACTTTTTAACGTGTAAAGGTGGAGCATCAAGTGCCAAAGGGTCCATTGCAACCACTTGAGATTCCGAAATGGAAGTGGGAACACATTACTATGGATTTCGTTACGGGTCTTCCTACGGTTTCTCAAGGCATTAATGCTATTTGGGTTATTGTTGATAGATTAACCAAGTCTGCTCATTTCTTGCCGATACGGGAGACTTATTCCCTTGAACGTCTTGCTCAAATGTACATAAATGAGATTGTGAGATTGCATGGCATGCCAGTATCCATAGTTTCAGATCGTGACCCAAGATTCACTTCAAGATTTTGGGTTAGCTTGCAAAAACCTATGGGCACGGATTTACGATTCAGTTCGGCATACCATCCTCAAAGCGGATGGACAATCGAGAGGACTATTCAAACTCTTGAAGATTTATTAAGACTCGTGTCCTAGATTTCAAGAGGCGGTTGGGATAAGTATTTACCATTGGTGGAATTCTCCTACAACAACAGTTATCAGGCAAGTATAGGTGTGGCTCCATTTGAAGCATTATATGGACGAAAGTGTCGCTCTCCAATATGTTGGGATGAGGTGGGTGAAGCAACATTGTTTGGACCCGAAGTTAAATACGCATGACTCACCTAGAAAAGATCCAAATGATTCGACAACGATACAAAGCAGCACAAGATCGACAAAAGAGTTATGCGGATCTTCATCGAAAGGACGTGGAATTTAGTATAGGGGATCATGTATTGTTGCGAGTTGCTCCATGGAAGGAGTTACAAGATTTGAGAAGAGAGGAAAGCTCAATCCACGATTTATTGGTCCATTTCAAATTCTTGACCGAGTAGGTAATGTAGCCTATAGACTCGCGTTACCTCGAGTATGTCTCGTGTTCATAATGTGTTTCACATATCGTACTTCGTAAATATGTGAAAGACACGAACCACGTTATTGAGTTAGACCGGACGAGATATAGAAGACTTAACGTATGAGGAGGTACCTGTCAAGATCTTGGATAGAAAGGAGTATGTCCTACGCACAAAGGTTGTACCACAAGTTAAAGTCTTGTAGAGAAACCATGTTATAGAGGAAATGACCTGGGAGTTGGAAACGGAAACGAAAGCGAGGTATCCTCATCATTTCGAAACACCAGGTACGTACGTCAATTTCGAGGAAGAAATTTCATAAGGAGGGGAGGTTGTAAGACCCCGATTTTTTATTAATAAAATGAAATTTCCTCTATTTATTATTTTGAAATAGTAAGGGTTGATTTGATTAATGTGGATAGTTATGGGTAAAATACGCAAGTATTTCAAAATAAACAAATGGTTATAAAATATTCCTTATTGTCGGAGAATATTCGTTTGGTCGTGGAATATTAAATCTTTGTCGAGAATATTAAATGCGGCCAAGCCTTGACCATGTGTGGAGCCCCATAACGGAAAGCGATTGGAGGAAGAAAGCGACAAAAATAAGTTGTTTAAAAATAACTGGCGTAGTTGTTACTGATTTAACTTTGTTGGAATACCCGTTGGTTAAAACACGATGTCTGGCGTTGTTGCGAGAAGCACCACAGTATTGCACCAATTATTGATTCTTACATAAGAAGGCACTACTCAATAATGGTTACAGTAATTCTTTATTCGATATTTTATTTTATTAATTCAATAATTCTTTGCGTTGATATTTTATATTCTTTGTTGTTTCAATAATTGTCATTACAAAGTATTTTTCATTATCGAAGCAATAATTCATATTATCGAATAATATTATTAGATAACATTATTGACAATGTCTAGAAAGTTCCATCTAAGGAGAGGTTTGGTCACCTAATTACGCAGCCAGAGAAGGAGAAATTCTTATTGGAAGCCCCCTTCTTTCCGGAGGCGCACGATTGTCAATATTGTGATTCTCGTAATATTATTTGTGAATAATTAATTATTGATTCATATGATGAGAAAAATATTAATTTTATATGGATATAGATGGAGAAAATTTTTAATGTGACAATTGTTGAAAATTAAAATTTTATCTTTTTTACGATAAAATAATTCATTTAAATATATTATTATATTTTTAATAATATAATAATGATGATATTTTTACAATGAATGTGTGATATACAGTATCTGAGGAAAAAGAGTATTTTTGTTGCAATAAATGTTTAAAACATGTTAAACATATACATGGACCCATTTATTGATTTGAAATTTGATTATAGCACGAAAAATCGTCTAGTTTATGGATTTCGGTCATTTTCTACTGGGAATTTGGAAAAACATTCTTCTGCAAAGTTGTAGAGAATTGAATTTTCTATAAAAACTTGAGAGATTCGATTTTTCTGACAAAAGGGCTATTTATTGTGAATTATTGAAGTTAGAAGCTACGAAATAATTGATTTTGGAAGTTTAAAATAGTTAAAAAACGAAAAACGTTTTTTTTTTGTTTGTGGGCGACTAGCATGTGATGTAAATCTTTGAATTCAAAATCTAGAACGTGTGCGTAGAGAATTTGTTATATATATTATTATTAAATTAAATTTTCTGCTTTGGTGTTCTAAGCATTTTCCTATAAATAGGATGCTTAGGTTAGAATTGAAAATTACACCAGAAACTGAAGTTTTCTCTCTCTATATTATCGAGCGTATTCTTGTAAGTATTTTGAGTATACTTTGAGTATTGCTATACGGTGCAAGTTCAAGTCATAGCATATATCCGGTGTTTTAGCTAGAAGTATAAATCTTTCGAGGTAAGGGATATTATTATTTTTTCGTAATGATATTATTTCTTCAATATCATTATGCTAAAATATTGATCTGAAGTTTTTTTTATCAAATTTGGAACTTTTGGTGTCGGAGTTACTATTCACGTATCGACCTTTATTTACGATATCGACACTTATTCACGAATATGGCCTTTATTCATGAAAAATGAAAATTTTTCTTTTCGTCAAAATATCTATACGGATACTAGTTTTGATTGTATCCATGTTTTGATCATTCTTGAATTTTACACCACTATGATGATTTTTGAAGTATTTTTGGACATGGATAAAACAAAGTACGAATCCTTAATCCTTAATCCTTGTCATTTTGTTTCACTGGATTCGTTTCTTTAAAAATATTTTTCATCATCCTCAGTCTTAAATGATGATGTTAATGAATATCTTTGGCCTGTAGCGCAAAAATGAATGATTTTTGATGAATATCTTTGGCCTGTAGTGCAAAGATGAATGATTTTTGATGAATATCTTTGGCCCGTAGTGCAAAGATGAACAGGTGTTTAGATGAACATGACCCGGTGATGAATATCCTTGGTGCGTAGTCTGAGGATGAATATATGATTCAAGAGGTGCATTGATTGATGTTACTGGGGATAAAAAATCATGATGAATTTGTTAAATTCATAGGCATTAGTAGATTTCATCCTCTCACGTAACTCTTACATGAATTAATATTTTCATTGCGAATATTGATTTAAAACTTGTTGTCTATTGTATTCTATTAGATTTTTTTTCCTGTTGAAGACTAACAATAATTTGTTGTATATTATCTTAGTTATAATATTCTTTACTGAGCTAGTTGAGCTCACCCTTTTCCTTTTGTTCCATTTTTCTTCTCAAGAGGCGAGAATATAGCGAGTAACGAGTCGGGGTATGGAATGAAGGTTCTAGGGAGAGTTGTTTAGTAGTCCTCACCATTTTTGTAAAATAATGTATCAATAATTATGATGAGGATTTATTTGTATGTGGATATTGTTTAGATGGAAATATCTGTATTTAAACTCACAGTTTATGTGTTGTAATAATAAAGTTGTAGTTAATTATGTACCATGTATTTGACAACTCAGAATGGGTGATGTATACCTATTTTGGGGGCGTCACAGAAAACTTATGAATTCTGGTGTATTTTTCAATTCTAACTTAGCCCTCTATTTATAGGAAAATGTTAGCACGCCGAAGCAGACTTGACCTGCTACCTGATGGCTTTACCTGCTACTATTCTTCCCACCAAAAATCATCCATCTTCCCCAACAACCAAAAGTGGGGCCCACCCATTTCTATAATTTTCCACCAAAATCATTTATAAACCTAATTTCCGAATCAGTCACCTCTTAAAATTCATAACAAATCATTCATTCATTTTTAACGGTTCAAAATTTGTGAACATATACTAAACTTATATATGTATAACATATCCAAAAATCACAACGATCCAACGGTCAGATGAGAAATTATAACTCACACAATAAAGTTGTAAGAACACTGATTTGATCTTTTAATACCTCCAATCCGACAAAATACTGATAAAATACCTCAACATTAATTCCTTCATTTATAACCACATAAATAAATCCATCATTTATATCCACATCAAATAAATATTTCATTATAATATAAATCAATAATTAATTATTCACAAATAATATTACAGAATCACAATAATGACAACCAGGCAGTTCCTAGGAAAGAGGGGGCTTTCCGATAAGGATTTCTCCTTATTGGCGCGCAATTAGGTAACCAAATCTCTCCTTGACAGGACTTTTTAGACATTGCCAATAATGCTATCTAATAATATTATTCAAATAATATGAATTATTGATCTGATAATGGAGATACTGTGCAGTGACAATTATTGAAACAACAATAATATAAATTATCAACGCAACAATTATTGAATCAATAAAATAAAATATTAAACAGTAATTACTGTAACAATTATTGAGTAGTGCCTTCTCACGTAAGAATCAATAATTGAAAAAATTTTGCTTAATACTGTAGTGTCTTCTTGTAACGACAGACGTATTACTTTACTTTACCAACCGGGTATTCCAACAATGTTAACTGTAACAACTACGCCGTTATTTATAAAAACTCAAATTTATCGTTTTCTTCATCCGACAATTATCCGTTATGGGGCCCACAAATGGTTGCACCGTCATTGGAATATTCCCCGACAGAAAGAATATTCCACGACCAAACGAATATTCCCCGACAACAATGAATATTTTATAACCACTTGCGTATTTTGAAAAAAAATTCATTTATCACCCTTAACTTTAACTTTTATCAATTTAACCATTTACTTAATAGTAATTATAAGAAAAATTGAATACTTTTATTTCATAAAATTCGGGGTCTTACAATCTCCCCTCCTTATGAAATTTCGTCCCCGAAATTTACGTGCACAGTATTTCAAAGAGTTGAGAATACCTTGCTTTCATTTGATTCCATCTTCCCCCGTCATCATGATTTCTCCATTGCTCATCTCCTTTATTTCAGATATCATTCTAGAATACAGCTTAAAAATAAGGGTTACTTGAACAAATTAACATATCACATAATATCCCGATATTATGACTGACCAACAATTAAGCTTAGGTAGGACAAACTAGCGAAGGATTTACTCATCTCTCCCCTCCTAGTTCTATTCCCCGATCTCCGCCAAAGATCATATCCCTAAGCTCTGATACCAACTGTGACGCCCCCAAAATAGGTCCATTCCATCCAACCTATTCTGAGTCGCCAAATACATGGTACAGAAAACAACTACAACTTTATTACAACAATTGTCGTGCAAAATACAACAACTCATGTATTGTGAGTTTTGATACAATTATATATATAAACTGTGACTCTTGACACCAACTTAGGTAGCACGTCACCATAACACCTTACATAAAGGTATAGTCAAAAACTGTTTTAGAAATTAGAATCTTTGGAAAGTGCTCAAGTAAACCTTCGTACATGGGAGGCCATGCGTCTAGGTTATGATAGATATCATATGCCCACAGAATTATCCTTGGTTGACCCAATAGACCCCAAAGAAAAACGAGAAGATTACTATCATCTTCTTTCCAATGGTGAGTCTTCTCTTGACATATAATTATCTCCACTGTCTCTAATTGAGAATTATACTCCAAACAAACACCAAGATTATATAGGTAGTGCTCGTAGATATACTCCACAAGTTGATGTGCACAACCCTGTCTTATGATAACACGAGTTTATATGTCATTAGACATCTTGTATGATAGTGGCAAAACACCCTTCCAAAGTTGAGTTCATATCACCCTATTCGGTTCACCAAAATTAAATATCAAATGACGTATATAATACGACACACTTATCTAAAGTCTCAATAAAATTATTTTCATACTATTTAGGGAGAACCTCAATGACTATAGACCACCGATTCTATTCCCTGTTATCCCCCGCGCCGACCCAGCCTACACTTTTATTACGAAAAGGAATTGTGAAGCAAAAGGGAAAGCAAAACTAGCTTCGATAAAGAATATCATGACTAAAGATAATTAAATTATCAATAGCCTTCATCGATAATAAATCGTAGATTTAGAACATATGGTAGATGATAAAACTTTTCAACCATAGTTTCAGCGGAACGAACAATCCATTAGAAGAGTCAAATAGACCATAAAATCTATTATCTTCTCCATGTTAAAAGTCCTCCAACAATGTTTTATCCCTATAACATCAATCAACAATTCATATCCACAATCACATGTATAACTCATAATCGTAATTGTAGTTCTAAATTCCTCTTCGCACCCAGGACGAAGATAATTTTCATCACCTGTCTTTACCTAAAACATCAAAGATCATAGTTATACCAAATCACAGTTCTTGTTCATAATCATACTAATAAATTCATCTTTGCACTACGGGCCAAAGATATTCATCAACAAGTCATCTTTGCACTACAGGCCAAAGATATTCAACAACAGGTCATCTTTGCACTACGGGCCAAAGATATTCATCAATAATTCATCTTTACACTACAGGCCAAAGATATTCATATCTCAAAGAAATACATAATCATTTCAGAATTTATATAAACCCTAATTATAACCATGTTGATCATTTCACCTTTGCACTAAGCTAAAGATATTCAATTATAAATTCAATGGTCATGATCATACTAGTCACAATTCATCTTTGCACTACTGGCCAAAGAGAACCCATAGTCATGATCATACCAATAATCTACCCATCTTTACACTCAAGTTAAAGAGAAATTCCATCACTAGGGTTATAAAAATGTTATATATGATAATAAAAATAATATAATCAACATATAGATTAAATCTCAAGAGTAATATTCATAACTCAACTATAATTTGGTTAGAAAAAGAAACCAATTTTGTCATGAATAGTACCCGTGAATAGTAACTCGTGAATAGTAACTCATGAATAGTAACTCATGAATAGTACTCTGTATTCGTAAATAGTATCGTATACGTAAATAATGTCATATACGTAAATAGTGTCATATACATGAATAGTGCCGTATACGTGAATAGTGCCATATACGTGAATAGTAACCCTGACTCAAAAAGTTAGAAATTCCACAATAAGATCCATACCAATATGTCAGTATAATGATATTGAAAGAATAAAATCATTATGAAGAATATAACATCCCTTAATATCCCTTACAATCTCTTACTATCCCTTACCTCAAAAGAGCAGCACTTCTGACTGGATATCGGATATGACGCTGAAGGAAACTTGCATTGATGAATAGCAACTCACTGGTGTGTTTTTCAATTTTAACTTAGCCCTCTATTTATAGGAAAATGTTAGCAAGCCGAAGCAGACTTGATCTGCTACCTGATGGCTTTACCTGCTACTATTCTTCCCACCAAAAATCATCCATCTTCCCCAATAACCAAAAGTGGGGCCCACCCATTTCTAAAATTTTTCCACCAAAATCATTTATAAACCTAATTTCCGAATCAGTCACCTCTTAAAATTCATAACAAATCATTCATTCATTTTTAACGGTTCAAAATTTGTGAACATATACTCAACTTATATATGTATAACATATCCAAAAATCACAACGATCCAACGGTCAGATGAAAAATTATAACTCACATAATAAAGCTGTAAGAACACTAATTTGATCTTTTAATACCTCCAATCCGACAAAATATTGATAAAATACCTCAACATTAATTCCTTCATTTATAACCACATAAATAAATCCATCATTTATATCCACATCAAATAAATATTTCATTATCATATAAATCAATAATTAATTATTCACAAATAATATTACGAATCACAATAATGACAAACCAAGCGGTTCAGGAAAAGGGGCTTTCAGATAAGGATTTCTCCTTCTTGCTAGCGCAATTAGGTGACCAAATCTCTCCTTGACTGAACTTTCTAGACATTGCCAATAATGCCATCTAATAATATTATTCAAATAATATGAATTATTGATCTGATAATGGAGATACTGTGCAGTGACAATTATTGAAACAACAATAATATAAAATATCAACGCAGCAATTATTGAATCAATAAAATAAAATATTGAACAGTAATTACTGTAACATTTATTGAGTAGTGTCTTCTCACGTAAGAATCAATAATTGAAAAAAAAATTGTGCAATACCGTGTGCTACTGTGCAACAACGCGTATTACTTTACTTTACCTTACCAACCGGGTATTCCAACAATGTTAACGGTAACAACTACGTCGTTATTTATAAAAACTCAAATTTGTCGTTTTCTTCATCCGACAGTTATCCGTTATAGGGCCCACAAATGGTTTTGCATTGTAAATACGAATGTTCCAGAAATGAAAAGAATATTCCACGACCAAACGAATATTTCCCGACAACAATGAATATTTTATAACCACTTGCGTATTTTGAAAAAAATTTCATATATCACCCTTAACTTTAACTTTTATCAATTTAACCATTTACTGAATAGTAATTATAAGAAAAATTGAATACTTTTATTTCATAAAATTCGGGGTCTTATAATCTCCCCTCCTTATAAAATTTCGTCCCTGAAATTTACGTACCTGGTATTTCAAAGAGTTGAGAATACCTTGCTTTCATTTCAGATTCCATCTTCCCTGTCATCATGATTTCTCCATTGCTCATCTTCTTTATTTGGATATCATTCTAGAATACGACTTCAAAAACAAGGGTTAATTGAACAAATTAATATATCACATAATATCCCGATATATTATGGTGACCAACAATTAAGCTTAGGTAGGACACACTAGCGAAGAATTTACTCATCTCTCCCCTCCTAGTTCTATTCCCCGATCTCCGCCAGAGATCATATCTCTAAGCTCTGATACCAACTGTGACGCCCCCAAAATAGGTCCATTCCATCCAACCCATTCTGAGTCGCCAAATACATGGTACAAAAATCAACTACAACTTCATTACAACAATTGTCGTGCAAAATACAACAACTTATGTATTATGAGTTTTGATACAATTATATATATCAACTGTGACTCTTGACACCAACTTAGGTAGCACGTCACTATAACACCTTACATAAAGGTATAGTCAAAAATTGTTTTAGAAATTAGAATCTTTGGAAAGTGCTCAAGGAAACCTTCGTACATGGGAGGCCATGCGTCAGGTTATGATAGATATCATATGCCTGCAGAATTATCCTTGGTTGATTAATAGACCCCCAAAGAAAAATGAGAAGATTACTATCATCTTCTTTCCAATGGTGAGTCTTCTCTTGACATATAATTATCTCCACTGTCTCTAATTGAGAATTATACTCTAAACAAACACCAAGATTATATAGGTAGTGTTCGTAGATATACTCCGCAAGTGGATGTGCACAACCATGTCTTATGATAACACGAGTTTGTATGTCATTAGACATCTTGTATGATAGTGGCAAAACACCCTTCCAAAGTTGAGTTCACATCACCCTATTCGGTTCACCAAAATTAAATATCAAATGACGTATATAATACGACACACTTATCTAAAGTCTCAATAAAATTATTTTCATACTATTTAGGAGAACCTCAATGACTATAGACCATGATTCTATTCCCCTGTTATCCCCCATTTCGACCCAAATACACTTTTATTACCTGAAAGGAATTGTGAAGCAAAAGGGTGAGCACAACTAGCTCAGTAAAGAATATCATGACTAAAGATAATTAAATTATCAATAGCCTTCATCAGTAATAAATCAGAGATTTAGAACATATGGTAGATGATAAAATTTTTCAACCATAGTTGCAGCGGAACGAGCAATCCATTAGAAGAGTCAAACAGACCATAAAATCTATTATCTTCTCCATGTTAAAAGTCCACCAACAATGTTTTATCCCTGTAACATCAATCAACAATTCATATCCACAATCACATGTATAACTCATAATCGTAATTGTAGTTCTAAATTCCTCTTCGCACCCAGGACGAAGATAATTTTCATCACCTGTCTTTACCTAAAACATCAAAGATCATGGTTATACCAAATCACAGTTCTTGTTCATAATCATACTAATAAATTCATCTTTGCACTACGGGCCAAAGATATTCATCAACAAGTCATCTTTGCACTACAGGCCAAAGATATTCAACAACAGGTCATCTTTGCACTACGGGCCAAAGATATTCATCAATAATTCATCTTTACACTACATGCCAAAGATATTCAATAACAGGTCATCTTTGCACTACAGGCCAAAGATATTCATCAATAATTCATCTTTGCACTACAGGCCAAAGATATTCAACAACAGGTCATCTTTGCACTACAGGCCAAAGATATTCATATCTCAAAGAAATACGTAATCATTTCAGAATTTATATAAACCATAATTATAACCATGTTGATCATTTCACCTTTGTCCTAAAGCTAAAGATATTCAATTATAAATTCAATGGTCATGATCATACTAGTCACAATTCATCTTTGCACTACTGGCCAAAGAGAACCCATAGTCATGATCATACCAATAATCTACCCATCTTTACACTCAAGTTAAAGAGAAATTCCATCACTAGGGTTATAAAAATGTTATATATGATAATAAAAATAATATAATCAACATATAGATTAAATCTCAAGAGTAATATTCATAACTCAACTATAATTTGGTTAGAAAAAGAAACCAATTTTGTCATGAATAGTACCTGTGAATAGTAACTCATGAATAGTAACTCAGGAATAGTAACTCGTGAATAGTAACTCGTGAATAGTAACTCGTGAATAGTAACTCATGAATAGTAACTCATGAATAGTACTCTGTATTCGTAAATAGTATCGTATACGTAAATAATGTCATATACGTAAATAGTGTCATATACATGAATAGTGCCGTATATGTGAATAATGTCGTATACGTGAATAGTAACCCTTACTCAAAAAGTTAGAAATTCCACAATAAGATCCATACCAATATGTCAGTATAATGATATTGAAAGAATAAAATCATTATAAAGAATATAACATCCCTTAATATCCCTTACTATCCCTTACAATCTCTTACTATCCCTTACCTCAAAAAGCAAAGACTTACATTTGGATATCGGATATATTATTTGAAGGAAACTTGCACTGATGAATAGCAACTCACCAAGTATTTAAGTACTCACAAAATACACTCGATAATCTAGAGAGAAAAAAAAGAGAAAACTTATGAATTCTGGTGTGTTTTTCAATTCTAACTTAGCCCTCTATTTATCGGAAAATGTTAGCACGCCGAAGTAGACTTGACCTGCTACCTGATGGATTTACCTGCTACTAGTCCACCCACCAAAAATCATCCATCTTCCCCAACAACCAAAAGTGGGGCCCACCCATTTCTAGAATTTTCCACCAAAATCATTTATAAACCTAATTTCCAAATCAGTCACCTCTTAAAATTCATAACAAATCATTCGTTCATTTTTAACGGTTCAAAATTTGTGAACATATACTCAACTTATATATGTATAACATATCCAAAAATCACAACGATCCAACGGTCGGATGAAAAATTATAACTCACACAATAAAGTTTGTAAGAACAATCGATTTGATCTTTTAATACCTCCAATCCAGGACAAAATAATCGATAAAATACCTCAACATTAATTCCTTCATTTATAAACACATAAATAAATCCATCATTTATATCCACATCAAATAAATATTTCATTATCATATAAATCAATAATTAATTATTCACAAATAATATTACAGAATCACAATAATGACAACCAAAGGTAGGTTCAGGAAGAGGGGCTTTTCGATAAGGATTTCTCATTACTGACGCGCAATTAGGTGACCAAATCTCTCCTTGACAGAACTTTCTAGACATTGCCAATAATGCTATCTAATAATATTATTCAAATAATATGAATTATTGATCTGATAATGGAGATACTGTGCAGTGAAAATTATTGAAACAACAATAATATAAAATATCAAAGCAGCAATTATTGAATCAATAAAATAAAATATTGAACAATAATTACTGTAACATTTATTGAGTAGTGTCTTCTCACGTAAAAATCAATAATTGAAAAAAAATTACATGCAATACTGGTGCTTTCTTTGTGCAATAACGCGTATTACTTTACTTTACCAATAGGGTATTCCAACAATGTTAATTCAGAATAAACTATAACCGTTATTTATAAAAACTCAAATTTGTCATTTTCTTCATCCGATAGTTATCCGTTATGGGGCCCATAAATGGTGCAGACTTCGTCGCATTTACGAATATTCTTTACGTAAAGAATATTCCCACGACCAAAACGAATATTCCCCGAACAACAATGAATATTTTATAACCACTTGCGTATTTTGAAAAACAATTCATATATCACCCTTAACTTTAACTTTTATCAATTTAACCATTTACTGAATAGTAATTATAAGAAAAATTGAATACTTTTATTTCATAAAATTCGGGGTCTTACAAATTTGATCGAACTTTAACCAAAGATTAGACTGCTATAAATGCTTTCAATGGATTAAACTCGTTGATAGCTTCGATTTCATATATTAAGGGCTCTGTAATTCCTTTTGGATCAAAAGTTATAACTATTTGAACACTACAAAAAAAGGACTAATTCCGACGGAATATTCAATTGGAAATGAGCTTATTCTATTGGAATAACCTTATTCCGGCGGGATATTCCGTCAGCCATTCAGTCAAAAATAATACCGTCGACCTTAAGTCCATCGGACATTCCGTCGAGAGGTCGACAGATCACTTACTGTCTACAGATTATTCATCGGAAAGGCGATATGTTCGATCGATTAAGATCGACAAAATAATTCCGTCAAAAATAAGAATGGATACGTGGAACTCTATGGTTACTCAGATAAGAATTTAAATACGACGGATTATAATCCGTCAAGGATAATTCTATCGATCTTGACCCTTTTTTCTTATAGTAGAAGTTTAACCAACGAAAACTCTCTTCTTCAATCACAAATTACTCCACTTCTAACTCTATCCCTGCATCATAAATAAACTAAACTTTAGATTCCCTTATTTTTTATTTGTTATACGAGGCGAAATTTTAAAATTTTATATAATTCGTCTCAACACCTAAATGTTATGCAGCGGAATTGTACGATCCATCCCACATCAATACAAGATACTTGGGTCCATCAAACCATGAGCTTTGATAACATTTGTAGCGGAATTGTACGATCCATCTCACATCAATTCATCACCAATGTAGCACACACCTGTGTAGACTGACTCAATAAGCATGTTGGACCACCTTCTTACCTAAAAAGTTAACCTATTAGGTTGATGTTTCACTATACTTATTAATCAATCTACACTCTTGAATTTATCCGATATGTAATTCATGTAAAATATCCCAACATGTTATGATATAAGACCAAATGGAAAGGCCCAGAACACATCAGTTGGATCTAGGCCTAAACATTGCAAAACTGCGACCCACTCGGATGGAGCGAGTTGGGAGAGCTAATTAAGGGTATATCTCTTGACCGACGGACCTACAACACAGCCGTTCCTCGAGCAATGTAGTTGTCAGGCAATGGGACACCTCCTAACAAACCCTTTGCCCATTTGCTCGATTTGACAGACTTAAGAGACGGAAGGAGGTCGTCCAAAAGGGTAAAAAAAAACAGTTAGTTGCAGCTTTACACATGAAACAGCTATTGATAACTTATTTCTTGACCCTTTTCATTGACCACTTACAAGGCTACACCGAAAGGGGTCTCGAGGCGCCGGTGCTAATTAACCTAAGACGTGTAATATTTTTTAACCACAATTAAAAAATAATAAATAAAAATAATAAAGCAAGTTTGAACAAAAATTGTAAATTCTTTTTATTGTGTTTATATATATATATATATATATATATATATATATATATATATATATATATATATATTACATGTAATCGGCCGTTAAGACCGGACGCCTCCCAATTTCATCGAAAGTGTCTCACGACGACTCAACTGTTGTAGACCAAAGTGTAGATATTTTGTACAAATTCAAACATGCACGAGTGCCCATGGTGGAGAGACTAAGGGGTGTTTGTTTAGAAGTTGAATGAAAGTGAATCAATTCTTGAATCGGTCGGTCGTTTGTTTTAGTCCGAATAAATTTGAATCGGTAAGATAAACGAGCTGAATGACTAAGTCATATTTTTTGAGCTGAATGAGCAGCTGAATGAAGTAAAAAAAATTTAAAAAAGTAAAAAAAAATATTAACTATTATATCAAGTAATATTAAATAAATTTACAATCATTTTGAATTTTTTTAGAGGGGGTAAAATAATAAAGTTTTGTCATTCAGATATTTCAGACATGTCAATTATTAAACAATTTTTTTCATTCAGATTCAACTCATTCAGATTCAAATTCAACTTATTCAAATTCAGATTCAGATTTATTCAATTTTTATCAAATACCCGAACTAAGAGAGCTAGGTCATCATCCCCTAATTTACTCAGAAAATGACATTTTCATTGTGATACAAGAATAGGACCATTTCACAGCACTATTTCGCATACATGATCAAAGGATAAGCATTATTGCATTATTATTATTTTTGGTTTTTCAAAGTGTACATGTAATGTAATGTGGGGCCTGCGTTTGACTAGTCATAATTCTAACAGCCAATTTATTTGACAAATTCTTAGCTAACTTGGTTTGAAAAAAGAATATTCATTTGATTATAATTTTAATTGCCTGATGTCATTATATTCCAAAATCAAAACATATCACCATATAGAATTCGATAGAATTATAAAATAGTCTCAAGTATTAGACATCCCTCTAAAATAATTATCACTAATACTTATTTACGTAATCGATAATTACAAAATTAATATAAACATTCACAATGTATATATTTTCCTTATCATATCATCACACCAATAAATTTAAGGTAACTATGAAAATAAAAATTTTAAAATATTGCAATGCATAAAAAAAAATCGTGCGTGAAAAGCTTAGATTTGAGTAATTTGAGAACTCGGCTTAGTGGTTAAAGGGAGAGCATGGGATCAACCATAAACCCGAAATCTTGATTTCAACTCCCACCAACAACAAGTATAGAGGCCACGGACAGCAGATTTCCGCCTGTTTTGGAAGTCTTGTTCGGAGTGCAGAGATATAATCTGATTATAAGGCCAGAAATTCCTCATAGCAAAAATAAAAATTAAAAAAATGGAGTACAAAAATTTCGCTTATTTTACCAATGACGCTGTTTTTGTAGAACAAATGCATAGAATATTGATTCAGTCAACTAATAAAAGTGTACTCCATTGAAACAACATCTTTGAAATTCAAGTTGCCTGTCATCCACCGCAAGTGATTCAGTCAAATAAATGCTTATGACTATTTATAATAAAAAAAAAAATCAATTGAAGCATCCAATTTTGACTTCGAAGTGAGTTGTTATTGACCGTTTCTTTTTTTTAATATTACTATTAAATAAGTAAATAACCAATTAATTAAAGTACTGAATCTTATTATGACTATAAAATAGAAGAAGTACACAAAATTAGCAACATCATCAAGTCCACTTCCGAGTAATCCAATGGAGCTCCAATTTCTCCCCTTGCATGTTATCATTTCGCTAATAATTTTCTCTCTATTCCTCTTCAAGCTCTTGAAAAGATCCAAACCCAATAACCTTCCCCCGGGTCCGACCAAGTTACCGATCATCGGAAATCTGCTCCAACTGGCACGTGTCGACCCGATACCGCATCGCGGTCTCCTAGAATTGGCTCAGAAATATGGACCACTGATGCACTTACAACTCGGCAAAATCTCGGCAATTGTGGTGTCGACGCCGCGTGTGGCTAAAGAGGTACTAAAAACACATGACCTTTCTTGCGCGGATAGGCCGGATATGCTACTAGGCAGGATTATGTTGAAGAATAGTAGGGATATTGTTTTGGCTCCATATGGGGATTATTGGAGGCAAATGCGAAAAATATCAACGTCGGAACTTTTGAGTGCGAATAAAGTCCGGTCGTTTCGCAATATTCGAGAGGAGGAGTCGTGGCAGCTGGTTGAGTCCGTCAGGTCTTCGTTGGGATCGCCTGTTAATTTTAGTACCCAAGTTACGGGGATGGCGAATGCGGTGATTTGTAGGGCGGCGATTGGGAAGAAATGCGCGTATCAAGATGAGTTGATTGAGGTGGTAGAAGATATTGCGTATTGGGGTTCGGGGTTTTTTATGGCGGATTTGTTTCCTTCCTTGAAGTTTCTCGAGTATGTCACGGGGATGAGGCCTAAATTGCAGAAGATGAGGCGAAAGCTTGATCATATCTTTGAAAATATTATTCAAGAGCATATGGAAAAGATGGCGAGCAAAAAAGAGGGAAAAGTAAATGATAATGAGGAGGAAGATCTAATTGATGTTCTTCTGAGAATCCAGGAGAGTCAAAGCCTTGACATTCCCATCACCTCCAAGGATATCCAAGGCATCACTCTAGTAAGTAATGATTACATAAATAAATAAATAAATAATTTTTGTTAATTCATAACTAATTCCAAACATCTTTAATATGTAATTGTGCAGGATATGTTTACAGCTGGAACTGACAGTACTTCAGCTACACTCCAATGGATGATGTCTGAGTTGATGAGAAACCCGGAAGCGATGAAAAAGGCACAAGCAGAAGTGAGAGAAGTTCTCAAGGGAAAGACGAAAATCTATGAAGCCGATGTTCAAGGATTGACTTACTTAAAACTAGTGATCAAAGAAACTCTACGTCTGCACGCTCCTGTTCCCTTACTAGTCCCAAGAGAATGCAGGAAGCAATGCGAGATTGACGGATACACCATACCGGTCGGAACAAAAATCATGGTCAACGCTTGGGCGATCGCGAGGGATCCTGAACGTTGGGTCCATGCAGAAAGTTTCATACCGGAGAGATTTGAGAGTGGCTCTGTGGACTTCATAGGTGCCAACTTTGAGTACATTCCATTTGGTGCCGGAAGAAGAATATGCGCAGGTATTGCATTTGCTGCCGCCACTCTTGAGCTTCCAATGGCTCAGTTACTCTACTATTTTGACTGGAAACTCCCTAATGATCGCATGAAACCGGAAGATCTAGATATGGAAGAGACCAATGGAGCCACAGCTACAAGAAAAAATAACTTGATTTTGATTCCTACTTTACATGTTCACTCCAAATATTGACTTTAAGTTGATTATCGTCAAAATCATTTGCTTCAAGTCAAGGTTTAGGGTTATATATATATACGATAAAAGGGATGTACGTATCACAGTTAATCTGAATTTTACATATATCATGTAATAACATGTAAGTTTTTTTTTAAAAGTTGATGTTATGCAAGTTAAATAAAGATAATTAATTATAAGAAATTGATATTTTTACGTGTTAATTTTACAAGATAATTTTTGTGGATCTCACTTATCATTTATATGTGAGTATGATTTAATGGATCTATCAAATTTATTTGTAAAAATTTATTACATTGAATTCTTAATTATTGGGAATTGTGCCATGCATGTATTGCATTAAACACGTTATTGCACTGCTTTGTCTCAACCTTTTGTTTTCTTTTTTCCGGAAATGATGTTGACCGGGCATTCCAAAAATTATTGCAAAATGATTGTATATTACAATACCAAAGGATAGTGATGATGTGAAAAAGATGTTTGTTCTATAAAAAAATATTACAAAATCTATAGTATTTGAATATTAAATTATAGTTGTGTAATAATTGTTTTTGATTTTCAATAACTCGAAAGGGAGAACTCGTTTACCAAATCAGCCTCCAAATTTGAGAATAATTAAGTTAATGATATATAGTATTACTTGCTTGACTGAATTACTACTACAATTATAATATAAGAACGTAAAATGAACTTTGCCCTTAGAATTTGATTTGTATTTATTCAATTAAAAATTTGATTCGAATTTTATATGAGAAAATTTTAAAGTTTGCTAAGTTATTCGAATTTCTTCATTCTATCGAGTATACTCGAATCATATTAACTCGAAAAGTTCAAACTGTTCGGACTCGATTCGAGACTGTGTTTGACTCGATAGCTAAAACGAGTCTCAATCAAACTTTATTTCATACTCGATAAATTCTATGAATCAATTATGAGCAACTCAATACTCGACTCGGTTCATTTATACCCATAACTGAAAAGGGTACAAAGGCAGGGACGGAGCCAGGATTTTTTCTTTGGGGGGGCCAATTTTTTTTTTAACAACATAAAATATATTCATCACTAAAATGTAAAATTTCACTATTACAAACACATATTTTTATTAAAACAAAAATAATATAGTAATAAAATTTGCTTTGACAAAGATAATAAAACATATCAAAAAAAATCTTTTAAAAAATATCAAAACTTCGTCAAAACTTGGGGGTCGTAGTCTTACAAAATTTTCAAAACAAACCAAATATACAAATAAATTTTCTAAAATTTTCAAACTTTAGGGTGAATCTTACAAAAATTTCAAACCTTGAGGTGGTCACGGCCCCCAACATCCATGTAGCTACGTCCCTGTACAAAGGGATTTAGTTAATTTATTATCCAATCACGTATGAGTTTATAGAAACTTTGACCCACAATTTTACTTTTATATAAAAATGCCTCAAATCACTGATAACACCAAACATATGTTACTAATACTCTGTACTATGATTCTTTTGTCCTATTAACTTACATGGATATGGATTCAGAACTATATACTCTTTTTCTAATGTTTTGTTTCAGGATTCAGAACTAAAACCCCTGGATGATCATTTCTACAACGGTCCTTCTAGGGGGAACCAGAATTCGTCGACGGGTCTAGCGACGGGCCATATTTTTTTTATGATTCTCAAATAATTTATAATATTTATGGGAACTAGAATTTTTACAGAATTCAATAATTTAAGTGTTATTTTAATACATGTAAAAAACTAGGTTGTAAAGTCTGTTGAGAGCAGATACAATGGCAGTCTGTAAATCGGTAGAAATCGACAGTTTTTCTTCTGGATTTTGTGTGTTTTATGGGTAGTCATATGGTGAGAATGATTGAGGGTATATGCTTTGTTAAATTTGAAGGAAATTTGAGGGTATTATGGTCATTGGAACAATATTTGTTATTGTTAATAATTCATCCACTTAAAATGGACGGAAACGAGTTCACTTGAAAATAAATGTGAAATCACATGTAGATTTACTTGAATAATAATTTAGCACAATATAGTAACATCACTTGCATATCACCATTCACCAGTAGCTCAATCGATCGGAGCCTATGACATTTCTTTCCAAGTGGCTATCAACTCAACCTCCAAAAGGAAAAGATAAAGAATAAGGAAAGATAAAAAGAGATAAAGAAAAAGGAAAAAGGAAAAAGGAAAAAGAAAAAGGAAAGGCAGCGAGAGAAAGAAAGAAAAAGAAACTAAACAATAATAAAATCTTTATTCTTAAAATCAATAAGATATATAATCAATAAGCCTCTCTTGGCTCAATGTTAAAACAATTTCGTCTAATTTGTTCAAAGTTATTTATAATTATAGGAGGTGGGGTTGTACCACTCACTTACAAGAACTAGCACATATTCTTGTAGAAATAATCGTCCCTGTTGATTGTTAGCATTATGTTTTGTATACACTTGGTAATATACTAATTAATTTGGTTTGAATTTTGTATAATTAAATTGGATGAGGATTCAAGGTATTAATTAATATCTATCAATTACAATGTTTATTGTATTCAAATGTTAAATAGATCACATCATTTTTGAGTTTAAGTATGACTAAAATACAATGTAGCAAAACGTTACTCCTCGTGACACAATTAGTAGTGCAAAACTATACTTTTTTGGTCAGTTTTGCACTGTTAATTATACTCTAGAAAGATACGATATTTTGCACTAATAATTGTAGTTTGAGAGAGTAATTGGCTAATTAGTCAAAACCAAGGATGAAAACATCAGATGAGCATAAAACAGATGAAAGAGTTTTGCATTTTAACTAAAAAATATTATATTTTGAAACGAGTTTTTGCCTAATTACCTACATTCTTCGATGGTCATGTGCCTAAAGGCTTGTTTATTTATATGTTGATCGAGTTCTTGGTGTTCAATATCTTGCTAGATCACTGCCTTCACCTTTCTCTCTCTCTCTCTCCATATATATACACTCAAACAGAGATGAAGCAGCTACAACACTTTTGCCATCAACATCCCCTGATCATCTGCAATGAGCTTCATACTCGTGAGGGCATGGTGTGTCATGCGTGCAATAAACCAATAATGGGCATCAAAAGCACATTTTATAGATGCGCTACAAACACCACTGACAATGAAATGAATTGTCACGATATCTTTCTGCACAAAACTTGTGCAGAAGCACCCATGATGATTGAATACCCTATGCACCACTACCATCCCCATCTTGAAATACTCCAATCTTTAATGGGAGATCGCAAATGTAATGTTTGTGATCTGGACTTAGGGATGTCTTACAGCTATGTCTGTCCCGATAAATTATGTCCATTTCAGATTTGCCTGAATTGTTGTTTCCAGCAGGGGCGTAACATTAAACATCCAGGTCACAACTACGAGAACCACGCGTTGACCTTGGTGCAGAGGCCAGCATTGTTCAGGTGTGACGCTTGCGGCGAAAAACATAAAGATTCATCATATACTTGTAACGCTTGTCCATTTTGGATGCACCACAAATGTGCTTTTGTGCCTACTAGCATAGAATGTAAGATTTATGATGATCACCCTCTCGCCTTGGTCTGTAGTTTACCAGAACGATATCGTCGATTTAAGCAGATGTGCAACATCTGCGATAGGGAAGTGAAGCGGATTTACTGGCTTTATTATTGTGTCAAATGTAGATTCTTTGCTCATATCAAATGTGCAACATCAACAGCTGGAAGAGTACCTTTGAGGTTAAGCTTCATCAACATATATCATATATCTTACATGTGATTTCATATTTAGTGTTTTTCTTACATTAATTGTATATATTTTTGGTTGCAGTTATAGTGAGAGGGATGAAGAAAGTCTTTATATCCGTGATCTTTTTCATTTACCAGCGACGTCGACTAATGAATCAAAAATGGATCAAATGATACAGCAATTTGGCAAGGCGTATATAGATGAAGATAGAAGAAGGCCACAGCAAATTGGCAGGCTGAATATAGATCTAATGAGACAGCAATTTGGCGAGATGAGTATGCATCTAATGATGCTACAGAATATTCATAAGCATCTGGGTACTATGCCCGTGACAGTCGTAGATCAAATAGACTTTGCACACTGGGCACATAAAGATCATCCACTAGTCCGTTCGGACCAACTCCAAAGGAACAACAATATTAATACTACTGAGATTCAAATGCTATGCGATGGTTGTGTGCGGCCTATTTTGACTGATCCAGTCTACGGTTGTGCTCAGTGTAAATTCTTTCTCCACGCGTACTGTGTTGAGTTGCCATTGATGGCAACACACCACCTATTACACCCAGAGCACGCGCTTGTTATACATAACCATGTCAAGCCTAATATTTACGTCAAATGCGACTTTTGTGACAACATTTGCAATGGGATGTTCTTTTATTGCAAGCCCTGCAATTTCTACCTAGATATCAAGTGTGCTTCCCTTCCTCACACAATCAATTATGTGCCTCACAGGCACTCTCTTGGACTACTTTTTGACAAACTGGCAAACTGCAAGGCATGTGGGGAATTAATTAGTCATGATAGGTGCTATGGTTGTACACATTGTAAATTCTATCTGCATGGATCGTGTATTTTGTTGCCAGGTACGATTAATCACAGATGGGATCCTCATCCCATTCCACTAGTCCATCCTCCGATAAAAGATCATCCGGACGAATTCTATTGTGAAATATGCGAGGAAGAAATTAGTGGTACATTTCATTCATTCTATTTTTGTCGTCCTTGCGATCAATCCTTCCATGTTCGGTGTCTTCGTCCGTATTATGCTTACTCGAATATCAAGTTTGGGGCGACCAATATTACAGTTGACAAACACCCGCACAGCCTCACACTTGCTGCTATGCAACAGCACAAGCTCCCCCATTCCAAGTGTGGAAATTGTGGTGATCGCATACCTGATGGTTCTCCGATGCTTGAATGTCAACCATGTCATTTTCGACTCTGTACCAAATGTGATTCAACTTCTGAGGCTTCTCTGCCCGAATATTTTGAATATGATTCAACTTCTGGTCAGGCTTCTCGGGTCGAATATTTTGAATATGATTCAAATTCTGATCATGCTTCTGTGGTCGAATATGAATCAGGGTATAACAGTACTATTTCTGACTAGTATTCGATCGGCTGTTGTGTGTACAAGTAGGTTTTATTTGTTCCATGTTGTTTTACTTCTTTATTTTGTTAACTTAGTAATAAATGTAGTTTAAGTACTATGGGTAGGCATATGGGAAAATAATTTTAACGGTGAGAGATGTTTTTTATATGGATTTTCACCATTATGCTGGAAAAATTACAAAATTGTCTATTAGGGGAGTGGTTAATATGAAGTTTATTTTGAGTTAAGTTGGTCAATTGACCAATAGAATACTGACACGCAGGCGAGGTTGTATGTGTGTCAGTATTCTATTGGCCAATTGACCAACTTACAAAAAAAAATAACTTCATGTTAATCGGATCCGTCTATTAGCAATATAGACCCTAACATTTAAAATTTTGCGATATTATATTTTGACTCTGCAGTACAAAACATAGCATACCTGTTGATGCATTAGCATACTCATCAAAAAAGGCATTCATACTCTCGAGTATGTTAATGCATCAACAGGTATGCTATGTTTTGTACTGCAGGGTCAAAAGGCTATAGAAAAACAATTTATCAGGGAGAGGAAGACCGACTACATAACAAAACATCGTAAAAGGATTATGGTACTCTGTTCATTTTTAGAAATTCATGCTGCACAAGTGTACACAAAAGAGATGTTTAGACGTTTCCAACGTCAGTTCGTCGATTCCATGAAATACAATGTTCATAAACTTAGTGAGTTGTGTGTCACTGACACTAAGGTTTATGCAGTGTATAATGCAGATGCAACTGAAAGTGGTGGAAGATATAAAGAAGTTGTCAACAATCGTCAACTGGGATCGGTAACATGTAACTGCCAAATGTTTTCTCACTCTGGTGAATTATGCAGGCACATCTTGAGATATTTCATAGCAAAGAGTATTTCACAAATACCGAGCGACATGATTCTTCATCGGTGGACAAGAGACGCGAACAAAAGTAATGGTGAAGACTTACTCTTTAACTCCACATCTGCTGACTTCGAACAAGATCAAGCAATGCGCTACAATCATTTGATGAGTGATTACCAGGAGTTAGCGAGCAAAGCGGCTTGCTTAGTCCGAGGTTACAAAACTGTTCTTAAACTGAATGCACGAGGAAAAGAGTTGGTTGACCAGTATGATCCGGATGAGAATATTACTGAACTGGCAGATGACGACATTGATTTGAGTTGGAGATCCAAATCATGATATGGGATACGATAATGACGATGAAGACGCAGAGGTGGAAGTTAGAAGAAGAGTTTTTGCGACTCTATTATTTCTCGCAGACAAAGGGCGCAAAAAAACAATCTAGATTCAAGAGTGCACTCAAAAAAAATCATTCCTTCTAAGCCTCATCGAAAATGTGCAATTTGTGGCTTTGAAAACCGAACCACGATAAGCGAAATCACTATCGAGTGCTAGGGATTCTGAGCCAAAAAAATAGGCTGACAGTTATATTAATCATGCTATGTTTTTTTATTTTATTTTATGAAAATAAACATGTAATATGTACTATTCCTCTTAATGTTATGCAAGAAGATTATTATTGGTATAATCTGTACCTCTAATATTGATAATCACATTATTATTATTATAATAATACTTAACTACTTTTATAAATTCGATAAGTAAATTAATTTCCGAAATGTCTTGAAAAATTATCATCATTACTTATTAGACTAATTGAATTTTTATATATTAATAATCCTTTTATTGATATTATTACAAAAATAAGAAAAAAGTATTAAAGGGATAATAATAAATATAAAAATTAACTTATTTCTATTTTAACAAACCCAATTAATAATATAGATTTATATAAAAATAAATCGTAATATAATAATATATAGATTTTGGGGGATGGTGAAGTTTCAATATAAAGATATATCCTTGGTTGTAACAAACAGCTAGGCCCGTGGTGCTCGGGTGGTCATATGACGAGGGTTTGGTACTTGAGGTCGCGAGTTTGAATCTGTTTAGCAGCGAATAGTTTAATATTTTTAATTTTTTTTTATTTCCCAGCCGTGACAGCTTGGTCCGGCCGGGTTCAAAATATTTTTTTATTATTTCCTTATACAAGTCGGTACATGTTTGTACTTCGTAGGAAAAAAAAGAAAGGATAAGGATACAAGTACTCTTCTTACGTGGGATTATTTTAATAATAAATATTCATATTGTATAACTATCTCGACAAGAATATTTTACGTGGACCTCTCTTATTAAAATAGAAATAAGACAAGTAAATATTTGGGCACAACAACAACATGTGCTTTTGGTCACCTTTAACTTCTAATCTCTCAGCCGGTTAAGCCAAGCGTCGTAAAATTTTTAATCCCCGTACGCTACACCAACTAGTGTACTACCAAAAAAATGAACGTTCCCAATTTTGCCCCTAAGCCACCAGTTAGAGTTTAATTCTGTGTATAAGCCAATAAGCATACGCTACTCAACAAACATATGCAATCCAATAGAACAAGGAAACTCAAAGATATGCAATCTATAACAAAGGAATATCACAGAGGGAATAAACCGGATTTGCGTCAATATCACATAATGAATAAAATATGGATATAACAAAACAGTATGCTATCAAATTTTATTATTATCAAATTTATTCCTGATAATTTCTTTTAAATATCCTCCAAAAAAAATATTAAGGAAGAAAACGGCGCAGTAAATCAAGCAAGGCTTTGTGTTACAATTATTTGGTGACGTTGCTCTTGCGATTAGCTTCTACAGGATCATGCTCAATTAATGGTTTTAAGCATGTCGTACAACTGTGCATTGACAATCAACCCACCGTTGAGAAATTTGACCCTGATGAAATTAGTGTAAAAGAGGTTCGTGATATTCGAGAAGATGATGATCAGCCCGTTGAAGATGAGCCGTTATTAGATCCTATTTGTTCGCAAACAAAGGGGCGAAAAAAAGCTACAAGAATAAAGAGTGGGATCGAAGAGGCTGCAAGTCGTAAACAATTGAGAAAGTGTGCAATATGCAATATGATGACCAATCATGATAAGCGGAACCACTACAAAATTATAGGTCAAGAAAAGTCGGGTCTTTGAATTTATCTTAATATGTGATTTTATGATTATGCAATGGCAAAACTATTTACTTTTGTTTATATGTTTTTATTTATTAGCATGATTTGTTATTTCACAAAATTTACATTAAATAAATTACTCACAATTAGTGAATGATTTAGAGCTTGTATTTCCAAATATCATTTTCAATCAAGCGAAATCTAGAGTTATATTGCAGAAAAGAAGAAGAATGACGTGGTGTAAATCTTAGTTTTTGTTGTATATATTTTGTGGGGTTGGTAGGACTGCAATTGAATGCTAATTCTAAGTTTTTCATGTCAATTTTGGATATGTATCAAATGGGTTTCTTTCTAGATTCTGGATGATTTTTTTTTAGTTTTGTAAAACTAACAATTAAGAATGAAGATTACATTGCCCGGGGAATAATAGGCACTAATTCTGTAATTCATAATCTTCACTTTCAGTATTTATTGAATTAATTTCCTATATGATAGAGCATATATATTTTGATTGGATGGTATACTTTTTGTTATTCTGTTACAACTGAACGAGTTTCTCTTGAACCCTGAAAATTCCTGGGAGCTCCACCATCTTGGTGTCAGAAAGCGATCCTCATTCAAAATTGCCAGTGCATTTGCAAGAAGCAGACAGCCTTCCAGCAGTGTCCACAAACCCATTTCCTGCATGATTTAACAGTTCGCTATTCCCATTTGTTTAACTTTTGGCCAAATTCAAGTTGAAGGCATTTTCTCCCAGTATCACTGGTGGCAAAATGAAATGATGTAAAATCAATGGTTCACCCAATGAAACATCAGCCTACAATTCAATAGAAATGCATAACTAAATTAGAAAAGAACAAAGTTACCCACTTGTGTCAAATCCTGGTATTTTACCTGCAGACCACTCACAGCAGACATGATTGCAACATGAAAGTCAATAATGAGAAAAAATAATTATAATCTCAAAAAGGCTATACTGTAACGCCCCAAAACAGGTATACATCATCCATTCTTAGTCGTCAAATACATGGTACATAAACAAATACAACTTCAGTAATACAATTGTCGTGCAAAATACAACACATATACTGTGAGTTTGAATACAACTATTGTCTAATAGAGAGTATAAAAACTCAAAAGGAGTTCTCATTACAATTATTGATACACTATTTTACAAAATAGTGAGGACTACTAATACAACTATCCCGAACCATCACTCCATACCCCGGTTAGTTCCTGGCATATGTTCTCACCTCCGAGAAAAAAAATGGAAAAAAAAGAAAAGAGTGAGCTCAACTAAAGCCCAAAGAAAGAATATTATGACTAAGATAATATACAATAATTTATCATTAGTCTTCAACAGGAAAAAATCTGATAAAATATAATAGACAACAAGTTTTAGATCAACAACTGCAGTAGAAACATCAATCCATTAGAAGAGTCAAGTAGAGAAAGAATTCTACTATCTTCTAAGATTTAAAAGTCCATCATCAATATTTTATCCTTGTAACATTAATCAATACACATCTTGAATCAAATATTCATCTTTGCATTACAGGCCAAAGATATTCATTTGTATCATGGGGTTGGTCATGTTCATCTCAACACCTATTCATCTGCAGCACTACGGGCCAAAGATATTCATTAGGTAATCATTCATCTTTGACTCTCGTGCCAAAGATATTCATCAAGTATCACCATTAAGGACTGAGGATGATGAAAAATATTTTAGAGAACGAATCCAGTAAGATAAAAGAACGAATATTAGGGATTCGTATTACAGTTTATCTAAGTTCCATAATACTCCTTAATAACTAATTTTGAAGCAAAATTCAAAAATAAAGATAAAAACTATGGATACAATCAAAGAAAGTAACCATAATAGACAACTTGGACAAAAAGAAGAAAATTTTATTTTTCGATGAATAGTGCCGTATTCGTGAATAGTGTCGTATACGTGAATAGTAACCCCGACACCAAAAAGTTTCAAATTTGATAAAAAGTTCAGATCAATATTTCAGCATAATGATATTGAAAGAATAACATCATTAGGAAAAAATAACATCCCTTACCTCAAAATAACGGTACTTCTGATCGGAATATCGGATATAAAGCCGAATGAAGCTTGTACCGAACAACAACTCTCAAAGTATCTAAATACTTACTAAAATACGCTCGATAATATAGAGAGAGAAAGAGAGAATACTTATGAATTCTGGTGTGATTTTCAATTCTAACTAAGCACCCTATTTATAGGAAAATGCTTAGAACGCCATAGAAGACTAACCTGCTACATGATGACTTTACCTGCTACTATTCAAGCCTACCACATTTGAATAAAAATCTCAGCACATTTTCACCAACCAAAAGTGGGGCCCACCCATGTTTTAATAAAAATTATTTTATTTTTTGAAACTTCAACAATTCATAATAAATAGCCCATTTATCAGAAAAATTCAAATATCATGTGTTTTTCATAGAAAATTTAATTCTCTACAACTTTGTAGAAGAAATTTTTTCCAAATTCCAATCAAAAAATACCCGAAATTTTTTCCTTATTGGCGTATGTTACGTTCGTTTTGGGTGAAAAAAAATATTTGAGGGTTTTTGTATCTGGTTCAAGGTCGATACAAAATTCGATTTCACGCTCTGGGGGTAGGCCATAAAGTTCTTCAGGTAATACGTCAGGAAATTTGTTAACGATAGAAGTATCATTCAAATCTGACGTATTTTTGTTTAAATTTGTGACATTGCTAAGAAAGCTTGACGTCCATTTTTCAATAAACGAATAGCTTTATGGCTTGATATGACAGTGATTGACTTTAGTGGTTTGGTTGCTTGAATTTGCATAATAGGTTGGTTATGAATATGAAAGCTAACAACCTTACGAAAATAATCAATTTTTGCATGATGAGTAGTTAACTAGTCGATTGCTAAAATCACATCAAATGCAAATATTTTCAAAGAGATAAGATCGACAGGTAACGTGAAGGTGCCGATTTGAATCAAACAAGACTTATAAACAGTGGATGTAATGAAGGTTTCTTTTAACGGAGTTTCAACAGATAATTTAAAATCTAATTTCTCAAGAGTCAAGTTCAAGCGTTGAACACAACTAGGTGAAATAAAAAAATGGGTAGAACCTGTATCTAACAAGATATAGACTTCGCAAGAGTTTATGATTAACTTACCCGTGATAACTTCGTTTGGGTTCCTCGACAAACGCTCTCACTTAAACTACCGGCTTTGACTTGTCTGAGACATCCTTTGGTGTCACCATTCCAGCTGGACTTGACTTCACTACACGACAAAATTGAGCTAGGTGACCTTCTCTTTTACAATTAAAACATGCTTTGGGTTGCTGCGTACTGTTTGGACGGATGTGTCCCTCTTGTCCGCATTTGAAACATACGACCGGTAGTCGTTCTTCTTCTTTGGAAACGGGTGATGGTGCTGCTACCGACGTCTTTCCATTATTGTTGAACCTTCTCTTCTTGAAATTTCCACATCTATTATCTTGGCCATGATTACCACTGAAGTGGTTACCATTCTTGGCATGATAATTTTCACCACGATGGTTATCATTGTTCCGATGGTCGTTGCTACCGGTATGATTATTATCGTGTTGTTGGTCGTTACCTTTTAGTTGTGCTGACTCATTATCTCGCTCCACTAAATGAGCCTTATTCACAACATCTGAATATAAACAAAGTTTGTGAGAAATGAGGTATTGCCGTATCTCGGGTTTCAAACCTCTTAAAAACATCCTCGTCATTCTTTCCTCATTATCAACCAAGTGGGACGTAAACCGGGACAACTCAGCAAACTTAGCCTCTTACTGCGCCACGGTCATGTTATTTTGTTCCAGATTGATGAATTCAACCTCCTTCATGTGACGAATACTTTCGGGAAAATACTTGTCGTTGAACAATTCTTGGAACTTCTCCCAAAACATCCTCAGTACGGCAGGCTGGGTACGTTTCACAGATTCCCACCAATGATCTACCTCTCCTCGCAACATGAAGGTGGCAAAGGGAACCTTTTGCTCCTCGTAGCATCCCAAGACATCAAATATCTTGGTGATCTGCTTAATCCACGTCACTGCCTTAAGTGGTTCTGGTTTTCCCAAAAAATTCGGTGGTCCCAGCTCCTTGAACTACTTAGCGGTGACCAGCCGTGAGTTACAAGTGTTTACACCTGCATTTTGAACAAGAGTCTCTCGTTTGGTTTTGCATAAATTCTAAAAAACTCCTAAACGTACCATCGTTCGCCATTTGGTCAGTGTTGTTGCTTACACGAGGATTATTGCCTTCCTGATGCACATTATCCTGGTTATTGATCGTCGGTGACTCAACGGTCTCGTGAGCTTCATTCCTTATCTCAACATTTTCAGATGTCATTCTCAAACGCTGTCACAAAACAAGGGTTAATTGACATGCCACATATTATCCCTATACTCTGATCGACCAATTAAATAACAAGTAACTTAGGTAGGACACACTAGCGAAGGATTTACTCGTCTCTCCCCTCCTAGTTCTATTCCCCGATCTCCGCCAGAGATCATATCCCTAAGCTTTGATACCAACTGTGACGCCCCCAAAATAGGTATACATCGCCCATTCTGAGTCGCCAAATACATGGTACAGAATTTAAATGCAAACTTAATTATACAACATGAGCTGTGAGTTTTAAAACAAATATTGTCTTCTAGACAGTATTGAAACTCAAAATAAGTCCTCATTTATTATCACATTATTTCATAGAATAGTGAGGACTACTAATGCAAATATCTGGACCGTCACCCCGTTCCCCGACTAGTCCCAGTTATATTCTCATTTCCTGAAGAGAACAATAATGAAAGCAAAGGGTGAGCTCAACTAGTCCAGTAAGAAATATTATGACTAAGATAATACATAATAAATTATCGTTAGCCTGCAACAGTGTTAAACTGATAAAATATAATAAACATCAAGTTTAACTGCATCGGAACAAGCAATCCATTAGAAGAGTCAAGTAGAGCATGATATCTACTATCCTCTATGATTTAAAAAGTTTATCACCAGTTTTATCGCTGAGACTCAACTTAATAAATAATTCACATCATCGAATCATCCCTGCACTACGGGCAAAAGATATTCATTAGTATCACGACCACGAATTATCCATGCACTACATGCCAAGGATATTTGTGTTCAACTGTCCATCAATGCACTACGGGCCAATGAGGACTTTTACCACATCATTTTTTACATTAAGGTCCTGATTATACTGAATAATCCCTGGTCATAATCATACCAAGTCCATCTATGCACTACGGGCCACAAATGACTTTCATAATAATATAAGCACGAGGATGATGAAAATGATATAAGAATTCAATTAATTAAAAGCAAAGGATAAATATTAAAGACTTTAACATTTTAATTTATCCAGAATTCAATAATGTCCAAATTGTCAACATGATACTGCTTTGTGGGGTAAAATTCAAGAATAATATTGTATCAAAAATGATTTGGACAGAAAAGAAATCAATTTTTATCATGAATAATACCCCGGGTGAATAAAACCCGAGTGAATAGTACTTCGTGAATAGTACTTTGGGAATAGTACTCTGTGAATAATAATTTGTGAATAGTAACCTGTGAATAGTACTTTATAAATAGTACCCCGTGAATATTACTTTGTGAATAGTACCCCTTGAACAGTACTCCGACATGAAAAACTTAAAATTTAACAAGAATGTTCAAAAATATCCTTGTGAAACGATACTGGATGAAGCGCAAATTTCAAGGATATTCTACTAATTTCACTTAAGTATAGAAGCAATACTTTTAATGTAATGAGTGTAGAATTAGGAATACAAAACGAAATAATATTACTCATATACTACAAAGTATGGAAGAAAATATTATTTCTTACGAATATTGAACAAAAATAATATCTCTTACCTTAGAAGAAGACTGGATACTGGAATAGTGAAGTAGCAGAATACTCTTCTTCTTTCTCTCTATAGCTTCTCTATCTATAATTGCTCTTGTGCTTAGTGAATTGGTGAGAATAAAAGAAGAATGAGCTTCAATTTATAGGAAAATATAGTTTCGATAATTGCACGTTTTGGGGCTCGAAATATTACAGTATAATACCTTCATCTTTTTCTTTATTTTTAATTTAGTCATGCAAGTATTATCAATCTTGCACTACCTCCCCTAATAGTACATGCATGTGAATCAATAATATATACATGTGAACAAATAGTTATAAGCATGTGAATTAATAGCATTTAATTTCTCATTTATCCGATTAATTACCCGATTGGTCAAAATAACCTCCAGAAATCAATTATTATCGAAATAAATGTCGATTTCCATTAACACTAATAATCCCAACACAATGAAAATATCAATTTCATCTTTAATCAACACGAACTTTGTAAGACCCCAACTTTTATAAATAAAGATGAATTTTCTATAAATATCATTTTTGAATATTATGGAATGAATTTGATATAATGTTATAGTTGTGGGTAATATTTATAAATTTTGCAAAGTACGCAAGTTGTTATATAATATTCGATTGGTCGGGGAATATTCGTTTTAACAGGAATATTCGCACAACAACACAATCATTAGTGGACCCCTACAAACGAAATTATTATCTCGGATTGAGAAAACGACAAAATACTTTATAAAAATAATCTATGAAAGTTTTACAATTAACTCGTGTTGAAACCCGGTGTTAAAAGTACGATAATACTACGTAGTTGCAGCGAGCATTACGGTATTGATTATTGATGCTTACGTGAGAAGTCACTCGGTTTTGTTCAATTATTGTTATAGTAATTCTTTGCGTAGTATCTCACGCGTTATTTGATTCAATTATTGTCAATATTTTATAATCAATAATTGAGATGACAAAGTTATTAATATTATTATTTTCAATATTAATTATGTCAGAAGTTACATCAAGGAAATGTTTGGTCACCTAATTGTGCAGCGCCTAATGAGGAGAAATCCTTATTGGAAAGCCCCTCTTTCCTCGGGAACGACACTGGTCAATTAATATTGTGAATTATAATAATGATGATGAGTTTTGTTTTATTAGTATTATTAATGTAATAAAATGAAAAGTTTTTTATATAAAATGTAATACTTTTATAAAGTTATTCATTTTATTAGACTATAAATAGAATATATAATATTCTATTATGCATAGTATTTTGCATAGTAAAATCTTTTTATATAAAAATGTAATACTTTTATAAAGTTATTTGTTTTATTAGACAATAATTAGAATATATTATATTTTATTATGCATAGTGTCTGCATAATGTTTTGCATAGTAAAATCTTTTTATATAAAACAGAATACTTTTATAAAGTTATTTATTTTATTAGATTTTAAATAAAATATATATATATATATATATATATATATATTTAGAATATATTATATTTTATTGCATAGTGCAGCATAGTATCCTTTCTATTTTCCTATAAATAGGATGCTTAGTTAGAATTGAAAACCACACCAGAAGTTCAGAGAATTCTTCTATAATCTTGAGCGTATTTCTTTAGAGTTTTAAGAAGCTTTGAGCGTAGTGTAAGTTTTCTTCAAGAATATTATCGCCCTACCAGTCGAAATACTATTCTTTTACGGTAAGGGATATTATTTGTTGTACTCGTAAGCGGTATTATTTTTTTTCTTATTCATGAAGAGAACTTCTATTATTCCATTCTTTATTATTCTGTTGGAATAACCTGTATACGCGGGCTACCCTATACTTGGTGAAATTTTTCTGTTATTCTATTTTTTATTATTCTGTTGGAACATTCTGTATGTGCTTTACGAATGACCTGGTTCCATTATTTATCATTCTGTTGGAACATCATGTTTGTGTTTTACGCATGACCTGGTTCCATTATTTATCATTCTGTTGAAACATCACATGCATCTTTTTACACATGACACGGGTTTACGTTAATTATTATCTCATTGGAATATTTTGTGTCATGCGTTACGCATGACTGGTTCCGATTATTTATTATTCATTGGAATAACTTTCTGCATGCGGTCTATCACATGTCTGGTGATTTCTTTTGTTATTCCATTATTTATTATACTCAGTTGGTTAAAGTTTTAACTTCTATACTCCATGAAATTAGTAGAATATCCTTGATATTTGCGTTTCATCCAGTATCTTTTCATGGAAATATTCTTACGAGCATTCTTGAGTGTTACTCTCTACAAAGAAGTATCATGTTGACAATTTGGACATTATTAGTTCTCGGATAAATTAATTCTTGAACTTGTTTTATTGAATTCTTATATCATTGTCATCATCCTCATATTGATATTATGTTGAAAGTCATCTGTGGCCTGTAGTACATAGATGGACTTGGTATGATTATGACCAGGGATTATTCGGTGTAATCATGACCGTAATGTTACAAATGATGTGGAAAAATTCGCCAAGAAAGTGCATTGATGGATGATTGTTGGCATGATCATGACCATTGATGAATACACGAATATCCTTGGCCTGTAGTGCATGGATAATTTGTTGTCGTGATACTAATGAATATCCTTGGCCGTAGTGCAGGGATGATATGAATTATTTATTAAGTTGAGTCTAAGCGATAAAAGTAATGAAAAACATTTTAAATCATAGAAGATAATAGATTTTATTCTCTACTTGACTCTTCTAATGGATTGCTTGTTCCACTGCAGTTAAACTTGATGTTTGTTATATTTTATCGCTTTAAACATTGAAGGCTAATGATAATTTATTACGCATTATCTTAGTCATAATATTTCTTCTTTGGGCTAGTTGAGCTCACCCTTTTACTTTCATTATTCTCTTCGTGTGAAATGAGAACGTAGCAGGGAATAGTCGGGGAACAGAGTGATGGTCCTAGATGGTGCATTAGTAGTCCTCACTATTCTGTGAAATAGTGTGATAATAAATGTAATGAGGACCCCATTGAGTTTGTATATTGTCTAGATGACAATATTTGTATTAAAACTCACAGCATATGTTTAGTCATATTTTACACGACTGTTGTATAATTAAGTTTGTATTTAAATTCTGTACCATATATTTGGCGACTCAAGATGAGTGATGTATACCTATTTTGGGGGCGTCACAAACTTATTCATCATTAATATTATAACTCACAATATTTAACAACCAAATCATTCTCAGGAAAGAGGGGGTTTTCCGATAAGGATTTCTCCCTATTGGCGCGCAATTAGGTGACCAAACCTCTCATTGACAGAACTTTCTAGACATCGTCAATATTGCAAATAATAATATGAATAACTTTGTCATTTCAATTATTGATTTAATAATATAAAATATTATGCAGATGATACTATGACAATAATTGAATCAATAATATGAGAGATATGATGCAGCAATTATTGTAGCAATAATTGAGTATAACTGAGTGACTTCTCACGTAAACATTAATAATCAATACCGTGTGCTACTATGAAACCACGCGTATTACTGTTCTTTTACCACCGTGTATTTCAATAGTTTAACGGTAACACTTTCGTCGTTATTTTTTATAAAAAGATATTTCTGTCGTTTTCTAACTACGATAATACTTCCATTGTGGGGTCTACCAATGATTGTGTCATCGTACGGATATTCTCTGACAAAAATAATATTTTCCGACCAAACGAATATTTTATGACAACTTGCTTACTTTGCAAAATTTTTACATATCAACATTAAGTTTAACATTTTATCAATTTAACCATTTACTAAATAAAATAATAATTATAATAAAATTGAATACTTTTATTTCATAAAATTTGGGGTCTTACAAGACACTTTTTGCATCGTTACAAGAGGCTCATGATATGGTCCAACAAAAGGAAAGTAGGCGTCGAGTGATGGTTCTACATTCTGTTGACCGATTCGCCATGGTTGCTTCGTATCCTAAGTTTGGCTCTACTACTCAGTCTCTTGTTGAGAAGAAATCCCGTGAATGTGATTACTGTGGGGGAAAGAAACATACCAGAGATCGTTGTTTCAAGCTTCATGGACGTTCTAAAGCTTACTCAACATCCGATCTCTAATTTCGTAGCCTATGATAAATTATCTAAATCCTATCTCTCTTTTGTTTATTTCTTGTCTTCAATATCTATACTTCAGGGATGGAAAGAAGCAATGAATGATGAGAATTGGAAACAAACTATGATAGAGGAGATGAATGCCCTGAAAAAGAATGATACATGAGAACTAGTCTCACTTCCTTATAAAAAAAGACCAGTTGGTTGCAAATGGGTATATACAGTCAAACAGAAGCTAGACGGGACAGTTGAGTGACTCAAAGCCAGGCTAGTTGCAAAATGGTACACTCAAACTCATGGGATTGATTACCAGGAGACATTTGCTCCTGTGACAAATATGAACTCTCTTCGTACCATAATCTCATGTGCAGCAAACTTCGACTGGGATATTCAACAATTGGATGTGAAAAATGCATTCCTTCATGGTGACTTAGAGGAGGAAGTATATATGGAAATACCATCTGATTTTTCTTCATCTGCCACCAAGGGTAAGGTTTGTAAACTGCGAAAGGCTTTATATGGGTTGAAGAAATCTCCCAGAGCTTGGTTTGGTAGATTCCACAAAGTAATGATAAGATTTGGGTACAAGCAGAGTAGAGTGGATCATACTCTATTTGTCAAACAGATAAACGGTAAGACTACCATTCTTATTGTTTATGTTGATGACATTGTGGTGACAGAGGATAATATAGAAGAGATAGTTAATCTCAGAGCAAGTTTGGCCAAAGAATTTGAGATCAAAGATCTTGGTCCTCTGAAATATTTCCTTGGTATTGAAGTTGCAAGAACTACTAGTGGGATTTCTCTATCTCAAAGGAAGTATGTCCTTGATCTTTTAACAGAAATTGGCATGTTAGGATGTAAGCCTGCTGATTCTCCTATTGAAGTTAATCATCATCTAGTAGGTGGCACATGAACTAAGGTTGATAAAGAAAGATATCAATGTTTGGTGGGACGATATATATCTTATGCCGTGGGAGTAGTGAGTCAGTATATGCATGATCCTCGACATTGTCACATGGAAACTGTTTACAGAATTCTGAGGTATCTCAAGCTTGCTCCCAAAAAAGGATTATAATTCGCATCACATGGTCATATGAGAGTTGAAACTTTTTCCGACTCAGATTGGGATGTCTGTATAGAGGATCGTCGTTCTAAATCAGGTTACTGTTCATTTATTGGAGATAATCTTGTTACTTGGCGTAAGAAACAATCTGTGGTAGCAAGATATAGTGCTGAAGCGGAATTAATATCGAGCTCTATCGCCTTGGGTATATGTGAACTAATGCGGCTTTGAACCTTGTTAGAAGATTTGGGTGTTATAACTAATAGGCCTATGTAGTAATTTTGTGATAATAAGGCAACCATTAGTATTGCGAATGACCTAGTACAACACGATAGAACGAAGCACATTGAGATTGACAGACACTTCATCAAAGAAAAATTAACTAGTAGTCTTATTTGCTTATCTTTTGTCAAAACAGAAAATTAGCTTGCTGATATTTTGACTAAGAATCTTAGTAGTAAGATGTTTCATCCACTATGTTTCAAGTTGGGTATGTGAGACATCTATCCACCAACTTGAGGGGGAGTGTTAGAAGATATGACATGATATACCATAATTGTAGCTTTCTTAATCAGTGTGTACACATTACTGTAATTTAGAAATTACCATAAATGTAATTACGTTGTTTTATGTATATATACCAATCTATGTAATAGAAATAAATAATTTCAATGAAATAAGCTTCTCAATTTCTACAATATATATATATATATGGGGTTCCATCCACAGCAACCGGTTGCTGTGGAGCAACCCCTTTTTTGGCCTGTGAATTTTTTTTATTTTTTGCTCGGTAGAAATTTCATAGGCGAAAAAGGTTGTTGCTCAAGAAACCCGATTCATCAGATGAAACCCCTAATATATATATATATATATATATATATATATATATATATATATATATATATATATATATATATATATATATATATATCACAAAGAAATATTTGGAACATTTTGTAAATTGTTATCACAAAATTGTTAAACTTTAAAATTTGGTATATATCCTGAAGGTATATCACATGTAATTCATAACAAATCATTCGTGGTGGGGGCAATAAAAGAACATAGATTATTCGTGTCATGTTTTCTAATTATTTTTTTTCTAATTATTTTTTCGATATACAAACTAAGCAAAATAAACAAACTGCTCACGTACTAATTTGAGTCAATCGAGTTCTTTTAAAAACTTGACTTCAGCTCGTTTTAAAAGTGCTTATGATTGGAGTTCGAACACTCTTTAATTTAAAATTCTTTAAAGTTTGAATTTAGGAAGGAAAAATTCGATTAAACTAAATTCGCGTGAATAATAATTTAACACTACTTGCATATCACTATTCACCATTAGCTCAATCGATCTGAGCCTATTATTTTCTTAATCACTTGTTATCATATCTAGTTAATCTGACACCTCAATTCCTAAAAGGAAAAGGATAAAAGAGAAAAAGAAAGAAATAAAGAATAAATAAAAGCAAAAGAAAAAGAAAAATTAAAGACGGAAAGAAAAAGAAACTAGACAATAATAAAATCTTTATTTTGAAAATCAATAAGGTCCATAAAGATGAAAAGAAAAAGAAAAAGAAAAAGAAAAGATAAAAAGAGATAGAAAAAGTAAAGAGAGAAAGAAAAAGATAAAGTAAAAGCATATACTCTAACAGATCATGTGCCTAAAGGCTTGTTTATTTATATGTTGATCGAGTTCTTGGTGTTCAATCTTGCTAGATCACTTGCCTTCACCTCTGTCAATTGTCTCTCTCTCCATATATATACACTCAAACAGAGATGGAGCAGCTACAACACTTTTGCCATCAGCATCCCCTGATCATCTGCGATGAGCTTCATTCTCGTGACGGCATGGTGTGTCATGCGTGCGATAAACCAATAATGTGCATCAGCACCTCATTTTATAGATGCGCAGAAAACTTGTGTTACACGTTTCTGCACAAAACTTGTGCAGAAGCACCCATGATGATTGAACACCCCATGCACTCTATGCACCACTACCATCTCCGTCTTAAAAGTATCCCATCTCCTAGTGAAGATCGCAATTGTAATGTTTGTGATCTGGACTTGGGGACGTCTTACCGCTATGTCTGTCCCGATGAATTATGTCCATTTCAGATTTGCCTGAATTGTTGTTTCCGGCAGGAGCGCAACATTAAACATCCAGGTCACAACTACGAGGACCACGCGTTGACCTTGGTGCGGAGGCCAGCATTGTTCAGGTGTGACGCTTGCGGCCAAGAACATGAAGATTCATCATATACTTGTAACGCTTGTGCATTTTGGATGCACCAAAAATGTGCTTTTGTGCCAACTAGCATAGAATGTAAGTTTCATGATGATCACCCTCTCGCCTTGGCCTATATTTTACCAGAACGATATCGTCAATTTAAGCAAATGTGCAGCATCTGCGATAAGGAAGTGGAGCGGATTTACTGGCTTTATTATTGTGTCAAATGTAGGTTCTTTGCTCATATCCAATGTGCAACATCAACTAAAAAAAAAACCTTTGAGGTTAAGCTTCTTGAATCTATTTGTAATTTTTTTTTCCTCCATATATATTTCTTACATGTGATTTCATATTTAGTGTTTTTCTTACATTAATTGTATATATATTTTTTTGGTTGCAGTAATAGTGAGAGGGATGAAGAAAGTCGTGTTCAAAGTTATTTTTTAAATTTACCAGGGAGTAATGATACAATAGATCTAATGATAAAGAAATTTGTCGATAGTCGTAATAAGGATGAGGGAGCAGATTATATTAACCACTGGGCACATAAAGATCATCCACTAGTCCGTTCGGACCAACTCCAAAGGAACAGCAATATTAATACTACAGAGGTTCAAATGCTATGCGATGGTTGTGTGCGGCCTATTTCGATGGATGATCCATTCTACGGTTGTGCTCGGTGTAAATTCTTTCTCCACACGTACTGTGCCAAGTTGCCATTGGCGGTACTAATCTCATTCCACCAAGAGCACTATATTTATTTATATAACCATGTCAAGCCTAATATTTATGTCAAATGCGACTTTTGTGACAACATTTGCAATGGGATGTTCTTTTATTGCAAGTACTGCAATTTGTACCTTGATATCAAGTGTGCTTCGCTTCCTGGCATAATCAAATATGTGGCTCACAGGCACCCTCTCAACCTAGATTTATGCAACTTTCCGGCATTTTTCAAGGAAAGTGATGATTTATTCAACCTTCCGCCGGCAATTTGCAAGGAATGTGGGGAATTGATTAGTGATGATACGTGCTTTATTTGTAGAGATTGTAAATTCTTTCTACACAGATCGTGTCTTATGTTGCCAGGTACGATTAATCACAGATGGGATCCTCACCCCATTCCACTAGTCCATCCTCCGATAAAAGACCATCCGGAAGAATTCTATTGTGAAATATGCGAGCAAGAAATTGATGGTACATCATATTCATTCTATTTTTGCCGTGCTTGCGATCAATCCTTCCATGTTCGGTGTCTTCGTCCGTATTATGCTTACTCGAATATCAAGTTCGGGGCGACCAATATTACAGTTGACAAACACCCGCACAGCCTCACACTTGCTGCTATGAAACAGCACAAGCTCCCCCATTCCAAGTGTGGAAATTGTGGTGATCGCATACCTGATGGTTCTCCGGTGCTTGAATGTCAACCATGTCATTTTCGACTCTGTACCAAATGTGATTCAACTTCTGAAGCTTCTCTGGTCGAATATCTTGAAAGAGAATATAATTTAAGATATAAGAAATATCTACCACGTGAAAGGAAATATTTAGAGTAGGATATATAGGATCCATGTACAAGAATGTTTTATTTGTACGTTCCATGTTGTTTTACTTCTCTATTTTGTTAACTAAATAGTAATAAAGATACATAAATGTAGTTTCAGTGCTATGAGCTGCAGGGTAGGCATATCTGGCTATTTTAATATTTTGCAATACTGTCATTTCTGATCAATTTAAGACAAAAAAATGAATTGATCATTTGCATATCATGTGTGTTTAAGAAAAAAATAGTCAATTTGTACACTAAAATGTATCCCCTTCATACGGACTTTAATTTGTCCTATCAACGTCAGTCCTCACTATCGCCACTAATTAAATCTCATATTTTTTCTTTCAATCACATACAAAAAATTGATACTACTGATATTCAAACAAGTCTCAAGTCGGATCTTGAACAAAAATTTGAGACACGGATATTATATAATTTTTTTATCTCAAATACTAAGTTTGGGACTGCCCGCATAGTTCCTGTTAGTATGATATACATTGTTGAGTCCTCCATCTAATAGTTTAAACTTTTAGATGGTTTGGTTACTTAATATAATATCAGAGCTCTGGATGTACAAAGTCTTGGGTTCAAATCTTTCCAGCTGCACAATTATATTTATATTAATTTAATAGTGCAAATGCATTTTAATTTCTCAATTCTCAATATAAAAAAAAAGTTGCATTTGAGGATTTGTTGGGGTATCCAAGTTCTTGAATGAATAATAATTTAGCAGGATATATAGTAACACCAGTTGCATATCACTATTCACCACTAGCTCAATTGATCTAAACTCTGACAATTCAATCCCTAAAAGGAAAAGATAAAGAAAAAGAAAGAGAAAAATGAAGACTTAAAGAAAAAATAAAAGCAAAAGAAAAAGAAAAATTAAAGAGAGAAAAAGAAACTAGACAATATAAAATCTTTATTCTGAAAATCAATAAGGTCCATATCTTTTATATCTAAATTAAACAGTTAACATTGTGTAATTTGTTAAAAACATATTCCACATTTGTCTTTAAGCCAAAGTCACTTATGATTAGAAATAGGAGGTGGGTTGATATTTTGGCAAATAAAATGGGTACCACTTAGTTACCAAAACTAGCATATTTTCTTATAAAAATTAATATCCGTTCCGGCTGATTGTTAACATTATGTTTTATATACACTTTATTATTTAATAATTAATTTGGTTAGAATTTTGTATAATTATTTAAATGGGTAGGAGTTATAGCAATAATTAATTATCACTAAATATAATTTTTATTGCATTCACAAGTTAAATAAATCACATCAATTTTTAGTTTTAAATTATGACTGAAATGTAAAATTATATCTTGAATTTATTACTTTGTAGAGTTATGAATTGGGTTATACAATATTGTTGATTTATGATTTTTATTTTAATGATGATAACATATATTTTTTATGGAGTTGTTTTGTGATTCACAGGTTATGGAATGCAAGATATCAACTGAGATGTATGGAAAAAAAAAAAGGTGTTTAGTGTCACCACATTGTTAGGTCCATAAGATTTCACCTAAAAAATCAAATGTAAAAATTTCTAGTTCATTTAATTAATTTTAAGACAATTTCATTGCGCTAAAAATTATTTTGAAAAGAGTTTCCTATGCTTAAAAGTTTTCTATCTTATTATTTTTGAAACCTTATTTCAAAGAGCTATTATCTCAAATTCAAATCTTGGAAGCTTCTTTTGAAAACCAAGATAATCCTGCCTATATTCCTTAGAATCAAATTTCGAAAATCTCAGCCTTGTTTTACTAAGTCAAAAGATTTTTTGTATGGCTGATTTTATGCTTCTAATCTTTCTAAATGTTTATTCCTTTATTCTAGCAGTTAGCTTCAAAAATTCAAATCCCTCATATCTTGCTTCTGTTAATATATATCTTTTGGGATTTTGAAGTTAAGCAAATTGATTTTCTTGCCGTTAGCGTTTTGTCGACGCCGGGATTTTTTTTCTTCCTATCGCGTTCTCTACCCTTTATATATTCGCTACGTGATTTAAATTATCTTTCTTAAATGTTGAGATTTTGAAAAAGGCCGATATACAATGTCGATGATTTGAAAAGTTTGATTTTAATGATTGGGCCGAATTAGACAGAGCCACCAGTTAATATTAGTTTAAATGTGTAAGACCCCAACTTTCATGAATAAAGATTAATTTTTCTCGAAATATATTTTTGAATATTATGGTATGCATTTGATATAATGTTATAGCTGTGGGTAATATTTATAAATTTTGCAAAGTAAACAAGTTGTTATAAAATATTCGATTGGTCAGAAAATATTCGTTTTAACAGGGAATATTAGTACGACGGCACAATCATTGGTGGACCCCACAACAGAATTATTGTCAGAGTTAAAAACGACATAAATATCTTTTTATAAAAATAACGGCGAAAGTTTTACCGTTAACTGTTGAAATACCCGGTGATAAAAGTACATTAATACGCGTGGTTGCGTAGTAACACACGGTATTTGATGTTTATGTGAGAAGTCACTCAGTTATACTCAATTATTGCTACAGTAATTGCTGCATAGTATCTCATATTATTTATTTTATTATTCACAGTATCATCTGCACAATATTTTATATTATTAAATCAATAATTGAGATGACAAGTTATTCATATTATTATTTGCATAATTAACAATGTCTAGAAAGTTCTGTCAAGGAAAGGGGTTTGGTCACCTAATTGTACGCCAATAGGGAGAAATTGTAACAACCTCAAAATTCATACAATTCAATTATCGACTTCGGTCGTTAATAACATGTCTAACTTCTAATTTTACATCATTATTCGATGCTAAACTTAATAAAATGCGGAATACTTTAAAATTTTCTATCTTTTTACTTTAATTCCCTGAATCAAAAACTTCATCATCTACATGTCTTTAAATCAATCTTATTTTATGATTCGCTTCATCACTGTTATTATATAGAATCTTACATTTTAATCCGATAACCTTTACATATCAGATAGCTCAAACTTGACAGTATATCATTACATAATCATTGCAACTTATAAAGTACATTTCTCAAAACCTTTATCTTTACCTTTAAACCATACTTAGCTTATTACTCACCTTATCAGAGTTAATAAATTAAACTTACATTCAGATTCAATACCATTTCATACAATCAAATAAAACTTAAACTTTATAACTCAACATCTATTAAACATTATACATTAATCGGAACCTTAAACATGGTTCAAATAGTAATAATTCAGCCAAAGTGTATAAATCTTCAAGTATCACATCTGATTCATGTCTTTCAAGTAGCACATAACTTTACCTTGAATTCTTTAACCTGCAAAAGTGGTTATTTGCAAGGTTGAGCTCGACAACCCAGTAAAATCTAATAGTTTTCATGCATCAAGTACGTAGCACATAATAACATGCTCAATGTATATCTCATAAACATTGGACTAACATAACATACATGTTTCATTTCATATAACAAGTATAAAGATAAAGTTCCTTACTCAATCAACATTCATTACTCAATCAACGTAGTTATAAATTGACTTTAATGTTTCATACTATCAACATATATATAACACATCATGCTCTTTGAAATAAAGATTTAAAACAGTTAATCATCAAGTTCACATAGTAAATAGGAACTGAAAGACTTTTCATGATTGTTGTTTACCAATAACAGTTTAACAGCTTACAGTTATCTGCATTTCAAGTGCCCTACACAATTAAATAATCATACACATCAACTATTAGTCACATAGCAACGCATAGTAGTTGTAATTTAAACTTTACTCTACATCCCATAACCCTTCTTATTAATCAATACACAATGTTTAATTTGATTGGGTTAACTTTCGACTTATATCTCACTATATTTCATACTCGAAGTTCATTCAAGTGTTTAAGTCTTGCTAGGAATCATTATTGGTTTTATATTAAACCTATTTCATATCTTATAATATGCATTTCATTTGACTTAAAATACTTTTTACGTTCATTAACATTTGTTACGGTGTTTCGATGTTTATTCGTCACACACCCGATTTGTCTCTCTTGTGTATGCTTAGTATTCTTATACAACTTATCTAATACCTCATTTATTAATGTTAAGAATCATTATGTTTACTAATATTCATGTTTTATAACTTAGAACAACATCTTTTATCGTCGGAAGCACTACACTTGCATACGTGCATGTCCGATGCCCTTCGATTGTCCCCAAAAACACAACAGTCCTAAAGATGACCATTTGACCCCTGTTCCCGACCTCAAATTGAAAAACTTAAAGAATAAAAGTTGTAGGTCTATTCGTCCTCGTTCTGTGTCATCTTGAATCGCCTCAATCGAAGTTCGTATGCAAAGGTTATGGTTATTTTACTAAAACAGGTCAAAACAGTCACACCTGACATACTTTGGGCACAATCATACGCCTAATTAAGCCTTAGAGCAACAGTAGCAGCGCCTTTGAATTAGCACTAAACAGGACTCTAAGTTCACTGTTCTTGCGATTTTTGACATTTTCTCCTACTAATCTTCATAACTTGAGTTATACACATCCAAATTAGTCCGTTTTTGATTCTATGGATTCGTAATTCATAGAACTACAACATACTAAAATTATAAAAAATTATAGAAACATTAACCAACCTAAATCTTGACCCAAAGTACATGTTCATACTCTATTTTTCATGTTTTAACATGTTTAGCGAATTCATTCACTACGAATTCGTTTCTTAACCAAATTGATTCATTCAACTTGCATTTTTTTCGTTTCTTATCGCACTAACAACATCTATTATCAATTTTATATTATATACATGTTCTAACCAACAATTTAAGCCTTAAAATAGACCAAAATACATATATTAAGTCATAAACCAAATTTCTTCTTCTTACACTTGTTTCCATTAATTTGATTACATGAAAACCTGTTATAGATTACATATAACAAATTATACATACTAATTAACATATATGATCAATCTCTTAACAATCTAACCATAGAAATCCAACTTTTCAAAGAAAACTCAAGAAGTATAATACTAAAAACTCAAAGCTAGAGTATTACCTTTGATTAGTTATAAAATTTTAAACAATTTTCTTGTTTCTTCCTTCCATAATTCTCACAAAATCCTTCTCTCAATTTACAGAGAACTTCTTCTCTTTCTGGCTTCTTTCTTCTCTCTTCTTTTTTCCTTCTGTTCTTTCTTAGGCTTAAGCCAACGTAAAACTAAAACAGACGCTAACATAAAAAAAACTGACGTATAATAATAAGGCTACTAAATACATATCAGTTATTTTTATTTTAAATTTAAAAGTCATAAGGCCTTGTTTGGCAAAACCTATTAAAATAACGACTTAATCATTCCTTAAGCCTTGTTTGGCAAAACAAGATTAAAATAAGAATTTCAAAAACTCTAAGGCTTTGTTTGGTAAAACCAAATTAAAACTCTTTTAATTTATTTTCATAAGTCATTTATAATATAGTTTATTGTCCCACATTGTTTACTAGAATTTCCATATCCAATCTTAATTAAATAAACAAAACTAATTACTACAAAATTATAATTTTTATTATAATTTTACTTAATAAATTAACATTTCAACTTAATTACTAAATTAAATTAAAACAACATTCTACCAAACTATATAATCCTTAACAACTCTCTAATTTAGTTAGTAAGTTAAATTAGAGTATTATCTCATAAATTTAATTCATCACTCCTTTATCTTAATTAAGTTAATTTCTATAACTCATGAATTATTTACTTACTAATAAATAATCCAACAAATATCTACTAAACAACAAACACATCAATTAAAAATATTTATTTATTTCAATAAATATTTGAATTATAAATAAAATTCTGGATTGTTACATTCTTCCCACATTATAAGGATTCCGTGCTCGGAATCACCGAAACCCTACCTTCCTCAGGTTTTCATCAAATCTCTTCGTTGAATAACTTCAACACATTACCCTAATATAAATTTTATATTTCCTACTACATTCATTTCTTTAACAAATTCTAGGTTTTTATTTCATAACTTTCACTTGAACTCAATTATATTTTGAGTATTATATATTCTTTAACCCATTCATTTCCTGTACTAAGGATCATTATCATAAACACTTGGGATATTACATTCACCCATTCTTCTAAGAATTTTGTCCTCAAAATTTTATTTATTAATCTTCATTCATTCAATCTATCAAAATAAATTTTACGTTAATACTATATTCATTCATTGGATTCTATAACCACTTCTTTCCACAAAGATCTTTCTACAATTATTAAACTTTTCTGTTAAAAGTTTTAAATTATTCTTTGATAACTCATCTCCTTCTCATTTCAAAATTTCTTTTCTCATTTATTCAATATATTCATCATTCAGTGTCGCATTCTACGACTTACTTCTTTTTAAGGAATATCATCCTTACCACGTTCGTCTTTTAGAATAGCAAGAATCTTCCACAATTGTTCAATAATTGGGAAGCAGTATGAATAACTCAGGAATTTAAAAGATTCCAAATCATGATGAGGGGTCACAAGACCTTGAACTACGTCCACGATTATAAGTATTCTTTCAACTTAAATCTTAACAATCATTAGACTATAGGCAGGGGCGGATCCAGACGGATTATTCAGTGGGGTCAAACTTGAAAAAAAAAATTCTTACAAATAACTTACAAAACTAAACAATCCTCAAATATTATTTATAATGACATTTTTTGAGGTTTCATTGCTTAAAATTGTTGCATGATATAGCCTTATTTTTAATAGTTACAAAATATATCGCATTTCAATGTATGTTACTAAACAGTCATTCATCCATTCATCTCCCATTTGGTTCTGAGTTCATTCTTCACGATATTTATAAATTGAAAATGTCCTTTCGATTCTTGATAAAGAACGAAAAAAGTAGAGCCAATTTGACAACAAATAGACTTGGGGATACACATCATCCTTTCTTCTCTCGAACCAACATTTGAGCCAATTCCCCAATTCCTTCTATACTCGAAAAATTGAAATCGTTTTCTATATCCACAATATAGAAGAATAGAAAAGTTGGCTTAATAATTTAGTGGGATTTGGGAATTAGGGATTGTTGCCGGTGTGTCCGCTCACTTAGTATATATATAACATAATCTGGGGGGGTCATGTTTCTTAGTATACATGTTCACTTTAGACCCTCTTAATTTTTTTTTCCTAATATGACCCTCTTAATTTTTTTTTTTCCTCCTAATATGACCCTGACCCCTTGAAAATTGAAGGTCGGGTGCCCCCCCCGCCTAAGGCAGTCCGCCTCGACTATAGGGACTCTGCATTTTAGGATGTTAAGCCCTTCGTACGATGTATTGTGCATAAACATCTAAATGCACCGCGTAAAAATAATTCCCACATAATAGGGTTGTTCTTCTCAGTTTTTAGAGATGTAATTGGAGGGTCACAAGACCACAAACTATGTCCACGGTTACAAGTAATCTTTCAACTTTAACCTAAATAGTAATACTGTAGGGACTCCCCGTACTTAGGGTGATCAGCCCTTCGTACCATGTATTGTGCACAAACATCTAAACGCTTCTGCGTACTCCCCTATAAAAGGGTTTTTCATCTCAGTTTTTCAACATCTGAATCCGCACCAAAACAATTTGGTTTGGCATAACTTCTCAAGAAACACTTGAATTTCATGAACATCTTTCAATATTAAATCTAAATTTGAATCAAATAGCATAGACTTCTACAAAAATTCGGACATCAATCGAAATATACATATACATATATATATATATATATATATATATATATATATATATATTCTCACATCTTAAAAAAATCTCAAAAAAAAGAAATTCGGTCTTTCAACTAGAGCGAATCTGGGTGGTGCATTTCCTAAGCCTCGTTGGAATTAGTCTCCCTACGAGTCCAGTAATTAAACACCGACTTGATAGCCTCCTGGTGGAGGAACCACACAACATACATTCACATACAATGTGTTTCACTGTTTATAAAAATGATGTCATGTGCAAATCACTAATATCACAAGAAGATATAGTGTAAAGCGTTAAGTGTAGTAAATATATGCATTCATACACATTCATAAAAAATGTAAATGCAACATCCACACACAAGAATATAATATTTTTGAAAAGTTTGTACTAGCGGCTTAAGTCCTCTTAATGGAGTCCCCAGCAGAGTCGCCACCTGTCGACGTCGGAATTTTTATTTGTCCCTTTTCTGTTCTTGTCTTTTGGTGTACTCATGTTAGGTGAGATATGTTTGAAAAAACAAGTTGTGAAAAGGTCAGACATATATATGTCGCACGATTGATTTTGTAAGAGTCGCCATTGGTTTTTTAAATGGTTGTACCAACACAACCGAGAAAAGGTTTGCACATTGACCCAGTGATGTGACACTACTAAACGGGTCTGTGAAACCGAGATTCGTTAGGGTCCGGGGGCTTGATTATGTGGAGGGAAGGTGTTAGGCACCTCCCGACATCCGTGTTACCACGGTGACCGCCACTCTTAAATTAAATTATATATGAATGTGTGGGGGGTCAATGTGCAGTTATTTGAAAGTAGTGTTATGCCTCGTTCGCACCTATATACAAAGGGTTTGAATTTGTGTAAAAATTCAATTTTAAACAAGATATAGCAGTGAAATATTAAACAAAATTCGTACGACGGCACAATCATTGGTGGACCCCACAACGGAATTATTATCGGAGTTAAAAAAAGACATAAATATCTTTTTATAAAACTAACGGCGAAAGTTTTACCGTTAACTATTGAAATACCCGGTGATAAAAGTATATTAATATGCGTGGTTGCATAGTAGCACACGGTATTTGATGCTTATGTGAGAAGTCATTTAGTTATACTTAATTATTGTTACAGTAATTGCTGCATAGTATCTCATATTATTTATTTTATTATTCACAGTATCATCTGCATAATATTTTATATTATTAAATCAATAATTGAGATGACAAGTTATTCATATTATTATTTGCATAATTAACAAAGTCTAGAAAGTTCTGTCAAGGAAATGGCTCTCTTTTCTCTAATATTCTTTGTTCTTAATTTTAGTAATATTTTATAATAATTAGTGTTTTGTCAAAAAAATAGTACTCTCTCCTCCATTCCTAAATAAGTGACGTTTTAGGGAGTTTAAAAATATTCCAATATATTTGACGTTAACAAATTTCTATGAAGCATTAATTACAATTTTCCTCTATTGCCCTCAAGTATCTTTCTATCTCATTTATATAGGCAACTTTATACAAATTTCCTTAATTAATGCAAGGATAATTGTGGTAATATATATCAATCTTAATGACAGAATTGGAGTAACAAACAAATCTTTTAGAAATTCCCATCCATAAATGAAACTTTAAACCATGGAAATTGTGTAAAATGTCCTAATTTCAAACCCTAAAAAGTAGAATATAAAAAATTACATTCGAATAAAATATGAAAGTATAAATATATGGATTTCTCGGGGAGAAATTAACTACTTTCTTCATGGGAGAAGCTCAAACTTGCATGAGCCATGGCCTGTCATCAAAGATAAAAATAAATTAAAAAATAAAAAGAGCTAACAAATAAATATTGGAGTAATTGTCTTAATTAGTCACCCTATATTAGACGTCTATATAAATGAGTTGCATTGATATAATAGAGAATTACATTTTAGATAATCTTTTATATATAAATATTAATATAAAATTATAACTATGATGTATAATGCAACTTATTTTTATAGGCTACTCATTTTAAATTGATTGAAATATAAGTCGTCCCATATTTTGACAAAATATTCTCTTACAAGTGTTCATATTTCTTCTGTGGGGTGTAACAAAAAAAATTCATTTAGAAATTAAGGTACCAAATCTCATAATATATAAGTAACAAATTTAGTCTTCACCATTGACTATACTAAATAATTTTTGACTTTTATAATTAACTTTTAAGTATTTTTCCTTTTATTCTTTATTTTTGTTCCAAATCTGGCCCAAGTTTGATTCTTTCCTTCAAGAACAAGAAGTAAGAATAAAATTCAGCTTTTCTGATTCACCTAATATATATTGACTTCAATTTTTAGGCACACGGATCTCCTTGATTTATGCTTTGTCAATCTGCTAAATTCCCAAGAAATCTTGAAAAACTCCTGGATCAAGAATTTTTTTTTATTTAATTTTTTTAATATTTATTTTTTTGGTAGGGTGTAACTCATAAGCCTAACAAGACATATAATTGATAAGGTTTGAACTGATCACATAGTTCAAAAAAAAGGTTCAAAGGATTAACAGTCGTCTATTTATTGCTATTTTCGTAGCTACAACGGCCGCCACAGAGAGTGTTTGATAAAAATTGAATGAATTTGAATAAGTTGAATTTTAATCTGAATTTAAATAAAAAAAATTGTTTGATAATTGACATGTCTAAAACATGTGAATAACATATTTTTATTATTTTACCCCTCTAAAAAATTCAAAAAATTATTATAAATTTATTTAATATTACTTAATATAATAGTTAATATTGTAAAAAAAATAAAAAATCATTCAGCACCCATTCTGCCAAAAAAAATGGGACTAAATAATTCAGTCCAAATCGTGTGAATGGCTGACCGGTTCATCCATTCAGAAGATTTTTAAAAAACAAATGCACTAAATTGTTGAATCGCTTCAGCAGAAAATTAACAAACAGCCCCATGGTTTGTAAATCAATATGGGGAAAAAAAATATTTATTCGATGTGTCTAACTAGCTACTCGCAAAAAAAGTCGACATATTTTTGTCGTAATAAAAATCTTTTTCTAGATTTGGTTATGGTAGTTTTCTTACTTGGATCAAGGGCAGTGATAATAGCAGCAGCATTGAAGTAGCAACTTCCTCCTTTGTGCTTAAACTTCTGATAATAGCTATTGAATGCAAAGGAGGCATGGTCCTTTACAGTTTTTGGGAGATAGCAAGGCTGGTTTAATTGTATCTTACTACAATCTGCACCATTCCCACAAGCCCAGTTTACTGCATTTTGCAGCTCCTCGTCTGGGGTCTGCTCATCAGCTATGCAGTAGTCCTCAAACTGCGCATCTAATATATATCACATATACACAACAAAAATTATACTAAGAATTTAAGCAGAAACTGATCATATATAGTGATGATGTTCGGAATTTTTTACCAGACACCAGTAGTATTGCAACAGAGATGAAAGTGATCACCAGAAATATCCTTCTCACTGAACACACCATTGATTTGCCAGATCTGTTGCAGGCCAAGCTCTAATAATATCTAACAATGGACATATATATATATATATATATATATATATATATATATATATGTAATTAATTAAATTCTCTCTCTATATGATGATGATGATGATTTTAGCTTACTTGATAACTTGAAGGGAATTGTTGGCTGGGTTTATAAGGACTTGTGACATTTTTTTTTGTAGGGTTAATTTGGATCTTATTATTAAGTTGATATACATATACTCCACTTGGAATGCCTAAAATACCCTTGATATTACTTCCTCCGTCCGTCCCATGATAAAAGTTCTTATTACTATTTTGGGTAGTTTCATGTTAAATGTTCATTTTCCTTTAATAACCAAACTTTTACACATATTTTCCTATTATACCCGTAGTATTAAATATCGCATACTTTTTTTATTCTAATTCTCTCTCCATATTTAATGACATTATTATGGACAATTTTGTCATTTTATTCATCTTCTTAATATGCGTGAAAAATCCACCAAAACTTTTATCCTGGGACGGAGGGAGTAATATTTTTGCAATATAATTTTATTTAGATGTTTGGGGTTTTTATTATACATACATTATACATAATTGTATATATGTTTTACTACCTAATTTTCAGTTACCATGTTTTAACTATTTAAAGCATGAATTATTTGTTCTTGATGATTGCACACCACATGCGACTAGAAATTGTCCCTAACAAATTCTAGAAATCATTATTGTAAAAAAGAAGAAGCTTTAAACAAAAGTGGTTTGGTTAATTATCATGAAATGCAAACTTTATAATATTCGGAAAAAAATAAAGGCACAAATTCTATTTTTGATTTTTTTTTTTTTTATAATTACTAAGGTGAGTATACGGCACATTTCAATATTAAATTTTAACGTCTAAAATTTAATGTTACAAAAAATAATTGTTAGAAAATATGTAAAACTGCATCGTCTAGAAATTTTAATATTTGAAAAATAAAAAATAATCAAAGAAGAAATAATTGAAATATTTTTATATGGAAAAGAAGAAATAATTGAAATATTTCAATATTAAATTTTAACGTCTAAAATTTAATGTTACAAAAAATAATTGTTAGAAAATATGTAAAACTGCATCGTCTAGAAACAATTTTCGTAGCTAATATTTGATCATCGAAAATATTTATATATCAATAAATTCATGACAAATTTAAATTACAAATAACGTGAAATTTTAAATAATAAACAAAATAATGATTCTTTTTATTACTTCTATTTTATTTTATATATTTATATACAGCAACATTTAATATCAACATAAATTTATTAAATTGGCAACACTTTAAATGAATCCGGCAACTAGGAGTAATATCTTTGTTCAAACCAATTGGTAATTTCTTTAGCATTAGAGCATCAAGATAACCTACTTGTCAAGTTAACATAAAGGAGAAAAAGGTAAAACTGGTCCTTCCATCTTTTCACATTCTTTGATTCTCTAATGTGCAGTGGTCTCTATATCTCCGACAATAGGGACCCACCTTATTGCATTTTTTTAAAATGAAATTGCCCATTTTTATTATTTAATATCCTAATTCAATGTAGATCACAATATTAAAGAAGTGGATAACATGTAATGGGTAGTTCCAACTTCATAGTAAGCAGTGCTGACAAACACAGAGACGATCTCTCAAGCCTAATAAATGTTACATTAATGTAATAACTTATTGTATTCCATTCATTTGACACCAACTAAATGACACCTAAAAACATACCTTAATTAAATTTGGCTGTAGATTAATCTGAATCCAACTTCTTTAAAATCCAAATGCTATAGATTAACTTGAATCCCAATTTCTTTAAAATCCAACCATATAGAACATGAGAAAATAAGAGATCCTGTCAGGTTTCATGAAATTATGTAAAATGGCCTTGAGATGTATTGAAATTTCATATAACTTCAAGAGGGGCAGACCTTTTTTTTATTTTTCGATACGTTTAAACTAAAAATAAAACGCTTAAAAATGTTGTTTGTAGAGATATAGTCAGTCTAAGAAGAGACACACCCCATAACTATTAAGTGGGATTATAAATGGACGGTCCCTTCTCCAGCAAACCTGAAAGAGCGAATCAAAAACGAACCGGCTATAACGACCATTTTTTCCGTCGTTATAACATACAAAGCCGACGACATAGTTATGGCGACGGTTCGAATCGTTGTTATAACCGCTTTGTTTTTTGTTCGCTCTTTAAGGTTCGCTGAAGAAGGAAACCGTATAAATGAAAATGGTTCTTTGCAAACAGTATTGTGCTGCTGAGAAGAGCACATAATAACCACAAATATACATTAAAGGGAGGGGTGAGACAATTAATAGACATCAATGGAAGCCTTAATGGAAACAATATGGCAAAACTTTTTACTTGGACGAGATTTCAAACTTTGATCAAATAAAAACTTATCACCTACCAAATAGGCCTTGACAAAGTCCAGTTGATTTCTTAATGAACTTCTCAATAAAGCCTTAATTTCCAATAACCGACATTGAAAAACTCACAATATACACGCACAAGTCACTCATGTCTTGTCGTTGAACAATTCCTGTATGTAGACCTGGCAAACAGGCGGGTCAAGCCCAAACGGGTCGGGCGAGTGGTGGGCCGGGCAAAAAACGAACGGGCCAAAAAGGCCCGAGTTTTGTTGGGCTAAAATTATGTGGCACAAAGCCCGGCCCGTGGCGGGCCGAGACCAATTCGTGCCTATTTTATGCTATTTTTTTGAGTTCGGCCCAAACGGGCCAAAGTGTGTCATGTGTCGGGCCAAAAATAGATAGGCTAAAAACGCTCAATTTTATTAGGCTAAAATTACTGCATTTCAAAGCCCTTACCTGGTGGGTCGGCCCGGCCCGCGGGCTTGATCTATGTTTTGCCAGGTCTACATTAGTCGTAATATGAAATAAGAGAGAATAAAGACAGGACCCGTACAATATTATTCTATCTTATTGTATAGGGTTCAACATTAGTCGTAATAAAAATTCGTCATTAACTAATTTAACATATAAATCATTTTCCTACTTGCATGCATTTAATACTTCCAATCAAAAACAAGTTATGAGCACACAAACATTGTATAGGAATGTTCACATTATACAAGCAAAATACAACAAACGATACATGAACCCCTACTAAAGAGGAAGCTCAGTCGGTAACATCCATTTGTTTGAACTGAAACATAAATATATAAGATAGAGTCACAACACTCTCAATGCCTATTATCTTTTATGGTTGGATATTTTTTGCAGGCAAGATATAAAGTCTAAATAAAGCTATAAAAGATTAATATTTTGCAGCAATAAGTTGGACCTCATTATGCTTAAGAAGCTAAAATTATAAGAAACTTACTCAAGGGATAGCACCAAGAGAGTGTAGACTATTTGATTGGCCGTCTTTTGAAGGTACATTGCACATATTCTTAAGTAGGTCCTGCATCTTGTAATACATTAGCATCTGGGAAGAGTCGCTTCCACCTGCACTGCTCTGAGAAGCCCTTGAACTTTCTTGAAGCTTAATCTTCTCAAATAAATACTGCTTCTCAGCTTCCGCCTCATTCAAACGTTGTTTGAGATACCTGCTTGTATAATCCTCTGACTTTTCTGTTTTGGCGAGTGCAATTCTTTGTATCCTCTCAGATTCTCGTCTAGCCTCACTAGCCTTTAGCTCAAACATATCAGCCTCAGCCTGTTTGAGTCTTACAATGCTTTCAAGCTCATCAATTTGCTGCTTCTTTCTCTGTCGATCCATTTTTAGTGCTGCCACTTCCCTAGCTTTATCCTTAAGCTCCTGATCACAAGCCTCAACAGCTAGGCGGGCTTTCTTTACCATCCGCATCTTCTCCTCTTCCACCATTTCCATTTTCTTAATAGCTTCCTGCACAACATCAGCAATCCGGTTGAATGCCTCCTGTGGGGCTATCAGACGGCCACCTTCCTCACTTTCTGGATTCTTTGAAGGGTCTACCTCATGTTCTATACAAGTCAAAAATTTTACAAAATAAATAAACACATAAATTCACTGAAAAAAAAAATCAATTGCTTAAATATTACTCCCTCCGTTCCTAAAAGATTGTCGTTTTAGAAGAAGAAATTTGTTCCAAAATGTTTGTCGTTTACAACTTTCGAGGAGAATAAATTATTTACTTTCCTATATTACCCCTACCTTCTCTCATTGTCCCAAGAAATTCTCTCCCTTGTATTAATAGTTTTCAACTTCCCATAAAGGGGTAGTGATAGAATTTCAAACAATTTTTACTTGATAAATGATACTTTATTAATCCATGTGTAAAAACTTTAAACGACAATCTTTTAGGAACGGAGGTAGTATACTCTAAAGAGCAAAAACTAAAATCATTCATATTGATTGTGGTGTCATCCACGTCTTTCCTTCTTATATATTTACATATCAAATGTTGAAATCAGAGCGTTTGCTTCTCTTTTCTTCTAAGGTCAATATAAATTATCCAGGTTTGATCACAACTCAATAAGTAGGGAACGAGTAATAACTCAAATTTGAGCACAAATGTAATCTCTCTCCATAGTTTTCAAGGTAAGTAGAACTTGTAGAAATCCAAATGTTAGTATTAAGGGAAATGATTTGGCAAAATTATAAATCAAACAGTTCAATATGTTATTAAATAAAATCCAACATCAAACAGATTTAGATATATGAACAGCATGGGTATCAAACACTAATTCTTTAAACATAAAGAAAGAAAATAGCAGAGAAATTAACACAGGAACAAGTAAGCTAGTCGAGAAATTCATTTAACATATAGAAAAAACACAAGAAATCAATTCAGTTGTTGAATATCTAAGAATATATGCATGACTCTTACCTTGAAAAAACATCAATATAACTCTACAAGCCACGGGCTCAGTCACCCCTCCTTTCAATTTTTCGATGAGTTCCTCGCATTTCCAGAACAGTTTTCTTCCCCTGGGGTCCTCACTCCCTTGGAAAATTCTACCCACAAAATCCAGCTCTCTAATCAGGGCTTCCCGATCCCAGCTTGGTGCACAGCTCATGAAGACATCTTTAACCCAACCAAAAAGCTCAGATGTCCTACTGCAAGCTCGGCACCTAAAAATCATCTCAGATGAGCCTACTCCACTCTTAACAGAAGGCCCCATGCCAATATGTCCATTGCGGATAGCGCAGTCTGTGTGGGTCCAGTGAGAACACAAATCACAACCAATCCACCGGCACGTGTTCACCTCAAAATCAAATTTGTTACAAATTACACACATGCAAAGATTGCAGAAACCATTCCTCTTAGAGCAAGCTTCACACGTACAGTCCTCAGCTGGAAGTAGACTTCCGCATGATATATTACGGCACCTCTTGTACAAAAAAACCTCAATAAGAGAAGCTTGAGAAAGACTGACACTTGGATGCAGAAATGCCTGAATTGCAGTTTTGATTGCTACTAAAATCTCTAGATGGACCCTGTGTGCCATTCTTAGTGTTTTATCTGTCAAATCACTCCTACTCTGAATTAGCTTTTGCAAAAATAAAAACTCCTCTCTGTGCTGAGAACCACCTGTTCCTTCAAGCAGACCACGAACTTCGCTCTTCAATTTTTCTAGAAACTCATCTGGTAGACGTTGCATCTTTTCAGAAATGACATCCACTCTTTCTCTGGCCACGTCTCGAAGAGACATGTTATCCGAGCTTGAAACATGGCGGGTGACAGAATGCTCAGTGAAACCATTATCCTTCTCCTTCTCCAATTTTTGTGCCAGCAAAGCATCAGCATTAGGCCAGGTTTCGCGTGAACTAGCACTTTCTGTTGGGGACTCACGGACCTGATCAGAATTAGAGCCGCGCTCTTGAAGATTGGGAGACCCACAAGCATCTGGTGAAACAAGAGACAACGAAGTCTGCAGTCCTTCAGACCGTGGTTGTTGTTGACGTGGTGGCAGCATTTTAGGCGAAGACTGGTGGTTGAAATGAGACCCAGAAGACGTTCCCATATACAAGTGAAGAGATTAAATCTGAGAACCACAATAAATTAAGGACTTCACTATAGTAACCATAACGCTAAAGTTAATCACCCATTAGTTCTTTTCCTCTTTATAACAACATCTTAAATGGTCTAAAAGCATTTCTCAACAAGCAGCATGCAGCAATAAAAAAAGCCTTCTCTTTAGCTCTTTTGGCTTTATTTTTTTCAGTCAGAAAAACTTACTACACAAATAGCTTGCAGCAGGGAAAGCAATAACAATGAAAGGCAGGAGTATATGCAGTAACCAAAACTGCCACTTTAACAGTAATAACTTACAGCCATATACAAAATTTTAACTCAATAAGTGAAAAAAAAAAAATCAAAAACCCAAATCGTACAATCAATACCGAGTAATTTAACAAAATCTTATCAGATCAATGCCGATCAAAAAACAAAACAAAACAAAAATAATCAAAGCACATATAGATGACTAAAAATGTCAAAATTCAATAAATTATACAACAAACAACTAGAATTCCGATAAATTAAGCAAGATCTAGGGTTTCAATTACTCACCAAAAAATCCTCAAATGATGCAGAAAATCAAATGGGTCTCTATTCAACTGAAAAATGAAATCCTTTCCCTGCTTTCGCCCTTTTTGGTTGAACCAAAAAACCCTAGTCCAGCTCCCCAAAAGCCGCTCATACCATAAAGAAGAAGAAGAAGAAGAAATGGTGTTTGGTCTTTTGTTTTACTTTACCTCAAACTTTCAGTGCTGGGAGAATGATGAAGGAGGGAAAAAGATTAAAGAGAGATAATAATAATAATAAAGACGAAATGATCCGGTCAGCCGGTAGCCAGTCTGGCTTCTGAGTCCGCCGCAACACGTAAAAAGTCGCAACGTTATTCTCCCGCGGCTTTGACTTTATCTGGATTTTTGTCTTTTATATTTTATTTTAAATTTAATCATGCCAATCATCTTAGATATTTTAATAAGGGTAATAATTTTGGAATTTTTTTTTTTTGCCTCAAATATAACCAAATAATGTGATATTAAATGATATGAATTCTATTTTTTAATATAGAAAATTACATTATATGTACTTGAAAGAATGCAAGATCATTTGACGTAGAAAAATATTTTAAATTCTTAACATTATTTTTTTAAGCTCCAAACACAAAAATTCAAACAAATTCAACACATAGATCCAATAGCGACGGTTTTTATCATCGCTATACATCTATAGCGATACTTTTTCATATATAAATATCAAAATATTATGTATTAATTAAAAAAAGGAAAAATTATATATGTAGATAAATATTTGATCAATTTGAATTACGATCAACTTGAAAGTATATGTGAATGTGATAATATAAAATAAATTAAAATCAAACCCTTTTAATTCTTACATATCTTATGTATATATATATGCCGCAATCATAATTCAGCTAAAAAAATTCACAATATATAACAGAACTCTTAAAAAAATAGACAACAAAAAAAAGTAACATAAATATAATTAAAGAAGTGAATAAAAAATAAAGATGGAAATATCAAATGAGAAATCGTCCCCAGTCGTGTCTCTTTATGATATGAATAATGTATTTGATTTTTTTTATATATTTTTTCTTTATTTTAAATCTATCAAATATCAAACACACTAAAACAATGTTTATCAAGTTATATGCAAACATTATTCAATCAACTAGATAATAAAATACGTCAAGAGGTTGACTAAAAGTTGTTTACTTGAACATTGGTGTAAAACTTCCATCAACATATATTGATAGGGGTGTTCATCGATAAAAAATCGAACCTAATTAATCTGAACTAAATCGGATCGAATATTGAAAGTACTAAAAATTAGGTACCGATACCGATACCGATTGAACCGGATATCGGACCGATTACTCAGTCCAGTATCAGATCGGTACAAATTTTTACCGTGCTTATACCGCCCCTTATTTTAAGCCAAAATTCGATCCAATAAATATTTTCTTCAGTTTAAATTTACTTCGAATAAATATTTTTTTATCTATCATTTGTGTCCACATAAAATAAATGTTTCCTTATCATATAAATCAATAATTAATTATTCATAAATAATATTACATAATCACAATAATGACAACCAGACCGTTCCCAGAAAAGATGGGGCTTTCCAATAAGGATTCCTCCTTACTGGCGCGTAATTAGGTGACCAAACCTCTCATTGACAGAACTTTCTAGACATTACCAATAATGTTATCTAATAATATTATTCAAATAATATGAATTATTGATCCGATAATGAAAAATCTTTGTGCGTTGATAATTATTGAAACAAAGAATAATATAAAATATCAACGCACAATTATTGAACATATAAAATAAAATATTGAGCAAGAATTATCGTAATAATTATTGAGTAAAGGCCTTCTTTACGTAAGAATCAATAATTCAAAATCTTCGCAACAATACTGCAGTGCTTTCTTTGTGCAACAACGCCAGACATCGTATTTTAACCACCGTGTATTCCAATAGTGTTACTTCAGTAAAACTTTCATTGTTATTTTATAAAAGATATTTTTGTCGTTTTCTCAATCCGACAATAATTCCGTTGTGGGGTACACCAATGATTGTGTCGCCGTACGAATATTCCTTGTTAAAACGAATATTCCCCGATCAATCGAATATTTTATGACAACTTGCATACTTTGTAAAATTTGTAAATATTACCCACAACTATAACATTCTATAAAATTCACTCCTTAATATTCAAAAAATGGTATTTATAGAAAATTCATCTTTATTTATAAAAGTTGGGGTCTTACAACCTCCCCTTCTTATGAAATTTTGCCCTCAAAATTAAAGTACATACCTGGTATGACGAAGAGGTGAGGATACCTTGATCTCATTTCAGATTCTAATTCCTAGGTCATTTCCTCAACATCGTGGTTTCTCCACAAAACTTTGACTTGAGGTATAACCTTGGAGCGTAAAATATGTTCCTTCTTATCCAAGATTTTAACAGGAATCTCTTTATACGTTAAATCTTCCGCTATTTCGTCCGGTTCTAACTCAATAATGTGGTTCGGGTCTTCCACATATTTACGTAACATGGATATATGAAAAATGTTATGAACACGAGACATACTTAGCGGTAAAGTGAGTCTATAGGCCACAGTTCCTACTCGGTCAAGGATTTTAAATGGGCCAATGAATTGAGGATTAAGCTTTCCTCTCTTTCTAAATCTCGTAACTCCCTTCCATGGAGCAACACGTAACAACACATGTTCTCCAACATTGAATTCCACGTCCTTTCGATGAAGATCAGCATAACTCTTTTGTCGATCTTGTGAGGTTTTTATATGTCATTTCGATCATTTGAATCTTCTTCGTAGTCATACGTACCAATTCCGGTCCCAACAACGTTGCTTCACCTAATTTCATCCCAAAGATAACCGAGAATGACACTTTCTTCCATACAACGCCTCAAATGGAGCCATGCTGATACTTGCTTGATAACTGTTGTTGTAGGAGAATTCCACCAATGGAAAAAACTTGTCCCAACTTCCTTTGAAGTCAATTACACAGAGTCTTAATAGATCCTCAAGAGTTTGAATAGTCCTCTTCGACTACCCGCCCGTCTGAGGATGATACGCCGAACTAAATCGTAAATCCGTGGCCATAGCTTTTTACAAACTAACCCAAAATCGTGAAGTGAATCTTGGGTCTCGATCAGATACTAGCATACCATGCCATCTTACAATCTCGTTTATGTATATACGAGTAAGACGTTCAAGTGTATAAGTTTTTTGTATAGGTAAGAAATGAGCAGATTTGGTCAATCTATCAATAATGACCTAAATTGCATCTATGCCTTGAGAAACCTTGGGAAGACCAGTAACGAAATCCATGGTAATGTGCTCCCACTTCTATTCTGGAATTTCAAGTGGTTACAATGGACCTTCTGGCACTTGATGCTCCGCTTTGACGCGTTGACAAGTTAAACACCTTGAGATAAACTCTGCGATCTCTCTCTTCATATTGCTCCACCAAAATGTATGTCGAAGATCACGATACATTTTGGTACTCCCAGGATGGATTGCAAGCGGTGTGTTGTGCGCCTCCATCATGATTTTATACTTCAAGTCAAAATCGTTAGGAACACAAAGTCTGGAGTTGACTCGAAGTATTCCTTCTTCATCGATTCTTGCTTCCGGAATAGCACCTTCTTGCACTTTCTTCTTCATACGCATTAACTCTAGGTCTGTAGCTTGAGCAGCTTTAACTTTATCGATTAAAGTCGGTTTTACTCGTATGTTTGCCATCATCATGTGGGTCCCTAGAGTCTTTAACTCTATCTCCATCCTTTGCAAGTCATACAAAATGGGCCTTTGCGTTGACAATAACGCACCCATACCCCGCATATGATCTTTCACTAATGCATCGTCACTACTACGTTTGCTTTTTCCAGGATGGTATTGAATAGTATGATCATAATCTTTCAATAGTTCGAGCCAACGTCGTTTCCGCATGTTGAGTTCCTTTTGAGTGAAGAAATAATTGAGGCTTTTATGATCCGTATAGATCTCCACTTTCTCCCCATACAGGTAATGCCTCCAAGTTTTAAGTGCGAAGACAACAGCTGTCAACTCTAGATCATGAGTAGGATAATTCCTCTCATATTCTTTGAGTTGTCGAAAGGCATAGGTTATGACTTTCACATGTTGCATGAGAACACATCCTAACCCTCTGCCTGAAGCATCACTGTAGATGACAAATCCCTCCGAACCAGATGATATTGTCAGAACAGGTGCTGATATGAGTCTCATCTTGAGTTCTTGAAAACTCTTCTCACATTCCTCGCTCCAATCAAATTTTGTATCTTTTCGAGTCAGCTGAGTTAATGGAGTAGCGATTCGAGAAAATACTTCCACGAATCTCCGATAATAACCAGCTAAACCCAGAAAGCTACGTACTTCGCTCACTGACTTAGGTTGCTCCCAGCTTTGTATTGCTTCAATCTTCGTTGGGTCAACAGATATTCCGTGATTTGATATCACGTGCCCAAGAAATGCTACTTCCTCAAGCCAGAACTCGCATTTCTTCAACTTAACATAAAGCTTGTTTTCACGAAGCTTTTGGAGTATTAACCTCAAGTGTTGCTCATGATCTTCACGGCTTTTGGAGTAAATGAGGATGTCATCAATAAAGACGACCAAAAAATGATCCAAATATTCTTTGAATACTCAGTTCATCATATCCATGAAGGCAGCAGGAGCATTAGTCAATCCTAAAGACATAACTAGGAATTCATAATGCCCGTACCGAGTTCTGAAAGCCGTCTTTGAAATGTCATCGGTTTTAATCTTCAATTGATGATATCCGGAATGAAGATCAATCTTTGAAAAGAATTTGGTGCCTTGCAACTGGTCAAACATGTCATCAATACGAGGCAACGGGTACCTATTTTTGACAGTGACATGGTTCAACTCCCAATAATCAATACAAAGTCGCATAATCCCATCTTTCTTCTTTACGAATAGAACATGAGCACCCCAAGGAGACGTACTAGGACGAATGAAATCGATGTCTAACAATTCCTGCAGTTGTGTAAGACCCCAACTTTTATAAATAAAGATGAATTTTCTATAAATATCATTTTTGAATATTATGGAGTAAATTTGATATAATGTTATAGTTGTGGGTAATATTTATAAATTTTGCAAAGTATGCAAGTTGTTATATAATATTCGATTGGTCGGGGAATATTAGTTTTAACAGGGAATATTCGTACGACGGCACAATCATTGGTAGACCCCACAACGGAATTATTGTCGGATTGAGAAAACGACAAATTTTTTTTACGAAAAGTAACTGAAGGTTTTCTGATTAAAAACTGTTGAACTACTTGGTAGTAAAAGTACGATGAATCTGGCGTGGTTGCATAGTAGCACACGGTATTGATTATTCATGCTTACGTGAGAAGTCACTCAGTTTTGTTCAATTATTGCTATAGTAATTGTTGCATAATATCTCACGTTATTTGATTCAATTATTGTCGATATTTTATATATTATTAAATCAATAATTGAGATGAAAAAGTTATTAATATTATTATTTTCAATATTAACGATGTCTAGAAGTTATGTCAAGTAGAGGTTTGGTCACCTAATTCATGCTACCAATAGGAGAAATCCTTATTGAAAGCCCTTTTTCTTGGGAACGACCTGGTCGATTAATATTGTGAATTATAATAAAGGTGATAAATGTTGTTAAAATTATTAAGGTGATTTTTATGAAGTTTTGCTTATTTTATGGACCCCCATTTATCCATTTTTCAAAATAATCGGTAGAAAATTATTTAAAAGTGGGGGCCACATGTGGGGCCCATATGTGTGAAAAACTAATTTTAGAAATGGGGGTGGGAGAGAGATACGTATAGGGGAGGGAGTTTATGTATATAAGGTTGTGATGTGTATAATATAATATGTGTGTGAGTGGAAAGTGGTGGGAGAAAAGAAAGAGTGAAAGTGATGTGTGTATGATTATAGTATATATGTTTATTATGTGAGTGGGAAATGGTGGGGGAATGAAGTTGATTTATAAAAGAGTAGTTAGTATTATATATATATATATATATATGTTTATAACATGTGTGGTTTGTATATATATATATGTATTATTATTTTTGCTTTATTCTTATTGGTTGGAGGTTTGAAAAATTTACATCTTGAGTTATCAAAATTGTCATCCGTAAATTTGCATAATTATTGATTCCTAACACAGTGCCTTTCCATTCTTCTATAAATAGAAGCTCATTCCTTCATTATTTATTACAAATTCACTAAAACTCCAGAGAGAGAAATTATAGAGAAACTATAGAAAAGTATTCTGTTACTTCCCTACTCTTATATCCAGTTTTTTTTACGGTAAGGAGTATTATTTCTTTTGTATTCATGAAGAGAACTTCTGTTATTCCATTATTTATTATTCTGTTGAATAACTCAGATATATCTGTGCTACCCTATACTTGGTGAAATTCTTACATTATTCCATTCGTTATTATTCTTTGAAATATCACATGCATGCGTTTTACGTCGGACCGATTAAAATCTTTATTATTCTCATTGGAATATCCTTTACGTGCATTTTATGCTGGGACCTAATTCATCTTTATTATTACATTTGGAATATCCTATCTGTGCGTTTTACGCTGGACCTGATTCCATCTTTATTATTTTGTTAGAATATCCTGTCTGTCCGTTTTACGCCGGACCTGGTTTCGTTAATTATTATTCTGTTGGAATAACCTGCCTGTGCGGTCTATCGCATGCCTGGTGATTTCTTTTGTTATTCCATTCCTTATTATACTCAATTGGTTAAAGTTTTGACTTCTATACTCCATGAAATTAGTGGAATATTCTTGATATTTGTGTTTCATCCAGTATCTTTTCATGGAAATATTCTTCTGAGCATTCTTGAATTTTACTCTATAAAGAAGTATCATGTTTACAATTTGGACGTTATTAGTTCCTGAATAAATTAATTCTTGAACTTTTTTTATTGAATTCTTATATCATTATCATCATCCTCAAGTTTATATTTTTTTTTTTGAAAGTCATATGTGACTTGTAGTGCATAGATGGACTTGGTATGATTATGACCAGGGATTATTCGGTGTAATCATGGTAGTAATGTTACAAATGATGTGGTAAAAGTCATCATTGGCCCGTAGTGCATTGATGGACGAGTTGTTGGCATGATCATGACCATTGATGAATACACAAATATTCACGCCCGTGGTGCATGGATAATTGTGGTCGTGATACTAAAGAATATCCTTGGTCGTAGTGGGGGTGATTTGATGATGTGGATTATTTATTAAAAGTCGAGTCCCAAATGATAAAAGTGATGAAAAACCTTTTAAATCATAAAAGATAGTAGATTTTATTCTCTACTTGACTCTTTTAATGGATTACTTGTTCATTGCAGATTAACTTGATGTTTGTTATATTGTATCGGTTTAACACTATTTAAGGCTAATGATAATTTATTACGCATTATCTTAGTCATAATATTTCTTGGGCTAGTTGAGCTCACCTTTCTTTCACCTGTTCTCTTCGGAAATGAGAACGTAGCGAGGACTAGTTGGGGAAGCGGAGTGACGGTCCGGAAGGATAGCATTAGTAGTCCTCACTATTAGCGTGAAATAGTGTGTTAATAAATGTATTGAGGACTTATTTTGAGTTTTAATATTGTCTAGAAGAAAATATTTGTATTAAAACTCACAGCTCATGTTGTATATTTAAGATTGTATTTGAATTTTGTACCATGTATTTGACGACTCAAGATGGGTGATGTATACCTATTTTGGGGGCGCCATGATTGATATCAAAGCTTAGGGATATGATCCCACAGCTAAGATGTGAAACTAGAACTAGGGAGGAGAGATGGGGAATTCTTCGCTAGTATGACCTACTTAAATTTATTTAGTATTTAATTGGTTGGTCGAGTTTAGAGATAATATGTTACATGTCAACTAACCCTTGTTTTGTGGCGAAGATCTAAAAATGACATCCGAGAATGTTGAGAATAGCAATGGAGCATGTGGAGACCGTTGAGTCTCCACATATCAATAATCGGAGAATGTGCATCGAAGGCGACAATCCTCATGCAAACAACAACACCGACCAAATGATGAATGATGGAATGTTCAGAGGCTTTTTATGCAATTCATGCAACATCAAAGCGAAAGCGGCCTCATCCAAAATATAGGTGGAAACACTAGAAACTCTCTGGACGGTCACCGCTAAAGCAGATTCAATTTGGGACCACCGGAGTTTATTGGAGAGCCAAAACCACTTAAGGCGGAAACATGGATAAAGCGGATCACCAAGATATTTGATGTCTTGGGATGCTCCGAGGAGCAAAACGTTCCCTTTGCCACCTTTTATGTTTGCGAGGAGAGCGATTCTTGGTGGGAATCAGTAAAGCGTACTCAACCTGCCGCACTAAAGATGAATTGGAAGAAGTTCCGAGAATTGTTCAATGACAAGTACTTTCCCGAAAGTATTCGTCACAAGAAAGAAGTAGAATTCATCAAGCTGGAGCAAAACAACATGACCGTATCGCAGTACGAAGCCAAGTTTGCCGAGTTGTCCCGGTTTGCGTCCCATTTGGTTGATAATGAGGAGAGAATGACGCGAATGTTTTTAAGAGGTTTGAAACCGGAGATACGTCAATATCTTATTTCTCATAAACTGTGTTTGTATTCAGATGTTGTAAATAGGGCTCAGTTATTAGAGCGCGATAACGAGTCAATATAATTAAAAGAGAAGCAAACAAAGAAATGATAATACTAGTGAAGAGATCCATCGCTAAAGTGATGATAAGCGTGGGAGGAATCTACGGGCGTAAATGGTAATCACTTCGGTGGTAATCAGGGCCAAAATAATAAGAATGGACATTTCAAGAAGAGGAGATTTAATAATAATGGAAAGACGTCAGCACCAGCACCTATTGTTAAGGAAGGAGATCGACCACCTATCATATGCTTCAAATGCGGAGGAGAGGGACACATCAGTCCAAACTACGTGATGTCATCCAAAACATGTTATAATTGTGGAAGAGAAGGTCACCTAGCCTGATTTTATCATTCACCGAAGACAAGTTCAGCTAGGATGGAGGCACCAAAGGCCGTCCCAGAAAAGTCAAAGCCGGTAATGCAAGGGATAGCGTTTGTAGTGACCTCCCAGAAAGCAAGGAACCCGAATGAGGTCATCACGGGTAAGCTTATCATAAACTCTAGCGAATTTTATACTTTATTTGATACCGGTTCTACCCATTCTTTTATTTCTCCTACTTGTGCACAACGATTTAATTTGACTTCGGAGAAATTAGACTTTGACTTATCTGTGAAAACTCCGTTGGGAGAAACCTTCATTACATCCAATGTTTATAAGTCTTATTTGGTTCAAATCGGTACCCTCACATTACCTGTAGATCTTATTTCATTAAAAATACTTGCATTTGATGTGATTCTCGGGATTGATTGGTTAACTACTCATCATGCAAAAATTGATTATTTTCGTAAGGTTGTTAGCTTTCATATTCCTAACCAACCTATTATGCGAATTCAAGCAACCAAACCATTAAAATCAATCACTGTCATCTCAAGCCATAAAGCTATTCGTTTATTAAAAAACGGATGTCAAGCTTTCTTAGCTCATGTTACGGATCTAAACAAAAATACGTCAGTTTTGAATGATATTTCTATTGTTAATAAATTCCCTGTATTCCTCGAAGAACTTCCTGGCCTACCCCCAGAGCGTGAAATTGAATTTTGTATCGAGCTTGAACCCGGTACAAAACCCATTTCCAAAGCCCCATATCGAATGGCTCCTATTGAACTTTAGGAGTTAAAGACCCAATTGCAAGAATTGTTAGATATTGGTTTCATTCGTCAAGAAGACGTCTCCTGGGGTGCTCCTATTCTATTCGTGAAGAAGAAAGATGGGAGTATACGACTTTGTATTGATTATCGGGAGTTGAATCATGTCACCATCAAAAGGAACTCAACATGCGACAACGACGTTGGCTTGAACTGTTGAAAGATTATGATCATACCATCCAATACCATCACGGAAAAGCAAACGTGGTAGCGGACGATTGAGTAGAAGATCATACGCGGTGCACGAAGTGCGATATTGTCAATCAAAGGCCCATTTTGTGTGACTTGCAAAGGATGGAGATAGAGATAAAGACTCAGGACCCACGTGATGATGGCGAATATATGAGTAGAACCGACGTTAATTGATAAAGTTAAAAAATGCTCAAGCTACGGATCTTGGAATGATGCATATGAGGAAGAAAGTGCAAGAAGGTGCTATGCTGGAAGCAAGAATCGATGAAGAAGGAGTACTTCGAGTCAACTCCAGACTTTGTGTTCCTAACGACCCTGATTTAAAGTATAAAATTATGATGGAGGCGCACAATACACCGTTTGTAATCCATCCTGGGAGTATCAAAATGTATCATGATCTTCGACATACATTTTAGTGGGGCAATATGAAGAGAGAGATATCACTGTTTATCTCAAGGTGTCTAACGTGTCAACGAGTCAAGGCGGAACATCAAGTACCAAAAGGTCCATTGCGACCACTTGAAATTCCAGAATGGAAGTGGGAGCACATTACCATGGATTTCGTTACCGGTCTTCCCAAAGTTTCTCAAGGCATAGATGCGATTTGGGTCATTGTTGATAGATTGACCAAGTCTGCTCATTTCTCACCGATACGAGAAACTTATACACTTGAACAACTTGCTCGTATGTACATAAATGAGATTGTAAGACTGCATGGTATGCCAGTATCTATAGTTTCTAATCGAGACCCAATATTCACTTCAAGGTTTTGGGTTAGTTTACAAAAAGCTATGGGCACGAATTTACGATTTAGTTCGGCGTATCATCCTCAGACGGACGGGCAGTTGGAGAGGACTATTCAAACTCTTGAAGATTTATTAAGACTCTGTATCCTTGACTTCAAGGGAAGTTGGGGCAAGTTCTTACCATTGGTGGAATTTTCCTACAACAACAGTTATCAGGCAAGTATTGGCATGGCTCCATTTGAGGCGTTATATGGAAGAAAGTGTCGTTCTCCAGTATGCTGGGATGAGGTAGGTGAAGCAACGTTGTTGGGACCAGAGTTGGTGCATATGACTACGAAAAAGATTCAAACGATCCGGCAACGTATAAAAACCTCACAAGATCGACAAAAGAGTTATGCTGATCTTCATCGAAAGGATGTGGAATTCGATATTGGAGATCATGTGTTGTTACGTGTTGCTCCATGAAAAGGAGTTACAAGATTTGGAAAGAGAGGAAAGCTCAATCCTCGATTCATCTACCCATTTTAATCCTTGATCGAGTAGGAGGCTGTGGCCTATCGACTCGCTTTTCGCGCCAAGTATGTCTCGTGTTCATAACGTTTTTCACATATCCATGTTACGTTAATATGTGGAAGACCCGAACCACATTATTGAGTTAGAACCGAACGAAATAGCTGAAGATTTGACGTATGAAGAGGTTCCTGTTCAAATCTTAGATAAAAAGGAACATATTCTACACTCCAAGGTTATACCTCAAGTCAAAGTTTTGTGGAGAAACCACGATGTTGAGGAAATGACTTGGGAGTTAGAATCTGAAATGAAATCAAGGTATCTTTACCTCTTCGACATACCAGTATCGCACTCTAATTTTGAGGGCTTAAATTTCATAAGAAGGGAGGTTGTAAGACCCCAACTTTTATAAATAAAGATGAATTTTCTATAAATATCATTTTTGAATATTAAGGAGTAAATTTGATATAATGTTATAGTTGTGGGTAATATTTATAAATTTTGCAAAAGTACATAAGTTGTTATATAATATTCGATTGGTGGGGAATATTGGTTTTAACAGGGAATATTAAGACGATTTACACAATCATTAGTGGACCCCACAAATGTAATTATTATCGGATTGAGAAAATGACAAAAAATATTTTTTATGAAAGTAATTACAGAGGTTTTACTGATTAAAGCTGTTGAAACTTTCATTAGTAAAGTAAAGTACATTAATCTGGCGTGGTTGCATAGTAGCACACCGGTATTGATTATTGATGCTTACGTGAGAAGTCACTCGGTTTTGTTCAATTATTGCTATAGTAATTGTTGCATAGTATCTCACGTTATTTGATTAAATTATTGTTGATATTTTATATATTATTAAATCAATAATTGAGATGACAAAGTTATTAATATTATTATTTACAATATTAACGATGTCTGAAGTTCATCGAGGAGAGATTTGGTCACCTAATTGCTTGGCTGCCAATAGGAGAAATCCTTATTGGAAAGTCCCTCTTTTCCAGGAGCGACACAGTCGATTAATATTGTGAATTATAATAAAGGTGATAAATGTTGTTAAAATTATTAAGGTGATTTTTATGAAGTTTTGCTTATTTTATGGACCCCCATTTATCCATTTTTCAAAATAATTGGTAGAAAATTATTTAAAAGTGGGGCCCATATATGGGGCCCATATATGTGAAAAACTAATTTTGAAAATGGGGGTGGGAGAGAGATACGTATAGGGGAGGGAGTTTATGTATATAAGGTTGTGATGTGTATAATATAATATGTGTGTGAGTGGAAAGTGGTGGGAGAAAAGAAAGAGTGAAAGTGATGTGTGTATGACTATAGTATATATGTTTATTATGTGAGTGGGAAATGGTGGGAGAATGAAGTTGATTTATAAAAGAGGTAGTTAGTATTATATATATATATATATATATATATATATGTTTATAGCATGTGTGGTTTGTATATATATATATATATATATATATATATATATATATTATTATTTTTGCTTTATTCTTATTAGTTGGAAGTTTAAAAAATTTGCATCTTGAGTTATCAAAATTTTCATCTGTAAATTTGCATAATTATTGATTCCGAACACAGTGTTTTTCCATTCTTCTATAAATAGAAGCTCATTCCTTCATTATTTCTTAGGAATTCACTGAAACTCCAGAGAGAGAAATTATAGAGAAACTATAGAAAAGTATTCTGCTACTTCCCTACTCTTATATCCAGTTTCTTTTACGGTAAGGGGTATTATTTCTTTTGTATTCATGAATAGAACTTCTGTTATTCCATTATTTATTATTCTATTGGAATAACCTTTATCTGTGAGCTACCTTATACTTGGTGAAATTCTTACATTATTCCATTCGTTATTATTACATTTGGAATATCCTATATATATGCGTTTTCTGTGGGACTGATTAAGTCTTTATTATTATGTTGGAATATCACATACATGCGCTTTTCTGTGGGACCTAATTTTGTCTTTATTATTATTCGTTAGAATATCCTGTCTACATGCGTTTTCTGTGGGACCGGTTCCGTTAATTATTATTACATTGAATAACCCGCCATGCGATCTATCGCATACGCCTGGTGATTTCTTTTGTTATTCCATTCCTTATTATACTCAGTTGGTTAAAGTTTTGACTTCTATACTCCATGAAATTAGTGGAATATTCTTGATATTTGCGCTTCATCCAGTATCTTTTCATGGAAATATTTTTTTGAGCATTCTTGAATTTTACTCTACAAAGAAGTATCATGTTGACAATTTGGACGTTATTAGTTCCTAAACAAATTAATTCTTGAACTTGTTTTATTGAATTCTTATATCACTATCATCATCCTCAAGTTTATATATTTATTTTTTTGAAAGTCATCTGTGACTTGTAATGCATAGATGGACTTGGTATGATTATGACCAGGGATTATTCGGTGTAATCATGACCGTAATGTTACAAATGATGTGGTAAAAGTCCACATTGGCCCGTAGTGCATTGATGGACAGTTGTTGGCATGATCATGACCATTGATGAATACACAAATATTCCTGGCCCGTAGTGCATGGATAATTGTGGTTGTGATACTAAAGAATATCCTTAGCCAGTAGTGCGAGGGGTGATTCGATGATGTGGATTATTTATTGTCGAGTCCCGCCGATAAAAGTGATGAAAAACCTTTTAAATCATAAAAGATAGTAGATTTTATTCTCTAATTGACTCTTTTAATGGATTGCTTGTTCATTGCAGTTAAACTTGATGTTTGTTATATTGTATCGGTTTAACATTGTTTTAAGGCTAATGATAATTTATTCTCGCATTATCTTAGTCATAATATTTCTTCTTTGGGCTAGTTGAGCTCACTTTCTTTTTTTCTTTGTTCTCTTTAGGAAATGAGAACGTAGCAGGGACTAGTCGGGGAACGGAGTGACAGTCCAGAGGATAGCATTAGTAGTCCTCACTATTCTGTGAAATAGTGTGTTAATAAATGTATTGAGGACTTATTTTGAGTTTTAATGCTGTCTAGAAGAAAATGTTTGTATTAAAACTCACAGCTCATGTTGTATATTTAAGATTATATTTGAATTTTGTACCATGTATTTGACGACTCAAGATGGGTGATGTATACTTATTTTGGGTGCGTCACAAGTTGGGTCTTTAACTCCTGAAGTTCAATAGGAGACATTCGATATGGGGCTTTGGAAATGGGTTTTGTATTGGGTTCAAGGTCAATACAAAATTTAATTTCACACTCTGGGAGTAAACCAGGAAGTTCTTCAGGGAATACGTCAGGAAATTTATTAACAATAGAAATATCATCAAAACTGACGTATTTTTGTTTAAATCTGTGACATGAGCTAAGAAAGCTTGACATCCATTTTTTAATAAACGAATAACTTTATGGCTTGAGATGACAGTGATTGATTTTAATGGTTTGGTTGCTTGAATTCGCATAATAGATTGGTTAGGAATATGAAAGATAACAACCTTACGAAAATAATCAATTTTTGCATGATGAGTAGTTAACCAATCAATCCCTAGAATTATGTCAAACGCAAGTATTTTTAAGGAAATAAGATAGACAGGTAATGTGAGGGTACCGATTTGAACCAAACAAGACTTATAAACAGTGGATGTAATGAAGGTTTCTCCCAACGGAGTTTCAATAGATACGTCAAAAAATCTAATTTCTCCGGAGTCAAATTTAAACGTTGAGCGCAAGTAGGAGAAATAAAAGAATGGGTAGAAACGGTATCAAATAAGGTATATACTTCGCTAGAGTTTATGATAAGCTTACCCGTGATGACCTCGTTCGGGTTCCTTGCTTTTTAGGAGGTCACAACAAACGCTCCCCCTTGAACTACTGGTTTTGACTTGTTTGGGACGACATTTGGTGTCACCGTTCCAACTGGACTTGGCTTCCCTGTACGACAAAATCTAGCTACGTAACCTTCTCTGTAACGCACCCAAAATAGGTATACATCACCCATTCTGAGTCGCCAAATACATGGTACAGAAACAAATACAACCTCAATAATACAATTGTCGTACAAAATACGACAACACATATACTGTGAGTTTGAATACAAATATTGTCTAATAGACAGCATACAAACTCAAAAGGAGTCCTCATTACAATTAATGATACACTATTTTACAAAATAAAGAGGACTACTAAAACAACTATCCTGAACCATCACTCCATAATTCCGGCTTAGTTCTGTTATGTTCTCACCTCCTGAGAAGAAAAATGGAACAAAAAGGAAAAGGGTGAGCTTAACTAGCCCAGTAAAGAATATTATGACTAAGATAATATACAACAAATTATCATTAGTCTTCAACAGGGAAAAATCTGATAAAATATAATAGACAACAAGTTTTAGATCAATAACTGCAGCAGAAATAGAAATCCATTAGAAGAGTCAAGTAGAGAAAGAATTCTACTATCTTCTAAGATTTAAAAGTCCATCATCAATATTTTATCCCTGTAACATCAATCAATATACATCTTGAATCAAATATTCATCTTTGCACTATAGGCCAAAGATATTCATTTGATATCCAATTTGGTCATATTCATCTCAACACTGCTCATCTTTGCACTACGGCCAAAGATATTCATTAGGTACATTCATCTTTGCACTACAGGCCAAAGATATTTATTAGGTAATCATTCATCTTTGCACTACAGGCCAAAGATATTCAGTAATATCATCATTTAGGACTGAGGATGATGAAAAATATCTTAAAGAAAACGAATCCAGTGAGACAAAAGGACAAATATTAGGGATTCGTATTACAGTTTATCCAAGTTCAATAATACTCCATAATAACCAATTGTGAAGCAGAATTCAAAAATAAAGATCAAAACATGGATACAATCAAAGATAGTAACCATAATAGACATCTTGGATAAAAAGGAGAAATTTTCATTTTTCGGTGAATAGTGTCGTGTTCGTGAATAGTGTCGTATACGTAAATAGTAACACTGACACAAAAAGGTAGAAATTCCACAATAAAATCCATACCAATATTTTGGTATAATGATATTGAAAGAATAACATCATTAGGAAAAAAATAACATCTCTTACCTCAAAATAACAGTACTTTTGATCGGAATATCGGTATAAGGCTGAAGGAAACTTACACTGATGAATAGAAACTCACAAAGTATCTAAATACTCACAAAATACGCTCGATAATATAGAGAGAGAAAGAGAGAAAACTTATTTCTGGTGTGATTTTCAATTCTAACTAAGCACCCTATTTATAGGAAAATGCTTAGAATGCCATAATAGATTAACCTGCTACCTAATGGCTTTATCTGCTACTATTCAAGCCCACCACTTTTGAAAATAAATTTCAGCACATTCATTACTCACCAACCAAAAGTGGGGCCCACCATATAAAAACATTTTATTTTCTAAAACTTCAACAATTCATAATAAATAGCCCTTTATCAGAAAAATTCGAATATCATGTGTTTTCCATAGAAAATTTAATTCTCTACAACTTTGTAAGTTTAAGTTTTTCCAAATTCCAAACGAAAAATGACCGAAATCCGCATACGGATGATTTTCAAAACCTCCATTCCGATAAAATACTGATAAAACACCTCAACATTAATTCCTTCATTTATAACCACATTAAATAAATATATCCATCATTTATATCCACAAAAATAAATATTTTCTTACATATAAATCAATAACTAATTATTCACAAATAATATTACTGAATCACAATTATGACAACCAGGTCGTTTCCAGGAAAGAGGGGGCTTTCCGATAAAGATTTCTCCTTATTGGCGCGCAATTAGGTGACCAAACCCTTTCCTGATGTAACTTCCTTAGACATTGCCAATAATGCTATCTAATAATATTATTCAAATAATATGAATTATTGATCCGATAATGGAGATCTTTGTGCAAAGTGACAATTATTGAACAACAATAATATAAAATATCAACGCAGATAATTATTGAATCAATAAAAAATATTGAATAAAGAATTATTGTAACAATTATTGAGTAGTGCCTTTACGTAAGAATCAATAATTTCAAAAAATCGTCTGGTAATATGTCTTTCTTGTGCAACCACGCCAGACATCGTATTTTAACCACCGGGTATTCCAACAGTGTTAACGGTAACCATTACGCCGTTATTAATACAAGCTCAAATTTGTCATTTTCTTCATTCGACCGTTATCCGTTATAGGACCCACAAATGGTTGCGCCGTCGTACAAATATTCCCTGACAGCAAGAATATTCCACGACCAAACGAATATTCCCCGACAAAATGAATATTTTATAACCACTTACTTATTTTAAAAAATTTACACATTTCACCCATAACCAAAGTATTATATCAAATTAACACTTTATTATTCAAAATAATAAATAGAGGAAATTTGATTTTATTCATTAAAAAGTTGGGGTCTTACATTCTCTTTCATAATTGTAACTCGTTTTGGACTGTTGCGCATAGTTTGGACTGATGTGTCCCTCCCCTTCGCATTTGAAGCATATGATAGGTGGTCGTTCTCCTTACTTAACAACGGGTGTTGGTGCTGACGTTTTTCCATCATTGTTGAATATTCTCTTCTTGAAATGTCCACTTTTATTATCTTGGCCATGATTACCACCGAAGTGGTTAGCATTTCTGGCATGTTGATTCCCTCCACGTTTGTTGGCACTGCTTCGATGACTGCTACCACTGGTATTATCATTTTGTCGGCTGCTCTCCCTTGGTTGGGTTGTCTCATTATCGCGCTCTAATAACTGAGCCCTATTTACAACATCTGAATACAAACACAGTTTGTGAGAGATAAGTTAATGACGTATCTAGGGTTTCAAATCTCTTAGAAACATCCACGTCATTCTCTCCTCATTATCAACTAAGTAGGGATTTAAATCGGGACAACTCGACAAACTTAACTTTAGTCATTACTTACGACACGGTCATATTGTTCTGCTCCAGCTTGATGAACTCTACCTCCTTCATGTGACGAATAATTTTGGGAAAGTACTTGTCGTTGAATAGTTCTTCGAACTTCTCCCAAGACATCTTCAGTGCGGCAGGTTGAGTACGCTTTACCGATTCCCACCAGTAATCTGCCTCTCCTCACAATATAAAGGTGGCGAAAGGAAATTTTTGGTCCTTGGAACATCCCAAGACATCAAATATCTTGGTGATCTGATTTATCCACGTCTCCGCCTTAAGTGGTTTTGGCTCTCCAATAAACTCCAGTGGTCCCAACTCCTTAAACTGCTTAGCGGTGACCGTCCGAGAGTTGCCAGTGTTTCCACCTACATTTTGGACAGGAGCCGCTATCGCCTGATGTTGCATGAATTGCATAAAACCTCTAAACATCCCATCGTTCATCATTTGATCGGTGTTGTTGTTTACCTGAGGATTATTGTCTTCCTGTTGCACATTATCCTAGGTATTGATCTGTGGTGACTCAACGGTCTCATGTGCTCCATTGCTATTCTCAACATTCTCGGATGTCATTTTCAAATATTGCCACAAAACAAGGGTTAATTGGCATGCAACATATTATCCCTATATTCTGACCTACCAATTAAATAACAAATAAACTTAGGTAGGTCATACTAGCAAAGAAATTACCCCTTTCTCCCCTCCTAGTTCTAGTCTCACATCTTAGCCAGTGATAATATCCCTAAGCTTTGATACCAACTGTGACGTCCCAAAATAGGTATACATCACCCATTCTGAGTCGCCAAATACATGGTACATAATACAAATACAAACTTAAATATACAACATGAGCTGTGAGTTTTAATACAAATATTATCTTCCAGACAGTATTCAAACTCAAAATACGTCCTCAATACATTTATTATCACACTATTTCACAGAATAGTGAGGACTACTAATGCAAATATCTGGACCGTCACTCCATTTCCCGACTAGTCCCAGCTATATTCTCATTTCCTAAAGAGAACAATGAAAGCAAATGGTGAGCTCAACTAGCCCAGTAAGAAATATTATGACTAAGATAATGCAAAATAAATTATCGTTAGCCTTCAACAGTGTTAAACTGATAAAATACAATAGACATCAAGTTTAACTGCAGCGAAACAAGCAATCCATTAGAAGAGTCAAGTGGAACATGAAATCTACTATCTTCTATGATTTAAAAAGTTTATCAGCAGTTTTATCGCTGAGACTCAGCTTAATAAATAATCCACATCATTGAATCATCCCTGCACTACGACCAAGGATATTCATTAGTATTACGACCACAAATTATCCATGCACTATGGGCCAAGGATATTCGTATTTTCACCAATAGTCATAATCATGCCAATAACTGTCCATCAATGCACTACGGGCCAATGATGACTTTTACCGCATCATATACAACATTACGGTCATGATTATACCGAATAATCCCTGGTCATAATCATTCAAGTTCATCTATGCACTACGGGCCAAAGATGACTTTCATAACAATATAAACATGAGGATGATGACAATGATATAAGAATTCAATTAAAAGAAAGCAAAGGATAAATTTATAAAGATTTATAATTTAATTTATCCAGAATTCAATAATGTCCAAATTGTCAACATGATACTGCTTTATGGAGTAAAATTCAAGAATAATATTGTATCAAAAATGATTTGAACCGAAAAGAAATTAATTTTTATCATGAATAGTACCCCGGGCAAATAATAACCGAGTGAATAGTACCACGTAAATAGTACTTCAGAAATAATTACCCTGTGAATAGTACTCCAGCATAAAAAAGTTAAAACTTATCAAGAATGCTCAGAATAATATTTTCATGAAAAGATACTGGATGAAGCGCAAATATCAATGATATTCTACTAATTTCATGGAGTATAGAAGACAAAACTTTAACAAAATAAATATAGAATTCGGAATCTGAAACGAAATAATATTACTTACATACTACAGAGTATGGAAGAAAATATTATTTTATACGAATACTGAACAAAATAATATCCCTTACCTTAAAAAAAAGAGTATTCCAACTGGTAGGGCGGAGATATTCTTGAAGAAAACTTTCACTGTTTTCTACGCTCAAAACTTTCTAAAACTCGAAAGAAATACACTCAATATTATAGAAGAAGAATTCTCTGATTCTGGTGTGATTTTCAATTCTAACTAAGCATCCTATTTATAGGAGAATGGAAGGGGTACTGTTTAAGAAATTTTCACAGATGAAACATTAACAACTCACGGGCAAAACTTTGTAAATTTTAGACGTCCGTTTAAAAAAATATAATATTATAATATTCAAGTAAAACAAATAAATTTATATAAAATATACTATATTCTATATTTTTCATAAAAAATAAAACTTATTATAATATATATATATATAATAAATATATATATATAATAATAATAAAAATAAAGTAACTCCCTCCATTCTCATGTAACCATTCCCCCCCATCCCCATCCCCATTTTCTTTCTTACGATATATATATATATATATATATATATATATATATATATATATATATATATATATAACAAAACTTAATAAATATATAAATATAACTTCCCTGCCTTTTATGCAACCAAAACTTGTGAACCATCCCACTTATTCCACTCGTGGGCCCCACATGTGGTCCCACCTTTATTATAATAAATAATTTTCTACCGATTATTTTAAAAAATGAGTAAATGGGGGTCCAATAATAAACAAAATTTACAACAAACTTCATAAAAATTCCCTCAATATTTTTAACAATCTTTATTCATATTATTATAACTCGCAATATTAACAACCAGATCGTTCCCAAAAAAGAGAGGGTTTTTCAATAAGGATTTCTCCCTAATAGCGCGCAATTAGGTGACCAAACCTCTCCTCGACAGAACTTTTTAGACATTGTTAATTATGAAAATAATAATATGACTAACTTGAAATCTCAATTATTGATTTAATAATATATAAAATATTGACAATAATTAAATCAAATAACGTGAGATACTACGCAAAGAATTATCGTGGCAATAATTGAACAAAACCGAGTGACTTTTCACGTAAGCATCAATAATAATCAATACCGTGCGCTACTATGCAACCACGCCAGACATCATTCTGTATTTTTAACACCGGGTATTTCAACAGTTAACGGTAAAACTTTCGTCGTTATTTTTATAAAAATATATTTCTGTCGTTTTCTCATTCTGACAATAATTTCGTTGTGGGGTCCACCAATGATTGTGTCGTCGCACGAATATTTCCTGTTAAAACGAATATTCCCCGACCAATCGAATATTTTATTACAACTTACATACTTTGCAAAATTTATAAATATTACCCACAACTATAACATTATATCAAATTCACTCCTTAATATTCATAAAATGATATTTATAGAAAATTCATCTTTATTTATAAAAGTTGGGGTCTTATATTATTATTCACAATAATAATTAGAGGAAATTCAATTTTATTTATAAAAAGTTGGGGTCTTACAAAAAAGATATATTTTATAAAGATGAATCAACTATAAATTATGGAATTTCTGTCAAGTTTTATTTATATGATCATATTCATTAGGATTTTGAAATGCACAACTCTAGTTAATGTAAATTAGAAACTTTTTTCTAATTTCTATTCAACCTGGTCAGGAATTTCTAAGTTGTCGCTTATTGAATCACATAGGACAGTCTCTCCTATTACTGAAAGTGGTAGTTCATTTGTTGATCATTTATCTACCTTCATGTACACTTTGTTATAATTGAACATACTCTTTTATATACCCTAATAGTCTTAAGAAATATGAAAAAGTATAACTAAGAATACACAAGGTACTATGATGATCTTAAGTTCAAGAATCACTTGTACTACTATCACTATAGGAACTCCTTTTATCAGGCAAGTAAAAATCCATTAGGTGTCCCTTAAGCGAGTCGCGTTCAGTGAACTTATTTTTCAATAAGCACCTACATATTTGCTTTAGTTTTTCCACATAAATGATTATAAGATCAATCATCCTCTTCAATAGAGCAATCATAGTATTTACTAATCTATCTGAATCCATTAACCCCACATTAGTGATCCTATGATTAGGACCATTCTAGTTTTGAGTTATCTAGATTTTAGATCTCATTAGTATGAACTCTTCATAATTTTAAAAGCATTGCTCCAAAACTACAGGTTTATCCCAATTAAAATCAACCAATTAAATATGGATAAATAAATTCCTTTAAATAAATGAATTCTTTTATTAATAAATGAACAAGATTACAAAGTAAATGCTTATCAAATCTTGTGTGATTGACTTAAGGGCATACTAGTTTCAATCTCCCACTTGCACTAAAGTCAATCGTTCTGGTATCTCGTATTCATCTTCTATAAGTGGTGATCATACTACTGATGAGATACTCTTTTTAGTAAATGGATCTGAAATTTTGTTCTAAGAGTTCACTCTCTCTAAGGTGACATCTCTTCTTTCAATGATCTCTTTAATGAAATGAAATTATCGTAACACATGTTTGGATTTCTGATGAGGCTTAGGTTCTTTAGCTTGTGCAACAGCCCCAATGTTCTCACAATATAAAGACATTGGTCCTTGAATGCTAGGAACCACTACAAGTTCTGTAATGAACTTGTTTATCCAAACAACTTCCTTTGCAGCTTCACTTGCAGTTATGTTGTGACGCCCCCAAAATAGGTATACATCACATATTCTAAGTCGCCAAATACATGGTACAGAAATAAATACAACTTCAGTAAAACAATTGTCGTGCAAAAAAATACTTAATAACATATATCTTGTGAGTTTGAATACAAATATTGTCTAATAGGACAAGATACAAACTCAAAAGGAGTCCTCATTACAATTATTGATACACTATTTTACAAAATAGTGAGGACTACTAAAACAACTATCCTGAACCATCACTCCATACCCCGGCTAGTTCCTGTTATGTTCTCACATTCTGAGAAGAAAAATGGAACAAAAAGGAAAAGGGTGAGCTCAACTAGCCCAGTAAAGAATATTATGACTTAAGATAATATACAATAAATTATCATTAGTCTTCAACAAGGAAAAATCTGATAGAACATAATAGACAACAAGTTTTAGATCAAAAACTGCAGCGGAAACAGCAATCCATTAGAAGTGTCAAGTAAAGAATGAATTCTACTATCTTCTAAGATTTAAAAATTCATCATCAATATTTCATCCCTGTAACATCAATCAATATGCATCTTGAATCAAATATTTATCTTTGCACTACAGGCCAAAGATATTCATTTGTATCACCAGTTGGTTATGTTCATCTCAACACCTGTTCATCTTTGCACTACGGGCCAAAGATATTCATCAGTTAATCATTTATCTTTGCACTACAGGCCAAAGATATTCAGTAATATTGTGAGACCCCAGATTTTATAAATAAAGATTTAATTTTCTTGAAATATTTTTTTGAATATTATGGTGTGGATTTGAGATAATATTATAGTTGTGGGTAGTATTTATAAATTTTGAAAAATATGCAAGTTGTTGTATAATATTTGATTGGTCGGGGAATATTCTTTTTGTCAGGAAATATTCGTACGACGGTATAATCATTGGTGGACCCCATAACGGAATTATTGTCGGATTGAGAAAATGACAAAAATATTTTTATGAGAATAACGGCAGAAGTTTTACCGTAAAACGCGTGGTTGCATAGTAGCACATGGTATTGATTATTGATGTTTACGCGATAAGTCACTCAGTTTTGTTTTATTAGTATTATTAATGTAATAAAACTGAAAAGATTTTTATATAAAACAGAACATTTTTATAAAGTTATTCTATAAATAGAATATATTATATTTTATTATGCATAGTATTTGCATAGTGTTTTGCATAGTAAAATCTTTTTATATAAAACAAAATACTTTTATAAAGTTATCTGTTTTATTAGACAATAATTAGAATATATTATATTTTATTATGCATAGTGTTTGCATAGTGCCTGTATAGTGTTTGCATAGTAAAATATTTTATAAAGTTATTCGTTTTATGAGATTATAAATAGAATATATTATATTTTATTTAAAAGATTTTGCTTTAAATATGGACCGTCAGATTAAAGTAAATCAATGCGGGACCGATTCATGAGTTAGTTCTTATCGTAATCCATTTTTCTATAAATAGAAGCTCATTCATTCATTATTTCATTTAATTCACTTTGAAACTCAGAGAGAGAAACTATAGAGAGAAAAAAGAAAAAAGTGTTCGCTACTTCACTACTTCTATATTCAGTACTCTTCTTTCTAAGGTAGGGAATATTATTTGTTGTACTCGTAAGGGGTACTCTTTCTTTCTTATTTATGAAGAGAACTTCTGTTATTCCATTCTTTATTATTTTGTTGGAATAACCTGTATACGCGGGCTACCCTATACTTGGTGAAATTCTTCTATTATTTCATTCTTTATTATTATGTTGGAATAACCTGTCTATGGAAAGTACTGCATACATGGTGAAATTCTTCTAATATTCCATTCTTTATTATTCTGTTGAATATCCCGTCTGCATGCGTTTACTTTGGGACCAATTTCGTTATTTATTATTTTGTTGGAATATCCTCGTCATGCATGCGTTTTACGTGGGACTGGTTCCGTTATTTATTATTTTGGAATATCACGTCGGTGCGTGATTACTTCGATCCGTTCCGTTATTATTATTACATTGGAATAACCTATCTGTCAAGTCACCGCATGCATGGTGATTTCTTTTGTTATTCCATTCTTTATTATACTCAGTTGGTTAAAGTTTTGACTTCTATACTCCATGAAATTAGTGGAATATCCTTGATATTTGCGCTTCATCCAGTATATTTTCATGGAAATATTCTTCTGAGCATTCTTGAATTTTACTCTACAAAGTACTATCATGTTAACAATTTGGACGTTATCAGTTCCTAGATAAATTAATTTTTGAACTTATTTTATTGAATTCTTATATCATTGTCATCATCCTCATGTTTATATTTGTTGAAAGTCATCTGTGGCATGTAGTGCATAGATGGACTTAGTATGATTATGATCAGGGATTATTCGGTATAATCATAACCGTAATGTTACAAATGATGTGGAAAAAGTCCTCGTTGGCCCGTAGTGCATTGATGGATGAGTTTTGGTATGATTATGGCTATGGATTCTCTTTTGGCAGTAGTGCAAAGATGAATTATTTTATGGCATGATTAGGACCGTTGATGAAAACATGATTATCTTTAGCCAGTAGTGCATGGATAATTCGTGGTCGTGATACTAAAGAATATCCTCGTCAGTAGTAGTGCGGGGGGGTGATTCGATGATGTGGATTATTTATTGTTTGAGTCCCGCCGATAAAAGTGATGAAAAACCTTTTAAATCATAGAAGATAGTAGATTTTATTCCCTACTTGACTCTTCTAATGGATTGCTTGTTATCACTGTAGATTAAACTTGATGTTGGTTATATTGTATCGGTTTAACATTTGTTGAAGGCTAACGATAATTTATTCGCATTATCTTAGTCATAATATTTCTTCTTGGGCTAGTTGAGCTCACCCTTTCTTTCATTGTTCTCTTCGGAAATGAGAACGTATTTGGGACTAGTCGGGGAGCAGTGATGGTCCTAGATGGTGCATTAGTAGTCCTCACTATTACGTGAAATAGTGTAATAATAAATGTAATGAGGACTCCATTGAGTGTGGATATTGTCTAGATGACAATATTTGTATTAAAATTCACAGCTTATGTTGTATATTTAAGTTTGTATTTGAATTCTGTACCATGTATTTGGCGACTCAAGATGGGTGATGTATACCTATTTTGGGGGCGTCACAAATATCATCATTTAGGACTGAGGATGATGAAAAATATCTTAAAGAAAAGCGAATCCCGGTGAGACAAAAGGACAAATATTAGGGATTCAGACACGGTTTATCCAAGTTCAATAATACTCCATAAAAACCAATTGTGAAGCAGAATTCAAAAATAAAGATCAAAACATGGATACAATCAAAGATAGTAACCATAATAGACATCTTGGACAAAAAGGAGATAATTTCTTTTTTCGTTGAATAGTGCCGTATACGTGAATAGTAACCCTGACACAAAATGATAGAAATTCCACAATAAAATTCATACCAATATTTTGGTATAATGATATTGAAAGAATAACATCATTATGAAAAAAATAACATCCCTTACCTCAAAAGAACAGTACTTCCGGTTGAAATATCAGGTATAAGACTGAAGGAAACTTGCACTAATGAATAGAAACTCACAAAGTATCTACATACTCACAAAATACGCTCGATAATATAGAGAGAGAGAAAAAGAGAAAACTTGTTTCTGGTATAATTTTCAATTCTAACTAAGAACCCTATTTATAGGAAAATGCTTAGAACGCCATAGCAGACTAACCTGCTACCTGATGGCTTTACCTGTACTATTTACGCCCACCACCTTTGAAAATAAATTCCATCACATTTTATTTCTCACCAACCAAAAGTGGAGCCCACCCATATTTTAAATAAAAATATTTATTTCCAAAACTTCAATAATTCATAATAAATAGCCCTTTTATCAGAAAAATACAAATTTTATGTCCATTCTATAGGAAATTAAATTCTCTATAACTTTGTAGTAGAAAGTTTTTCCAAATTCCAATAAGAAAATATTCGAAATCCAAATACGGACGATTTTTAATACATTCATTCCTACAGAATACTGATAAAATACCTCATCATTAATTCCATCATTTATAACCACAATAAATATATCCAACATTTATATCCACATAAAATAAATATTTCATTATCATATAAATCAATAATTAATTATTCACAAATAATATTACAGAATCAAAATTATGACAACCAGGTCTTTCCCAGGAAAGAGGGGGCTTTCCGATAAGGATTTCTCCTTATTGGCGCACAATTAGGTGACCAAACTCCTTTTCTAGACAGAACTTTCTTAGACATTGCAAATAATGCTATCTAATAATATTATTCAAATAATATGAATTATTGATTTGATAATGGAGATACTTGCAGTGACAATTATTGAAACAACAATAATATAAAATATCAACGCAGCAATTATTGAATCAATAAAATAAAATATTGAATAGTAATTACTGTAATAATTATTGAGTAGTGTCTTCTTACGTAAGAATCAATAATTCAAAAATACTGTACAATACCGTGTGCTACTATGCAACCACTCGTATTACTGCATTTTAACCACGAGGTATTCCAACAGTGTTAATGGTAACCATTACGCCGTTATTTATAAAAACTCAAACTTGTCATTTTTTTCATCCGACAGTTATCCGTTATGGGGCCCAAAAATGGCTGCGTTGTCGTACGAATATTCCCCAACATCAAGAATATTCTACGACCAAACGAATATTTCTCGACAAAATGAATATTTTATAACCACTTGCTTATTTTGCAAAATTTGCACATTTCACCCAAAACCAAAGCATTATATCAGATTAACACCTTATTATTCACAATAATAAATAGAGAAAATTCAATTTTATTTATAATAAGTTGGGGTCTTACAACCTTCCCTTCTTATAAAATTTCGTCATCGAAATTGACGTACGTACCTGGTGTTTCGAAAAGGTGAGGATACCTCATTTTCATTTCTAATTCCAACTCCCAGGTCATTTCTTCAATAACATGGTTCCTCCACAAAACCTTAACTTGTGGTATAACCTTGGTGCGTAGGACATGCTCTTTCCTATCCTAGATCTTAACAGGTACCTCCTCGTAAGTTAAATCTTCGGCTATCTCGTTTGGTTCTAACTCAATAATGTGGTTCGGGTCTTTCACATATTTACGAAGCATAGATATGTGAAAAATATTATGAACACGAGACATGTTTGGAGGTAATGCGAGTCTATAGACCACATTTTCTATTCGGTCAAGAATCTCAAATGGACCAACAAATCTTGGATTGAGCTTTCCTCTCTTCCCAAATCTTGTAACTCCCTTCCATGGAGCAATACGTAACAATACATGATCCCCAATATTAAATTTCACGTCCTTTCGATGAAGATCTGCATAACTCTTTTGTCGATCATGTGCCATTTGTATACGTTGTCGAATCTTTTTGATCTTTTCTGTAGTTATGCGTACCAATTCTGGTCCCAACAATGTTGCTTCTCCCACCTCATCCCAGCATACTGGACAGTAACACTTTCGTCCATACAATGCTTCAAATGAAGCCACACCTATACTTGCCTGATAACTGTTGTTGTAGGAGAATTCCACCAATGGTAGGTACTTATCATAACTCCCTTTAAAATCTAGGACACAGAGTCTTAATAGATCTTCAAGATTTTGAATAGTGCTCTCTGATTGTCCGTCCGTTTAAGGATGGTATGCTGAACTGAATCGTAAATCCGTGCCCATAGTTTTCTTCAAGCTAACCCAAAATCGTGAAGTGAATCTTGGGTCACGATCCGAAACTATGGATACTGGCATGCCATGTAATCTCACAATCTCATTCACGTACATACGAGCAAGACATTCAAGGGAATAAGTCTCCCGTATAGGCAAGAAATGAGCAGATTTGGTTAATCTATCAACAATAACCCAAATCGCATCTATGCCTTGAGAAATCTTGGGAAGACCCGTAACGAAATCCATAGTAATGTATTCCCACTTACATTTCAAAATCTCAAGTGGTTGCAATGGACCCTTTGGCACTTGATGCTCCGCCTTTACACGTTGACAAGTTAAACACCTCGAGATAAACTCTGTGATCTCTCTCTTCATATTGCTCCATCAAAATGTATGTCGAAGATCATGATACATTTTGGTACTCCCAGGATGGATTACAAATGGTGTGTTGTGTGCCTCCATCATGATTCTATGCTTCAAGTCAGAATCGTTAGGAACACAAAGTCTGGAGTTGACTCGAAGTATTCCTTCTTCATCGATTCTTGCTTCTGGAATAACACCATCTTGCACTTTCTTCTTCATATGCATCAGCTCCATCTCCGTAGCTTCAGCAGCTTTAACTTTATCGATTAAAGTCGATTCTACTCTTATGTTTGATATCATCACGTGGGTACTTGGAGCCTTTACCTCTATCTCCATCCTTTGCAAGTCATACAAAATGGGCCTTTGTGTTAACAACATTGCACTCGTACCCGCATATGATCTTCTACTCAATGCGTCAACTACTACGTTTGCTTTTCCAAGATGATATTGGATGGTATGGTCGTAATCTTTCAACAACTCGAGCCAACGTCATTGCCACATATTGAGTTCTTTTTGGGTGAAAAAATATTTGAGGCTTTTATGATCTGTATAGATCTTCACTTTCTCCCCATACAGGTAGTGTCTCCAGATCTTCAATGCAAAAACGACTGCAGCCAACTCTAAATCATAAGTAGGATAATTTCTCTCATATTCTTTGAGTTGTCGCGAGGCATATGCTATGACTTTTCCATGTTGCATGAGAACACATCCTAACCCTTTGCCTGAAGCATCGCTGTAGATAATAAATCCATCCGAACCAGATGGTATTGTCAGAACATATGCCGAAATGAGTCTCATCTTGAGCTCTTGGAAACTCTTCTCGCATTCTTCGCTCCATACGAATTTTGTATCTTTCTAAGTCAGCTGAGTTAACGAAGTAGCAATTCTAGAAAATCCTTCCACGAATCTCCGATAATAACCAGCTAAGCCCAGAAAGCTACGTACTTCGGTCACCGACTTTGGTTGCTCCCAACTTTGTATTGCTTCAATCTTCGCCGGGTCGACAGATACTCCATGTTTTGACACCACATGCCCATGGAATGTTACTTCCTCAAGACAGAACTCGTATTTCTTCAGCTTGTCATATAGGTTGTTATCGCGAAGCCTTTGAAGTACCATCTTCAAATGGTGCTTATGATCTTCACGACTTTTGGAATAGATGAGGATGTCATCAATAAAGATAACAACGAATTGATCCAAATATTCCTTGAATACTCGGTTCATCATATCCATGAAAGCAGCAGGAGCATTAGTCAATCCAAATGACATGACTAAGAATTCATAATGCTCGTAGCGAGTTCTGAAGGCAGTCTTTGGAATATCCTCAGTTTTAATCTTCAGCTGATGATATCCAGAACGAAGATCGATCTTTGAAAAGAATTGTGCTCCTTGCAACTGGTCGAACAAGTCATCTATGCGAGGTAGCGGATATCTATTCTTGATGGTGACATGGTTCAACTCCCGGTAGTCAATACAAAGTCGCCTACTCCCATCTTTTCTTCTTTACGAATAAAACAGAGCACCCCAAGGAGATGTACTAGGGGCGAGATGAAACCGATGTCCAACAACTCCCCGTAGTTGGACCTTTAACTCTGAAGTTCAATAGGAGCCATTCGATATGGGGTTTTAGAAATGGGCTTTGTACCGTGTTCAAGGTCAATAAAGAATTCAACTTCCCGCCTGGGGTAGACCGGGAAGTTCTACAGGAAATACGTCAGGAAATTCACTAATAACAGAAATATTATTCAAATCTGACGTGTTTTTGTTCATGCCCGTGACATGGGCTAAGAAAGCTTGACCTCCGTTTTTCAATAAACGAATAGCTTTATCGCTTGATATGACAGTGATTGACTTTAAAGGTTTGGTTGCTTGAATTCGCATAACAGGTTGGTTAGGAATATGAAAGCTAACAACCTTACGAAAACAATCAATTTTAACATGATAAGTGGTTAACCAATCAATCCCTAAAATCACATCAAATGCAAGTATTTTCAACGAAATAAGATCGGCAGGTAATGTGATGGTACCAACTTAAATCAAGCAAGATTTATAAACAGTAGATGTAATGAAAGTTTCTCCTAACAGAGTCTCAACAGATAAGTCAAGGTCTAATTTCTCCGGAGTCAAGTTCAAACGTTGAGCACAAGCAGGAGAAATAAAAGAATGGGTAGAACCGGTATTTAATAAGGTATACACTTCGCAAGAGTTTATGATTAGCTTACCCGTGATCACCTCGTTCGGATTCCTCGCGTTTTGAGTAGTCACGACAAACGCCCTTCCAAGAACCACCGAATTTGACTTGTCTGGGACAGCCTTTGAAGTCACCATCCCCGTTGAACTTGATTTCTCAACAAGACAATCTCTAGCTATATGACCTTCCTTTCCACAGTTATAACACACCTTGAATTATTGTGGGCAGTTTGGGCTGATGTGTCCCTCTTTCCCGCATTTATAACAAACGACTGGTGCTCGTTCTCCTCCCCTAGAAACAGTGGATGTTGATGATGACGTCTTCACGTAATCATTGTTGTACCTTCTCTTCTTAAAATCTCCTCCCGACTCGCTTCTTCTATTTTCATGGCCACGATTACCACCAGAGTGGTTATCGCTTTTGTCTGAATGTTTTCCTCCCCACTAGTTATCATTGTTCTAATGACTGCTGCCATCGGTATGACCCTGATTGTGGTCCCTCGGTTGAACATACTCATTATCTCGCTTTAATAATTGAGCCTTATTTACAACATCTGAATATAAAGAAAATTTATGAGAGATAAGATATTGCTGAATATCAGGTTTTATACCTCTCAGTAACATCCGCGTCATTCGTTCCTCGTTCTCTACCAAATGAGGTGCAAACCTGGATAACTCTGCGAACTTTGCCTCGTACTGGGACACCGTCATGTTGTTTTATTCCAGTCTAATAAACTCTACCTCCTTCATATGACGAATACTTTCAGGAAAGTACTTATCGTTAAATAGTTTCTGAAATGTTTCCTAAGACATGTTGAGTCGCGGCGAGGTTCAGTACGCTTCATGATTCCCACCAAAGAATCCTTTCACCGCGGAACATAAATGTAGCGAATGGAACCTTCTGTTCCTCCGTGCATCCCAAGACATCAAATATCTTGATAATTTACTTTACCCGCGTTTCCGCCTTAATCGGATCCAGCTTTCCCGTAAATTTTGGTGGTCCCAAATCTTTGAACTGCTTAGCTGTGATAAACCGCGCATTGATATCATTTCCACCTGTATTTTGTACACGAGTCTCCCTCGTCTGATTTTGTATGAACTGCAAAAAGCTTCTAAACATCCCATCATTCATCATTTGTTCGGTAGTGTTGTTTACAGGAGGAATATTGCCTTCCTGTTGCACGTTCCCCTGGGTGGAGATTAAAGGTGTCTCCACGGTGTCATTCAATCCATTGTTAATATTTCCAGCTGCCATTTTCAAATACTGCCACAAAACAAGGGTTAATTAACAAATTAACATATCACATATTAACTATATGCTCCGACTGACCAACCAAATAAACTTAGGTATGACATACTAGCGAAGGATTACTCATCTCTCCCCTCCTAGTTCTAATCCCCGATCTCCGCCAGAGACCATATCCCTAAGCTTTGATACCAACTGTGATGCCCCCAAAATAGGTATACATCACCTATTCTGAGTCACCAAATACATGGTACATAAATAAATACAACTTCAGTAATACAATTATCGTGCAAAATACGACAACACATATACTGTGAGTTTGAATACAAATATTGTCTAATAGACAGTATACAAACTCAAAAGGAGTCCTCATTAAAATTATTGATACATTATTTTACAAAATATTGAGGACTACTAAAACAACTATCCTGAACCATCACTCCATACCTCAGCTAGTTCTTGTTATGTTCTCACCTCCTCAGAAGAAAAATGGAACAAAAAGGAAAAGTGTGAGACCCCAGATTTTATGAATAAATATTTAATTTTCTCGAAATAATTTTTTGAATATTAAGGTGTGGATATGATATAATGTTATAGTTGTGGGTAGTATTTATAAATTTTGAAAAGTATGCAAGTTGTTGTATAATATTCGATTGGTTGGGGAATATTCTTTTTGTCGGGAAATATCAAATGACGACAAGACAATCATTAGTGGACCCCACAAATGTAATTATTATCGGATTGAGAAAACGACAAAAATATTTTATTGAAAATAACGGCGGAAGTTTTACCATTAATACTGTTGAACTACCCGGTAGTAAAAGTACAATAATACGTGTGGTTGCATAGTAAATACACCAGTATTGATTATTGATGCTTATGTGATAAGTCACTTAGTTTTATTTTATTGGTATTATTAATGTAATAAAAATGAAAAGCTTTTTATATAAAAAATGTAATACTTTAATAAAGTTATTCGTTTTATTAGGCTAATAGTAAAATCTTTTTATATAAAATAGAATACTTTTATAAAGTTATCTATTTTATTGTATAATAATTAGAATATATTATATTTTATTAGGCATAGTGTTTGCATAGTGCTGCGATAGTATTTTACATAGTAAAATCTTTTATAAAGTTATTCATTTTATTAGATTATAAATAGAAATATTATATTTTATTTAAAAGATTTTGCTTTAAATATGGACCGTCAGATTAAAGTAAATCAATCTGGGACTGTTCATGAGTTAGTTATTATGCTTGATCCATTTTTCTATAAATAAGCTCATTCCTTCATTATTTCTTACTTAATTCTTTGAAACTCTAGAGAGATAAACTATAGAGAGAAAGAAGAAAAGTATTATGCTACTTCACTACTCATATATCTAGTACTCTTCTTCTTAAGGTAGGGAATATTATTTGTTATACTCGTAGGGGGTATTATTTCTTTTGTATTCATGAAGATAACTTCTGTTATTCCATTCTTTATCATTCTGTTGGAATAACCTATATACGCGGGCTACCCTATACTTGGTGAAATTCTTCTATTATTTCATTCTTTATTATTCTCGTTGAATATCTCATGCACGCTTTTCTTTGACACTGGTTTCATTCCTTATTATTTCATTGGAATATTCTCGTGCATGACGCTTTACGTGGGACTCGGTTTCGTTATTTATTATTCTATTGGAATATCACGCGGTGCATGATTATTACGCTGACCGGTTCCGTTATTTAGTATTACGTTGGAATAACTCGCCATGCATAAGCACCGCATGCATGGTGTTTTCTGTTGTTATTCCATTCTTTATTATTCTGTTGGAACATCCTGTCAGTGTGATTTTCGCCTGACCTGGTTCTATTAATTATTATTCTGTTGGAATAATCTATCTATGCGAAGTACCGTATGCATGGTGATTTCTTTTGTTATTCCATTCTTTATTATACTCAGTTGGTTAAAGTTTTGACTTCTATACTCCATAAAATTAGTGGAATATCCTTTATATTTGCGCTTCATCCAATATCTTTTCATGGAAATATTCTTCTGAGCATTCTTGAATTTTACTCTACAAGAAGTATCATGTTGACAATTTGGACGTTATTAGTTCCTGGATAAATTAATTCTTGAATTTGTTTTATTGAATTCTTATATCATTGTCATCATCCTCATGTTTATATTATGTTGAAAGTCATCTATGGCCTGTAGTGCATAGATGGACTTGGTATGATTATGACCAGGGATTATTCGGTGTAATCATGACCGTAATGTTACAAATGATGTGGAAAAAGTTCTCATTGACCCGTAGTGCATTGATGGACTGTTGTTGGCATGATCATGACCATTGATGAATACACGAATATCCTTGGTTGTGGTGTATGGATAATTTGTGGTTGTGATACTAATGAATATCCTTGGTCAGTAGTCTTGCGTGGATGATGTGGATTATTTATTGTCGAGTCTCGTGATAAAAGTCATGAAAAACCTTTTAAATCATAGAAGATAGTAGATTTTATTCTCTACTTGACTCTTCTAATGGATTGCTTGTTTCGCTGCAGTTAAACTTGATGATTGTTATATTGTATCAGTTTAACACTGTTGAAGGCTAACGATAATTTATTCTGCGTTATCTTAGTCATAATATTTCTTACTGGGCTAGTTGAGCTCACCCTTTTTTCACTGTTCTCTTCAGAAAATGAGAACGTAGCAGGGACTAGTCGGGGAACGGAGTGACGGTCCAGAGGATATCATTAGTAGTCCTCACTATTCTGTGAAATAGTGTGACAATAACTGTAATGAGGACTTATTCTGAGAGTGGATATTGTCTAGAAGACAGTATTTGTATTAAAACTCACAGCTCTCTTGTTGTATATTTAAGATTGTATTTGTATTCTGTACTATGTATTTGGCGACTCAAGATGGGTGATGTATACCTAATTTGGGGGCGTCACAAAAAGGGTGAGCTCAACTAGCCCAGTAAAGAATATTATGACTTAAGATAATATACAATAAATTATCATTAGTCTTCAACAGGGAAAAATCTAATAGAACATAATAGAAAATAAGTTTTAGATCAAAAACTACAGCGGAAACAACAATCCATTAAAAGAGTCAAGTAGAGGATGAATTCTACTATCTTCTAAGATTTAAAAGTTCATCATCAATATTTCATCCCTGTAACATCAATCAATATGCATCTTGAATCAAATATTCATCTTTTCACTACAGGCCAAAGATATTCATTTGTATCACCAGTTGGTCATGTTCATCTCAACACCTGTTCATCTTTGCACTACGGGCCAAAGATATTCATCAGTTAATCATTCATCTTTGCACTACAGGCCAAATATATTCAGTAATATCATCATTTAGGACTGAGGATGATGAAAAATATCTTAAAGAAAATGAATCCAGTGAGACAAAAGGACAAATATTAGGGATTCGTATTACAGTTTATCCAAGTTCAATAATACTCCATAATAACCAATTGTGAAGAAAAATACAAAAATAAAGATCAAAATATGGATACAATCAAAGATAGTAACCATAATAGACATCTTGGACAAAAAAGAGAAAATTTCATTTTTCAGTGAATAGTGCCATATTCGTGAATAGTGCCGTATATGTGAATAGTGTCGTATACGTGAATAGTGTTGTATACGTGAATAGTAACCCCGACACAAAAAGGTAGAAATTCCACAATAAAATTCATACCAATATTTCGATATAATGATATTGAAATAATAACATCATTATAAAAAAAATAACATCCCTTACCTCAAAAAAACAGTACTTCCGGCTGAAATATCAGGTATAAGACTGAAGAAAACTTACACTGATGAATAGCAACTCACAAAGTATCTAAATACTCACAAAATACGCTCGATAATATAGAGAGAGAAAACTTGTTTCTGGTGTGATTTTAAATTCTAACTAAGCACCCTATTTATAGGAAAAATGCTTAGAACGCCATAGTAGACTAACCTGCTACCTGATGACTTTACCTGCTATTATTCACGCCCACTACTTTTGATAATAAATTCCAGCACAGTTTATTTCTCACCAACCAAAAGTGGGGCCCACCTATATTTTAAATAAAAATATTTATTTCTGAAACTTTAATAATTCATAATAAATAGCCCTTTTATCAGAAAAATACGAATTTTATGTCCATTCCATAGGAAATTAAATTCTGTACAACTTTGTAGAAGAACGTTTTTCCAAATTCCAATAAAAAAATATCTGAAATCCACATACGGATGATTTTTAATAACATCATTTTGACAAAATACTGAACGGTAATTATTGTAACAATTATTGAGTAGTGACTTCTTACGTAAGAATCAATAATCCAAAAATATTGTGCAATACTGTGTGCTACTGTGCAACCACGCGTATTATTGTACTTTTTATCATAAGGTATTTCAACAGTTAACGGTAAAAGTTTTGCCGTTATTTTTAAAAAGATTATTTCTATCGCTTTCTATATTCGACAGTTATTCTGTTTATGGGGCCCACAAATGGCTGCATCGTCGTACGAATATTTCTCGACAACAATGAATATTTTATAACCACTTGCTTATTCTGCAAAATTTGCATATTTCCTGCCGCACTGAAGATGTCTTGGGAAAAGTTCCAAGAACTATTCAACGATAAGTACTTTCCCGAAAGTATTTGTTATATAAAAGAGGTAGAATTCATCAAGTTGGAGCAAAATAATATGATTGTGTTGCAGTGCGAAGCCAAGTTTGCCGAGTTGTCCCGGTTTGCGTCCCACTTGGTGGATAATGAAGAGAAAATGACGCAGATGTTTTTAAGAGGTTTGAAGCCGGAGATACATCAACATCTTATTTCTCATAAATTGTGTTTGTATTCAGATGTTGTAAATAGGGCTCAGTTAGTGGAGCGCGATAACGAGTCAACGCAACCAAAGGAGGAGATCCATCAAGCGGTGACAACAAGCGTAGAGGGAATCAACATGCCAAAAATGGTAAACACTTCGGTGGTAATCAGGGCCAAAACAATAAGAATGGACATTTCAAGAAGAAGAGATTCAATAATGATGGAAAGACATCAGCACCAGCACTCGTTGTTAAGGAAGGAGAATGACCACATATCATATGCTTCAAATGCGGAGGGGAGGGACAGATCAGTCCAAACTGCGCGACGTCGTCCAAAGCATGTTATAATTATGGAAGAGAAGGTCACTTAGCCCAATTTTGTCGTTCACCGAAGAAAAGTTCAGCTAGGATGGAGGCACTAAAGGCCGTCCCAGAAAAGTCAAAACCGGTAGTGCAATGGAGAGCGTTTGTTGTGACCTCCCAAAAAGCAATGAACCCGAATGAGGTCATCACGGGTAAGCTTATCATAAACTCTAGCGAATTCTATACCTTATTTGATACCGGTTCTACCCATTCTTTTATTTCTCCTACTTGCGCTCAACGATTAAATTTGACTCCGGAGAAATTAGACTTTGACTTATCAGTGAAAACTCCATTGGGAGAAACCTTCATTACATCCACTGTTTATAAGTCTTGTTTGGTTCAAATCGGTAATCGCACATTACCTGTCGATCTTATTTCTTTAAAAATACTTGCGTTTGACGTAATTCTAGGGATTGATTGGTTAACTACTCATCATGCAAAAATTGATTATTTTCGTAAGGTTGTTAGTTTTCATATTCCTAATCAACCTATTATGTGAATTTAAGCGAACAAACCATTAAAATCAATCACGGTCATTTCAAGCCATAAAGCTATTCGTTTATTGAAAAACGGATGTCAAGTTTTCTTAGCTCATGTCTGATTTAAACAAAATACGTCGTTTTGAACGATATTTCTATTGTTAATAAATTTCTGACGTATTCACGAAGAACTTCCCTGGCCTACCCCAAAGGCGTGAAATTGAATTTTGTATCGACCTTGAACCTCGTATAAAACCCATTTCCAAAGCCCCATATCGAATGGCTCTATTGAACTTCGTGGAGTTAAAGACCCAATTGCAGGAATTGTTAGACATTGGTTTCATTCGTCCAAAGACGTCTCCTTGGGGTGCTCCTGCTCTATTCGTGAAGAAGAAAGATGGGAGTATGCGACTTTGTATTGATTATCGGGGAGTTGAATCATGTCACCATCAAAATAGGTACTCATTGCCACGTATTGATGACCCGTTTGACCGGCCATAAGGAGCCAAATTTTTTCAAAGATTAATCTTCATTTCGGATATCACCAATTGAAGATTAGAACCGATGACATTCCAAAGACGGCTTTCAGAACTCGGTACGGGCATTATGAATTCCTAGTCATGTCCTTTGGATTGGCTAATGCTCCTGCTGCCTTTATGGATATGATGAACCGAGTATTCAAGGAATATTTGGATCACTTTATGGTCGTCTTTATTGATGACATCCTTATTTATTCCAAAAGCCGTGAAGATCATGAGCAACACTTAAGGCTGACACTCCAAAAGCTTCGTGAATACAAGCTTTATGCCAAGTGAAGAAATGCGAGTTACGGCTTCGAGGAAGTAGCATTCCTTGGGCATGTAGTATCAAGTCATGGAATATCGTTGACTCGAACAAAGATTGAAGCTATTCAAAGTCGAGAACAACCTAAATCAAGAATCAAAGTACGTAGCTTTTCGGTTTAAATTGGTTATTATCCGAGATTCGTGGAAGGATTTTCTCGAATCGCTACTCCATTAACTCAAATTGACTCGGAAAGATACAAAGTTCTGTTGGAGCGAAGAATGTGAGAAGAGTTTTCAAGAACTCAAGAGGAGACTCATTTCAAGACACATTACGACAATACCATCTCGCTTCGGAGGATTTGTCATCTCGATGATGCTTCGCAAAGGGTTGGGATGTGTTCTCATGCAACATGGGGAAAGTCATAGCCTATGCCTCAAGACAACTCAAAGAATATGAGAGGAATTATCCTACTCATGATCTAGAGTTAGCATTTATTGTCTTCGACTTAAAATTTGGAGGCATTACTTGTATGGGAGAAAGTGGAGATCTTTACGGATCATAAAAAGCCTCAAATATTTCTTCACTCAAAAGGAACTCAACATGCGACAACGACGTTGGCTTGAACTGTTGAAAGATTATGATCATACCATCAAATACCATCTTGGAAAAGCGAATGTGGTAGCTGACGCATTAAGTAGAAGATCATATGCAAGTACGAGTGCGATATTGTCAACGCAAAGGCCCATTTTGTGTGACTTGCAAAGGATGGAGATAGAATTAAAGACTCCAGGGACCCATGTGATGATGGCGAATATACGAGTAGAACCAACTTTAATTGATAAAGTTAAAGATGCTCAAGCTTCTGAGACACTGAAGTCGATGCGTATGAGGAAGAAAGTGCAAGAAGGTCTTGCTATCAGGAAGCAAGAATCGATGAAGAAGGAATACTTGAGTCAACTCCGACTTTTGTGTTCTAACGACCACGATTTAAAGTATAAAATCATGATGGAGGCACACAACACACCATTTGCAATCCATCCTGGGAGTACCAAAATGTATCATGATCTTCGTCATACATTTTGGTGGAGCAATATGAAGAGAGAGATAGTGTTGTTTATCTCAAGGTGTCTAACTTGTCAACGAGTTAAAGCGGAACATCAAGTACCAAAAGGTCCATTGCAACCACTTAAAATTCCAGAATGGAAGTGGTAGCACATTACCATGGATTTCGTTACCGGTCTTCCTAAGGTTTTTTAAGGCATAGATGCGATTTGGGTCATTGTTAATAGATTGACCAAGTCTGCTCATTTCTTACCGATACGAGAAACTTATACACTTGAACGTCTTTCTCGTATGTATATAAACGAGATTGTAAGACCGCATGGTATGCTAGTATCCATAGTTTCTGATCGAGACTCAAGATTCACTTCACGATTTTGGGTTAGTTTGCAAAAAGCTATGGGCACAGACTTACGTTTTAGCTTGGCATATCATCCTCAGACGGACGGACAGTCGGAGAGGACTATTCAAACTTTTGAAGATCTATTAAGACTCTGTGTCCTTGACTTCAAGGGAAGTTGGGACAAGTTCTTACCATTGGTAGACTTTTCCTACAACAACAGTTATCAAGCAAGTATTGGCGTGGCTCCATTTGAGGCGTTGTATGGAAGAAAGTGTCATTCTCCAGTATGCTGGGATGAGATAGGTGAAGCAACGTTGTTGGGACCGGAGTTGGTATGTATGACTACGGAAAAGATTCAAACAATCCGACAACGTATAAAAAACCTCACAAGATTGACAAAAGAGTTATGCTAATCTTCATCGAAAGGACGTGGAATTCGATATAGGAGATCATGTGTTATTATGTATTGCTCCATGGAAAGGAGTTACGAGATTTGGAAAGAGAGGGAAGCTCAATCCTCGCTTCATCGGCCCATTTTTAATCCTCGATCGAGTAGGAACTGTGGCCTATAGACTCGTCTTACCGCCAAGTATGTCTCGTGTTCATAATGTTTTTCACATATCTATGTTACGTAAATATGTGAAAGACCCGAACCACATTATTGAGTTAGAACCAGACGAGATAGAGGAAGATTTAACGTATGAAGAGTTACCTGTTAAAATCTTGGATAAGAAGGATCATGTTCTACGCTCCAAGGTTATATCTCAAGTCAAAGTTTTGTGGAGAAAGCACGAAGTGGAGGAAATGACTTAGGAGTTAGAATCTGAGATGAAGTCAAGGTATCCTCATCTCTTCGACATACTGTATGTACCTAAATTCGAGGGACGAAATTTCATAAGAAGGGGAGGTTGTAAGACCCCAATTTTTATGAATAAAGAATAATTTTCTCGAATTATATTTTTGAATATTATGGTGTTGATTTGATATAATGTTATTGTTGTGGGTAATATTTACAAATTTTTCAAAGTAAGAAAATGGTTATATAATATTCGATTGGTCTGGGAATATTCCGTTTTTACTGAGGAATATTAAATGCGACCAGACAATCATTAAGTGGACCCCTATAATGTAAGTATTGTCGTAGTTAGAAAAGCGACAAAATTATCTTTCTATAAAATAACTACGGAGGTGTTACTGAATTAAAACTGTTGAACTACCCAGTAGTAAAAAAAGTACGAGAATCTGGCGTGGTTGCGTAGTAGTACATGGTATTGATTATTGATGATTACGTGAGAAGTCACCGGTTATACTCAATTATTACTACGATGATTCTTTGATCATATCTCTCATATTATTGATTAAATTATTGTTATAACGATTATCATCGCATAATATGATATATTATTAAATCAATAATTGAATTTGCAAAGTTATTCATATTATTATTTGCAATAATGACAATGTCTAGAAGTTCATCGAGGAGAGGTTTGGTCACCTAATTGCGCTACCAATAAGGAGAAATCCTTATCGAAAAGCCCCTCTTTCCGGAAAAGACACGGTTGTTAAATATTATGAATTATAATATTAATGATGAATAAGTTCGTGTTGATTAAAGATGAATTTTATAGTTCCATTGTGTTGGACTTATTTGTGTTAGTATAATTGATGTCGAAGGATATATTGTTCAATCGGGTATTCGGGACACTTTTTCATGCCTGAGTACTATTCACGAAGTTACTATTCATGAGTTACTATTCACGAGTTACTATTCACGAAAGTTCTTATTCACGAAGTTACTATTTATGGGGTACTATTCAATTGTAAGATATATTTTTTTCTGGTCCAAATCATTTTTGGGTATAATATTATTCTATGAGGAGATGTCTTAATTTTTCGAATAGTTGGTTGAAGATATAATAGTAAATCAATATGGACCATTTGGTGGAAAGTTATAATAGTAAATCAATATGGATCATTTGGTTTAAAGTTTTAATAGTAAACCAATATGGATCATCTCGTTTTAAAAGTAAATCAATCTGGACCATTCATGAATTAGTTACTATTCAGGTCCATTCTCCTATAAATAAGCTCATTCCTTCATTATTTCTTACGAATTCACTAAAACTCTAGAGAGAGAAACTATATAGAGAAAGAAGAAAAGTATTTTGTTACTTCACTTTTCCAATATCCGCTTTCTTCTAAGGTGGGGAATATTATTTGTTGTACCCGTAAAGGAAGTATTATTTCTTTTGTATTCATGAAGAGAACTTCATTATTCCATTATTTATTATTCATTGGAATAACTTGTATACGCGTGAGTTACCCTATACTTGGTGAAATTCTTACATTATTTCATTCTTTATTATTACATTGGAATATCCTGCATGCGTAGGCTTTACTGGGACGGGTTAAAATCTTTATTATTCTCATTGGAATAACTTTGTATACGTGGACTCCCTATACTTGGTGAAATCCTTACGTTATTTCATTCTTTATTATTCATTTGGAATATCCATGCATGCATTTTTACGCAGGACTGGTTCCGTTCTTATTATTACATTGGAATATCCCGCATGCGTTTTTATGCCGGACACGGTTCCGTATATTTATTATTCTGTTGGAATAACCGCATGTCTTATCTATCACATGCCCGGTGATTTCTTTTGTTATTCCATTCTTTATTATACTCGGTTGGTTAAAGTTTTGACTTTATACTCCATGAAATTAGTGGAATATCCTTGATATTTACGCTTCATCCAATATCTTTTCATGGAAATATTCTTACGATCATTCTTGAATTTTACTCTACAAAGCAAAGATCATGTTGACAATTTGGACGTTATCAGTTCCTAGATAAATTAATTCTTAAACTTGTTTTATTGAATTCTTATATCATTGTCATCATCCTCATGTTTATATTTTGTTGAAAGTCATCCGTGGTCAGATCTTTGCATAGATGGACTTGGTATGATTATGACTGAGGGATTATTGATTGTAATCATGACCGTAATGTTACAAATGATGTGGTAAAAGTCCTCATTGACCCGTAGTGCATTGATGGACAGTTGTTGGTATGATCATGACTAATAATGAATACACGAATGTCCTTGGCCCATAGTACATGGATAATTTGTGGTCGTGATACTAAAGAATATCCTTGACCGTAGTGCAGGGGTGATTCGATGATGTGGATTATTTATTAAGTTGAATTCCAGCGATAAAAGTGATGAAAAACCCTTTTAAATCATAGAAGATAGTAGATTTTATTCTCTACTTGACTCTTCCAATGGATTACTTGTTTCGCTGCAGTTAAACTTGATATTTATTATATTTTATCAGTTTAACATTGTTGAAGGCTAACGATAAATTATTCTGCATTATCTTAGTCATAATATTTCTTCTGGGCTAGTTGAGCTCACCCTTTCTTTCACTATTCTCTTCAGAAAATAAGAACGTAGTTGGGACTAGTCGGGAAACAGAGTGATGGTCCTAGATGGTACATTAGTAGTCCTCACACATAATAAGTGACTGGATATTAGTTGCTCATTGAACGCCAATTATATAAGTTATTCTCATATATGGATGGATGGATGGATGGATATAAACTCTTTAATTTTTTCTTAGCATTCTGTTGCATTTCTTCATAATTTTCATAACAAGAGTTATTTTTACTGTTTGGATCGTCATAATTTTAAACTGGTGATATAACGAGGCAAAAGTTCTCGTTATGTTGAGGAAATTATGAATTAACTTTATCAATTAAGAAGGTATTTGATAAAAATTAAATTAATTTAAATTTGAATAAAAAAATTTATTTGATGATTGACGTAAACATCTGAATAAGTATTCAGATTTTTATTATTTTATCCCCTAAAAAAAATTTAAAATTATTGTAAATTTATTTAATATTACTTAATATAATAGTTAATATTGTAAAAAAAAAAAATTCATTCAACCAAAAAAATGACAGTAAACATTCAGTTCAAATCTTCTGAATGGCTGACCGATTCAGCCATTCAACCGATTTTTTTTTTCTTTCAAAAACAAACACATTAAATGACTGATCAATTCAATCATTTAATCTTAAACAAACAACCCCCCTAAGTTGTTGTACATGCCCTCCAGGTCTTTTAACAACCATAACCTTTCATATATGAATCAACATATATTTTTAATATCCTACACCAATAAACATATTAGTTATTCTTTTCATTCTAAAATAATATTTTTTTTAAATGTAACGAATGTTTAATTTAATAATAATGAATTTTTAAAAAAATAAAAAAAAATTTTGTTGCAACGTGATAGTAGTATTTGTAATTTCATATAGCTTTGAATATTGTAATTCCAACTTCATATGTGAAATTTCAACTGCATGCACAAGGTTTTCAAAACTTCATACGAAAGATCCCCCAGCTTCATATTTGAGATTGTACGTACAATCAATTGCAAACCCTCCCTCCTCCCTCCTCCAAAAAATTAAGAAGCAAAACTGTTAATAAAATTGAATATCAAAATTCTACGATAGTACATGGGAATATTTAATTTATTCCATGATTTTTATTTATGTTTGAGAGAGACAAAAATTAGAGATAGAAAGTGGTATAAATTTCTAGAGAGAAAGTTTTATAAAATTTTATAGATAGAAACTAAAAAATAAATTTTTGTGATAGAAAATATAAGGAATCCATATATACATTAATTTATATTTATGCTCAAATTTGATATATGGATTAACTCATATTCATTTATGACCGCTTATTTATAACCCATTAAATTTTTAACTCCTTTAAACTCGGTCCATATAAACCCAAACTCATTTATGATTTACCCAAACATGTGCCCCACCCGCCCATAAAACGTTTTAGAAAATTATTTTTATCCCTTGATATATGATGTTTTAGAATTTCAAGTAAACATTAATTGTTTAGTTTCTAATATTACCCAAAAGTATAACTTTGGTTTTTTTACTATTTTTTACCAATAAATAACAATATTTTTTCTAATACAAGGATAATATAAATATTTTTTTAATATTATATTTAATGCTATACAATATATTAAATATATGTAATCTAATCTAATTTAATACTCCTAATTACACATAAGGAGTTACATTAGTAACCATTAAAGTATATTATTCTTTCATAATTTTCCGTAACAATAATTTATTATTAATACGTGATAATATAATTATGATATACACTTAAATATATTATTTCATTTTATACTGGTCTCATAAAAAAAGGTTTTTTGTGTAATAATTTCCTTCAGTAAATAAACTTTTTTTTTTTTTTTGTGGGAGATATGTAATATTCCTAAAATCAAGGATAAAAGTTATCAGTGAACTTTTTCACGCATATTAAGAAGATGAATGAAATTATAAAATTGGCCATAATAATGTCATTAAATATGAAGAGAGAATTAGAATAAGAAAAATATGGGATATTTAATGCTACAGGTATAATAAGAAAATATGTGTAAAAGTTTGGTTATTAAAAGAAAATGGATATTTAACATGAGACTACCCAAAATAGTAATAAAAACTTTTATCATAAGACGGAGGAAGTACAAATCAACACTTTTTAATTTAAACAATATCAACCATCAAAAGATTTCCATTTCTTTCTTTACTAACTCCCAACAACCCAGTTAACTAAACAAATCTGTTTTAAGTGAATGATATTGATAGAATTTGTCTTGTCCATTTTCTTTCTTTCTTTTTTTTGGTTGTATAGTGTAAGAATGTAAATAAATTGAGTCGAACCAAGTATTGAGTTGCTTGAGTATAAAATAAAGTTTGACTGAGACTCGTTTATCTATCGAATCGAGCAGGATCTCGAATCGAGTCCGAACAGTTTAAACTTTTCGAACGAATATGATCCAAGTATCAATAGAAAATTATAATTTAAGGAGGTTTGAGTTGAACTTTAAAATTTGCTCATATTTAAGTCATTTATTTTTTGAGTCGAGCTCGAATCGATCGTTTAATCGAGCGAGTATGGATCGAACCGAACTGTTTGCTTATTTTACCGCTTTAGTCCGTGTTTGTCATTTTAGTTTCTACTTTTTCTTCACTTTCAAATAAAATACCGTTACTTGCATTTCATGTGAAAATTGAGATTTTTTTATTTCTTTTGCTAATTTAATCGATATTTTTTTATTGTTAAGGTCTTATTTATTCCTTCTTAAAATGTGTTCCATGAGTTCTTAATTTTGTGTTGTGGTTAAAATAAATTGTATATAGTACAAACTTTATGATATCAATGGAACATCAAATATGCACTAGGAATAATGTTTCCTTACATTTTTTTTAAGTTGGACGTTAGATAATAAGAGAAAAATTCTGAAATTATAATACTTCAAAAGTTTTTTGTTTTTCCTAATCAATTGAAATATAAACATTTACAAATGATCAAAAGATTAGAATAAATAAAATTAAATTAATAATAATCCTTTTAAACACAATAAAATAATAATAAAAATTTAATCCTATATTTTAAAATAAAGGAAGTATATCTTTAATACACACCATACAAATTCACAATAAAATAAGAAAAGTGTGATAAAATAATAGGAGAGAGAGTATAATAATAATAATAAAAAATAATAATAATACTAATAGGAAGAGAGTGACAAACAAAAAATAAGAATACTCGGAGCACGAAAAGTGTGTTCAACGCCGTCGTCAGCCGGGGATATCAACCGTCTGTCCGCAAGCTGTCTTTCCGTTTCACCACATAACTTACTCAGCTCTCACTCACTTTTTCTCTCCTCCATTCCTCTCTAGTACTTATTGTGAACACATAAATAAACGCGGTTTTATATTTCCATGGATTTTCTACAGAATATCAACTAAAATTGGATTCTTTGCTTGCTCCATCAGTAATGGATCTGCAGATAGGGTTTTAACAGCTGCTAAAACCCTGGCTGCAAGTTACGATCCCAAAATGAAGCCTAAAATGGAGCTTATCAGCAGTAAGAAGCTGTTGAAATACGTTTTTATCGGATTAATCGTGTTCCTCGGTTTGAGTTGCCTATACAACGGCCCATACTTCGCTCCTGTTCTGCCGAGAGCCGACGAGTCGGTCTTTATATCAACAGACGACGGCGCCGAGCCAGTCTTCGTTCATAAGCGCGACTATTTCGACGAATTGTTTGAAGATCAGGAGCACAATCCTGAAGTCCCAAAAAGTATACCTGTAAGTTGTAATTATGATATTTATTAGTAGTTTTATTATTGTTCTGCTTTCGAAAGTCCATGACGGTTGTTTATTGTGACCGTTGTTTTTAATTTTTAAAGGTATGTGATATGAGATACTCGGAATTGATACCATGTTTGGATAGAAATCTGATATATCAGCTGAAGTTGAAGCCTAATTTGACGTTGATGGAGCACTATGAACGACATTGTCCTCCTCCCGAGAGGCGTTACAATTGCCTTATTCCACCTCCGCTTGGTTACAAGGTCAGTGACTGTTGTTTACATTCTTATAACTTAGTGTTGAAATGGAATAAGATGAGTCTGAGTAGTATATTTTTATCCTAGTTAATATTGAATAATTGTTGATATATATGATAAGAAAATATTTATTCAATGTGGATTTAAACGGAGGAATTTGTAGCATGTGACATTTGTTGAAAGTTGATATTTTATCTTTTTTGATAAAATAATTCATTCAAATATGTTATTATAATATTACATTATAGTAGTATGATGTGATTATATAATAGTATGATTTTTATAATTTGAGTGATAACATTATTATAGTAAATTCATGGTATAAAAGTAAAATGAGGTGGAAGAGAACAAATTGAATTTGAATTCTTATGATGTAAGCAATGATGTCATCGGAACGATGAGGTAATCAATGATGTCATCAGAATGATGAGGTAAACAATGATGTCATATGATCAATGATGTAAGTGATGATGTCATAAATTATGACAAAAAGACTATTTTACCCTTACTATGCCAAACCTATAAATAGAAGTTCATTTCTTCATTATTTCTCACAAATTCACTAAAGCTATAGAGAGAAAGTATAGAGAGAATAAAAAGAGTATTCTGCTATTAAGGTAAGGGGTATTATTTCTTTCGTATTCATGAAGAGAATTATTTTCTTTCAATACTCGTAAGGGTTGTCATTCCATTCTTTATTATTCTGTTGGAATAACCTGTCTATGCGGACTACCGCATGTATGGTGAAATCCTGTTGTTATTCTATTCTTTATTATTCTGTGGGAATAACCTGTCTACGCGGACTACTGCATACCTGGTGAATAACCCTTCGTATTCATTTGTTATTAAATTGTGAAAATGATCTGTCTACGCGAACTACCGCATGACAGTTGAAAATCCATTTGTAGTTTCGTACATTGTTCATTTCAGATTTCTAACTCTAAACTTACTACGGTAAGTATTTCTTTTATAATTCCTGAAATGATAAGAAATTCCTTGAGTTTTGCGCTTCATCTAATATCATTTCACTGGAATATTGGTCTAAACTTTATTGTGAAATTTTTATATTTTCATGTCGAGGTTCTTATTCACGATATCGACCTTTATTCACGTGATACTCGAGATTATTCACGATATACGATACTTTATTCACGAATACAACATTATTCACAGAAAAATTAAATTTTCTTTTCTTTGTCCAAGTTGTCTATTATGGTTACTATCTTTGATTGTATCCATGTTTTGATTTTCATTCTTGAATTTTGCTCCACAATTGATTATTATGAAGTATTTTTGAACTTGGATAAACTGAAGTACGAATCCTTAATTTTTGTCCTTTTATCTCACTAGATTCTTTTTCTTTAGAATATATTTCATCATCCTCAGTCCTAAATGGTGATATAACTGAATATCTTTGGCATGTAGTACAAAGATGAATGATTACTTGATGAATCTCTTTGGTCCATTGTGCAAAGATGAATATTTGATTCATGATGTATATTGATTGATGTTACGTGGATAAAATATTGATGATAGACTTTTAAATCATAGAAGATAGTAGACTTCATTCTCTACTTAACTCTTCTAATGAATTGTTATTTCCGCTGCTAATATTGATCTAAAACTTGTTGTCCATTATATTTTATCTGATTTATTGAAGGTTAACGATAATTTGTTCTACATTATCTTAGTCATAATATTCTTTACTAGGCTAGTTGAGCTCACCCTTTTTCTTTTTGTTCCATTTTTCTTCTTAGGAGGCGAGAATATAGCGGGAACAAGTCAGGGTATGGACTGATGTTTCAATACAGTTGTTTTAGCAGTCCTCGCTATTTTGTAAAATAGTGTATGAATAATTATAATGATGACTTATTTGAGTTTGGATATTGTCTAGAAGACAATAATTGTATTTAAACTCACAACATATGCGTTGTCGTATTTTGCACGAAAATTGTAATAATGAAGTTGTAGTTGTTTTCTGTACCATGTATTTGACCACTCAAAATGAGTTGTGTGGACCTATTTTGGGGGCGTCACAGTTGGTATCAGAGCATAGAGATATGATCTCTGATGGAGATCTGGGGTTAGAACTAGGAAGGGAGTGATGAGTAAATCCTTCACTAGTGTGTCATACCTAAGCTTATTTGTGACGTCCCTAAAATTAGGTATACATCACCCATTCTGAGTCGCCAGATATATGGTACAAAATTCAAATATAACTTCATTTATACAACTGTTGAGCTGTCGTGTAGAATACGACCACAGTTAACTGTGAGTTTTAATACAAATGTATGTAACTCTCATGGTGCCTCGACCACAACCTTACAATGGTACTTTACATAAAAGTATAGTCAAAAACTGTTTTAGAAATAAAATCTTTGGGAAGTGCTCAAGGAAACCTTCGTACATGGGAGGCCATGCATCTAGGTTATAATATATATCATATAGCCACAAAATTATCCTTGGTTGACCCAATAGACCCCAAAGAAAAATGAGAAGATTACTATCATCTTCTTTCCAATAGTGACTCTTCTCTTGATATAGAACTATCTCCACTGTTTCCAAGTGAATATTATATTTTAAATCAACTCCAAGATCATATAGGTAGTGCCCGTAGATATTGTAAGACCCCAACTTTTATAAATAAAGATGAATTTTCTATAAATATTATTTTTGAATATTATGGAGTAAATTTGATATAATGTTATAGTTGTGGGTAATATTTATAAATTTTGCAAAGTAAGCAAGTTGTTATAAAATATTCGTTTGGTCGGGGAATATTCTTTTTGTCAGGAAATATTCGTACGATGGCACAATCATTGGTGGACCCCAAACGGAATTATTGTCGGATTGAAAAAATGACAAAAATATTTTATGAAAATAACGGCGGAGGTGTTACCGTTAAAACTGTTGAACTACCCGGTAGTAAAAGTACAGTAATATGCGTGGTTGCATAGTAGCACACGGTATTGATTATTGATGCTTACGTGAGAAGTCACTCTACTATACTCAATTATTATTACGATGAATTGCTACATCATATCTGTTATATTATTGATTCAATTATGTCACAAGATTATCATCATATAATATGTTATATTATTAAATCAATAATTGAGACGACATGTTATAAATGATTAATAATTGTTGAAAGATTAAATATGTGTTGATTAAAAATAAAATGATTTGTGGTAATATTTATTCAATCCTTGATGTATATAAAGAGTCTATTATGAGACGTTTGTGGTAAGTTTGGTTATTTTATGGGGGGGGGCATATGTCATCATCTAAGAGTCTCTTCGTCAATAGTAATTACCTTCGTCAATAGTAATTACCTTCGTCAATAGTAACTACCTTTACCAGACGTCAAACCACTTGCTGTTTCATATTACAGGCGTCGAATCAATTGTCGTTTCACATTACAAGCGTCAAACCACTTTTTTTTTCACATCACCAGTCGTCAAGTCACTTGCCTTTTCACATTTCAAGTGCTAAGCTAGAAATCTTCTATAAATAGAGGCCTAGTGCTTCATTATTTTCCATTTAATTCATTCAAGCTATAGAGAGAGAAAGTATAGAGAAAGAAAAAGAGTATTCATTCTTACTACTACTACGATTCAATCTACTACTAATGTAAAGGGTGTTATTCTTTCTTATTCATGAAGAGAATCTGTTGTTATTCCATTGCTTATTATTACATTGGAATAACTCAGATATGCTGTGATTTACCTATACTTGGTGACATTCTTCTATTATTACATTGGAACATCCTCCGTCTGCATGTGTTTTACAGGACCTAGTTCCGCTTTTTATTATTATTACGTTGGAACATCCTATCTACATGTGTTTTACAGGACCGGTTCCGCTTTTTATTATTCTATGGAACATCCCCGCTTGCAAATTTTTCCCGACTTTCGTTCCGTTATTATTATTCTATTGGAATAACCTGTTTATGCGATGTACCGCATGCATGGTGATTTCTTTTGTTATTCCATTCTTTATTATACTCAGTTGGTTAAAGTTTTGACTTCTATACTCTATGAAATTAGTAGAATATCCTTGATATTTGCGCTTCATCCAAAGATTTTTCATGGGAATATTCTTCCGATCGGGTCTTGAATTTTACTCTACAAAGCAAAGATCATGTTGACAATTTGGACATTATTAGTTCTCGGATAAATTAATTCTTGAACTTGTTTTATTGAATTCTTATGTCATTATCATCATCCTCATGTTTATATTATGTTGAAAGTCATCTGTGGCCTGTAGTGCATAGATGGACTTGGTATGATTATGACCAGGGATTATTCGGTGTAATCATGACCGTAATGTTACAAATGATGTGGTAAAAGTTATCATTGGCCCGTAGGGCATTGATGGACAGTTGTTGGCATGATCATGACCATTAATGAATACACGAATGTCCTTGGCTGTAGTGCATGGATAATTTATGGTCGTGATACTAAAGAATATCCTTGGTCGTAGTGCATGGGTGATTCGATGATGTTGATTACTTATTAAGCTGAGTCCCAGCGATAAAAGTCATGAAAAACCTTTTAAATCATAAAAGATAGTAGATTTTATTCTCTACTTGACTCTTTTAATGGATTTCTTGTTTTTTCACTGCATTAAACTTGATGTTGTTATATTTTATCGTTTAATCTTTTTGTTGAAGGCTAACGATAATTTATTATGCATTATCTTAGTCATAATATTTCTTACTGGGCTAGTTGAGCTCACCCTTTCTTTCACTGTTCTCTTCAGGAAATGATAACATAATAGGGACTAGTCGGGGAACGGAGTGACGGTCCAGAGGATAACATTAGTAGTCCTCACTATTCTGTGAAATAGTGTGTTAATAATTATAATGAGGACTCCTTTTGAGTTTGTATAATCTCTAGTAGACAATAATTGTATTCAAACTCACAGTTATGTTTTGCGTATTGTACACAACAGTTGTATTACTAAGTTGTATTTGAATTTTGTACCATGTATCTGACGACCCAAGATGGGTGATGTATACCTAATTTTGGGGCGCCACAACAGTATCCAAGCTTAGGGATATGATCCCGGCTAAGATGTGAGAATAGTACTAGGAGGGAGGCAGAATTCCTTCGCTAGTATGACCTACTTAAGTTTATGTGGTATTTAATTGGTCATTTAATTTAGGGATAATATGTTACATGTCAATTATCCTTTGTTTTTGTGGCGAGATCTGAAAATGACATCCGAGAATGTTGAGAATAAGAATTGAACAGAAAAGCATCGTTGATTCACCACATATCAATAATCGTAATAATGTGCATCGAAGGCGACAATCCTCATGCAAACAACAACACCGACCAAATGATGAATGATCAAATGTTCGGGGCTTTATGCAATTCATGCAACAAAGAAAGAGAGCGGCTCTCATCCAAAATGCGGTGGAACATCGAAACTCTCTGACGTCCATTGACTAAATAGTTCAAGGAGCTGGGACCACCGGGAGTTTAAGGGAGAGCCAAAACCACTTATGGCGGAAGCATGGATAAAGCGTATCACCAAGATATTTGATGTCTTGGGATGCTCCGAGGAGCAAAGGTTCCTTTCACGCTTTTTATGTTGCATGTGGAGAGAGGCGGATTCTTGGTGGGAATCGGTAGAAACGTACTCAACATGCCGACCGAAAAGTCTTGGGAGAAGTTCCAAAAGCTGTTCAACGACAAATACTTTCCCGAAAGTATTTGTCACATGGAAGGAGGTGGAGTTTATCAAGTTGGAACAAAACAATATGACCGTGTCGCAATACTAGGCTAAATTTGCGGAGTTATCCCGGTTTGCGTCCCACTTGGTGGATAATGAAGAGAGAATGACACGAATGTTTTTAAAAGGTTTAAAGCCGGAGATACATCAACATCTTATTTCTCATAAATTGTGTTTATATTCGGATGTTGTAAATAGGGCTCGATTAGTGGAAGCTGATAACTAGTCGATTTAACTAAAAAAAGAGAAGCAAATGACAAAATGATAATACCAATGAGAGCCGTCATCAAGCGGTGACAACAAGCGTGGAGGAATCAGCGTGCCGAGAAATGGTAACCACCGGTGGTAATCGGGGCCAAAACAATAAGAATGGACATTTCAAGAAGAGGAGATTCAACAATGATGAAAAGGCGTCAAGACCAAATTTTTGTCGTTAAGGAAGGAGAGCGACCACTATCATATGTTTCAAATACGGAGGGGAGGGCACATCACCCAAACTGCGTTTAGTCAAAGCATGTTATAATTATGGAAGAGAAGGTCACTTAGCCCGATTTTGTCGTTTCATCAAGACAAATTCAGCTAGGATGGAGGCACCAAAGGCTGTCCCAGAAAAGTCAAAACCGGTAGTGCAAGGGAGTGCGTTTGTTGTGACCTCCTAGAAAGCAAGGAACCCGAATGAGGTCATCACAGGTAAGCTTATCATAAACTCTAACAAAATCTATACTTTATTTGATCTGGGTTCTACCCATTCTTTTATTTCTCCTACTTGCGCTCATCGATTAAATTTGACTCCGGAGAAATTAGACTTTGACTTATCTGTGGAAACTCCGTTGGGAGAAACCTTCATTACATCCACTGTTTATAAGTCTTGTTTGGTTCAAATCGGTACCCTCACATTACATGTAGATCTTATTTCATTGAAAATACTTGCATTTGACGTGATTCTAGGGATTGATTGGTTAACTACTCATCATGCAAAAATTGATTGTTTCCATAAGGTTGTTAGCTTTCATATTCCTAATCAACCTATTATGCGAATTCAAAAGACCAAACCATTAAAATCAATCATGGTCATCTCAAGCCATAAAGCTATTCGTTTATTGAAAAACGGATGTCAAGCTTTCTTAGCTCATGTCACAGATTTAAACAAAAATACGTCAGTTTTGAACGATATTTCTATTGTTAATAAATTTCCTGACGTATTCCCCGAAGAACTTCCTGGCCTACCCCCTGAACGTGAAATTGAATTTTGTATCGACCTTGAACCCGATACAAAACTCATTTCTAAAGCCCCATATCGAATGACTCCTATTGAACTTCAAGAGTTAAAGACCCAACTACAGGAATTGTTAGACATTGGCTTTATTCATCCTAGTACTTCTCCTTGGGGTGCTCCTGTTCTATTCGTGAAGAAGAAAGATGGGAGTATGTGACTTTGTATTGATTATCGGGAGTTGAATCATGTCACCATCAAAAATAGGTATCCATTGCCACGTATTGATGACCTATTTGACCAGTTGCAAGGAGCCAAATTCTTTTCAAAGATTGATCTTCGTTTCGGATATCACCAATTGAAGATTAGAACCGATGACATTCCAAAGACGGCTTTCAGAACTTGGTACGGGCATTATGAATTCCTAGTCATGTCCTTTGGATTGACTAATGCTCCTGCTGCCTTCATGGATATGATGAACCGAGTATTCAAGTAATATTTGGATCACTTTGTGGTCGTCTTTATTGATGACATCCTTATTTATTCCAAAAGCCGTGAAGATCATGAGCAACACTTGAGGCTGACACTCCAAAAGCTTCGTGAATACAAGCTTTATGCCAAGTTGAAGAAATGCGAATTCGGCGAGGAAGTAGCATTCCTTGGGCATGTAGTATCAAGTCATGGAATATCCGTTGACCCAAAGAAAGATTGAAGCAATTCAAAGTGAAGAGCAACCTAAATCGATGGACCCAAGTGACGTAGCTTTCTCGGTTTAAATTGGTTATTATCTCGAGATTCGTGGAAGGATTTTCTCGAATCATTTACTCCATCGACTCGGTGACTCGGAAAGATACAAAGTTCGGTTGGAGCGAAGAATGTGAGAAGAGTTTTCAAGAACTTAAGAGGAGACTCATTTCGGCACCTGTTCTGACAATACCATCTGGCTCGGAGGGATTTGTCATCTACAGTGATGCTTCGGGCAAAGGGTTGGGATGTGTTCTCATGCAACATGAAAAAGTCATAGCCTATGCCTCAAGATAACTCAAAGAATATGAGAGGAATTATCCTACTCATGATCTAGAGTTGGCAGCTGTTGTCTTCGCACTAAAGATTTGGAGGCATTACTTGTATGGGGAGAAGGTGAAGATCTTTACGGATCATAAATGCCTCAAATATTTCTTTACTCAAAAAGAACTCAACATGCGACAACGACGTTGGCTTGAACTATTGAAAGGTTATGATCATACCATCCAATACCATCTTGGAAAAGTGAACGTGGTAGCTGACACATTGAGTAGAAGATCATATGCAAGTACGAGTGCGATATTATCAACGCAAAGGCCCATTTTTTGTGACTTGCAAAGGATAGAGATAGAGTTAAAGACTCCAGGGACCCATGTGATGATGGTGAATATACGAGTAGAACCGACTTTAATCGATAAAGTTAAAATTTGCTCAAATTCTGAGACTGAGCCGATGCATATGAGGAAGAAAGTGCAAGAAGCCGGAAGCAAGAATCGATGAAGAAGGAATACTTCGAGTCAACTCTAGACTTTGTGTTCCTAACGACCCTGATTTAAAGTATAAAATCATGATGAAGGCGCACAACACACCGTTTGAAATCCATCCTGGGAGTACCAAAATGTATCATGATATTCGTCATACATTTTGGTAGAGCAATATGAAGAGAGAGATAGCGTTGTTTATCTCAAGGTGTCTAACTTGTCAACGAGTTAAAGCGGAGCATCAAGTACCAAAAGGTCCATTGCAAACACTTGAAATTCTGGAATGGAAGTGGGAGCACATTACCATGGATTTCGTTACCGGTCTTCCTAAGGTTTCTCAAGGCATAGATGCGATTTGGGTCATTGTTGATAAATTGACCAAGTCTGCTCATTTCTTACCGATACGAGAAACTTATACACTTAAACGTCTTGCTCGTATGTACATAAACGAGATTATAAGACTGCATGGTATGCCGGTATCCATAGTTTCTGATCGAGACCCAAGATTCATTTCACGATTTTGGGTTAGTTTGCAAAAAGCTGTGGGCACAGACTTACGATTTAGCTAGGCATATCATCCTCAGATGGACGGACAGTCGGAGAGGACTATTCAAACTCTTGAAGATCTATTAAGACTCTGTGTCCTTGATTTCAAGGGAAGTTGGGACAAGTTCTTATTATTGGTGGAGTTTTCCTACAACAATAGTTATCAAGCAAGTATTGGCATGGCTCCATTCGAAGCGTTGGTGAAAGAAAGTGTCATTCTCCAGTATGCTGGGATGAGGTGGGTGAAGTAACGTTGTTGGGACCGGAGTTGGTACGTATGACTACAGAAAAGATTCAAACGATCCGACAACGTATAAAAACCTCACAAGATCGACAAAAGAGTTATGTTGATCTTCATCGAAAGGACGTGGAATTCGATATAGGAGATCATGTGTTGTTGCGTGTTGCTCCATGGAAAAGAGTTACGAGATTTGGAAAGAGAGGAAAACTCAATCCTCGATTTATCGGCCCATTTTTAATCCTCGATGGAGTAGGAATTGTGGCCTATAGACTCGTTTTACCGCCAAGTATGTCTCGTGTTCATAACGTTTTTCACATATCCATGTTATGTAAATATGTGAAAGACCCGAACCACATTATTGAGTTAGAACCGGACGAAATAGCAGGAGATTTGACGTATGAAGAGGTTCCTGTTCAAATCTTGGATAAGAAGGAACATATTCTACGCTCCAAGGTTATACCTCAAGTCAAAGTTTTGTGGAGAAACCATGATGTTGAGGAAATGACTTGGGAGTTAGAATCTGAAATGAAATCAAGGTATCCTTACCTCTTCGACATACCATGTACGTACCCTAATTTCGAGGGCAAAATTTCATAAGAAGGGGAGGTTGTAAGACCCCAACTTTTATAAATAAAGATGAATTTTCTATAAATATTATTTTTGAATATTACGGAGTAAATTTGATATAATGTTATAGTTGTGGGTAATATTTATAAATTTTGCAAAGTAAGCAAGTTGTTATAAAATATTCGTTTGGTGGGGAATATTCTTTTTTGTCGGGGAATATTAAATGACGATGGCACAATCATTAGTGGACCTATTAACGGAATTATTGTTTCGGATTGAGAAAGCGACAAAAATACTTTATGAAAATAACGGCGGAGGTGTTACCGTTAAAAACTGTTGAACTACCTTAGTAGTAAAAGTACGATAATATGCGTGGTTGCATAGTAGCACACCAGATTGATTATTGATGATTACGTGAGAAGTCACTCAACTATACTCAATTATTGCTACTGAGAATTCTTCGCATCATATCTCTTATATTATTGATTCAATTATTATCACAGTATCATCTGTATAATATGTTATATTATTAAATCAATAATTGAGACGACAAGTTATAAATGATTAATAATTGTTGAAAGATTAAATATGTGTTGATTAAAAATAAAATGATTTGTGGTCATATTTATTCAATCCTTGATGTATATAAAGAGTCTATTATAAGACGTTTGTGGTAAGTTTGGTTATTTTATGGGGGGGCCCATATGTCATCATCTAAAAGTCTCTTCGTCAATAGTAATTACCTTCGTCAATAGTAACTACCTTTTAAATCATAAAAGATAGTAGATTTTATTCTCTACTTGACTCTTTTAATGGATTGTTTGTTCCGCTGCAATTAAACTTGATGTTGTTATATTTTATCAGTTTAACACTGTTGAAGGCTAACGATAATTTATTTTGCATTATCTTAGTCATAATATTTCTTAATGGGCTAGTTGAGCTCACCCTTTCTTTCATTGTTCTCTTCAGGAAATGATAACATAACAGGGACTAGTCGGGGAGCGGAGTGACGGTCCAGAGGATAGCATTAGTAGTCCTCACTATTCTATGAAATAGTGTGTTAATAATTGTAATGAGGACTCCTTTTCAGTTTGTATAATCTCTAGTAGACAATAATTGTATTCAAACTCACAGTTATATTTTTTGTCGTATTGTACCTTACATAGTTGTATTAGTAAGTTGTATTTGAATTTTGTACCATGTATCTGACGACCCAAGATGAGTGATGTATACCTAATTTTGGGGGCGTCACAGATATATTCAACAAGTGGATGCGCACAACCTTGTTTTATAATAACACGAGGTTGTATGTCATTAGACATCTTGTGTGATAGTGGCAAAACACCCTTCCAAAGTTGGGTTCGCCTCACCCTATTTGATTCACCAAATATAACTACTAAATGATGTATAGAATATAACACACTTTTTTCTATTTGTTTAGGAGAACCTCCATGACTAAAGACCATCGCTCTATTCCCTGTTATCCCGCTCAAATCCAAGCAACACTCTTACGGAAACACTCTTATTACCTGAAAGGAATTGTGAAGCAGAAAGGGTGAGCACAACTAGCCCAGTAAAGAATATCACGACTAAAGATAACTAAATTATCAATAGCTTTCATCAATAATAAATCAAAGATTTAGAACATATGGTAGATGATAAAACTTTTCAACCATAGTTCAATGTGAACGAAGCAATCCATTAGAAGAGTCAAATAGACCATCAGTCTATTATCTTCTCCAAGTTAAAAGTCCACCAATAATGTTTTATCCTGTAACATCAATCAACAATTTCGCCCACAATCATATGAATAACTCATAATCATAATTGTAATTTCAATTTCCCTTTCACACCCGGGATGAAGATGATTCTCATCACCTATCTTCACCGAAATATCACAAATCATGGTTATACCAAATCACAATTCCCGCTTTCATAACCATACTAATAAATTCATCTTTGCACTACTGGGCCAAAGATATACAACTCATAAAACCAATAATCTTTGAGACTCGACAACAAATAATCCACATCATCGAATCACCCCTCGCACTACTGACTAAGGATATTCGTTAATATCACATCCATGAATTATCCATGCACTACTACTACCAAGGATATTCATTATTATCACATCCATGAATTAATATTTTATTCACGAGACTCAACTCAATAATTAATCCACATCATCAAATCATCCCTGCACTACAGGCCAAGGATATTCTTTAGTATCACGACCACGAATTATCCATGCACTGCACGGGCCAAAGATAATCGTGTTTTCATCAACTATCCTTATCATGCCATAAAACAATTCATCTTTGCACCTTGGTCAAGAGAATCCATAGCCATAATCATACCAAAAAGCGCCCATCAATGCACTACTACGGACCAATGAGGACTTTTTCATTAAGTATCACAACCACAAATTATCCATGCACTACGGGCCAAAGATAATCGTGTTTTTATCAACGGTCCTGATCATGCTATAAAACAATTCATCTTTGCACCCTTGGCCGAAGAGAATCCATAGCCATAATCATACCAAAAACTGTCCATCAATGCACTACGGGTCAATGAGGACTTTTACCACGTCATTTGTAACATTACAGTCATGATTATACCGAAAAATCCCTGGTCATAATCATAACCAAGTCCATCTATGCACGTAAGCCAAAGATGACTTTTACCACATCATTTATAACATTACGGTCATGATTACACCGAATAATCCCTGGTCATAATTATACCAAGTCCATCTATGCACTACAGGCCACAGATGACTTTCAATATAATATAAACATGAGGATGATGATAATGATATAAGAATTCAATAAAACAAGTTCAAGAATTAATTTAAGCAAGAACTAATAACGTCCAAATTGTCAACATGATACTTTTTTGTAGAGTAAAATTCAAGAATAATATTCATGCACCAAAAATAATTTGGACATAAAAGTATCAATTTTTTGTCATAAATAGTACCCCGTGAATAGTACTTCAGAAATAGTACCTCGTGAATAGTACCCCCAACATGAAAAGTACTCCAAATACCCGAGTGACTAATATTCGGGTGAATAGTAATTCCGATAAATAGTAACCCATGAATAGTAACTCGTGAATAGTATTCCGGCATAAAAAGTGCCCGAAATACCCGAGTGAATAATACTAGAGTGAATAGTAACTCGTGAATAGTACTCCGGCATGAAAAGTGCCCCGAATACCCGAGTGAATAATACTAGAGTGAATAGTAATCGGGTGAATAGTAACCCGTGAATAGTAACTCGTAAAAGAAAAAATACCAAAGTAAATGATATTTCATGACGAGTACAAAAGAAATGATATCTCATACAAGTATAATAGAATATACGAAACTGCAAATTGATTTTCACCCGTCATGCGGTAATCCATGTAGACAGATCATTTCCACAATTTAATAAAGAATGAATACGAAGGATCATTCACCATGCATGCGGTAATCCATATAGACGAGTTATTCCAACATAATAATAAAGAATGGAACCGGTCATGCCGTAATCCACACGCATGAGGATATTCCAAATGTAATAATAAAGGAAGAAACTAGGTCGCGCGTAATCCACAGGCGGGATATTCTAATGTAATAATAAAGAATGGAATAATAACGAGAATTCACGGGCATGCGATAGCATCTGCAGATGAAAGTTATTCCAAGCAGAATAATAAAGAATGGAATAATGAAAGAATTTCACCGTGTATGCGGTATTGGCACAGGCGAGTTATTCCAACATAATAATAAAGAATGGAATAACAACCCTTACGAGTATTGAAAGAAAATAACTCTCTTCATGAATACGAAGAATAATACCCTTTACGAGTACAACAAATAATATTCCCTACCTTGGAAAAACTGGATACTGGAATAGTGAGGTAACAGACTTCTCTTCTTCTTTCTCTCTATAATAATCGCTCTAAAGCTTTTTGAATTAGTGAGAAATGAAGGAAGAATGAGCTTCTATTTATAGGAAAATATAGTTTCGATAATTGCACGTTTTGGGGCCCGAAAAATTACAGTACAATACCTCCAACTTTTCTTTCATTTTTAATTTAGTCCTGCAAGTATTATCAAACTTGCACCACCACCCCTAATAATAAATAATGTGATTCAATAGTTCAATCATGTGAATCAATAGTATAATCATGTGAAAAATATGAATTACAGTATAATACCTCCATCTATACCTCCATTTTTAACTTAGTCATGCAAGTATTATCAATCTTGCACCAACTCCCCTAATAGTAAATAATATGATTCAATAGTACACACATGTGAACAAATAGTTATATAAGTATGTGAATTAGTAGCAATTAATTGCTCATTTATCCGATAAATTACCCGATTTATCAATATAACCCTAGACATCAATTATCACCGGAATAGATATCGATTTCACTTAACACAAATAATCCCAACACAATGGAACTATCAAAATTCATTTTTAATCAACACAACTTATTCATCATTAATATTATAATTCACAATATTTAACAACCGTGTCGTTCCCGATAAAAGAGGGGCTTTCAGATAAGGATTTCTCCTTATTGGCGCCTTGATTAGGTGACCAAACCCTCTCCTCGATGTAACTTCTAGACATTGTCAATATTGCAAATAATAATATGAATAACTTTGTCGTCTGAATTATTGATTTAATAATATAAAATATTATGCAAATGATACTGTGACAATAATTGAATCAATAATATGAGATATATAATGCAGCAATTATTGTAGCAATAATTGAGTATAACTGAGTGACTTCTCACGTAAGCATCAATAATAAATACCGTGTGCTACTATGCAACCACGCATATTACTGTACTTTTAACACCGGGTGTTTCAAGAGTTAAGGGTAAACTTTCGCCGTTATTTTCATAAAGTATTTTTTATCGTTTTCTCAATCCGACAATAATTCCGTTGTAGGGGTCCACCAATGATTGTACCGTCGTACGGATATTCCCCGACAAAAAGAATATTCCCCGACTAATCGAATATTCCCCGACACAACGAATATTTTATATCAACCTGGTTACTTTGAAAAAAAATTTCACATATTACCCTTAACTTTAAACTTTTATCAATTTAACTATTTACCAATATAGAAAAATTAAATACTTTTATTTCATAAAATTCGGGGTCTCACATTATTTGTGTTTAATTGGTCGGTCGAAATATAGGGATAATATTTGGAATGCCAATTTCTTTAATTAACCATTGTTTTATGGCAGTATTTGAGAATGACAAATGAAAATGTTAACAATGGAGTGAATGAGACCGTGGAGGCACCTTTAATCACCAACCAGGAGAACGTGCAACAGGACGACAATGTTCCTCTTGTAAACAACACCATCGATCAAACGATGAATGATGTGATGTTTAGAAGCTTTTTGCAGTTCATGAAAATTAGACAAGGGAGCTCATGTACAAAATACGGGTGGAAATAATAGCAACGCGCAGCTTGTCACAGCCAAGCAGTTCAAAGAGTTGAGACCACCAGAGTTTTTGGGAAAGCCGGATCCGATCAAGGCGGAAATGTGGGTTAAGCAAATTACCAAGATATTTGATGTCTTGGGATGCACGGAGGAACAGAAGGTTCCATTTGCCACCTTTATGTTCCGTGGTGAGGCGATTCTTGGTGGGAATATGTGAAGTGTACTGACCGGTACTTTTCAATATGTCTTGGGAAGCGTTCCAAAAATTGTTCAATGACAAGTACTTTCTTAAAAGTATTCATCATATGAAAGAAGCAGAGTTTATCAGACTGGAATAGAACAACATGACTGTGTCCCAGTACAAGGCTAAGTTCCCGGAGTTATCCAGGTTTGCACCTCATTTGGTAGAGAATGAGGAACGTATGACGCGGATGTTTCTAAGAGGTTTGAAACTAGAAATTCGTTAATACCTTATCTCTCACAAATTTTCTCTATATTAAGATGTTGTGAACACGGCTCAATTATTAGAGCGAGATAATGAGTTTGTTCAACCAAGGGACCACAACCAGGGTCATACCTATGACAACAGTCATCAGAGCAATGATAACCAGCGGGGAGGAAAATATCCAGACAAAAGCGGTAACCACTCTGGTGGTAATCGTGACCATGATAGTAGAAGAAGCGAGTCGGGGGGAGATTTCAAAAAGAGAAGGTACAACAATGACAACGTGAAGACATGAACACCAACATCAACTATTTCTAGGGGAGGAGAATGACCATCGGTCGTATGGTATAAATGCGGGAAAGAGGTACACATCAGCCCAAACTGCCCACAACAATTCAAGGTGTGACGCCCCAAAAACAGGTATACATCATCCATCTTGGGTCACCAGATACATGGTACATAAATTCAAATACAACTTAATTATACAACAGTCGTATAAAATACGACAAAACATAGCTGAGAGTTTAAACAAGAATATTGTCATCTAGACAATATCCACACTCAATGGTGTCCTCATTACAATTATTATCACATTAGTCCGTAAAATAGTGAGGACTACTAAAGCCATTTATCCTGGACCATCACTCTAGTCCTCGACTCGTCCCAACTATATTCTCATTTCCTGAAGAGAACAATGAAAGAAAGGGTGAGCTCAACTAGCCCAGTAAGAAATATTATGACTAAGATATTACAGAATAAATTATCCTTAGCCTTCAACAGGATAACAACCGATAGAATACAATAGACAACAAGTTTTAGATCAACAATCGCTGGTGAAAATAAGCAATCCATTAGAAGAGTCAACTAGAGCATAAAATCTACTATCTTCTATGTTTTAAAAGTTTTCATCAACTTTATCATTTGAGACTCAAATTTTTAATAAATAAAATCGAATCATCCCCGCACCACGACCAAGGATATTCATGTAATCATCAATGGTCATGATTATACCGAATAATCCCTGGTCATAATCATACCAAGTCCATCTCTGCATGTAAACTAAAGATGACTTTTATCATAATATAAGCATGAGGATGATGACAATGACATAATAATTCAATAAAACAAATTCAAGGATAAATTTTAAATATTTATAATTTAATTTATCTAGAAATCAATAACGTCTAAATTGTCAACATGATACTGCTTTGTGGAGTAAAATTCAAGAATAATATTCATGTACCAAAAATAATTTGGACAGAAAAGAAATATATTTTTTGGGTAAATAGTACCCCGTGGATAGTACTTCAGGAATAGTACCTCGTGAATAGTACCCCGTCATGAAAAGTACCCCAAATACCCGAGTAAATAATATTCGGGTGAATAGTAATTTGGGTGAATAGTAACTGATGTATAATAACTCTGAATATAGTACTACACGAGGAAAAGTACCCGAATACGAAAGTGAATAATACTAGAGTGAATAGTAACCGGGTGAATAGTAACCCGTGAATAGTAACTCGTAAATAACATACCATATAAAATGATATTTCATGACGAGTACAAAAGAAATGATATCTCATACGAGTATAATAGAATATACGAAACTGTAAATGGATTTTCACCGCCATTACGTAATCCACGTAGACAGATCATTTCCACAATTTAATAAGGAAGGAATACAAAGGATCATTCACCATGCATGCGGTAGTCCACACAGACAGGTTATTCCAACTGAATAATAATGAATAGAATAACAAAAGAATTCACGGGCATGCGATAGGCCGCATGCACGAGGTTATTTCAACAGAATAATAAAGAATGGAACCGTGTCCGCGTAATCCGCTTGCAGCATGGATATTCCAATGAGAATAATAAAGAATGGAACGGTCATGCGTAATCCGCATGTGAATGGATATTCCAATAAAATACTAAAGAATGGAATAACAAAAGAATTTCACCATGTATGCGGTACTTGTGATGACGGAGTTATTCAACATAATAATAAAGAATGAAATAAATGAAGAATTTCACCATGTATGTGGTACTTCGCATAGACAAGTTATTCCAACATAATAATAAAGAATGTAATAACTGAAGCTCTCTTCATGAATATGAAAGAAATAATACCCCCTTACCTTAAAAAAAAGAAATCTTTGGAATAGTGAATAGTGAGGACTTCTCTTCTTCTTCTTTCTCTCTATAATTTCTCTCTATAATAATATCTCTATAGCTTTAGTGAATTGGTGAGAAATGAAGGAAGAATGAGCTTCTATTTATAGGAAAATATAGTTTCGATAATTTACGTTTTGGGGCTCGAAATATTACAAAGTATAATACCTTCTCTCTTTTCTTCATTTTTAATTTAGTCTGCAAGTATTATCAAACTTGCACCACCTCCCCTAATAGTAAATCATGTGAATTAATAGTAAATAATGTGACTCAATAGTTCTAAACATGTGAAAAAAATAATTATAGTAGAGTACCTTCATCTATACCTCTATTTTTAACTTAGTCATGCAAGTATTATCAATCTTGCACCAACTCCCCTAATAGTACACACATGTGAACAAATAGTTATAATCATGTGAATCAATAGCAATTAATTGTTCATTTATCCGGTTAATTACCCGATTGGTCAATATAACATCTAGACATCAATTATTATCGAAATAAATGTCGATTTTCACTAACACTAATAATTCCAACATAATAAAACTATCAATTTCATCTTTAATCAATACGAACTTATTCATTATTAATATTATAACTCACAATATTTAACAACCAGGTCGTTCTCAGGAAAGAGGGGGCTTTCCGATAAGGATTTTTCCTTATTGGCGCGCAATTAGGTGACCAAACCTCTCCTTGACAGAACTTCTAAACATTGTCAATATTGCAAATAATAATATGAATAACTTTTCCATCTCAATTATTGATTTAATAATATAACATATTATACAGATGATACTGTGACAATAATTGAATCAATAATATGAGAGATGTGATGCATCAATTACTGTAGCAATAATTGAGTATAATTGAGTGACTTCTTACGTAAGCATCAATAATCAATACCGTGTGCTACTATGCAACCACGCGTATTACTATACTTTTACTACCGGGTAGTTCAACAGTTTTAACGGTAACACTTTCACCGTTATAAAAAGATAATTCTGTCATTTTCTAAATACGACAATACTTTCGTTGTGGGGTCCACCAATGATTGTGTCGTTGTACGGATATTCCACGACAAAAAGAATATTTCCCGACCAAACGAATATTTTATAACAACTTGCATACTTTGCAAAAATTATAAATATTATCCACAACTATAACATTATATCAAATCCACACCATAATATTTAAAAATATTTCGAGAAATTTAAATTTTTTATTCATAAAATTTGGGGTCTCACAATCTCCCCTCCTTATAAAATTTCGCCCTCAAAATTTACGTACGTACCTGGTATACCGAAGAGGTGAGGATATCTTAACCTTTGAGTGTCGAATATGATCCTTCTTATCCAAGATTTTAACATGTATCTTATCATTCGTTAAATCTTCTGCTATCTCATCTAGTTCTAATTCAATAATGTGGTTTGGGTTGTCCACATATTTACGTAATATCAATACGAAAAAAAACATTATGAATATGAGACATACTTAGCGGTAAGGAGAGTCTATAGGCCACAGTTCCTACTCGATCGAGGATTTCAAATGGGACAACTAAATCGAGGGTTGAGATCGACTCTTGCTTCTAGAATAACGCCCTTTTGAACCTTCTTCCTCATATTCATCAGCTCCGGGTGTGTAGCTTGAGCGGCTTTATCTTTATCGATTTAAAGTCAATTCTAATCGTATATTCGTTATCTTTACGTGGGTCCCTAGAGTCTTTAACTCTATCTTCATCATTTGTGAGTTATACGAAATGAGTTTTTGTGTTAACAAAATACACTCGTAAACGCATACGATCTTCTACTCAACGCGTCAGCTACCACGTTCGCTCTTTCATGATGATATTGAATGGTACGATCGTAATCTTCAACATCTCGAGCCAACGTCTTTGGCGCATTATACGTTCGTTTTGGTTGAAGAAATATATAAGGGTTGAAGAAATGGGTTTTGTACTGGGGTCAATACAAAATTCGATTTCACGCTCTAGGGGTAGGCTAAGAAGTCTTCAAGAATACATCAGGAAATTTATTAACAATAGAAATATCATTCAAAACTGTGACTCTCATCCAAGACTTGGATAGCACATGTAATGAAGGTTTCTCCTAACAGTGTTCCAACCGGTAAGTCAAAGTCTAATTTCTCTGGAGTCAAATTTAAACGTTGAGCGCAAACAAGAGAGATAAAAGAATGGGTAGAACCTGTATCTAATAAGGTATAGACTTCGCAAGAATTTATAACTAACCCGTACTACCTTCGTTCGGGTTACTCGCTTTTTGAGAAGTCACGAAAAATGCTCTTCCTGAAACCACCGACTTTGTTTTGTCCGTATCCGCCTTTGGTGCCATCGTCCCAGCTGGACTTGACTTTGGTGCACGATAAAATAGGGCTAGGTGACCTTCTTTTCCACAATTATAACATGCTTTGGACTGCATCGTGCAACTTGGACTGATATGTCCCTCCCCTCCACATTTGAAGCATACAATTGGTGGTTGTTCTCCTTCCTTGAAAACGGGTGCTGGTGCTGCTGTCTTTCCATCGTTGTTAAACCTTCTCTTCTTGAAATTTCCTATCCTATTATCTTGGTCATGATTACCACCGAAGTGGTTACCATTCTTGGCATGATAATTTTCCCTACGATGGTTATCATTGTTAGATGGCCATGCCATATGCGATTATTATTATCGTATTGTTGGTCGTTACCTTTTGGTTATGCTGACTCATTATCGCGCTCCAATAACTAAGCCCTATTCACAACATCTGAATATAAACAAAGTTTGTGAGAAATAAGGTATTGACGTATATCGGGTTTCAAACCTCTTAGAAACATTCGCGTCATTCGGTCCTCATTATCGACCAAATGGGATGCAAATCAGGACAACTCGGCAAACTTAGCTTCTTAATGCGATACGTTCATATTGTTTTGCTCCATTGTACATCTCAAAATTTTTAGATGTCATTCTCAAATACTGTCACAAAACAAGAGTTAATTGACATGTCGCATATTATGTGACGCCCCCAAAATAGGTATACATCACCCATCTTGGGTCGCCAAATACATGGTACAAAATTCAAATACAACTTAATTATACAACAGTCGTGTAAAATATGACAAAATATAATCTAAGAGTTTTTAATAAGAATATTATCATCTAGACAATATGCAAACTCAATGTAGTCCTCATTACATTTATTGTTACACTATTTAACAGAATAGTGAGGACTACTAATGCTATCATCTGGACCGTCACTCCGTTCCCCGACTAGTCCCGACTACGTTCTCATTTCCTGAAGAGAATAGTGAAAGAAAGGGGTAAGCTCAACTAGCACAGTAAGAAATATTATGACTAAGATAATGCAGAATAATTTATCATTAGCCTTCAACAGTGTTAAACTGATAAAATATAACAAACATCAAGTTTAATCTTCCTCTATCTTGTCTGGTTCTAATTCAATAATATGGTTCGGGTCTTTCACATATTTACATAACATAGATATGTGAAAAACGTTATGAACACGAGACATACTTGGCGGTAAAGCGAGTTTATAGGCCACAGTTCCTACTCGATCGAGGATTAAAAATGGGCCAATGAATCGAGGATTGAGCTTTCCTCTCTTTCCAAATCTCGTAACTCCTTTCCATGGAGCAACACGTAACAACACATGATCTCCAATATTGAATTCCACATCCTTTTGATAAAGATCAGCATAACTCTTTTGTCGATATTGTGAGGTTTTTATACGTTATCGGATCGTTTGAATCTTTTCCGTAGTCATACATACCAAATCCGGTCCCAACAACGTTGCTTCACCCACCTCATTCCAGCATACTGGAGAATGACACTTTCTTCCATACAACGCCTAAAATGGAGCCATGCCAATACTTGCTTGAGAACTGTTGTTGTAGAAAAACTCTACCAATGGTAAGAACTTGTCCCAACTTCCTTTGAAGTCAAGGACACAGAGTCTTAATAAATCTTCAAGAGTTTGAATAGTCCTCTCCGACTGCCCATCCGTTTGAGGATGATATCCGAACTAAATCGTAAATCCGTGCCCATAGATTTTTGCAAACTAACCCAAAATCGTGAAGTGAATCTTGGGTCTCGATCAGAAACTATGGATACTGGCATACCATGCAGTCTTTCAATCTCATTTATGTACATACGAGCAAGACGTTCAAGTGTATAAGTTTCTCGTATAGGTAGGAAATGAGCAGACTTGGTCAATCTATCAAAAATGACCCAAATTGCATCTATGCCTTAAGAAACCTTGGGAAGACCAGTAACGAAATTCATGGTAATGTGCTCCCACTTCCATTCTAGAATTTCAAGTGGTTGCAATGGACCTTTTGGTACTTGATGCTCCGCCTTAACTCGTTGACAAGTTAAACACCTTGAGATAAACTCCGCTATCTCTCTCTTCATATTGCTCCACCAAAATGTATTTCGAAGATCACGATACATTTTGGAACTCCCAGGATGGATTGCAAACGGTGTGTTGTGCGCCTCCATCATGATTTTATACTTTAAATCAGGGTTGTTAGGAACACAAAGTCTGGAGTTGACACGAAGTATTCCTTCTTCATTGATTCTTGCTTCCGGCATAGCACCTTCTTGCACTTTCTTCCTCATACGCATCAGCTCCAGGTCTGTAGCTTGAGCAGCTTTAACTTTATCGATTAAAGTCGGTTGTACTCGTATATTCGCCATCATCACATGGGTCCATGGAGTCTTTAACTCTATCTCCATCCTTTGTAAGTCATATAAAATGGGCCTTTGCGTTGACAATAATACATTCGTACCCGCATATGATCTTCTACTCAATGCATCAGCTACTACGTTCGCTTTTCCAGGATGGTATTGGATGGTATGATCATAATCTTTCAACAGCTCAAGCCATCGTCGTTTCCGCATGTTGAGTTCCTTTTGAGTGAAGAAATAATTGAGGCTTTTATGATCCGTATAGATCTCCACCTTCTTTCCATACAGGTAATGCCTCCAAATCTTAAGCGCAAAAACGACGGCGGCCAACTCTAGATCATGAGTAGGATAATTCCTCTCATATTCTTTGAGTTTTCGTGAGGCATAGGCTATGACTTTCCCATGTTGCATGAGAATACATCCTAACCCTTTGCTCGAAGCATCACATGTAGATGACAAATCCCTCGAGCGGATGGTATTGTCGAGCAGTCTTTGAAATGAGTCTCTCTTGAGTTCTTGAAAACTCTTCTCACATTCCTCGCTCCAGCGAATTTTGTATCTTTTCAAGTCAATTTGAGTTAATGGAGTAACGATTCGAGAAAACCCTTCTACGAATCTCCGATAATAATAACCATTTAAGAGAAAGCTACGTACTTGATCCATCGATTTAGGTTGCTCCCGACTTTGAATTGCTTCAATCTTTGTCGGGTCAATGAGATATCCCATGATTTGATAACACGTGCCCAAGGAATGCAAATTCCTCAAGCCAGAACTCGCATTTTTTCAACTTGACATATATCTTGTTTTCACGAAGCTTTTGGAGTATCAGCCTCAAGTGTTGCTCATGGTCTTCACGGGTTTTGGAGTATATGAGGATGTCATCAATAAAAATGACCACAAAGTGATCCAAATATTTCTTGAATACTCGGTTCATCATATCCATGAAGGCAGCAGGAGCATTAGTCAATCCAAAAGACATGACTAGGAATTCATAATGCTCGTACCGAGTTCTGAAAGCAGTCTTTGGAATGTCATTGGTTTTAATCTTCAACTGATGATATCTGGAATGAAGATCAATCTTTGAAAAGAATTTGGCGCCTTGCAACTGGTCAAATAGGTCATCAATGCGAGGCAACGGGTACCTATTTTTGATGGTGACATGATTCAACTCCCGATAATCAATACAAAGTCGCATACTTCCATCTTTCTTCTTCACGAATAGAATAGGAGCACCCCAAGGAGACGTACTATGACAAATGAAACCAATGTCTAACAATTCCTGTAGTTGGGTTTTTAACTCCTAAAGTTCAATAGGAGCCATTCGATATGGGGCTTTGGAAATGGGTTTTGTACCGGGTTCAAGGTCGATACCAAACTCGATTTCACGGTCCGGGGGTAGGCCAGGAAGTTCTTCGGGGAATACGTCAGGAAAATTATTAACAATAGAAATATCTTTCAAATCTGACGTATTTTTGTTTAAATCTTTGACATGAGCTAAGAAAGCTTGACAACCGTTTTTCAATAAACGAATAGCTTTATGGCTTGAGATGACCGTGATTGATTTTAATGGCTTGGTCGCTTGAATTTGCATAATAGGTTGATTAGGAATATGAAAGCTAACAACCTTATGAAAACAATCAATTTTAGTATGATGAGTAGTTAACCAATCAATCCTTAGAATCACGTCAAATGCAAGTATTTTTGAAGAAATAAGATCGACAGGTAACGTGCGGTTACCGATTTGAATCAAACAAGACTTATAAATAGTGGATGTAATGAAGGTTTCTCCCAACGGAGTTTCAACCGATATGTCAAAGTCTAATTTCTCTGGAGTCAAATTTAAACGTTGAGCACAAGTAGGAGAAATAAAAGAATGGGTAGAACCGGTATCAAATAAGGTATATACTTTGCTAGAGTTTATGATAAGCTTACCCGTGATGACCTCGTTCGGGTTCCTTGCTTTCTGGGAGGTTACGACAAACGCTCTCCTTTGAACTACCGGCTTTGACTTTTCTGGGACGGCCTTTGGTGCCTCCATCCCAGCTGGACTTGTCTTTGGTGCACGACAATATCGGGCTAGGTGATATTTTCTTCCACAATTATAACACGCTTTGGATTGCATCGCGCAGTTTGGACTGGTATGTCCCTCCCCTCCGCATTTGATGCATATGATAGGTGGTCGTTCTCCTTCCTTAACAACGGGTGTTGATGCTGACGTCTTTCAATCATTGTTGAATCTCATTTTCTTGAAATGTCCATTCTTATTGTCTTGGCCATGATTACCACCGAAGTGGTTACCATTTCTGGCATGTTGATTCCCTCCACGTTTGTTGTCACCGCTCGATGCCGCTACCATCGTATTATTATCATTTTGTCGGTTGCTTTCTCTTAGTTGCGTTGACTCGTTATCGCGCTCCAATAACTGAGCCCTATTTACAACATCTGAATACAAACACAATTTATGAGAAATTAGATATTGACGTATCTCGGGTTTCAAACCTCTTAGAAACATCCGCGTCATTCTCTCATCATTGTCAACCAAGTGAGACGCAAATCATGACAACTCGGCAAACTTAGCTTCGTACTACGACACGGTCATATTGTTCTGCTCCAACTTGATGAATTCTACCTCTTTCATGTGACGAATACTTTCAGGGAAGTACTTGTCGTTGAATAGTTCTTGGAACTTCTCCCAAGACATCTTCAGTGCGGTAGGTTGAGTATGCTTTCTCGATTTCCACCAATGGCGCCTCTCCTCGCAACATAAAGGTGGCAAAGGAACCTTTTGCTCCTCGGAGCATCCCAAGACATCAAATATCTTGGTGATACGCTTTATCCACGTCTCGCCTTAAGTGGTTTTGGCTCTCCAATAAACTCCGATGGTCCCAGCTCCTTGAAGCTGCTTAAGTGGTGACCATCCGAGAGTTTCGGTGTTTCCACCTATATTTTGGACGAGAGCCGCTCTACTTTGATGTTGCATGAATTGCATAAAGCCTCTAAACATTCCATCGTTCATCATTTGGTCAGTGTTGTTGTTTGCATGAGGATTATCGCCTTCCTGATGCACATTATCCTGATTATTGATATGTGGAGACTCAACGATCTCCTGTGCTCCATTGCTATTCTCAACATTCTTGGATGTCATTTTCAAATACTGCCACAAAACAAGGGTTAATTGAAATGTCACATATTATCCCTATACTCTGACCAACCAATTAAATACCAAATAAACTTAGGTAGGTCATACTAGCGAAGTAATTCCCCATCTCTCCCCTACTAGTTCTAGTCTCACATCTTAGCCAGGGATCATATCCCTAAGCTTTGATACCAACTGTGATGCCCCCAAAACAGGTATACATCACCCATCTTGGGTCGTCAAATACATGGTACAAATTCAAATACAACTTAATTATACAACAGTCGTGTAAAATATGACAAAATATAATCTAAGAGTTTTTAATAATAATATTGTCATCTAGACAATATACAAACTCAATGGAGTCCTCATTATATTTATTGTTACACTATTTAACAGAATAGTGAAGACTACTAATGCTATCATCTGGACCGTCACTCCGTTCCCCGACTAGTCCCGACTACGTTCTCATTTCCAGAAGAGAACACTGAAAGAAAGGGGTGAGCTCAACTAGCCCAGTAAGAAATATTATGACTAAGATAATGCAGAATAATTTATCATTAGCCTTCAATAGTGTTAAACTGATAAAATATAACAAACATCAAGTTTAACTGCAGCGGAATAAGCAATCCATTAGAAGAGTCAAGTAGAGAATAAAATCTACTATCTTATATGATTTAAAAGGTTTTTCATCACTTTAATCGCTGAGACTCAGCTTAATAAATAAACCACATCATCCCTGCACTATGGCCAAGGATATTCATTAGTATCACGACCACAAATTCTCCATGCATTACGGGCCAAGGATATTCGTGTATTCATCAATGGTCATGATCATGCCAACATCTGTCCATCAATGCACTACGGGTAAATGAGGACTTTTACCACATCATTTGTAACATTACGGCCATGATTATACCGAATAATCCCTGGTCATAATTATACCAAGTCCATCTATACACTACAGGCCACAGATGACTTTCAACATAATATAAACATGAGGATGATGACAATGATATAAGAATTCAATAAAACAAGTTCAAGAATTAATTTATCCAGGAACCAATAACGTCCAAATTGTCAACATGATACTGCTTTGTAGAATAAATTTAAGAATGCTCAGAAGAATGTTTCCATGAAAAGATACTAGATGAAGCGCAAATATCAAGAATATTCCACTAATTTCATGGAGTATAGAAGTCAAAACTTTAACCAACTGAGTATAATAGAGAATGAAATAACAAAAGAAATCACCATGCATGCGATAGATCGCACAGACAGGTTATTCCAACGGAATAATAAATAATGGAACCAGGTCATGCGTAAACGCACAGATAGGATGTTCCAACAGAATAATAAATAACGGAACCAGGTCATGCATAAAGCACCGACAGGTTGTTCCAACAGAATAATAAATAACGGAACCAGGTCATTCATAAAGCACAGACAGGATGTTCCAACAGAATAATAAAGAATGGAATAATGAAGAATTTCACCATGTATGCGCAGTGCTTGCATAGGCGAGTTATTCAACATAATAATAAAGAATGGAATAACAAAAGAATTTCACCATGTATGCGGTGCTGCGCACAGGCAAAGTTATTCAACATAATAATAAAGAATGGAATAATGAAGTTCTCTTCATGAAGACGAAAGAAAGAAATAATACCCCCTACCTTAGAAAAACTGGATACTGGATTAGTGAGGTATCAGACTTCTCTTCTTCTTTCTCTCTATAATTTCTCTCTATAATAATTGCTCTAAAGCTTTTGTGAATTGGTGAGAAATGAAGGAAGAATGAGCTTCTATTTATAGGAAAATATAGTTTCGATAATTGCACGTTTTGGGGCTCGAAATATTACAGTACAATGCCTCCAACTTTTATTTCATTTTTAATTTAGTCCTGCAAGTATTATCAAACTTGCACCACCTCCCCTAATAGTAAATAATGTAAATCAATAGTTTAATCATGTGAAAAATACGAATTACAGTATAGTACCTCTATCTATACCTCCATTTTTAACTTAGTCATGCAAGTATTATCAATCTTGCACCAACTCCCCTAATAGTACATGAATGTGATTCAATAGTACACACATGTGAACAAATAGTTATATAAGCATGTGAATTAGTAACAATTAATTTCTTATTTATCCGATAAATTATTTGATTTATCAATATAACCCCCAGACATCAATTATCATCGGAATAAATGTCAATTTCCACTAACACTAATAATCTCAACACAATGGAACTATCAAATTCATCTTTAATCAACACGAACTTATTCATCATTAATATTATAACTCACAATATTTAACAACCAGATCGTTCCGAGGAAAGAGGGGGCTTTCCGATAAGGATTTCTCCTTATTGGCGCGCAATTAGGTGACCAAACCTCTCCTTGACAAAACTTCTAAACATTGTAAATATTGCAACTTAATAATATGAATAACTTTGTCGTCTCAATTATTGATTTAATAATATAACATATAATGCAGATGATACTGTGACAATAATCGAATCAATAATATGAGAGATATGGTGCAGCAATTACTGTAGCAATAATTGAGTATAATTTAGTGACTTCTCACGTAAGCATCAATAAACTATACTGTGTGCTACTATGCAACCACGCGTATTACTGTACTTTTACTACCGGGTAGTTCAACAGTTTTAATGGTAACACTTTCGCCGTTATTTTTATAAAAAGATAATTCTGTCGTTTTCTAACTACGACAATACTTCTGTTGTGGGGTCCACCAATGATTGTGTCGTCGTACGAATATTTCCTGTTAAAACGAATATTCCCCGACCAATCGAATATTATATAACCACTTGTTTACTTTGCAAAATTTGTAAATATTACCCACAACTATAACATTATATCAAATCCACACCTTAATAATCAAAAATATATTTCGAGAAAATTATTCTTTATTCATAAAAGTTGGGGTCTTACATATTATCCCAATACTCTGACCGACCAAATAAATACCAAATAAACTTAGGTAGGTCATACTAGCGTAGGAATTCCTCTCTCTCCCTCCTAGTTCTTGTCTCACATCTCGACCAGGATCATATCCCTAAGCTTTGATACCAACCTGTGATGCCCCCAAAACAAGTATACATCACCCATCTTGGGTCGCTTGGATACATGGTACATAAATTCAAATACAACTTAATTATACAACAATTAAGTATAAATACGACAAAACATAGTGAGAGTTTAAACAAGAATATTGTCATCTAGACAATATCCACACTCAATGGTGTCCTCATTACAATTATTATCACATTATTAGTAGAATAGTGAGGACTACTAAAGCCATTTATCCCGGACCATCACTCTAGTCCCCGACTCGTCCCAAACTATATTCTCATTTCACAAGAGAACAATGAAAGAAAGGGTGAGCTCAACTAGCCCAAGAAGAAATATTATGACTAAGATAATGCGTAATAAATTATCCATAGCCTTCAACATTATAACAACCGATAGAATACAATAGACAACAAGTTTTAGATCAACAAGCTTGCAATGAAATAAGCAATCCATTAGAAGAGTCAAGTAGAGCATAAAATCTACTATCTTCTATGATTTAAAAAGTTTTTCATCAACTTTATCGCTGAGACTCAGCTTAATAAATAAAATCGAATCACCCCTGCACCACGTCCAAGGATATTCATGTAATCATTAATGGTCATGATTATACCGAATAATCCCTGGTCATAATCATACCAACAACCTGTCTATCAATGAACTACGGTGCCAATGAGGACTTTTACCACATCATTCGTTACATTACGGCCATGATTATCTTAGAATAATCCTCAGTCATAATCATACCAAGTCCATCTCTCGCACGTAAGCCAAAAGATGACTTTCATCACAATATAAGAATGAGGATGATGACAATGACATAATAATTCAATAAAACAAGTTCAAGGAGAAATTTGAAATATTTATAATTTAATTTATCTAGAAATCAATAACGTCCAAATTGTCAACATGATACTACTTTGTGGAGTAAAATTCAAGAATAATATTCATGTACCAAAAATAATTTGGACATAAAAGAAATATATTTTTCGGGTAAATAGTACCCCGTGAATAGTACTTCGGGAATAGTATCTCGTGAATAGTACCCTGACATGAAAAGTACCCCAAATACCCGAGTGAATAATATTCGGGTGAATAGTAATTTGGGTGAATAGTAACTCGTGAATAGTACTCTGATAGGAAAAGTGCCCCGAATACCCGAGTGAATAATACTAGAGTGAATAGTAACCGGGTGAATAGTAACCCGTGAATAGTAACTCGTAAATAACATACCATATAAAATGATATTTCATGATGAGTACAAATGAAATGATATCTCATACGAGTATAATAGAATATACAAAACTGTAATTGGATTTTCACCCGCCATGCGGTAATCCACGTAGACAGATCATTTCCACAATTTAATAAGGAAAGAATACAAAGGATCATTCACCATGCATGCGGTAGTCCACACAGACAGGGTATTCCAACAGAATAATAATGAATGGAATAACAAAAGAATTCACCAAGCATGCGATAGACCGCACAGACAGGTTATTCCAACAGAATAATAAAGAATGGAACCAGGTCATGCGTAATCCGCATAGACATGATATTCTAACAGAATAATAAAGAATGGAACCAGATCATGCGTAATCCGCACAGACATGATATTCCAACAGAATAATAAAGAATGGAATAACTGAAGAATTTCACCATGAATGCGATTACTTAGCATATCTGAGTTATTCAACATAATAATAAAGAATGGAATAACAGAAGAATTTCACCATGTATGCGGTACTTTGCATAGACAGGTTATTCCAATATAATAATAAAGAATGAAATAACAGAAGCTCTCTTCATGAATACGAAAGAAATAATACCCCTTACCTTAGAAGAAACTGGATACTTGAATAGTGAGGTAGAAGACTTCTCTTCTTCTTTCTCTCTATAATTTCTCTCTATAATAATTTCTCTATAGCTTTAGTGAATTGGTGAGAAATGAAGGAATAATGAGCTTCTATTTATAGGAAAATATAGTTTCGATAATTGCACGTTTTGGGGATCGAAATATTACAGTATAATACCTTCCTCTTTTCCTTCATTTTTAATTTAGTCCTACAAGTATTATCAAACTTGCACCACCTCCCCTAATAGTAAATCATGTGAATTAATAGTAAATCATGTGACTCAATAGTTCTAAACATGTGAAAAAAATAATTACAGTATAGTACCTTCATCTATACCTCCATTTTTAACTTAGTCATGCAAGTATTATCAATCTTGCACCAACTCCCCTAATAGTACACACATGTGAACAAATAGTTATAATCATGTGAATCAATAGCAATTAATTGCTCATTTATCCGGTTAATTACCCGATTGGTCAATATAACCTCCAGACATCAATTATTATCGAAATAAATGTCGATTTTCACTAACACTAAAAATTCCAACACAATGGAACTATCAATTTTATCTTTAATCAACACGAACTTATTCATTATTAATATTACAACTCATAATATTTAACAACCAGGTCGTTCCCAGGAAAGAGGGGGCTTTCCGATAAGGATTTTTCCTTATTGGCGCGAAATTACGTGACCAAATCTCTCCTTGATAGAACTTCTAAACATTGTCAATATTGCAAATAATAATATGAATAACTTTGCCGTCTCAATTATTGATTTAATAATATAACATATTATACAGATGATACTGTGACAATAATTGAATCAATAATATGAGAGATTGATGCATCAATTACTGTAGCAATAATTGAGTATAATTGAGTGACTTCTTATGTAAGCATCAATAATCAATACCGTGTCTTCTTTGTGCAACCACAGCGTATTCGTACTTTTACTACCGGGTAGTTCAACAGTTTTAACGGTAACACTTTCACCGTTATAAAAAGATAATTCTGTCATTTTCTAAATACGAAAATACTTTCGTTGTGGGGTCCACCAATGATTGTGCCGTCGTACGGATATTCTACGACAAAAAGAATATTTTCCGACCAAACGAATATTTTATAACAACTTGCATACTTTGAAAAATTTATAAATATTACCCACAACTATAACATTATATCAAATCCACACCATAATATTTAAAAATATTTCGAGAAATTTAAATCTTTATTCATAAAATTTGGGTCATGATTATACCGAATGAGGACTTTTACCACATCATTCGTTACATTACGGTCATGATTATACCGAATAATCCCTGGTCATAATCATACCAAGTCCATCTCTGCATGTAAACTAAAGATGACTTTCATCACAATATAAGAATGAGGATGATGACAATGACATAATAATTCAATAAAACAAATTCGAGGATAAATTTTAAATATTTATAATTTAATTTATCTAGAAATCAATAACGTCCAAATTGTCAACATGATACTACTTTGTGGAGTAAAATTCAAGAATAATATTCATGTACCAAAAATAATTTGGACATAAAAGAAATATATTTTTGGGTAAATAGTACCTCGTGAATAGTACTTCAGGAATAGTATCTCGTGAATAGTACCCCGACATGAAAAGTACCCCAAATACCCGAGTGAATAATATTCGGGTGAATAGTAATTTGTGTGAATAGTAACCCATGTATAGTAACTCGTGAATAGTAATCCAACACAAAAAATGCCCCGAATACCCGAGTGAATAATACTAGAGTGAATAGAACTGGGTGAATAGTAACCCGTGAATAGTAACTCGTAAATAAAATACCTAATAAAATTATATTTTATGACGAGTACAAAAGAAATGAGATCTCATACGAGTATAATAGAATATACAAAACTGTAAATGGATTTTCACCCGCCATGCGGTAATCCACGTAGACAGATCATTTCCACAATTTAATAAGGAAAGAATACAAAGGATCATTCACCATGCATGCGGTAGTCCACACAGACAGGTTATTCCAACAGAATAATAATGAATGGAATAACAAAAGAATTCACCAAGCATCGACGAGATCGCATGCAGACGAGTTATTCCAACAGAATAATAAAGAATGGAACCAGGTCATGCGTAATCCGCATAGACATGATATTCTAACAGAATAATAAAGAATGGAACCGGATCATGCGTAATCCATACGGATATGATATTCAGCGGAATAATAAAGAATGGAATAATGAAAGAATTTCACCGTGAATGCGATTTGACATATACGAGTTATTCAACATAATAATAAAGAATGGAATAATGGAAGAATTTCACCATGTATGCGGTACTTTGCATAGGCAAAGTTATTCAATATAATAATAAAGAATGAAATAATGTAAGCTCTCTTCATGAATACGAAAGAAATAATACCCCTTACCTTAGAAGAAACTGGATACTTGAATAGTGAGGTAGAAGACTTCTCTTCTTCTTTCTCTCTATAATAATTTCTCTATAGCTTTAGTGAATTGGTGAGAAATGAAGGAATAATGAGCTTCTATTTATAGGAAAATATAGTTTCGATAATTGCACGTTTTGGGGATCGAAATATTACAGTATAATACCTTCCTCTTTTCCTTCATTTTTAATTTAGTCCTACAAGTATTATCAAACTTGCACCACCTCCCCTAATAGTAAATCATGTGAATTAATAGTAAATCATGTGGGCTGGTGGAAGAAGATGCGTGATTTTCTTCTTAGTCGTCAGAAGAGTGAGAATGTTCTCGAGTGAGTCCCCTAAGGGTGCGAACACTCGAGGGCATTTGACTTCTCCACCTTTAGGCAATGGAGGGTTTGAAGACTGTGCTTGAAAGGGAGTGTAACTTCTCCTATGGATAGGCATATTCTGATTGCCTTTTTGACATTGTAGTATCAAGGAAACATCCTCTTCTTTCTTTTTATGGACCCTCCGGGGGTTGTTTCCATAATTTCCGGACTGGATGTGCTCAGCAATAACTTTAAGGGCAGTTAGGTCTTGAATCTTTCCTGATTTCAATCCCATCTCAGCCATCTCCCCGAGTTTAATCATTTCAAAAAATGGTTTACCAATGCCAGCTAAGACTCTTTCATAGAAAGGAGCTTTTTGTATGTCTATGAAGGTAATGACCATATCTGATTCTATCATGGATGGAATAACTTGAGCAGCTAGGCGCCTCCACCTTTGAGCATATTCACTAAAAGACTCATTGGATTGTTTCTTGACCTTGGTAATCTGGTACCGGTCAGGAGCCATCTGAGACTGAAAGCTGTGTTGAGTGAGGAAGGCGTGAGCTAACTCTTCCCAACTATGGATCTTTGAGTTGTCTAATCTGGTATACCACGAACGGGCTTCTCCAGTCAGACTCTTATAGAATAGCTGCATCCTGAGCTTCTCGTCCTCTACATAAGATCCAAGTTCTCCAATGAACACCTTCAAATGTGTGTAAGGATCTCCTAACCCATCGTATTTTTCTAAGTCAGGAGTTTTTAACTTTTCTGGATAACGTACACCAGGGAATATACAAAGGTTAGCATATGAGACACTTCCATGTGCTCCAATTCCTTTGATAGAACGCAAGGTTTCTTCGATTTGAAGGACCTTTTTCATGATATCACCGGTGTCTGGATCTCCTTTGAGATGGGTGGTATCATAAATTTTGTTGGTTGTATCCAAGTGAAGTTCAGGTACTGTAATAGCTTTATCAGGACCTTGGGTTCCTCCTTGTGTAGAGGATTCAGCATATACGGGTATCCTTGTACCCAGAGTAGACTGGTGTAGTTCTTTAAGCAGAACAGCCAAATATGTGATTTGTTTATTTAATCCATCAAATTCTTTGTGAGAAACTAGATTAAGGCCAGTCTAGTCTGATGATGACATAATTGACTGTAGGCTCGCGACCTTTTTGGACTTTGATCGGGTAGTAGATCCGATTGTTTCTCTGCGAAAGACTTGCATAGTTTAGTCTTAGGGAATGTGTAAATGTTTACATGTTATGTGATGTATCCGTTCAAGGAATATTATCCTGCAAGACGGATGTTAGCTGTTTGTAATACAGGATAGCATGTTAATTTAAGTATGTATGTATGTACACATATTTCTTCATATTTCTCATTACATGGAGATGAATATGGAATGAAATTACAAGTAACTGGTTTTACGAGTAATTTGAAATGAGAAAGCATGAAGAGACTTTCCTTTGCGTTCAGTTTATCAGAGGTTGACCTATCTTAGGTTACTCTCGCGGGTTTTTGGCATGAAGGTTCCCAAATCATCGCAATTTACTCGACGGAAAATTAATCTCGTCTTTCAACTGGAGCAAATTTGGGTGCTGCCTTTCCTGAGGCTCGTTGGAATTAGTCTTCCTACGAGTCCAGTAATCAAACACAGACAGGATAACCTCCTGATGGAGGAACCACACAACATACATTCACATACAACGTGTCTCACCATTTATGAAAATGATGACATGTGCGAAGCACTAATATCACAAGCAGATATAGTGTAAAGCATTAAGCGCAGTAAAATATATGCATTCGTACACATTCATCATAAATGTAAATGCAACATCCACACACAAGCATATAACAGTTTTGAAAAGATTATAATAGCGGCTTAAGCTCTCTTACTGGTGTGTCCCCAGCAGAGTCGCCACCTGCCGACGTCGGGATTTTTATTTGTCCCTTTTCGTTTCTTATTCTTTGGTGTTCTCATGTTAGGTGAGATTTGTTTGAAAAAATAAGTGAAAAAGGTCCGACATGTATCATGTCGACGATGGACTGTTAAGAGTCGCTAGTTGGTTTTATATATGGTTGTACCAACACAACCGAGAAAAGGTTTGCACATTAACCCAGTGATGTGACACTGCTAAACGGGTCTGTGAAATCGAGATTCATTAGGGTCTGGGGGCTTGATTATGCGGAGGGAAGGTGTTAGGCACCCCCCGACATCCGTGTTACCACGGTGACCGCCACTTTTCAAGAAATTGTTATATGAATGTGTGTGTGTGGGTCAATGTGAAATTATATGGAAGTAGTGCGAGGCCTCATTCGCACCTATATACACAGGGTTTGAATTTGTGTAAAATTTCAGTTTTAAACAAGATATGACAGTGATATTTTATAAAAGAGGTTTTTCAAACCCTTATGCTCAATAGTAATTGAGACCTTTTACACCTCTATTTTATTAAATGTTCGGCTTGATTACTTTTTATTTTCGAGATGCGAAGCATCTTCGAGAAAATAATGTACAAAATGGTGCCGAACTACTCATGGGCATGAAAACCATCCGAGGAAATCCAAACACCATGAATAAATTTACAAGTTGCTTACAGCTGAAAAATGTCCATCACGAAAACCAAATCTAGATTCGATAAACTGAATCTGTGATCACATGATTCCTAGGCTCACATGATGCCGCAATTTATATGAAAGCAGTAAGCACACACACATATATATATAAGTTGTAAATATATATATATATATATATATATACAGACATGATCAGCCACCACGAAGCACCTCCACGGGGGATCAGAAATGTAAATAAAGATGTAAAAGCAATCAACCGCCACGAAGTAAACTCCAGGCGGGATGAAAAGTAAAGAAAGATGTAAAGACAATCAACCGCCACGAAGTAAACTCCAAAGGGACTAAACGTAAATATATATATATATATATATATATATATATATATATATATATATATATATAAGCGATAAAGCATATAGGATGTAAAATCCAGGCTCATCGAACAAAGTTCGACACACAATTTATATATATATGGACTGTGTGTCGAACTCTGTTCGATGAGCCTAGATTCACGTCTAGAGCGCTTATTTGCTTATATATATATACAAAAGAAAATAAACGCTCCAGAAAGAAGTTTAGGCTCAATCGAGGCATAACTCGATAATGTTAGTCCATATATAAAAATATATATAAGTATATATATATATATATATATACAAACTGAAATGAAACCACGGACCGAAGTTCGGGCATACACACGCAACACGACTCTCAACATGAAGAATGTTGTGTGCAAAGAAGAAGAGAAAGGCTTTAAAGTATGTAAGAAGGCTTACAGTGGGCTGCCAAAGAAGACTTCTATAACTTTAAGTAGATGAACACTCGGCTCTCGCCGATACAAATAGAAGCTATATGTGAGCTCACAAGTGTTTAAAATGAGAAAGCACTCAGTTTAGGGTGAGTATAGAGCAAATTTGACATGGCTTCCTCGCATTTTTTTCTTACAAATAGCCACCCTAAGCCCTCTATTTATAAAGGGGATCGGCTTGTGATATATGTACCTCTATTTGCCGGGGTGCCCCGGCCACTCTGCCAAATCAGCGTCTCAAATGCGTGCTGGCGATACACTTTATGATGTTCGTTCGAACTTTTAGAATTGTAATCCGGGCATCCGAATGAGGCGTGTAAGACCTATTTCAGGCTGCCATTGTCGAGAGATACGCAATGACATGAGATTAGAGGTTGTACAAAGTCAGGAAGATGGGACCATGCCCTCCGGTCTTCAAGCTTCAAATTCTATCTGTTTCCTTGCGCAATAGTTACTCGGGATTGGACTTCCTTGGTACTTATGGGACATTGCTATGTAGAATTGTATGTATGAGATGTTGAGATGGTGCGATGTGGCGTCAAGGTTACAAGATGATGAGTTTGCCCCTCACCGAGGTTATCTCCAGTTTGGGCTGATAAAGCAGACGTTGCTCAGGGTTATCTCTGAGATTGAACTGCTGCAAGTGTTGAAGGTCCTCATTGTCATCTCTGAGGTGTTCCTGTCTTCCCGGTGTTATCTCTGGGTCTTGTACTGAGTGCCTCGGTGTGAGTGCCGAGGTTAAAGATGATTGCATGCATTTGAAACAAGCATTTCCGGGGTTATCTCCGGAACTGCCACTGCACTCCTTGGGATTATCTCCAAGGTTGGTAGCTCGCTACTCTCAAAGTGTTGGGTGAGACCGAATATCTGGGGTTATCTTGAGATGAATCATTTTCTTCTCGGTGAATTTACGGTATTGGAATTGCATGCCTCGGGGTTATCTCCGAGGTTGGAACTGATATTCCCGGTGTGTGTTCCGGGGTTGAGACTAAACTTCCGGTAGTATTTGATTTGAATATGGTGTCTTCCGTGGTTATCTACGAAGGAGAATCGCCTCCTACAATGTCAAGATGCACGTGTGTAGAAAATTTCGAGTGTCTACATTAGTTAGTACTTTGTGCATATTAGAATCGTAGTTTCGTAGAGTCATAATCGAAAAAATAGTCAGAAAACATGACACATGTGATCCCTTTTCTTAAGATTTTTTTATCCCTCCCACCACGAATGGTTTGCTATGAGTTACAAGCGATATAACTCCAGGATATATGCCAAGTTTCGAAGTTGAACAATTTTTTTATAGCAATTCACAAAATGTTCTAGACGAATATTTCTTTGTGATAATATATGTTTATAGAAAAAACTAAGTGAGAGGAGAGAATTTCATGTGCGATTTTTCTTCTTATTCTAATGTAAGTATTCTCCATTTCTCATATATGTATATCTTTTTATATAAATATATATGTGTGTGTGTGTATGGGCCCAAGTGCAAAAATTAGGGTTCACATGACCTAATTGAATTAAATGCACAATTAGGGTTCCACAACCTCATTAAATGTGCAAATTAGGGATCACATAACCTAATGGAATGAAGACGGAAAAGTCGGAAATAAATTTGTTAGACCCGGGAGAAGCCTCCACGTGTCCCGAGGCAGAAGGCACGTGAAGGCGGCTCGTTTTGGGAATTGATTGAGGGATTGGATTGGTGGCTAGAAGGACAGGACAATTTGGGCATTACTCTGATGATTAAAGGGTATTTCTGGAATTTTCCTGAAAGCATGTACTTGGCACATGACCACTTTTCAGAAAACCCTATAAATACCCCTTCCATTCCATTGGGAAGGGGACCTCCTTCAGACTCAGCACTTGGACTCTTGGAAGATTGAAGGACCTGGAAATTCTCTCTCAACACTCAAGAAGACTCTTGTAATCCCAATAACCTTAACAAGGTTTCCGGATTCTAAGAGTGGAAGGACTCAAGAAGAAGGCTCTTAGAATCCCAATAACCCTAAAACGGTTCCCGGATTCTAGGAGTTCTACCACATGTCGTTGGAGTAATCGCTCACCTATTCTTCTCCCCTCTTCAATTAATCAAACAATTCCGTGTTCTTCGTGGATTTCTCTCCTCCTCAGCCAATACGAAACCCTAACTAGCAAGGCGCAATTCATGAAGAATTCGTTAAGGGTATGCCCACAACTCGAAGTGGGAGAACAACATGAAGAGCTTCACCAACAAATAGCATTACCTCACAGGGTCCAATTCCAAGGCAAGCAAGTAAAGCTTTACAAGGCGTAAATCTAAATCTCGATCAACCTATCATTGAAGACGCCTCGGAAAGAAGTTCAACATCACCATACATGGCTGATCAACAACCAACGAATGTCAGGCGGACAGACAAGGGAAGGTCAAGCGAGGAAGAAAATAGAGAGCCGGCAAATGTTGTGCAACTGGAGATGCTCAAGGCATTGAAGGAAGCATGGGAAGGACAAGGGATGATGATGGCTATGATGCTGGAGATGAAGAGGAAGCAAAAAGAAATGGAAATTTTCTACCAGCAGTTGATGCATATCCCCGCTTTCAAGGCCTTGTTCCCAGACAATTCACAAGGAGAACAAGTAGGAGTGGATGACAACAACAACGATAGCAACAATAAGAAGAATCAGACTGCACCTCCATCGACAGAGAATCAGTCCGTTCCGATCATCCACTTGGAACCTCAGAACAGAGATCCACAACCTAGACTGGAAGTCAGCTAGCCTCAGACAAACATCATTCCAACCACTATCCCTGTATTTTCACAAGTGCAGATATCAACCATCCCAAGTCTCATCCAACGAACCAGCCCACAAGCACAATCGATACAGAATTTACATGATGTCAGTGTACATCAACCAATTTGTGTACCATACATACGGCCAATGCCACCATACATCCACTATACTAAAAATGGCCTCTAGTGAAGGACAAATCCTTCACAAGACATACTATATCACTCACAAGTGATTTATTGCGAAGAAATATTTTCTTCACACGATTGCTCGCATTAGACCTTCTCGCAATTGGGTATCCTTCGATAAGTAGTAACTAAATATTTTTTGTGAAGGATATATTGTGAATAACTTTTTTATTCACAAATTGTATTTGGTAATGTAATATTGTTATTTAGTGAAAGATTGGTTTCCTTCACAAATAATAATTTAAGAACTATTTGAATTTAGTGAATAACTTGATTCCCTCACAAATAATATATTGTGAAGAACAAATTTATTTAACGAAAGAAAATTTTCCTTCACTAATTATAAATTGAGAATCTTTCTTCAAATTAGTGAGAAAAAAATTCATTCACAAATTATAAATTCGTAAATAAAAAATAATTGTTAAATAATCAAAATTCATTGAAAATTATAATTGATTTTTAAATCATTGTTTTCATATTTATTATTATCATTAATCTCTATAAAAAAATATTAAATATATATTTCAAGTAAATATAAATATTGCCATACTTTTTTCAAACTAATTGATAAGCTAATGCATAAAGAGCTAACAAAATTAAAACTTCACATATAAATAGATCATAATACTCGAGTCATAATAACTACAAAATTTGTTATTGTATCTTGGTCTCCCAAGGACCATAGTACCTACAAAATTTATTGACTAACACAAGAAAATTGAAAGAATAACAATGAACTAGAAGGAATAAAGTGTCATGTTAGATCCACTTCATCATCATTTTCTTCAAGAAAATCAAGGTTGGGCATGTAAACTTCATGCTGCAAGAGAAACACCAAAATTCAATTTTAATAAAACGAGGAATAAGAAAAGATGATACTGGAAAACTACACCAAGTCCAATATGTTATCCCTTCAAATAACTCTTCAAATAAAATAACTGACCCACCCACTGATACAAAAGTGAAAAGAAAGTAAGAAAAGAGAGAGAAAGCGGAGAAGAGGAAAAGATGATTTTAAACAAGGGCATAACATTAACTAAGGTTCTTTTACAAAATGATTCATATACTGCCTTGATTTGTATTACAAAGGTGCAAAAAATTAACTCACACCATAAAGTGATTAATTGGAGGCCCAATCAACCATCCCTAAATCACCCCCTTCATTTTTCAAATTTACACAATAGAATGTAATCTTACCTCAAAACATTAAATGACATCCAATAATCACCTTTAGAGTCATCCCCTCCCACCATTATCACGTCATTGGTTTCTAAAGTAGTTTAGAAGAGCTTGAGCCTGCAAACATCCAAAATTTAAAATATATAATCTCTTAAAGAAGCTTATAAAGTAAATTTTTATTTGTAAAATACAAAGAAATAAAGAAAAAGCATGTCGTCAAGAAAGCAGTAACACCTTTTCCAAAAAATATCACGTAAGTACTATTACTTTGGATATATATATATATATATATATAATTAATAAGAAGAAATGGTCATTACAATATTCACACGAGTTTTTGATAGCTTTGTAATTTTAAAAGTATCCAACTATTAATTAAAAAATAAGCACAATTTTGTTTCTTCAATTTCTTCTAGTTTCACGTGTAATTAAGGATGCTAAAATCTAAAGGAAACTAAACTTTGTACAAAACCAGCCTTCCATAATTAGTAAGAAAGAAGTCAGGAGCAGGGGATCGATGCAAGTCACGAACAAACTTCCTAACAAATTTGTTTACTTTGCAATTTAGTAATTCCATTAATTTTGAGTTCCATTTCCACGAAGGGTTTGATTCTGCACCATAGTTTTAGTACTAGTACTCTTTTAATATTCTCTTTCAAATTGCAACTCCTATACCTCCTAATTACAAAAAAGCCCTCCATCTCGAGCTTTTTACTCATCTATGTGGGCTGTTTTTTTAAAAGGATTATTATTACAGTATAATCTGAATTGGTTGTAACATATAGCTAGCTGCTTGTCTCAACTGCGTCTTCTTTTTAAACTATGATATCTACTAGTTGTAGATATATGTAAATAGAGGTATCAACAAGATGTTCTTTCTATTATAATAATATCTTTGGTCTGGCCTATTTTTGTTATGTGGAGTAACAAGTTCTGAAATTTTACCAGCAATGGAATTAACATTGTAGCATTTCTTGTGTCACGACAAGCATTACAGTTTTCAATGATTTAATCGATGAGAATCACATTAATTTGTATTTTGGGTGATCCAATACATGGATACTTTTAAAGATAGATTTTTTTTCTTCGAAAGATTACCTATATGATAATTGAAGGGCATTGCATTCTCTCTAAATCTACATCTAATGGCAAGTTCAACACGGGAAAATACAAATCATCACCAATAAAGGTGCAGTTTGAGTCACAACCATATTTAATCAATCCAATCAAAGCTAAAAAATTACAAATACATATAAAATTACACCCACGGGCTTCTGGAACTGATAAAACTTATTCAACATCTCTTTTATATAATCAGGGTCCGTGATGTAAACCAATGGTTTTGGTTCAATAAACTAATATAATCTAAAGCCCCTTCCGCGCTATCATATCACAATGATGTAAGTATGCAACCTACTGTAAAGGACCACGGCCTAATTCTCCATTTGGTTTTCAACTCTTCAAATGGTCTTTCAAGTATCTCAAGACTACTTAAAATTTTAGATTGCAGTATTAGTTGTTTTCCAAAAGCCTGGAGGGTGTTGGTAACAAAATTATTCTCATATATTAGAATTATAAGGCACTGCGATAAATGTTCCACTAAAATAGTGTTATGCAAATTATGAAAGGCAAGATATGTTCACATAAAACGTACCATGCTAGTATAAGGTATATTCGTGGAAATGAGGTTTGGCTTACCAAGTAGGATATCAACTATGACCTACATCTTGGTGACCACCCATATAAGGTTCCTTTTACACATCTCTGGTGTAGAACCAAAGCCATCCCCCAGGAGTCCAGCATTCTTTACATGGTTAACGGACATTTCCTACAGAAAGAATTCTAAGTTGTAAATGAAATAATCACCATTATACATTCTGATCAGCGGATGGGCAAAAAAAATTGATACATGCCACGCATTTTGCTATAGACATATAGGGTTAAATTAAATCAGCTAGATAAATAGCACAAAATTTACTCATGTCCAAATCATAAGATGATGGAGAAGGGTCAAATGTACCTGCAAATGATTCATCAGTGTCTCTACAGACGCAGTCCAATCAGTATTATAATCGTCGGATTTTGAGGGTGATAGTTAACTAGACCATCAAGAAACTAGCCACATCAACAGGAACAGATCAAGGATCTCTCTCTCTCTCTCTCTCTCTCTCTCTCTCTCTCTCTCTCTAGAACAAGTAATCTCATCTAATTATCATTTCCTCGACTTCGTTGATTTTTCTTAGTTTTTTACATTAATAATACTAGCCTTACATTTACATACCAAGCAACCAGTGTGGTTGGCCTTGGATCAATCTGTACAAATTTTCTTAATTTCCAGTCTCTAGGATCAAGCAGCAAGCAATATGTACCATATTGCTTTATGTATAAATTTGGACAAAAGTAAGCACAAAGGGATAATAAATTCTGGGAAAAAAGGGCTACAAAAACTGTGATTTGGACTCTACCAAAAGAACTTTCCACTTGAAATAGAGATATTAGATATTTAATTAGTTAAGTATTACTAATACCAAGCTATCAATTTAGAGAGTCTAGTCAAAATAATGACATCATTGGTTTCAAAAAAAATATATTTGTAGTACCTTTTGCACTATTCAAAAGCAAACAGAGTCTATGAAATGGCTAGATAGTTATGGATGAATGCAGAGTTAAGAGAAAAGAGGTATATGCAAGTGAATTCTAGTTCAGAGGTTTCAAAATGGGAACTGACCTGACTAGAATATGAGCTTCCTTTAAAACTTATAGCTGTGTGTTGACTCGCACCATAGGCACTTCCATCTATGTAAAATTGGTTTCATCATCATATCCAAGCTCTCTTAGTCGATTCAGTTCGGGCAATATGACTTTATCAAGGTCTGGCATGTCCTTCCTCCTCAGTTCACAACATTGTAAACATAATTTCGCAAATGATGTAGCCTCCTCGACAGGCCAATCAGGCACTGTCGGATCAAAAACTTCTAATAATGTTCCTTTCTCAATTGCCCTCGACACCTGGTGGGTTATACCAATTGGAGGCTTTGCTGTAATAAGCTGCAACAACATTACGCCCAGTGAGTATAGGTCTGATTTTGTCCCCAACATTCCAGTTTGTTGGTACTCAGGGTCAATGTAACAAAATGTTCCAGCCGTGGCTGTCATGTGATATTGTGCAAGAGATCAACAACCATAAGATGGACACAAGTTCAGCCTTGAAATAGAAACTACAAAACAAATATCAAAAAAATAGTGATGATACATACTTGTCATCATGTACTAGAACTCCCCATTCTTCGTCATGAAAAGCAGCATAACAAGGATCTTTTCAAAATGAAAACCAATTTGAAAACCAATTAGCAAATTGGACTCGTATAAAGATATATTTACAGAAATTTAATAAATAGTATATGCCTGAAAGTCACAGTATAGTAAGAACTGCACCAGAACCATAATTAAAAAATGAAACAAATAATCAGAGGGGAAAAACCGGCATACTCATCAAAAAGTTTCAATTAAAGCATAAAAACATTTCATAGATCATTAAACCATCACAATGAGGATCGTTACTGAGCTATGCCAAGGGTGGAACTATAAGTAACCCAACAAACTCACAAACATTTCTCCACATTAATTAAGATAACAGGTATTTGGAAAGAGATTACACTTTTAATTTTTTCTACAAGTGACAATTTTACTTTTTCTCATTCACAAGGACATAAATCACTAAATGTAGCAGTAGAAGTATTTTAAAAAATTATAAAAAAAATCATTAACTAAAATCGAGAAGAAAACTGCTACATATATTCGCAAGAATTGGACCTCATCAACCTAACGAAATTTATATCTTGAGTGGAAATTTTAATCAATACTTAAGAATTTGCCAAAAAATATTTTGGAGAAATTATCTTCAGAGCAACGTAAATACTTAGTGTAATTGTTATTAATGCCTTAACATTTTGTAGGGTTAAATGATGACTTTCTGTCAGAATCATGAGTTCAGGACATCCTATTGGACGAATAATAAACCCTAACTAAATTGCTTCAAAACTTCCATTTATAAACTAATCCCATATTTTTAAGAAAGATCAGTTCCACTGGAATGAAATAGTAAATATATTTGACATCAGATTGGTAAACATACATAAACAATATTGTATACATTTGAAGTTGCACATCAAATAAATTTGACACATTACTGGCATGTAAATGCCCAAGAAATAAAGCAAAAGACATAGGAATAGAATAATGAAAAAGACGAGCACAAAGGAACAACGAAATACATAACACAAGAGCAAAACATGAGTATATCAAACTCTTAATGTGTATTAAAGAATATATGAGTATAACAACAAAAAAGAAAAGATTAGAGGCGTACAGTATCTTAAATATATATTTTAGCTCAAAGTCTATAAATACAAGTCCAGTTTATCCCATTAGTCATCACATTCTACGTTTACCTTATGCACACAACTATATGTTTTTTTAAACTCTATTGTAGTTTATCAGAAAATAACACTGGAACAAAAAATATTGAAAGCTTTGACGTGTATGTGTGCTTGCATCTGCACTTTTCTTCTTGAGTTGATTGGAAGAGTACTTCATAGGTTCTGCTCTGACATTTCTTCTCCCATTCAGAAGAAAATGACTGAAGGATAATAAACGTTGCATCTATACACATACCAATTGAATTTAAGACTGGATCATATTAATAAATATAAAGGGAAAATTCATCTAGAATATCCCTTGCTAGTGGAATTTAAATTGGTCAAAGTATTAAGAGATCTAGCATTCATTCAATGGGCAGGGCAAAACAAGATAAGCAATGCTAGTATTCTTGCTGCAAATTCAACATAACTTACGTCAAGCTATCATTTGTATGTTTCTATTCGTGCACATTACAGCTTTTTAACCACAAGTGTTCAAAACAAGCAAAAAACTTGCTACTATGGAACCATTACTACTCTCATTCTCATGCTCAGTTGCAAATTTGCCATAAAGCTAAAATTGCAAACAGAACAAAACAGCTATTCTGATTTGGAGTATACCAGTATTTGGAGTGACCCAAGCGCATCTTTTCTTCACAAATGAAGCATCGGCTGAGCCGGTCACCTCTACAGTACCAGTATCAGTAACAACAACCTTTTCAGGCTTGGGAGCAGATTGCTTCCTTCTTATTGGCATGCTTTGTCGACTAATCCTCCCTGTCGAGGCCCGGCTGTGTGACGAATCTGATGAAGCATCAGATGAACACGAAACATTCATGGACAAATTCGATTTCAAAACCTTATGCTCCTATTGTTTCCTCAAAATCGAAGGCACCGTGTTACAATTCGGCTGCGGCGTTAACGGTGAATTAAATGTGAACAAACAAACAATTATGCAGGCTCGATTGGCTTAGACAAAAGGGAGATTAGGGTGATTTCTCTGGTTAGGGCTTCTCGTACATGGCGGAGGAGGAGGTATATTGGATGGAGCAGGTTGAGGGCAGGTTAAGGCTAGCCGATCTGATCTGGTTGAAACATCCAATTTTGGCTAAGGAAGATACCCAATTGATCTCTTACTTTCCTCTCCAGCCGAACCACACACGCACGCTTGCACGCACCAACTGAAGAACACTGAAGACCGACTCTGTTCCATTCGCACATAAGAATACTGATATGTTCCAAAAAAAAGTTAATAACATTTTTTTTAAAAAACAAATCTTTTATAAATAATATTATAATAAGTTGCTTAAAAAATGTAATTGTTATAAGTAAATATACTACTCTAAAAAATTTAATGTATTTATATTAAAATTTATATTCATCATAATTAATTCTAAAAAATTATTTAGAACAAAACAGCGACTAATTTTATCTCTCGCAAAAAACTTCTGAACAATAATATATAGTGAGTAATAATTCCTTCATTAATATATTTTTTCCTAGCAATATTTCATTCTAAATTTGTGCAAAGAAATCCTTCTATCACCTCAATTTTGCGAGGAAAAAAATAAAATTGTGAAGGATTTTTCTTTCACTAATCACTATATTGTCACTAAATATTTTTCCTTCACCGTTCCTTCGCTAAACAACTCCTCATGTGAAGGAATAAATTCCTTCACAAAATTTCCTTCGCTACATCCCTATTTTGGTGTAGTGATCACAATACCACAGAGAGTCCATAACATGAGCCAATATGTGACGAAGGATGATATGATCGATGAGATCAATCAACTTCACAGGCAGACATCCAAACCTTCGGAGTTAGACTTTACTCCACCTTACCCGGCACATATTCGAAGACAATCTTACCAGCCATTGTATTTTGGAAAATGAGGGGGATGCTCGATATATACCAGGGAACACATTGTCAGGTTCGTGGAGTCGATGTCTCCATGGTTAGAATATGATGAAACAAACAATAACAATTTGTGATGAGGGAATTCAACAAGACTTTGACGGATAATGCCTTCAATTGGTACTACAACTTGGAGAAGGGATCAGTCCATGATTGGGATGATCGAAAATTATAATTTTTTAAGAAATTTTTCTATGTGGAAAAATAGGTAACCATTGTAGAACTCATGCGATTCAAATAGAAGCCAAATGATGAGCTGTCAGATTACGTGGATAGGTTCAGGGCCCAAGCACAGAAGTATGCAGAGCCAATTGAAGAAAAGAAATTGGTTAACATATGCAACAATGGTGCTTTAGACGTGTTGCCTCTTTTATAGTTCTTATAAGAGCTCCAACTCATACAAGTATACACGGGTCAACAAGTAAGACAGAGTAAGTAAAGTATCGATCCCACAGAGAAAGTTGTTAATCTTAGACTACTATGCATTAATTAACTCACTATATTTATATGCTAAGACTATTGACTCAATTGTTGATTTAAACTAATTATGATTACCACCTAAAAATAAGAATATAAATGGACTAAATATAATATGAAAACAATGGGATCCTAACTTCATTCAATATTTCGTTCAATCGCCATATGTCATGCAAGAAGTGTTCACATATCACAGGATAATAACCAAGAGCACAAAGAGAGTTATAACCATTTTCCAATGCACTATAACCAACTCATATATCATCTATAGATGTTAGAATCTATGTAATCACCAATACCATTACAACTACCATATTCCTATGCACAATTGCAACCCTATTGATTTTAAGCACAACCCTTACACAAGCTTATACGGTGAAACAGTATATTCCTATCTGATTCACAAAATATGCAAGACTTACTCTAGCCCCATATTCGCATGCTATCATGATTTCACTCCATAGTCATATGTTCATTTCCAATTCCATACAAATACTAACACGAATGATTATCAGTCATTCATACATGCAAAACAACCACGATAGATAACCCATATGATATGCAAAACAAATCTAACACTTAGATGTACAACCAAACTATATATTGAAATCCGTTAAAATCCCATAATGGAGTTTAGTTCATGACTGAACCAAAAACCATTATGGGATCAATGTTAAGCATGATCAATAAACAAGCAATCAAAGTAAGAAGGATAGAACGATCAAACCCAATCGTTGAATATAAATCAAAGATTAACTATTAAATCCACAAAGAAATCCAATAAACAATAATCAATATCCACGATGATAGAGATCTCCAAGAAGAAGTAGAGAAAAATAGACGTTATGGCTTTCTCCTACGTTGGAATCTCTCCCAAGGTGTAAACCCTAGTTTCTACTATGAAATGAGAGAAGATGGAAGTAGCTATCTAGCCCCCAAGGGGTGGAATATGTCTTACATGATGATAATATGTCTAATATATAAGCCCTAATTGAACCCCCCACTCAATCACGCTTCAATTGTTCTGTTTAGTGAAAAGTCATCTTTAGTCATCGCCTAGAAGTCGCTGCGCAAGCGGTAGAATAACTTGCGTAAACTTGCAGAAAAATCGCGTTTTTGGCTCGGGGTCATGGGGCGCGCGCTATAAATTCGCGCCCGCGAGGTTCATTTTCTGCTGCAGTGTTCTCTGGTAAAATAGCCATAACTTTTGATCCGGGAAGAGTTACGGGGCCTGCCACCTATCAAATCGAAGATATCGACGAGATCTACAACTTTCATTCTTTGATGATTGAGAAATTCTTGCCGGATGAAGGTTGAAATAGATCTGGAAGGGACTACTATGAAAATGGCGAAACAAAACAGTGTAGTTTGACGTCCGTCGGTACAACGATCATAACTCTTGCATCCGAACTCCGATTAGAGCGATTCAAGATGTTCTAGAAAGCTATGAAGACACTCTACAATGTAAGCTAAGTTTCAAACCAAGAACATGAAGTAATATGAAAGCCCAAATGATATCCGGATTGCCTTTTCTTTGCATTTTCTTTACGTTTCCTTACAATAATCGCTCACACCACTTCCAAACATAAAATCTACAAAATAAACACAAAATGCATGAAAAGTAACTAAGACACATGAATATAAGCAACTAATTCAAGTAAAAGATACTAGATAAATGCATAAAAAATCCACTTATCACACCCCCAAACTTAAACCGTTGCTTGTCCTCAAGCAACAACAATGCTAATGCAATCTACATGCTATGCAAGCTACGCTACTATGACAATGAATCCCCAGATTTCTAACCATGTTAAGAATTCCAATAAGTCATGCCTCAGAGAAATATCAAGATCCAAGAACAAAGCATCAAACTAAGCTAAAGGCATAATGACATACAATCATATAATCCTAACTTGCTATAAAGATGCTGTGTGTGTGTGTGATGTGTTCACTGTTAAGCTTGACAAAGGTGAAAATACCACATGCTTTATTGCTTAAGGCAGAAAATTGAAGTTTAACTCAAGAAGTGCATATACTAATGAGACATCAACTACTCCAACACATCAATACACACTAAGGTTCAACAGTGGGTTTATTCTGCTCTATTTTTACTCACGAGGGCGATTCTCGCACTTTCCCACGGTGTTTATTGATTTTTTTTATAGCGAGTGCGTTTTACGCTCCATCTCACTTTCCATTTCCATTTAAACGAGTGCGTTTTACGCTCTATCTCGCTTTCTATTTCCATTTAAACGAGTGCGTTTTACGCTCCATCTCGTCCCAATAGCAAGCATACCCATGTGTTCTCAAAGTTTGAGTATCTGTGTTTTCATAGTCTATGTCTCACTTCCTACACAATTCTATCATTAAAAACAACATTTTCCTCTCAACAGATAAGCATGCTAATCTTAACCAACAAGCAAATAGGAACATTGTCGTGCTACCTGGTAACATCTAAACAACAAGCATGAATTATATTGTGTATAAAATTATAACTAAGCTCAAGATATCAACCAATTTCAAAAATCTATCAAATTTCTATGTTATCATTAGCCAAATTAGAATTTAACTAGCTGAAAACCTGGGATTATGCAATGTTATGCAACTAAACACATACTAAGTAAACAAGACAAAAGAAAACTAAAAAAAAATAGATAAAAAAAAATCATACTAAAATACCCCAACTATGCAACTTAAACATGCAATCAAACTATATGCAACTAACTATATGCAACAACTACTCACTACAACCCAATACCCCCAAACTTAAAATAAACAATGCCCTCGTTGTAATTAAAATTGCAAGAATACTCCCCTAAGTGGCAATGTCATCTCCGTTCGCCTCCTCATGATCCATTAGTATATCAAAGCGATGGCTAGGTTTGAGATATTCGTAGTTGAAAGCGAGTGTGGGCTTCTAAGCGTCTCTAACGCTTTAGTCGTAAATTCTAAGAATTCAATTTTTTTTTTTTTGGCATGATTGATCTATCGCGGCACTTGTGCGGTGTTTGGCTTATAAATTGAGCGATCAATAGCGTGACCACAATACTTTAAGCGACTTCATTTGATCTCGAATGCTTATAGCAATTGGATTGAACACGAGAGGAGAAACAATCAAACTATTATTAATACTTACCACTATCTAACCTCTACTAAATATGGAAATGTAAATAAGAATTAAACAAGGAGGAGAATGATTGGATGGGGTGCCTCCCATCTAGCGCTCGACTTATAGTCAGATTATTTGGACTCTTTTCTTGACACCGCTATCTAATTCCTCTACGATAAGATAAGAACCCTCCATCCATTAGAACCGCTATGTGCTTTGGTAGGTTCCCCATCATGAGAATTTGTGAATTGAAGCCACCTAGCATATTTCCTGGACATGATGTCCCTAGTTCCATTGCAATGCCAGTGCTTTCTCCGTTGTATCTGTGAATAGATTTTTGCATTGAGGCATGAAAGATTCAACAGGATTTTCTTCTTCTATTATCTCTTCCGTAGCCTACCATGGTTTGTAAGAGGCCTCATAATTGCAGAAATTATTGCTTTAGATGTGACTACCAAGGGGACATGGGTGTGCAAAGTTCACTGAATTTTTCAACTCTAATTGAGAAGGCACTTGGGGTATTATACAAGTCACTCATGTTCTTTATTTTCCATACCCCGATTGTCTCCTCAATGTCCACTCCTTTCGATTCATTCGATTGGCATGTACACTTACGGCTCTCCATCGATTTCATCATCCATGTCATAGCAAGACCAATTATTTGAGAGGCGATTGTTCAAGGCTTGAACATTTGATCCATATGATTCGAAGCTTTTGAATTGACCTCTCTTGCTCAATCATCTTCTCCTCGATTGATGCTACAACTTTGAACCACAAATCCTCCGATCTTGAAGTATCTTGTTCGGGTTTCAAAATCCATGTATTGAGGACCATTCACCGAGGAGTTAATGAGTTGTTCCATCCATCATTAAGATTTTGGCTTGATAACTCCTGACTCATCATCGTCTCTCCATGGTCTGCTATGCTTTTTGACATGAATTCCTTCAACTCTGCATTTTCTTCTTGTTGCATTGGAGGTGGATATGAGAAATTTGATGGATATGTTGGACTTGAGATGCAGTATTGACCTTGATAGTTATAACCCCTTTCATAATCTGGGTGATACCCCCAACCTTGTTGATAATCAGGATAAACATCGTTGTTGAAGTAATCACCCCCAAACTGCACTTGTCCAACCTTGATCGTCAGCACAGTATTCACATGTAACTGCTATCTCTCGAGTGCGTTGGGCTGCAAGAACATCCAACCTCTCCGAAAGTGTTGCAATCTGTGCTGACAATGTAGAAAATACATTGAGTCCTTCAGGTCTTGTGTCCCTTGGTTGAATCCTATTTGCATAAGGCCATTGATAAGCAAAGTCATCCATGGTACTCTCTAACTGTGCTTGTAAATTTATGCGCACTCTTGTTTTAAAAACCTTTTCCGTTTATATTATCTTGTGCTGGTGTTAACTCTGAATTGGAAGATCGTGTGTGCATAAAACTTTACAAGTACCTGTAACCAAAAACAAAATAAAAATAGAAATGAGAAATGAAATGTAATTGTCTAAGTCATACAATCTGACTTTAAACTAATGATAATTATCTAAATTAACGCCTTTTCCTAAGAAGCAGCGCCAAAAACTTGTTGCCTCTTTTATAGTTCTTATAAAAGAGCTCTAACTCATGCAAGTATACACGGGTCAACAAGTAATACAGAGTAAGTAAAGTATCGATCCCACAGAAAAAGTTGTTAACCTTAGACTACTATGCATTAATTAACTCACTATATTTATATGCTAATACTAGTGACTCAATTGTTGATTTAAACTAATTATGATTACCACCTAAAAATAAGAATATAAATGGACTAAATATAATATGGAAACAATGGGATCCTAACTTCATTCAATATTTCGTTCAATCGCCATATGTCATGCAAGAAGTGTTCACATATCACAGGATAATAACCAAGAGCACAAAGAGAGTTATAACCATTTTCCAATGCACTATAACCAACTCACATATCATCTACAGATGTTAGAATCTATGTAATCACCAATGCCATTACAACTACCATATTCTTATGCGCAATTGCAACCCTATTGATTTTAAGCACAACCCTTAGACAAGCTCATACGGTGAAACATTATATTCCTATCTGATTCATAAAATATGCAAGACTTACTCTAGCCCCATATTCGCATGCTATCATGATTTCACTCCATAGTCATATGTTCATTTCCAATTCCGTACAAATACTAACACGAATGATTATCAGTCATTCATACATGCAAAACAACCACGATAGATAACCCATATGATATGCAAAACAAATCTAACACTTAGATGTACAACCAAACTACATATTGAAATCCGTTAGAATCCCATAATGGAGTTTAGTTCATAACTGAACCCAAGACCATTATGGGATCAATGTTAAACATGATCAATAAACAAACAATCAAAGTAAGAAGGATAGAACGATCAAACCCAATCGCTGAATAGAAATCAAAGATTAACTATTAAATCCACAAAGAAATCCAATAAACTATAATCAATATCTACGATGATAGAGATCTCCAAGAAGAAGTAGAGAAAAATAGACGTTATGGCTTTCTCCAACGTTGGAATCTCTCCCAAGGTGTAAACCCTAGTTTCTACTGTGAAAAGAGGGAAGATGGAAGTAGCTATCTAGCCCCCAAGGGGTGGAATATGTCTTACATGATGATAATATGTCTAATATATATGCCCTAATTGAACCCCCCACTCAATCACGCTTCAATTGCTCTGTTTAGTGAAAAGTCATCTTTAGTCATCGCATAGAAGTCGCAGCTGTCATGAGAGCGGCGCAACAATCTTGCGTAAACTTGCAGAAAATCGCGTTTTTTGGCTCAGGGTCGCGCGGCCGCGCGCGCAAATTCGCGCGTCCGCGAGGTCCATTTTCTGCTACAGTGTCCTTTGGTAAAATGGCCAGAACTTTTGGTCCGGGAAGAGTTACGGGGCCTGCCACCTATCAAATCGAAGATATCGACGAGATCTACAACTTTCATTCTTTGATGATTGAGAAATTCCGGCCGGATGAAGGTTGAAATCGAGCTGGAAGGGACTGCTATGAAAATGGCGAATCAAAACAGCGTAGTTTGACGTCCGTCGGTACAACGATCATAACTCTTGCATCCGAACTCCGATTAGAGCGATTCAAGATGTTCCGGAAAGCTATGAAGACGCTCTACAATCTAAGCTAAGTTCCAAACCAAGAACATGAAGTAACATGAAAGCCCAAATGATATCCAGATTGCCTTTTCTTTGCATTTTCTTTGTGTTTCCTTACAATAATCGCTCACACCACTTCCAAACATAAAATCTACAAAATAAACACAAAATGCATGAAAAGTAACTAAGACACATGAATATAAGCAACTAATTCAAGTAAAAGATACAGAATAAATGCATAAAAAATCCACTTATCAAGATGCCTTCATGCCCCATCTCATTACCAAAGCTTGTGATTCATTTGCGACCCTCTCATCTTTTGCACAAGACTTGGGAGGAATCATGACATTGCCCACCAGTCATGCGATGGTTACATGGAAGGGCAAGAGGACAATAACTGTGACTTTTGCGGATTCTCAGTCAAAACCACAAGGGAGCAAGAGGGAGAAGAATGAGAAATTTGAGCGAAGCAGAGAAAAACATGGGGACAAGTATACCAGAATTCCAGTTCCAGAGGCTATCACATGCAGCGAGAAGGCATTCAGGAGCCTGTACGAACAATGGGTTAAACACGAAGTGGTGAAGTCTCTAAGGCCCCGGTTGGTTGTAACGAATGAGATGAAAAAAAGTCCGGACTTCTGTGTATACCACCAATATGCGGGACATTCCACTATGGACTGTTACAGTTTGCGGAGGATACACCATGAGAAGCTGGCAGCCGGGGATATTGAACTAGGAAAAAATAAACATGCAACACTATCACCCAGGGTGCAGTCCCAGAAATCAAGAACCCAAATAATGGCTCTACCATCGAAAGAACTCTGAACTACAGATATAAAAGTGGATGAATTAAAAATCCACCCAAGATGGTGGTCCACCAAAAATGGTGGTTCAAGTCCTCAGGAGTATCCCTTGCCAAATAATTGGATGACCAAGGGAGGAGGCATAAGAATTGTCGAAATAAAAAAATCCACTCAAGATGGTGGTCCACTCTAAATGGTGGTCAAGTCCTCGTAGACTGCACTTGCCAAGAAATTGGACGACCCAAGTGACGAGGCACTCGATTTCAAGTCCTCGTAGACTGCACTTGCCAAGAATTTGGATGACCCAGGTGACCAGGCACCCGATTTCAAGTCCTCATAGACCGCACTTGCCAAGAAATTGGACGACCCAAGTGACGAGGCACCCGAGTGTTACACTTTATCATCAAAAGTGAATGAGGCACCTGACTATAAGTCCTCAGACCCGAAAAGTTATACTTTCAACTTCAAAAGTAATCGAGACACCTGACTATAAGTCCTCGTAAGTTATACTTTAACCTTCAAAAGTAATCGAGGCACCTGACTAACAGCCCTCGAAAGTTACACTTTCAACTTCAAAAATAATTGAGGCACCTGAGTATAAGCCCTCAACCCCAAAAGTTACACTTTATCTTTAAAAGTGGCGAACGTTATGCTTCATTCAACAAAAGCAATAAAGTTACACTTTATCTCTAAAAGTGGCGAACGTTACAATTTCTTTGATAAAAGCAAGATTTATTATATGAAACATTATGTTTTTTGTTAAAAGCAATCTGATTATCAATGAATTGACAAACTTTCACTTATACTTGAATGTTTTCCTGATTTCTTAAAAAATGGTATAAATTCAAGTGTTTGTTTGTAGAAAATATATATATACATGTTTTTTAAACAAAATTCATGTTTACTTGTTTATAATACCTATTGTTGTCTTGGAGTATTAATTTGGACAACTTAAGATCCAATGTTAAATATTGAATTTTAAGGAATCGTTCAAATTAAAGACAATCAATAAGGATAAAAGAAACTACAATTTGATTAATGAAATATATGCACATGAATTTTTTGATTTTCTGATACAGGAAATAGAAAAAAAACTATGAAAGTTCATGATTTAAAGGTCATGACCTGTCTAACTGAATAGAGGGGAATAGTTAAATCCTTCAAGTCGACAATGGTGGAACCCCGAGCCTTTGTATTTGAGGCTATCAGGCCTTCAAGGTCTTGGGCAGCTGAATCAATTCCTAAAATGATCCAACCTAACATGGAAGGGAGACATGTCCAATGAGAGTTAGGAAAGACCACAGGAGACGAAAGGTCATTCAACACACCCAAAGTGCTATCCACAATACCCTCCCGAGCAATCACCAACTTGGCAGAATCCTTCTTGGGAGGATGAGCATCAGCAATAGTCTCAGAAGGATTCCTTCTAAAAGAAGCAAGAGTCTCATCGGTACTCTCAAAACTATCATGTAACGAAGTTGTAGAAAGGCGTTAAGAGAGCGCTGCACCACCCACAGCAGGCCATCCGAGCTTACATCAGACAAAGAATCCTTAGCATCAAGACTCGAAGGATTACATCATGTGGTGAAGGATTAGATTGAAGATTTTCCAAGATATTCCGGGAGAGCTCCTCTAGGGCTCGCCTTCCTAGGGTTTGCTCCCCTAGAGGTTCCCTCTCCTAGGACTTTCATTTTCGAGGCTTGCAAAAACATCAAGCCCCGCGAATTGTTTAGAAACTGGAATCAAGACTTCAACACTTAAAAATATTTTACGTGATCATCTCACCAAAGGCGTGACTCACGCGCTGAAGGCAAATGCTTACTAGTAGATGGCATAGACATCCTCCATAGTAGAGGTGCATTCCCCCCAAGAAGTGATGAATATGCATGTAGAGGAGCACCATGGTCCTGGTGGATACGAATATCCTTGCATAGTTGGATGCAACGAAGAATCTGGTGAAGGAAAAGTTGTAGGGTCATAAGTCTGGACTTGCTTCCAAAAGACATCGAAAAGACCAAAGGAGGAGAGCCCTCCCCCAATCATTGAGAAACGGGACCTCCTTGATTATTCCCAAGTCTGCAGAATGTTCAATGGGGAGGGCCTGTAAGAAAAACGAATTCAGCATAAGGGATCTAAAGAGCAAGGAAAGGAGGCATTTAAATTTGAAGTGCTCACCATGGCAAAAAGGAAAGTCTGAGATTTAAGCTTCAAAACGCCTGAAAAGAAGAAGAAACAATGTCAAAAAGAGTTAGAAATCACAATTATTCAAGAAAACATTTCCTGAAAAAACTTTGGACAGCCAAAAGGCATCCTTCGGAACCTTTTTTGGACTTATAAGGACATATGTCATAGTCAAAGGCGATGAATTTTGAAGGGCTCGTCGCTAGCTACGTTTTGATATATTACGGGTCCCGAAACTCCAAATAGATCAACAATTATGATCTAAATAATAACTGCTCCTCCCGAACTTCATTTTTTTCTTCTAAACATTGATTCCCCCCTAGGGTTCGCCCTCCTAGGGTTCTCCCCCTAGGGTTCAGCCATCTGGGGTGTCTTCGCTGCATGTAGAGCATTTTTTCTTCCTTCGTGTTTTTCGTTGAAAAAACGTCAAATCTTTCTTTATTAATCGAGGGAAAAAACCAAGATATAATCAAGGTAATGGGGCTCGAAAGACAAAAGAAAGATTGGGGAGTCCTTTAAAAAAAATCTATAGGGTTCGGCCATGTAGGCTTCGGCCACCTAGGGGCTGTTCTCTTCATCCTTAAATCTATAGGGTTCAGCCATGTAGGCTTCAACCACCTAGGGTTTGTTCCCTTCATCCCTTAAAAAAAACCTATAGAGCGAAGCCATATAGGCTTCGGCCACCTAGGGATTGTTCCCTTCATCCTTAAAAAAAACTTATAGGGTTCGGTCATCTAAGGGCTATTATGTCATACCTTTGAGGTCCTGTTGCTCTACCAATCAATTGCTTGGAATGAGTGTTCCTTCGCCGCGAAAATTATAGCCTTTTTTGATGAATTCCGAGGGAAAAAACCAAGATATGATCAAGGTGATGGGGCTCAAAAATAGAAGAAAGGCTACAATTACCTGAAAAGACAAATAGATGAAGTAATCAAGAAAAATTCAAAGATAAAGAAGTCTGTTTGTTTTCTTTTATTTGGAACACAATTTCCGAACACATGGCAAGAACATAACATGAATCAAGGCCTACTACAAAAAGTAATAGCATGCATAGCTTCAATGAGTCTCTTCTACAATTTGGATGCATAGCTTCAATGGGTCCCTTCTTATGGCAAATAAAAGATGCACCTAAGTAATAACACAACTTCCTACTTCAATTTGGATGCAAGACACGTGGTCATGGATTATGAATATCGACTCCTTACTTCTCAAAAAATAAGATAAGTAAAGGTTTTATTTAATTTCTGAAAAAATAAAATAAGATTTTATTTTATTTCCAGAAAAAATAAGATTTGATTTAAAAAAAATGAAAAAAACTCTCTCTTGCTTTCAAGATCAAATAAAGAAAGATTTGATTTTGTAAAGAAAGATTTGATTTTATTTCCAAAATAAAATTAAGATTTGATAAAAAGGAAAGATTTGATTTACCAAAAGAAGAATTATATTAGATTGAATTTTATTTGGTGATATTTGATTATTTTTTCTTGTTTTTAATTTCCAAAAAAAAAAGGAAACAGTTCTTGGGCAAGTTGTTGAAATATTTTTGGAGGATTTACCAATATATCCAAGGTAGAGCCCTGCTAGGTTTTGCCTCCCTAGGGTTTAACCCTAAAGGTTTATCTCCCTAGGGGTTCCCTCTACTAGGACCATTGTCTTCAAGACTTGTAAAGTGAAGTCCCGCAAAATCGTTCAAAGGCTTGAAGTATTCTTGTGCGATCGTTTATTTGGGAATGCAACTCTTGCGCAGGGGGCAAATGTGGGCCCAAGTGCAAAAAGTAGGGTTCACATGACCTAATTGAATTAAATGCAGAATTAAGGTTCCACGACCTCATTAAATGTGTAAATTAGGATTCTCATAACCTAATGAAATAAAGATGAAAAAGTCAGAAATAAATGTGCTAGACCTGAGAGATCAAACCTCCACGTGTCCCGAGGCAGAAGGCTCGTGAAGGCGGCTTGTTTTGGGAATTGATTGAGGGGTTGGATTGGTGGCTAGAAGGACAGGACGATATGGGCATTACTCTGATGATTAAAGGGTATTTCTAGAATTTTTCTGAAAGCATGTGATTGGCACATGACCACTTTTCAGAAAACCCTATAAATACCCTTTCCATTCCATTGGGAAGGGGACCTTTCTTCAGACGCAGGACTTGGACTCTTGGAAGATCGAAGGGCCCGGACATTCTCTCTCAACACTCAAGAAGACTCTTGGAATCTCAATAACCCTAACAAGGTTTCTGGATTCTAGGAGTGGAAGGACTTAAGAAGAAGACTTTTAGAATTCCAATAACCCTAACATGGTTCCCGAATTCTAGGAATTCTGCCACGTGTCATTGGAGTAATCGGCCACTTGTTCTTCTCCCTTCTTCAATCAATCAACCAATTTCGTGCTCTTCGTGGATTTCTCTCCTCCTCAGCCAATACGAAACTCTAACTAGCAAGGCGCGATTTTCTTGCCCACAATATATATTTTTATACATATATAATAGTAACAACTATTATCTATTTTAATTATACATTATGATAAATATAATGTTGTAAGTTACACATTAATCATAATGATGTAAGTTACAAATTATTAATAATAATGTAATTTAAATAGAAAAATGAAGAGTCACAATAAAAGATTAACTAGTTGTCAAATCCAAAATAAAGATTTACTTTTTTTCTTTTGTTTCACATGATTACACCACTTATGCTTATAAAGCAACTAGTAATCTTTTATTAAATGTAAGGACCGAGAATTTTATACGATTATATATGTATATTTTTACGAATAAATTTTTTTTAGCATATAAGTGAATATGTGAATTAAGTGAGTTAGTTAATTTAATTATTTTAAGTTAGCTAAGATGAATACTTAATCAATTTGATTAAAGAAGAGTAAGATAAGTTATGTTGAGAATTAACATAACTTGAATGGTAAATTAAAAAGATTTATAATCTTTAAGTGATTAAATTGATATGACTAATATAAAGAGATTATATGATTATATAATAACTTATTAAGCTAATTAGGGCTAATTAAGTTAATGAATTAATGGAACAAAAAGAAAGTCAAGAAATACGAATATTAAATTATTTATCAATATATTAAACATTTTGTGGCATATATTGAATAAATATAATGGGTAAATAAATATAACAAGTATTTATCAATGATGATAAATATGTTATGATATATGTAGAGATGTATGTGACTAAATAAATATATATATATATATATATATATATATATATATATATTATATTATAGATGTATATATATTTAATTATTATGTATAGTGAATTAAAAATAAAGCTTTATAACCTAATATTATATATTAGGAGCGTGGATTAAATAACCCAAGGGTTGTAGTATTGAATAATTTTAGTATTTAAAATATATAATAACCTAAGAGATTTATTTTACTTTCTCAATTTATTATTTACTTTAAACTTAGTTAAGAAAGTCTAATTGGGTTATAGAATTAAATGTCCATAAGTAATTATTTAAATTCCAAATGAGTGGAATAGAAACCCTAATTAAATAATTAAGGTAAGATAAAATTTTGGTATTTGACCCTTAGTATTTTATATGGCCCAAACAAATTAATTAGAGAGCCCAAAAGAAATTATGGATTGGCCCAAACTTGAGCCCAACTAAAATTGAATTTCTAGAAGATAAATTACACAATTTGGAAATTTAAATAAAAATCAAAAATTAGGCAAAATAAGGGGGAGGTACCTGGCCAATTCAAGAAGGGAAAATAGCATGTGTTTTAATTATTTTTCTAACTTTAGTTGGTCACCAACCAAGCCATGTGTTTTCATTTTATTTGGCCACATTTTATCACCAAAATTGCAAGTAAAGTAAGAGAGATGAGATGAAGATTACATTGGGAGATTTATATGTATACACACAAGTTATATATTTTTTATATTATAAATAGCCTCCACCCCATTTTCTTTTAGAAGTTTGTTTCATTTCTTAGGTTCCAAAAAGTTAAGAAAAATAAAATAGAAAGAAAAGAAAAAAAAAAGAGAGAATCTATGGGTAACAAGGAGGGAGAAAGAAGAAAATTTTCTTCATACCATCTAGCTTGGTAGGAGAAAGAGGACATCATCCTGTTGGGATTTTGGCACAAAAACGCACAGCGAAAATAAAATTTTTAAAGCAATTTCCGAAACCCTAAAACAGGATCCATGCAAAAAATTCAATTAATTCAGAGGATAGAAATTATACCGATTAAGAAACTGAAATTGATACGATCGAATCTCCAACGCAATCCACGAATTAAGAAACTGGAATTGATACGATCGAATCTCCAACGCAATCAAACGAGTGCTGTCTCTACGGTATCCACGAACGCTCATGAATCGCCCTACGATCTGCGAGAAGAAGGAACCGCAGACTAGCCACCAAGGATGAGGATTTTTGAAGTCTGCTTTCTCTAGTCTCTCTCTAAGAAGCGGCTATGGTTTTGTATTTTGACGTAAAACCTAAAGTGGTGATATATATCATATATATATAGCGAGTTAGGAGGAATTAATCAAAAACCTAATATTATTAAAATCCAAATTTATATATATCTTAATTAAGTCTTACTTAATTAATATACCTATATATAATTATCCTATTAATTTAAATTTGTAATTTAAAATTCTATCAATCATATTGACATTTTTAAATCTTTACAATTTAAATTAATTTTCCTTTTAATTACGTTCTTTGTGTGTGACCCTATAGGTTATTTTTACGTTGACAATAATTTTAAAATCATATTATAAAATTATAAACAGTGAGCGGCATCTAGTAATGCATCACTGCTACCCAAGTAATAATAAGATCGATGATTCGATGCAACCTTTTTGTGACCAATGTTTCAATATAATTTAATCCTTTTAACCTTAATATCCTAGATTAAACTCAAGTCATGGAATGTGTCATACTCTTCATAATTTAATCTGAGTTTTCTTGATCAATAAGTAGACTATATGAAATAAATCACTATTTGAGCATGGCCATGCATTTCATAGTCCTACTCAATCAAGAGGCATATGGATATCACCCATAATATATAGGATGGTTAAATTCCATCTAAATCACTCATATTTCTCACACGATTCATGATGAACCCAATAATCACCTTTATAGTCCACCCTATTAAAGGTGACATTTGATGATATCAAAGTACATAAATTCTCGTGTAGTAATATAGCGATTTCGTGCTCCGGAGGACCATTACATCATTGTCACTATGAGAATTGCTAATGACACTTTCGCATAATGCTCCATATAGAATTCTCATGGTGGGTCCATCCAAAGACATCGTTCTCAACATGTATCTATGCATTGACTTAATATCTCATATATTTATGACCAATGAGATTTGGTCATCATCATCCGATCCATATTTAGTCTCAATGCATCATTGTTGTCCCATCAACAATGATACTCGATTAAGGACATTTAAGAACAATGATACTAATTGTAATTATATAATCTCATGTTCAAGTCACATACTTGAAACTATATAATTTGTATCACTATTCTAAGGAATTTTATTATGTTAACAATTATATTACGCAGTAAATAAAACCATAATAAAATCATATACTTATTCAATCAAATATAATATCAAAACGTTAAGCAATTATATCAAATAATTGGCCTCTAGGGCATAAACTCTAACACATCCAACCAAAAAGGTATAAAAATTTTCAAAACTAAAAATCTAGTTAGATTTAAATGTATTTCCTTGTGGTTGTTTTTGATAAGATCATGAGCTTATATTTCCAAACTCAAAAAACTTAGATCTATATGTTAATAAGTGTTTTATGTTTGGATCTAACCATTTTAGGTGTTTAAATGTTGATCAAAAGGAAGGAAAGAAAAATAGGTTTTCTAGTTTAGAAAATTACCCTAATCTTTCTCTACTTTGAAAATCCACCATTTGAAATCTACAACTCCTTTTTGTGATCCGTCAATGAGGGGTGTTAGATATGTAAGTTAACTATTAAACCCAAGTGGTAGCACTCAAAATTGTTGATTTTACAAGCCTCGGTAGCCATTTTAGTACAAACAGTCCAGTTGAAAGAAAAATTGTTAAGGGTAGTTTTTGACCTGTTCTTGCAGGGGAAGTTTCGTCCGTTTTCTTTGCTTTAAAAATTATGTAAAAGTTTGGTTGTATAGTATGATGAGTTAACTAGATTCTGTCCAAATATGGATATTTTTGGATGTGTAGAATGAGAGTTATGAATTTTACAAAAAATGACTATTTTAAAAGTAAACCAAAATAACTTTTTCCGTGTAACTCCAAAAATTGTGAAATGTTTACTGGAAGTACATATATATAGCAGGAACAGCTCCTGAAAATTTTGTAATTTTTGGACTTAAAAACTGTTCATGATAATTGTTACAAGATCTGACTATTTTGGTCATTTTAAAAATAGTAAATAAAAACCAAAAATTTCACAAAAATTATATGTTCATCATGATACCATGTACTGATAATTTCCAGAAAATAAGAATTTTCAGAATTGTTTTAGTATTTTTCATGGATGTGTTTGAGTTATGAATAAATAAGAATAATAAGTTATGTGATGTCATAAATGACAAAATTGTAAATTTATGACTTAGAGACCCTAAATATGATGTGTCTAGATTTATGGAGGGTATTTTTGGTCATTTTTTATTAAATTTTATATTTATGGCATATTACAGGTTGTTAAATAAGTAATTAGTAAAGGATAAACAATTTGAATAAATTGTTTATTAGTATGTATAATAAATGTTTAAAATATTATTAAGAGATTAATAATATTATATTATGATATTATTAAGTAATTAATAATATTTAGATGAGAAATTAAATTAAAATATTATGAAATGATTAATAATATTAGATAATGATTTAAAATATTATTAAATAATTAATAATATTAGATTAAAATTAAATAATAATATTATAAAATGATTAATAATATTAGATAATAATTTAAAATATTATTAAATGATTAATAATATTAGATTAAAGTTAAATAATAATATTATTAAATAATTAATAATATTATTAATTGATTAAAATATTATTAAATGGTTAATAATATTTATGAATGGTTAAGATAGTAAATATTGATTAAAATATTATTAATTGATTAATAATATTAGTAATTGGTTAAGATGTGATTAATATACGAAATATTATTAAGTGATTAATAATATTATCAAGTGACTTAAATATTATTAAATGATTAATAATATTAATAAGGGATTAAAATATTATTAAATGATTAATAATATTAGAAAGTGAATAAAATATTATTAAATGATTAATGATATTAGACAAGAGTTTAAGACAATGGTTATATGGTAATAATATTATCAAAGAATGATAATATTCCTAATGAGTAAGGTATTATTGAATGTTTGATTACATGATAGATAATTTATTACAAGAATAATAGTGTTATGAGTTGTAATATGTTATGCTAATTGATAGATCGATCTTATTAATGATAGGTCTTACAAAAGAAGTTAACTTAAATCGCGTAGCAGTAGTAGTCAACGAATCAGACAAGTTTCCTAACTCAAACTTGAGTTATTATTTTTTTAAACATGTTAGTGGATAATTATTGATGATTATTCCGCATCTAAGATTGTTATGGAATATGAATTCGTATGTATTGGAACTTCTTTAACTTAAATTTGAATTATCATTTACCATCATATTAAGTGGGTAACTATTGTTGATTATACCACCTCCAGGATTATTATTGATCATTCGCAATTAGTGCAAGTTCATTAACTCGAATTGAGATTTAAAATTTAAAAGCGTGACTAGTGAATAACTATTGATGGTAATTCATATCTATAAATAGTGTTGTTGATTGCAAATAGGGCAATTGATTTATGCCTATTATTGAACAGTTTCTGAGCTATGTCTTAGCTAATTGTTTTGGCGAGACGAATATTTATTGAAACTTGATACGTTCTAGTATTGAAACTCAATTGTTATTGAAAGATTAATGCCAATTATTTAGGCTAGATCAATATAGATATTAGATGTTGAAATTATAGCATTTCTTTAAATCCAAACTGCATTGTTGTGGTATGTAATCTTGATGTAAGACTGAGATGAACAACCTTTATATAAAAGGGAACTTTGTGGTCGGACATCCGGCTGTTGCACTGTGTTTGAGTATTATGCATAATATCGGGTACAACGGGGTTGACCGTTTCAGGTACTTGCATAGGGTTATAGTTTAGTTTTTATAGCTAACTTATAATTCCGGGGTTTGGTATTGTATACTGGTAATTCCCCTAAGAGTTCATGATCAAATTGTGATCACTCATCATAAAATCTGGGAACATCCCACTTTGTTATTGTAGTATTATTATCTATTGTTAATCAATTGAACAGTATTGAAATTTCGTAAAAGTTTTACTCTTTCATCATTGAATTGTTACGTTGTTTAGCGTGAAAGTCGATAAAGTCTTGCTATTGATAAACGATTTATTCAACTACTTTGAAATCTGTTGAGTATTATTGAATTCTTATCGAATCTAGACTTTAATATTCTTGATTCATATTTCTTATTGAATTCTTTAACTTACGGAGCAAACTCGTTGCTCACCCTTGCTTAAATATAACATTTTAGTTGTAAGACCCCAACTTTTTATTAATAAAATTGAATTTTCTCTAATTATTATTGTGAATAATAAGATGTTAATTTGATATAATGCTTTCATTATGGGTGAAATGTATAAATTTTGCAAAATAAGCAAGTGGTTATAAAATATTCATTGTTGTCGGGGAATATTCGTTTGGTCATTGAATATTCTTGTTGCCGGGGAATATTCGTATGACGGCGCAACCATTTGTGTGCCCCATAACGGAAAATGGTCGGATGAAGAAAACAACAAGTTTGAGTTTTTATAAATAACGGCATAATTGTTACCGTTAACACTGTTAGAATACCCGGTGGTTAAAGTACACTAGTAATACGCGTGGTTGCATAGTAGCACACGATATTGTACAGTATTTTTGAATTATTGATTCTTACGTAAGAAGACACTACTCAATAATTATTATAGTAATTATTGTTCAATATTTTATTTTATTGATTCAATAATTGCTACGTTGTTATTTTATATTATTGTTATTTCAATAATTATCACTGCACAGTATTTCCCATTATCATATCAATAATTCATATTATTTGAATAATATTATTAGATAGCATATTGGCAATGTCTAAGGAAGTTCATTGCAGGAAAGGGTTTGGTCACCTAATTCATGGCATGATAAGGAGAAATCCTTATCGGAAAGCCCCCTCTTTCCTGAGAACGATCTAGTTGTCATAATTGTGATTTTGTAATATATATTATTTGTGAATAATTAATTATTAATTTATATGATAAGAAAATATTTATTTTATATGGATATAAATGAAGGAATTAATGTTGAGGTGTTTTATCTGTATTTTATCGGAATGAGGGTATTAAAAATCATCCGTATGTGGATTTTGAACATTTTCTTATTGGAATTTGAAAAAACTTTCTTCTACAAAGTTGTAGAGAATTAAATTTCCTATGGAATGGACATAAAATTCGTATTTTTCTGATAGAGGGATATTTATTATGAATTATTGAAATTTCAGAAATAAATATTTTTATTAAAAACATGGTGGGCCCCACTTTTGGTTGGTGTGGAATTTCTGATTTTGGTGGGCCCCATTGTGGTATGCTGAAATTTGATCAATTGTGGTGGGCGTGAAAATTTTGTATAAAATATTATTTTATTAAATTTAGTCTGCTTTGACGTTCTAGCATTTTTCTATAAATAGGATGTTTAGTTAGAATTGAAAATCATACCAGAAACTGAAATTTTCTCTCTCTATAATATCGAGCGTATTTTATGAGTATTTAGATATCTTAAATGTTGCTATTCGGTGCGAGTTTCCTTCAGTGTTATATCCGATATTCCAGTCAGAAGTACTGTTCTTTTGAGGTAAATGATGTTATTTCGTTCAATATCATTATGCCGAAATATTGGTATGAAATTTTTACCTTTTATGTCGAGGTTATTATTCACGTATACGACACTATTCACGTATACGACACTATTCATGTATACGTCACTATTCACGAATACGGTACTATTCACGAAGTATGATTTTTCTTATAAAATTATTATCTTTTGTGTCGGGGCTACTATTCACGTATACAGCACTATTCACATATACTACACTATTCACGAAAAAAATAAATTTTCTTTTCTTTGTCCAAGTTGTCTATTATGGTTACTATCTTTGATTATATCCATGTTTTGATCTTCATTCTTGAATTTTGCTCCACAATTGATTATGATGGAGTATTTTTGAACTTGGATAAACTAAAGTACGAATTCCTAATCTTTGTCCTTTTATCTCACTGAATTCGTTTTCTTTAAAATATTTTTCATGATATCATCCTCAGTCCTAAATGGTGATATAACTGAATATCTTTGGCCTGTAGTGCAAAGCTGAATGATTACCTGATGAATATCTTTGGCCAGTAGTGCAAAGATGGACAGTTGTTGAGATGAATATGACTAACTGGTGATACGAATGAATATCTTTGAATGAATATTTGATTCAAGATGTATATCTATTGATGTTACATGGATAAAATATTGATGATGGAATTTGAAATCATAGAAGATAGTAGATTTCATTATCTACTTAACTCTTCTAATGAATTGTTATTTCTGTTGCGAATATTGATCTAAAACTTGTTGTCCATTATATTTTTTCTGATTTATTGAAGGCTAACGATAATTTTTTCTACATTATCTTAGTCATAATATTCTTTACTAGCTAGTTGAGCTCACTCTTTTCCTTTTTGTTCCATTTTTCTTCTCGGGATGCGAGAATATAGCGGGAACTAGTCGGGGTGTAGAGTGATGGGTCCAGAAAGTTGTTTTAGCAGTACTCACTATTTTCTAAAATAATGTATCAATAATTATAATGAGGACTCCTTTTTGAGTTTGAATATTGTCTATTAGACAATATTCGTGTAAAAACTCTCAGCTACGTTTTGTAGTATTGTATAAAAAAAGTTTGTATTTGATTTCTGTACCATGTATTTGGCGACTCATGGGTGATGTATACCTATTTTGGGGGCTTCACATCAGCTAATGATGAGGTAGCAGGAGGGCCAAATAAGGACTAGGGCAAGGAAAAAATGCCGAAGTAGGTATTATAACTTTAATTAGTATATTAATTGTGTGTAAACCTTTTTGTATAAATGAAGGTATGTATGTTATGTTAAGGTTAGATAACCTCGGATATTGTATTAAGGATATTAATTAATGATTGATAAGTGGGTTTTATACCTACTTATTGAATATCAATTCACGAGAACTATGCCCATCTCAAGTACATTTTAGTGTGTTTTTAATTAATTGTATTTCATAAAATTTCGCATTGCATGTACTGAGAACTCCTTGGGTGTAAAAGTGCAGGAATGGCATAGCTTGGCAATGGTAGATGGCATGAGGCCAATGGAAGCATGACGCAAGGAACAAGTGGAGATAAGCAAATGAGGATGGATGAAGGAAGAGTAGCATGTCAAAGATTTAGCAATGAAAAGACAAAGAATCGATGGCTTGATGATGAAAGGAGAGGATCTTAGCTGCTTTGAAGCCGCCTGCCATGGTGCCACATAGGATTCAACACGCTGGCCTTGCATGCAAAGAAACAATAGAATGAGCCCATTTTGAAGAATCGCGCGCTTGCGCCACATTTACATAGGGACCTTGCGTGGCGGTAGTGCGCGTAACCTCTCTGATCGCTAATTAATTTTATTTTAATTTTTAAATTGTAAGAGGTGGTGTTGGTTAAAACAATTCTGGTTGGTACCAGACGTATTATTAATTAGTTTTTACGTGTTTTTGACAAGAGAACTAGGGTTTACACACTTTGAGAGATTTCCATTGGAGAGCCAAGCATATCATCATTATTTCCTATTTCTTCTTTGGAATTCAGTCATTGTGGATGCTTTACTTTTATGTTGCTGGATATTAGTGAGGATTTGAACGTTATGTTGGGATTGTAATCAGCAATTGGGTTTGATCGATTATCTCTTCTCTCTTTCAATTGTTTGTTTATTTTCCATGCGTTGCTTTGATCCAATAATGGCTTTTGGTTCAGTCATGAACTAAACTCCATTATGGGATTCTAACGGAGTTTAATACGTAGTCTAATTTATGGCCTAATTGCTGGACTGTTTTGCGTATCATAAGGAATTTCTATCATGGTTGATTTGAATGCATGAATGATTGATCATTATTCGTTTTAGGTGCTTGTATGGAATTGAAAAATAACATGCGAGTATGGGTTGTAATTATGATAGCATGCGTATATGGGGCTGTTTTGCTTAGCTTTGTATTTCGTGAGTCAGATAGACATATATTGTTTCACCGTATGAGTTAAATAAGGGCTTGTGCTTAAATTCAATATTGCTGCAATTTCAAATAGAAATATAGTGCGATTGGTTTTATTGATGATTACATGGTGCCTATTGCATGTGGATGTTATGTAAGTAGGTCATGATACATTAAAAAATGGTTATGTCTACATTAGTGCTCTTGGCTACTTTTCTGTGATACGTGAACAATCTTGCATGATGGTTGTAATTAGAATTGTTAAATGAAGTTAGGATCGCATTATCTCCAGATTTGATTTATTACATTATTATTATTATTTTAGTTATTATTTGCATTTATAGTAATTCACAATTATAAGCATTAGTTTAAGCATATAAAAATAGTGATTTAGTTGATGCATAATAGTTTAATTTAGACAACTTTCTCCGTGGATCGATACTCGACTTACTCTGTATTGCTTGTTGACACATGTATGCTTGCATGAGTTAGAGCTCTTTTGTTAGAACTAAAAAAGAGGCAACAATGATATGTATGATGTTATTCATAAATGAATGAGTAGTTAAGATGTTATTTATATGATGGATCGTGAACCAAGACAAATTAATTTTTACAAACAACTTGCACCTTATCAAATATTTCATTTAAGTATTGATAAACACAAGTCATATTATTTTAATTTAAACCAAATGAATTACTCTCATTCTCCACATAGAGGACATTAAGTTACACATTTTATATTTAATTGAGTTATATCAAACTCAAATATAACAAATAATAAGTGACAAAAATATAAAATAACCTGCAATACATAACAGTGCACACGCATGCAAAACGTGAGCTTCCCAATTCTTCCTCAACAATATCCTCACCAATAGGGCACCTTCCTCAAAAATATCCTCAACAATAGAGCACAATTAGAGCGAGCCAAGGTCCAACCGTTTCTAATTATGACGTTCATACGTAGTTCAAGTGCATGTTAACTTTAACTATTAAGATGCTTATTTGAAATTACTAAATATTTTTTAGTTTTTTTTTTTTTGAAAACTCTATTTTGTTTAGAATATAATATAATTTTATAAACAAGTATATCATTATTATTACAATATCTATATACCAAAAAACAATTAAATCTCACTAAAGAAAGAAAAATAAACTTCACAAACAAGTCTCTCATAAAGAAAAAATAAATTTTTTATAATAAAAAAAATAAATTTACCTAAATAAGAATCTCTTAATTAACCACTAAACTAAATTCTCATCGACTTCAGTCTTGATAGTAAGCTAGCTGTAGTATGCTTAAAATGAAGTCTTAAAACACTTCAACGTACTAAGGATTATAATACAAGAAAATTTGACCATACACTAAAATCTATTTAGGAGTAACTATCACGTTAATATAAGAGCAACTAATTAGTCAACATTCAAAGCATAACCAAACTACTCTCTCTTTTTTTGGGTACATGATTAAATAGGTAAGTTATCCAAACAGGCACATATTTGCCTACAAAAACCATACATATTTTAAGAAACCCTATATATCTACGTCAAGGTCAAAACTCAGGAATTCTCCGCTAGTAGCGTATAGAATTGCTATCGACGATGGACTGGGAGTGGAAATTAAATCCAAGCACTGAGCTAGCGAGGTAAACGGCATATACACCAAACTAGTTGAGCACACACAGGCTAATATGTGTTCAAGACATATATATACTCCCATATATATATATATATATATATATATATATATATATATATATATATATATATATATATATATATTCTACAAGTGAAGAGAAGTATCAACATCACAATCGAATATGTCATGATCAGTTTTAATGGACGGAGAGAGTGCCAAAGGTGTGTCACTAAGCCAGGATGACTCGTTGGTTAAGCATGGACTTTTCACGTTAGAAAAGTTATCTACAGCATGCTGCATCTCTGTACTGTCTGGCCAGAGGGACAGAAAAACTCGAGGAGAAGGCGGCGGCGCTGCCAACGCCACCCCCTTCCGAGGAAGAACAGGGTGGTCAGAATGGTAAAACAACTTAGATGGCTGGTCGTAAGTATGTTCCGATGCCGACGATAATATTTTCAACATTTCTCTCTCCTCTCTCATTTGTTTCACTCTCTGCAATTGTCTAAACCTCTCTTGCAACAAAGCTATGGAGGAATAAATTATTGCCTGATCACTATTTTCTCTACCCATGTTGATGTTTTGTTTGGGACAGAAGGAACTAAAATATATATATGGAAGTTGTTGGTTTGGTGGTGTACTCTCAAGTTGTTTATGATGCATGGGCTATTTATAGCCCTCCATGGTTCGGTAATTTGAAACCTAGAAAACGTGAAGGTAGATTAAAAAAAATTAATCATCCGTACTTTTAAAAAAATCTGATATAAAATGAATAATGCTAAAATTTAGTGAAAAATAAAATAAAATTTCTCCCATAAATATTTTAGATTTCATTTTAAAATATTTTAAATAATATTTTAAATATTTTAAATAATAGATAACATATAAACTCCTGAAATACAATCATATCCCAAAATAATAGAATATACGTAAATTTGGATCTTGCTTCAATATGAGTAACGAAAGAACAAGCGATCATGATAACACCACATCTAAATATGAACAATCTATGTTTAAGAGTTCATGCATCAAAAAAAATTCTCACAAACGAATATTTTTCTCCCAAACAGCAAAAACAAAATTTCCTAATCTATTCGATCAAAATAAGAGAGATCTAGGGGAGGGTATATTCAAAAGGAGAGTACCCTCCCCACCTCTAAAATGAAAAATAGAATTCTTGCACTAGAGATAAAAGAAGTTCCTAAAATACCATTAATGCAACTTTTTATATATACTTGGTATAGAAAATAACTGAATTTGAGTGATACCAATTAATTTTTGTCCAATGCAACATTTGTAATTATTTACCATACCAATTATATAGAGGAGTTATATCGGTAGTATTTTTTACTATTTTTGACCGGATGTCTTGGCCTTATTAATACCAAAACAAAGTCTAATATTACTTTTGCTTAAGCATGTGAAGGTTTGTTTAAAATATACTTATCTTTAAATATATTTTAATTTAATAATTTTAAATCTTTTATAACCTCTTCGTTAGATCATAAATTATAATTGTTTTCAACATTTAGTCATTAAACTATTGTTACTTTTTCATGTTTAGTCCCCTTTAATATTGTTTTGGTTTAGCAAGGATAGACTGAGATTGCATAAAATTATAGAGTTTTGAGAATGAAATGAACAAAAAAAATTAGTTAAGTTACAAAACATGAAAAATAGCTATATTTTGGAGGATAATTAAAATGTTATCCCTTGAGAATTATGTTACATGTATCCCAATCAAATTTTAATGTGTAAATAAAAAGTCAAAAAGTCTATAAAGCTATCCCTAGTATATAGACCATATATATGTATATATATGAGGAATAATCCAAGCATATAAATGATATCGATTTTTATAGAGTATACGCCATCTCTATTATTTATTTTAAATATCAACGGACAAAATTAAAATAGTCAAAATTGTCGTCCGTTACTAATAGTAGCAGACGGTTAAAAAATCATATAGCATTTGCTACTAATAATAGCGAACGCTAATCAAAACTCTTCATCCCTTTCACGCGATTAAAGGTCTGACTTTATTAATCAGGGTTTAGATTTATTAATCAGGTGTTAGAATTTATTAACCCCTTTATTAATCAGAGTTTAGAGTTTATTAATCTTATTAATTAACTCCAGATTAATAAACCCTAAACTCTGGTTAATAAACCTTAAACCATTGTTAATAAACATTTAACCCTAGTTTATAAATTCTAAATTCTGATTAATTAATCATAACCCCACGTTAATAAACCATTAACTCTAACTTATAAACTTTAAATCATAGTTAATAAACACTAAACTCTAGTTAATAAAATCAAACCCTTATTCGCGTAGAAGATTATTAGAGTCTGTTACTATTAGTAGCTAGCCGATGAATTGTATTTTTTTAATCGTTCGCTACTAAACTGTTATTTTTAGTAGCGGATGACTGATTTGAATTTTTTAATCTCGTCCATTGATATTTAAAATGAATGGTAGAAATAGTGTGTGCGCTTTATAAAGATTTGTAACAAGTACGTGTTATGAATAATTTGTGTGTGTGTGTATATATATATATATATATATATATATATATAGTTTTGTTTTGATTTATGCATGTTTAGAACTGTATAATTGGGATTCAAAATTAGATTGAAAGAAAAAGGAGAATCGGCAGCGAAGTCATAAAGGCCAAGAAGAAAAAGGCATGCGAGGCCAATCTAATGACTCTTTTGCGAAGTGCATGAGAGAGAAAAAAAGGTAAATAAGAAAATGGTGGGTGAAAAATCCAAAAGAATGTTAGAAGTTAGCAAATTGGAAGGGTGTGTTTGGAGGAATAATAGATAGGATGATGCTCTGTCAGCTTGTCCCTAAAAGCCCCCTTTAGCTTTGGAGAAGATGGTACCCTCTTTTAGGGGTGCTTTGTTTGAACAAAGATACCAACTTTATATTTTTTTATTCTTGATTTTTTTTAAAAATTTTTACAATAGTCCTTTTCTCTAAAGAAAAATAATAATAATTCTATTATCATCTTTTCACAAAAATAAAAATCTCGTTTGTAAAATAAAGTTTGTTTCATAATAAGAGTTTACATTTTAATAATAACAGTATAAAATGATAAATTAATTAACAATTATTATTTTTAAAGGTGATAACCTAGTGATTAATTAAGTATTTACTTACCTTGTATAAGGTAAGATTCGAATATACTTCTCAATAAAGTTAGAATTAAATACCCCTACAAATTAAAGATAAGTTTTTTCTAGATTTTCCTTAGGCCCATATGATGAATCTATCACTATAAGTGAATTGTAATAGTATAAGTTCTATAGAAAAAAAAAAGAAACAAGAAAAAAAAGAGAGAGAGTATACATAGAAACAAAATAAATCCTTAATATCCATAAATTTTGTAAATGAGTCTCTTTCTGTGGAATTAGAATGAGTATTTTGGTAAAAATGAAAGTAAGTCTAGTAATTTAATTTCTTGACGAAGAGATTTCTTGTTTTATTTTTTATTCATAATTAATACTCCCTCCATTCAATATTAAAAAAATTAAATAAAAGTCTTATAGGTTTTATTATAATCAATAAAATGTTATTGTTTTCTTTTTTTAATATATAAAGAGGAAGCAATTTCTTTTCTGTTTCAAATTCTCTCTTTTTTGTTTAACTTTTTGTGTTTGTTTGGATGTTGGAGCCAGCAGAGGGAGAGGAAGAGGTGGAGGCGAAATGAGAGGAAAAAGACGAGCAGTAGAAGTACGAATAATCCATGGGTAATCATGCTTTCGTTGAACCGTGATAACTTGTACTATGATTGAAAATTATAGTCATACTCCACTAAAAATGAAAGTAATTTATTATTTTTTTTCAATATATTTATTATTTGAAGTTTGATATTTCAAAAAAAAATCAAAAAAATTTTTCTATATACAAAATGACAACTCTTGTAATTACATGAGATGTTTCTTATCGTCCGTACTTTCAGATAAATATCTTATTCTGTAATAATAATATAAAATACCACAGTACTGCACTCAATTAGTTTATTATCAAAATGTCATTATGATATCATGATTATATATTAAATTAAACATTCAATAAATCAAAAGAAATATGAAAAGAATCCTTAAAATTTGTAGATTTTACAAAGGACTCTTTGAGTATATTAATAATACTCTAATATTAATATTAAAAGGAATATGTATAAAAGAACATACCAACATTCCCTCAATATCTCTGCTCCATACATAGAAAACAAAACCAAACATTCCCTCTTAATTTCTCTGTCTTCGATTTTATTATTTTGTCTTGGAGTATTTGGATGGGAATGGCATGCTGGGATGAAAGCTGCAGATGCTATATATATAGTGTTAAAGGATATAGGTTGCTTTGTAATTTTATGCCCCCGCCCACTCTATTATTGTTTAGCTAGCAGCTAGTATAGGAATTTCCAACTTTGAGGAGCCTCAAGAAAATAGGTAATGTTATGGATATTTTTAATATCACATCATTTTAAATTAATTTGAGGCTAAAAGTTTAATAACCCCTAACATTACCTTATAAGAAAATGAGTAGATAGTAATTAATAACATTGACAAATGCATCGAAAGTTAGGAAATTGATATTTCCGCATGAAAATCATCGCTAAAGGATCTTTAGCGACGGTTTTGACCGTCGCTATAGATTTATAGCGACACTTTTTATGTGAAAATATCAAAAAGTCATGTGAAAATTTTAATTTCCAAAAGCTATATTGAGCAGCAAGAAGTTGTACTTGTAATTGCAATCATATCGGACCGCAATCGTAAAAATTATACATTGTGAATATAGGTGGGGTTTTGGTTCACAGAATAAAAATTTGATGTAATACTACTCTAGTTTAGGTAATGTAATAGAATTGTAAAGTAATGGTAATATGTTATTACGGCACATTTATTTGTTCTTGATATTTGTGTAGTAATTATAATATTATTATATTATGTTTAAAATTATGTTCGATTCATAAAATTATATGATTGTATATAATAAATAAAATATATTTTAAGTCATAATGTCCATAATTAGCTTCATGACTAATTTAAAAGTAAGAAATAGACTCGATCAATAAGTATTTGGAATTTGGACCTTTCCTTGACTACGTTCATTGAGTTAACAAAATCAATGCATCTAACTAACATCTCTCACTTGGGGTGGGGATATGATGTGTTACCTAACCGTTGGAAACTTATGACTTATAATATAAAAGTTATTAAAAAAGTCAATAAATTATCAATAAACAACAAATCGTTTGTGTAGTACTTAAATTGGGGAATCACATAAATCTCTTATGTTATTTTTAATTTTCTATCGTTTGTGCGTGTGTGTGATCCTATATTCTAACACTAACGCATGGTAATATAGTTAGATTGTAATTGTATTTAGTTATGATTTTTAAAGTCAATGCTATAAACTTTTGAATACACAAACAAAATAATAAATTTACAAAGATAACAACATATTATCAATAGAATAGTAAAAAAAAAAAAAGTAACTGTAAAAATCCTAAAAAAGTATATTTATAACTTTAAACTACTCTTCAACATCAATTAAGAGAAAATAAAATAAAATAACGGGAATAAAAAAAATTACTAAAATTTGTTCATAATTTTGATCGATAAGATAACTTAAAGCAGGTTTTTCTAACTTTAAACGGTATATTATGGGTGAATCAAAAGTTAGATAACTTTAAAAATATATGGACCCGAAGTCTAATTTGAAACAACTTTCAACTCATTAACTATATCATTATCAACATATGTCAATCCTACTCATATTGTGAAATTTGTTAATCTTCAAATTAGACCATGTGATTACTAATTAAGTTCACTTGTAATATGGGAGATTTACACCGAACTCGTTAGAGTTAACATAGAGGCACATCTGCCCTTTTAGTAAATTAATACGGGGATCGATTAAAGTTTGAATAGATATTAATACTACAAGAAAATGGTCCAATCACTACACGGAAAAATGCTAATTTTGATGGAATTAATCTCAAGGGAATAAAATTTGTCGATATTAACTTAAGTTCCACGAAATCCGGCGTCGAAGATAAGTCTGTCGAATATAATTTACTTCCGACGGAATTCTGTTGGATTGGCGTCAGGTTTCCCACCAGCGCGAAGGATAAATTCAACGGAATTATGCTTATTGTCGAGGGAAATTCGATCGTAGTTAACTAATTCCGAGGGACTTATTTCCGACTAAAGTTTCGTCGGAAATAACTCTTAACCCTAAATAGCCAGTGTCTTATTTCAGCCGCCTCACTTTATCCATTTTATATTCTCTCTCTCTCTCTCTCTCCATTCCACCTCTTATCGATGCCCCCTTCCTCCACCACCTCCTGCCGTCGCCGTCCCTTCCTCCACCACCTCTTGACGCCGCCTCAACCTCGTGTCGCCTCAACCTACGTGAAGGGCACAAAGTTCTTTTGGACAGTCGATGTCGCGACCGCATTTCAAGAGATCAAACAAAAACTGACCACAACACCAATTTTTGTCCTTCCTGATTTTTGCCCAGCCATTTGAGCTTTACTGTGATGCTTCAAAAACTGGTATTGGTGCGGTCTTCAGCCAATCTAGTCGCACCATCGCATGCTTCAGTGAGAAACTTTATGGGGCTAAACTCCATTTCAGCATATACGATGTTGATTTCTACGCGGTAGTTCTGAAAGTAGTATGCACACAAGCCAATCATGTTTGATGATAAATCATATACTTTGTAATAATCTTATTCATTTATTAATAAAAAGTATTAATTTCTTAACGGCTTTTAATTATCTACATTATGATGCTCTATAATATGTGATAAACTCATAGTTTTAAGCAATGCTTTTAGAATAATGATGATCATCATTCTAATGAGATCTAAATTCTTAGAAAGCTTAAAACTAAAATAGTTCCCAATCGTTGGATTACTAAATTGGGGATTAGTGAATCTGGATAGATTGGTACATACGTTGCTTGCTCATTGGATGAGGATGATTGATCTCATGATCATTTGTGTGGAGACACTAAATCAAGTATGTAGGTGCTTATTAGAGAATAAGTTCACTGAACGTGGCTCGCTAAGGAATACCTAATGGAGTTTTACTTGTCTGTCAATAGAAATTCATGTAGTGATAGTAGTACAAGTGATGCTTGGACTTGAGATCATCATAGTATCTTGTGTATGATGAGTTATACTTTGACTTATTCCTTAAGACCCTTAGGGTATATCAAAGGGTATGCTTGGGTATAATAAGTTGTACATGGAGATAATATATGATCAATAAAGAATCTACCGCTTCTAGTAAAAGAAGAGAAATGTCATATGTGATTCGATAAATGACAACCTAGTAGTCTTTGGCCAAGGCAGAATGAAATTAGAAAGGAGTTTCTAATTTGTATTATTTGGAGTTGTGCATTTAAGAGTCGAAATACATATAATTAAATAAAATAAGACTTGACAGTAATTCCATGTCTTATATTTAATTGGGTCATTGTATGGTGGAAGGATTGAATTGTACGGTAACTATTTACTCAAAGGTTCTGTTAGTTCCCAGTAGGCACAATAGATCTAGAAGAGGGGGTTGAATAGATCCTTTTTAATTTCAAATACTTTTCTGGTTTATTTTGTATTGCTCATAATCTAGTATATGAAAAACATGAGAATATTTTCAAGCACAACGGAATAAGTAAAAGATCCCCTTCATTGATATATTCATAATCAAACATACATTGTTCGTAGAGTTAGTTCGGTTGTAAGCAGTTAAAGCATACATAGCAGTTATAGCAGTTATAGTACATAATGTAAATGACATAATGTAAAAGATACAAGGAGTTTTAAGTGGTTCAGAGACTCAAGATCCTAATCGACTCTTCTACTTTCAACTAGCGAGATTTCCACTAAGGAAGGCACAGACGAATCACTAAGATTCCTTCAAGGCCGTGACCTTGGGACTTGATTCACTAAGAACTCTTCAAGGCAGTGACCTTGGAACTCCTCTAGTTCCCTAGGAACTCTTCAAGCCCAACAGGCTTGGAACTTCATTTAGTCCCTTCGGACAAGGACCCCTCAGGCCCTGGCTTCTTGAGTTGTTTGTTTGTTTGTTTGTTGGAGTTGGTGCTGAGCTGCTAAGATGTCTTCATGCTCTGAACATCTTCTGTACTTAGCAGCTTGGCGTGATCATCCTTGAAGTGCAGTTGAGTGTTGCATGATGCTCAGCTTCTTCAGTTACTCAACCACTTCGGATGATCCATTGATGACTACCTTGAAGATCATTTCTCTTGATACATGATGGTTGCACATGATGGGTTTCTAAGATGACTGTAAGCTCTTCTACTAGGTACTTAGAAACTTTCTCATGCTTGCCACCATGATGACGTTTGTGATCTCCCTTCTTGATACTTGATGTCTTCTCATGATGGACTTGCTAAGATGATTGTGAGTTCTTCTCTAGGGTACTTAGAGTCTTCCCATGATGGACACCAAGATGACATGATGTTCTTCTTTCTCTCGGCAGTTCAGAACACTCTTCTTGTAGTAGAACTCTTACTTCTACATAGCAGAACTCTCACTTCTGTTTCTTTGTCAGTTTATCTCTAAGTGTTCTTGGTGGATCGTAGAGTGAGCCTTCGGACTCACTATCTTACATAATTTAGAACAGTCCACCTTTTCTCCAAACTCGGCAAATCCAGCAACCTTTGATCTTTGAAGCTCTAGTTGATTTATACTCCTTCCCAATCCTTCCGTTGGAAAGTAGCCGTTGAAAGCTATTCAAACATCTTCACATATCTCGAGTTACTTGAGGTAGACTGCTGATGTGACAAGTCATACTTTCTCTGACATTGCAGTCTACTATTTCACCTACCCATCAGAGATGTCACTTTAATGTCTTGGGCAGGTCGAAGACTTTATTTCCTCCTTCTGATTTCTAGATCAGAGGTTGTCCTTTTGCATCGATGCTCTCAATAAGCTTTTATCAGAATATTACCCTTCAGATTGAACCATTGCCAATGCTTCAGTCTTCAGCTATTCGAACTCTGCGATTCTGATGCATGTCTTCAAGGACCTGATCGTAGTGTCATGTTGACTGGTAGAGATAACACTACGATCTTGAAGAGTGTTAATTGGATCTTCAATGTAGAACACCTCTTCCTTCTTTTGTGTAGTGCTTCAACACTTCTGTTTGCTTCGACTGTTCTCAGATGCTGATGGCTTGACTCTTTGTTCTGGTCCCTTCTGAATATCAAGACACTTCAGATTTGTGGAGCGCCCAGCTCACTTTCTTTTTATGATCTCCTGTTCACTTATCATCAATGGACTGACCCAATGCTTAATCACTTTAGCCTTGTTCTTCAGAAGCTGACCAGTATCTCTGTGTGTACTCCATTAGTTCTTTCTTTGTTTGGCAAACACTACGATCCTGAATACTTTCAAGATCGTTGTCATCTTATCACATGACAGCTACTGCACTTGCTGACTTTCTTTAGTCAGTTACTGAAGTCTTCTTTTGATCAACTTTTGGAAGACTTCATCTTGAATGGCTTCTTCAACTCAATCTTAATGCTGATTGGGTTGATGCTTAGATCTTCTGTTAGCGTACATGTCATTTGTTGAGTGCTCTCTGGTTCCCTTCAGGTGGGATGTATCTTTGCAGTGCCAACCAGAGGCTTTGTTCATTTGGATATTCTGGGAGTGCTCATTAGTTGAGAATCGTATTTGCTCTACGATTCTGCCTATGCATTGTGAGCATAATTTTTGAGGTCGTAGTTCTTCACTCTACGATTCAGCTTCGGCTGTGTAGACCCTACGACTCTTAGATCAGATCTTGATACTCTACGATTTCTGCCTTGTGCTTGTTGTCTTCATCTGATCTTGCTCGACTACGATCTCTGCATGTAATCAATAGACTCTACGACTCAGAGTGTAGTCTACGATCCTTGACTTGGCTTCGGCAGATGTTCGGTCGACTCATGGCGTAAATCTCTCTACGATTTCGAACATGACTTCCTCAGCAGACTTTGGTCCTGAGGAAGTTCTACTCGACACACTACGATCCTTCATCGTTTCTCCTGGAAGTCTACGAACTCCGAGATCTAGTATCTTGCAGACTACGATTCTGCCTCGACAACTCTTGAATTTTCCTTGACTCTCATGGCAGACCCCGATTTCTGGTGCAGTGCTCGACAATCAGACAAGCATATATATTACATCATAAGATCAACCTAACATGCTTGATCTTTCTACTTTCATAGTCCTTGTACATCATTTCTTTTTAAGGACTTTTACAAAGCTGTTTTGCTTATGTAGGATCAACCTAAAATACTTGATCAATTCATTCTAAGTCTTTGTACACATGTTTCTATTATCTATCAAAGGACTTAACATCTTTTCTTAATGCAAGCATACTTGCATATTCATTCATATATATCATAATCAAATCATATATAATTAGGAATAACATTCACATGCTTATTCCTGACAATCTCCCCCTATTTGATTATGATAAAAACAATAAGTGCATATGCGTGTTATGATTGAATCTTATATACAGTGAGCAGTTGTATTTCTAAAACATATAATTATGAATGTCATTTATAATGATGTGGAATTTAATACATTGATATTTTACATCCTAGATCCAGAACATACCTAACTAGTTAGAGATGTACCTCTTTGGCTCTATGTATGTTTCCAGGATGTCTGTTGATCAGCTATTCATCTGTTTGTTCTTCTTGCTCTTTCTCCCCCTGGGATGATGATCTTTTGTCTTTACTTTTCTCCCTTTCAGCTTCTTTCTGAACATGCTCCCCCTCAGACTATGCGATCATGTTATCATCATTTTCTGGCTCCCCCTCAGAAGATGATTCTTTTTCTGCAGCTGCTGTCTTTTTCTTTGACATCTTCTCTCCTATCTTTTTGCTCTTCTTTGAGTGCCTCTTGCTCTGCCTCTTTCTATGCCTCTTTTTATCCCCTTTTTGTCATTAATCCTTTGGGAGTGCTGCTCCATGTTGGACATAAGCTGCTCCATCGGGTAGGAGGAGTTGGCAACTTCAAACTTGAGTTCCTGTTGGCCTAGTTCAAGTTGCACTGAGAAAGACTGCTTCATGTCGTCAATCTTGTCAGAGAGGACTTGGATCTGCTCTTCATTGGCCTTTTGAACTCGTAGAGCTTCTGCCTTTTAATCTTGTATGACCTTCAGATAGATGTTACCTCTCTCTTTGAGTTTGAGAGATACATCAGCTATAGTAGCTTGAAGCTTGTTCTGGAATGAAATATCTCCTACCGTAAATTAAACACGTGACTCTTGGTGAATAGAGATATTTTCTCACTCAGTTCATCAGAGTTTTTCATCAGCTCCTTCTCCACAGATACTTGATCATCTGGTTGAGCAGTCTCCTGTCGATCATTATATTGAACTCTACGATCTGCATCTTTGGACAGATTTTTAAAGGTGTTGAGAATCTGAAGAATCGTTGAGTTCCAATCGCTGGTTGAGGGTGAAGGAATGTTTGTCAGTAGTGCTTGAGCAGATGGAGACTTCTGGTTTTAAACTTGAACACCATCACTAGTAGAGTGAACCGACTCTATGATCATCTCCTTGGTCATGATCCCTTTCCCTTGGGAGTCCACTCTACGATCGTGAGGAATATAGTGATTTCCAGCATGGCGATAGACTTTAAAGTGAGGTTTGTTTATGATCATCTTTGTAGCAAAAACTCTTTACCCTTGGAAAGTTTTGTGCCACCAGCTCCATGCTTGGGAAATGAGAGTAGCACCAGCTGAAGTAGCTTCCATCTCTTTTAGTATGGGCCTTTAGCCATGGCATCCACTGGAAAAACCATCTCATCAGCAAGTCATCAGGATTATAGAGAATGTTCGTGCAGTCTAGCTCCATGTTGTTCCAGTTTTTAGCTATATCAAAGGTAGTCATTCTTACCACCTTGAGCTGTTCATCTCCATAGTTCACCCATCTTTCTAGAGGTGTTTCTGGTGGTTCATTCGAGACTTCTAACACTATTCTCCTGGTGAATTTTGCTAGAGAGAGGACATGATAGAATTCTGGTTCCTCTGATTCTTGATTTTCAGAATTGGAATCATTCTCCATTTCTTCTCTCTCGGAGCCTGAACTATCTTGATCATTTCCAACAATGAATCCTTCTTGCTGCATTTCATTTTCAGAACCTTCTTCAGAAATATCTTTTTCTGATTCATCTTCTTCACCACTGGTTTCATCTTCAGCACTTCCAGCCTCATCATCACTTACTTCAATGACAGCATTGGAGTGATCGTTTCTCCTTCTAGAGGCAAATTTGGCTTGCAGTCTGTAGCTCTTCCTTCTACTTGGAGGTTCAGTTTTGGGAGAGTCAGACTCTTCTTCCTCTTCAGACTTAGAAGCTTTTAGTTCATCAGATGAACTTCCTTGAGGTTCAACAAGGGCAGGGGCAGGCCCTTCTTTGGACTCGTCACCTTTTGAGCCATCATGGGGGCTTTCAGGATTGGAGGGGACATGTTCTTCTTCTCTTGAAACAACATTATTTGACCCATCATTTGGGCTTGTTGGGGCAGTTGCATTTAGGGATGTAGTTGGGTCATCTTGAATCTCCTCTTCATCAGCAGATGCTGAATTTTCATTCATTAATCTAGCTTCACCTTCACTGCTGGATTTGGTCTGTGGGGACTCAGTCTTAAGATTGTCAGTTGCCTTTTCTTCTTCTGATTCTACATCCTTCTCTTCATCAGATGTACTGTCTTGGGAAACTGAGACTGGTTTGATTGCCATCTTGGCTTTCTTGCTAGATGGCCCTTGAAGTAATCTGTTACTTCTCCTCTTTGTTGTTTCAGCAGTTAGGGCTCTTTCTTCTTCAACCTTGTCTTTGATGGAGAGACTCCTTGGTGGGGCCTTGGTTTTCTTCACAAATCTGGACTTCTTTTTGGCTGGTGTGGTTGCTGTTGGTACAGGATCATCAGACTCAGAGCTTTTTTCCTCTTTTGTCTTCCTCTTCTTTGCAGAGGCCCTGCTACTGCTCCTAGTTGTCAGCCTTCAGTTCTCCTTGGGGTTTTTCATCCAATTTACAAACAATTGTGGAGACATAACTTTGTGAACATTAAGAGGTTCTCCCTCATCATCCTTGATTCTTCCTCCTAGCTTCTTCTTTATCACAATACTCAGCAGTCTTCCATGAAACACCTTTGTCAGAGGTTTTTCTATAGACTTCTTTAGCTCAGCCTTTTCTACCCACTTGGAGATTTGGTCAAACAGGATAACTCCAAAGTTAATATGTTTCTTCAGAATTATTGCTGACATTATCTTTAACTGCTGATCAAGCACCGTGTCATGTGTAGTGTCCTTGCACAGTATGCATTTTCTAACTATTTCAGCAAGGAACTCGTATTCCTTTGGAAACTCCTTCTTCTTAATGTCCTTTAGACTATGGTTTCTTTGGTACCCCATGATCTCCTTTGCTTGTTCCGTATTGATATCATCAAGGCTTTTTAGTCCTTGGTCAGGAAAACCTAAGCATTGATTGAGGTCAGAAGATTTCAGCTTTAGAGACTGACCTTTAACCTTGGTAGAAAGGGTTCCGGACTTTATGGAAGCATTTGAGTAGAACTCTTTAACCAGGTCAACATATACTCGAGTGCTACCCTCAAGGCATTCTGAGAATCCAGCTTTCTTCACAAGTTCGAGAATGTCTCTGAACTTCTTTTCGGATTAGACCATTTTCATCTTTGGTTGAATGACCTGCTTCCATATACAGATTAGCAGCCATGTGAGCTTCATTCAGGTTAGCTCAGTGGGTCTTCAAAGACAGGCTTGGACATATAGGAGTTTTATCAAAATCATTTCTGAACAGTCCTTAACCTTCTGCTGGTTTAGTCTTCTTGATCAAGTCTTACCTTGAAGATTCCTTAGTGTGTAATTTGGATAGACCGGTGCACCTGTAGAGGTTAGACATATTTCTATTTTTGGTACCCATAATTAAGTGAGTCCTGCTAGGTTAGTTTTCTACACCCCTGTTCCTCTTATATTTGGATAATCATCACATTTATCACCAACATTCATATTCATGCATAAAACTAGTTTTAGATAATACATTTTGATATGCATGAAGGTGAGTGTGTGTAATATTTGACATTTAATAACACACTCTTTATCTTTGATGGTTTCATCATTTGCTGGGTTATGTTCACAATGTTTAAGTGTTCACAGAGTGAGAATCAACTCTACGATTTAGGAGTATCTAGTTGATTCATGGAGATGATCAGTTTTTATACATCATCAAGATACTCTTTTAGAACTGATCATACTCTGTGTGTTATCAAACACTTAGAACAAGGATTTGTACATACATACTAACCCACCAACAAAGATTACTTCACATAGAATTAATTTGGCATGTGATGCTCTTATGACCCATTTCAGGTTTCCTTCAAGGTGTCATCTTCAACCTAAAACTTCGATGGAGAGAAAGTTTATAGACATTTGAGTTTCCATCCTCAAGGTACTTTCTCTCTTCACCTTTTTAGGTAGATTATGACTTCTTGATAGAATACTGTTATGGTTCATAAGAAGGTGCATTTATGATGTACACATGTATAATAGTGAGGAACCGTACCTTTTTACTGTCAGTTACTTAATAGTCATTTATCTTTAATATACTGAGTTTAGGCATTGATGTGCATAGTTTCACATTTGCTCCTGACAGCTTGTTGCTCCAGTTAACCTTCAATCAATCAGTCGTGATCTTGAAGATGTAGGCTAAGAGAATCTCAACATTTTTAAATCTTTGACATCCTTCAGTTTACAAAGTTTGCACCCAGCTGTTGGTTGGCCAGACATAAGTTTGAGAAGATCTTCTTTCTTCTCTTGATAAGCATTTATTAGCATGTATGGCCTTTTCATCTTTCAGGCCGGTGGATGCTCGACTCTTTGTCATTGATGTCTCTTGAGCTCTCTATCGTCTGGTCTTCAGACTACAAGATTGACTGCAAGCAAGGATTGGTCTTGTTGATGTAACTATGGAGAACATGGACCAATCTGAGCAGCTTCAGTTGTATACACACATTTAACCTATACACAATATTTCCAACGTGTGAGCTCATCTGCATATAACAAGTTACTTACTTCTAAACTAAGTTTAGAACAATGTTTGTGCTTGGGATCAGACTCAAAGCGATTAGCTTTTGAATATAGCATGAGAACCTGCTTTGATACCAATTGTTAGTTCCCAATAGGCACAATAGATCTAGAAGGGGGGGTTGAATAGATCCTTTTTAATTTCAAATACTTTTCTGGTTTATTTTGTATTGCTCATAATCTAGTATATGACAAACATGAGAATCTTTTCAAGCACAACAGAATAAGTAAAAGATCCCCTTCATTGATATATTCATAATCAAACATACATTGTTCGTAGAGTTAGTTCCGTTGTAAGCAGTTAAAGCATACATAGCAATTATAGCAGGTATAGTACATAATGTAAATGACATAATGTAAAAGACACAATGGGTTTTAAGTGGTTCAGAGTCTCAAGCTCCTAATCTACTCTTCTGCTTTCAACTAGCAGGATTTCCACTAAGGAAGGGCAGTACCCGGAATCACAAAGATTCCTTCAAGGCCAGCAGCCTTGGGACTTCAGTTCACTAAGAACTTTTCAAGGCCAACAGCCTTGAAACTCCTCTAGTTCCCTAGGAACTCTTCAAGCCCATTAGGCTTGGAACTTCATTTAGTCCCTCCGGACAAGGACCCCTCAGGCCCTGGCATCTTGAGTTATTTGTTTGTTTGTTTGTTGGAGTTGGTCTTTGAAATTTCTTTAAGATGTCTTCATACTCACGAACATCTTCTCATACTTAGCGACTTGGCGTGATCATCCTTGAAGTGCAGTTGAGTGTTGCATGATGCTCAGCTTCTTCAGTTACTCAACCACTTCGGATGATCCCTTGATGACTACCTTGAAGATCATTTCTCTTGATACATGATGGCTGCACATGATGGGTTTCTAAGATAACTGTAAGCTCTTCTACTAGGTACTTAGAAAATTTCTCATGCTTGCCACCATGATGATGTTTGTGATCTCCCTTCTTGATATTTGATGTCTTCTCATGATGGACTTGCTAAGATGACTGTGAGTTCTTCTCTAGGGTACTTAGAGTCTTCCCATGATGGACACCAAAATGACATGATGTTCTTCTTTCTCTCGGAAGTTCAGAACACTCTTCTTGTAGTAAAACTCTCACTTCTGTTTCTTTGTCAGTTTATCTCTAAGTGTTCTTGGTGGATCGTAGAGTGAGCCTTCGGACTCACTATCTTACATGATTTAGAACAGTCCACCTTTTCTCCAAACTCGGCAAATCCAGCAACCTTTGATCTTTGAAGCTCTAGCTGATTTATACTCCTTCCCAATCCTTCCGTTGGAAAGTAGCCGTTGAAAGCTATTCAAACATCTTCACATATCTCGAGTTACTTGAGGTAGACTGCTGATGTGATAAGTCATACTTTCTCTGACATTGCAGTCTACTATTTCACCTACCCATCAGAGATGTCACTTTAATGTCTTGGGCAGGTCGAAGACTTTATTTCCTCCTTCTGATTTCTAGATCAGAGGTTGTCCTTTTGCATCGATGCTCTCAATAAGCTTTTATCAGAATATTACCCTTCAGATTGAACCGTTGCCAATGCTTCAGTCTTCAGCTATTCGAACTCTGCGATTCTGATGCATGTCTTCAAGGACCTGATCGTAGTGTCATGTTGACTGGTAGAGATAACACTACGATCTTGAAGAGTGTTAATTGGATCTTCAATGTAGAACACCTCTTCCTTCTTTTGTGTAGTGCTTCAACACTTACATTTTGCTTATTGTTCTCGAGATCTCGATGATGGCTTGACTCTTTGTTCTGGTCCCTTCTGAATATCAAGACACTTCAGATTTGTGGAGCGCCCAGCTCACTTTCTTTTTATGATCTCCTGTTCACTTATCATCAATGGACTGACCCAATGCTTAATCACTTTAGCCTTGTTCTTTGGTGACCAAGATCTCGTGTGTACTCCATTAGTTCTTTCTTTGTTTATAAACACTACGATCCTGAATACTTTCAAGATCGTTGTCATCTTATCACATGACAGCTACTGCACTTGCTGACTTTCTTTAGTCAGTTACTGAAGTCTTCTTTTGATCAACTTTTGGAAGACTTCATCTTGAATGGCTTCTTCAACTCAATCTTAATGCTGATTGGGTTGATGCTTAGATCTTCTGTTAGCGTACATGTCATTTGTTGAGTGCTCTCTGGTTCCCTTCAGGTGGGATGTATCTTTGCAGTGCCAACCAGAGGCTTTGTTCCTTTGGATATTCTGGGAGTGCTCATTAGTTGAGAATCGTATTTGCTCTACGATTCTGCCTATGCATTGTGAGCATAATTATTGAGGTCGTAGTTACAAGACTCTACGATTGACTTGGTATGTAGACCCTACGACTCTTAGATCAGATCTTGACACTCTACGATTTCTTCCTTGTGCTTGTTGTCTTCATCTGATCTTGCTCGACTACGATCTCTGCATGTAATCAATAGACTCTACGACTTAGAGTGTAGTCTACGATCCTTGACTTGGCTTCGGCAGATGTTCGGTCGACTCATAGGCAGGCTGTCTCTACGATTCTGAACATGACTTCCTCAGCAGACTTTGGTCCTGAGGAAGTTCTACTCGACACACTACGATCCTTCATCGTTTCTCCTGGAAGTCTACGAACTCCGAGATCTAGTATCTTGCAGACTACGATTCTGCCTCGACAGCTCTTGAGTTTTCCTTGACTCTCATGGCAGACCCCGATTTCTGGTGCAGTGCTCGACGATCAGACAAGCATATATATTACATCATAAGATCAACCTAACATGCTTGATCTTTCTACTTTCATAGTCCTTGTACATCATTTCTTTTTAAGGACTTTTACAAAGTTGTTTTGCTTATGTAGGATCAACCTAACATACTTGATCAATTCATTCTAAGTCCTTGTACACATGTTTCTATTATCTATCAAAGGACTTTACAACTTTTCTTAATGCAAGCATACTTGCATATTCATTCATATATATCATAATCAAATCATATATAATTAGGAATAACATTCACATGCTTATTCCTGACATGTTCTTTTATGATTAATGTTAAAATCTATATTATTTGGAAAGTCGTTGATCACTAGGGAGGTTTATCCCTATTGTAGAATAAATATTATTTATTTAAATAAATTAATAGTTTAATCTATTTATTTAAATAAGATTAGAATTGTTTTAATTGATTTATTCACAACCGGTTTAATATGGAGAACTTAAAGGGTCACACCATAAAAGGAAGAATAATTATTTAAGAAGTAATGGTATAATCGTAATAATAAGTTAAGTATATTTAATTTAATCTATGGTGATAGAATAAATTAAAAGGCTTAATATTTATTATTTAATATTTTGGAAATATTAAATATAAATTAATAAGAGGAGTCTTATTATTATTATTACTATTACTATTATTTAATTCCTAAAGGAGTTTGGGAATTAATTAATAAAAGTACTCTCATATATCCTAATAAGATTAGGAGGCTAATTAATTAAAAGAGTTTAATTAATTATTCATAATAAGATTGTGAGCCTAATTAATTAAATTAAAATAAAACTCAATTCTTTAATTGTTAAGGAGAGTTGCCCACATCTATAAATAAGAGGAATCTTATTATGGGTGAGAGTGGTTGACACTTTCATAAAAACACGTGAATACGTAATTTCAATAGTTGGGAGAGTACACCCTTTTCTATGAGAGATAGAAAAACTAGGGTTTTGCCAAACACCCTTCTTCTTGAATATTTCTTCTTCCTTGGTGGATCACTTCTAGAGGCCAAATACTTGGGTGGCTAATGTTGATCAAAGGAAGGAACCAAACCCAGTGGATTCAAGTTGAACGCGAAAAAGATTGGAGGTGAACTTGTACTTGAGGAAGCTCGAATATCCAATGGTATGATTCATGTTCTTCATATTTTTGTTTAATTAATAATTATGCATAAATGGTGATTCGGGTATATGGTTTGTAAAATTTTAAAACTCTGATTTTCCATGCTTCCGCTTATTTTGGGCAATTTGATTGCGTTCATGAATATTACAAACCTAACAAGTTCAAACCGTGAAGCACTAACGCCATTATCAAATTGTAGAGGGAATTTATCCTTTTTACTGACCATAACGCCCTCAAACATCTTTCTAGTCAAGACAAGATTTCTGCTCGTCATGCCTCCTGGTAATCATACTTGCAACAATTTACTTTTGTGATCAAACATAAGACTGGAACCTTGAATCGTGTGGCTGATGATCTAAGTCGGCGTCATAGCCTTCTTTCTGAGATGCGGATCACAGTTCTTGATTTTGATTCTTTTCTGGATTTATATGCTATGGATCCCTTCTTTGGTACATTTTTATTGCAAATTCAGCATGGCGAGAGGACAAATGTTGTGTTGCAAGATGGGTTTCTTTTATGTGGCCTCCAACTTTGTAGTTCAGCGAGCAACTTACGTTTGAAAATCATATAGGAATTAGTCTTGATCGCACTTTGCATCTAGTATCTAGTTCTTACTTTTGGCCAACTATGCGTATGGAAGTGGCAAGATTTATTGATCATTGTCGTGTTTGTCAGTTGGCGAAAGGTACTTCCACTAACGTTGGTTTGTATATGCCTCTTCCCATTACAACTCAACCTTGGAGAGACGTTAGTATGGACTTCATGATTGGTCTTCTGCCCACACAATGTGGCAATGATTCCATCTTTGTTGTGGTTGATCGATTTTCCAAGATAACTCACTTCATCCCTTGTAAGCATACCACCGATGTTGTTCTTATTTCTCAGTTGTATTTTCGAAAAAATTTATCGTCTACATGGATTGCCAACCTCTATTATATATGTCTGATCGTGATACTCAGTTTCTTAGTCATTTCTGGCTGAGTCTTTGGCGATTGGTTAATACTACACTCAATTTCAGTAGTGTTTACCATCCATAGACTGTTGGGCAAACAGAGGTGGTCAACCGTTCCCTCGGTAATTTATTACGTAGTTTCGTAGGCGAACATGTGAAATCCTGGGATTTAAAGTTATGCCTAGTTGAATTCGCTCACAACCATGCAATCAATAATAGCACTGACTTTAGTCCTTTTCAAGTTATTTATGGCTTGGTCCCTCATGACCCTTTTGATCTGTTCACTCTGCCAAGTAAGGTGCGCCCTCATGCGACCGCAAAGATTTTTATCACCCAGCTCCAGCTCGTTCACAATTAGACTCATTCCCAGTTGCTTGCTTTTACTGATAAGTATAAGTTACAGGTGGACAGAAAGCATAAATCTATCGATTTCAATGTTGGGGATTATGTATGGGTTGTTTTAACTAAGGACCGTTATCCTGCACATGAATACAATAAACTAGTTGCGTACAAAATTGGTCCGATGGACATCGTCGAGAAGATTAATCTGAATGTGTACCGCTTACAACTTACTAGTTATGTCCACACGTCTGATGTTTTTAATGTTCGACATCTCATACCTTACTCGGGTGACAGTTCCTCAAGTGATGAGTGTGCTTCTGATAGAGGACGAATCTTCCCCACCCCGAGGAGAATGTTAAAATGCACCGGGAATGGGATTTTTGGGCTCAAAGAGAGCACCCTAAGGCCCAAAAAGGTCAAGTTTGACCATAAAAGTCAAGTATGTCTGTTATTGACAAGAAAATATAACTTTTTGGGTGGAAATGGCCTTCTGAGCAAAACGCAAGACTCGCCTAGCGCTCGATGTGACTTTAGCAAAATTTTACCGTTTTGAAGGTCAAAACGACATTTTTTACATTGTCCAGTACTGTTGTGCACTTTTTCAATAATTTAGGAGTATTTTCGTAATTTTAATAAGTTTTGTTGCATGTAGGGTTTCATTATAAGTAGTTTGTAAAGCCTCTTATGGCTAGACAGTTTTTAATTCAATAAAATATCTTTTTTTGTCCATTTCAATTTCTCGGTATTCTTTATCTAGAATCAACGAGTTTTTGATTTGCAATTCTTGTTTACCAACGCACGCTGCATCAGCCTTTTAAGTCATTCTTTTGTGGACAGACATAACAAAGTTGTATTGCGATTAATGTATAAATCTAAAATTAAATTACGATTAACGTATAAATCTAAAATTGAATTGCAACTAACGTGTTAAGCAACAAGATAGAATAAATTGAATGGGTCTCTTCTTAATTATTATTTTTTATTTCATACATTTAATTTTTCGTAGGTAGCGAACTCATTTTTTTATGAATGGTGTGAGATGCACCAAGTGGAACACAGTCCTGCTGCTAATGGCTGGACATTTTTCTAACTTAAAAACAAACTAAAAAAAGACCCGCCAAAGGTCGTTATTCATGTAACTATGCGGTTCTTGTCTAAACTTTTCAATTCTCTCCCCAACAAAACCATAGAACAAAATGTAATGTCCCTCATTGAACACTCAACCAACCATAATCACCTCCTCCAAATCCATGCTTTCATTCTCAAAATCTCTTTAGACGGTAACAATTTTGTCCAAGCCAAGTTCCTACGCAAAATCATTTCACATTCTACTTCATCCACTAATGATTTGCAGTATGCCTGCTATCTGTTCGACGCAATTCCCCATCCAGACACTTTCCTATTTAACACCATGATCAGGGCTTACTTAAAATCACAGCATCCCAGTGAATCATTGTCCCTTTTTGCCCGAATGCGCCTTCAAGATGGGGTTTTTATTGATAGTTTTAGCCTTTCACTTGTTCTTCAGTCGTGTGGGAGATTGATCGACTGTAAAAATGGTAAAACTGTGCATACCCAGGTGTTGAAACTTGGGTTTGGTTATGATTTGTTTGTTCAAACTGCTTTAATTGAAATGTATGCAAAAATTGGGTTAATGGATGTTTCACGTAAAATATTTGATGAGATGAGTGATCCGGATTTAGTTTCTTGTAATATTATGTTGGCAGAGTATGTGAAAGTTGGGGATATGAGTATGGCACATGATTTGTTTGATACAATGCCTAACAGAGATTTGGTTTCTTGGAATACCATGATTCATGGGTATGCCTCACTTGGGAATGTGGGTTCTGCACAACTGCTGTTTAATGCAAGTAGTGAAAAGGATATTTTTTCTTGGAGTTCGATGATTTCAGCCTGTGTGAAATCCAGACGGTCTAATGATGCGTTAAGGCTATTTCATGAGATGCAATTGTCGAATGTGGTGCCTGATAAGGTTACCATGGTAAGTGTGTTGTGTGCATGTGGAGATGTAGGTGCATTAGGTATGGGAAAGATGGTTCATGAGTACATAGAGAGAAATAGAATTGAACTAGATATGAAGCTTGGGACTTCTCTTGTTGATATGTATGCAAAATGTGGAGATATAGATAATGCATCGAGGATCTTTTATCAGATTAGTAAGAGGGATGTACTTTCTTGGAGTGCTATGATCACGGGGCTTGCTAATCATGGATTTGGTGAAGCTGCATTGGATCTTTTCTCGAAGATGATATTGGAAGGAGTTAAACCCAATGATATCACTTTTATAGGTGTGCTGAGTGCGTGCAGTCACATTGGTTTGGTTGATAAGGGGTGGACATATTTCAACTCTATGAGTGACATCTATGGTATCACTCCAAAAATTGAACATTATGGAAACATGATCGACATTTTGGTCCGAGCAGGGCGACTTCAGGAGGCTAGAGAACTTATTAGAAGTATGCCATTTGAACCAGATGCAGTAGTCTGGAGAGCACTTCTTGGAGCTTGTAGAATCTATAAGAATGTAGAACTAGCAGAAGAAGCTATGATTAAACTTATTTCACTAGAGCCTAATGTAGATGGGAATTTGGTTCTCTTGTCAAATGTCTATTCCCAAGCCAAACTGTGGGACAAGGTTGTAGATGTGAGGAAGATTATGAAAAAAAACAAAATCCAGAAGGTCCCAGGGAGTAGTTCAATTGAGGTCGATAACACAGTTCATGAATTTGTTGCTGGCGATAAATCACACTTGCAATCCGATGACATCTACCAAATGTTAACCCAGTTGATTCATAGAGTGAAACAATCAGGATGTGAACTTTCAACAACCTCCATTTTACAAGAGCTTGATGATTAAGAGAAAGAGATAGTGCTTGCTCATCATAGTGAAAGCTAGCAATAGCTTTTGGGCATCTCAGTACAACTCCATCCAGGGGTTTTGTTCGAATTGTTAGGTCTTCCATGTTTGTGACTGTCATTCAGCCATTAGTTCGTCTAAAGGATATGCCATAGGAAGATCATCATCAGGTACCGGAATCAGTTTCATCATTTGTTGCTGGGAAATGCTCGTGTAAGGACTACTGCTGAAATAGTGAACTATGACCAACTTGTCTGGCAATGACAAATGCAAGTTGCAGTGTTGTTTACAAACACAACGGTTAATGTTATTGGCTCCCCAAGACTACCATTGGTTCCGTGGAATGCAATCCGAATGTTATCCATTTTCCTTATAATAACATGTGTCTCTACTCTCAATGTAAAGAGCCTATACCTTCAAGTTCACTTTGAAAAGGCTAATATTTCAGTTTGTCACTCGATCCAGAAAAATCTTTTGGACATTTATCTTTTCAAGGTAAAAATGCGGAAAGTTTTGGCTCTACATTTCTTGATTATATTGTCAACACAATTCTAATCTTTTGTTATGAAAGTGAACTTTTTATTTTTATTTTTTCATTTTCCAATATCCTTCCACTTCTAGCATGAGAATTTTTAGTAGGACTAATCAGTTTACCATGCACAATCTTGCAGAATGACTGTTGAAAATGAAATTTACTCGGACACGACACAAGCATCTTTTGTCATGCATCTTTAATTTGGTGTCTTTTGATCTTTGTTTGGATTCTTAAGTTCGTAATATATAATATATCATTTATGTAATTCGTTTGTGTGATACCGTTCTCTGAGACATGTTTCTTTTTCTTAATTGGCTCAACTTAATGGTATGTACATTCTGAGATGTTATATTAAGAATTGGACTGGATTTGTGTGGTGGAGAGGAATGCGAAACCATGGGTGTTCTTGGGCTCTGTTTCCATATTTTCTGGTTGTATTAAAGTAACAAGATCATTCTAGCTCTTGCACATCTATAGCTTGTATGTGATTTGGGCAAGGACAATACTTGTGAAAACTTCACTCATCAAGATCTGAGCTAGAGGAGAAGGGGTGAATATTAATACTACGGATCTCTTAAGATGTTGGACTCGTAACTCATGAAGCTTTTTTGGTTCTAGCTTCCATATCATTCTTCTTCCTCATATTTTACGTCTCGTCTCATCTCATCTCATCTCCCTCTATCTATCTATTTCATCATGTGCTGTGGATGTGTGTATGCAAATGGAGTCATTAGATATTTCTGGAAATTTTTTTGATAAGCTTTTTCATTTATGCAGCCTTATGTGCATAGAGTCATTAGAGTTTTCTGGTAACTTTTTTTGATAAGCTTGTTCATTTCTGCAGGCCTTATGTACACTAAGGTGCCATCTTGGCTACTCTGGATAGCTAAAGAAGGATGTGGATAACAGTGGAACATTGTGGGTTATCTATAAGATGCTCTTTTATTCATCTGGCTGTATTCACTGAGATTTGCTCTTTTTTTCATCTGCTGTATTCACTGAGATCTATCTCTGAAATTCCCAGGGTCATAGAAGTTAGTCTGCTGATGGTTTAGTGATCTCCCTCAAACTGTCCACTGCCCCCCTACTCATCCTTATTTTCCAGAAGTATACGAAAATGCCAAATTAGATGGTAGATAACTGATGTGGGATGTTTCATTTTCAAAACTCAACCTTGTAAGCCCCACTCAGGTCAGTTTTTTCTTGCTCAACTTTTGTATTTCTCTGTTGCTTGTTACTAAGAGAACAATGATCAAAACAAGTTGGATATATCAGGAGTTTACAAAACTATTTTATTCATTTGTCTGATATATCTTTTGGCTCATGACTTTGAGAAACTCACATGTTCTACTACCCTGCTTCTTGAATAAAGTTAACAACTTAGTGCACTATCAAAAGTTGAAGAGTTTAAAAAAATGTTTTCATTTGGGGCATTGATTTTGAAAAAGGACTCTCATTTCTGGATGTCCACAAAAAGGAAAGTTGACTGTCAATTTGGGACAAAGAGAGTATTCATATACAAGATGGAACAAATTAGTATAAGCTGAAGATGAAACAGAGAGGTTAACTATTCTGTACAAATTTGAAGTAAATTACATGGCACATGCATGAAACAAGTTAGGAGAGAGGAGAGAAAAAAGTAGGACATGGGAGGGAAGACAAGTTGGAGAGCTAGCTATTAATTGGTAAAACTAAAAATCATTAAAGTAAAGAAGAAGAATAGGAAGAGAAGAGTTATCAATTAAATGAAAATGTGATGGTGTTTGTAAAGAACCTTTATTAAGGCATTTGAGAGTAGATCTGAACTTCTTCCACTCCATTTTCTATACTACACAGCACTGAAGAAGAAGAAGATGATGATGGCAGATCAGGCGTATGTATGGCGGTTCTTTATCGTTGGCCACCCTCCCCTCCCCTCCACTCCCCTAGACCATTGGACCGCTGCTGCTACTGGGGGCAGATGCCCCCCTAGTTCCGCCTCTGTACAAATAAACGTTGAATAAATATGGAGTTTTAATTTTAAATAATCAAATTGTCACAATAATTGACAATGTTAAATTATATTACATAAGAAATTATTTATATAAATACATTAAATATAGTTGACAATGTTAAATTTTATTACTTAAGAAATTATTCATACAAATAAATACATTGAATATAATTAAAAATTTTAAATTTTATTTCTTAAATTTATATTTAGTTTTCTATCTTAATCATTTAGAGGCATTCAGAGGAATTTTTTTTTCTTACCAAATAACTTCATGCCTCTTAGCGAATAAGAAGTGAACTGTTAAGATGCATTAAAATGCAATCAAACACCACCTTAGGGGTTGTTTGATTAGCATTGAATGTTTGAATCGATCCGCCATTTAGACGATTTGGGATAAATGGTTTAGTGTCATATTTTTTTTGCTGAATGGGCTGCTGAATGATTTTTTTTTTTAACAATATTAACTATTATATTAAGTAATATTAAATAAATTTACAACAGTTTTGAATTTTTTTAAGAGAGGTAAAATAATAAAAATCTGTTATTCAGATGTTTTAGACATATCAATTATTAAATAACTTTTTTCATTCAGTATTCAGTTTCATTCAGCCCATTCAGATTCAAAACCATTTCATTCAATTTTATTCAGTTTTTGTCAAACATCTTCTTAATAAGTTAAATATATGGGTCAAGTCCAAACATATGTATTAGTGTTTTGTGTACGTGCATGTAACGTGAGACCTCCTGGATATTCCCCCAACAACATCTTTCATCAAAATTGGACGACCATCGTTGCTATTTCATTCACCACCGTAGTGGGACTTGAACTCGTGGAGTTGACTTAGGGGGTATTTGATAGAAATTGAATAAATCTGAATCTAAATGAGCTGAATCTGAATGAAAAAAGCTATTTGATAATTGACATATCTGAAACATCTGAATGACAAATCTTTATTATTTTACCCCCTCTAAAAAAATTCAAAATTATTGTAAATTTATTTAATATTACTTAATATAATAGTTAATTTTTTTTTAATTTTATTTTTTTTACTTCATTCAGCCATTCAGCTCAAAAAATCTGACTTAGCCATTCAGCTCGTCTATCTTACCGATTCAGCCATCCAGATCAAAACAAATGCACTGACCGATTCCGTCATTCAGATTTAGCTCCATTCAGCTCTAAAAACAAACACCCCTTAGTAGGAGCTTGAAGAAGAATGAATAGGTCTCTTACTGGTGAGATGAGATCTTACGTGCCAACTAATTCTCTTCTCATAATTTGAACATGTTATAAGGAATATTCAGGCAGTCAGCTGAAAATTGATTATAATTAAAGTCATGGCTTTATTTGTTGGGGTCATTTACAATAATATACAACATTTAGAAAGTAATTACACTATTAGTGCACTCATAAAATATTTACACAATTAATACACTTTTCATATTTATTTACAATATTAGTGCAATTAGGATTCCTTAATTTAGGGAATTAGTATATGATTCAATTTATAATAATAAGGAAACCTAAAATCAAGGAGAAATAACTGCCATAATAATAATTCAAATATATTGGATCTAACAACAAAAATAAATTCAAATTCAAAATAATAATCCAAATTCAAATATTCAAAGTTACCAAACAAATCGAAAACAAAACAAAGAGAAAATCACGAACAACCAAAACAAATCGAAAAAGAAAAAGTCAGAATTACCAAACCAGCAAGAACAGATCCAAAACAAATTCGGAGTAGCCGAACAAAAAGAAAATCACGAACAACCAAAACAAAACAAATCGAAGAATAAGAAGAATAAGAAATCAGAGTTACCAAAACAAATCAAAGAAGAAGTCAGAGTTACAAAACCAGCAAGAACAGATCCAAAACGAATTCGGAGTAGCCGAACAAAGAGGAAATCACGAATAAACTTTTTTTATGAATATTTGATTACCCACAAAAACTAGTTACCTTTGTATGAAGGTTTGGCTACCAACTGCACCATATTCAAAATAATTTTATATTTAAAAGGTTATTTATAAGTAACTAACAGCTACATAAATGGAAACTTAGACATGGCATTTCAGATACCATCTGCACGTAACACTTGAAAATTGTTCTTAATTTTTTTTTATAATTAATTGATAACCCAATAAAACTGAATTGGTTACCTTTTTATGAATGTTTGGCTACCAACTTATAAATAACATTTTAAAAATAAAATTATTAATGAATATGATTCAGTTGGTAGCCAAACCTTCGTACAAAGGTAACAATTTTTATTTTTGTGGGTAACCAAATATTCATAAAAAATAAATCGTGACTCTGCCACAAAATCGTTTTCTGCGCAAGCCTCTCATCGACTATATTCCGTACGCATCTCACCTTTCATTGTCGTGGGTCGTGGGGGACTGACTATATCTATATGAACACCAGCCACTAGCCACACGGATTCATCCAAACACCACCACGTTTCTCTTTCTTTTACCCTCTCTATTTTCCATAATTAACTCCAATATAACTAGCTCTCACCTTTTCTCCGTCAATGACTCCTCTGTCTTTTCCATACTCCTGTTCTGTCACCAAAATATCATCACTCATTTCTCCATTGGAACAAAAACAAACCAAAACCACCATTATTCTCTTTACTCTATCGACGACATAGTCGTGGTCGGAAACCAACTCGTTTGATGTGTGCCTCCACCGCCTCCTCCTCCTCCGCTCCAACCACCAGAGCCACCATCACCGCCGGCAACAGTAGCACAAGGAATATAGGACTTGGGCGTGTTGACTTTATTAATTGGAAGATTAGAGATGGAATCCTAATTGCATACTAATTCTCTAAATTAAGAAATCCTAATTGCACTAATTATGTAAATAAAACTTTAAATGCATTAATTGTGTAAATATTTTATGAGTGCACTATTGTTGTAATTATTTTTAAAAATGTAATAGACTATGTAATTGTACCTATTTGTTTTTAGTTTTCTCAAGCCCATTCATATTAATTACAGAGTCCGTAATATCCTAGGATTTATTACGGATGAAGACTCATATATATATATATATATATATATATATATATATATATATGGGTAATCATATATATATATATATATATGGGTAATCATCAAGTAACAAGCGTTTGCTACGGACTTTGTTAAATGAACAAGCTCTCATCCAGTTGATCTAGATATTTAATGGCTTAGATTGGTCGAAATTTCCCCTATAGCTACTGACATTGATCCCTTCTTTTGTCTTTAGGCTTTTTACATTCGCTTTACACAATATATACTGCTTTTACAAAATGTATAATGGCGGTGTAATCTCGACTATATGGCTATAATGTAAAGATGAGTTTATTTTTATGTATACACAATGTAAAAATAAAAGATAACGTAAAGATACATAATGTAAAAATAAAAGATAATGATAAAATAAGTCCGAATAAAAGATAAATTTATTTTTATAAATACATAATGTAAAAAATAAAGATAATGTAAAGATACATAATGTAAAAATAAAGATAATGATAAGATAAGTCCGAATAAAAGATAAATTTATTTTATTATAAAAGATAAATTTATTTTTATTCAAACTTATCTTATTTTTACATTATGTATTTATAAAAACAAATTTATCTTTTATTCAGACTTATCTTATCATTATCTTTTATTTTTACATTATGTATTTATAAAAATAAATTTATCTTTTATTGATTTATCTTATCATTATCTTTTTATTTTTACATTATGTTTCTTTACGTTATCTTTTATTTTTACATTATGTATATCTAAAAATAAACTCATCTTTACATTATAGCCATATGATTGAGACCACACTGCCGCTACAGCTTGTAGCGACAGGCATGTATTAAATGTAGGGGCAGTAATGTAAAAAGTCTAAAGACAAAAAGGAAGGGATCTGGCCATATGTTCGTAGAAGAATAGTGGAATTTTTTTTTGACCAATCTAAGCCATTAAATATCTAGATCAACGAAATGAAAGCTTGTTTCATTTAATGTCATCTGTAGAAGAAACGTTTGTCACGGATGATTACACATATATATATATATATATATGTGTGTGTGTATGTGTGTGTGTGTGATTCAAGTATGTGATGCAATTGATTTGTTTATAAAGTACTTTTTGGCCTTAATTCCAAGCAAAACGGAGATTCTATACACGTTGTAAAGATGAAAATAATGCCACTTGATGAGAATAAAAACAACTATGTATATCTAACCGGAACCCATCAACAAAAAGTTTCTTTTTATTACTTTTCATTTTTCTTCTTCTTTTTCTTTTCCTTTTTCTTTTTTAATAAAAAAAATATCAAAATGTAAGTTTAATATGGCATGAATATATATCTCAAAATGACTTGTGTCTACAAGAAAAAACAGAAGGAAAAAAAAAGCCTTTCTCTATAGGTTAACTCGACTTGGAGCCCAAATATATGTGTTGGGTATTTAATTTATAATTTATTGGATATTTTAAATTAGTATTTTTTTCAGTTTATCTAAATAAGCTAGTAACTATTTAAAATAAGCTAGGGCAAACAAGAATAACATAATATATTAATAATATTAACAACCAGAACGACAAATTTGACTGGAGAATATTTTTTATCCCCATGAAAAGTAAAGTCAATCATGATATGATCATAATAATGAGATAACATATGATGATGATGATGTAAATATAGGTCCCATGCATGAAGGAGATGTAATACACATTTTTCTAATTAAAACTCTCCCATATACTAACTTAGTCGGTGTAATCCCTTCATATTTTTTCTTCTTTTGCTCTTATAAATTTAATTATATTATTATTTTATTTTTTTTATTTTTTAAAAATTCTTATTTTACCTTATATAATTTGTACACACGTGTGAGCAGACAGGTCTTGGTTGATATAATTGACACTTATATATATATTTTTTAAAAAGCCACATTGAAAAATGACTAAATTATTTTTCTATCTTAGATTACAAGGATTATTATGAAAAAAAATTATATATGAATAAAATTGAAACCAAGTATAAAGTATAAAGACCAAAATAGTTGTTTATCCAGAATGTAACTCTTATATGAACCTATAAACTTAAAGTGTGACTAAATTTATTATAATAATCGAACTCTCAACTTTTATATTTATAGAAATGAGTCGTACACTTTTTTAAATGACACTTTTATCCTCTCTTTGTTTTGTTGACGTATTGATGGCTTGTTGTGGTGTTCATCATCACTTCATCTTCATCTTCATCTTCATCTTCATCTTCATCTTCATCTTCGTGGGAGCTCTAGAAGGAAAAGGAAAGAGACAATTTAATAATATTAACGATTATGGTGATGACTGATGACAATCATCACCAAATGAAAATACTACCAAAAAGAACCCCCCCCCCGGCCGCCCACCCACCCATCCATCCAATGTTTTAACCTAGCCCTGGACTTTTGATAATGTTTGTTAGGAACATCGCAGACATATACACTTATTTGCAATCACACCTCAACCCAATGGTTATATATAGCTTTAATCTTTATCTTTGTATTCTGATGTAATAATTTATTATTACGCAATTAATAATATCCTTTATTGAAAAATCAGGCTCACTCAATACATTAAGATAAATATAAACATATTATCAATTGTTGAGAACACACTATTTCTATGGAATATAAAATAATAATACAAAAATTTTACGTAAAAACTCAATTAGAAAAAATCATGGAGAGAGATCTCGAAAATTCATTATGAAAATAATATGAAGATTACAAACTGTCTACTGAAAAATAAGCTAACTTTTTATTTTTCTCTACATCCCCACTCTCAGAATGCTCTAACTGAGCTTCTCACTCTTTATGCTTCTACTAAAGGTATTGCTCTCTTTGTTGTGGTGTGTAAAAATGAGGAGCCAAAGCTCCCTTTTATAGGAGAAATCTGGGGAGGGGAACAAGAAGGCTTAAAGTTAACAGAAATTGGGGAAGGCTAAATTCCAAAGTTTAAGGGGAACAAAAATTGGGGAAGACAAATGCAAGACAACTTTTTCAACAATCTCCACATTGGCTTGCATTTTTCAAATATTGTGAACTTCTTCGTGTCTGTGAATGTATCACTCTCCCCAGATACTCCACCACAAACTCAGCATTCGACGTAGTGAATTAAGTCCAAGCAATGCTTGAACTTTTTTGATGTAACTGACTTTGTGAGCATATCTGCAGCATTCTCCTTTATGTGAACTTTGCGAACTGTAATGTCACCATTGTTCAGCCACTCACGAATCTTTTGAAACTGAACATCTATATGTTTGGTCCTGGCATGGAATACCTGGTTCTTTGCTAAATGAATAGCACTTTGACTATCACACTGAATCTGATACTGCCATGCTTGAAACATAGTTCTTCAACTAGTCCCTTATGCCACAAAGCCTCCTTGCTTGCCTCTGTCAATGCCATATACTCAGCCTCTGTTGTTGATAATGCTACTATAGACTGCAACACTGACTTCCAACATATACATCATTCACAAAAGGTGTATACAAATTCTGTAGTAGATCTCATTGCATCTAAGTCTCCAGCACAATCCGAATCAACAAACTCTGTAACCTAACTTTTAGAGGTATCGCGATCAAACATAAGACCATAATTGGTTGTACCGGATAGATAACAAAAAATCTATTTCACAGTTACAATGCTTTTTCTCTTGATTTGCCATATACATGCAAACCACACTAACTGCATATGAGATATTTGTCCTTGTACATACCATGGCGTACATTAGACAACCCACCTCATTTACATACGATACTTTGGACATATTGTGACGCCCCCAAAATAGGTATACATCACCTATTTTGAGTCGTCAAATACATGGTACAAAATACAAATACAACTTAATTATACAACTGTCGTGTAAAGTACGACAAAACATAAGCTGTGAGTTTTAATACAAATATTGTCGTCCAGAAAATATACAAACTCAAATTCAATATTATTACATTTATTTTCCACTATTTCACTGAATAGTGAAGACTACTAATGCTATCATCCGTCCGCACGCATGGTTCCGACTAGTCCCTGTTACGTTCTCATTTCCTGAAGAGAACAATAAAAGTAAAAAGGGTGAGCTCAACTAGCCCAGTAGGAAATATTATGACTAAGATAATGCAGAATAAATTATCATTAGCCTTCAATAGTATAACAACTGATAGAATATAATAGACAACAAGTTTTAGATCAAAAACTGCAGCGGAATAAACAATCCATTAGAAGAGTCAAGTAGAGAATAAAATCTACTATCTTTTATGATTTAAAAGGGTTTTCATCACTTTTATCATTTGGGACTCGACAATAAATAATGCACATCATCGAATCACCCCTGCACTACGGCCAATGATATTCTTTAGTATCACGACCACAATTATCCATGCATTACGGGCCAAGAATATTTGTGTATTCATTAATGGTCATGATCATGCCAACAATCATCCATCAATGCACTACGGGCCAATGAGGACTTTTACCACATCATTTGTAACATTACGGCCATGATTACACCGAATAATCCTCGATCATAATCATACCAAGTCCATCTATGCACCATGTGCCATGAGATGACTTTCAACAAAATATAAACATGAGGATGATGACAATGATATAAGAATTCAATAAAACAAGTTCAAGAATTAATTTATCCAGAACCAATAACGTCCAAATTGTCAACATGATCGCTTGCTTTGTAGAGTAAAATTTAAGAATGCTCAGAAGAATATTTCCATGAAAAGATATTGGATGAAGCGCAAATATCAAGGATATTCCACTAATTTCATGGAGTATAGAAGTCAAAACTTTAACCAATTGAGTATAATAAGCAATGGAATAATAAAAGAAATCACCGAGCGTCGATAGTATCAAGACAGGCGAGTTATTCCAATGAATAATAAATAACGGAATCAAGTCCGGCAGAAATGCATGCAGACGAGGATATTCCAAAGTAATAATAAAAAGACAAGATCAGTCCGGCCAGAAACGCATGCACAAGATATTCCAACAGAATAATAAAGACTTTAACCGTGTCGGCGTAGAACGCATGCAGTATGTGGATGTTCCAATGTAATAATAAAGAATGGAATAATGTAAGAATTTCACCAAGTATAGGGTAGCTCAGCGTGATATAGGTTATTCAATAGAATAATAAAGAATGGAATAATGAAGTTCTCTTCATGGATAAGAAAGAAATAATACTCCCTACGAGTACAACAAATAATATTCCCTACCTTAGAAAAACTGGATACTGGAATAGTAAGGTAGCAGACTTCTCTTCTTCTTTCTATAATTTCTCTCTATAATAATCACTCTAAAGCTTTTGTGAATTGGTGAGAAGTGAAGGAAGAATGAGCTTCTATTTATAGAAAATATAGTTTCGATAATCGCACGTTTTGGGGCTCGAAAAATTCTTTGTACAATACCTCCAACTTTTCCTTTATTTTTAATTTAGTCATGGAAGTATTATCAAACTTACACCACCTCCCTAATAGTAAATAATGTGATTCAATAGTAAATTATGTGAATCAATAGTTCTACATGTGAAAATACTGAATTACAAAGATAAGACTCTCCATCTATACCTCCATTTTTAACTTAGTCATGTAAGTATTATCAATCTTGCACCAACTCCCCTAATAGTAACAAGAATGTGAAATAATAGTATACACATGTGAACAAATAGTTATAATCATGTGAAATAATAGCAATCAATTGCTCATTTATCTGGTTAAATACCTGATTGGTTAATATAACCTCCAGACATCAATTATTATCGAAATAATTGTCGATTTTTACTAACACAAATAATTCCAACACAATGAAACCATTTTTATCAAAAATATAAAATTTTAAATTTCGAAGTTTGACTTTTCCCGAAAAAGTCAACTGTTGACTTTTTGACAAAATAGTGAATTCTGGAAAATTTTGTGTTTATAGACTATTTTTACTAATTTCATCGTTCCGGACTCAAATATTACATCCGCGTCTCCAAATTCAACTCCGAACACAACTTCAATTTTAATAACATTCATCATTAATATTATAACTCACAATATTTATCAACCAGTCGTTCCCGGAAAAAGAGGGGCTTCTAATAAGGATTTCTCTCTATCATTGGCGCGCAATTAGGTGACCAAACCTCTCCTTGACAGAACTTCTAGATATTGTAAATATTGCAATTTAATAATATGAATAACTTTGTCGTCTCAATTATTGATTTAATAAAATAACATAAAATAACATATCGAATCAATAATATGAGAGATATGATGCAAACAATTATCGTAGTAATAATTGAGTATAACCGAGTGACTTCTCACGTAAGCATCAATAATTAATACCGTGTGCTACTATGCAACCATGCCGTACATCAGCATTTTTTACTACCGGGTAGTTCAACAGATTAACTAAGAAACTTCCGCCATTATTTTCATAAAATATTTTTTGTCGCTTTTTCTCAATCCACAATAATTTCATTGTGGGGTCCACCAATGATTGTCTTACGGTGTACGAATATTTCCCGATCAATCGAATATTATATAACAACTTCGCGTATTTTGCAAAATTTATAAATATTATCCACAACTATAACATTATATCAAATCCACACCATAATATTCAAAAAATATATTTTGAGAAAATTTAATCTTTATTCAAAAAGTTGGGGTCTTACAACCTCCCTTCTTATGAAATTTCATCCTCGAAATTAGGGGTGCGTGCACTGGTATATCAAGAGGTAAGGATATCTTGATTTCATCTCGATTCTAACTCCTGTGTCATTTCTTCCACATTGTGGTTTCTCCACAAAACTTTGACTTGAGGTATAACCTTGGAGCGTAGAATATGATCCTTTTATCCAAGATTTTAACAGTAACTCTTCATACGTTAAATCTTCCTCTATCTCAAATCGGTTCTAATTCAATAATGTGGTTCGTGTCTTTCACATATTTACGTAACATAGATATGTGAAAACGTTATGAACACGAGACATACTTAGCGATAAAGCGAGTCTATACGCCTACGCTCCTACTCGTCGAGGATTAAAATGGGCCAATGAATCGAGGGTTGAGCTTTTCTCTTTCCAAATCTTGTAACTTCTTTCCATGGAGCAACACGCGTAACAACACATGATCTCCAATATCAATTCTACGTCCTTTCGATGAAGATCAACATAACTCTTTTGTCAATCTTGTGAGGTTTTTATACGTTGTCGGATCATTTGTATCTTTTCTGTAGTCATATGTACCAACTCCGGTCCCAACAACGTTGCTTCACCCACCTCATTCCAACATACTGGAGAACGACACTTTCTTCCATACAACGCCTCAAATGGAGCCATGACAATACTTGCTTGATAACTGTTGTTGTAGGAAAACTCCACCAATTGTAGGAACTTATCCCAACTTCCCTTGAAGTCAAGGACACAGAGTCTTAATAGATCTTCAAGAGTTTGAATGGTCCTCTCCATCGCCCGTCCGTCTGCGAGGATGATATGCCGAAGCTAAATCAGAAATGCGTTCTTTTTTGAAAACTAACCCAAAATCTTGAAGTGAATCTTGGGTCTCGATCGGACATTATGGATCTTCGCATACCATGCGGTCTTACAATCTCGTTTATACGCATTTGAGCAAGACGCGTTCAAGTGTATAAGTTTCTTATATAGGTAGGAAATGAGCGGACTTGGTCAATCTATCAACAATGACCCAAATTGCATCTATGCCTTGAGAAACCTTGGGAAGACAAGTAACGAAATCCATATTAATGTGTTCCCACTTCCATTCTGGAATTTCAAGTGGTTGCAATGGACCTTTTGGTACTTGATGCTCCGCCTTGACTCGTTGACAAGTTAAACACCTTGAGATAAACTCTGTTATCTCTCTCTTCATATTGCTCCACCAAAATGTATGTCGAAGATCACGATACATGTTGGTACTCCCAGGATGGATTGCAAATGGTGTGTTGTGCGCCTCCATCATGATTTTATACTTTAAATCAAGGTCGTTAGGAACACAATGTCTGGAGTTGACTCGAAGTATTCCTTCCTCATCGATTCTTGCTTCCGGCATAGCACCTTCTTGCACTTTCTTCTTCATACACATTAGCTCTAAGTCTTTAGCTTGAACAACTTTAACTTTATCGATTAAAGTCGGTTCTACTCGTATGTTTGCCATCATCATGTGGATCCCTGGAGTCTTTAACTCTATCTCCATCCTTTGCAAGTCATACAAAATGGGCCTTTGCGTTGACAATATCGCACTCGTACTTGCATATGATCTTCTAATCAATGCGTCAGCTACCACGTTCGCTTTTCCAGGATGGTATTGGATGGTATGATCATAATCTTTCAACAATTCAAGCTAACGTCGTTGTTGCATGTTGAGTTCCTTTTGAGTGAAGAAATATTTGAGGCTTTTATAATCCGTAAAGATTTCCACTTTCTCCCCATACAAGTAATGCCTCTAAATTTTAAGTGTGAACGACGTTTTGCTAACTCAAGATCATGAGTAGGATAATTCCTCTCATATTCTTTGATTCTTGCCGTGAGGCATAGGCTATGACTTTCCCATGTTGCATGAGAACACATCCTAACCCTTTGCAGAAGCATCATGTAGATGACAAATCCCCTCCGAGGCGGATGGTATTGTCGAGCAGTCTTTGAAATGAGTCTCCTCTTGAGTTCTTGAAAACTCTTCTCACATTCCATGCTCCAACCAAATTTTGTATCTTTTCGAGTCAGCTGAGTTAATGGAGTAGCAATTCGAGAAAATCCTTCTACGAATCTCCGATAATAACCAGCTAAGACGAGAAAGCTACGTACTTCGGTCACTGATTTAGGTTGCTCCCAGCTTTGAATTGCTTCAATCTTTGCCGGGTCAACAGATATCCCATGATTTGATATCACATGCCCAAGGAATGCAACTTCCTCAAGCCAGAACTCGCATTTCTTCAACTTGGCATATAGCTTGTTTTCACGAAGCTTTTGGAGTATCAGCCTCAAGTGTTGCTCATGATCTTCACGGCTTTTGGAATATATGAGGATGTCGTCAATAAAGAGGACCACAAAATGATCCAAATATTCCTTGAATACTCGGTTCATCATATCCATGAAAACAGCAGGAGCATTAGTTAATCCAAAGGACATGACTAGGAATTCATAATGCCCGTACCGAGTTCTGAAAGCCGTCTTTGGAATGTCATCGGTTCTAATCTTTAATTGATGATATCCTAAACGAAGATCAATCTTTGAAAAGAACTTGGCGCCTTGCAACTGGTCAAACAGGTCATCAATACCTGGCAATGGGTACCTATTTTTGATGGTGACCAAAAATACGCGCAATTAGGTGATCAAACCTCTCCTTGACAAAACTTCTAGACATTGTAAATATTGCAATTTAATAATATGAATAACTTTGTCATCTCAATTATTGATTTAATAAAATAACATATTATGCAGATGATACTATGACAATAATCGAATCAATAATATGAGAGATATGATGCAGTAATTACTGTAGCAATAATTGAGTATAACTGAGTGACTTCTCACGTAAGCATCAATAATCAATACCGTGTGCTACTATGCAACCACGCGTATTACTGTATTTTTACTACCGGGTAGTTCAACAGTTAACGGTAAAACTTCCGCCGTTATTTTCATAAAGTATTTTTGTCGTTTTCTCAATCCGACAATAATTCCGTTGTAGGGGGTCCACCAATGATTGTCTTAGTTATGCGAATATTCCTGTTAAAACGAATATTCCCAGACCAATCGAATATTATATAACAACTTGCGTACTTTGTAAAATTTGTAAATATTACCCACAACTATAACATTATATCAAATCCACACCATAATATTCAAAAATATATTTTGAGAAAATTTAATCTTTATTCAAAAAGTTGGGGTCTTACACATATACTCTAATTCATCCTTTGTTCGTGGGCTCAACTGTGAAGACAACCTGAAATGTGCTGCCAATGGAGTGCTAACTAGTTTAACATTGTGCATGTTAAACCTCTCCAAGGCCTTCTGCACATATCCTTTCTAAGTTAGCCACAATTTTCCTACTTGTCGATCCCTGTGAATTTCCATACCTAGGATCTTCTTGGCTGACCCAAGATCCTTCATGTCAAATTCACTACTCAACAAATTCTTTAGCTAAAGAATATTTGACTTCCTCTTTACTGTTATCAACATAAAATGTCAAAAATACTACAGAACCATCATTAAGGGATCTGAAATACACACATGGATCATACTCCGAATGAGAGTAACCATGAGCTACCATGAAGTTGTCAAACTTCATGTACCACTGTCTCGGGGACTGTTTCAAACCATAGAGAGACTTTTTCAAACTGTAAACTAAGCCCTCTTTCCCTAGTTCAATAAACCCCTCAGGCTGCTTCATGTAGAAGATATTTTCTTCTAAATCACCATGGAGAAAACTTGTTTTTACATTAAGCTGCTCTAACTCCATATTATGTGATGTTACGATAGATAAGATCAACCGAATTGATACGTGTTTCACAACTGGTGAGAATATCTTATTGTAGTCAATTCCCTCTCTCTAAGAGAATCCCTTTGCCACTAACCTAGCCTTGAATCTTTCACCTTCTTTATAAGACTGAGCTTCCTTTTTACTAAACACCCACTTGCATCCTATAGCCTTCGATCCTTTTGGAAGTTGAACTAACTCCCAAGTCTGGTTCTTCTATAAAGACTCAATTTCTTCTGCCATCTTTATTACCCATTTATCATTATCCTCGGACTGAATAACATCCTGATAGCTAGTTGGATCTCCCCTAGCATCAATCAAGGCAAATGCAACCATGTCATCAAACCCATATCTCTGCACTGGTTTTCTAACTAACCTTTTTTGATCTCTCACAAGATTATACGACCTCTCTTGGGGATCTGAAATATGATCATCTTCAATCTCTTCAGATTCTTTTGTATCTTTAGGAAGCTCCACCTCAACTAGGTGTTTCTATAACACACTTACTACATATTCTTCATTCCCGAACTTGTTCAACATGTGTTTTTCATTAAACACCACATCTCTGCTGGCGACCTTCTTCTTGGATACTGAATCCCATAACCTGTATCCCTCGACTCCATCTTCATATCCAAGGAAAATGCACTCCTTTGATCTTAGATCGAGTTTGGACTGTCGTTTCTCAACCAGAAAATGAACATAAGCTGGACAACCAAAAAATTTTATCACAGAAAAATCAATTGGTTTCTCAGTCCATACTTCCTCGGGGATTTTGTAATCAATTCCAGCTAAAGGAGATCAATTTATCATATAACATGTTGTGTTGAGTGCCTCAGCCCAAAAACTCTTGGGCAATCTTACATCTAACCTCATACATCTGGCACGTTTCAACAAAGTTTTGTTCATCCTTTCTTCAACACCATTTTGCTCTAGAGTACTTTTAACTGAGAAGTTCCTGGTGATACCTTCATCTTGGCAGAACTATAAGAATGACCTGTCCTTATATTCTGTGTCATTATCTGATCTGAAATACTTCAGCTTCTTTCCGGTTTGGTTTTCTACTTTACCTTTCCACTACTTACAGATTCTAAAAATATCAAATTTCTGTTTCATAAAATACATCCACACCTTTCTAGAGTAGTCATCTATGAAGATAACAAAATAATGGGATCCACCTATTGATATATGCTTGATCGGGCCCCACACATCCGAATGTACATAATCAAGTACATTCTTACTGGTGTGTGCTCTTACCTTGAAGCTTACCCTCCATTATTTTTCGTACACACAAAACTTGCAAAATTCTAAACTTCACATTTTGACACCTTTCAACAACTTCCTTTTGTGAAATTCTTTCATTCCACCTTCACTCTAATGACCAAGTCGGATGTGTCATAATTCTGTGCTATCACTGTTGGAATTATCCTACACAAAAGTTGTTGCTCCACCAGAAACTGTGTCCGCTATCAACTAGTAGAGGGTGCCCTTCTTCTGGCCCTTTATAATTACCATCGAACCTTTGGTAGTTTTCATGAAACCATCTCTGACTGAGATACTGCCTATAGAGTCGAGTACTCCAACCGATAATAAACTCTTCTTCAATTCTGGAATATACCTTATATCACTCAATAATCTGACAACCCCGTCAAACATTTGAATTTTGATGGTGCCTATCCTAGTACCTTTGCAGACAACATTGTTACCCAATAAAATTGTACCACCATTGCAGGATGTAAAAGTATCAAACCAATCTCTTTGAGGGGACATATGAAAAGAACAATCGGAATCCATGTACCAATCTATAAGGTTTTTACTGTCTCTAATAGATAAGAGATCACCTTGTGAAGCTTCATTTTCTGTCACTGTGTACAGCTCTCCGTCATTGCACACATCTACTTGCTCAACAACATTAGAAGAATTTTCAATCTGCTTACCTTTCTTCTTGTTATCCTTCTTCAACAATGGACATTGATTTTTGTAGTGGCCCTTTTCGTGGCAATGATAATACTCAACATGATATTTATCCTTCTTGCCTGGTCTCGACTGAGACCTTTCTCTTTCCTTACCGGAATACTTTTTTCGATTAGAACCCCTGCCATACCCATTTAAAAATACGAGAAGACTATCTCCTTGATCTCTAGAAGTAGTGCCCCTGAACTTATCTTGGTCCAGGACTACTGACATCACATCGTCAACTACAAGCTTTTCCTTCCCTACAAGGAGAGTAGTCTGGAGAGTTGAGTATGAATTTGGTAGAGAGATAAGAAGCAATAATGATTTATCTTCTTCGTCCAACTTCACATCAATAATGGTTAGTTGGGTCACCAATCTATTAAACTCATTAATATGATTGGTCAAATCTGACGCTTCTTCTATCCGAAGCTGGTACAATTCCTTCTTTAAATATAACCGGTTTAACAGAGACTTTGACTTGTAAACTTTCTCAAGTTTCTCCCACAAGTCCTTCGAACAAGTTTTTGTCAAACACTGATATTTGATCTCTGGCGCCAAACTCAATCTGATTATTTCCACGGCCTTTGCTTCAAGTTCCTATCATTTTTCTTCTATCACAGTCGCTGGTTTTTTTGCCTTCCCTTATAGTGCCTTTTCCAATCCTTGTTGAGTCAATGTGGCAACAACGTTAGCTCGAGCTGTTGAAAGATTATGATCATACCAATCAATACAATCCTGGAAAAGCGAACGTAGTAGCTGGCGCATTGAGTAGAAGATCATATGCGTGTACGAGTGCGATATTGTCAACGCAAAGGCCCATTTTGTATAACTTACAAAGGATGGAGATATAGTTAAAGACTCCAGGGACTCACGTGATGATGTAAAATATATGAGTAGAACTGACTTTATTCGATAAATTTAAAGCTCCTCAAGCTACAGACCTGGAGCTGATGCGTATGAAGAAGAAAGTACAAGAAGGTGCTACTTTGGAAGCAAGAATCGATGAAGAAGGAATACTTAGAGTCAAATCCAAACTTTGTGTTCCTACCGACCCTGATTTAAAGTATAAAATCATGATGGAGGCACATAACACATTGTTTGCAATCCATCATGGGAGTACCAAAATGTGTCGTGATCTTCGACATACATTCTGGTGGAGCAATATGAAAAGAGAGATCGCAGAGTTTATCTCAAGGTGTTTAACTTGTCAACGAGTCATGGCGGAGCATCAAGTGCCAAAAGGCCTATTGAAACCACTTGAAATTCCAGAATGGAGGTGGGAGCACATTACCATGGATTTCGTTACTTATCTTCCCAAGGTTTATCAAAGCATAGATGCAATTTGGGTCATTGTTGATAGATTGAGCAAGTTTGCTCATTTCTTACCTATACGAGAAACTTATACACTTGAACGTCTTGCTCGTATATACATAAATGAGATTTTAAGACTACATGGTATGCTAGTATCCATAGTTTCTGATTGAGACCCATGATTTATTTCACGGTTTTGGGTCAGTTTGTAGAAATCTATGGGCGCAGATTTACGATTTAGTTCGGCATATTATCCTCAAACGGACGGGCAGTCAGAGAGGACTATTCAAACTCTTGAGGATCTATTAAGACTCTATGTCCTTGACTTCAAAGGAAGTTGGGAAAAGTTCTTGCCATTAGTGGAATTCTCCTACAACAACAGTTATCAAGCAAGTATTGGCATGACTCCATTTGAGGCGTTATATGGAAGAAAGTGTCGTTCTCTAGTATGCTGGGACGAGGTGGGTGAAGAAACGTTATTGGGACCAAAATTGGTACGCATGACTATGAAAAAGATTCAAATGATCTGACAATCTTAGAGTTTATGCCCTAGAGGCCAATTATTTGATATAATTGCTTAACGTTTTGATATTATATTTGATTGAATAAATATATGATTTTATTATGGTTTTATTTACTGCGTAATATAATTGTTAACATAATAAAATTCCTTAGAATAGTGATACAAATTATATAGTTTTAAGTATGTGACTTGAACATGAGATTATATAATTACAATTAGTATCATTGTTCTTAAATGTCCCTAGTCGAGTATCATTGTTGATGGGACAATAATGATGCATTGAGACTAGTATGTGGATTGACTAATGACCAAATCTCATTGGTCATAAATATATGAGATATTAAGTCAATGCATAGGTACATGTTAGAGAACGATGTACTGGACAGACCCACCATGAGAATTCTATATGGAGCATTATGCGAAGTGTCATTAGAAATTCTCATAAGTGATAATGATGTAATGGTCCTCCGGGCACGAAATCGCTTATATTACTACACGAGAATTTATGTACTTTGATATCATCAAATGTCACCTTTAATAGGGTGGACTATAAAGGTGATTATTGGGTTCATCATGAATTGTGTGAGAAATATGAGTGATCTAGATGAAATTTAACCATCCTATATATTATGGGTGATATCCATAGGCCTCTTGATTGATTAGGACTACGAAATGCATGGCCATGCTCAAATAGTGATTTGTTTCATATAGTCTACTCATTGATCAAGAAAACTCAGATTAAATTATGAAGAGTATGACACATTCCATGACTCGAGTTTAATCTAGGATATTAAGGTTAAAAGGATTAAATTACATTGAAACATTGGTCACGAAAAGGTTGCATCGAATCATCGATCTTATTATTACTTGGGTAGCAAAGAAGGATGCATTACTAGATGTCACTCACTTTGTTTATAATTTTATAATATGAGTTTAAAATTATTTCCAACGTAATAATAACCTATAGGGTCACACACAAAGAATGTAATTAAAAAAAGAAATTAATTTAAATTGTAAAGATTTAAATATGTCAATATGATTGATAGAATTTTAAATTACTTAATTTAAATTAATAGGATGATTATATATAGGTATATTAATTAAGTAAGACTTAATTAAGATATATATAAATTCGGATTTTAATAATATTAGGTTTTGATTAATTCCTCCTAACTGCTATATATATGATATATATCAGTCACTTTAGGTTTTACGTCAAAATACAAAACCCTAGCAGCTCTTAGAGAGACTAGAAGCGACTTGAAAATCCTCATCCTTTGTGGCTAGTATCGCGGTTCCTTCTTCTGCAGATCGTAGGACGATTTGCGGAGCGTTCGTGTGGATACCGTAGAGACGCAGCTCGTTTGGATTGCGTTGGAGATTCGATCGTATCAATTCCAGTTTCTTAATTTGTGGATTGCGTTGGAGATTCGATCGTATCAATTTTAGTTTCTTAATCGATATAATTTCTAACCTCTGAATTAATTGAATTTTTTGCATGGATCCTGTTTTAGGGTTTCGGAAATTGCTTTAAAAATTTTATTTTCGCTGTGCGTTTCTGTGCCGAAACCCCAACAGGCAACGTATAAAAACCTCACAAGATCGACAAAAGAGTTATGCTGATCTTCATCGAAAAGACATGGAATTCAATGTTGGTGTTGGTCGTTTTACCGATCAATATATGCGTGCAAGTATACACGGTCAACAAATAATAAAGAGTAAGTAAAGTATCGTTCCCACGGAGAATTAACTAATAAAGTTCACCAAGTATTAACCCATAACCATCTCAGTCTTATTTAAACGAATAATATTATATTTTATATTTAAACTATTAAAATAAATAAACCTAACTTTTCCTAGAGTGAGACTAGATAATGAAGACCTGAGATCACAATTTCATCTATAGACTCATTCAAATCCACACATTTCATGTTAAGCCAAACTAATTCAGATCGGTTTGTTAATGAGAACACGAAAGTAAAGTATAGCCATCTCTCCATGTACTATACCCATATCACATATAATCCACAATTGATAGAATACACATGAACACCCACATTACCTAAACCACTATATGTCTATGTGATTTACAAATAATTAGGGTTTAAGCCCAAGTTCTCAATCGATTACGAATGGTGCTTGAGATATGTCTACCCTAAGCACAAATCATACATCCCATCACAATATAGAATATATCATCAGAAACTATTAAGATAATCATATCCAAACCCATACATCGTCTCTCAAGTCCATATGGATTATCACAGTAATTGATGGCCAATCAACTAAGCAAATAGGATGAATCTAAATAGACAATCCTATTGCAATCGATAAGTCTAACAATGAAATATATCAGAATAAACTAATCCATAGAATCCATTGCAATCTCAGAATAGAGTTTAAATCATAGTTGAATCAAATCTATCATCCATATATTGAATAAATATCACAAGATTACAAATAAGAATCAAAGAGAGGATAAAAGTGCATAATTGAAGTGCAAATCTATTCTCCTGCTCCAAGATGGAATCTCTGATGCTTCCCAATTGCTTCAAGTCTTCAATCTCATCAACTATAGAAATCACTACTCTAATCTACTCTAATCTAATCTCCAAATTAAAGAGAAGAAGGAAAATAATGATAGCTTATTGATCTCCTAAGGGGTGATATGTCCTCTACATACTGATAACACGTCTAATATATAAGTCCTAATTAAACTGCTCCCTCAGTTATGCTTCCAATTTCCAATTTAAAATAAAGTCAAAGAACAACAGTCAATGACGCTATGCGGTCCCTCATGTAATAATCATCTTGTGGTATGAACGCAAAGTCGGACCAAGGAGTTCTCAGTACATGCAATGCGAAATTTTATGAAATGCAACTAAAAACACACTAAAATGTACTTGAGATGGGCATAGTTCTCGTGAATTGATATTCATTAATTAGGTATAAAACCCACTTATCAAATACCCCCAAACTTGAACTATTGCTTGCCCTCAAGAAATGCAACATAATGCAATCTACATGCTTTATGCAACTCTTATTCTACTATGACAATGAATCCCAAGATTTCCGTACCATGTTAAGAATTCCAATAAGATATGCCTCAAAGAAATATCAAGACCCAAGAACAAAGTATCAAACTAAGCTAAAGGCATAATGACATACAATCAGATAATCCTAACCTGCTATAAAGATGTTGTGTGTGTGTGATGTGTTCATAGATAAGCTTGACAAAGATGAAGATACCACATGCTAAATTGATCAAGACAGAAAATTGAAGTTTAAATCAAGAACTGCATATAACTGTGACGCCCCCAAAATAGGTATACAACACCCATTATGAGTCGTCAAAATACATGGTACAAAAATAACTACAACTTTATTAATACAACATAAAGACTGTGAGTTTAAATACAAATATTATCATCTAGACAATATCCACACTCAAATAAGTCCTCATTACAATTATTAATACACTATTTTACAGAATAATGAGGACTACTAGAACCACTTCTAGAACCATCATTCCACACCCCGACTAGTACTCGCTACATTCTCGCCTCCTGAGAAGAAAAATGGAACAACAAGGAAAAGGGTGAGCTCAACTAGCCCAGTAAAGAACATTATGACTAAGATAACATAGAACAAATTATCGTTAGTCTTCAACAGGGAAAAATCTAATAGAATACAATAGACAATAAGTTTGAAATCAATATTCGCAGCGGAAATAATAATTCATTAGAAGAGTTAAGTAGAGAATGAAATCTACTATCTTCAATATATGAATTTAAAAGTTCATCGTCTATCTTTTATCTCTGTAACATCAATCAATATATAACTGAAATCAAATATTCATCTTTGCATTACAGGCCAAAGATATTCATCAGTTGGTCATGTTCATCTAAACACCTGTTCATCTTTGCACTACGGGCCAAAGATATTCATCAGAAATCATTAATCTTTGTACTACAGGCCAAATATATTCAATTATATCAACATTTAGGACGGAGGATGATGAAAAATATTTTAAAGAAAACGAATCCAGTGAAACAAAAGAATAAATATTAAGGATTCATATTTCAGCTATTCCATGTCCAAAAATACCTCATAAATAATCATGGTGGAGTAAAATTCAAGAATGATCAAAATATGGATACCATCAAAGCTAGTATCCATAATAGATATTTTGGACGAAAAACGAAAATTTAATTTTTCTATGAATAGTATCGTATTCGTGAATAGTGCCGTATACGTGAATAGTGTTGTATACGTGAACAGTAACTCCGACACCAAAAGATAGAAATTCCACAAGAAAATCATCATGCTTCGTGAATAGTACTCGTGAATAGTAACTCGTGAATAATAACTCATGAATAGTAACCCCGACACGAAAAAGTTCCAAATTTGATAAAAAGTTCCAACCAATATTTTGGCATAATGATATTGAAGAAATAATATCACTTACGAAGAAAATAACATCCCTTACCTCGAAAGAATAGTATTTCTGACTGGAATACGGGATATAGTGCTGAAGGGAACTTGCACCGTATAACAATACTCAAAGTACTAAAATACTCACAAAAATACGCTCGATATTATAGAGAGAGAAAGAGAGAGAAATTTTTAGTTTCTGGTGTGATTTTCAATTCTAACCTAAGCACCCTATTTATAGGAAATTGCTTAGAACACCAAAGTAGAAAATTGAATATAATATTAATATATATATAAATTTTCAAGCCCACCTTTGAAATCAGATCTTAGCATTTCCCACATGTCAATCTTCTAGAAAAAAGGTAAGAAAAACGTTTTTCATAAATAAAATATTTAAAACTTCCAAAAATCAATTATTTTGGAACTACGGAACTTCAATAATTCATAATAAATAGCCCTTTTGTCAGAAAATTTCGAACCACATGTCCTTTCCATAGGAAATTTCATTCTCTACAACTTTGTAGGTTTAAGTTTTTCCAAATTCCAAACAGAAATTGACCGAAATCTACAAACGAGCGATTTTACAGGCTATAATCAAATTTCAGTCAAGAAATGGGGTCCACCGACACACAAAACATGTGTTAATCAATTAATGCAACAAAAATACTCTTTCTCCTCATATACTCATATATCCCACATTCATTGTAAACATATTACCATCAATATATTATTAAAATAATATATTTAAATGAATTATTTTATCGAAAAAGATAAAATATTAATTTTTAATAATTGTCACATTAAAATTTTCTCCATCTATATCCACATAAAATCAATATTTTCCTCATCATATAAATCAATAATTAATTATTCACAAATAATATTACGAGAATCACGATCTTCGCAACTAAGTAGTTCCTCAGGAAAGAGGGCTTTCAATAAGGATCTCTCTTACTTTGGCGCATAATTAGTGACCAAACCTCTCCTTAGAGCGTAAATTTCTAGACATTGCCAATAATGTTATCTAATAATATTATTCAGATAATATGAATTATTGCTTCGATAATGGAAAATACGTGTAGTGACAATTATCAAACAACGGTAATATAAAATATCAACGTAGCAATTATTGAATCAATAAAATAAAATATTGAACAATAATTATCGTAATAATTATCGAGTAGTGCATTCTTACGTAAGAATCAATAATTGGTGCACATCTTGTAATCTTCTTTGTGCAACAATGCGACATCGTGTTTTAACCATAGGTATTATTCCCCACAGATAATCTGTGAATAACCACTCGTCGTATTTATAAACAACTTATACTTGTCGCTTTCTTCATCCAATTGCTTTCGTTATGGGGCCCACATTACAAGGCTACAATTGCCGTTAATACGAATATTCTGAACGCAAGAATATTCCACGACTAAACGAATATTCTCCGACAACAATGAGTATTTTATAACCACTTGCTTATTTGAAATTTTTGCGCATTTTACCCATAACTAACCACATTAATCAAATCAACCATTACTATTTCAAAATGATAAATAGAGGAAATTAAATTTCATTTATTAATAATTTGGGATCTTACAATAATAATGAGACATCAACTACTCCAACACATCAATACAAATTAAGGTTCAATAATGGGTTTATTCTGCTTTATTTTTACTCACGACGACGATTTTCGTACTTTCCCGCAGTGTTTACTGATTTTTTTTTTAAATTTCCTATGACTGTGCAATGTCTCATTCCATTAGGCTAACAGTGTTACCCCTTAGCGAGCTTTCAACCAACGACTCCCAGACCATTAAGACCTTAGGCGCTTAGGTGTGAGAGACAATCCCCCAATGCATTTTACGTAAGTAACAATGGCCCCAAAACAAGACTAGCCACGGTAATTATTCATTTTTTCTGCTCTTATCTTTTTCTTTTTCTTTTTTATAAAGCAAGCATATCCATGTGTTCCCAAAACTTGAGTTTCAGTGTCTTCATAGTCATTGCTCACTTCCTACACAATTCTATCATTAAAAACATCATTTTCCTCTCAACAGACAAACATGCTAATCTTAACCAACAAGCAAATAGGAACATTGTCGTGCTACCAGGTAACATCTAAACAACAAGCATAGATTACATCATGTATGAAATTATAACTAAGTTTAAGTTATCAACAGAGTTCAAAAATCTATCACATTTCTATTTCATCATTGGCCAAATTAGAATTCAACTAACTAAAAGCCTGGGATTATGCAATGTTATGCAACTAAACACATACTAAGTAAACAAGACAAAAGAAAACTAAAAACAAAAAATTTCATGTAAAATTTAACTACAAAGATACTAAAATACCCCTACTATGCAACTTAAACATGCAATCAAACTATATGCAACTAACTATATGCAACAATCAACATTTCATAACCGTGGACGCCCCCAAAATAGGCATACAACACCCATTCCGAGTCGTCAAAATACATGGTATGTGAAACAACTACAACTTTATTAATACAACATAAAAACTGTGAGTTTAAATACAAATATTGTCATCTAGACAATATCCACACTCAAATAAGTCCTCATTACAATTATTGATACATTATTTTATAAAAATGGTGAGGACTACTAAAACGACTTTCTAGAACCTTCATTCCATACCCCGACTAGTACTCGCTACATTCTCGCCTCCTGAGAAGAAAAATGGAACAAAAAGGAAAAGGGTGAGCTCAACTAGCCCAGTAAAGAATATTATGACTAAGATAACATAGAATAAATTATCTTTAGTCTTCAACAGGGAAAAATTTGATAAAATACAATAGACAACAAGTTTCAGATCAATATTTGCAACGAAAACAATAATTCATAGAAGAGTTACGTAAAGAATGAAATCTACTATTATCTATGAATTTAAAAGTCCATCATCAATATTTTATCCCTGTAACATGAATCAATATATATCTGAAATTAAATATTCATCTTTGCACTACAGGCCAAAGATATTCACCAGTTGGTCATGTTCATCTAAACACCTATTCATCTTTGCACTACGGGCCAAAGATATTCATTAGAAATCATTAATCTTTGCACTACAGGCTAAAGATATTCAATTATATCATCATTTAGGAATGAGGATGATGAAAAATATTTTAAAGAAAACGAATCCAGTGAAACAAAAGAATAAATATCAAGGATTCGTATTTCAGCTATTCCATATCCGAAAATACCTCATAAATAATTATAGTGGAGTAAAATTCAAGAATGATCAAAACATGGACAATCAAAGCTAGTATCCATAATAGATATTTTGGACGAAAAACAAAAATTTAATTTTTCTGTGTATAGTGCCGTATTCGTGAATAAGGTATCACGTGAATAAAGGTCGATATCACGTGAATAGTAAACCCGATACAAAAAGTTCCAAATTTGATAAAAGTTCAGATCAATACTCAAGATAATGATATTGAAAGAAATAATATCATATATGAAGAAAATAACATCCCTTACCTCGAAAAAGAGAAAGATTGACATTTGGAATATTGAATATAGTCTTTGAAAGGAACTACACCGTCAGTATAGCAACACTCAAGGTATCAAAATACTCACAAGAATACGCTCGATAATATAGAGAGAGAAAGAGAGAGAAAACTTTAATTTTTGGTGTGATTTTCAATTCTAACCTAAGCACCCTATTTATAGGAAAATACTTAGAACACCAAAGCAGAAAATTGAATATAATATAAATATATATATATATACAAATTTCCTATGCACACATTCTAAGATCTGAATTCAGCCACCAAATAATGACAAAAATCAAAAAAATGTTTTTGTTATTAAAAATAATTAAAACTTTTAAAAATTAATTATTTCGGAATTACGGAACTTCAATAATTCATAATAAATAGCCCTTTTATCATAAAAATTTGAACCACATGTCCTTTCTATAGGAAATTCCATTTTCTACAACTTTGCAGAAGAAAGTTTTTCCAAATTCCAAACAAAATTGATCAAATCCGTAAAGCAGGCGATTTTACTGTGCTATAATCAAATTTCGGTCAAGAAATGGGTCCATGAGACATGTTTAACATGTTTTAAACAACTTTTGCAACAAAAATACTCTTCCTCCTCATATACTCATATATCCCACATTCATTGTAAAAAAATATCATCATTATTATATTATAATAATATAATAAAATATTATTTTATCGGAAAAGATAAAATATCGATTTTCAACAATTGTCACTTTAAAAATTTTCTCCATCTATATCCACATAAAATGAATATTTTCCTCATCATATAAATCAATAATTAATTATTCACAAATAATATTACCAGAATCATAATATCGACAACCGTGCAGCTTTCGAGAAAGAGGGCTTTCAATAAGGATTTTTCCTTCTTGGCATGCAATTAGGTGACCAAACCTCTCCTTATGAGAACTTTCTAGACATTGCCAATAATGTTATCTAATAATATTATTCGGGATAATCTGAATTATTGCTTCGATAATGGAAAATCTTGTGTAGTGACAATTATTGAAACAACAAGAATATAAAATATCAACTCAACAATTATTGAATCAATAAAATAAAATCTTTGAATAGTAATTCTTTGTAAAAATTATTGAGTAGTGCCTTCTTACGTAAGAATCAATAATTGGTGCAATACCGTGTGCTACTGTGCAACAACGCGTATTACTGTGTTTTAACCACCGGGTATTCCCACACAAGGCTGCGCCGTCGTACAAATATTCCCCGATAGTAAGAATATTCCACGACCAAACGAATATTCTCCGATAAAAATGAATATTTTATAACCACTTGCTTATTTGAAATATTTGCGCATTTTACCCATAACTAATTATATTAATCAAATTAACCCTTACTATTTCAAAATAATAAATAAAGAAAATTCAATTTTATTTATAATAAGTTGGGGTCTTACAACAACCCAATACCCCCAAACTTAAAATAAACAATGCCCTCATTGTAATTAAAAGTGAAAAAATACTCCCCTAAGTGGCTATGTCATCTTCGTTCGCCTCCTCATGATTCGATGGTATATCAGGCGATGGCTAAGTTTGAGATATTCTATAGTTGGAAACTGAGTGTGGGCTTCTAACTGTCCGAATGCTTGAGTCAGATCTAAAAATTTAGCAATTTTTTTTGTGATCGAGCTATGGCCTTGGCCATACTGTGTTTTGGCTTGTAGTTAGAAGCGCAGTCATGGCTACCTATACTCTGGCGACTTAGGTTTGTTTGACTTCTGTTTGATCCTAAATGCTTATAGCAATTGGATTGAACCTGAGAGGAGAAACAATAAAACTATTATTAAGACTTACCACTATCTAACATCTACTAAATATGGAAATGTAAATAAGAAATAAACAATGAGGGAGAAAGATTGGATGGGGTGCCTCCCATCTAGCGCTCGGTTTATAGTCCGTTAGCTGGACTCTTTTCTTGGCACCGCTATTCAATTCCTCTACGATAAGCTAGGAACCCTCCATCCATTAGAACCGCCATGTGCTTTGGTAGGTTCCCCATCATGAGAGTCTTCGGATTGAAGCCACCTAGCATATTTTCTGTACATGATGCCCCCAGTTCTATTGCATAGCTAGGTGCTTCGTCCGTTGTATTTGTGAATAAATTTTTGCATTGAGGCATGACAGATACAACGTGCTTTTCCTCTACTATTCTCTCTTCCTCAGCCCACCATGGTTTGTAAGAGGCCTCATAATCGCAGAAATTCTTACTTTGGATGTGACTACCAAGGGGACATGGGTGTGCAAAGTTCACTGAATTTTTCAACTCTAACTGAGAAGGCACTTGGGGTATTATACAAGTCAGCTCATGTTCTTCATTTTCCATACCCCCAATTGTCTCCTCAATGTCCACTCCTTTCGGTTCATTCGATGGCATGTACTTACGGCTCTCCATCGGTTTCATCGTCCATGTCATAGCACCAATTGTTTGGAGGGCGATTGTTCAAGGCTTCGAACATTTGATCCATCTGATTCTGAAGATTTTGAATTGACCTCTCTTGCTCAATCATCTTCTCCTCAGTTGATGTTACAAATTTGAACCATAAATCCTCCAATCTTGAATTATCTTGTTCAGTTTTGAAATCCATGTATTGAGGGCCATTCATTGAAGAGTTAATAAGTTGTTACATCTGTCGATTAAGATTCTGGGTTGATAACTCCTGACTCATTATCATCTCTTCCTTTTCTGCTATAATCCTTGACATGAATTCCTTAAACTCTGAATTTTCTTCTTGTTGCATTGGAGGTGGATATGAGAAATCTGATGGATATGTTGGACTTGGAATGCAGTCTTGGTCTTGATAGTTACAATTCCATTCATAATCTGGGTGATACCCCCAACATTGATGATAATTGGGATTAACATAGATGTTGGAGTAATCACCCCCAAACTGTACTTGTCCAACCCCGATGTTCAGATCGATAACTTCGGATGCTCGCCAAAGACAATATTCATATGTAACTGCTATCTCTCGAGTATTTTGGGCTGCAAGAACATCCAACCTCTCCCAAAGTGTTGCAATTTGTGGTGACACTGTAGAAAATACATTGAGTCCTTCAGTTCTTGTGTCCCTGGGTTGAATCCTATTTGCATAAGGCCATTGACAAACAAAGTCATCCATGGTGCCTGAAAAGAGAAAAATATAGGAAGATAATTAAAATAAAAAAAATGTTTAAATTAAGACTAATTTGATTGAAATTAATGTTGGCAAAAATTATTAAAATAATTCCCCAGCAACGACGCCAAAAACTTGTTGGTCGTTTTATCGATCAATATATGCGTGCAAGTATACACGGTCAACAAGTAATAAAGAGTAAGTAAAGTATCGTTCCCACGGAGAATTAACTAATAAAGTTCACCAAGTATTAACCCATAACCATCTCAGTCTTATTTAAACGAATAATATTATATTTTATATTTAAACTATTAAAATAAATAAACCTAACTTTTCCTAGAGTGAGACTAGATAATGAAGACCTGAGATCACAATTTCATCTATAGACTCATTCAAATCCACACATTTCATGTTAAGCCAAACTAATTGTATCGAATTGTTAGTCGAGAACACGAAAGTAAAGTATAGCCATCTCTCCATGTACTATACCCATATCACATATAATCCACAATTGATAGAATACACATGAACACCCACATTACCTAAACCACTATATGTCTATGTGATTTACAAATAATTAGGGTTTAAGCCCAAGTTCTCAATTGACTACGAATGGTGCTTCGGTATATGTCTACCCTAAGCACAAATCATACATCCCATCACAATATAGAATATATCATCAGAAACTATTAAGATCATCATATCCAAACCCATACATCGTCTCTCAAGTCCATATGGATTATCACAGTAATTGATGGCCAATCAACTAAGCAAATAGCATGAATCTAAATAGACAATCCTACAGCAATCGATAAGGCTAACAATGAAATATATCAGAATAAACTAATCCATAGAATCCATTGCAATCTCAGAATAGAGTTTAAATCATAGTTGAATCAAATCTATCATCCACATTTTGAATAAACATCACAAGATTACAAATAAGAATCAAAGAGAGGATAAAAGTACAGAATTGAAGTGCAAATCTGTTCTCCTGCTCCAAGATGGAATCTCTGATGCTTCCCAATTGCTTCAAGTCTTCAATCTCATCAACTCTAGAAATCACTACTCTAATCTAATCTCCAAATTAAAGAGAAGAAGGAAAATAATGATAGCTTATTGATCTCCCAAGGGGTGATATGTCCTCTACATACTGATAATACGTCTAATATATAAGCCCTAATTAAACTCCTCCCTCAGTTACGCTTCCAATTTCTAATTTAAAATAAAGTCAAACAACAACAGTCAATGAAGCGTGCGGTCCCTGTGTAATCATCGCGCGGGCGCGCGAATGCAAAGTCAGACCCAAGGAGTTCTCAGTACATGCAATGCGAAATTTTATGAAATGCAACTAAAAATACACTAAAATTTACTTGAGATGGGCATAGTTCTCGTGAATTGATATTCAATAAGTAGATATAAATCCCACTTATCAAATACTCCCAAACTTGAATTATTGCTTGCCCTCAAGAAATGCAACATAATGTAATCTACATGCTATGCAAGCTACGCTACTATGACAATGAATCCCAAGATTTCCAGCCATGTTAAGAATTCCAATAAGATATGCCTCAGAGAAATATCAAGATCCAAAAACAAAGCATCAAACTAAGCTAAAGATATAATGACATACAATCAGATAATCCTAACCTGCTATAAAGATGTGTGTGTGTGTGTGTGTGTGTGATGTGTTCATAGATAAGCTTGACAAATATGAAGATACCACATGCTAAATTGCTCAAGACAGAAAATTGAAGTTTAAATCAAGAACTGCATATAATAATGAGACATCAACTACTCCAACACATCAATAAAAATTAAGGTTCAACAATGGGTTTATTCTGCTTTATTTTTACTCACGAGGGCGATTTTCGCACTTTATCGCGGTGTTTATTGATTTTTTTTTATATTTCACATGACTGTGCAATGTCTCATTCCATTAGGCTAACAGTGTTACCCCTTAGCGAGCCTTCAACCAACGACTCCCAGACCATTAAGACCTTAGGGCTCTAGGTGTAGAGATAATCCCCTCGGGCGTACTTACTTAAGTAACAAAGGCCCCAAAACAAGACTAGCCACGGTAATTATTAATTTTTTTTCTGCTCTTATCTTTTTCTTTTTATAAAGCAAGCATACCCATGTGTTCCCAAAACTTGATTATGTGGATCTATTTTGATTTGATGAAATTTATTAGTGACATGGTAAGTTTGGAGTTGCAATTTACATAATAGTCACTTCAAGCATAATTTTGACCTTGATCCAGCAAGAATCTGTCAATTCTCAAACATTAAAGTTATAGATCTCGTCGATAGCTTCAATTGATAGGTATCAGACCCCGTAAATCCTCTCGAATCAAAAGTTATGGCCATTTTACCAAAGGACGTCGCAGTAGGAAATGGAAATTTGCCCCAGCAAATTTGAGCGAGAAAATTTGGAAATATTGGATTTTTGGAAAGTTTCTAAAACAGACTTCTGCATGGAATGGGATTGATATTTATATTAGATCTAGGATCTTTTTAGATTGAGATTTACTTACCAAATTGGATTTTATTTTTTTTAAACTAATTATGATTTGTAATTCCTTTTAGGATTTCGATTTCTAGTTCTCATATGATTTAGGACTTTGTCTGACACTATAAATAGATTTAATATTTAGGATTTTAGGGATTCATTCTACCATCTACTATTGATTCAATCATCACCTCTCCTCTATACCATTGAAGTGCAGATTCAGAAGCATGTCAAGCTAGATTTCTCTATTCACCTCAGTCCTCTAATTGATATGATCAAAGATAGAGCCACAAAGGAAAGAGATACCACATTCCTCTAATTGTATGAAAACTCCCAAATTTCCCCATTTCATTATTTTGATTTAGCTGTTATTAACTTATGGCCACTTAAGACTACCAATCTAGTAACACAAAATTTAATACCTACAATAATAAAGAAGTCCTGGATACCGCCCCACTGGATTTATTGGTGATTGCATGGAGTTGATTGTAGCTCCACTAGTTATGGTGTGTGTTTGTGATTGCATATATGTCTCTGTGTGTATATATCCCATGCCGCGTTTGAATTATATTCTTTACAATTGTGGTATGCAAGAACTAGCTGAATGCTTTCATGTATTAGAAATTAAGGACATGTGTCCATTTTGCTATTCTGTGTTTCAAAATGCTAATATACATCATAAAAAAATACTTAAAATATTGAACTATTGAATGCCTTCTCTGGTCTAATTAACTATTCGAACTTATTTATGCCAATTTTGGGATGTTTCTCAGGCAAGTCTATGTAGAGGAAGCAAAAGAGAAAGCTCGTGATCTTAACGTCATGTTTATCAAAACTAGTGCTAAAGTTGGCTTCAACATAAAGGTCTCTCTCTATATATATCTCTCCCCCTTCCTCCCCCACATCTACACACGCAACAAGCATGCAAGCTACCCCAACACGTGCACACTCTTGAAATCAAACCTTCTGCTTGGTCAACAGAATCAAGATCTAAGGTTTTCCATCTTTCTAGATTGAAATTTTATTTTTTTGTCAAATTTAGGCCTCAATTTTTCAATATTCACCAAAAATGGTTCCATTTGCAAAAATTACAAATTTTAAGGATGAATTTTTGTTCTGTGTTTACCACTAATTAGATAGTTTAGTTTAGTAGTCAAAAGATATGAGACTCTTTTTCTTTTCAAACAAAAATATTTGGCAAATGTGACTGTCCACAAAGGAAGTATTAAATTTCTTGCTTTTGTTGAATAAAGGTTGCTTGTATATTTAACTGTTAACATTAGAAGATTGATACTTCCTGGTTCCTCCCTCCCAAAATGGGAGTCCAATTTATGAAGTCGGAATTAGAAGATTGATACTTCACTTTTATTTAAATATAGTGAGATTTTGGAGATTTTTTTAGGGAACTTAATTTTTTTGACATCCCAAAAACCGAAGGTGGACTCTCACAGTCTGGGATTTGGGGAGCATATGCTAGTATTAGAGTTTGATGGATCCCTAGATAAATTAGTTTTGAGTCTGTAGATATTATTGAGAAGAATAGGATTCCCACTAGTCATAAGTTCATATCAGAGATAGTCTTGCTTGTAATGTGATTCCTCCTTGGCCAAGAGCTCTGATTCAAATTTTCTTGTTATTTAAAGAAATTTCCTTTTTATCTTTTACCTTCTGCATATCTTAATTGAATGTATTAGTGTCATATTGCATTTGGAGAAAGTTATAATCATGGAGTGATTTAAAGATTAATCTGTTATGTTTTTGCACCATTTTTGATGTTGCACAATTAGTTCAAACATTATGAATTTTGATATAGTTTCACTTCACAGAGCTGTGCCAAAACTCCTAACACGTTAACTTCTTATGTATGTTTTTATTAATTTGACTTTAGTTAAGACTTCAAAACTTGGATTTTCTGTGAAATTGTAGAAATTTGAGAGGCTCTTACACTTGAAAGCACAATGAAATGGCCGAGAATGACCTTTGTAGTTGAATTTCTCAAAAAAATGTATTTCATCTGAATCAATTGAGGCGGGGCATTGTCTTATGGCCATTAAAGACCTATACTCTATGCAGTTGGGATTTAAATATGTCCAAATGTTCTTTCTAAAACAAGAGCAACTTGGTTAGTTTGCACTATTGCATTAGTTGGCTCAGATTACAGGTAATTACTTCATAACCCTACTAATCTTCATTAGTCAAATATATGCATTCATTAGGCAGCTATTTATGATCATGAAGTTGCTTGTGCGATTTAGAACTTTTGATACTAGTCATATATCTACTCCTAGAACACATCTCTTCACTTTTCATAGAGTGTGTACTTGTTGGGAACTGTTATAATATGATGATAAAGAGGAGGCTTACAAAATCGGGACAGGTTTTCAATCTTGAAATAGATCTAAGTAGGAGATTTATCAACATGACTAATTTATGAACACGACTATTTCCTAATGAGTAATCTATGTTGTATGAGTGATGCATGGTAAACTGAGTTGTATACAAAAAACATAACTCATATATCTAGATGTGACAAATGTAGATGGTATTGGGTGTTACTTATCCATTCACTTCTGTGCATCTCTCCCTGAGAAAATGTTTTTGGCATGCTGCAAAATTCATGCGAGTATAGTTATTTTATAACATATTGCTAATACATGTGTTATGCTATTATTGTTGAATTGTATATTGATGTGCATTTTTGTGACTTGCAAATGTATTTAATATACGTATTTAACTCTTGTACATGTTTTGGATTTTAAATAGAATATAGTACTGAGGTTGGCGGTCCTGCAGAGGGACGGTACACCAGAGGTAGATGACTTGGCTATTTGGATTGAGAAAATTGGTGGAATTAAAAAAAATAGGATACTTGGTTTTTCAGGATATCGCGCACGAGACGTGCTCGGTACTCCTCCTATATAGTGCCGCCGAGTATAGGTTATTCTTCACCGTAATAATCTACTGATCCTAAGGAATTGGAGAATATGATTGACAAGATTGTCTCTGTCGATTGGGTATAAAGTCTATGGATGATGCTTCTACTAATGATAGTACACCACAACCGTCCATTGGTATAGATATTACTGAACATATAACTAAATTGGTAGAGAAGAAGTTTACCAACTTCCTTCAAACATTTACCGACTATGATTCACTTGAGCTGTTTACTAATAACTATATTTTTGTCTTTGTCCTTCATTAATATCTCTCTATCTATTAATTTAAGTTCACCAGGTTTATTTGTTCTTATTCCTCATCTTGTTGAAATTGAATTTTGATGTTTCTTTTGCAGGAGGAACTTTACAGGCCCAACCTTGATTTCCTTGAAGAAAATGATGATGAAGTGGACCTAACATGATGTGCACTTCATTCCTTCTAGCTCGTTATTTTTTCAGTTTTCTTATGTTAGTTATTAAATATTGTAAGTACTATGATCTTTGGGAGATCAAGATAAAATAACAAATTATGTACTTATCGTGACTTGAGCTGTTGAGCATTATCTATTTATATATGGAGTATTAGTTTTAATTTTTGGCTCTTTATGCAGTTTATCAATTAGTTTGAAACAAGTATGACATTTATATTAACTTGAAATATTAAATTTAATATTTATTATAACATTTAATAATAATAATAATAATAATAATAATAATAATAATAAATATGAAATTAGTGATTTGAAAATTAATTATAATTTGCAATGAATTTTGATTATTTATCAATTAATTGTTTTTTTACAAATTTATAGTTTGTGAAGGATTTTACTTGAGAAATGGATTTTAATGAAGGATTTTTTCCTCACTAAATCTTTTCTAGTTAATTAGTTAGTCATCAATGAAGGATTATTTCCCTCACTAATTTGAAGATACATTCTCAATTTATAATTAGTGCAGGAAAATTTTCTCTCATTAAATAAATTTATTCTTCACAATATATTATTTGTGAGGGAATAAAATTATTCACTAATTTCAAATAGTCATTCTTAAAATATTATTTGTGAAGGAAACCAATTTTTCACTAAATAACAATATTCCATTACTAAATACAATTTGTGAATAAAAAAGTTATTCACAATATATCATTCATAAAAAACATTTAGTTACTACTTAGCGAAGGATACCCAATTACGAGGAGGTCTAATGCGAGCACTCACGTGAAGGAAATATTTATTCGCAATAACTCACTTGTGAGTGATATAGGACCTCTAGTGAAGGAGGCCATTTTTGGTGAAGTGAAGTAATTAATTAATTGAGTTTTCTATTTTATTTTTTCTTGTGTGAAATTTCTTATGATAATCTGTTTTCATTGATTGCATACTAATTGATCTAATTAATTTGATATGGCCAGTTGAATTAATTCATTATCATCTGCCAGATTAGGATTGGTATTACGTGTAATTGATATCACTCTTCATCATAAGTAGCAACTTGGTAATACTAATTGTGGAAAACCTTTTATGTATTGGTAAGATTATCAGAAAACAAGTTAAACAAATCGTGATCATGTGTTTATTGCTTGAATTAGCCTAATTCTCTATTTCATAATGCTTCTGTCATATTAAATCTACAGATCTTGTTCGAGGTTATATGATAGTTAGAATCTGGTGAAGAGCTTATTTCATATAGTGACATTCTAAGGAGAATTTTGGATAGCAGATTTTATTGTTATCTAGGGCTAATAGTTTCATTAAAGAGTAAATAATAACAACTTGATTAATTGATTGTTGTAACTTGGTGAAACTGAACTGCAAAACTGAAGTTTACATCTTTGATTAATCTTATCATTTAATTTTGTTTTCCTTAGTTTAAAATAAATTTCAAAAATCCCCCATCTTTATTTTTTATTTAAATAATAGAATAAATCTAAAACAAATTACTCTCTGTTGGATCGATCATTGCTTACTACTGTGCTAATCATTTGAATTTTTGAAGTGAAAGTGAGGTTAATTTTGGAGCGTCAAAGATGGCTCCCAGCGAGCCCCTAAAGGGGCAAAGAAAGATCCTTCATCTTATCAGCCTGAAAAGAGAAATGAAAAGGCATAATAAATTCTAAAGAAATGAAGAAAAAAATACAGGTGTATGTCAACTAAAAAGAATACTCACAAGGTACCCAACCGAGAAAGTGTCGTAAGACTCCACATAAAGTAAAACATCAGTTGCCCCACCCAAAGAACTAGCAACTATACCCTCCCTGTCAGGTGAAATCTCGGAAGAATCCTTCTAGGGAGGATGGAAATCAACAATAGGTTTTGATGGATTATTCTTCAAAGGAGGAGGATTCACTATCATAATACCATCAGCCTCAGCATGGATTTCACCACTACCCTGAAAGCTTCATGAGAAGATGTTATATGTGGGCGTGAAGATGGAGCTGTAATACCCATAATAGAAACCGAGCCCACATCATACAAAGAATCGTCAACGTTAATGCTAACACCATCATTGTGACGCCCCCAAAATAGGTATACATCACTCATCTTGAGTCGCCAAATACATGGTACAAAATTCAAATACAACTTAATTATACAACAGTCGTGTGAAATACGACAAAACATAATCTAAGAGTTTTAATAAAAATATTGTCATCTAGACAATATTCACACTCAATGTAGTCCTCATTACATTTATTGTCACACTATTTAACAGAATAGTGAGGACTACTAATGCTATCATCTGGACCATCACTCCGTTCCCCGACTAGTCCGACTACGTTCTCATTTCAAGAGAAACGGTGAAAGAAAGGGTGAGCTCAACTAGCCCAGTAAGAAATATTATTACTAAGATAATGCAGAATAAATTTATCATTAGCTTTCTACGGTTTTAAATGGATAAAATGCATTAACATCAAGTTTAACTGTAGCGAAACAAGCAATCCATTAGAAGAGTCAAGTAGAGAATAAAATCTACTATCTTCTATGATTTAAAAGGTTTTCATCACTTTTATCATTTGAGACTCAAACTTAATAAATAAACCACATCATCCCCGCACTACTACCAAGGATATTCATTAGATATCACGACCACAAATTATCCATGCACTCACGGGCCAAGGATATTCGTGTATTTATCAATGATCATGATCATGCTAACAATTGTCCATCAATGCACTACGGCCAATGGGGACTTTTACCACATTATTTGTAACATTACGGTCATGATTATCTTAGAATAATCACGGTCATAATCATACCAAGTCCATCTATGCACCACTACAGCCACAGATGACTTTCAACATATTATAAACATGAGGATGATGACAATGATATAAGAATTCAATAAAACAAGTTCAAGGATAAATTTATAAAGATTTATAATTTAATTTATCCAGAAATTAATAACGTCCAAATTGTCAACATGATATTGCTTTGTGGAGTAAAATTCAAGAATGCTCAGAAGAATATTTCCATGAAAAGATACTGGATGAAGCGCAAATATCAAGGATATTCCACTAATTTCATGGAGTATAGAAGCCAAAACTTTAATCAACTGAGTATAATAGACTATATGAAACCGCAAATGGATTTTTGCCGCCATGTGGTAATCCACGTAGACAGATTATTCTAACAGAATAATAAAGAATGGAATAACAGAAGAATTCAACAGGCGTGCGTAATCCGCACAGACAAGTTATTCCAACAGAATAATAAAGAATGGAACCAGGTCATGCGTAATTCGCACAGACAGGATGTTCCAACAGGATAATAAAGAATAGAACCAGGTCATGCGTAATCCGCACAGACAGGATGTTCCAACAAAATAATAAAGAATGGAATAACAGAAGAATTTCACCATGTATACGGTACTTCGTATAGACAGATTATTCCAACATAATAATAAAAAATGGAATAATAGAAGAATTTCACCATGTATGCGGTACTTCGCATAGACAGGTTGTTCCAACATAATAATAAAGAATGGAATAATAACCCTTACGAGTATTGAAAGAAATTAACTCTCTTCATGAATACGAAAGATTAATACCCCTTACCTTAGTAAAACTGGATATTGGAATAGTGAGGTAACAGACTTCTCTTCTTCTTTCTCTCTATAATAATTGTTCTAAAGCTTTTGTGAATTAATGAAAAATGAAGGAAGAATGAGCTTCTATTTATAGGAAAATATAGTTTCAATAATTGCACGTTTTGGGGCTCGAAATATTACAGTATAATACCTTCCTCTTTTTGTTCATTTTTAATTTAGTCCTGCAAGTATTATCAAACTTGCAACACCTCCCCTAATAGTAAATAATGTGAATTAATAGTTCATTCATGTGACTCAATAGTATAATCAAGTGAAAAAACTAATTACAGTATAGTACCTTCAACTATACCTCCATTTTTAATTTAGTCATGCAAGTATTATCAATCTTGTACCACCTCCCCTAATAGTACATGAATGTGAATCAATAGTACACACATGTGAACAAATAGTTATAAGCATGTAAAATAATAGCAATTAATTGCTCATTTATCCGATTAATTACCCGATTGGTCAATATAACCTCAAGACATCAATTATTATCGAAATAAATGTCGATTTCCACTAACACTAATAATCCCAACACAATGGAACTATCAATTTTATCTTTAATCAACACAACTTATTCATCATTAATATTATAACTCACAATATTTAACAATCAGGTTGTTCCCAGGAAAGAGGGGGCTTTCCGATAAGGATTTCTCCTTATTGGCGCACAATTAGGTGACCAAATCTCTCCTTGACAGAACTTCTAGACATTGTCAATATTGCAAATAATAATATGAATAACTTTGTCGTCTCAATTATTGATTTAATAATAATAAATATTATGCAGATGATACTGTGACAATAATTAAATTAATAATATGAGAGATATGATGCAACAATTATTTGTAACAATAATTGAGTATAAGCGAGTGACTTCTCACGAAGATCAATAATCAATACAGGTGTGCTGCTACTATGCAACCACGCAGTATTATTATTGTACTTTTACTTACTACCGTAGTTCAACAGTTTAACGGTAACACTTTCGCCGTTATTTTTATAAAAAGATAATTTTGTCATTTTCTAACTACGACAATATTTCCATTGTGGGGTCCACCAATGATTGTGTTGTCGTACGAATATTCCTTGTTAAAACGAATATTCCCTGACTAATCGAATATTATATAACCACTTGCTTACTTTGTAAAATTTGTAAATATTACCCACAACTATAATATTATATCAAATCCACATAATAATATTCAAAAATATATTTCGAGAAAATTATTCTTTATTCATAAAAGTTGGGGTCTTACAACCTCCCCTTATGAAATTTCGTCCTCGAAATTAGGATACGTACCTGGTATATCGAAGAGGTGAGGATACCTTGAGGTATAACTTTAGAGCATAGGATATGATCCTTCTTATCCTAGTTTTTAACAGGTAACTCTTTGTACGTTAAATCTTCCTCTATCTCGTCTGGTTCTAATTCAATAATGTGGTTCGGGTCTTTCACATATTTACGTAACATAGATATGTGAAAAATGTTATGAACACGAGACATACTTGGCAGTAAGGCGAGTCTATAGGCCACAGATCCTACTCGATCGAGGATTAAAAATGGGCCAATGAATCGAGGGTTGAGCTTTCCTCTCTTTCTAAATCTCGTAACTCCCTTCCATGGAGCAACACGTAACAACACATGATCTCCAATATCGAATTCCACGTTCTTTCGATGAAGATCAACATAACTCTTTTGTCGATCTTGTGAGGTTTTTATACGTTGTCGGATCATTTGAATCTTTTTCGTAGTCATACGTACCAACTCCGGTCCCAACAACGTTGTTTCACTCACCTCATCCCAGCATACTAGAGAATGACACTTTCTTCCATACAACGCCTCGAATGGAGCCATGCCAATACTTGATTGATAACTATTGGTGTAGGAAAACTCCACCAATGGTAAGAACTTGTCCCAACTTCCATTGAAGTCAAGGACACAGAGTCTTAATAAATCTTCAAGAGTTTGAATAGTCCTCTCCGACGCCGTCAAATCGAGGATGATATGCCGAGTTAAATCGTAAATCCGTGCCCATAGCTTTTTACAAACTAACCCAAAATCTTGAAGTGAATCTTGGGTCTCGATCAAAAACTATGGATACGGGCATACCATGCAGTCTTACAATCTCGTTTATGTACATACAAGCAAGACGTTCAAGTGTATAAGTTTCTCGTATAGGTAGAAAATGAGCAGACTTGGTCAATCTATCAACAATGACCCAAATTGCATCTATGCCTTGAGAAACCTTGGGAAGACCAGTAACGAAATCCATGGTAATGTGCTCCCACTTCCATTCTAGAATTTCAAGTGGTTGCAATGGACCTTTTGGTACTTGATGCTCCGCCTTGACTCGTTGACAAGTTAAACACCTTGAGATAAACTCTGATATCTCGCTCTTCATATTGCTCTACCAAAATGTATATTGAAGATCACGATACATTTTGGTACTCCTAGGATGGATTGCAAACGGTGTGTTGTGCGCCTCCATCATGATTTTATACTTTAAATCAGGGTTGTTAGGAACACAAAGTCTGGAATTGACTCAAAGTATTCCTTCTTCATCGATTCTTGTTTCCGGCATAGCACCTTCTTGCACTTTCTTCCTCATACGCATCAGCTCCAGGTCTGTAGCTTGAGCACCTTTAACTTTATCGATTAAAGTCGGTTCTACTCGTATATTCGCCATCATCACATGGATCCCTGGAGTCTTTAACTCTATCTCCATCCTTTGTAAGTCATATAAAATGGGCCTTTGTGTTAACAATAATGCACTCATACCCGCATATGATCTTCTACTCAATACATCAGCTACTACGTTCGCTTTTCCTGGATGATATTGAATGGTATGATCGTAATCTTTCAACAACTCAAGCCATCGTCGTTGCCGCATATTGAGTTCCTTTTGAGTGAAGAAATATTTGAGGCTTTTATGATCCGTATAGATCTCCACCTTCTCTCCATACAGGTAATGCCTCCAAATCTTAAGCGAAAAAACGACTGCTGCCAACTCTAGATTATGAGTAGGATAATTCCTCTCATATTCTTTGAGTTGTCGTGAGGCATAGGCTATGACTTTCCCATGTTGCATGAGAACACATCCTAACCCTTTGCTTGAAGCATCATCAGAGATGACAAATCCCTCCGAGGCGGATGGTATTGTAGCCGAGCAGTGCTAAAATGAGTCTCCTCTTGAGTTCTTAAAAACTCTTCTCACATTCCTCGCTCCAACCGAATTTTGTATCTTTTTGAGTCAGCTGAGTTAATGGAGTAGCGATTCGAGAAAACCCTTCTACGAATCTCCGATAATAACCAGCTAATCCGAGAAAGCTACGTACTTCGGTCACTGATTTAGGTTGCTCCCAACTTTGAATTGCTTCAATCTTTATCGGGTCAACAGATATCCCATGATTTGATATCACGTGCCCAAGGAATTCAATTTCCTCAAGCCAGAACTCGCATTTCTTCAACTTGGCATATAGCTTGTTTTCACGAAACATTTGGAGTATCAGCCTCAAGTATTGCTCATGGTCTTCACGGGTTTTGGAGTATATGAGGATGTCATCAATAAAGACGACCACAAAGTGATCCAAATATTCCTTGAATACTCGGTTCATCATATCCGTGAAGGCAGCAGGAGCATTAGTCAATCCAAAAGACATGACTAAGAATTCATAATGCCGTCATTCGAAGTTCCGAAAGCGATCTTTGGAATGTCACCGTTTTAATCTTCAAATGGTGATATCTCAAACGAAGATCAATCTTTGAAAAGAATTTGGCGCCTTACAAATTGGTCAAACAGGTCATCAATGCGAGGCAACGTAATACCTATTTTTATGGTGACATGATTCAACTCCAGATAATCAATACAAAGTCACATACTTCCATCTTTCTTCTTCACGAATAGAACAGGAGCACCCCAAGGAGACGTACTAGGACGAATGAAACCGATATCTAACAATTCTTGTAATTGGGTCTTTAACTCCTGAAGTTCAATAGGAGCCATCGATATGGGGCTTTGGAAATGGGTTTTGTACCGAGTTCAAGGTCGATAAAAAATTCAATTCCACGCTCTGGGGGTAGGCCAGGAAGTTCTTCAGGGAATACGTCAGGAAATTTATTAACAATAGAATATCTTTCAAATCTGACGTATTTTTGTGTAAATCTGTGACATGAGCTAAGAAAGCTTGACATCCATTTTTCAATAAACGAATAGCTTTATAGCTTGAGATGACCGTGATTGATTTCAATGGTTTGGTCGCTTGAATTCGCATAATAGGTTGATTAGGAATATGAAAGCTAACAACCTTACGGAATAATCAATTTTAGCATGATGAGTAGTTAACCAATCCATCCCTAGAATCACGTCAAATGCAAGTATTTTTAAAGAAATAAGATCAACAGGTAACGTGCGGTTACCGATTTGAATCAAACAAGACTTATAAACAACGGATGTAATAAAGGTTTCTCCCAACGGAGTTTCAACCGATAAGTCAAAGTCTAATTTCTCCAGAGTCAAATTTAAACGTTGAGCGCAAGTAGGAGAAATAAAAGAATGGGTAGAACCAGTATCAAATAAGGTATAGACTTCGCTAGAGTTTATGATAAGTTTACCTGTGATGACCTCGCCGGGTTCCTTGCTTCTCGGGAGGTTACAACAAACGCCTCCTCGAACTAATGGCTTTGACTTTTCTGGGACGGCCTTTGGTGCCTCCATCCCAGCTGGACTTGTCTTTGGTGCACGACATAATCGGGCTAGTTGACCTTCTCTTTCACAATTATAACACGCTTTCGACTACATCGCGCAGTTTGGACTGATATGTCCCTCCCCTCCGCATTTGAAGAATATGATAGGTGGTCGTTCTCCTTACTTAACAACGGGTACTGGTGCTGACGTCTTTTCATCATTGTCGAATCTCCTTTTCTTGAAATGTCCATTTTTACTGTCTTGGCCATGATTACCACCGAAGTGGTTACCATTTCTGGCATGTTGATTCCCTCCACGTTTGTTGTCACCACTTCGATGACTGCTACCACTAGTATTATCATTTTGCCGGATGCTTTCTCTTTGTTGAGTTGACTCGTTATCGCACTCCAATAACTTATCCCTATTAACAACATCAGAATACAAACATAGTTTGTGAGAAATTAAGTATTGACGTATCTCGGGTTTCAAACCTCTTATAAACATCCGCGTCATTCTCCCTTCATTATCAACCAAGTGAGACGCAAACCGGGACAACTCGGCAAACTTAGCTTCGTACTGTGACACGGTCATATTGTTCTGCTCCAACTTGATGAACTCTACCTCTTTCATGTGACGAATACTTTCGGGAAAGTACTTGTCGTTGAATAGTTCTTGGAACTTCTCCCAAGACATCTTCAGTGCGGCATATTGAGTACGCTTTACCGATTCTCACCAGTAATCTGCCTCTCCTCGCAACATAAAGGTGGCAAATGGAACCTTTTGCTCCTCGGAGCATCCCAAGACATCAAATATCTTGGTGATCTGCTTTATCCATGCTTCTGCCTTAAGTGGTTTTGGCTCTCCAATAAACTCCGGTGGTCCCAGCTCCTTGAACTGTTTAGCGTTGACCATCCAAGAGTTTCCAGTGTTTCCACCTACATTTTGGACAGGAGCCGCTCTCGCCTGCTGTTGCATGAATTGTACAAAGCCTCTGAACATTCCATCGTTCATCATTTGGTCAGTGTTGTTGTTTGCATGAGGATTGTCGCCTTCCTAATGCACAATATCCTAATTATTGATCTGTGGAGACTCAACGGTCTCCTGTGCTCCATTGCTATTCTCAACATTCTCGGATGTCATTTTCAAATACTGCCACAAAACAAAGGTTAATTGACATGTCACATATTATCCCTATACTCTAACCGACCAAATAAATACCAAATAAACTTAGGTAGGTCATACTAGCGAAGGAATTCCCCGTCTATCCCCTCCTAGTTCTTGTCTCACATCTCAGCCAGGGATCATATCCCTAAGCTTTGATACCAACGGTGACACTCCCAAAATAGGTATACATCATCCATCTTGAGTCGCCAAATACATGGTACAAAATTCAACTATAACTTAATTATACAACAGTCGTGCGAAATACGACAAAACATAATCTAAGAGTTTTAATAAGAATATTGTCATCTAGACAATATCCACACTCAATGGAGTCCTCATTACATTTATTGTCACACTATTTAACAGAATAGTGAGGACTACTAATGCTATCATATGGACCGTCACTCCATTCCCCGACTAGTCCCGGCTACGTTCTCATTTCCTGAAGAGAACAGTGAAAGAAAGGGTGAACTCAACTAGCCCAGTAAGAAATATTATGACTAAGATAATGCGAGAATAAATTATCATTAGCCTTCTACAAATGTTAAAGCGATAAAATATAATAAACATCAAGTTTAAGCAGTAGTGGAACAAGCAATCCATTAGAAGAGTCAAGTAGAGAATAAAATCTACTATCTTCTATGATTTAAAAGGTTTTTCATCACTTTTATATTTGAGACTCAAATTTTAATAAATAAACCACATCATCCCCTCAAGACTACTACCAAGGATATTCATTAGTATCACGACCACAAATTATCCATGCACTACGGCTAATGAGGACTTTTACCACATCATTTATAACATTACGGTCATGATTATACCGAATAATCCCTGGTCATAATCATACCAAGTCCATCTATGCACTACAGGCCACAGAAGACTTTCAACATATTATAAACATGAGGATGATGACAATGATATAAGAATTCAATAAAATAAGTTCAAGGATAAATTTATAAAGATTTATAATTTAATTTATCCAGAAATTAATAACGTCCAAATTGTCAACATGATACTGCTTTGTGGAGTAAAATTCAAGAATGCTCAGAAGAATATTTCCATGAAAAGATACTGGATGAAGCGCAAATATCAAGGTTATTCCACTAATTTCATAGAGTATAGAAGCCAAAACTTTAATCAACTGAGTATAATAGACTATATGAAACCGCAAATGGATTTTTTCCGCCATGCGGTAATCCACGTAGACAGATTATTCCAACAGAATAATAAAGAATGGAATAACATAAGAATTCACCAGGCGTGCGTAATCCGCACAGACAGGTTATTCCAACAGAATAATAAAGAATGGAAGCAGGTCATGCGTAATCCGCACAGACAAGATGTTCCAACAGAATAATAAAGAATGGAACCAGGTAATGCGTAATCGCATGCACGGGATGTTCCAATAGAATAATAAAGAATGGAACGAAGTCATGCGTAATCCGCATGCATGGGATGTTCTAATGAGAATAATAAAGAATGGAATAATGAAGAATTTCACCATGTATGCGGTGCAGCGCCAGACATGAGTTATTCCAACATAATAATAAAGAATGGAATAACAACCCTTACGAGTATTGAAAGAAAATAACTCTCTTCATGAATACGAAAGATTAATACCCCTTACCTTAGAAAAATTGGATACTGGAATAGTGAGGTAGCAGACTTCTCTTCTTCTTTCTCTCTATAATTTCTCTCTATAATAATTGCTCTAAAGCTTTTGTGAATTGGTGAGAAATGAAGGAAGAATGAGCTTCTATTTATAGGAAAATATAGTTTCAATAATTGCACGTTTTGGGGCTCGAAATATTACAGTATAATACCTTCCTCTTTTTCTTCATTTTTAATTTAGTCCTGCAAGTATTATCAAACTTGCACCACCTCCCCTAATAGTAAATAATGTGAATTAATAGTTCATTCATGTGACTCAATAGTATAATCATGTGAAAAAACTAATTACAGTATAGTACCTTCAACTATACCTCTATTTTTAATTTAGTCATGCAAGTATTATCAATCTTGCACCACCTCCCCTAATAGTACATGAATGTGAATCAATAATACACACATGTGAACAAATAGTTATAAGCATGTAAAATAATAGCAATTAATTGCTCATTTATTCGATTAATTACCCGATTGGTCAATAAAACCTCCAGACATCAATTATTATCGAAATAAATGTCGATTTCCACTAACACTAATAATCCCAACACAATGGAACTATCAATTTCATCTTTAATCAACACAACTTATTCATCATTAATATTATAACTCACAATATTTAACAAACTGTGTCGTTCCCAAGAAAGAGGGGATTTAGATAAGGATTTCTTTTATCATTGGTAGCAATTAGGTGACCAAACCTCTCCTTGTGAACTTCTAGACATTGTCAATATTGCAAATAATAATATGAATAACTTTGTCGTCTCAATTATTGATTTAATAATAATAAATATTATGCGGATGATCTTTGTGACAATAATTAAATCAATAATACGAGAGAGATATGATGCAAGCAATTATTGTAGCAATAATTGAGTATAACCGAGTGACTTCTCACGTAAGCATCAATAATCAATCCGTGCTCTTCTTATGCAACCACGCCAGCGTACATTTGTACTTTACTACTAAGGGTAGTTCAACGGTTTAAATTGGTAACACTTTCGTCGTTATTTTTATAAAAGATAATTTTGTCATTTTCTATATACGACAATTCTTCCGTTGTGGGGTCCACCAATGATTGTGCCGTCGTACAAATATCCCCTGTTAAAACGAATATTCCCCGACCAATCGAATATTATATAACCAGTTGCTTACTTTGCAAAATTTATAAATATTACCCACAACTATAACATTATATCAAATCCACACCATAATATTCAAAAATATATTTCGAGAAAATTATTCTTTATTCATAAAAGTTGGGGTCTTACAATCATCATATATATGGAGAGGAAGGATTGACGATAATCATAGTAGGCCGTGAAGCCTCACAATTACTGGAGCCCGTTGCCTTATTTGCAGTACCCATAAGAAATCTAATGGGAACATAATCATCAGCATCTTCCTCATCATCCTCGACAATATGAAAAATAAGGCAATGATGACATGAGAAAAAATGAAGGCAATTATGGCAATATCTAAAGAGATAAATGCAAATAACATAAAGCTTACCAAAAGTTTTTTGCATCTCATAACTGGATCCTGGACTGTCGGTATGCTTGAACCAACATCATCATATGGGTGCTTTGACAACGACTTCAAGAGAAGAGTGGTCCAATTTGTCGTTCTCCTATTGATATCATGACCAACCGGACTCACGGTAGCTCTTACAGAGGGTGCCACTTCAGAAACAAAAGTAATAGGTGTCTTTGCTCTAAAACAGGTAACTCTCATCTCTTCGAAAACAGAGGATCCCTCGGGAGGCGCCAAGAGCTACAAGAGACAAATTTTGTGGGTGAAGAAACCTAGTAGTGGTAGAAGCATAAACTAAGAGAGTGATGACCCTACAAACACTTGACGCTTGGGAAGGAGCGAAGCCTTTCCTATAGAAATGAGGCAGAAGATCACCCTTTGGGACGATTATATAAGGACGAGCAACAAAAGACAAAAAAGAGACTATGTAGACTCGCAAGTTCGAAAAAGCCCTATGATCAATCCAGCGAGAGGTACGAGGAACAACATTTGATGTTGTGAAGGTCGATGAAATTTTCTTCTTCTTCTTGCAGAAGTGCAAGGAGGTAAAATGACCTGGAAAGCGCTAAAACAGAAAGATTTGATGAAAAGAGCCCGGGATGAAACAATTCACGTCATACCTAAACAAATGGGAAAATGTTAATGAAAAAAAGGGAAATGTTGTATGAAAAGATAATTGTTACATGAATGAATAAAGCTAAAAAGTGGTACCTTCCAATAGATTCCTTCATAGCAAAGACAGTTTAAGTCAAATGGCGATACAAAGTCACCACGAAGAGAAGTAAGGGAACCGCAAACCTCGAGCTAGTAGAAAGACCAAGCTTTACATAAGGGGCGAGGGACCATCTTACAGTGAATGGGAAAGATAAAGAGAGATAGGTACATTGTGATGCCCCCAAAATAGGTATACATCACCTCTTACGAGTCGTCAAATACATGGTATGAAATAAATACAACCCGAAGAATACAATTTGTCGTGCGAATACGACAGCGATATCTTGTGAGTTTGAATACAACTATTATTTAATAGAGTATACAAACTCAAAAGGAGTCCTCATTACAATTATTGATACACTATTTAACAAAATAGTGAGGACTAATAATACAACTATCACGAACCATCACTCCATACCAAATTTAGTTTCTCGCTATGTTCTCACCTCTCCGAGAAGAAAAATGGAACAAAAAAGGAAAAGGTGAGCTCAACTAGCCCAATAAAGAATATTATGACTAAGATAATATACAATAATTTATCATTAGTCTTCAACAGGAAAAATCGGATAAAATATAATAGACAACAAGTTTTAGATCAACAAGCTGCGTTGAACAAAGAATCCGTTAGAAGAGTCGATTAGAGAAAGAATTCTACTATCTTCTAAGATTTAAAAGTCCATCATCAATATTTTATCCTGTAACATCAATCAATATACATCTTGAATCAATTATTCATCTTTGCACTCTGTGCCAAAGATATTCATTTGTATCACCAGTTGGTCATGTTCATCTCAACACCTGTTCATCTTTGCACTACGGACCAAAGATATTCATCAGTTAATCATTTATCTTTGCACTACAGGCCAAAGATATTCAGTAATATCATCATTTAGGACTGAGGATGATGAAAATATCTTAAAGAAAACGAATCCAGTGAGATAAAAGAACAAATATTAAGGATTCGTATTACAATTTATCCAAGTTCAATAATACTCCATAATAACCAATTGTGAAGCAGAATTCAAAAATAAAGATCAAAACATGGATACAATCAAAGATAGTAACCATAATAGACATCTTGGATAAAAAGGAAAATTTTCATTTTTCTGTGAATAGTGTCGTATACGTGAATAGTGCCGTATACGTGAATAGTAACCCCGACACAAAAAGTTCCAAATTTGATAAAAAGTTCAGACCAATATCTCGGCATAATGATATTGAAAGAAATAATATAATTTACAAAGAAAATAACACATCCTTACCTCAAAATAACCGTATACTTAATTGAATTTGGGATATAGTCTTGTGAAACTTGCATTGAATAAAGAACTCTCAAAGTATCAAAATACTCACAAAAATCGCTCGATAATCTAGAAAAAGAAAACTTGTTTCTAGTGTGATTTTCAATTCTAACCTAAGCGCACTATTTATAGGAAAATGCTTTAACGCTTACAGGAGACTAAAATAATAAAATATTATTATTCTTTTCTTTTTCTTTACGCATAAACCAATTTTGAATCAAGCATTCCATCTTGGACAAAAAGAAATAGCAGCCCATGTGTATTCAACACCAACCAAAAGTGGGTCCCACCCATAATTTAATAAAAATTATTTTATTTTCTGAAACTTCAATAATTCATAGAAAATAGCTCTTTTATCAGAAAAATACGAATTTTATGTCCATTCCACACGAAATCGAATTCTCTACAACTTTGCAGAAAAAAGTTTTTCCAAATAGAAAATATCCGAAATCTACAAACGGATGATTTTTAATACCTTCATTCCGATAAAATACTGATAAAACACCTCAGCATTAATTCCTTCATTTATAACCACATAAAATAAATAAATCCATCATTTATATCCACATCAAATAAATATTTTCTTATCATATAAATCAATAATTAATTATTCATAAATAATATTACAGAATCACAATAATGACAACAGCATAGGTTCTCGGGAAAGAGGGGCTTTAGATAATGATTTCTCTTACTGCAAGCACGCAATTAGGTGATCAAACCTCTCCTTGATGAACTTTCTAGACATTGCCAATAATGTTATCTAATAATATTATTCAAATAATATGTATTATTGATCCGATAATTGAAATACCCAGATGCGGTGACAATTATTGAAACAACAATAATATAAAATTTCAACGCAATAATTATTGAATTAATAAAATAAAATATTGAGCAATAATTCGTAACAATTATTGAGTAAAGTGCCTTCTTACGTAAGAATAAATAATTCAACAACACTATGTAATACCGTATCTTCTTTGTGCAACCACGCAGTACATCGTATTTTAACCACCGTGTATTCCAACAATTGTCAACCAGTAATAATTACGCCAGTTATTTATAAAAACTCAAACTTGTCGTTTTCTTCATCCGACCGCTTTTTCCGTTATGGGGCCCACAAATGGTTCATACCACATACGAATATTCCCACAAAGAAGAATATTCCACGACCAAACGAATATTCCCCGACAACAATGAATATTTTATAACCACTTGCTTATTTTGCAAAATTTGCACATTTCACCCATAACCGGATCCTGGACTGTCGGTATGCTTGAACCAACATCATCATATGGGTGCTTTGACAACGACTTCAAGAGAAGAGTGGTCCAATTTGTCGTTCTCCTAATGATATCATGACCAATCGGACTCACGGTAGCTCTTACAGAGGGTGCCACTTCAGAAACAACAGTAATAGGTGTCTTTGCTCTAGAACAGGTAACTCTCATCTCTTCGAAAACAGAGGATCCCTGGGGAGGCGCTCAAGGAGCTACCGAGATAAATTTTGTGGGTGAAGAAACCTAGTAGTGGTAGAAGCATAAACTAAGAGAGTGATGACCCCTACAAACACTTCGACGCTTGGGAAGGAGCAGAAGCCTTTCCTATAGAAATGAGGCAGAAGATCACCCTTTGGGACGATTATATAAGGACGAGCAACAAAAGACAAAAAAGAGACTATGTAGACTCGCAAGTTCGAAAAAGCCCTATGTTCAATCCAGCGAGAGGTACGAGGAACAACATTTGATGTTGTGAAGGCCGATGAAATTTTCTTCTTCTTCTTGCAGAAGTGCAAGGAGGTAAAATGACCTGGAAAGCGCTAAAACAGAAAGATTTGATGAAAAGAGCCCGGGATGAAACAATTCACGTCATACCTAAACAAATGGGAAAACGTTAATGAAAAAAAGGGAAATGTTGTATGAAAAGATAATTGTTACATGAATGAATAAAGCTAAAAAGTGGTACCTTCCAATAGATTCCTTCATAGCAAAGACAAGTTCGCCCAAAGCGGCGTATACAAAGTCACCACTTAAGAGAGAAGTAAAGGGAACACCTGCAAACCTCGAGCTAGTAGAGAGCGACCAAGCTTTACATAAGGGCCGAGGACCATCTTCCGTGAACTGGGAAAGATAAAGCGAGATAGGTACATTGTGATGCCCCAAAATAGGTATACATCACCTCTTACGAGTCGCCAAATACATGGTGCGAAATAAATACAACTTGAAGAATACAATTGTCGTGCGAGTAATAATATTAACAAGATATATCTTGTGAGTTTGAATACAACTATTATTTAATAGAGAGTATACAAACTCAAAAGGAGTCCTCATTACAATTATTGATACACTATTTAACAAAATAGTGAGGACTAATAATACAACTATCCTGAACCATCACTCCATACCCCGGCTAGTTTCTGCTATGTTCTCACCTCCTGAGAAGAAAAATGGAACAAAAAGGAAAAGGGTGAGCTCAACTAGCCCAGTAAAGAATATTATGACTAAGATAATATACAATAATTTATCATTAGTCTTCAACAGGGAAAAATCAGATAAAATATAATAGACAACAAGTTTTAGATCAACAACTGCAGCGGAACAGCAATCCGTTAGAAGAGTCAATTAGAGAAAGAATTCTACTATCTTCTAAGATTTAAAAGTCCATCATCAATATTTTATCCCTGTAACATCAATCAATATACATCTTGAATCAAATATTCATCTTTTACCACTGAGCCAAAGATATTCATTTGTATCACCAGTTGGTCATGTTCATCTCAACACCTGTTCATCTTTGCACTACGGACCAAAGATATTCATCAGTTAATCATTCATCTTTGCACTACAGGCCAAAGATATTCAGTAATATCATCATTTAGGACTGAGGATGATGAAAAATATCTTAAAGAAAACGAATCCAGTGAGATAGAAGAACAAATATTAGGGATTCAGACATGGTTTATCCAAGTTCAAAAATACTCTATAATAACCAATTGTGAAGCGTAATTCAAAAATAAAGATCAAAACATGGATACAATCAAAGATAGTAACCATAATAGACATCTTGGACAAAAGGAAAATTTTCATTTTTAGGTGAATAGTGTTGTATACGTGAATAGTGCCGTATACGTGAATAGTAACCACAACACAAAAAGTTCCAAATTTGATAAAAAGTTCAGACCAATATCTCGTAAAGGCATAATGATATTGAAAGAAATAATATAATTTACAAAGAAAATAACATCCCTTACCTCAAAATAACCGTATCAATTGAATTTGGGATATAGTCTTTGTGAAACTTGACCTAATGAATAGCAACTCTCAAAGTATCAAAATACTCACAAAAATATTTACTTTCGATAATCTAGAAAAAGAAAACTTGTTTCTAGTGTGATTTTCAATTCTAACCTAAGCTACCTATTTATAGGAAAATGCTAGAACGCCATATAAGAGAGACTAAAATAATAAAATATTATTATTCTTTTCTTTTCTTTTACGATAAACCAATTTTGAATCAAGCATTCCATCTTGGACAAAAAAGAAATAGCGAATTTCATGTGTATTCAACACCAACCAAAAGTGGGTCCCACCCATAATTTAATAAAAATTATTTTATTTTCTGAAACTTCAATAATTCATAGAAAATAGCTCTTTTATCAGAAAAATACGAATTTTATGTCCATTCCACACGAAATCGAATTCTCTACAACTTTGCAGAAAAAAGTTTTTCCAAATAGAAAATATCCGAAATCTACAAACGGATGATTTTAATACCTTCATTCCGATAAAATATCGATAAAACACCTCAAAGATTAATTCCTTCATTTATAACCACATAAAATAAATAAATCCATCATTTATATCCACATCAAATAAATATTTTCTTATCATATAAATCAATAATTAATTATTCATAAATAATATTACAGAATCACAATAATGACAAACTTACGCTTCTCGGAAAGAGGGGCTTTAGATAATGATTTCTCCTTACCGGCACGCAATTAGGTGATCAAACCTCTCCTTGACAGAACTTTCTAGACATTGCCAATAATGTTATCTAATAATATTATTCAAATAATATGTATTATTGATCCGATAATTGGAAATACCGAAAAGTGACAATTATCAAAAACAACAATAATATAAAATTTCAACGCAATAATTATTGAATTAATAAAATAAAATATTGAAAGAATTATCGTAATAATTATCGAGTAGTGCCTTCACGTAAGAATAAATAATTCAACAATACATGCGTAATACCGTGTCTGTCATCGTGCAACCACGCCAGACATCGATTTTAACCACCGTGTATTCCAACAATTGTCAATTGAGTAACAATTACGCCGTTATTTATAAAAACTCAAACTTGTCGTTTTCTTCATCCGACCGTTTTCCGTTATGGGGCCCACAAATGGTTGCGCCGTCATACGAATATTCCCCGACAGCAAGAATATTCCACGACCAAACGAATATTCCCCGACAACAATGAATATTTTATAACCACTTGCTTATTTTGCAAAATTTGCACATTTCACCCATAACCGGATCCTGGACTGTCGGTATGCTTGAACCAACATCATCATATGGGTGCTTTGACAACGACTTCAAGAGAAGAGTGGTCCAATTTGTCGTTCTCCTAATGATATCATGACCAATCGGACTCACGGTAGCTCTTACAGAGGGTGCCACTTCAGAAACAACAGTAATAGGTGTCTTTGCTCTAGAACAGGTAACTCTCATCTCTTCGAAAACAGAGGATCCCTGGGGAGGCGCTCAAGGAGCTACCGAGATAAATTTTGTGGGTGAAGAAACCTAGTAGTGGTAGAAGCATAAACTAAGAGAGTGATGACCCTACAAACACTTGACGCTTGGGAAGGAGCAGGTTTTCCTATAGAAATGAGGCGTAAGATCACCCTTTGGGACGATTATATAAGGACGAGCAACAAAAGACAAAAAGAGAGACTATGAGACTCGCAAGTTGAAAAAGCCCTATGTTCAATCCAAATGAGAGGTACGAGGAACAACATTTGATGATGTGAAGGCCGATGAAATTTTCTTCTTCTTCTTGCGAAGTGCAAGGAGGTAAAATGACCGGAAAGCGCTAAAATGTAAAGATTTGATGAAAAGAGCAGGGATGAAACAATTCACGCCATACCTAAACAAATGGGAAAACGTTAATGAAAAAAAAAAGGAAATGTTGTATGAAAAGATAATTGTTACATGAATGAATAAAGCTAAAAGTGGTACCTTCCAATAGATTCCTTCATAAGAAAGACAGCCATTCAAGCGTACGTATACAAAGTCACCAATGAAGAGAGAAGTGGGGAACACCGCAAAACCTCGAGCTAGTAGAGAGCACCCAAGCTTTACATAAGGGCCGAGGACCATCTTCCGTGAATCGGGAAAGATAAAGCGAGATAGGTACATTGTGATGCCCCCAAAATAGGTATACATCACCTCTTTCCGAGTCGTCAAATACATATGGTATGTAAATAAATACAACTTCAAGAATACAATTGTCGTATGCGTATTACGATAACGATATAATCGTGAGTTTGAATACAACTATTATTTAATAGAGAGTATACAAACTCAAAAGGAGTCCTCATTACAATTATTGATACACTATTTAACAAAATAAGTGAGGACTAATAATACAACTATCCCGAACCATCACTCCATACCCTTGCTTAGTTTCTCGCTATGTTCTCACCTCCCGAGAAGAAAAATGGAACAAAAAGGAAAAGGTGAGCTCAACTAGCCCAAGAAAGAATATTATGACTAAGATAATATACAATAATTTATCATTAGTCTTCAACAGGAAAAATCGAGATAAAATATAATAGACAACAAGTTTTAGATCAACAATCTGCAATGAACAAAGAATCCGTTAGAAGAGTCAATTAGAGAAAGAATTCTACTATCTTCTAAGATTTAAAAGTCCATCATCAATATTTTATCCTGTAACATCAATCAATATACATCTTGAATCAAATATTCATCTTTGCACTAAGGTGCCAAAGATATTCATTTGTATCACCAATTGGTCATGTTCATCTCAACACTGCTCATCTTTGACTACGGACCAAAGATATTCATCGATTAATCATTCATTTTGCACTACACAGCCAAAGATATTCAAGAATATCATCATTTAGGACCGAGGATGATGAAAATATCTTAAAGAAAACGAATCCAAATGAGATAGAAGAACAAATATTAGGATTCAGACATAGCTTTATCCAAGTTCAAAAATACTCTATAATAACCAATTGTGAAGCGTAATTCAAAATAAAGATCAAAACATGGATACAATCAAAGATAGTAACCATAATAGACATCTTGGACAAAAAGGAAAATTTTCATTTTTCTATGAATAGTGTTGTATACGTGAATAAAGGCCGAGACACGTGAATAGTAAACCACAACACAAAAAGTTCCAAATTTGATAAAAAGTTCGCACTCAATATCTCAAGATAATGATATTGAAAGAAATAATATAATTTACAAAGAAAATAACATCCTTACCTCAAAATAACCGTATTTTCGATCGAATTTTGGATATAGTGTCGATGTAAACTTGCAGACCGAATAAAGAACTCTCAAAGTATCAAAATACTCACAAAAATACGCTTCGATAATCTAGAAAAAGAAAACTTGTTTCTAGTGTGATTTTCAATTCTAACCTAAGCACTTATTTATAGGAAAATGCTAACGCCATACAGAGACTAAAATAATAAAATATTATTATTCTTTTCTTTTCTTTACGATAAACCAATTTTGAATCAAGCATTCCATCTTGGACAAAAAGAAATAAAGCAATTTCATGTGTATTCAACACCAACCAAAAGTGGGTCCCACCCATAATTTAATAAAAATTATTTTATTTTCTCAAACTTCAATAATTCATAGAAAATAGCTCTTTTATCGTAAAAATACTAATTTTATGTCCATTCCACACTTAAATCAATTTCTACAACTTTGCGAAAAAAGTTTTTCCAAATAGAAAATATCCCAAATCTACAAACGGATGATTTTTAATACCTTCATTCCGGACAAAATACCGATAAAACACCTCAAAGATTAATTCCTTCATTTATAACCACATAAAATAAATAAATCCATCATTTATATCCACATCAAATAAATATTTTCTTATCATATAAATCAATAATTAATTATTCATAAATAATATTACAGTAATCACAATAATGACAACCTTATAGCCTCAGAAAGAGGGGCTTTCCGATAATGATTTCTCCTTACCGCAAGACGCAATTGATTGGGTGATCAAACCTCTCCTCGATGTAACTTTCTAGACATTGCCAATAATGTTATCTAATAATATTATTCAAATAATATGTATTATTGATCCGATAATTGGAAATACCGCAAAGGACAATTATTGAAACAACAATAATATAAAATTTCAACACTTAATAATTATTGAATTAATAAAATAAAATATTGAACAAAGAATTACCGTAATAATTATTGAGTAAAGGCCTTCACGTAAGAATAAATAATTCAACAACACTGCTGCAATACCGTAAGTGCCATCGCAAGCAACCAACGCCAGACATCGTATTTTAACCACCGTGTATTCCAACAGTGTCAATTCGGTGAATAATTACGCCGTTATTTATAAAAACTCAAACTTGTCGCTTTCTTCATCCGACCGCTTTCCGTTATGGGGCCCACAAATGGTTGCATGCGGCCATACTAATATTCCCCGAACAAAGTTAAGAATATTCCACCACCAAACTAATATTCCCGACAACAATGAATATTTTATAACCACTTGCTTATTTTGCAAAATTTGCACATTTCACCCATAACAGGATCCCTGACTGCTTGCAGATGCTTGAACCAACATCATCATATGGGTGCTTTGACAACGACTTCAAGAGAAGAGTGGTCCAATTTGTCGCTCTCCTAATGATATCATGACCAATCGGACTCACGGTAGCTCTTACAAGAGAGGTGCCACTTCGTAAACAACAAGAATAGGTGTCTTTGCTTTCTGTAATGTGTAACTCTCATCTCTTCGAAAACAGAGGATCCTCGGGAGGCGCCAAGGAGCTACCGAGATAAATTTTGTGGGTGAAGAAACCTAGTAGTGGTAGAAGCATAAACCAAGAGAGTGATGACCCCTACAAACACTTCGACGCTTGGGAAGGAGCAGGTTTTCCTATAGAAATGAGGCGTAAGATCACCCTTTGGGACGATTATATAAGGACGAGCAACAAAAGACAAAAAGAGATTATGAGACTCGCAAGTTCGAAAAAAGCCCCTATGTTCAATCCAATGAGAGGTACGAGGAACAACATTTGATGTTGTGAAGGCCGATGAAATTTTTTCTTCTTCTTCGCAGAAGTGCAAGGAGGTAAAATGACCCGGAAAGCGCTAAAAATGTAAAGATTTGATGAAAAGAGCCCGGATGAAACAATTCACGCCATACCTAAACAAATGGGAAAACGTTAATGAAAAAAAAGGGAAATGTTGTATGAAAAGATAATTGTTACATGAATGAATAAAGCTAAAAAGTGGTACCTTCCAATAGATTCCTTCATAAAAAAAGACAGTTTAAGTCAAGCTATGTATACAAAGTCACCACGAAGAGAAGAAAGGGAAACCCGCAAACCTCGAAGCAAGAGTAGAGCAGCCAAGCTTTACATAAGGGCCGAGGGACCATCTTCTGGTGAACTGGGAAAGATAAAGCGAGATAGGTACATTGTGATGCCCCCAAAATAGGTATACATCACCTCTTCTGAGTCGTCAAATACATGGTACAGAAATAAATACAACTTCAGTAATACAATTGTCGTGCAGAATACGACAACGCATATACTGTGAGTTTGAATACAACTATTATTTAATAGAGAGTATACAAACTCAAAAGGAGTCCTCATTACAATTATTGATACACTATTTAACAAAATAGTGAGGACTAATAATACAACTATCCTGAACCATCACTCCATACCCCGGCTAGTTTCTGCTATGTTCTCACCTCCTGAGAAGAAAAATGGAACAAAAAGGAAAAGGGTGAGCTCAACTAGCCCAGTAAAGAATATTATGACTAAGATAATATACAATAATTTATCATTAGTCTTCAACAGGAAAAATCCAGATAAAATATAATAGACAACAAGTTTTAGATCAACAATCGCAATGAACAAAGAATCCGTTAGAAGAGTCAATTAGAGAAAGAATTCTACTATCTTCTAAGATTTAAAAGTCCATCATCAATATTTTATCCTCGTAACATCAATCAATATACATCTTGAATCAAATATTCATCTTTGCACCACGTGCCAAAGATATTCATTTGTATCACCAAATGGGTCATGTTCATCTCAACACCTGCTCATCTTCAGACTACGGACCAAAGATATTCATCGATTAATCATTCATCTTTGCACTACGTGCCAAAGATATTCAAAGAATATCATCATTTAGGACCGAGGATGATGAAAATATCTTAAAGAAAAACGAATCCAGTGAGATAGAAGAACAAATATTGTGGATTCAGACACGGTTTATCCAAGTTCAAAAATACTCTATAATAACCAATTGAAGCGTAATTCAAAAAATAAAGATCAAAACATGGATACAATCAAAGATAGTAACCATAATAGACATCTTGGACAAAAGGAAAATTTTCATTTTCTATGAATAGTGTCAGATACGTGAATAAAGGCCGATACGTGAATAGTAACCACAACACAAAAAGTTCCAAATTTGATAAAAAGTTCGCACCAATATCTCAAGATAATGATATTGAAAGAAATAATATAATTTATAAAAGAAAATAACATCCCTTACCTCAAAATAACCGTATTTCTCGATCAATTTTTGATATAGTCGATGTAAACTTCAGACCTAATAAAGAACTCTCAAAGTATCAAAATACTCACAAAAATACGCTTCGATAATCTAGAAAAAGAAAACTTGTTTCTAGTGTGATTTTCAATTCTAACCAAAGCACTTATTTATAGGAAAATGCTAGTAACGCATATAAGAGACTAAAATAATAAAATATTATTATTCTTTTCTTTTTCTTTTACGCATAAACCAATTTTGAATCAAGCATTCCATCTTGGACAAAAGAAATAAAGAAAACCCATGTGTATTCAACACCAACCAAAAGTGGGTCCCACCCATAATTTAATAAAATTATTTTATTTTCTCAAACTTCAATAATTCATAGAAAATAGCTCTTTTATCGTAAAAATACTGAATTTTATGTCCATTCCACATTTAAATCGAATTCTACAACTTTGCGTAAAAAAGTTTTTCCAAATAGAAAATATCCAAATCTACAAACGGATGATTTTAATACCTTCATTCCGGACAAAATATCGATAAAACACCTCAAAGATTAATTCCTTCATTTATAACCACATAAAATAAATAAATCCATCATTTATATCCACATCAAATAAATATTTTCTTATCATATAAATCAATAATTAATTATTCATAAATAATATTACAGAATCACAATAATGACAACCAGACAGTTCTCAGGAAAGAGGGGGCTTTCCGATAATGATTTCTCCTTACCGGCACGCAATTAGGTGATCAAACCTCTCCTTGACAGAACTTTCTAGACATTGCCAATAATGTTATCTAATAATATTATTCAAATAATATGTATTATTGATCCGATAATTGGAAATACCGATGCGTTGACAATTATTGAAACAACAATAATATAAAATTTCAACGCAATAATTATTGAATTAATAAAATAAAATATTGAATAAAGAATTACCGTAACAATTATTGAGTAGTGCCTTCTTCACGTAAGAATAAATAATTCAACAATATCTGTAATACCGTGTGCTACATCTTGGCAACCACGCCAGACATCGTATTTTAACCACCGTGTATTCCAACAAAGGTCAACCAGAATAATTACGCCGTTATTTATAAAAACTCAAACTTGTCGCTTTTCTTCATCCGAACCGCTTTTCCGTTATGGGGCCCACAAATGGTTTACTGGCCATACTAATATTCCCCGGCCAAAGAAGAATATTCCACGCACCAAACGAATATTCCCGGACAACAATGAATATTTTATAACCACTTGCTTATTTTGCAAAATTTGCACATTTCACCCATAACCTGGGATCTCGGACCGCTTGTCGGATGCTTGAACCAACATCATCATATGGGTGCTTTGACAACGACTTCAAGAGAAGAGTGGTCCAATTTGTCGTTCTCCTAATGATATCATGACCAATCGGACTCACTAGAGCTTTTACTGAGAGGGTGCCACTTCGTAAACAACAAAGAATAGGTGTCTTTGCTCTGTAACAGTAACTCTCATCTCTTCAAAACAGAGGATCCTCGGGAGGCGCCAAGGAGCTACCGAGATAAATTTTGTGGGTGAAGAAACCTAGTAGTGGTAGAAGCATAAACTAAGAGAGTGATGACCCTACAAACACTTCGACGCTTGGGAAGGAGAGAAGCCTTCCTATAGAAATGAGGCGTAAGATCACCCTTTGGGACGATTATATAAGGACGAGCAACAAAAAGACAAAAAGAGACTATGAGACTCGCAAGTTGAAAAAAGCCCTATGTTCAATCCAATGAGAGGTACGAGGAACAACATTTGATGTTGTGAAGGCCGATGAATTTTTTTCTTCTTCTTGCAGAAGTGCAAGGAGGTAAAATGACCTGGAAAGCGCTAAAACAGAAAGATTTGATGAAAAGAGCCCGGGATGAAACAATTCACGTCATACCTAAACAAATGGGAAAACGTTAATGAAAAAAAGGGAAATGTTGTATGAAAAGATAATTGTTACATGAATGAATAAAGCTAAAAAGTGGTACCTTCCAATAGATTCCTTCATAGCAAAGACAGTTTCGTCCAAGCGGCGATACAAAGTCACCACGAAGAGAGAAGTAAGGGGAACCTGCAAACCTCGAGCTAGTAGAGCAGCCAAGCTTTACATAAGGGCCGAGGGACCATCTTCTGGTGAACTGGGAAAGATAAAGCGAGATAGGTACATTGTGATGCCCCCAAAATAGGTATACATCACCTCTTCTGAGTCGTCAAATACATGGTACAGAAATAAATACAACTTCAGTAATACAATTGTAAATGCGTAATACGATAACGATATATACCGTGAGTTTGAATACAACTATTATTTAATAGAGAGTATACAAACTCAAAAGGAGTCCTCATTACAATTATTGATACACTATTTAACAAAATAGTGAGGACTAATAATACAACTATCCTGAACCATCACTCCATACCCCGGCTAGTTTCTGCTATGTTCTCACCTCCCGAGAAGAAAAATGGAACAAAAGGAAAAGGTGAGCTCAACTAGCCCAAGAAAGAATATTATGACTAAGATAATATACAATAATTTATCATTAGTCTTCAACAGGAAAAATCGAGATAAAATATAATAGACAACAAGTTTTAGATCAACAACCTGCGCAGAAATGAACAAAGAATCCGTTAGAAGAGTCAATTAGAGAAAGAATTCTACTATCTTCTAAGATTTAAAAGTCCATCATCAATATTTTATCCCTCAGAACATCAATCAATATACATCTTGAATCAAATATTCATCTTTGCACCATGTGCCAAAGATATTCATTCAGTATCACCAGGTTGGTCATGTTCATCTCAACACTGCTCATCTTGCACTACGGACCAAAGATATTCATCGATTAATCATTCATCTTTGCACTACTGTGCCAAAGATATTCAAGAATATCATCATTTAGGACCGAGGATGATGAAAATATCTTAAAGAAAACGAATCCAAATGAGATAGAAGAACAAATATTAGGGATTCAGATACGGTTTATCCAAGTTCAAAAATACTCTATAATAACCAATTGTGAAGCGTAATTCAAAAATAAAGATCAAAACATGGATACAATCAAAGATAGTAACCATAATAGACATCTTGGACAAAAAGGAAAATTTTCATTTTTCTATTGAATAAGTGTTGTATACGTGAATAAGGCAGTATACGTGAATAGTAACCACAACACAAAAAGTTCCAAATTTGATAAAAGTTCGCACCAATATCTCAAGATAATGATATTGAAAGAAATAATATAATTTACAAAGAAAATAACATCCCTTACCTCAAAATAACCGTATTTCCGATCGAATTTTGATATAGTGTCGATGTAAACTTCAGACCGAATAAAGAACTCTCAAAGTATCAAAATACTCACAAAAATACGCTCGATAATCTAGAAAAGAAAACTTGTTTCTAGTGTGATTTTCAATTCTAACCTAAGTTACTTATTTATAGGAAAATGCTAGAACGCCATACAGAGACTAAAATAATAAAATATTATTATTCTTTCTTTTTCTTTACGATAAACCAATTTTGAATCAAGCATTCCATCTTGGACAAAAAGAAATAGCAAACCCATGTGTATTCAACACCAACCAAAAGTGGGTCCCACCCATAATTTAATAAAAATTATTTTATTTTTCAAACTTCAATAATTCATAGAAAATAGCTCTTTTATCGTAAAATACTTAATTTTATGTCCATTCCACAATTTAAATCTAATTTCTACAACTTTGCGTAAAAAGTTTTCCAAATAGAAAATATCCAAATCTACAAACGGATGATTTTAATACCTTCATTCCGACAAAATACTGATAAAACACCTCAGCATTAATTCCTTCATTTATAACCACATAAAATAAATAAATCCATCATTTATATCCACATCAAATAAATATTTTCTTATCATATAAATCAATAATTAATTATTCATAAATAATATTACAGAATCACAATAATGACAACCAGACAGTTCTCAGGAAAGAGGGGGCTTTCCGATAATGATTTCTCCTTACCGGCACGCAATTAGGTGATCAAACCTCTCCTTGACAGAACTTTCTAGACATTGCCAATAATGTTATCTAATAATATTATTCAAATAATATGTATTATTGATCTGATAATTGGAAATACCGTGCAGTGACAATTATTGAAACAACAATAATATAAAATTTCAACGCAATAATTATTGAATTAATAAAATAAAATATTGAACAAGAATTATCGTAATAATTATCGAGTAAAGGCCTTCACGTAAGAATAAATAATTCAACAATATCGCAATACTACAGGTGCCATCGCGTGCAACCACGCGCCAGACATCGTATTTTAACCACCTGTGTATTCCAACAAAGGTCAACCAGTAATAATTACGCCGTTATTTATAAAAACTCAAACTTGTCGTTTTCTTCATCCGACCGTTTTCCGTTATGGGGCCCACAAATGGTTGCTGGCCGTCATACTGAATATTCCCTGAACAAAAAGAATATTCCACGACCAAACTAATATTCCCAAACAACAATGAATATTTTATAACCACTTGCTTATTTTGCAAAAATTTGCACATTTCACCCATAACCGGATCCGGATCGCCAGATGCTTGAACCAACATCATCATATGGGTGCTTTGACAACGACTTCAAGAGAAGAGTGGTCCAATTTGTCGTTCTCCTAATGATATCATGACCAATCGGACTCACGGTAGCTCTTACAGAGGGTGCCACTTCAGAAACAACAGTAATAGGTGTCTTTGCTCTAGAACAGGTAACTCTCATCTCTTCGAAAACAGAGGATCCCTGGGGAGGCGCTCAAGGAGCTACCGAGATAAATTTTGTGGGTGAAGAAACCTAGTAGTGGTAGAAGCATAAACTAAGAGAGTGATGACCCCTACAAACACTTCGACGCTTGGGAAGGAGCAGAAGCCTTTCCTATAGAAATGAGGCAGAAGATCACCCTTTGGGACGATTATATAAGGACGAGCAACAAAAGACAAAAAAGAGACTATGTAGACTCGCAAGTTCGAAAAAGCCCTATGTTCAATCCAAATGAGAGGTACGAGGAACAACATTTGATGTTGTGAAGGCCGATGAAATTTTCTTCTTCTTCTTGCAGAAGTGCAAGGAGGTAAAATGACCTGGAAAGCGCTAAAACAGAAAGATTTGATGAAAAGAGCCCGGGATGAAACAATTCACGTCATACCTAAACAAATGGGAAAACGTTAATGAAAAAAAGGGAAATGTTGTATGAAAAGATAATTGTTACATGAATGAATAAAGCTAAAAAGTGGTACCTTCCAATAGATTCCTTCATAGCAAAGACAGTTTCGTCCAAGCGGCGATACAAAGTCACCACGAAGAGAGAAGTAAGGGGAACCCGCAAACCTCGAAAGCTAAGAGAGAAAACGCAAGCTTTACATAAGGGCCGAGGACCATCTTCCGTGAATCGGGAAAGATAAAGCGAGATAGGTACATTGTGATGCCCCCAAAATAGGTATACATCACCTCTTCCGAAGTCGCCAAATACATGGTATGTAAATAAATACAACTTGAAGAATACAATTGTCGTAAGTGCGAGAATCGATAACGATATATCGTGAGTTTGAATACAACTATTATTTAATAGAGAGTATACAAACTCAAAAGGAGTCCTCATTACAATTATTGATACACTATTTAACAAAATAGTGAGGACTAATAATACAACTATCCCGAACCATCACTCCATACCCATTTGCTTAGTTTCGCATGTTCTCACCTCCCGAGAAGAAAAATGGAACAAAAAGGAAAAGGGTGAGCTCAACTAGCCCAAGAAAGAATATTATGACTAAGATAATATACAATAATTTATCATTAGTCTTCAACAGGAAAATCGGATAAAATATAATAGACAACAAGTTTTAGATCAACAACCGCAATGAACAAAGAACTGTTAGAAGAGTCAATTAGAGAAAGAATTCTACTATCTTCTAAGATTTAAAAGTCCATCATCAATATTTTATCCCAGTAACATCAATCAATATACATCTTGAATCAAATATTCATCTTTGCACTACTGAGCCAAAGATATTCATTTGTATCACCAGGTGGGTCATGTTCATCTCAACACTGCTCATCTTTGCACTACGACCAAAGATATTCATCATTAATCATTCATCTTTGCACTACAAAAGCCAAAGATATTCAAGAATATCATCATTTAGGACCGAGGATGATGAAAATATCTTAAAGAAAACGAATCCGGTGAGATAGAAGAACAAATATTAGGGATTCAGACATAGTTTATCCAAGTTCAAAAATACTCTATAATAACCAATTGTGAAGCAGTAATTCAAAAATAAAGATCAAAACATGGATACAATCAAAGATAGTAACTATAATAGACATCTTGGACAAAAAGGAAAATTTTCATTTTGATTGAATAGTGTTGTATACGTGAATAGTGCCGTACACGTGAATAGTAACCACAACACAAAAAGTTCCAAATTTGATAAAAGTTCGGACCAATATCTCAACATAATGATATTGAAAGAAATAATATAATTTACAAAGAAAATAACATCCTTACCTCAAAATAACCGCATTACGATTGAATTTTGGATATAGTCTTGATGTAAACTTGCAATCGAATAAAGAACTCTCAAAGTATCAAAATACTCACAAAAATACTCGATAATCTAGAAAAGAAAACTTGTTTCTAGTGTGATTTTCAATTCTAACCCAAGCACTTATTTATAGGAAAATGCTGTAACGCCATACAGAGACTAAAATAATAAAATATTATTATTCTTTTCTTTTCTTTCACGCATAAACCAATTTTGAATCAAGCATTCCATCTTGGACAAAAAGAAATAAGAAATTTCATGTGTATTCAACACCAACCAAAAGTGGGTCCCACCCATAATTTAATAAAATTATTTTATTTTCAAACTTCAATAATTCATAGAAAATAGCTCTTTTATCGTAAAAATACTTAATTTTATGTCCATTCCACACGTAAATCGAATTCTCTACAACTTTGCGAAAAAAGTTTTTCCAAATAGAAAATATCCAAATCTACAAACGGATGATTTTTAATACCTTCATTCCGAAAAAAATCTCGATAAAACACCTCAAAGATTAATTCCTTCATTTATAACCACATAAAATAAATAAATCCATCATTTATATCCACATCAAATAAATATTTTCTTATCATATAAATCAATAATTAATTATTCATAAATAATATTACAGAATCACAATAATGACAACCGCACGGTTCTCAGAAAGAGGGGCTTTAGATAATGATTTCTCCTTACGCAAGACGCAATTAGGTGATCAAACCTCTCCTCGATGTAACTTTCTAGACATTGCCAATAATGTTATCTAATAATATTATTCAAATAATATGTATTATTGATCCGATAATTGGAAATACTGCAAGTGACAATTATTGAAACAACAATAATATAAAATTTCAACGCAATAATTATTTGAATTAATAAAATAAAATATTGAACGAAGAATTATCGTAATAATTATTGAGTAAAGGCCTTCACGTAAGAATAAATAATTCAACAATATCATGCAATACTGGTATGCCATTGTGCAACCACGCCAGACATCGTATTTTAACCACCGTGTATTCCAACAATTGTCAACCCAGAATAATTACGCCGTTATTTATAAAAACTCAAACTTGTCGCTTTTTTTCATCCGACCGTTTTTCAAGCATGGGGCCCACAAAAATGGTTGCGAGTCATACTAATATTCCCACAAAGAAGAATATTCCACGACCAAACGAATATTCCCCGACAACAATGAATATTTTATAACCACTTGCTTATTTTGCAAAATTTGCACATTTCACCCATAACCGGATCCTGGACTGTCGGTATGCTTGAACCAACATCATCATATGGGTGCTTTGACAACGACTTCAAGAGAAGAGTGGTCCAATTTGTCGTTCTCCTAATGATATCATGACCAATCGGACTCACGGTAGCTCTTACAGAGGGTGCCACTTCAGAAACAACAGTAATAGGTGTCTTTGCTCTAGAACAGGTAACTCTCATCTCTTCGAAAACAGAGGATCCCTCGGGAGGCGCCAAGAGCTATGAGATAAATTTTGTGGGTGAAGAAACCTAGTAGTGGTAGAAGCATAAACTAAGAGAGTGATGACCCCTACAAACACTTCGACGCTTGGGAAGGAGCAGAAGCCTTTCCTATAGAAATGAGGCAGAAGATCACCCTTTGGGACGATTATATAAGGACGAGCAACAAAAGACAAAAAAGAGACTATGTAGACTCGCAAGTTCGAAAAAGCCCTATGTTCAATCCAGCGAGAGGTACGAGGAACAACATTTGATGTTGTGAAGGCCGATGAAATTTTCTTCTTCTTCTTGCAGAAGTGCAAGGAGGTAAAATGACACCGAAAGCGAAAACAAGAAAGATTTGATGAAAAGAGCCCGGGATGAAACAATTCACGCCATACCTAAACAAATGGGAAAACGTTAATGAAAAAAAAAGGAAATGTTGTATGAAAAGATAATTGTTACATGAATGAATAAAGCTAAAAAGTGGTACCTTCCAATAGATTCCTTCATATAGAAAACGGTTTTGGCCCAAGCGCAGCGATACAAAGTCACCACGAAGAGAGAAGTAAGGGGAACCTGCAAACCTCGAGCTAGTAGAGCAGCCAAGCTTTACATAAGGGCCGAGGGACCATCTTCTCGTGAACTGGGAAAGATAAAGCGAGATAGGTACATTGTGATGCCCCCAAAATAGGTATACATCACCTCTTCGAAGTCACAAATACATGGTACGTAAATAAATACAACTTCAAGAATACAATTGTTGTCGTGCGTATATTTATTAACGATATATCTTGTGAGTTTGAATACAACTATTATTTAATAGAGAGTATACAAACTCAAAAGGAGTCCTCATTACAATTATTGATACACTATTTAACAAAATAGTGAGGACTAATAATACAACTATCCCGAACCATCACTCCATACCCTTGCTTAGTTTTCGCTATGTTCTCACCTCCGAGAAGAAAAATGGAACAAAAGGAAAAGGGTGAGCTCAACTAGCCCAAAGAAAGAATATTATGACTAAGATAATATACAATAATTTATCATTAGTCTTCAACAGGAAAAATCGATAAAATATAATACAACAAGTTTTAGATCAACAACTGCAATGAACAAAGAATCCGTTAGAAGAGTCAATTAGAGAAAGAATTCTACTATCTTCTAAGATTTAAAAGTCCATCATCAATATTTTATCCTCAGTAACATCAATCAATATACATCTTGAATCAAATATTCATCTTTGCACTACAAGCCAAAGATATTCATTTGTATCACCAGGTTGGTCATGTTCATCTCAACACTGCTCATCTTTGCACTACGGACCAAAGATATTCATCGATTAATCATTCATCTTTGCACTACTACAGCCAAAGATATTCGAGAATATCATCATTTAGGACCGAGGATGATGAAAAATATCTTAAAGAAAACGAATCCAAGTGAGATAGAAGAACAAATATTAGGGATTCAGACATGCTTTATCCAAGTTCAAAAATACTCTATAAATAACCCAATTGTGAAGCGAGAATTCAAAAATAAAGATCAAAACATGGATACAATCAAAGATAGTAACCATAATAGACATCTTGGACAAAAAGGAAAATTTTCATTTTTCTTGAATAGTGTTGTATACGTGAATAGTCCGATATACGTGAATAGTAACCACAACACAAAAAGTTCCAAATTTGATAAAAGTTCGGACCAATATCTCTCAAGATAATGATATTGAAAGAAATAATATAATTTACAAAGAAAATAACATCCCTTACCTCAAAATAACCGTACTTCTGACTGAATTTCGGATATAGTGCTGACAGAAACTTGCACTGAATAGCAACTCTCAAAGTATCAAAATACTCACAAAAATACGCTCGATAATCTAGAAAAAGAAAACTTGTTTCTAGTGTGATTTTCAATTCTAACCTAAGCGCCTATTTATAGGAAAATGCTAGAACGCCATAGGAGACTAAAATAATAAAATATTATTATTCTTTTCTTTTTCTTTACGCATAAACCAATTTTGAATCAAGCATTCCATCTTGGACAAAAAGAAATAGCAGCCCATGTGTATTCAACACCAACCAAAAGTGGGTCCCACCCATAATTTAATAAAAATTATTTTATTTTCTGAAACTTCAATAATTCATAGAAAATAGCTCTTTTATCAGAAAAATACGAATTTTATGTCCATTCCACACGAAATCGAATTCTCTACAACTTTGCAGAAAAAAGTTTTTCCAAATAGAAAATATCCGAAATCTACAAACGGATGATTTTTAATACCTTCATTCCGACAAAATACTGATAAAACACCTCAGCATTAATTCCTTCATTTATAACCACATAAAATAAATAAATCCATCATTTATATCCACATCAAATAAATATTTTCTTATCATATAAATCAATAATTAATTATTCATAAATAATATTACAGAATCACAATAATGACAACCAGACAGTTCTCAGGAAAGAGGGGGCTTTCCGATAATGATTTCTCCTTACCGGCACGCAATTAGGTGATCAAACCTCTCCTTGACAGAACTTTCTAGACATTGCCAATAATGTTATCTAATAATATTATTCAAATAATATGTATTATTGATCCGATAATGGAAATACCGCAAAAGTGACAATTATTGAAACAACAATAATATAAAATTTCAACGCAATAATTATTGAATTAATAAAATAAAATATTGAATAAAGAATTAATCGTAATAATTATTGAGTAGTGCCTTCTTACGTAAGAATAAATAATTCAATCAACATCTTGCAATAATACCTGGTGCTAACATCTTTGCAACCCATGCCAGACATCAGTATTTTAACCACCGTGTATTCCAACAATTGTCAACGGTAATAATTACGCCAAGTTATTTATAAAAACTCAAACTTGTCGTTTTCTTCATCCGACCGCTTTTTCGTTATGGGGCCCACAAATGGTTGCTTGTGCGCCATACGAATATTCCCCGACAAAGAAGAATATTCCACCACCAAACGAATATTCCCCGACAACAATGAATATTTTATAACCACTTGCTTATTTTGCAAAATTTGCACATTTCACCCATAACCGGATCCCGACTGGCTTCAGATATGCTTGAACCAACATCATCATATGGGTGCTTTGACAACGACTTCAAGAGAAGAGTGGTCCAATTTGTCGTTCTCCTAATGATATCATGACCAATCGGACTCACAGTATTTCCACTGAGAGGTGCCACTTCGTAAACAACGAGAATAGGTGTCTTTGCTCTAGAACAGTAACTCTCATCTCTTCGAAAACAGAGGATCCCTGGGGAGGCGCTCAAGGAGCTACCGAGATAAATTTTGTGGGTGAAGAAACCTAGTAGTGGTAGAAGCATAAACTAAGAGAGTGATGACCCCTACAAACACTTCGACGCTTGGGAAGGCAGAAGCCTTTTCCTATAGAAATGAGGCGTAAGATCACCCTTTGGGACGATTATATAAGGGGACGAGCAACAAAAGACAAAAAGAGACTATGAGACTCGCAAGTTCGAAAAAGCCCTATGTTCAATCCAGCGAGAGGTACGAGGAACAACATTTGATGTTGTGAAGGCCGATGAAATTTTCTTCTTCTTCTTGCAGAAGTGCAAGGAGGTAAAATGACCTGGAAAGCGCTAAAATGTAAAAGATTTGATGAAAAGAGCAGGGATGAAACAATTCACGTCATACCTAAACAAATGGGAAAACGTTAATGAAAAAAAAAAGGGAAATGTTGTATGAAAAGATAATTGTTACATGAATGAATAAAGCTAAAAAGTGGTACCTTCCAATAGATTCCTTCATAGAAAGACAGGTTTAATTCAGCGGCATGATACAAAGTCACCATGTAAGAGAGAAGGGGAAAACCGCAAACCTCGAGCTAGTAGAAGCGACAAGCTTTACATAAGGGCCGAGGACCATCTTCCGTGAACTGGGAAAGATAAAGCGAGATAGGTACATTGTGATGCCCCCCAAAATAGGTATACATCACCTCTTTCGAGTCAAGCCAAATACATGGTATGTAAATAAATACAACTTCGAAGAATACAATTGTCGTGCGATAATACGATAACGACAAGATATCTTGTGAGTTTGAATACAACTATTATTTAATAGAGAGTATACAAACTCAAAAGGAGTCCTCATTACAATTATTGATACACTATTTAACAAAATAGTGAGGACTAATAATACAACTATCCCGAACCATCACTCCATACCTTTAGTTTAGTTTCGCTATGTTCTCACCTCCCGAGAAGAAAAAAATGGAACAAAAAGGAAAAGGTGAGCTCAACTAGCCTCAAAGAAAGAATATTATGACTAAGATAATATACAATAATTTATCATTAGTCTTCAACAGGAAAAATCGAGATAAAATATAATAGACAACAAGTTTTAGATCAACAATCGCAATGAACAAAGAATCCGATTAGAAGAGTCAATTAGAGAAAGAATTCTACTATCTTCTAAGATTTAAAAGTCCATCATCAATATTTTATCCCTGTAACATCAATCAATATACATCTTGAATCAAATATTCATCTTTGCACTACAGGCCAAAGATATTCATTTGTATCACCAGTTGGTCATGTTCATCTCAACACCTGTTCATCTTTGCACTACGGACCAAAGATATTCATCAGTTAATCATTCATCTTTGCACTACAGGCCAAAGATATTCAGTAATATCATCATTTAGGACTGAGGATGATGAAAAATATCTTAAAGAAAACGAATCCAGTGAGATAGAAGAACAAATATTAGGGATTCGTATTACAGTTTATCCAAGTTCAAAAATACTCTATAATAACCAATTGTGAAGCAGAATTCAAAAATAAAGATCAAAACATGGATACAATCAAAGATAGTAACCATAATAGACATCTTGGACAAAAAGGAAAATTTTCATTTTTCGGTGAATAGTGTTGTATACGTGAATAGTGCCGTATACGTGAATAGTAACCACAACACAAAAAGTTCCAAATTTGATAAAAAGTTCAGACCAATATCTCTAAGATAATGATATTGAAAGAAATAATATAATTTACAAAGAAAATAACATCCCCTTACCTCAAAATATAACGCGTACTTACATTTGAATTTGGATATAGTCTTGACGAAACTTACCTTTGAATAGCAACTCTCAAAGTATCAAAATACTCACAAAAATACGCTCGATAATCTAGAAAAAGAAAACTTGTTTCTAGTGTGATTTTCAATTCTAACCTAAGCGCCTATTTATAGGAAAATGCTAGAACGCCATAGGAGACTAAAATAATAAAATATTATTATTCTTTTCTTTTTCTTTACGCATAAACCAATTTTGAATCAAGCATTCCATCTTGGACAAAAAGAAATAGCAGCCCATGTGTATTCAACACCAACCAAAAGTGGGTCCCACCCATAATTTAATAAAAATTATTTTATTTTCTGAAACTTCAATAATTCATAGAAAATAGCTCTTTTATCAGAAAAATACGAATTTTATGTCCATTCCACACTTAAATCAATTCTCTACAACTTTGCGAGAAAAAGTTTTTCCAAATAGAAAATATAAAAAATCTACAAGCGGATGATTTTAATACCTTCATTCCGACAAAATACTGATAAAACACCTCAGCATTAATTCCTTCATTTATAACCACATAAAATAAATAAATCCATCATTTATATCCACATCAAATAAATATTTTCTTATCATATAAATCAATAATTAATTATTCATAAATAATATTACAGAATCACAATAATGACAACCAGACAGTTCTCAGGAAAGAGGGGGCTTTCAGATAATGATTTCTCCTTACCGGCACGCAATTAGGTGATCAAACCTCTCCTTGACTGAACTTTCTAGACATTGCCAATAATGTTATCTAATAATATTATTCAAATAATATGTATTATTGATCCGATAATTGGAAATACTGCAAAGTGACAATTATTGAAACAACAATAATATAAAATTTCAACGCAATAATTATTGAATTAATAAAATAAAATATTGAGCAATAATTACCGTAACAATTATTCGAGTAGTGCTTCTGCTACGTAAGAATAAATAATTCAACAATCTGCAATAACGATGCAGGTGTCGCTTTATGCAACCACGCCAGCGTATTCGTATTTTAACCACGTGTATTCCAACAATTGTCAATTGGTAATAATTCTGTAGATTATTTATAAAAACTCAAACTTGTCGTTTTCTTCATCCAAATAGTTTTCCGTTATGGGGCCCACAAATGGTTGCTTATGGCCATACGAATATTCCCGACAATAAAGAATATTCCACGACCAAACGAATATTCCCAAACAACAATGAATATTTTATAACCACTTGCTTATTTTGCAAAATTTGCACATTTCACCCATAACTTAGGATCCGGACCGCTTCGGTACGCTTGAACCAACATCATCATATGGGTGCTTTGACAACGACTTCAAGAGAAGAGTGGTCAATTTGTCGTTCTCCTAATGATATCATGACCAATCGGACTCACGGTAGCTCTTACAGAGGGTGCCACTTCAGAAACAACAGTAATAGGTGTCTTTGCTCTAGAACAGGTAACTCTCATCTCTTCGAAAACAGAGGATCCCTGGGGAGGCGCTCAAGGAGCTACCGAGATAAATTTTGTGGGTGAAGAAACCTAGTAGTGGTAGAAGCATAAACTAAGAGAGTGATGACCCCTACAAACACTTGACGCTTGGGAAGGCGAAGCCTTTCCTATAGAAATGAGGCAGAAGATCACCCTTTGGGACGATTATATAAGGACGAGCAACAAAAGACAAAAAAGAGACTATGTAGACTCGCAAGTTCGAAAAAGCCCTATGTTCAATCCAGCGAGAGGTACGAGGAACAACATTTGATGTTGTGAAGGCCGATGAAATTTTCTTCTTCTTCTTGCAGAAGTGCAAGGAGGTAAAATGACCTGGAAAGCGCTAAAACAGAAAGATTTGATGAAAAGAGCCCGGGATGAAACAATTCACGTCATACCTAAACAAATGGGAAAACGTTAATGAAAAAAAGGGAAATGTTGTATGAAAAGATAATTGTTACATGAATGAATAAAGCTAAAAAGTGGTACCTTCCAATAGATTCCTTCATAGCAAAGACAGTTTCGTCCAAGCGGCGATACAAAGTCACCACGAAGAGAGAAGTAAGGGGAACCTGCAAACCTCGAGCTAGTAGAGCAGCCAAGCTTTACATAAGGGCCGAGGGACCATCTTCTGGTGAACTGGGAAAGATAAAGCGAGATAGGTACATTGTGATGCCCCCAAAATAGGTATACATCACCTCTTCTGAGTCGTCAAATACATGGTACAGAAATAAATACAACTTCAGTAATACAATTGTCGTGCAGAATACGACAACGCATATACTGTGAGTTTGAATACAACTATTATTTAATAGAGAGTATACAAACTCAAAAGGAGTCCTCATTACAATTATTGATACACTATTTAACAAAATAGTGAGGACTAATAATACAACTATCCTGAACCATCACTCCATACCCCATTTAGTTTACGCTATGTTCTCACCTCACGAGAAGAAAAATGGAACAAAAAGGAAAAGGGTGAGCTCAACTAGCCGATAGAAAGAATATTATGACTAAGATAATATACAATAATTTATCATTAGTCTTCAACAGGAAAAATCCGATAAAATATAATAGACAACAAGTTTTAGATCAACAAACTGCAGGGAACAACAATCCCGTTAGAAGAGTCAATTAGAGAAAGAATTCTACTATCTTCTAAGATTTAAAAGTCCATCATCAATATTTTATCCTGTAACATCAATCAATATACATCTTGAATCAAATATTCATCTTTGCACTACTGAGCCAAAGATATTCATTTGTATCACCGGTTAGGTCATATTCATCTCAACACTGTTCATCTTTGCACTACGGACCAAAGATATTCATCGATTAATCATTCATCTTTTTGCACTACTGGGCCAAAGATATTGATAATATCATCATTTAGGACCGAGGATGATGAAAAATATCTTAAAGAAAAGCGAATCCGGTGAGATAGAAGAACAAATATTAGGGATTAAGTATTACGGTTTATCCAAGTTCAAAAATACTCTATAATAACCAATTGTGAAGCGGAATTCAAAAATAAAGATCAAAACATGGATACAATCAAAGATAGTAACCATAATAGACATCTTGGACAAAAGGAAAATTTTCATTTTTCGGTGAATAGTGTTGTATCACGTGAATAGTCTTGATATCGTGAATAGTAACCACAACACAAAAGTTCCAAATTTGATAAAAAGTTAGGACCAATATCTCGGCATAATGATATTGAAAGAAATAATATAATTTACAAAGAAAATAACATCCCTCACCTCAAAATAAATAGTCTTACATTGAATTTGGATATAGTCTTGTGAAACTTGCTTTGAATAGCAACTCTCAAAGTATCAAAATACTCACAAAAATAAACTCGATAATCTAGAAAAAGAAAACTTGTTTCTAGTGTGATTTTCAATTCTAACCTAAGCGCCTATTTATAGGAAAATGCTAGAAACGCTATGTAGAGACTAAAATAATAAAATATTATTATTCTTTTCTTTTTTTACGATAAACCAATTTTGAATCAAGCATTCCATCTTGGACAAAAAGAAATAGCGACCCATGTGTATTCAACACCAACCAAAAGTGGGTCCCACCCATAATTTAATAAAAATTATTTTATTTTTCTCGAAACTTCAATAATTCATGAAAATAGCTCTTTTATCGGAAAAAATACTGAATTTTATGTCCATTCCACACTTAAATCAATTCTCTACAACTTTGCAGAAAAAAGTTTTTCCAAATAGAAAATATCCGAAATCTACAAACGGATGATTTTTAATACCTTCATTCCGACAAAATACTGATAAAACACCTCAGCATTAATTCCTTCATTTATAACCACATAAAATAAATAAATCCATCATTTATATCCACATCAAATAAATATTTTCTTATCATATAAATCAATAATTAATTATTCATAAATAATATTACAGAATCACAATAATGACAACCAGACAGTTCTCAGGAAAGAGGGGGCTTTCCGATAATGATTTCTCCTTACCGGCACGCAATTAGGTGATCAAACCTCTCCTTGACAGAACTTTCTAGACATTGCCAATAATGTTATCTAATAATATTATTCAAATAATATGTATTATTGATCTGATAATTGGAAATACCGTGCAGTGACAATTATTGAAACAACAATAATATAAAATTTCAACGCAATAATTATTGAATTAATAAAATAAAATATTGAACAGTAATTACTGTAACAATTATTGAGTAGTGCCTTCTTACGTAAGAATAAATAATTCAACAATCTGCATGCAATGGTGTGTCTTTCTTGTGCGACCACGCCAGACATCGTATTTTAACCACCGTGTATTCCAACGGTGTCAATGGTGAACAATTACTGTAGATTATTTATAAAAACTCAAACTTGTCGTTTTCTTTCATCCAGTAGTTTTTTCCGTTATGGGGCCCACAAATGGTTATACCATCATACGAATATTCCCGACAAAGAAGAATATTCCACGACCAAACGAATATTCCCCGACAACAATGAATATTTTATAACCACTTGCTTATTTTGCAAAATTTGCACATTTCACCCATAACTTGAGGATCTGGCTTCGGTATGCTTGAACCAACATCATCATATGGGTGCTTTGACAACGACTTCAAGAGAAGAGTGGTCAATTTGTCGTTCTCCTAATGATATCATGACCAATCGGACTCACGGTAGCTCTTCTGAGAGGGTGCCACTTGAAACAATGATAATAGGTGTCTTTGCTCTAGAGCACAGTAACTCTCATCTCTTCAAACGAGAGGATCCACGGGAGGCGCTCAAGGAGCTACAAGAGATAAATTTTGTGGGTGAAGAAACCTAGTAGTGGTAGAAGCATAAACTAAGAGAGTGATGACCCTACAAACACTTGACGCTTGGGAAGAGCGAAGCCTTTCTATAGAAATGAGGCGGAAGATCACCCTTTGGGACGATTATATAAGGACGAGCAACAAAAGACAAAAAGAGACTATGTAGACTCATGAGTTAGAAAAAGCCCTATGTTCAATCCGGGAGAGAGTACGAGGAACAACATTTGATGTTGTGAAAGGTAGATGAAATTTTCTTCTTCTTCTCTGCAAGTGCAAGGAGGAGGTAAAATGACACGGAAAGCGCTAAAAGCAGAAAGATTTGATGAAAAGAGCCAGGATGAAACAATTCACGTCATACCTAAACAAATGGGAAAGCGTTAATGAAAAAAAGGAAATGTTGTATGAAAAGATAATTGTTACATGAATGAATAAAGCTAAAAAGTGGTACCTTCAATAGATTCCTTCATAGCAAAGACAGTTTAAATCAATGCGATACAAAGTCACCACGAAGAGAGAAGTAAGGGAAACTCGCAAACCTCGAAGCTAGTAGAGCTGACCGAAGCTTTACATATAAGGCCGAGGGACCATCTTACAGTGAATGGGAAAGATAAAGCGAGATAGGTACATTGTGATGCCCCAAAATAGGTATACATCACCTCTTACGAGTCGTCAAATACATGAATGCAGAAATAAATACAACTTGATGAATACAATTGTAAATGCGTAGAATCTGACAACGATATATCTTGTGAGTTTGAATACAACTATTATTTAATAGAGAGTATACAAACTCAAAAGGAGTCCTCATTACAATTATTGATACACTATTTAACAAAATAGTGAGGACTAATAATACAACTATCACGAACCATCACTCCATACCCATTTAGTTTACTGCTATGTTACACCTCCACGAGAAGAAAAATGGAACAAAAAGGAAAAGGGTGAGCTCAACTAGCCCGAGTAAAGAATATTATGACTAAGATAATATACAATAATTTATCATTAGTCTTCAACGAGGAAAAATCGGATAAAATATAATAGACAACAAGTTTTAGATCAACAATCTGCAATGAACAAAGAATCCGTTAGAAGAGTCGATTAGAGAAAGAATTCTACTATCTTCTAAGATTTAAAGTCCATCATCAATATTTTATCCCTGTAACATCAATCAATATAAATCTTGAATCAAATATTCATCTTTGCACTACAAGGCCAAAGATATTCATTTGTATCACCGGTTAGTCATATTCATCTCAACACTGTTCATCTTTTTACTACGGACCAAAGATATTCATCAGTTAATCATTCATCTTTGCACTACAGGCCAAAGATATTCAGTAATATCATCATTTAGGACTGAGGATGATGAAAAATATCTTAAAGAAAACGAATCCAGTGAGATAGAAGAACAAATATTAGGGATTCGTATTACAGTTTATCCAAGTTCAAAAATACTCTATAATAACCAATTGTGAAGCAGAATTCAAAAATAAAGATCAAAACATGGATACAATCAAAGATAGTAACCATAATAGACATCTTGGACAAAAAGGAAAATTTTCATTTTTCGGTGAATAGTGTTGTATACGTGAATAGTGCCGTATACGTGAATAGTAACCACAACACAAAAAGTTCCAAATTTGATAAAAAGTTCAGACCAATATCTCGGCATAATGATATTGAAAGAAATAATATAATTTACAAAGAAAATAACATCCCTTACCTCAAAATAACCGTACTTCTGACTGAATTTCGGATATAGTGCTGACAGAAACTTGCACTGAATAGCAACTCTCAAAGTATCAAAATACTCACAAAAATACGCTCGATAATCTAGAAAAAGAAAACTTGTTTCTAGTGTGATTTTCAATTCTAACCTAAGCGCCTATTTATAGGAAAATGCTAGAACGCCATAGGAGACTAAAATAATAAAATATTATTATTCTTTTCTTTTTCTTTACGATAAACCAATTTTGAATCAAGCATTCCATCTTGGACAAAAAGAAATAGCGACCCATGTGTATTCAACACCAACCAAAAGTGGGTCCCACCCATAATTTAATAAAATTATTTTATTTTACGAAACTTCAATAATTCATAGAAAATAGCTCTTTTATCGGAAAATCTGAATTTTATGTCCATTCCACACTTTAAATCGAATTCTCTACAACTTTGCGTAAAAAGTTTTTCCAAATAGAAAATATCCAAATCTACAAGCGGATGATTTTTAATACCTTCATTCCGACAAAATACTGATAAAACACCTCAGCATTAATTCCTTCATTTATAACCACATAAAATAAATAAATCCATCATTTATATCCACATCAAATAAATATTTTCTTATCATATAAATCAATAATTAATTATTCATAAATAATATTACAGAATCACAATAATGACAACCAGACAGTTCTCAGGAAAGAGGGGGCTTTAGATAATGATTTCTCTTACTGCAAGACGCATGATTAGGTGATCAAACCTCTCCTTGACAGAACTTTCTAGACATTGCCAATAATGTTATCTAATAATATTATTCAAATAATATGTATTATTGATCTGATAATTGGAAATACCGTGCAGTGACAATTATTGAAACAACAATAATATAAAATTTCAACGCAATAATTATTGAATTAATAAAATAAAATATTGAACAGTAATTACTGTAACAATTATTGAGTAGTGCCTTCTTACGTAAGAATAAATAATTCAACAATGCATGCAATACTGGTGTCTTCTTCTTATGCGACCACAGCGTATTCGTATTTTAACCACCAGTATTCCAACGATTGTCACCCAGTAACAATTACGTAGATTATTTATAAAAACTCAAACTTGTCGTTTTCTTCATCCGAGTTTTTTAGTTATGGGGCCCACAAATGGTTCTTGCCGTCATACGAATATTCCCCGACAATGAAGAATATTCCACGACCAAACGAATATTCCCAACAACAATGAATATTTTATAACCACTTGCTTATTTTGCAAAATTTGCACATTTCACCCATGCTTAGGATCACCGATTTGTCGGTATGCTTGAACCAACATCATCATATGGGTGCTTTGACAACGACTTCAAGAGAAGAGTGGTCCAATTTGTCGTTCTCTAATGATATCATGACCAATCGGACTCACGGTAGCTCTTCTGAGAGGTGCCACTTGAAACAATGATAATAGGTGTCTTTGCTCTAGAGCGGGTAACTCTCATCTCTTGAAAACGAGAGGATCTGGGAGGCGCTCGAGAGCTCTGAGATAAATTTTGTGGGTGAAGAAACCTAGTAGTGGTAGAAGCATAAACTAAGAGAGTGATGACCCTACAAACACTTGACGCTTGGGAAGGGCGAAGCCTTTCCTATAGAAATGAGGCGGGAAGATCACCCTTTGGGACGATTATATAAGGACGAGCAACAAAAGACAAAAAAGAGACTATGTAGACTCATGAGTTAAAGAAAAAGCCCTATGTTCAATCCGGTGAGGAGGTACGAGGAACAACATTTGATGTTGTGAAAGTAGATGAAATTTTCTTCTTCTTCTTGCGAGAAGTGCGAGGAGGTAAAATGACTTCGGAAGCGCTAAAGCAGGAAAGATTTGATGAAAAGAGCAGGGATGAAACAATTCACGTCATACCTAAACAAATGGGAAAGCGTTAATGAAAAAAAGGGAAATGTTGTATGAAAAGATAATTGTTACATGAATGAATAAAGCTAAAAAGTGGTACCTTCCAATAGATTCTTCATAGCAAAAAGACAGGTTTAAGTCAAGCGGCGATACAAAGTCACCACGAAGAGAGAAAAGGGAACACGCAAACCTCGAGCTAGTAAAGCGACCCAAGCTTTACATAAGGGCGGGGACCATCTTCAGTGAAGCCCAGGAAAGATAAAGCGAGATAGGTACATTGTGATGCCCCCAAAATAGGTATACATCACCTCTTACGAGTCGTCAAATACATGATACGAAATAAATACAACTTCATGATGTCTACAATTGTAAATGCGAGAATACGATAATAATATATATCTTGTGAGTTTGAATACAACTATTATTTAATAGAGAGTATACAAACTCAAAAGGAGTCCTCATTACAATTATTGATACACTATTTAACAAAATAGTGAGGACTAATAATACAACTATCACGAACCATCACTCCATTACCCCATTTAGTTAGTTTACGCTATATTCTCACCTCACGAGAAGAAAAATGGAACAAAAAGGAAAAGGGTGAGCTCAACTAGCCCGATGAAGAATATTATGACTAAGATAATATACAATAATTTATCATTAGTCTTCAACGAGGAAAAATCGGATAAAATATAATAGACAACAAGTTTTAGATCAACAAGCTGCGGTGAACAAACAATCCGTTAGAAGAAGTCGATTAGAGAAAGAATTCTACTATCTTCTAAGATTTAAAAGTCCATCATCAATATTTTATCCACGTAACATCAATCAATATACATCTTGAATCAAATATTCATCTTTGCACTTCTGGGCCAAAGATATTCATTTTGTATCACCGATTGGTCATGTTCATCTCAACACTGTTCATCTTTGCACTACGGACCAAAGATATTCATCGATTAATCATTCATCTTTGCACTACGGGCCAAAGATATTGATAATATCATCATTTAGGACCGAGGATGATGAAAAATATCTTAAAGAAAGCGAATCCGGTGAGATAGAAGAACAAATATTAGGGATTAAGTATTACGGTTTATCCAAGTTCAAAAATACTCTATAATAACCAATTGTGAAGCGAATTCAAAATAAAGATCAAAACATGGATACAATCAAAGATAGTAACCATAATAGACATCTTGGACAAAAGGAAAATTTTCATTTTTCGGTGAATAGTGTTGTATACGTGAATAGTCACAGTATCGTGAATAAGTAACCACAACACAAAAAGTTCCAAATTTGATAAAAAGTTCAGGACCAATATCTCTAAGCATAATGATATTGAAAGAAATAATATAATTTACAAAGAAAATAACATCCTTACCTCAAAATACTGTAGTACTTACATTGAATTTTGGATATAGTCTTGTGAAACTTACCTTTGAATAGCAACTCTCAAAGTATCAAAATACTCACAAAAATAAACTCGATAATCTAGAAAAAAGAAAACTTGTTTCTAGTGTGATTTTCAATTCTAACCTAAGCGCCTATTTATAGGAAAATGCTAGAACGCCATAGGAGACTAAAATAATAAAATATTATTATTCTTTTCTTTTTCTTTACGCATAAACCAATTTTGAATCAAGCATTCCATCTTGGACAAAAAGAAATAGCGACCCATGTGTATTCAACACCAACCAAAAGTGGGTCCCACCCATAATTTAATAAAATTATTTTATTTTACGAAACTTCAATAATTCATAGAAAATAGCTCTTTTATCGGAAAAATCTGAATTTTATGTCCATTCCACACGAAATCGAATTCTCTACAACTTTGCGAGAAAAAGTTTTCCAAATAGAAAATATCAGAAATCTACAAAGCGGATGATTTTAATACCTTCATTCCAAACAAAATCTTGATAAAACACCTCGGCATTAATTCCTTCATTTATAACCACATAAAATAAATAAATCCATCATTTATATCCACATCAAATAAATATTTTCTTATCATATAAATCAATAATTAATTATTCATAAATAATATTACGAGAATCACAATAATGACAACCAGGACAGGTTCTCGGGAAGAGGGGCTTTAGATAATGATTTCTCCTTACAAGCACGCATGATTAGGTGATCAAACCTCTCCTTGTGAACTTTCTAGACATTGCCAATAATGTTATCTAATAATATTATTCAAATAATATGTATTATTGATCGATAATTGGAAATACTGAGTGCGGTGACAATTATTGAAACAACAATAATATAAAATTTCAACGCAATAATTATTGAATTAATAAAATAAAATATTGAGCAGTAATTCTTTGTAACAATTATTGAGTAGTGCGCCTTCTACGTAAGAATAAATAATTCAACAATCATGTAATGCAATCTGGTAATATTTCTTTGTGCGACCAGCGTATTCGCGTATTTTAACCACCGTGTATTCAACGGTGTCAATGGTAACAATTACTGTAGATTATTTATATAAAACTCAAACTTGTCGTTTTCTTCATCAAGTAGTTTTTTAGTTATGGGGCCCACAAATGGTTTTGTGCTTGCATCTACGAATATTCCCACGCCAAAGAATATTCCACGACCAAACGAATATTCCCGACAACAATGAATATTTTATAACCACTTGCTTATTTTGCAAAATTTGCACATTTCACCCATAACTTAGGATCACGGATTTGTCGGTATGCTTGAACCAACATCATCATATGGGTGCTTTGACAAGCGACTTCAAGAGAAGAGTGGTCCAATTTGTCGTTCTCTAATGATATCATGACCAATCGGACTCACGGTAGCTCTTCTGAGAGGTGCCACTTGAAACAACGATAATAGGTGTCTTTGCTCTAGAGCAGTAACTCTCATCTCTTGAAACAGAGAGGATCCACAGGGGAGGCGCTTCGAGGAGCTAGAGATAAATTTTGTGGGTGAAGAAACCTAGTAGTGGTAGAAGCATAAACTAAGAGAGTGATGACCCTACAAACACTTGACGCTTGGGAAGGGCGAAGCCTTTCTATAGAAATGAGGCGAAGATCACCCTTTGGGGACGATTATATAAGGACGAGCAACAAAAGACAAAAAGAGACTATGTAGACTCGCATGAGTTCGAAAAAAGCCCTATGTTCAATCCAGCGAGAGGTACGAGGAACAACATTTGATGTTGTGAAGGCCGATGAAATTTTCTTCTTCTTCTTGCAGAAGTGCAAGGAGGTAAAATGACCTGGAAAGCGCTAAAACAGAAAGATTTGATGAAAAGAGCCCGGGATGAAACAATTCACGTCATACCTAAACAAATGGGAAAACGTTAATGAAAAAAAGGGAAATGTTGTATGAAAAGATAATTGTTACATGAATGAATAAAGCTAAAAAGTGGTACCTTCCAATAGATTCCTTCATAGCAAAAGACGGTTTAAGATCAAGCGATACAAAGTCACCAACGAGAGAGAAGTAAGGGGAACCTGCAAACCTCGAGCTAGTAGAGCAGCCAAGCTTTACATAAGGGCCGAGGGACCATCTTCTGGTGAACTGGGAAAGATAAAGCGAGATAGGTACATTGTGATGCCCCCAAAATAGGTATACATCACCTCTTACGAAGTCGTCAAATACATGATGCGAAATAAATACAACCCCGAGAATACAATTGTAAATGCGAGAATACGACAAGATATATCTTGTGAGTTTGAATACAACTATTATTTAATAGAGAGTATACAAACTCAAAAGGAGTCCTCATTACAATTATTGATACACTATTTAACAAAATAGTGAGGACTAATAATACAACTATCACGAACCATCACTCCATTACCCCATTTAGTTTCTGCTGCATGTTACTCACCTCACGAGAAGAAAAATGGAACAAAAAGGAAAAGGGTGAGCTCAACTAGCCCGATAAAGAATATTATGACTAAGATAATATACAATAATTTATCATTAGTCTTCAACGAGGAAAAATCGGATAAAATATAATAGACAACAAGTTTTAGATCAACAAGCTGCGGTAGAACGACAATCCAGTTAGAAAGTCGATTAGAGAAAGAATTCTACTATCTTCTAAGATTTAAAAGTCCATCATCAATATTTTATCCTGTAACATCAATCAATATACATCTTGAATCAAATATTCATCTTTTGCACTACGGGCCAAAGATATTCATTTGTATCACCGGTTGGTCATGTTCATCTCAACACTGTTCATCTTGCACTACGGACCAAAGATATTCATCGATTAATCATTCATCTTTTGCACTACGGGCCAAAGATATTCGATAATATCATCATTTAGGGGTGAGGATGATGAAAATATCTTAAAGAAAAGCGAATCCGGTGAGATAGAAGAACAAATATTAGGGATTCAGTATTACGGTTTATCAAGTTCAAAATACTCTATAATAACCAATTGTGAAGCGAGAATTCAAAAATAAAGATCAAAACATGGATACAATCAAAGATAGTAACCATAATAGACATCTTGGACAAAAAGGAAAATTTTCATTTTTCGGTGAATAGTGTTGTATACGTGAATAGTGCCGTATACGTGAATAGTAACCACAACACAAAAAGTTCCAAATTTGATAAAAAGTTCAGACCAATATCTCGGCATAATGATATTGAAAGAAATAATATAATTTACAAAGAAAATAACATCCCTTACCTCAAAATAACTTAGTACTTATTTGAATTTGGATATAGTCTTGTGAAACTTACCTTTGAATAGCAACTCTCAAAGTATCAAAATACTCAAAAAAAATACGCTCGATAATCTAGAAAAAGAAAACTTGTTTCTAGTGTGATTTTCAATTCTAACCTAAGCGCCTATTTATAGGAAAATGCTAGAACGCCATAGGAGACTAAAATAATAAAATATTATTATTCTTTTCTTTTTCTTTACGCATAAACCAATTTTGAATCAAGCATTCCATCTTGGACAAAAAGAAATAGCAGCCCATGTGTATTCAACACCAACCAAAAGTGGGTCCCACCAATAATTTAATAAAAATTATTTTATTTTCCGAAACTTCAATAATTCATAGAAAATAGCTCTTTTATCGAGAAAAAATCTAATTTTATGTCCATTCCACACGAAATCGAATTCTCTACAACTTTGCAGAAAAAAGTTTTTCCAAATAGAAAATATCCGAAATCTACAAACGGATGATTTTTAATACCTTCATTCCGACAAAATACTGATAAAACACCTCAGCATTAATTCCTTCATTTATAACCACATAAAATAAATAAATCCATCATTTATATCCACATCAAATAAATATTTTCTTATCATATAAATCAATAATTAATTATTCATAAATAATATTACGAGAATCACAATAATGACAACGAACGATTCTCTCGGAAAGAGGGCTTCCGATAATGATTTCTCACTTGCAAGCGCATGATTAGGTGATCAAACCTCTCCTCGATGAACTTTCTAGACATTGCCAATAATGTTATCTAATAATATTATTCAAATAATATGTATTATTGATCCGATAATTGGAAATCTGCGATGCGTTGACAATTATTGAAACAACAATAATATAAAATTTCAACGCAATAATTATTGAATTAATAAAATAAAATATTGAGCGGTAATTCTGTAACAATTATTGAGTAGTGCCTTCTTTACGTAAGAATAAATAATTCAACAAATCATGCAATACTGGTGTCTTTCTTTGTGCGACCACGCGTATTCATCGTATTTTAACCACCGTGTATTCAACGATTGTCAACCGGTAACAATTCTGTAGATTATTTATAAAAACTCAAACTTGTCGTTTTTCTTCATCCGATAGTTTTTAGTTATGGGGCCCACAAATGGTTTCTTGTGTCATACGAATATTCCCCGACGTGAAGAATATTCCACGACCAAACGAATATTCCCAAACAACAATGAATATTTTATAACCACTTGCTTATTTTGCAAAATTTGCACATTTCACCCATAACTTAGGATCACGGAATTTGTCGGTATGCTTGAACCAACATCATCATATGGGTGCTTTGACAACGACTTCAAGAGAAGAGTGGTCCAATTTGTCGTTCTCCTAATGATATCATGACCAATCGGACTCACGGTAGCTCTTACAGAGGGTGCCACTTCAGAAACAACAGTAATAGGTGTCTTTGCTCTAGAACAGGTAACTCTCATCTCTTCGAAAACAGAGGATCCCTGGGGAGGCGCTCAAGGAGCTACAAAGAGATAAATTTTGTGGGTGAAGAAACCTAGTAGTGGTAGAAGCATAAACTAAGAGAGTGATGACCCTACAAACACTTCGACGCTTGGGAAGGAGCAGAAGCCTTTCCTATAGAAATGAGGCAGAAGATCACCCTTTGGGACGATTATATAAGGACGAGCAACAAAAGACAAAAAAGAGACTATGTAGACTCGCAAGTTCGAAAAAGCCCTATGTTCAATCCAGCGAGAGGTACGAGGAACAACATTTGATGTTGTGAAGGCCGATGAAATTTTCTTCTTCTTCTTGCAGAAGTGCAAGGAGGTAAAATGACCTGGAAAGCGCTAAAACAGAAAGATTTGATGAAAAGAGCCCGGGATGAAACAATTCACGTCATACCTAAACAAATGGGAAAAGCGTTAATGAAAAAAAGGAAATGTTGTATGAAAAGATAATTGTTACATGAATGAATAAAGCTAAAAAGTGGTACCTTCCAATAGATTCCTTCATAGCAAAGAGCGGTTTAAGTCAATGACGATACAAAGTCACCACGAAGAGAGAAGTAAGGGGAACCTGCAAACCTCGAGCTAGTAGAGCAGCCAAGCTTTACATAAGGGCCGAGGGACCATCTTCTGGTGAACTGGGAAAGATAAAGCGAGATAGGTACATTGTGATGCCCCCAAAATAGGTATACATCACCTCTTCTGAGTCGTCAAATACATGGTACAGAAATAAATACAACTTCAGTAATACAATTGTCGTGCAGAATACGACAACGCATATACTGTGAGTTTGAATACAACTATTATTTAATAGAGAGTATACAAACTCAAAAGGAGTCCTCATTACAATTATTGATACACTATTTAACAAAATAGTGAGGACTAATAATACAACTATCGAACCATCACTCCATACCCCATTTAGTTTTCGCTTTATGTTCTCACCTCACGAGAAGAAAAAATGGAACAAAAAGGAAAAGGGTGAGCTCAACTAGCCCGATAAAGAATATTATGACTAAGATAATATACAATAATTTATCATTAGTCTTCAACGAGGAAAAATCGGATAAAATATAATGAACAACAAGTTTTAGATCAACAAAGCTGCAATGAACGACAATCAGTTAGAAGAGTCGATTAGAGAAAGAATTCTACTATCTTCTAAGATTTAAAAGTCCATCATCAATATTTTATCCTGTAACATCAATCAATATACATCTTGAATCAAATATTCATCTTGCACTACTGAAGCCAAAGATATTCATTTATATCACTTGGTTGGTCATGTTCATCTCAACACTGTTCATCTTTTGCACTACGGACCAAAGATATTCATCGATTAATCATTCATCTTTGCTACTACTGGGCCAAAGATATTCGATAATATCATCATTTAGGACTGAGGATGATGAAAATATCTTAAAGAAAAGCGAATCCGGTGAGATAGAAGAACAAATATTAGGGATTCAGTATTACGGTTTATCCAAGTTCAAAAATACTCTATAATAACCAATTGTGAGCGAGAATTCAAAAATAAAGATCAAAACATGGATACAATCAAAGATAGTAACCATAATAGACATCTTGGACAAAAAGGAAAATTTTCATTTTTCGGTGAATAGTGTTGTATACGTGAATAGTGCCGTATACGTGAATAGTAACCACAACACAAAAAGTTCCAAATTTGATAAAAAGTTCAGACCAATATCTCGGCATAATGATATTGAAAGAAATAATATAATTTACAAAGAAAATAACATCCCTTACCTCAAAATAACCGTACTTCTGACTGAATTTCGGATATAGTGCTGACAGAAACTTGCACTGAATAGCAACTCTCAAAGTATCAAAATACTCACAAAAATACGCTCGATAATCTAGAAAAAGAAAACTTGTTTCTAGTGTGATTTTCAATTCTAACCTAAGCGCTTTATTTATAGGAAAATGCTAGAAACATACATAGGAGACTAAAATAATAAAATATTATTATTCTTTTCTTTTTCTTTACGCATAAACCAATTTTGAATCAAGCATTCCATCTTGGACAAAAAGAAATAGCAGCCCATGTGTATTCAACACCAACCAAAAGTGGGTCCCACCCATAATTTAATAAAAATTATTTTATTTTCTGAAACTTCAATAATTCATAGAAAATAGCTCTTTTATCGAGGAAAAATACTGAATTTTATGTCCATTCCACACTTAAATCGAATTCTCTACAACTTTGCAGAAAAAAGTTTTTCCAAATAGAAAATATCCGAAATCTACAAACGGATGATTTTTAATACCTTCATTCCGACAAAATACCGATAAAACACCTCAGCATTAATTCCTTCATTTATAACCACATAAAATAAATAAATCCATCATTTATATCCACATCAAATAAATATTTTCTTATCATATAAATCAATAATTAATTATTCATAAATAATATTACTGAGAATCACAATAATGACAATGACGGGGCGGTTCTCGGAAAGAGGAGGCTTTTCGATAATGATTTCTCCTTACTGACACGCAATTAGGTGACCAAACCTCTCCTTGACAGAACTTTCTAGACATTGCCAATAATGTTATCTAATAATATTATTCAAATAATATGAATTATTGATCTGATAATTGGAAATACCGTGCAGTGACAATTATTGAAACAACAATAATATAAAATTTCAACGCAACAGTTATTGAATTAATAAAATAAAATATTGAACAGTAATTACTGTAACAATTATTGAGTAGTGCCTTCTTACGTAAGAATAAATAATTCAATAATACTGTGCAAAACCGTGTCTTCTTTATGCAACCACGCCAGACATCTTGTATTTTAACCACGTGTATTCCAACAAAGGTCAGCACCAGTAATAATTACGTAGATTATTTATAAAAACTCAAACTTGTCATTTTCTTCATCCGAATAGTTTTTACATTATGGGCCCCACAAATGGTTATACTTGGCCGTCACTACTAATATTCCCTGACTGAGAAGAATATTCCATGACCAAACAAATATTCCCCGACAACAATGAATATTTTATAACCACTTGCTTATTTTGCAAAATTTTCACATTTCACCCATAACCAAAGTATTATATTAAATTAACACCTTATTTTTTACAATAATAAATAGAGGAAATTCGATTTTATTTATAATAAGTTGGGGTCCTCGAAATTGACGTACGTACCTGTTATTTCAAAAAGGTGAGGATACCTCGCTTTCAGTTCTGATTCCAACTCCCAGGTCATTTCTTTAATAGCATGGTTTCTCCGCAACACCTTAACTTGTGGTATAACCTTGGTGCGTAAGACATGCTCTTTCTTATCCAAGATCTTAACAGGTACCTCCTCGTACGTTAAATGTTCAGCTATCTCGTCTGGTTCTAACTAAATAATGTGGTTCGGGTCTTTCACATATTTACGAAGCATAGATATGTGAAAAACATTATGAACACGAGACATGATTGGAGGTAATGCGAGTCTATATGCCACATTTCCTAGTCGGTCAAGAATCTCAAATGGACCAACAAATCTTGGATTAAGCTTTCCCCTCTTCCCAAATCTTGTAATTCCCTTCCATGGTGCAATACTTAACAATAAATGATCCCCAATATTAAATTCCACATCCTTTCAATGAAGATCCACATAAGTCTTTTGTCGATCCTGTGCCGTTTGTATACGTTGTCGAATCGTTTGGATCTTCTCTGTAGTCATTCATACCAAATCTGGTCCCAACAATGTTGCTTCACCCACCTCGTCCAAGCATACTGGAGAACGACATTTTCTTCCATACAATGCCTCGAATGGAGCCATGCCTATGCTTGCCTGATAACTGTTGTTGTAGGAGAATTCCACCAATGGTAGGTACTTATCCCAACTCCCTTTAAAATTTAGGACACAGAGTCTTAATAGATCTTCAAGAGTTTTAATAGTCCTCTTTGATTGTCTGTCCGTTTGAGGATGGAACGCCGAACTGAATCGTAAATTCGTGCCCATAGCTTTCTGCAAGCTAACCCAAAATCATGAAGTGAATCTTGGGTCACGATCCGAAACTATAGATATTGGCATGCCATGCAATCTCACAATCTCATTCACGTACATACTAGCAAGATGTTCAAGAGAATAAGTCTCTCGTATAGGCTAGAAATGGGCAGACTTGGTTAATCAATCAACAATAACCCAAATGGCATCTATGCCTTGAGAAACCTTGTGAAGACCCATAATGAAATCCATAGTAATGTGTTCCCACTTCCATGTCGAAATCTCAAGTGGTTTCAATGGACCCTTTGGCACTTGATGCTCCGCCTTTACACGTTGACAAGTTAAACACCTCGAGATAAACTCCGCGATCTCTCTCTTCATATTGTTCCACCAAAATGTATGTCGAAGATCATGATACATTTTGGTACTCCCAGGATGGATTGCAAACGATGTGTTGTGTGCCTCCATAATTCTATGCTTCAAGTCAGAATTGTTAGGAACACAAAGTCTGGAGTTGATTCGAAGTATTCCTTCTTCATCGATTCTTGCTTCTGGAATAACACCTTTGTGATGCCCCCAAAATAGGTATACATCACCCATCTTGGGTCGCCAGAAAATACACTACTGACAACTCCATTTATACAACTGTCGTGCAAAATACGACGACTCATATACTGTGAGTTTCAATACAAATATTGTTACGTATATAATACGACAATATTCATATTTAAATTATTACAATGCCATATAAAGTACAACAGCAAATATATCAAGTCCCCGAAGGGACACTAGAAAATTTATGTTCTCCTCATTCTAATGGAGTACACCTTTGACGCTTCCAAATTTTGATTCGCCTCACCCTATTATAGTTCATCAAAATTAAATATCAAATGATGTATAAAACATGTCACACACATTTTAAGTTCTCAGTACAATTATTATGCCACACCGTTTCATAATTTGATTAAGCTTGTGACTAATTTGTATCACCACTTTATACTCATGTTCTCTCTGTTAGTCCCAGCTACACTTTTATTACCTGAAAGGGGTGGTGAAGTAAAAGGGTGAGCACAAATAGCCCAGTATAGAATATCATGACTTAAGATAATTAAATTATCAAAAGAATTCAGATATTTAAAACATATAGTAGAAGATAAAAGTTTCAAGCATAATAGCAGCGGAATCAACAATCTATTAGAAGAGTCAAGTAGAACATAATGTCTACTATCTCCTCTAGATTAAATGTCCATCGTTAATATTTCATTCATGTAATACTCGTCAACAGTTCTTTGTTATACCCAAGACAAAGAGAACTCTCATCACCTGTCTTCACCTGAACCACCACATATTATAATTAAATCACAATTCATATTTATAATCAAGTAAATCAACAGTCCAACTTTGCACTACATGCCAAAGATATACAACTGTAAAATCAATAACCAACAGTCCATCTTTGCACTATATGCCAAAGATATACAACTGTAAAATCAAAAATGCTGAGACTCAGCTTAATAGTATCACGACCACGAATTATCTATGCACTACGGGCCAATGATATTCATTTTTTTCAATTACGGTCATGATTATACCGAAAAATCCCTGGTCATAATCATACCAAGTCCATCTATGCACTACGGGCCAAAGATGACTTTCACCACATCATTTATAACATTACGGTCATGATTATACCGAATAATCCCTGGTCATAATCATACCAAGTCCATCTATGCACTACGTGCCAAAGATGACTTTCATGACAATATAAGCATGAGAATGATGACAATGATATATATAATGAATAAACATAAATCATCAGAAAAATAAGATAACATAGATCTTAGTGATTTTTAACTTAATTATCTAGAATCCAAATTGATAACATAATAATAGATGAATCACAAACTATTAAGGATATTCTAATCCTTTCAGGACTTTTCACCATTTAATGATAAACTGAATAAATGAAAGAAAATGATATTCTTTTTACCATAAAAATGATACCCCCTTAACACAATAATGATATCCCTTACCTTAGCATGTGACTTAATTCTGCTTTCTGTGAAATTGATCAACTTAAATAAAGCTTGCATTCCTTATCTACACTTGGAGTAACATTACACTCAATAGAAATACTCACAATATTGTAGTAAAAGAATTTTATATTTTTAGTGTAGTAATGGTGTGTGTTTAGTTACTCAACCGAGCAACCTATTTATACTGAAAATTTAATAAACAACTAGCACACCCACTTTGACAAAATAACCAAACAAGGTATATAATAATGGCAGTGGTGGAATTTATGGTCCCACAGAGAAAAGTAAACCAACTTGTACACGTTTTAAAAATAATTGAGTTGTGGTCCATACTACTTTAGAAAAAGTAGAGTGTCGACAAGTCATGCCAAACCTACTTTTGTAAAAAGAAAATAATTGAACAAACATCTCTATATCATACTTATCTTTAATCAACACATTTTATTCATCAATTATCTACACATCTTCAATCTTTCAACAATTATTCATAATTATTAACATAGACTCACAATACCGCCAACTGATTTAATTATATCATATCAAATAATATGAGTCACTGTGCAATAACTACTGTGACAATTATTGAATGAAATACTTGGTGACTTCTTACGTAAGAATCAAATCAATACTTTACTATAAACAATTTAAATTCTATTAAAAGTAGGGATCAACACCAAATCATATTTATCTCGAATAACATTTAAACCAACTAACAATTCATTATTCATTCAAGAAGTCTTTATTTATCGCATAAAATCATTATTCATATTCCAAAACTTTAGAATTGAATAATAAAACTTGAGAAATCTAAAACCTCATATATGATAATCCACTACTCTGGTATTATCACCATTTTTACTTTAACAAAAATATTATTTTTGTTTTTATCATAACTCATTCGTTACTAGTACATTTACATCCCGACACCTCATGAGCTTAATAAAACTTCTAAAATATTTAAAAAATAGTATTATGAACTTTCTAAATAATTTTCATATTTTTCAGATTATCTAACAATTTTCAATAATTATTTCTATTTATAAAAACTATCATTTAATAGCTTCAAAATAGAAATACTAACTTCATATATTTTTATATCATTAAAACATTATCAATATTAATCTTATATTATTATAATATTTTCAACAAAAATCATAATTTTCCAACATTCATAGAATTTTCTATGAATTTTCTCTATTTTTAAACTAACCATAAATAGATTTTAAAAAATACAATAAATATTTTTGTTCTTCAATTATTTATCAAAAATGCCTAGAAATTATAAAATAACATTATAAGATTTTTCACCAAGTTTCATAATTTTTATTCATTCATAGAATTTTCTATGAATTTCTTCTATTTTCAAACTAACTAATAATAGTTTAAAAATACCATAATTACTTCTGATTTTAAATAAATCATCAAAAATTTACAGAAATTCTAAGATGATATTATAAGCATTCTGTAAAAATATTTCAACCCAAATAATTTTTTTGATAATTTAATTATAAATACCAATATTCAGAAACATCAATAATTCATAATAATTAGGCCTTTTATCAGAAAATTACAGATCTTATGACCTTTCCATGTAAAATTTAATTCTCTACAACTTTGTAGAAGAAAGTTTTTCCAAATTTTGACTCTAACATAGAGAGATATTCGTACCGAAAAGTTTTGCTTGAAGATTTCCGAACCAGCCACCTCACAAAATTCATAACAAATCATACGTTAACATTTAACGGTTTAAAATTTGTGGACATGCTAAACTTATATATGTATAACATATCCGAAAATCACAATGATCCAACAGTCGGATTAAAAATTATAACTCACGCAATATAGCTTAATAAAACTGATTTTTCGGACTATAAGTCCTTCGGACCAGTTTCACTCAAACTATCACCACGAAAAATCTACAAAGAATTTTTGGGTGATTTAAATTTTTGCGTTTAGCTTACTTCCAGGGCTTTCTTTTGATATATGGCTCATTTCCTAACTCATTATACATAAAGAGTTATGGATTTTACAAAAAATCAAGTAGTAAACTAATTTTTATGAAAATTTCCAGATTTTGTTTTTCACTTGATTTCTTGATTTCTCTCATATGATCCTTGTTTATACAAGTTTAAATCATCTAAATCAAGTATAAGCAAAATCTCTCCATATAAAATTCATGAAAACTTAAATCAAAAAATAATTTAAGAATTTTAAAATTACCTTTTTATCAATTTCCTTTTTCTTTCATCCTTCCTTTCTTCTTCATCTTCATCTGATTCTCTCTATTTCTCTCTTCTCTTTTTTTTTCTTCTTGTTACTCCCGTGAGGGAATGGGTGAGAGTGATAAGTAATAGGGGTCTTTTGTTTGTTATATATCTATATATGTATAATACTTCCCCCACCCCAACACTTCTCTTTCCTCTCCTTATCTCTTCACGTGAACCCATTTTCTTTTCTTCCTATTATCCCCACATGTTCCCCCCATTAATAAATCAACCAATCACAAATAATTTTGGTGAGACAAATGTGAAATTGGCTTGGAAGTATATGAAAAATAATTTCAGCATACTCCCCACATGGCTAAAAATTATTTCATTTCCTCTTTATTTGCTCATTTATCCGATTAAATGTTCGTTTGACCAATTATAAATTTAACCTTTTAAAATTTTAGAATAATAATCATAAATTAAATAAGACTTTTATTTTATAAAAAGTCGGGGTTTTACAACCTTCATGCACTTTTTTCTTCATACGCATCAGCTCCATGTCCGTAGCTTGAGCAGCTTTAACTTTATCGATTAAAGTCAGTTCTACTCGTATGTTTGATATCATCACGTGGGTACTTGGAGCCTTTAACTCTATCTCCATCCTTTGCAAGTCATACAAAATGGGACTTTCTGTTAACAACATTGCACTCGTATCCGCATATGATCTTCTACTCAATGCGTCAGCTACCACGTTTGTTTTTCCATGATGATATTAGATGGTATGATCATAATCTTTCAATAGGTCGAGCCAACGTCGTTGTCGCATGTTAAGTTCATTTTGGGTGAATAAATATTTGAGGCTTTTATGATCTGTATAGATCTCCACTTTCTCCCCATAAAGGTAGTGTCTCCAGATCTTCAACGCGAAAACGACTGCTGCCAACTCCAAATCATGAGTAGGATAATTCCTCTCATATTCTTTAAGTTGTCGCGAGGCATAGGCTATGACTTTCCCATGTTGCATGAGAACACATCCTAACCCTTTGCCTGAAGCATTGTTGTAGATAACAATCCATCCGAACCAGATGGTATTATCAGAACAGGTGCCGAAATGAGTCTCCTCTTGAGTTCTTGAAAACTCTTCTCACAATCCTCGCTCTAACCGAATTTTGTATCTTTACGAGTCAGCTAAGTTAACGGAGTAGCGATTCAAGAAAATCCTTCCACGAATCTCCAATAATAACCAGCTAAGCCTAGAAAACTACGTACTTTGGTCACCGACTTCGGTTGCTCCCCACTTTGTATTGCTTCAATCTTCGCCGGATCAACAGATACTCCATGTTTTGACACCATGTGCCCAAGGAATGCTACTTCCTCAAGCCAGAACTCGCATTTCTTCAGCTTGGCATATAGCTTGTTATCACGAAGCCTTTGCAGTACCAGCTTCAAATGGTGCTCATGATCTTCACGGATTTTGGAATAGATGAGGATGTCATCAATAAAGACAACAACGAACCGATCCAAATATTCCTTGAATACACGGTTCATCATATCCATGAAAGCAGCAGGAGCATTAGTCAATCCAAAAGACATGACTAAGAATTCATAATGCCCGTACCGAGTTCTGAAGGCAGTCTTTGGAACATCCTCAGTTTTAATCTTCAGCTGATGATATCCAGAACGAAGATCGATTTTTGAAAAGAATTGTGCTCCTTTCAATTGCTCAAATAGGTCATCAATGCGAGGTAGCGGATACCTATTCTTGATGGTGACATGGTTCAATTCTCGGTAGTCAATACAAAGTCACATACTCTCATCTTTCTTCTTTACGAATAACACAGGAGCACCCCAAGGAGATGTACTAGGACGAATGAAACTGATGTCCAACAAATCCCGTAGTTGGACCTTTAACTCTTGAAGTTCAATAGGAGTCATTCAATATGGGGTTTTAGAAATGGGCTTTGTACCAGGTTAAAAGTCAATAAAGAATTTAACTTCACATTTTGGGGGTAGACCGGGAAGTTCTTCAAGAAATACGTTAGGAAATTCACTAACAATAGAAATATTATTCAAATCTGACGTGTTTTTGTTCAAGTTCGTGACATGGGCTAAGAAAGCTTGACATCCATTTTTTAATAAACGAATAGCTTTATGGCTTGATATGACACTGATTGACTTTAATGGTTTGGTTGTTGGAATTCGCATAATAGGTTGGTTAGGAATATGAAAACTAACAACCTTACAAAAACAATCAATTTTAGCATGATGCGTGGTTAACCAATCAATCCCTAAAATCACATTAAATGCAAGAATTTTCAACGAAATAAGATTGGCAGGTAATGTGATGGTACCAACTTGAATCAAACAAGATTTATAAACAGTAGATGTAATAAAGTTTTTCCTAACGGAGTCTCAACAGATAAGTCAAGATCTAATTTCTTCGGAGTCAAGTTTAAACGTTGAGCACAAGCAGGAGAGATAAAAGAATGGGTAGAACCAGTATCTAATAAGGTATAAAATTCGCAAGAGTTTATGATTAGCTTACCCGTGATCACCTCGTTCAGGTTTCTCGTGTTTTGGGCAGTCACGACAAACGCCCTTCCAGGAACCACCGACTTTGACTTGTTCGGGACAGCCTTTGGAGTCACCATCCCCGTTGAACTTGGTTTTGTAACTAGACAATCTCTAGCTATATGACCTTCCTTTCCACAGTTATAACACACCTTGGATTGTTGTGGACGGTTTGGGCTGATGTGTTCCTCTTTCTCGCATTTATAACAAACGACCGGTGCTCATTCTCCTCCCCTAGAAACAGTTGATGTTTGTGCTGAAGTCTTCACGTTATCATTTTTGTACCTTCTCTTTTTGAAATCTCCTCCCGACTCGCTCCTTCTATTATCATAAACACGATTACCACCAGAGTGGTTACCGATTTTGTCCTAATTTTTTCCTCCCTGTTGGTTTTTATTGCTCCGATGACCGCTGCCACCAGTATGACTCTGGTTATGTTCCCTTGGTTGAACATACTCATTATCTCGCTCTAATAATTGAGTCATGTTTACAACATCTGAATATAAAGAAAATTTATGAGAGATAAGATATTGCCGAATCTCGGATTTTAGACCTCTCAGAAACATCCTTGTCATTCGTTCCTCATTCTCGACCAAATGAGGTGCAAACCTGGATAACTCTGCAAACTTCGCCTCGTACTGGGATACCGTCATGTTGTTTTGTTCCAATCTGATAAACTTTACCTCCTTCATATGACGAATACTTTCAGGAAAGTACTTGTCATTGAATAGTTTCTGAAACGTTTCCCAAGACATGTTGAGTGCAGCTGGCTGGGTACGCTTCACAGATTCCCACCAATAATTTGCCTCATCGAGGAACATAAAGGGGGCAAATAGAACCTTATGTTCCTCCGTGCATCCCAAGACATCGAATATCTTGGTAATTTGTCTGACCCACATTTCCGCCTTAATCGAATTCGGCTTTCCCGCAAATTCTGGTGGTCCCAACTCTTTGAACTGCTTGGTTGTGACAAGCCACACATTGTTATCATTTCCACCCGTATTTTGCGCACGAGTCTCCCTCGTCTGATTTTGCATGAACTGAAAAAAGCTTCTAAACATCCCATCATTCATCATTTGTTCGGTAGTGTTATTTACCGGAGGAATATTGCCTTCATGTTGCACGTTCCCCTGGGTGGTGATTAAAGGTGTCTCCACTAACTCATTCACTCCATTGTTAATATTTCCCGTTGCCATTATTAAATACTGCCATAAAATAAGGGTTAATTAACAAATTAACATATCACATATTAACCATATGCTCTGACTGACCAACCAAATAACAAATAAACTTAGTCAGGTCATACTAGCGAAGGAATTCCCCGTCTCTCCCCTCCTAGTTCTTGTCTTACATCTCACCTGAGGATCATATCCCTAAGCTTTGATACTAACCGTGACGCCCCAAAATAGGTATACATCACCCATTACGAGTCGCCAAATACATGGTACAGAAATAAATACAACTTCAGTAATACAATTGTCGTGCAGAATACGACAATGCCTATACTGTGAGTTTGAATACAACTATTGTCTAATAAAGAATATACAAACTCAAAAGTAGTCCTCATTATAATTATTGATACACTATTTTACAAAATAGTGAGGACTACTAATACAACTATCCTGAACCATCACTCCATACCCCGGCTAGTTCCTGCTATGTTCTTACCTCCTGAGAAGAAAAATGGAACAAAAGGAAAAGGGTGAGCTCAACTGGCCCAGTAAAGAATATTATGACTAAGATAATATACAAAAATTTATCATTAGTCTTCAACAGGGAAAAATCTGATTAAATATAATAGACAACAAGTTTTCGATCAACAATCTGCAATTTGAACAAAGAATCCATTAGAAGAGTCAAGTAGTGAAAGAATTCTACTATCTTCTAAGATTTAAAAGTTCATCATCAATATTTTATCCCTATAACATCAATCAATATACATCTTGAATCAAATATTCATCTTTGCACTACAGGCCAAAGATATTCATTTGTATCACCAGTTGGTCATGTTCATCTCAACACCTGTTCATCTTTGCACTACGGGCCAAAGATATTCATCAATTAATCATTCATCTTTGCACTACATGCCAAAGATATTCAGTAATATCATCATTTAGGACTGAGGATGATGAAAAATATCTTAAAGAAAATGAATCCAGTGAGATAGAAGAACAAATATTAGGGATTCGTATTACAGTTTATCCAAGTTCAAAAATACTCCATAATAACCAATTGTGAAGCAAAATTCAAAAATAAAGATCAAAACATGGATACAATCAAAGATAGTAACCATAATAGACATCTTGGACAAAAAAGAAAAATTCCATTTTTCGGTGAATAGTGCCGTATACGTGAATAGTGATGTGAGACCCCGAATTTTATGAATAAAGATTTAATTTTCTCGAAATATTTTTTTATATTATGGTGTGGATTTGATATAATGTTATAGTTATGAGTAGTATTTATAAATTTTGCAAAGTAAGCATGTTGTTATAAAATATTCGTTTGGTCGGGGAATATTCGTACGACGACACAATCATTGGTGGACCCCACAATGGAAGTATTGTCGTAGTTAGAAAATGACATAATTATCATTTTATAAAAATAACGGAGAAAGTGTTACCGTTAAAACTGTTGAACTACTCGGTAGTAAGAGTACAGTAATACGCGTGGTTGCATAATAGCACACGGTATTGATTATTGATGCTTACGTAAGAAGTCACTCAGTTTTGTTCAATTATTGCTACAGTAATTGCTGCATCATATCTCTCATATTATTGATTCAATTATTCTCACAAAGATCATCTCGTATAATATGTTATATTATTAAATCAATAATTGAGACGACAAAGTTATTCATATTATTATTTGCAATATTGACAATGTCAGATGTTACATCGAGGAGAGGTTTGGTCACCTAATTGTGCGCCAATAAGGAGAAATCCTTATCGGAAAGCCCCCTCTTTCCTGGGAACGACCTGGTTGTTAAATATTGTGAATTATAATATTAATAATGAATAAGTTCGTGTTGATTAAAGATGAATTTTATAGTTGTTAGTTTTTGATTATATGATGTTTTGATTGATGACTAATTTAAGTGTGCATGGTTCATGGTGTGTTATTATATTATTAAATAGGCATGGATTATGGGTTATAATATTATAATTGATATGCATGAGTTATGGTTATTTCATGGACATTTGCTGCTGACTTCCTTACGTTGATATGATTTAAAATTAGTTCACATTTGAATTGAAGTGTTCTTAAGGAAGATTTGATTTGGAGCTTATTAAGGAAGAATTGAATTGGAGTTTATTAAGGTATGTTGGTATTTATAAATAGTAATAGATATTATGGTCCTTAAATCCAGCTAGCCCAAATTGGCTCCTCTGTTTCATCAGTGTATCTCGTGGGTGATAATTTAATTAAGGATGTTATCTTGCTTAGTGGATCCCACATTAGTTAGTAGTATATTTTGAAAAGGAGTCCTACTGAAGATTTTGAGTATTATCTTTATTTATCTCCTTTTGTTCTGGTTTAACACAGTTGATTGTAGGTAGAGTTTCTCTCCTTTATTTCAGCTCTTCAAAATCAAATAGCTGGCACATATCTGCTTAATATCTTTCTTTTGATTCAAAGCTTCTGAAATTATGGGTGGCTGCTAACGGGACTGAGAAATCTTAGCTAGCATATGTTATAGCCGTTGTATGTATTGTTATATATACTCCTTCTCTTCGGCTGAACAATATACAACGGAGAACAAGCAATCAAGTTGAGAGATTACATCAAAGTTTATCAACTATCTTTATTCCAGTCATTTATTCTTATCGTTTTATCCTTGTGTGCTGGAAATATTATTCATTGTAAATCAAAGTATTCAAGCATAGCTTTGGCTTGAGGTTTTTGGGTTTAGTTAGTCTGTTCATAGAAGGCTCAAGGGTCTCAGAGGTGAGAAGAGGTGCATTGGTGCACAAGTTGCAGAGGTGCAAAAAGGGGGCATAGGTGTCCAACATCAGATTTAAGGCTTCTTTGTAACAGGGAGTAATTTTTGTATTGAGGTTTAAATAGTAATAAAAAGAGTCTCCAATCCTAGTTGGGATTGGACGTGGATTGCGCCACTAGGTAGAGGATAGGGACTGAACCACGTAAAAAATCTTGGTGTGATTTTTACTTCTGTTTATTTCTTTAACTGCCATTCACGTTCTGCATATTTTCATTCATCACGCTAATCCAGACACTAAAGCAGACAGGTCTAGCTATCTGATAATCATAAACGAAGAATAGACACTAAAGCAAAAAGCATGTGTGTAGCTGTCTGGATTAAATTTGTAGCACAAAATTTCAAAAAAAAATCAGCGCTTATCACTTTTAGCTTAAACACCTACTACCCCCCCCCTCTAGGTGTGCACATATCTGTAATTACAATAGTTCCATTGTGTTGGAATTATTTGTGTTAGTGGAAATTGACATTTGTTTCGATAATAATTGATGTCCGGAGGTTATATTGTTCAATCGAAGTATTCGGGGCACTTTTAGGTAGCCGAGTACTATTCACGAGTTACTATTCACGGGTACTATTCACCGTAAAATATATTTCTTTTCTACCAAATCATTTTTGGGTACAATATTATTCCATGAGGAGATGTGCTAATTTTTCGAATAGTTGGTTGAAGATATAATAAGTAAATCAATATGGATCACTACCGGTGGAAAGTTATAATAGTAAATCAATATGGATCATTTGGTTTAAAGTTTTAATAGTAAATCGGTATGGACTGTTGCTTTAAGTTTTAATAGTAAATCAATATGGACCGTCCGTTTAAAAGTAAATCAATCTAGACCGTTCATGAATTAGTTACTATTCTATTCTCCTATAAATAGAAGCTCATTCCTTCATTATTTCTTACGAATTCACTGAAACTCTAGAGAGAGAAACTATAGAGAGAAAGAAGAAAAGTTTTTTGCTACTTCACTACTCCAATATCCAGTTTCTTCTAAGGTAAGGGATATTATTTGTTGTACTCGTAAAGGATATTATTTGTTGTACCCGTAAGGGGTATTATTCTTTCGTATTCATGAAGAGAGCTTCTATTATTCCATTCTTTATTATTATGTTGGAATAACCTGTTTATGCGAAGTACCGCATACATGGTGAAATTCTTCTAATATTCTGTTCTTTATTATTCTGTCGGAATATCCTGTCTGTGCATTTACAGGACCTAGTTCCATTATTTATTATTACGCCGAATATCACATCTGCGTGCATTTACGTCGGACCTAGTTCCATTATTTATTATTCTGTCGAAATATCCTGTCTATGCATTTACGCCAGACCTGGTTCCATTATTTATTATTCTGTTGGAATATCACATGCGTGCGTTTATCATGGGACCGGTTCCATTATTTATTATTACATTGAAGAATAACATGTATGCATGCGATCTATCGCGACGCATGGTGAATCCTTCTGTTATTCCATTCTTTATTATTCTGTTGGAATAACATGTCTATGTGGATTACCACATGCATGGTGAATGATCTTTCATATTCATTCCTTATTAAATTATGGAAATGATCTGTCTATGTGGATTACCGCATGGCGGGCAAAAATCCATTTGCAGTTTCATATATTCTATTATACTCAGTTGGTTAAACCTTTGGCTTCTATACTCCATGAAATTAGTGGAATATCCTTGATATTTGCGCTTCATTCAGTATCTTTTCATGGAAATATTCTTCTGAGCATTCTTGAATTTTACTCTACAAAGCAGTATCATGTTGACAATTTGGATGTTATTGGTTCCCGGATAAATTAATTTATAAATCTTTAAAATTTATTCTTGAACTTGTTTTATTGAATTATTATGTCATTGTCACCATCCTCGTCCTTATATTGTGATGAAAGTCATCTTTGGCTTACGTGCATAGATGGACTTGGTATGATTATGACCAGGGATTATTCGGTATAAATCATGACCGTAATGTGACGAATGATGTGGTAAAAGTACTCATTGGCCTGTAGTTCATTGGTGGACAGTTGTTGGTATGATTATGATCAGGGATTATTCGGTATAGTCATGACCATTGATGATTATATGAATATCCTTGGCCGTGGAGCAGGGATGATTCGATTTTTTTTATTAAGCTGAGTCTCAGCGATAAAGTTGATGAAAAACATTTTAAAATATAGAAGATAGTAGATTTTATACCTTACTTGACTCTTCTAATGGATTGCTTGATCCGCTGCAGTTAAACTTGTTGCCTATTATATTCTATCAGTTTAACATTGTTGAAGGCTAATGATAATTTATTCTGCATTATCTTAGTCATAATTTCTTACTGGGCTAGTTGAGCTCACCCTTTCTTTCACGATTCTCTTGAAATGAGAACGTAATTTGGGACTAATGAGAACGTGAGTGATGGTCCTAGATGGTGCATTAGTAGTCCTCATTATTCTATGAAATAGTGTGATAATAAATGTAATGAGGACTCCATTGAGTGTAGATATTGTCTAGATGACAATATTTGTATTAAAACTCACAACCTATGTTTTGTCGTATTTTACACGACTGTTGTATAATTATGTTGTATTTGTATTCAGTACTTTGTATCTGGCGACTCAAGATGGGTGATGTATACCTGTTTTGGGGGCGTCACAAGTGCCATATACGTGAATAGTAACTCTGACACAAAAAGTTTCAAATTTGATAAAAAGTTCAGACCAATATTTCAGCATAATGATATTGAAAGAAATAATATCATTTACGAAGAAAATAGCATCCCTTACCTCAAAATAACCGTACTTACGATTGAATTTGGGATATAGTCTTGTGAAACTTGCCTTTGAATAGCAACTCTCAAAGTATCAAAATACTCACAAAATACGCTCGATAATCTAGAGAGAAAGAAAACTTATTTCTGGTGTGATTTTCAATTCTAACATAAGCGCTTATTTATAGAAAAATGCTAGAACGCCATAGGAGATTAAAATAATAAAATATTATTATTCTTTTCTTTTTCTCTATGCATCAACTAATTTTTGAATCAAACATGCCATCTTGGACAAAAAAAAATAGCAGCCCATGTGTATTCAACACCAACCAAAAGTGGGTTCTACCCATAATTTAATAAAAATCATTTTATTTTTCAAAATTTTAATAATTCATAGAAAATAGCTCTTTTATCAGAAAAATACGAATTTTATGTCCATTCCACACGAAATCGAATTCTCTACAACTTTGCAGAAGAATGTTTTTCCAAATTCCAAACAGAAAATATCCGAAATCCACAAACGAATGATTTTTAATACCTTCATTCCGAAAAAATACTGATAAAACACCTCAGCATTATTTTCTTCATTTATAACCACATAAAATAAATAAATTCATCATTTATATCCACATCAAATAAATATTTCCTTATCATATAAATCAATAATTAATTATTCACAAATAATATTACGTAATCACAATAATGACAACCGAGGCGGTTCACAGGAAGAGGGGCTTTTCGATAAGGATTTCTCCCTTCTTTAGCCGCAATTAGGTGACCAAACCTCTCCTTGATGTAACTTTCTAGACATTGCCAATAATGTTATCTAATAATATTATTCAAATAATATGAATTATTGATCCGATAATGGAAAATTATCGTGCGATGACAATTATTGAAACAACAATAATATAAAATATCAACGCAACAATTATTGAATCAATAAAATAAAATATTGAGCAAGTAATTACCGTAACAATTATTGAGTAGTGCCTTCTTACATAAGAATTAATAATTCAACAATCACTGCAATGCAATACAGGTAATGTCTTCGCAAACCACGCCAGACATTCTTGTATTTTAACCACCGTGTATTCCAACAATTGTTAATTGGTAACAATTACGTCGTTATTTATAAAAACTCAAACTTGTCGTTTTCTCCATCCGACCGTTTTCCATTATGGGGCTCACAAATGGCTGCGCCGTCGTACGAATATTCCCCGACAGCAAGAATATTCCACGACCAAACGAATATTCCCCAACAACAATGAATATTTTATAATCACTTGCTTATTTTGTAAAATTTGCGCATTTCACCCATAACCAAAGTATTATATCAAATTAACACCTTATTATTCACAATAAAAATAGAGAAAATTCGATTTTATTTATAATAAGTTGGGGTCTTACACACATGGTCATATTGGCAGCTAGTGGAAAAGCCGAACGATCATAATTATTTACCCGATCCCAGAAAACATCAAGGGGACCATAAAAAGGAGTTTTCCTCATCCCGTGAAGAAGTGGATTTCCTTAGCGGTTCTTGGGTTTGTGGAACGCTCGTTAGAATTGGCCTACAACAATGGATACTTGATATAAGAATTCTACGTAATAAGAAAATAAAGTGGAAACAATTGAAATTAAGTGCTTACCATTATGAAAAGAGGAACGATGAAACCCGACAAAGATTTAGCCTGAAAAAGAGAGATTAAGGACACTTGAAAAAAAGAAAGAACAAATGGGCAAAAGATGAAAAACCCCTAGGGTTCGCCCCCTAGAGTTCAGCCACCTAGGATGGTCCCACTTTGATACATTGGCTCCTTTCGTGATTCGTTATTTTATCTTTGAAACAAAAAGCCGTCTTGTGATCCCAAAAGTATTATTTTTTTTTGAAAATATACGAGAGAAAAACCAAGATATAATCAAGGTGATAAGGCTTGGAAAAGAAATATTAGAGTTACCTGAAAGAAGGAAAAACAAGCCTGAAAGAACCTAAGCATAAGAAACCATGTGAGTAAACATGCAAGAGAAGGAAAAGGAGAATAAAAATGAGAGGAGACATCGAAACCCCCTAGGGTTCGTCCCCTAAGGTTCGTGGACTTATGGTGGAGGTCTCTCCTTACCTTTTGTTCACTTCGGCTTGTTGAACGTCCGCTTGACTTTTTGATATCTCTTTGTTGAAGAAAGAAAGAAAGAAATTCGAGGAAGAGAGAAATTCCAAGAGAATGGTAGATGAATAAGGAGAAGTAACACGTCAAACGCTACATCTGTAAGCTCAAAAAACTACGTTTGAAATAAATTTAAACACATCTAAATCTTTAAACGCCCTAAATATTTTATAAACGGAACATGTGCAATTGAAGCTGCTTCGACGAACAAAGCGCCAGTGAGTAGCGAATACTCGACGCGGCATTCATTAATTTATCGTAGTTGCCCTTTTTTTTCTTCTTAATTACGGAAGCACTAGTCAAGCCTCCCATGCTCCCATAGTTTTTCCATATTTCTAGGTTTTATTTTTGTGTTTTTTTAAAGAAAATTTATTTAAGTAGTCTGAAAAAATAATGTTATTTTTTTAAATCTATTTCTTTAATAACATTTAACTAGTATAGATAAAATAAAGAGCTTATTAGTTAACGAAGCAATGTTGTTACATAAATTTTTTTCTTTTAAAATTTTGTTTTAATAACAAATAAAAGCAATTTTAGTATTCGATAATAAAGTTTGAAGCTTCAAAACCTCTTTCGTATTGAACATATAAAAATATTTTGCATTAAAATTTGAACTTCTAATATTTTTTTAGCTCTAAAGAATAAATTCTTAAAAAGTTATTTATAAAATTTTAAATTGAATTAAATTCATTTATATTTAAATAATAATAATTTTTTACGAGTACTATATTTTAGATATATAGAAATTCAAGTAAGGTCATATTAATTATAAATTAAAGATATCATGAAACAAATTTATAAGACCAAAATGTGGCTTTTTTTTTAAAACAAATAAATAGAGGGAATAACATTTTTGGGCATTACCTACTCCCATTGCTAAACGTTTAATTTGCTCGGCTATCAATGTTTGCAACGTTTGTGAGTGTAGCGTTTGTAGTGTTTGAACTTCAAAACACATGTTTGTGAGTGTAGCGTTTGTAGTGTTTGAACTTCAAAACACATCGTTCTAATTTTGTTGCGGCGCGTTTGAGTCTCAAACACTACGTTTGTGAATAAAATAAGTTACGTTTGAACATGGACGGAACTAGGGGCGAGGGGGGTCATATGACCCTCCAACCCTGAAATCTGAAGCATGCTAATGTTAGTTAAACTTGATCTTTCTTATGAGATGATATTAATTCATTTGCTTTCTCATGTCCTTCCACCTATATATAATAAATTAACAATATTACTATAAGATAAAATAATGTTAAATAAGTTTGATGATTAATTAATTAATATTACACTCATTTGTCTTACTGACTTAATCATACATTGGTATCATTTTTTTGTAAATGAGAATAACTTAATTCATTTTCTTGCTTTGAGTGACTCCTTTCAATTGTCTCCAAGGAAGATGATCAGAACTACAATATAAGGTTTTGAATATATAATATTATAATATTATAATTTATCTATAAAAGTAGCTAATCAGTTGACTAAAAACTTCAAAGTGATTAATAGTCCCATAATTCGGGAGAAATTAAATATATATATATATATATATATATATATATATATATATATATATATATATATATATAGGAAAATGATCCATGCAAGTATTTGCTATGGATCAAAATTAAACAAATAAGCATCATAACCACACATTATATAAATTAAGAGCTGAGATTTAAAAATAAAATACGCTTTCCGCCAGACGAACTTATGGCGGTAAGGTTACTAGCTTAAAGTCATTTCAGGTATTCCCAGATCATGATTCATGAGTTTTGGGGAGTTCCCTCTTCCCATTCACCAGACCACACTTATTCCAACCTTCTATGTGAAATATACTGAACCCAATTAAATAATACAGTCAATGCAAACTGATAACAAATTTAAACCAACAAAACTAAATACTTCAATGTTCCTGAAAAGTAAAGGGGAAGGTCTTCAATTGATATAACAATTATGATGTCAAACCCACACAAAAAAGCCATACAGCTGGTTGATCACAAAGAATTAAAATTTAAACTCCCATCAATATTCCAAATTGAATACAGAGACGCATCATACAAATTTATCAACAAAAATATTACAAGTCCACCACGAGGACTTTTATCAACAAATTTATCAACATAAACACACAAGAAATCAAGACAAATTACAAGTCCACCACGAGGACTTTTCAAAGTGACAGCCAACAGGATATGAAAGGAGTTTACACAAAGAGATGTAGAAGAACTAAATCTTTTAGTATATATATTATTAACTATTCTCCATCCAAATTATTGACCTGACAGAAATTAAAACATACCACAGCAGCAACAAGAGTGCTTGAGTTGTCACCACCCCAAGTGGTTCTACACTTATCCCTTTAGCAAAAGACTAGGCTAATAAACAACACTTTACAAGTCTAATGATTTCATGAGATCTGGAGAGCTAGACGAGTAGCCGAACGAGTTTAGGGAATCGCAGCTCGCAACAGGGGGAGGGTTTCGTTTTCGAAATCGCAGGAGAAAGGGTTTGGTTTAGGGAATCGTCGCAGGAATCGAGGGTGCTCGCAGCTCGAAATCGCAACAGGAGGGAAGGTTTTGATTTAGGAATCGAGGAATCGAGCGTACGAGGGTTTAGTAATTGATAAGTAGTATTTTTACCTACTTATGGAGTACCAATTCATGAGAACTATGTTCATCTCAAGTACATTTTAGTCTGTTTTAATTGCATTTTATGTTAAATTGCACTTCGCATACTTAAAACTCCTTTTGGTGAATAAGTGCAGGAATTAGCTTAATTTGGTGGTGATATCGGGCACGAGGCTAACAAAGCGTAAGGCAAAGCAAAAGATAGGATGTGCATAGGAGTGAGTGGAGCATGGATGGACAAGCACGGATAAACATAGGACATGTCAGTAGTAGCAGCAACATTGCAGAACCAAGCTAAGAAAATTGAATCGAATCAAGACAAACAATAATTGCAATGCCATGGCCGCATGCAATAAATATAACAGGCAGCGCTTGCATGAGGTCCCAACAAAACCGGGACAACCTACGCAAGTTCTGTGCGGCCACGAGAGAAAGACAAGCCTAGGGAGGCATGGCGCGTGCCATGGTGAAGCCAAAACAAACATCTGAACCTCATGCAAGTCTCATGGCGGCAAGAGTGTTCAAGTGGAAGAAGCTGTGCATGTATGAAAACCTAATTTCTTGATTTGTTTTATTTTATTTCCAAATTTTAAAGGTTGTAATTGATTTAAAACTATTCCTGGCTAGTGTCAGGGGGTATCACTTGACATTTTATTAGTTTTTGCGTATCTTTACTTGGTAATTAGGGTTTTACTCTCTGGAGAGGATTCCAACGTAGAAGGAGGCCATAACTCTACTTTTCTACTCCTTCTTGGGATTCCTCTACAAGAGCGGATTATTAGTATTAGTTTTTGTTGGAATCGTAGGAGGATTGAATATTGATGCGTATTTAGCAATTGGGTTTGATAGTTTCATCTTTCATCTTTCGGGTGTTGTGTATTGATCATGTTTAGATTTGATCCCATAATGGTTTTTGGTTCAGTCATGAACTAAACTCCATTATGGGATTCTAACGGATTTTATTATGTAGTTTGATTGCACGCTTAAATGCTGGGTTGTTTTGCATATCATATGGGATGTCTGTCATGATTGTTTTGCATACATGATTGCTTGATCACCATTCGTTTCAGTATTTGTATGGAATTGACAATGAACATGCAAATATGGATTGTAATCATGATAGTATACGTATATAGGACTGTGTTATATGGCTTATGTATTTCGTGAATCAGATAGACATATACTGTTTCACCGTATAAGTTAGAATAAGAGCTTGAACATAAAATCAATATAGTTGCAATTTCACATAGACATATAGTGATGTTGGTTATATTGATGATTACATAGAGTCTATCATCTGTGGATGCTGTGTAAGTACGTCTTAGTGCATTGAAAAATGGCTAATACTCTTTTAGTGCTCTCGGCTACTTTCCTATGATATGTGAACAAGTCATGCATGATAGTGGCGATTGAATGAAATATTAAATAAAGTTAGGATCCCATTAGTTCCAATATCATTTATTATATCGTTATTATTGTTTTAGTTGTTATTTGCAATTTGAGAACAAACCAAGTTTAATCATTAGTTTGAGCATATAAATATAGTGAGTTAATTAATGGATAGTAGTTTAAGTTAAACAACTTTCTCTGTGGGATCGATACTTTATTTGCTCTGTATTACTTGTTGACGCATGTATGCTTGCATGAGTTAGAGCTCTTTTGTTAGTCATAAAAAAAGAGGCAACAAGTTTTTGGCGCCGTTGCCGGGGAAAGGCGTTTAATTTAGTATTATTATCATTAGTTTTAAGCTATATTGTATGACTTAAACAATTCTAGTCTTATCTCATTTCAATTTTTGTTTTTGTTTCAGGAATTTGGATAAATTTTTATGCGCACACGGTTAACCAACCCCGAGTTAATACTTGTTCAGGATAATATAAGCGGGAGAGGTTGGAAGCGAAAATTTACAAAACGGTTGGAAAACACTGACGACTAACATGGCGGTAGAGGCCTGAGAGAAAGAGCAATGAGAGGAGCATAGGGCTCACGAAGGAGTATTCCATGCCCAATATTAACGGACTTGATCTAGCATAGTCGGACCGAAATAGCAACAAACACATTCGAGATAAAAGCGGCACTATTCAAATGGTGCGAGAATACATTTCGGTTTGGGGTGTTTGCTACTGGATGATCGAATGAACATCTATTGAGTTTCATTGAAATTTGTGATACATTCGAGATACTACGGTGTGACGGAGGATGCTATTAGACTAAGGTTGTTCCCATTTTCATTGAGGGATAAAGCGAAAAGTTGGCTTCATTCTCTCGCGGACGGGATCTATAACTACATGGGAGGATTTAGTACGAAATTCTTAGCTAAGTTCTTCCCAATGGCTTAGCCGCCAAGATGAGGACGGCTATCTCTCAGTTTGAGCAACAACAGGGCGAGTCGTTATATGAAGCATAGGAGAGATACAAAGAAATGCTGAGAAAGTGTCCACGTCACGGTATGCCAGATTGGATGGTAATTAACACGTTTTACAATGGATTGGGATGGTAGTCGAGACTGATTGTAGATGCAGCTGCAGGAGGGGCATTATGGGCAAAGAACTATGAGGAAGCCTATGATCTTATCGAAACAATGGCATCGAATGATTTTTAAAATCTTACATCCCGAATGCCACAAACCAAAGTTGCAGGTGTATTAGAGGTTGATGTTATTACTCAGCTGTCAGCACAGATGGCATCCATGGCAAAGAAGATAGATACTTTGGCTGAAGGAAAGGTAAAGACGGTTGCCTACGTATGTGAGATTTGTGCGGGGTCACACTCAACGGATCAATGTGCTATCAGCTCAGAATCAGTGGAGTATGTGAGCAACTACAGAAAAGACCAAGGCCAATTTCAGAACACATACCACCCCAACAACAGAAATCATCCAAATTTTAGTTGGTCGAATAATCAAGGGAATCAAAGAAACTCGGTTTCAACCAAACAATCAATTTGGTATGCAGCCCAGCCAGCTATGATTTAATCCTAGACCACCCCTTTCCGCCATGAGATTTTCTCAACAACAAGATAACATCACACTCCGGTGCACCTCGGCAAGAAAAGAAATCGAAGTGGAGGAGATGATGATGAAATACATGGCAAACACATAAGTTATGATCAAGAGCTAGCGGTGGCTATAAAGAATCGAAAACTCAAATGGGGCGGATGGCAAACACCGCTACTACTGTGCCCCGTGGTTCATTGCCAAATGTCTGGAGACAAATCCAAGAAGAGAAGGAAGGAGCGAGTGTCAAGCAATCACATTGAGATCGAGGGAAAGATTTGTCGATGATCGCAAAATCGCACCTGCCGCGAGAATACATGAGGAAAGGCGTCTTGGGTAGCATGCAGGAAGAACCGACCAATGAGTAGGAAAATTTGGAGAAATCTGAGGATCGGCAGGAAGAGAAAGACAAAGCAGGCTCAGAGGAGACAGTTAAGAGTCCAGTACCACCAATGCACATTCGAGTTCGTGATCCGCAGAGAGATTAATGAAGAAAAGGGAAGATAAACAATCTGACAAATTCTTGGAGGTGTTCAAAAGCTTGAGATCAACATACCCTTCACCGAGGCATTGGAACAAATGCCCGGCACGCCAAGTTTATGAAGGGTATATTGTCAAGGAATAGGAGATTAGATGAGTTTGAGGCGGTAGCTTGTGTGAGGAATGCGATGCGGTGCTTCAATGAACTTACCTCCAAAGCTGAAGGATCCAGACAGTTTCACAATTCCATGTACCATAGGAAAGTTGAACTTCAGTAAGTGTTTATGTGATCTTGGGGCAAGCATAAATTTGATGCCCTTATCAGTTTTTAATCAGTTGGGATTGCCGGATCCAAAGCCCACAAACATTGCATTGCAGTTAGCGGACAGATCCATCACATATCCACGGGGACTTGTTGAAGATGTGTTGGTTAAGGTAGACAAGTTTATTTTTCCAGCTGACTTCATCATTTTAGACTACGAGGAGGACAAAAGCATAACAATAATACTGGGGAGACCATTCTTAGCCACAGGCAGAACATCAATAGATGTGCAGAAAGGTGAACTCACCATGCGTGTCCAGGATCAAGAGATCACTTTTAACGTCTTTAAAGCAATCAGTCTACCAACGGATGAATAAGAGTGCTTCCTCGTTGACGTGGTGGACTGGTGCCTACAGGATGAAGTACAGAAATCGAGGGATTATGGACCATTGATATGTGCAACGGGTGAAAATTCAGATTTGAAGGAAGAGCCATTGACGAAAGATGCGGTCATGAAATTTCAAGGTGCAAAGGACACGAAGGAAAGCACCGCAATTCCATCGGTAACATGAAGCTCAGAGACAGTCAAGCTAATTGACTATAACTTAGCACTGAATGGGAGGCAACCCATTATTATTATTATTCTCTCCATTAATTTGTTTTCAGTATTGCATTTTGAGTATTTCAGTAGTTTTATTGAACTCCTTTTTAATTAGATATTTGATGTTCATGCTTAAGAGTGTAACAAGAATTGTTGTGCAAGTAGTTGCATAATATTAGTGTTATGAGACCACTATGTCCTGCCTTAACACGATGCATTAATGTCTATGCAGGTACCATCATTGGAAGGCACCACTGACAAGCAAAGTGAAATTGAAGTGCAACATTGCAAATATCAGTATCTCATGACACATGGCAAGCATAGTCACACAAAATCAAGGCGCCCACAAGATCAATAAAAGAAAACCACCAAACATTTTGCAAGTCTCATAAGCTCATGGCCCCGACTTAGTAAAATCCATGGCGACAGGTTACAGGGTTATAATGATCTGAATAGTTTAAAAAAGCGAGTTGTGGACCATTTGGACTCTCATTTGGGATATCAACAGTAGCAAAATTCTCTCACTCTCCATAACTCACGTCGCTATCTCTTCGTCAGTTACAATTTGTGTCGCGCATCTCTCAATCAATTAGCCATGATTCTCTCCTCATTCAAAGCCCATATCTCCTCAACTTCTCCAAGAATGCTATAAAACTAGGGTTCCTATGTGGGAGTGCATACACAAGTGTGAGAGCTATCAATTCTTCAAGATTTTCTTCTTTCCCCAGTCATATAATCTGTGCAAGTACTAGCAAAAATAAATGGGGCCTAAGCGAGCGAGATCTATTACTTCATCTTCTTCTTCCTCTGCGGGCAGTCAAGAGGCTGACGTTGTGGATCACACCAAATTCCTCAATTTGGAAGCTCAACAAGAATACTATCGCATTGTGGCAAAGACATTCGTCAAAGAAGCGAGATTCAATGGGAGAGGCGGGATGGCGGTTATGCGCCATGATTCGAGAGAGAGAGGTGGGGTGGTGACGGCTACTCAATATCCGTTCTATGGCGTAGTTAGTGAATTCTATACCAATGCCAAGGTCACTATGAGCGGGATATCTCCGGTTCGTGGTATTGAGGTAGATTATGAGACCCGTGCCATCCGATTAATTTTCAAAATTCTCGATGCACCACCGGTGAAATTGCTAATTGGATAACCGGCGCTCATTTGGAGACCGACATGGAGCTGATCATTGCAGAGTTATGTGTGCTGGGTACGAAATGGACGTATAAAGTTGTCATAACACAGCCGCGGTTATTCCCTGTTGCAGCCCTAAATCGCTATGCAAAAGCGTGGAATTTGTTCATATGCACCAAGCTCATGCCCTCCGCCCACCAGCATGAAATATTAGCGGAGAGGGCACGTCTTCTGTGGGGCATAATCACCGAAAAGTACATCGACATTGGTCATCTCATTCACGAAAATATCTTTGCTTATTTACGGGGAAGTAATTAGGAGCATTCCACACGCATCCGTGGTAGCCATACTTTGTGCTGTCGGGGGGGATAATCGGGAAATGAAGCGGATGCAATACCCAAGCGAGGACATTACCATGCCACGATCGAAAAGTTTGAAAACTGGGCAGATGGTGTACCGCACCCACGCGGACTAGGATTCATCCTTCATCCTATTTTTTCAGAACAACAACAACCCCCGCAAACAGACGAAGCAGGCGGGCACATCCGCACGACGCGACGTGCCACCAATGGCAATCGATAGCTCACGAAGGTTGGGGCGCAAGGTCGATGCCATGTACGACAATTGGACACATTTGCGGACGGGACTCACAAGGGCTTTTAAGCAGAAGCGTTTCTTGCAACAAGGAACAACACAAGAATGGCCTCGGTTTGGAACCGCAACACCATATCCACCCCGGACTCACACCACAGGGAGGTGGCACCACCGATAATTAGGGGAGTTTTGTACCTTTTACCTTCATTCAATTGGGACATTGAATATTTTAAGTTTGGGGGTATTAGGTAGTAGTTAGTAATTTTTTTTATTAGTTTTGCATATAGTTTACATGATTCATATAGTTTTTCATGATTAGTTTAATTTTTATGTGCATGTTTAGATTACATTTTAGCATATAGTTGCATGTTGCATACCTCACAGTTCTTGCCGTTTAGAAAAAAATTGTCTAGCCAATGATGAGAGTGAAGTTTTTAAATGATATTTGAATATTTTGGATAACATGAGCTGAGTTATAACGTTTTATACAACGAAATTCATAATGTTGTATACATGCTCTCGGTTTGCACAAATGTGTTCACAAGCACTTGTAGGTATAAGAAGTACGTGTGCATTGCTCGATAGAAAAATTTATTGTTAAAAAGAGAAATATGTGTAACGTGATTTTTGGGGCTTATAAAACATCGATTTTTAAACTGTGGGAACACATGGGTATCTGTATATATAAAAAAAAGAGAAAAAGAAAGAAAAGTAGAAATAACATGGCTAGTCTTATTTGGAATACACGCTACTTGAGTAGAGTACGTCCAGGGGATTGTCTCTCTCACACCTAGCATACCGAGGTCTTTCATGGTGCAGGAGTCGTTGGTTGAAAGCTTGCTAAGGGGTAGCAGTGTGCCTAATGGAGTAAGACATTGCACATTCATTAAGAAAAAGAAAAGAAAAAAATAGAAATAAACACCGCGAGAAAATGCGGAATTCGCCCTCGTGAGTAGAATAAAGCAGTTAAGCCCATTGTTGAACCTTAGTTTATTTTAAGATGTTGAAATAGTCCGAGTCGCATATATATACATAAGTCTTGATTTAAGCTATAATTTTTTTGGTTTGAGCAAGATAGCATGAACATTCTACACCGAAATCAAGTATTGGCCGAACACAACACACACACACATAGCATCTGTATAGCATTTGTGAAATATATGAGTATATGACTTTATGCCTGCAGTTTGGTTGGAATTTGTATTCTCAAATCTAGAAAAATTCGCTGAGGCAAATTAGATTGAATTTTTATGATGGGTAGGACAATGAGAGAATTAGTTGCATAATAATATAATTGCATTTTTATTGCTCATTAGTATGCATTGCTTGAGGGCAAGCAATGGTTCAAGTTTGGGGGTATTTCATAAGTAGTATTTTTACCTACTTATGGAGTACCAATTCATACGAACTATGCCCATCTCAAGTACATTTTAGTCTGTTTTAATTGCATTTTATGTTAAATTGCACTTCGCATACTTAAAACTCCTTTTGGTGAATAAGTCGAGGAATTAGCTTAATTTGGTGGTGATATAAGACACGAGGCTAACAAAGCGTAAAGGCAAAAGCAAAAGATAGGATGTGCATAGGAGTGAGTGGAGCATGGATGGACAAGCATGGATAAACATAGGACATGTCGTTAGTAAGCAAACAACATGCGAGAACCAAGCTAAGAAAATTTGAATCGGAAAACTGACAATTCTGCAAAGCCGCAAGCAAGCAAATATAACGGAAGAAGCGGCATGCCGAGGTCCCCCCACAAAACCAAGACAACCTTCTTCAAGTTCGCTTGTACAGAAGGACAAGCCTAGGGAGTCTTGGCTACCGACGCAGAGACCCAACCAAACATCTGAACCTCTTGCAAGTCTCGCGGCCGCAAGAGTATCAAGCTGGAAGAAGCCTTAGCGTATGTATGAAGCCAAATTCTTGATTTGTTTTATTTTATTTCCAAATTTTAAAGGTTGTAATTGATTTAAAATGATTCTTGGCTGGTGTCAGGGGGTATCACTTGACATTTTATTAGTTTTTACGTATCTTTACTTAGTAATTAGGGTTTTACTCTCTGGAGAGGATTCCAACATAGAAGGAGGCCATAACTCTACTTTTCTACTCCTTCTTGGGATTCCTCTACGAGAGCGGATTATTAGTATTATTTTTTGCTGGAATCTTAGGAGGATTGAATATTGATGCGTATTTAGCAATTGGGTTTGATAGTTTCATCTTTCATCTTTCGGGTGTTGTGTATTGATCATGTTTAGATTTGATCCCATAATGGTTTTTGGTGCAGTCATGAACTAAACTCCATTATGGGATTCTAACGGATTTTATTATGTAGTTTGATTGCACGCTTAAATGCTGGGTTGTTTTGCATATCATATGGGATGTCTGTCATGATTGTTTTGCATACATGAATGCTTGATCACCATTCGTTCAAAGATTTGTATGGAATTGACAATGAACATGCAAATATGGATTATAATCATGATAGTATAATATATATAGGGATTGTGTTATATGGCTTATGTATTTCGTGAACGGATAGACATATCTTTGTTTCACCGTATAAGTTAGAATAAGAGCTTGAACTTAAAATCAATATAGTTGCAATTTCACATAGACATATAGTGATGTTGGTTATATTGATGATTACATAAAGTCTATCATCTGTGGATGCTGTGTAAGTAGGTCTTAGTGCATTGAAAAATGGCTAATACTCTTTTAGCGTTCTTGGCTACTTTCCAATGATATATGAACAAGTCATGCATGATAGTGGCGATTGAATGAAATATTAAATGAAGTTAGGATCCCATTAGTTCCAATATCATTTATTATATCGTTATTATTGTTTTAGTTGTTATTTGCAATTTGAGAACAAACCAAGTTTAATCATTAGTTTGAGCATATAAATATAGTGAGTTAATTAATGGATAGTAGTTTAAGTTAAACAACTTTCTCTGTGGGATCGATACTTTACTTGCTCTGTATTACTTGTTGACGCATGTATGCTTGCATGAGTTAGAGCTCTTTTGTTAGTCGTAAAAAAAGAGGCAACTTGAATCCTTGAGATCACGATGGCTAAGTCGCATGATGAAGAGGCTTCACATGGAGTGGTTTTAAAGTATGAAGTTAGATTAGAGATATCGCTACTTAAATGGCAGTATATGATAAGACGCTGTATTTAATTCATTTTTTAATCCCAAAGCGTTTGATTTATACTTTGCTATGGATCATTTCCCATATATATATATATATATATATATATATATATATATATATATATATATATATATATATGTATTTAAAGTCATTAGACTCACAACTCAAAGGTTAACAAGAGTTGAAAAATAATGTTGTCAAATACTATAATTGGGCAAAATAAAATTTGAAAGAAGCACTTCAAGCGTTAATAAATAATTTTTTTTACTAATGTATTTTGACCCCCTTTAAAAATATTCTGATTCCGCCACTGCGTTTGAAACAAACTATTACAAAACAAACAAGAATACAAGATTATCAAGTAAATTTAAACTTTTAAACACTCCGAATGCACTAAACGTTCAAACATATACTCTCTCGGTTCCTATATAAGTGTCACTTTAGCCAAAAAAAAATTGATTTCTAACAAATTGGCGTTTCCAAATTTTTAGGAGAAGTTTTCTCTTATTTTCCTAGATTACCCTTAAAATATCTCATATTTCCAAGTGCAATACTTCTATTTAATTTCAACCTTTTCTTCTACTCTCAGAATACTTACGTTTCCAAAAAGGGTAATTTAGGAGGGTGTATTCAATAAAAACTTTTAAATACTTTTTTTAAGTGACAGACTTTTGTAGAGTTTGTGAATTTTAATGATTTTTAAATACTTTTAAAATTACTTTTAAAGACTCCATGAAATAAGTAACAGATTTTTATAGACTTTTTACCAAGACATTAATAGAAATTTGTATACTTTTAATATGCAACTTATATTAATTGTAAAAAAGTCAACAAAGATCTTATATTTCAGATGAAATGAGTACGATATTAAATAATATTAAAATATTTTGACCATGTCACAACCTAATTTGAAATAAAAGGCATTGTTGAAATTGAATTATTATATCATACCTAGTCTATTACAAAAAAATGTTATATTTCATAAAAAATAATTCTACTAATAATAATATAAAATAACAATTTTAATTTTAAAATTGTTCATTGTCGCTTTCCTATCGAGTCATTATTACTAAACTAACAATTTATAATTCTCAACACATAACAAAATTAACAAATTTATTAAATTTAAAATAAACATAAAAAATACCTCCTTAATATTTATAAATATAATAAATAAGATTTTTTTTATGGGAGAGAAAAAGTATAAAATGATATTAAAATATCTGTTATCTCCATTTATACAATTTATTTTATTTGAAACCCTTAACACTACCCTTTTTTTAACCCTTCCTCCTTTTTCTCTATCCTCACCTGCTATAATAGCTCTCTTTCTTTTTAGGGTTTTTATTTTGAAAGAATTGAGGTAGAGAGAGCAAGTGAGAAATATATATTTTGTTTTGTTTTCTCTTCTTTGTTTGATATTCTCTATCTCTACCTCTTTCTCCTTTGTTCATCTTTTCCCTTTCTCAAATATTTAGAAGTCTTTGAAAGTATTTAGAGATGAGGTCAGACTATGGATATGAGTATATCTTTTTCTAAAGTCTGTCAAACTTTACCATTTGATAGAAATTAAAAATTTTATGACTTTTTGAATACCAAAAGTATTTTATAGACTTTGTAAAAGTCTCAATTCAATATCACCTAATTTTTAAAGACATTACAAAAATTGTAATTGAATGTCAGTAAACTTTTATACTCTTTAAATATCTTGATTGAATACAATTAAACTTTTAAAGTCTTTAAAAATATTAATTAAATACACCCTCCTTAATATTTTGATTTTAATTTTACACTTTATAATGAAGAATCATTACTCTTTTTAAAAAGTGAGTTTTGGCCCTTCTAACGTCAATTAATACGGAATGGAGGGAGTACATTAAAGGCAATGTATACAGACTACAAGGCAGCTCGTCATTGTGTATAATATGTTTACTAAAATTATGGAGTAAGTTTGAAAGAGTTAAATCATGGTCAGCTCCTTTCAATCTTCAATCAAGTTAAATCATAAAGTAGTTACTTTAAAGGTATTTTTTTTAGCCTTAATTATTGGATTAGACAATTAATTAGCGAAATCAAGCATATTGAGCTGAACAAATAAGTCATAAGTTAGTAATTTACAAATTAGATCCCTCAGCACAAGGGATTGAACTTAGTTCTATGCTTTAATTCTTCCTAATATCAAGCAGCAAATCATAAATCATTTCATAACTTTTTAGATACTATATATATAGAGAGAGAGTCCGGATCCAGTCTGGGATCCCGACTATATTATGTAAAAATTCCAGTTCCATAAAATATTAAACTTTATTTTTAGTTGTTTTTTAAAAAAAAAGAAAAATAATAAAAATTAAAAAGAAGACTCTCGGACCTGATCCGCATATGTATATATATATATATATATATATATATATATATATATATATATATATTTTAAATTCAAAATGAAGACAATTTATGTTCTTTAGTCAATAGAATTATGAACATTGTAAATTATCAAAAATAGGCATATATATTTTGTTTTAGAGAACAAAAAAAAATACAATGAATTGTAAAATTTATAATTTTATAAAATTTAAATTTAAATATGTCTCGACTATAAAAATTAAAATTAATTTTATATTTAAGAACAGAGGAAATATATTCTTCATTAAGTTGAGTTGTTGGATATTTAACTCAGCAACTCGGTTTGGAATGTTACTAAATAACTGTATATATTTGGTTACACAACGTTTGAAACGGTAGGCATGATTGAAAATTCAAACGCAATTAAAATTTTATTTATTTTTTTAGCAACTTATAAACACAGATGCGTATATTTAAATTAGAGGACCGAACGTTATACGAGTCACCGAGTTTACTCAGGGGTAGTTATGTAGTTTACTTGGTAACTGAGGGCATTCTTTCATTGTTCAATCACTACCATAAATATTACTCCATAACAAACATAAATCCGACCGAGCTGCAAAAGACAAGAACGTTTCAGTGTGTATTATACTCTCTTTTTCTTTCCTCAGAAAAATCAAAGGTTGGAACTTGAGGCCAGAGCTGCCAATAACGAAAGTAGGTAAGCTACAATTCATTCTGTTTTTCTGCTTTGCTTTAGGAACTATGAATGGGTTCAATCTTTCTTCTTCTTCTTCTTTTTTTTAAATTAAGAAAGATTCAAGTTCATAATAGTTTTTCTGGATTTGGGTAATTATTATTTTAACCCTCTGGGTTTGTTTTTTTTTGTATTTATTAGTGTCATGAATCATGATTTCGGAATATGGGTTCTTTTAAGAATTCTTTAAAATGGTAGACGAACCGTGATTTTTGGTGTCTAGCGACGGTTCGATCTGTCGCCATAGCCATGTAGTCTTTGACGACAGGTCGAACCGTCGCTATAGACACCAAAGACGACGGTTCATCTTTGATTTACTTTTTAAGGTTTGCTTTAGAGCATATATATATATATATATATATATATATATATATATATATATATATATATATGTTGTATACATGTTAATATGTATTTTTAGAATGTCTAAAAAGTATCTGACATTGAAATTATTTAACAAGTATGGTTTATCAGCAAAGAACTGGTTTTTTGGTTGTTTTGTTTTGCTTTTTTTTGGCTCTGAAATTTTGATATTATTATCTTGAAATTTTTTATGGTATTTAAGTCTTTAACATACATCCCTTTTATTTTTGGGTACAATTTTTGGTATATAGATTTACTTCTCTGTTTTTTTGGCTATAAATTATTGTGAATGAACTCGTGGGTGATCTGTTAGATATATAGCCTTTGTTAATTGTTACAGAAGTGGTTTACATGGGGTCATGAATCCATTTGTTCAAGTTGAAATTCAAACCTGGTGGTTTTAGGTGGTTCCTTTTATTGCAAAATTGTGTTTTTCTGCTGCATATGCCTTCTCAGTTCTTTTAGGTGTGCATTTTTTGTCATGATTAAGCTTGAGGTTTCATTTATGGCATAGGAGTATATGGTTATCATTCTAGGGATACTCTCTTTTTTAGGGCTATATATTGTTTGGGTGATCTGCTTGAGCAGGGATAATTTTTTGTTTTGGATTCTATTGCTCTGCTTTAAAATTTCAAATTGCCAAACATGACCTATGGACTTTAGGTATAAACCTCAATAATTAGTGAGATGGACATACCCTCACAAGATTAATAGCAAATTTGGGTTAAATCATTCTGGTGTATGTTGCTTGAAATTTTATTATGTATGAAAACAAGCTCCATATATGGTTAATTCTAAATGTAAGGGTGACTGTTCAACCACAACCTAGCACGAGTGAATGAGAGATGCTTTTTTCTTTAAGGGGAAGTAAATTTAGGTTTTTCTAACTTCTTAGATGGTTAATTGTTAAATTATGTAGAACAATATTTAGAGAAGAATAATTGATGGAAATTAATTGGAAAACAATGGGGGAAAACCGTAACTAGGGTGGAGCTCTACACTCCACAACCCTTATGATCCTCAATTGGAGAAAAGTTGTAATCAGCAATTAAGAACAATACTCCCTCCATTTTACGAAAAGAGTTCGATTTGCAAAAAAAAAATGTTCTTCAAAATAGTCCTTTTTTTGTAATAATAATATTATATAATGACCTCAAGTATAACAATATGAAACAAAAAATTGTCCTTTGAGAGTCTAAATTTTGCAAATAGGTTTCTTCTTGTGGAATGGAGGGAGTATATCTCAGCAACAATATTCAATAGTGTAGAGCTTACAAAAGGATATAGGAGGACCCAAATCAGGATAATCAAAGCACAAGCAGCGTTCTGGGCGTAGGGCTTATGACGCAAGGTCCAAGGACCAGATCTATGGCAATAAAGTCATAGCTGACAGAAACATGGTTAAGCTGTTCAGTAGTTCTGCATACTGGCTTATTGTTTTTTGAAGATATAAGATCAATATGGTATATAATTTATCTTTTGATAATTCAAAGAGTCCACTGCTTAGATCATAAGTCCAAGATAAAAACATTTGGACCATTGGAAACTCTAGGCAAAGATTAAGTGGTTCCGGTGGCAGCCTGTCAGGCCTCTTCTGTATATGCAACACAAATGTTATATTTGAGTTGAATCTACTCAAGCATTCGTAAGTGTCGACCGGCATCGAGCTAGACATCGTAGTTACTCTAAGATGCGAAAGTTACAGGAAAATGGTGGAAAAAAAATCCTCTGGCCAGCAGTGTGTCTGTCATGGCTCGGGGTCAATCAACAACCAGAAGCTGCGGACAGCACCCAAACCAAAGCTGTAAGAAAAAGGGCTGATTGCTGTAAATGATGTCCATAGGGCCTCTTTAGACATAAGAACAAGTTCTCCCTGCTCATTTCATTTGGCTGATGACTGACCAAGACTGCTTTACTAGATTGTCCCTCAGCTCTGCTCTACTAGATTGTACCTCAGCTATGTATGTATACTTGGGCAATTAGAGGAAGCTCAGATTGAGATCTTTAATATCATGTGTCTTTTTGAATCTAGGTGTTTGGAATTTCTCTTTAGGATGAAATTATGGAGTGGGGGTTACCTGTGGGTATTTGATTCATCGTGATAGTTCTCATCTTCAATTCTCAGTTTAATTTTTGCCTCAGAAGATTTTTCCTTTTTGGTTGGCTTCTCACCATGGAACTCCATTAGAGAGAATCATTGGATCATCGATTGTAAAACTCTTGAATATTATTTCCTCTTTAGTTGTTTAGTTTTATGAAGTTCCACATACAGTCTATAGACGCTAAACATGTAGTCACTAGATTCTCTTTCTCCCCTTCAAGTGTTGATCTGTTCCTTCCAATCTGGTCACTAATACCTTTTATAGTATAACATCCTATTTGTTTGATCATGGCTTGTTATTAAAGTTCACTTGTTGTATCCTGACTAATGTTTCCCCTGATCTTTACTTACTCTTTGTTTCTGTTGTTTTCAATTTTTTTGCAGATATTACTTTGTTCAGCGGTTCAATCCTTTCCTAGTTGGAGGAGACTGCAGCGGTGACTGAGCTTCTAAAGTAAACAAAACTGAAGTTTCTACTGCAAAGCTAATCATCTTGCTGCTTGTTGCTGTCATGGAAACACATTCATTAATCAAGATCAGCCAAATGATGATGTCTCACATTTTAACAGTTCAGTAGTTTGCAAAGCCCAGAAAGCTGCTGATATTATATTTTCTTTGCCAAGTCAATTACCAAGTTGCTTTCAGATGCAAACGCCATACGGAAGCCAAAGTTCAGGAACGACCCATGAGGTTGTACCCATGAACCTATGCAGAAGATAGAACCATACTGCGTGTCTCGCTTCCAGATTTCAAACAATAATGAGTCCTCAGATAACGGCAACCAAGCAACACCAGTTTCATTTCATTACAATGAAAGGTTCTTCACCTTGGACTCATCCCCAGTTGATTATGTTGGCTACAGCTCCCCTTCTACTGTAAGCATCTCGTCAAACCAAAGTCCATTTTCACCACAATGTTCTCAGTCATACCCGTTAGACTGGCATCAATCCCCTGATAATACTTATGGATCACCAGTGAGTGGGTCTTCCATTGTTAATGATGGCAATGAACTGAAACACGTACTCAGAGAATTGGAGGGTAAATTGCTAGGGCCTGAATCTGAAACCGATGACGGTTGTAGTTGCTCGTTCAACAGCATTGCCCCAAAAGACACTTCCTCGACAAAGTATGATCAATTGTTGCAAATGATTTCGAGCTTAGATGTGAAACAAGTGCTCCTTGCCTGTGCAGAAGCAGTATCAGATGGGGACGTATCAACTGTAGCTACTCTAATGAACGTGTTGGAAAGTATGGTTTCAGTCACTGGGGAACCGATGCAGCGTTTGGGTGCATACATGCTGGAAGGAATCAGAGCACGGCTGTTATCCTCGGGGAGCATAATCTACAAAAAACTGAAATGCAATGAACCAACAAGCGCAGAATTGATGTCGTATATGGGTGTAATGTATCAAATTGTCCCATTTTACAAATTTGCGTACATGTCTGCCAATGTTATCATTGGAGAAGCCATGGAAAACGAAACAAGAATCCACATTATTGATTTTCAAATAGCACAAGGCAGCCAATGGGTAGCCCTCATCCAAACTCTTGCCCGTCGGCATGGTGGACCCCCGTTTGTCCGAATCACAGGTGTTGATGATTCCAACTCAGCTTATGCTCGAGGTGGAGGACTTCACCTTGTGGGGCAGAGGTTATCAACAGTGGCAGAGTCATGTGGCGTGCCGTTTGAATTTCATGGTGCAGCCATATCTGGATGTGAGATCAAACATGAAAACCTGAGGGTTCGACAGGGTGAAGCCCTGGCGGTTAACTTCCCTTACGTGTTGCACCACATGCCAGATGAAAGTGTAAGCACGACGAATCATCGAGACCGCCTTTTAAGATTGATCAAGAGTTTGTCACCCAAAGTTGTGACCCTTCTGGAGCAAGAATCCAATACAAATACTTCTCCATTCTTTCCACGTTTCCGTGAGACTCTAGAGTATTATACGGCTATGTTTGAATCGATTGATGCAGCCCGCCCAAGGGATGACAAGCAGCGGATAAGTGCAGAGGAGCACTGCGTGGCACGGGACATTGTCAACATGATAGCATGTGAGGGGGCTGAAAGGGTGGAAAGGCATGAACTTTTCGGGAAATGGAGGTTAAGACTTTCAATGGCTGGGTTTACACCATGCATGTTGAGTTATGCTGTGGGAGATGCCGTGAAAGGTATGTTGAAGGAGTATAGTGGGAATTTCAGACTTGAGCATAAAAATGGAGCCCTTTATCTTTGCTGGAAGAGCAGAGATTTGGTTACTTGTTCTGCATGGAGGTGATACATTACCCTAATAATTGTTTTTGCTGCTTAGAATCTGTAAATATTTTCTCGACTAGTTGATACGCAATTTAAGCACAAATGATTTTGTTACAATAGCTAATTTTGATCGGAGTTCTGTTATAAATTTACGCCGAATTACAATTGCAAAATTTATTATTACACGGGATTAGTAGAAATTATAAGAGGGACACACTTATTGCACATCTCTCCAAAAAAAATATTACCAATATTTATCCACATAATGGTAATCAAAAAGTTGACGTAAACGTATCATTTTCCTTTTCATCATCTTAGCCTCATTTGAGAAAAATATTTTCTCAAATGTATTAATATCTACGCACCTCAGATTCATCGTTACAAATTCTAATATGCATAAAGGCTTGTATTGTATATTTTCAATTAATTTCTTCATTTTTACAAAATATTAAAGTCTGCAATATTGAACATTATATTAATATAAGTTTTTATTAATACTAAACTTCAAGGAGTAAAATTTATTAAATTGTTGCTTCTTCTTTTTTCTTTTTTTTTATTATCTAATTATGTCAAATAGAAACTTTATTATATAGAAAGGGGATCATGTTATAAAACTTTAGCAAAGTATAGAAATATACTCTTATAATTGCTGCATAAATTTAAAGAGAATAAGTAAGAGAGAAATCTTTAGATAATTTCTTCTCTATTTTCATTCAGTAGCATTCCTTTATATAGAGAATGCATGAGAGGAAGAGTGGAGAATGAGAGAAAAGGAGGGAGATCACGGGAGTGATTACTGGAGAAGCAATCAATGAAGAGGGAATCTCATCACATGTGTATGTGTAATACTTCCCCTGATTCCCTACGATATAAGATTATGTCTCATTAAAAACCTTGTTAAGAAAATCCAGTGGGAAAAACTTAACGAAGGGAAAAAGAGTACATATCTTTTACATAAATATCTTTTAATTGACTGTCTCGTTAAAACCTTGTCATGAAAAATTCATTGGGATAAAAATCGTGACTAAGGAAAAAGAGTACAGTCTTCCCCTCAAAAGGAATTCATTACTTCTTGATGAAATATTGTCATAAGTCTTTCAGTCGACACATTCTGATCTTTTTTCGAAGTTTTGCAAATGTTGCATTTGGTAGCGACTTTGTGAATAAATCGGCTAGATTATCATATGATCGAATTTGATGCACATCTATATCACCCTTCTTTTGTAGCTCATGTGTGAAGAAGAATTTAGGTGAAATGTGTTTTGTTCTATCTCCCTTGATGTACCCTCCTCTAAGTTGAGCAATGCATGCAGCGTTATCCTCATATAGAATTGTAGGAATGTCTTTGATTGATGGTAATCCACATGATTGTTGAATATGCTGAATAATTGATCTCAGCCAAACACACTCTCTGCTTGCTTCATGTATAGCGAGAATCTCTGAGTGATTTGAAGATGTAGCTGCCATGGTTTGCTTAGTGGATTTTCAGGATATAGCCGTGTCACAATATTTAAATACATAACCTGTTTGTGATCTTCCATTGTGTGGATCTGATAAATATCTTGCATCGGCATATCCAATCAATCGCGACGTTGAATCTCTTGGATAAAATAACCCAAGATCTATACTTCCTCGGAGGTATCTAAAAATGTGTTTGATCCCATCCCAATGTCTCTTAGTCGGAGAAGAACTGTATCTTGCTAACAAATTGACAGCAAAAGTAATATCAGGCCGTGTACAATTTGTAAGATACATAAGAGCACCTATTGCACTTAGGTATGGAACTTCAGGTCCAAGAACTTCTTTCCCACTTTCTAGAGGCCGAAATGGATCTTTATCAACTTCTAAAGATCGAACAACCATCGGGGTAGTCAAATGATGAGCTTTATCCATATGAAAGCGACTGAGAATTTTTTTAGCATATATGGATTGATGAACAAAAATTCTAGATGCTAAATGCTCCACTTGTATTCCCAAACATAATTTTGCCTTTCCAAGATCTTTCATTTCAAATTCATCTTTTAAATAAGTAGCAGTTCTTATGAGTTCTTCAGGAGTACCTACAAGATTCAAATCATCCACATATACAGCAATGATGAAAAATCCACTTTGTGATTTCTTAATAAAAACACACGGACATACTTGATCATTTATATATCCATGCATCTTTTATTAAATAATCACTAATTCGATTATACCACATACGACCAGACTGTTTCAACCCATACAACGAGCGTTGTAACTTGATTGAATATATGTGACGGGGTTTTTGTGATTCAGGTCATTTTCAATCCTTGAGGATTCTCATGTAAATCTCTCTTTATCCAAGTGAGCCATATAGTATCTGATTACAACATCCATCGACGTGTTTCCAAACCTTCCATGGTTGCCATACCTATCAAAAAGCGAAAAGTGACTCCATCCATTCTTTGGAAGTATGTATCCACGATAATCAATACTGAGTTTTGTGAAAACCCACGAGCTACAAAGTCGGGCTTTGTATCTCACAATTTCATTTTTCTCATTTCTCTTCGCATACAAATACCCATTTGTTTCTAACAGGGATTACACCCGGTGGTGTTTGGACTCTTGGTCCAAATATTTTCTTTTCAATAGAGATTGTAGCTCAGTTTGAATAGCATCTTTCTATTTTGGCCAATCTTTTCTTTTCCGACATTCTTCCACATTTTGTAGTTTAGGATCCGTGTCAGGAATCAAAGTAATATCGATGCTTATATAGAAAGAAAATATATCATCAATCATGACTTTGCTTGATCCCATATATTTTTCATCATGTACATAATTTATTGAGATCTCTTGGTGTTCATCTCTTATCGCTTCACCGAGATTTTGAACCTCTTTCGGGGCTATTCCCACTCTTGGAATAAGTGCTACTTACGGAGGCGGTTTGTACCTCTTGGGGCTATTCCCACTCTTGGAATAAGTCTTTACCTCTGGGCGGTATTCATTCAGGATTCCCTTATTTGCTTTTGATTTTCGTAGTACGAGTGTCTTTTGCACCAATCGGTCTTCCACGCTTACGGCGTGGTTTAGATTCTTCTATTATCTTATTCGTCGATTCTCCAGAATTGATTTTTCAATAGGTATTTCTATCCTTCTTTGGAGTATTCACTTTGCAGTGTATGTGACTTTATTACTTTTCTAGCATCATTAAATGCATCTGGCATTTGATTTGCAATATTTTGTAAATGAATAATTCTTTGAACTTCAATTTCACATTGTCTTGTACGAAGATCAAATGAATTTAAATCTAATGCATTCCATAATATTTCAGAGGGTTTTTTATTTAAAACTTTCCCTCCTCCTAATGTTGGAAATACAGATTCATCAAAATGACAATCTACATAACGTGTAGTAAAAACATCTCGATTAAAGGTTCAAGATATCGATAATGAAGGAGAATCAAAACCAACATAAATACATATTCTTCGTTGGGCTCCCATCTTAGTTCTTTGTGGAGGTGCAATTGGAACATATACTGCACTTCCAAAAACTCGAAAGTGTGATATGTTGGGTATTTGTCCAAAAACTAACTGTAGAGGAGAAAATTTATGAAGAGCCGTTGGTCTTACTCAAATGATGGTTGCAGCATGAAGAATTGCATGACCCCAAACTGAGGTAGGCAAGTTAGCCCTTAACATTAATGTTCGTGCAATTAGTTGAAGTCTTTTTATTAAAGATTCAGCTAAACCATTTTGTGTATGAATATGAGGAACGGAATGCTCAATGGAGATTCCAATAGTCATACAAAAATCATTAAAAGTTATTGATGAAAATTCAGTTGCGTTATCAAGTCGAATTGACTTGATTGGATGATCCGAGAGCTGAGTCCGTAACTTGATTATTTGAGCAAGAAGTTTTGAGAAGGCAAAATTTCGAGAAGAGAGAAGACAAACATGAGACCATCTAGTTGAAACATCTATTAAAACCATGAAATATCGAAATGGGCCAAACAATGGTTGAATAGGTCCACAAATGTCTCCTTGAATTCTCTCTAGGAATTTTGGGCCTTCTTTATAAACTTTTACTGGTGATGGTCGAACAATTAATTTTCCTCGAGAACACGCAGCACAAGGAAATTCACTACTATGAAAAACCTTCTTATCTTTGAGAGGATGACCAGTAGAATTTTCAATAATACGACGCATCATATAAGTACCTGGATGACCAAGTCTTTCATGCCAAAGCATAAAGGATTTGGGATCTATGATTTTTAGAATCATAACATTATGAGACTCAATTGCTCTAATTTTCATAGTATATAATCCAGAAGAATTTGAATGAAGTTTTTCTAAGATAACTGTGACGCCCCCAAAAATAGGTATACATCACCTATTCTGAGTCGCCAAATACATGGTACAGAATACAAATACAATCTTTAATATACAACAAAAGAGCTGTGAGTTTTAATACAAATCATCTTACAGACAATATCCACTCTCGAGAATAAGTCCTCATTATATTTATTGTCACACTATTTAATGTAATATAGTGAGGACTACTAATAATATCATCTAGTCCATCACTGCGTTCCCCGACTCGTCCGGCCTATATTCTCATTTCACAAGAGAACAAAAAAAAAGGGTGAGCTCAACTAGCTCAAGAAGAAATATTATGACTAAGATAATGCGAGAATAAATTATCATTAGCCTTCAATGATGTTAAACCGATAAAATATAACAAACATCAAGTTTAAGCTGCGGTGGAACAAGCAATCCATTAGAAGAGTCAAGTAGAGAATAAAATCTACTATCTTCTATGATTTAAAAGGTTTTTCATGACTTTTATCATTTGAGACTCGACAATAAATAATCCACATCGTCGAATCACCCCCGCACTACTGGCGAGGATATTCTTTAGTATCACGACCACAATTATCCATGCTTTCTACGGGCCAAGAATATTTGTGTATTCATTAATGGTCATGATCATGCCAACAACTCGTCCATCAATGCACTACGGGCCAATGAGGACTTTTTCCACATCATTTATAACATTACGGTCATGATTACCTTGCAAGAATAATCCTGGTCATAATCATACCAAGTCCATCCATGCACTACAGGCCACAGATGACTTTCAACATAATATAAACATGAGGATGATGACAATGATATAAGAATTCAATAAAACAAGTTCAAGAATTAATTTATCTAGGAACTAATAATGTTCAAATTGTCAACATGATACTTCTTTGTAGAGTAAAATTCAAGAATGCTTAGAAGAATATTTCCACGAAAAGATACTAGATGAAGCGCAAATATCAAGGATATTCCACCAATTTCATGGAGTATAGAAGTTAAAATTTTAACCAACTGAGTATAATAACGAATGGAATAACAAAAGAAATCATCATGCATGCGGTACTTCGCATAGACAGGTTATTCCAACATAATAATAAGTAACGAAACCAGTCGGTGAAATTGCATAAGACGGGATGTTCCAACAGAATAATCTGAGATGGAACCGAGTCCCACAGTAGCGCTTACGCAGAGGATATTCCACGAGAATAATAATAAAAAGATGGAACGAGTGCAGGCGAAAGCGCACGCATGTGATGTCCCGATGAATAATAATAAAAGGCGGAACCGGTCCCACAGTAAAACGCATGCATGAGGATATTCCAATGTAATAATAATAAAGGAATAATAATAGAAGAATGTCACCAAGTATAAGGTAGTCTCACATTATCTTTGGTTATTCCAATGAGAATAATAAAGAATGGAATAATGAAGTTCTTTTCATGAATACAAAAGAAATAATATTCCTTACAAGTAAAATAAATGAATATAAGAGTAGGAAGGAGCGAGAATACTTTTCTATAGCTTCTCTATAAATTTTCTCTACAGAGTTTCAAATTGAATTCGTAAGAAATAATGAAGGAATGAGTTTCTATTTATAGAAAAATGGATTGCATAGTAACTAACTCATGAATGGTCCAGATTGATTTACTTTAATCTGACGGTCCATATTTAAAGCAAAATCTTTTAAATAAAATATAATATATTCTATTTATAATCTAATAAAACGAATAACTTTATAAAAAGATTTTACTATGCAAACACTATGCATGCACTTATGCAAAACACTATGCATAATAAAATATAATATATTCTAATTATTGTCTAATAAAAATGAGATAACTTTATAAAAGTATTACATTTTATATAAAAGATTTTACTATTAGTCTAATAAAGCGAATAACTTTATAAAAGTATTACATTTTTTATATAAAAAACTTTTACATTTATTACATTAATAATACCACTAAAACAAAAGCGAGTGATTTATCACATAAGCATCAATAATCAATCTGGTGTCTTCTTTATGTAACTACGGCGTATTATTTTACTTTTAACACCGGGTGTTTCAACAGTTAACGGTAAAACTTCCGCCGTTATTTTCATAAAGTATTTTTGTCATTTTTTCAATCCGACAATAATTCCGTTGTGGGGTCCACCAATGATTGTGCCGTTGTACGAATATTCCCCGACCAATCGAATATTATATAACAACTTGCATACTTTGCAAAATTTATAAATATTACCCACAACTATAACATTATATCAAATTCATTCTATAATATTCAAAAATGATATTTATAGAAAATTCATCTTTATTTATAAAAGTTGGGGTCTTACAATATTCTTTTTTCCAAAAAAAGTAGAAGTTATGAGAAGATATTCATTATCATTTTCATTAGTTGTTTCAATGTGAAAACCATTCAGTCAAATATCTTTAAAACTAAGCAAATTTCTTCTTGATTTACTAGAATATAGAGCATCTTTGATAAATAAATAAAAAATGTGTCTCATTTGGTAACAAGAAACTAGCTTTTCCAAATCCCTCGATTAAATTTGATGTGCCAGATATAGTTCCTACATTTCTCTTAGCTTTGATCAGTTGTGAAAAATATTTCTCATTTCGAAGGATTGTATGAGTTGTTGCACTGTCAACTAAACATATATCCTCCATATCCATTAAAAATGGCCTGACACATATAAAAATATAAATAAGAAAAGTTATATTTCAAATATAATTTTATTCATGAGAAACACATACCACATATAGAATGAAAACTAATATTATTATACATGCAGGGTGTTTAATTAAAACAAGAAATTAAACGATATCCCAAAAGATACTTTCAGAAGATTCAGTAATATCAACAACCTTTTCCTCAATGTTGGTCATTGGTGGAACATCAACAATATTCAATTGATGATTAACAAAGTTTGTTTCTGCCTCCATTACTTTGTTCTTTTGAGACTCCCGGAATAAATTAACTTGAGATGCCTTGGCGTCTACAGCCAGTCTGCGACCAATGCCCATTCATCCCACACCTAAAACAAACATCTGGTTTGTTCTTTATCTGTGTTGCATTTTCTTTATTTTTACCCGACCCAGACACTTGCCACTTTTGGTGGCTTGATTTGTTGCAGTTCTGGAATTTGTTGTTATGACGGTCTCGTTTATTCTTTCATCCCCAAGACTTCTTATTATATGACCATCTCTTGTCACGTTTATTCTGCTTTGAATGACGTCTTTGTTAATATTGGCAATGGGGTAGCTTTGGCCGTTGGCGTTCTTGATGGTTTTTCAACAACAATTCATTATTCTTTTTACGCAACAAGGAGGATAAACAACAAGTCACTGAATTTTGTGAACTTACTTTGTCTATATTGTTGTGACAGAATCATGTTGGTAGGATGAAAAGTTGAGAGTGTTTTCTCTAACATTTGGGTTTGTAAAGCGGATCTCGCACAAAGCCAAAGTAGAGATTATTCTATAAACATTGGAACTATATTCGTAATTGATTTGTAATCTTGTAGCCTTAAATTTAAGCCACTCAAATTTGGCATTGGGAGAACAACCAATTTTGGTGATCAAATATTTCCTTTGATTCTATCCATAAAGATAAAGGATCTTTTATTTGTTAAATACTAGGTCTTTAATCCTTCATCAATATGGTGACGAAGAAAAATTATGGCTTTTGCATTTTGTGCCAAGTAGCTGTATTTCCTAATTCAATGGTCTTTTCTAACTCATTTGCACTAAGGTGCAATTCTGCATCAAGTGCCCAAGCCAAATAGTTGTCTCCAGAGATTTTCAAAATAGAAAAATCTATTTTTGCCAAGTTTTCCATCTATTCTGGGTTAAAACATAATTATTATTTCTTAAAACAATAAATAGTTGCATGTATGAAATAGGAAAATAAACTAAGTTACGACCTCAAGTGGTGATAAAATGCAAATATAAATATTCTTATATTTATGTTATTAGCATAATGCAACTGGATCTTCACTCGGCATGCGGTAGTTTGCATAGACAGGTTATTCCAACAGAATAATAAATAATGGAATAAGAGAAGAATTTCACCAGGCATGCGATAGGCCCTTAGCGAGACAAGTTATTCCAATGAATAATAAATAATGGAACGGTCATGCGCATATCTTATGTACGGGATATTCTAACAGAATAATAAAGAATGGAATAACAAAAGAATTTCACCAGGTATGCGGTAAACCGCATAGATAGGTTATTCCCATAATTAATAAGCGGTAAAAAGGCTCCCACCAAGTCTTGTAAGATCAACAAGGATAGATGGTACCATTGTAAATAATATAACTTAATGGTAAAAAGGTTCCCACAAAGTCTTGTAAGATTAACAAGGATAGATGGTACCATTGTAAATAACAGAATTTAAAGATAGGCAATAAAACATAAATATAACTTGACAGTTAATATAATAGGCGGCAAAGCCAAGCCAATTGTAAGAATAACATTATATTATTAGTGGCATAGCAAAACCGCTAGTATAATAATAAATTGCAAGAATTTAATTTTACCGTCTCAGTTGGTTATAGCTTCATGCTGATAACGTGTTATAAAACTTTAGCAAAGTATAGAAATATACTCTTATAATTGCTGCATAAATTTAGAGAGAATAAGTAAGAGAGAAAGAGAGAGAAATCTTCAGATAATTTCTTCTCTATTTTCATTCAGTAGCATTCCTTTATATAGAGAATGCATGAGAGGAAGAGTGGAGAATAAGGGAAAAAGGAGGGAGATCACGGGAGTAATTACCGGAGAAGCAATCAATGAGGAGGGAATCTCATCACATGTGTAATAGATCACTATTTTTACTTGTGTTTTTAAGATTTTTACATAGTTTCTTCTCACATGAAGATAGGACTGATTATATGTTTGTGTGAGAAAAAATCATATAAAAATATTAAAAATACATGTCAATTCCCGATAGAAATTGATAATAGGAGTCGACAAGTACATACAAATAAATAGTCAAATATATAATTCTAGGGAGAGCAGATCTTATGTCCCTCACTTAAATTTGACACATAGTTTTTTACTTAACACCAATTAAGTCTTAAATTAAATAAAAAATTAGGTGCCAAAATTTAAATGGGGGACACAAGAGAACAGAAAAAATGGGGATAGATGATCTATTCTCAATTCTAGGGGAGATAAATAGTAGCCTTTTGGGTACTATTTTATTCTGAGATTAAATAGTCCCAAGTACAAATTTAGTGCCAACCATTACCATACGATTAATTTATTGAAGGACTAACCTGTCAGAGCAAAACAAATATAGCCGTAGTGTCATAAAATTGAAGAGTTATTCAATTGGTACCCTGACATCTTTGGTTTCACAGAATGAATAAATAATTAATTAGAAGTGATAAATAAAATATTAAATATTACTTTAATTAAAATCCAATAAATTCACATTAAATTTGAATTTTAAGACTTCTTAAATTAACTAGGAAAAAAATCAAACTGACACTTTTTTTGTGTGGAGTGGAGTATGTAATACGGATATGATTTCAGGACCCAAATTACCAGATTTACTTGACTCCTTGTTAGTCCCATGAGCAGCTTTATTAGTATGCCTTTTGAACTTTTTTTCCTTTTTTTATGACCGAAGGTTGAATCATACAACGCAATAATTAAAATATGATGTAGGACGAAAATGGATGAATAAATAATTAATTAGAAGTAATAAATTAATAAGAAAAATTAAAAGAATTAGGGTGATTCAATCGCAAGATAACCACTGCCCCTTTGATTTCTCATTTCTCAACCACATTAAATAGGAAAAATATTGATTGCAACTAATAATTAGGATAATTTCAATATCAAAGTGTATTCAATAATTTATCATGACTTACATATTTATAATAAAAGAAACTCTAATAATTCTAAACCCATTAACAATTGGGTCTTTAAATAAATAATTCAATACTGAAATAAAACAATAAATAACAAGTCTACGAACTAAATAAATAAAGACACTGATACATAAATAATTAAATAGTAAATTATCCACGACGACGACGTGTCATGAATCAGTCTCTATCAACTCTCTCCGGCTGCAAAAATGAAGTCTTTGACAAAGTGAAAGCCTAGTATCTCTCAAAAAAGTCTGGATCAAGCAGACGGAACTCCTTAGCACTAAGCCATGTACAATCATTTGAAGGTATGTTTCGTCACTTCACTAAAAACTGACGGTAACCACCCTACTTGGTCGACACAACCCGCTCATCAAACACATCCTCAATAACCTATGTTGTACGTTGTGTAGGAACAATAAGAGATGCAAGTGGAACATGTAAAGGAAGAAAAAGTATAGGCTCATCAGGGTTATCAAGTGCAGGCGAAATGAGAAAAAACATAGGAGAAGAAATGGAAGAGGGGGTGGAATCATCAGAAGACCCATGATAAGGAATAAGGTCTAACACATTGAATACATGATTAATACTCATATCACTCGAAAGATCCAACTTGTACACATTAGCATTAACCTTCTTTCGAACTCGAAATGGACTCATCCTGTAAAATCCCAAATTTTACGAATAAAGATTTAATTTTCTCGATTTTTTTTTTTAATATTATGGTGTGAATTTGAGATAATATTATAGTTGTGGGTAGTATTTATAAATTTTTCAAAGTATGCAAGTTGTTATATAATATTCGATTGGTCGGGGAATATTCTTTTTATCGGGGAATATCCGTACGACGGCATAATCATTGGTGGACCCCACAACGGAATTATTGTCGGATTGAGAAAATGACAAAAGTATTTTATTAAAAATAAAGGCAGAAGTTTTACCGTTAATACTGTTGAACTACTCGGTAGTAAAAAAATACGATGTCTGGCGTGGTTGCATAAGTAGCACTTACGGTATTGATTATTGATGCTTACGTGTGAAGTCACTTTCGGTTATACTCAATTATTGCTATAGTAATTATTGCATCATATCTCTCATATTATTGATTCGATTATTGTCACGATTATCATCTGCATTATATGATATATTATTAAGTCGATAATTGAGATGACAAAGTTATTCATATTATTAAATTATAATATTTACAATGTCTAGAAGTTACTGTCGAGGAGAGGTTTGGTCACCTAATTCGGCGCCAATAGGGAGAAATCCTTATTGGAAAGCCCCCTCTTTCCAGGAGCGACACGGTTGATAAATATTATGAGTTATAATATTAATGATGAATGTTATTAATATTGAAGTTGTGCTCGAGTTGAATTTGGAGAGCGGACATGATATTTGAGTTGAACGATGAAATTAGTAAAATAGACTATAAACACAAAATTTGCGCTTTTTACTATTTGGTCAAAAAAGTCAACGATTGACTTTTTCGAGAAAAGTCAAATTTCAAAATTTATATTTTTGATAAAAATAGTTTCATTATGTTGTAATTATTTGTGTTAGTGAAAATCGACATTTATTTCGATAAAAATTGATGTCTGGAGGTTATTTTGATCAATCGGGTATTTAACCGGATAAATGAGCAATTGATTGTTATTATTTTACATGATTATAACTATTTGTTCACATGTGTATACTATTGTTTCACATTCTTGTTACTATTAGGGGAGTTGGTGCAAGATTGATAATACTTACATGACTAAGTTAAAAATGGAGGTATAGATGGAGGTACTATACTGTAATTCGTATTTTCACATGTTTAGAACTATTGATTTACATGATTTAATATTGATTCACATTATTTACTATTAGGGGAGGTGGTGTAAGTTTGATAATACTTGCAGGACTAAATTAAAAATGAAAAAAAAGTTGGAGGTATTGTTCTGTAATTTTTCGAGCCCCAAAATGTGCAATTATCAAAACTATATTTTTTTATAAATAGAAGTTCATTCTTCCTTCATTTCTCACCAATTCACTAAAGCTATAGAGACTTATTATAGAGAGAAATTATAGAGAGAAGCTATAGAGAGAAAATCTATAGAAGAAGAGAAGCCTGCTACTTCACTACTCCTATATCCAGTTTCTTTTACGGTAAGGGGTGTTATTCCTTTTGTATTCAAGAAGAGAACTTATGTCATTTCATTCTTTATTATTCTGTTAGAATAACCTGTATACGCAGGCTACCCTATACTTAGTGAAATTCTTCTGTTATTCCATTCTTTATTATTATGTTGGAATAACACATCATGAAAAGATTGCATACATGGTGAAATTCTTCTAATATTCCATTCTTTATTATTACATTTGGAACATCACATGCATGCGTTTCTACATGGACACGGTTTAAATCTTTATTATTACGTTGGAATATCATATGCATGCGTTTTACGGGGACTGATTCCGTCTTTATTATTCTGTTTGAATATCACATGCATCGCATTTCTGGCGGACTGATTCCGTTATTTATTATTACATTAGAGTAACACATGCATGCGATTACATCGCATGCATGGTGATTTCTTTTGTTATTCCATTCTTTTTTTATACTCGGTTGGTTAAAACTTTGACTTTATACTCCATGAAATTAGTGGAATATCCTTGATATTTCTTGGCTTCATCCGATATCTTTTCATGGAAATATTCTTACGAGCATTCTTGAATTTTACTCTACAAAGCGATTATCATGTTGACAATTTGAAGCGTTATCGGTTCCTAGATAAATTAATTCTTGAACTTGTTTTATTGAATTCTTATATCATTGTCATCATCCTCATGTTTATATTTTGTTGAAAGTCATACGTGGCTGTGGTGCATAGATGGACTTGGTATGATTATGACCAAGGATTATTGGTATAATCATAAGTAATGTTACAAATGATGTGGAAAAAGTCCTCATTGGCCCGTAGTGCATTGATGGGCGATTTTTGGTATGATTATGGCTATGGATTCTCTTTTTGTGTCGTAGTGCAAAGATGAATTGTTTTATGGCATGATCAAGACCGTTGTTGAAAACATGATTATCTTTAGCCGTAGTGCATGGATAATTCGTGGTCGTGATACTAAAGAATATCCTTGGCCGTAGTGCATGGATGATTCGATGATGTGGATTATTTATTAAAATTTGAGTCCGGCGATAAAAGTGATGAAAACCTTTTAAATCATAGAAGATAGTAGATTTTATTCCCTACTTGACTCTTCTAATGGATTGCTTGTTCACCGCAGATTAAACTTGATAGTTATTATATTTTATCGGTTTAACATTGTTGAAGGCTAACGATAAATTATTCTGCATTATCTTAGTCATAATATTTCTTATTGGGCTAGTTGAGCTCACCCTTTCTTTCACTGTTCTCTTCAGGAAATGAGAATGCGTAGGTGGGACTAGTCGGGGAACAGTGATGGTCCTAGATGGTGCATTAGTAGTCCTCACTATTCTGTGAAATAGTGTGATAATAATTGTAATGAGGACTCCTTTTGAGTTTGTATACTCTCTAGTAGACAATATTTGTATTCAAACTCACAGTTTATGTTTTGTCGTATTGTACACGACAGTTGTATTATTAAGTTGTATTTGAATTCTGTACCATGTATCTGGCGACTCAAGATGGGTGATGTATACCTATTTTGGGAGCGTCACACATCCTCTTAGCATGCACTTTCTTCCATGTGTTAAGAGGTAACCTCTCAGCACGGTGTCGCAACATGACTCGATCATTCTCATTAAACTCTTGAAACTTGCGATGAACATATGCATCAGACTTATAATTTTCATTGCTAGCTCAAATTAATTTTCTTTCTTATCTCAACATGCAAATCATGAATGCAATGCACAAAAGACTCTGCAGACTCACTAGTCTTATATGCAATGGAAAGAGGAGCTAAATCAAGAGGTTTCCTGGGCTGAAATCCATTGTAAGTCTGAAAAGGACTTACTCTAGTCAAACGATTAACTGAGTTGTTATATGCAAACTCAAAAATAGGTAAAATCTTATCCCATGTAGACACATAATTATCACCCACAAAGCTCATAAGGAATTTTTCCAATTTTCTTATACATGATTCTATTTTGCAGGTGACAAGCAGAAAGAAGAGCTCCCCCCCCCACCCCACCCCACCCCACCCCACCCCACCCCACAATAGTATCGTCTGCATCAGCTAAGTTAGCTCTTGCAGGAGCAGACTAGTTGTTTCCCTTTTTGAACTTATATTGGGCAACATGGTGATTGATGAGTGAGTTTTATAACCATGAATTGAGTACATTTGATCTTAATATTTTGGAATTTTATAAGTGTTTATGTCTATTCATGCATATTTTATGTTGTTTTGTAGAATTTGGGATAAAAGTTACTTGGATCAATGTTTGGGGTGGCTAGATGCGCGTTTTCGGCTTATCATTTACATAGCAGCCACTTCAAAGCCACTTTAGCATTTTTCCAGGCCTTATTTCGAAAAACTCAAAGAATGAAAGTTGTAGATCTACGTCTCCTCTTTCCGTAACATCTTGAATCATCGAAATCGAAGTTCGGACGAAGAAGTTATGACCATTTTCCCAAAGGACTTTGGAGCAGAAAATTTCTGAAAAAGGGCCTAGCGCCGGGGCGCCCAAACATAGCTTAATCTCGGAGTAAAGGCGCTAGGAGGCGATGTTCAATTTGTGAGCAGTGGGCAAGAACCTTTGGGCTAAACTTGGTCAAGCTTGGACTCATTTTGGGGCGAATTTTGACACAATTTTTACTCCAAATTGGATTGGGTTTGTTCTTAAGCTAAAAATTGGACTTGTAGCCTATAAATACATGATGTAAGGCATAAAATAAAGGGGGATTACATAGATTAGCTTAGTTAAAACACTACATTAGATTAGAACATAAATCCTAGTTCTTATTAGTTTTGGAGATTGAAGCAACTTGGAGACCATTGAAGAACAAGAGCAGGAGCTTGAGGAAGATGAAGATTTGTTGACAACAGATTTATTCTTCACTCTACTCGTACTTTTATCTTTTAATGTCTATTCAATTGTGGATTCTTGATTTTAATTCAATGACAATGAACTAAATTTCTTTTATTAAGACTACAAATTAAACTTTTTATGTCTATGAATTAATTATTTAATTTATTCCAATTATTTATGTCCAAGTGAATTGTTTATCATGTTTTGTGCATATTGATTAATTATTTGGCCAATAATTATTGTGTTATTCTAGAAGGATTCGGAAGATGAAATCTAGGGTTGGAACTGGACATGATAGCATGTATGCTTAATTATTTGCATGAGATGAATAATTAGGGTCGTGAATTGAATAAGAATATTTGTTCACTGCATGTAACAAATTTGGAATTGAAATTTAACGAGTTTGGTTTTATTATTTTGCATAGGAATATCGCATGATTAATTGAATTGAATAAAAGTTATCTATTTTGCATAGGAATTCATGTTAACAATTCAGGTGGGGTAATAATTGGTTTATAGTTCATAATTGGGGATATTGTAGTCTTAATCTTTATTTATTTAAATTCATTTATAAAGTAATCCAGTTTAATTAGTTAATTTAGTTTGCTTAAGTTTAAAATCATAAATTGCGATTGTTTAAATAAAATTAGTTTGGTTAAGAACTAGTACTTGGTGATTTCTATTAAATAATTTCCCGTGAGAATGATACTTTACTTTCACTTTATTACTTGTTGACCGTGTATACTTGCACATATGTTTTGATTGTGAAATCGATCAACGGTGATATGTCATTCCACACACGAAACAATCGCCTTTAGGTTTGGAGGTTTTGTGTTTGACCTTGATTTGGTTTTGTCTTCGAATAGGTGTTATGTTTATGCCCCTATTTAAGATGTTGGTTGCATGGGTTACGAGGTTTGTGGTTGTCAACCAAATTTGCTTTTGAAGACATTTTTTTGGTTTGGTCAATTTTATCTAATTTTTTGTTATTTTTCTCAATACATGAACAATTAACTCCTCTAAGGTCATGTCTTTCCCTTTATGTTTCATAGTGTTCTTATAATCTTTCCAAGAATCAGACAATTTCTGTATATGGGGAGTCGACAATAAAAGGAGCAGGTAAAGTCATGCCTTCATTATTAAGTTTGGCTATAACTAGATGAAAAGTGTGAATCTAGGAAGATGCATCTTTATCATCGGTCATGTAAAAATTAAGAAAGTTACCAATAGCATACTTCTTGACACCAACATCTTCCACAATATATTTCAAAACTAATGCATCCCAAATTTCAGCAGCATGTTTATATAGACAATAGATATCAAAAGGTTCGTTCGACAGTGGGTTGAGAATGATAGCCTTGCAAATTTTATCAGCAGAAAACCAAGTACTAATATAAGATTCAGATTCTTTCTCTTTTTTTATTGGTAGCATCATTAGAGGGTTCAACTGGTTTTGATTTGGTTTAAAACATAGTCAACTTTTGCAATGTCCATAATCAAAAGTAAATTGGTTCAAATTTGCCATCATTTAAAATTGGATCTATTAAAAGGCTAAACTTTGGTCAAATCGGGAACAGATTTAGTGGCGGAAAGCATAGCAGAATTCATATTTTCTACTTAAGAATGTTGGATAACACAAATAAAAATACAGTATTCAACTATAAAATAAAGAAAGACAGAAGTCTGACTTATCCATTTATATCAAATTATGTTGAGCAGAGGCGTGCGGTACACTGTCTTTAACTAGAATTTTCGCTCCTCGAAAAAGTTTTCTCGATGTTAAGGTCATTGACGAAATATTACTCTAAATTCAACGGTTTTTCACCTAACTAATCCACACTCAAAATAGTTAAATAACCAAGGAACAACTTCAATTATTTTTTTACTCGATCAAAAAATTAATTTTTGAATGGGTTAGTAGTAGAAGAAGTTTTTATTTGTGTTTCAAGAGAAATTGTTTGCAGAGAGATCTCTGCAGTGAATGAGGGGCAAAAGAGCCAGCCAATTTATATATTCAGCAAAGTAACTCAAACGGTTTACAAAAAAATAAAATCAATAGGTCAAATATCATGCAACTTTGCCTAAATAAAAGGAACTATATTCCACTTACACATGGTTTTAACAAGTCAAAGTGAGTACTGATCTCCCATAAATTATGCTAACATATTTTGACTCCCAACAACTAAAATATTATTATTATTACTCTATTCGTTAAAAAAGTTTTGATTGACTTTTTGCGCATATTAAAAAAGAAGATAAAATGACAAAATTATCTATATTTAAATTCTCATTTAATTACATAGTTTTTTGCACATTATCAGTGATGCTCTATAAATATACATAGAAAATATAAATATAGTACTCCCTCCGTCCCATGATAAAAGTCCTTATTACTATTTTGGGTAGTCCCATGTTAAATGTCCATTTTCCTTTAATAATCAAATTTTTACACATATTTTCCTATTATACCCGTAGCATCAAATATCTCATACTTTTCTTATTCTAATTCTCTCTCCATATTTAATGACATTATTATGAGTACTTTTGTCATTTTATTCCTCTTCTTAATATGCGTGAAAAATTTACCAGAACTTTTATTTTGAGACGGAGGGAGTAATTAATAATAAGGGTATTATAATTATTCTCGAAATACATGTCGTTGATTTATGCAACTATATTCTAACCTTGAAAACAAAACGAAGTTAACTACAATTACATACATGAATCTGTCCTAGTAGAATATGTGCAACATTCATAAAAATAATCTATACTAGACATCGCTTTGACACAAGAATGTTTGTCTTGTTGACCCAGGAGACACTATAAGACTGGGAATGTGGTTCTGCCTACAGCTTCATCCGTAGTAAGGCAGACTCAACAACAACATTTAAGCAACTACCCCTATCGATGATTAACTTACAAGTCCAAAAGGTTACTTAAATAACCCATATTAGACTTGATTACACTTAATTAGATTAATTAATTAGCCTGATTTAATATATACAATTAATATTATCCCACAAAATAATTAATATTACACTTTCTGGTATTACCTTTCGGGATAAAAACATTCTTTGAGCTATTGAAAAGAGGAATTTCGATCACAGAATACATAATGAACAATTACATTTACTTCTTGCTCCTGAAAATGTTGGATTAATTGGAACATGTTACAGTCATACAACCATTTCCATTAGAAGATGAAAAAATCGTAGCTTGGTTTGCTCATTAATGGATTTAAAATGGGTAAAATAAGGTAATTTATTAGTTAATCTTATGATTAACAAGCTTAATGTTGATTTATCTCATTTTAAATTACATATTCTTGGTTTGTGAAAATTAAATGTGTAAAGGAATATAATGAATACAGAAAATAAGGATCAAGGATTGACACGGGTAGTCACTTGTCGGCCCAAGGTGTTTATTACTTACTGCTAAGGTTTGCTAAAAGCTACTAGCAATATACCTTCAGGATTTTATGTCAAAGCTTGTATTTGTTCTGAGTGATAGCAACTCACTATATGCTACTGTGTAAAAGATGATAGAAGAAAGAAGATGAGACTATCCAATTTCGTAACTGAATTGTGAGTAAAGAATCATTTACAAATATAAATGATATATTAATCACATATCAGTTTTGCATCCCATAATGATTAAACAAAAAACTGTTTTAATCATTAATGAAGTTTATTATTCTGGTTCAATGTTAAAAAGAGGCTCTTGGCTCCTAGCGACGATCTTGACGTCGCTTCTAAAGCACCAATGCGACTTGCGACCCATATACCACTACTGACCCCGAATTCGCGGGGCATGGCGGAAGGTGGTCTCACGTCATTGTGACCAAGTACAAGTTTTTCTTTAGAAGACTACTAGTGAATTAAACTATTTCACATATACTTATAAAGTATTAAATAGTTTTATTCCTACTCAATGTGGGACTTAAGAAAATAGTTTTCTTAAACAACAATGAACCTTTTCATATTCTCCAATTTGGATACAATTAAAACATAATATATAATTCCTACTTGAATCATATATTACTCTCTATTAATCTCCTTGTAATAGACTATCAAATGCACTTTTAATTTAATACAAATTCAATCAATTAATGAGTCTAAATTAATCCCCAAATTAATCAAAACTCATGTATAGAAAAGGTGCATTAACAAAATGTAACGAGGGATTATGTTAGAACCAAAATGAAATTTCCTTGTTAAGAATATCGAAATAAATTGACAAAATATGGAGAGTTTTGTAATAGTAATTTCTAGTTTCTAATAACAAGACAGCTACACTCTTATAAGTTGGTCAAATTAACTTATAAGTTGTTTTTTACTATTTACTTGTTTGATTATGACTTATTTTTTAAGAAAATTCTATGGAAAGATGGTGGTTCAATTCGATACTGTTTAAAAAAGAGTTCGAACACAGGTGTGGGCTAAGTAAATCAACGGATAGTCTTGGTCCTATTGAAAATATCAGTGAAAGTGAAGATCCGAATATAAATGATATGAAGAAAAATATTTATAGTCGGGGGGTGGGTGAATTCATTTAGGTATCGAAGTTTTAGTTATTGCCATCCCTTGCTTGGCAGCAGTGGGCTTGGTAGTAGCATAGGTGGGGCCTCGGGCAGTTTTTTTAGGGCGTAGGGATCCATCTAGACCTTGCTCACTGTGGTACCCGAAAACTTTCTATGCGCCCACATTGAATAGTTTTTATAAGTCATTTTTGAGAAGTAAATATTTCTTACTTCTCAAAAAAAATGACTTATAAATCATTTTAGAATAAGTAGGTTTGACTAAACGTAAAGATATTTTTGCCCCTGTGTCAATAGTCTTTACATCTTATTTGAACTTACAAGTCATTCTAGCAAAACATCTTCCCATTTTATTTTAACTTATAAGACAAAATAGTGTCAAACAATTTTATTTATAAGTCACCACTTAAAATGACTTATAAGAAATAAGTCATTCCCGAACAGCTTGTTTCAAACAATTTTAGTAGTACATCAATTATTCTTAAATAAAGCTTTTAGAAAAAATATAATCTAAACTTCCAATTATATTGATAAATAAATCCTATTAATAAAAACTAAATATTATAATGCACAATGAACATCTAAATTATTAAATTTCTTCTGTACATCTGCCTTCATAGCTCAGTTGGTTAGAGCACCCGTTTAGTAAGCGGGAGGTCTTGAGTTCAACTCTCAATGAAAGCATTTTTTTATTTTGCCAGTAGATTTCAAGTCATCTTATAACCTACATTGTGTTGTGTAAAACTTGATGCATTAACATTCCTATTCTTTGAAATAACAAGTTGACACAATTTCAAGAAACATGATTAATTACAATTAAACTTATATCAATAGGAATTATAGGAAGACCCCACTTATTACACATCCCTCCAAAAAAAATATTAATACTTATCCACGTAATGAACAACTAAAAAGTCGACATAAGCATCCATAATATATATCATTTTCCTAACAGATTATCAAACCTCATAAACTTCATATACAAAAATTACATGATTCAGCAGAATCTTGTGTTCTTTCAAGCACTGCAGGAACCTATACTTCACACAATTGCCTTCATTTTCTCATATTGTGTCTTGGAATCTTCAATACAAAGCCAATTTGTGAGCAATCTTCTGCACAAGGGGACACTTCTGTATGCAAACTTGTGTCTGAAATAAGAAACACGAATCATGAACTATAAAAATTATGCTTATATATATCAATGAAGCAGCAAGTAGTTGTCGGCTTTTCAAAAGAAAAACTTCTAATCTGTTATAGCTTTTTCTGGTCTATCCCCTCCAACAAATTATTTCCCGAAGGAAATAAGTTTCTAAAAGCCAGTGTTCAACTCCATGGCTCGCTCTTCAGGTACTAAACCCCAAGTTTCCAAACCAGTCCTTTGCTGAGGTATACGTGCAGCAAATGTAGCAGTTTTCAAGATAAAGGAGTAGCATCATCATCTAGTTGTCTCCATTTGCAAAGAAACGGCAATAGAGTAACTTTTTTGCATATAATCAATCATGATGGTAGCACGCATGCAATCAAGACATATAAATGTCAATTTCCGATCGTAAGATTAAAATTTTACAGGTAATTAAACCATAAATTTCTGATAAACAAGTTTTGTGAATTGATAGCAAACATTCAAATTCAAGTTCTTCCTTTTCATTATTTATTTGAGAAATAATTGCAAAATACAAATATGAGAATAATACCTCAAATCTGTGTCATAACAATTCCTCCTTGGCACATCCGTAATAAGGTGACATGTTGTGCTGTAACTTAAGCAATGTAAACCTACATGCTGTTTTAAAAGCAGCTGGCCTATCTTTTCTGCCTTGTCAAAACTAGATGTTTAACTTGTAATGAACAAGTTTACAACAAAGGGCACTTTTTGAAGTGCTCACTTTCTCCCCAATAAATACAACTCACCAGCCTAATAACCAATTTCAACCATGGGTACAGCTACCATAGATGTGTGAATGTGCTTCAGAAAATAAAGACCCATAAGATGAAAGGTTTGGTTTGTCACAGCTGCACAATAACGCTAAACTCGATTGATGCGCACTTATTGGATTTGCGTTAACGTTGAAAAAAAATGTATGCTGATACATTTGAGCAACAAATTACACCATACCAGACTGGCAGAGCAACTCCATGTGAGACCTAATATAGTCAAAGGTCAAACAGCAATGCATTAACAGAGCCAAAATCTCCAGTAAGTGAGCTCAGATTGACAAAAAGGTCTAGATCTCCTCGTACTGCTCCACAACAAAATTTTTGACCAATAGATACCATGTTACATCATTAGGTATGAACCCATTAGTCACACCTCTACTTAGAAGTTCATAGGCATCATCATGAATGCCTGCTTTACAATATGAACAGATCAAAGTGTTATACGTGATAGCATCAGGACAAATTCCATCCCGTTGTAGCTTCTCGAAGAGGTTAAGAGCTTCTTGGACATGCCCCATCTTGCATAAACCATTTATTAGGCTGTTATAGGTGACTATGTCAGGTGTCAATCCTCGATGTATCATATCCCTCAGAAACTCAAATGCGTTTTGAATTTTCCCGGTTCTACATAAGCCATTGATCAAAATATTGCATGATATGATTTTGGGATTAAGTCCCTTCCTCGTCATTTCCTCATAGAGTCCCAATGCTTTTTCAACAGCCCCATCCTTGCAGAGGGCCTTTATCAGGCCATTGTATGTAATTTCATCAAGGGCGCAGCCTCTAAATAACATATCATTTACCAATTTAAGTGCTTCTTGGAATGCACCTCTCCTTAAGAAAGAATGAATTAATGTGTTATAAGTTACAGTGTTGGCAATAACACCCTCTAATAGCATATCTCGATACAATCCCAATGCATCATTCATCTGATCAACCTTGCAGAGCCCATCTATCAAAGAATTGAATGTGAATATGTCGGGTTTGCATCCTCTGGTCAACATGTCGCCAAATATTTCCAGTGCTTCCTGGACCTTCCCATCTTTGGTTAAAGCACGTATTAGGCAGTTGTATCCAACAGTATTTAAGCTGAATCCCAAAGCTGACATTTCATGGACAACATCCTCAGCTTCCTTTAATCGGCCTACCTTGCAGAAACCGTCGATCAAAATCGTGTATGTTATTAAATTGGGCTTGCAAGCCTTAAATTTCATCTCTTTCATCAAATCACGAGCTGAAGAAAAGCATTCATTTCTACAAAGACCGCAGATTAGTATGTTATATGTATAGACGTCTGGATCGCAACCAATAGTCCTCATCCGCTGGTTCAAAACAGCCTTGGCATCATCAAACCGTCCATTTGCCACATACCCATTGATCAAAGTATTAAACAAGACAACATTAGGTTCAGGCACTTTGTCAAGCAAAGCCCTGGCTGCATCAACTTGCCCAGTTTGATACAATCCATGCATAAGAACTCCATATGTAAAATTATTAGGGATAAAGCCCCGAAGAAGCATTCTATCAACCAATTTTGCAGCCTCATGAATCCTCTTAGCACGGCAAAGACCATGAATAAGATCGTTAAAAGTATCAACATCTGGCATGCAACCCATCAGAAACATTTCCTCCAAAAGTTTCAACGCTTCATTTACTCTATTCACCTTAAAGAGCGCATGTATTAGCGTCTGATAAACTATTGAATTTGGCACACACCCATGTTTTGTCATGTCCCTTAGGAGTGAACACGCAGAATCTACCTCATTAACCATACAAAGCGCTTTCATTACCACACCAAAAGTGTAAACAGTTGGAGCGATACCCTTATTCAACATTTCATAGAAAACATTTGGTGCAACTGTCGGACAATCTCCGGCCACCAGTATCTCCAACACAACATTATATGACCTAAAAGTGGGGTCACAACTAAAAACATTCCTCATATCTAATAGCAACCTAGTCGCTTGCCCAGGCAAACCAGCTCTCCCGTAATACCTCATGATCGAAATAAAAAGGGACTCCCTAAAAACTATCCCTTCTTCTTTCATCTGCAATAACAATCTATCGATCAACTTAAACTCCCCGGCCCGTCCAAGCTTATCAATTAAAGTATAATACACATCAAATGAATGGCAGTACCCCATTTGGGTACCTGCCCGCTTGAATAAATCCATAGAAGTTGGCACATCAAGAGGGAGCTCAAGCAATTTTCTAAGCTGATTCGGGGTAATTCGATTGAGTGACTTTCGGAGCTGTTCAATATCAAAGGGTTTAAGTAATTTCTCCCATTCTGTCTCAGACTCTGACCCATCTCCATTAACACAAGTATCCCTGCAGTTTCCATTACCAATTCTTGAACTACAAAATGTAAAACTAGGGTTTATGTACAAAGATTGTAGCTTTTTCACCAAATGAGTCCCAAGTTTTGATCTTTTTAGCATAACTCTTAATATCTAGGAAATGGTAGAATCTAACAAAATAATATATTGCCATTAATCATTCATAAATCTTGGAATGTGAGTAACCAATTGAACGGATTATACAGATGTTTATATGGACGTACATATAAGAAGGACAAATGCAAAACTAAGAGGAAACAGAAGAAGAAAAATAATATTGCTTACCTCAGAAAGATTGTTGATACGATGAGAGATTTCTATCGCAAAGAATATGGAAGTACAGGGAGAAAGGGAAATCACTTAATTTCATAATATGGGTCTTTTGTTTTTCAATTACTAGCCCCAAATTTAGGCAAGCAGGGTCGGGTCGGGTCGTTCCGGCTCCTTCTCACGATTTAGGAAAACATTTCCCAAGTTTTTATATTTAGGGAGTGTTTGGTTGGAGCTTAATGGGTGAGCCATTCAGTATATTTGTTTTGAATCAAAAGTCGTTTAAATGGTTAAATCAATCAGATTTTTGGGTTGAATGACCAAGTATAATTTTTTTGGCTAAATGACTGTTGAATAAAGTATTTTATATTTAATTTTTTTTACAATATTAACTATTCTATTAAGTAATATTAAATAAATTTACAACAATTTTAAATTTTTTTAGAGGGATAAAATAATAAAAATATGTTATTCAGATATTTCAGACATGTTAATTATCAAATAACTTTTTTCATATAGTATTCATAATTCTTCTTCATTCAGCTCATTGAGATTACTTAAACATTCAAAACTATTTCATTCAGTTTTATCAAGCACCTCCTTAGTATGTTTAGGAAAATCTACTTATATATGTTAATAGTTTTTGTTATATACTATATAATTATAATAATTGTATATATTAAAATTAAATAAATTTCACATTAATTTAAAGTTTAATATGTTGTGGTTTGACTTCAAAGTCAAATTGTATATGATAGATTAAAATATTTAGATTTTGAAGATAACAAAAATAGTTAAAATAAAAGAGGAAATTAAAAATAAAAATTTCATTTAAAAAACCTAATTTAGAATCCTCTCCAAAGGATTCATGCTACATTGCATTTTGTGTGCTTGCTTGAAATAATATATTAATAATATAATTTATACACATTTTTTTACCTATAAAAATCAGTTCAATGAATTAAACAGATTTTAAAGTAAAGAAACGGCTAAACAACCATTTTGGTCCTTGTACTCAACAGTTGGTTTCAATTTCATTCATGTACAATTTTTTTCTTTCATAATAGTCCTTGTAGTTTAAGGTGAGGAACAATTTAATCCTTTTTTAAAAAATTGATGATGTGGCTTTTTAAAAAATATAAATAAGTGTTCAACATAGATAAGCTTTTTTTAATAAGGATAAACAAGTCTTTTTATCACTTTTGCTTAATAATTTTTATTAAGCAATGTTTCAAACTTTTATTTTTTTTCCCAAAGAATATATTTATAAATTCATACTCACTTTCATTTGGATCCAATTAGTATCAAATTTATTTTTTGGTAAGTTGGTCAATTGGCCAATAGAATGATGACACACATAGAGCATCGTCTGCGTGTCAACACTCTATTGACCAATTGACCAGCTTACCCAAAAATAAACTTCATACTAACCACTTCCCTTTCATCCACAACTTAGGGGGTGTTTGTTTAGAAATTTGAATGGATTTGAATCTGAATAATTTGAATCGGTCGGTCGTTTGTTTTGGTATCAATGCATTTGAATCGGTAAGATAGGCAATTTGAATGACTAAGTCGATTTTTTAGTTGAATGAAGTAAAAAAATTAAAAATTTTAAAAAATATTAACTATTATATTAAGTAATATTAAATAAATTTACAATAATTTTGAATTTTTTTAGAGGGGTAAAATAATAAAGTTTTGTCATTTAAATGTTTCAAACATATCAATTATCAAACAATTTTTTTCATTCAAATTCAGATTCAGCTCATTCAGATTCAGATTCAAATTTATTCAGTTTTTACCAAACATCTCCTTAGCCACGTCTTTGTTCATCGTTTAGGTTCTTATTTGACGTTCACGTTCATATTCACACTCTTTATATAAGATGTACATATATATGAGGCTAATTTTATTTTTATTTTTACATTCCCACACACCCTCTAATTAAGATGTACATATGAGGCTTTTTTTTTTTTAGATTCCCACACCATTTTAAATTCCTTGAGAACTTGTATTTGTACAAAACAATAAGTATAAACTTCACTTTATTTAACATCCATTGACAAGGAAAAATAACGACGTTAAAAACGATAAACACCCGAAAAATGTGATATTATAAACAATAAACATGTATGTCCAAAAAAATAAAACAATAAACGTGAGATTACATGCACAAGAGTAAATTAAGAAACATAATTTCTTTAATAAAGAGAGCAATACAAATATAAGTCTAAATTAAAAAATTAATTCAGCAAGAATTACTACACAAATTTATATTTATTACATTAAGTATCACGATAACATAACAGAAAATTATCATCATGTATATCACTGGTTAAAATAAACCTTAGATTTCTTTAGAGATACTTCAATTATTTGCTCTATTCATACTTCGCTATGCTTCAAATTCTATCTTCGATCTCTTCAATGCCAACGAAACTCTCTATTTATTGGATTAATTGCTTAGGGCTTGAACTTCTTTTTTTCCAAATAAATTTGTAATCCAATGGTGTAATAGGTAGCCTAACCGCAGGATAGTTATTAGGGTCCTTAACACTAATATACAACAATTATAAAGTATTTACAAAAATAATACATACACAAAATAATTACAAAATAACGCAATTCATATTAATAAGGAAACCTAAAATTAAGTAGAAATAACTGCCATAATTAATCATTCAAATTTAAATATCTGTGATCTAACCACAAAAATAAATTCAAATTCAAATATTCAAATTCAAATTTTATAGGAAAGACTGCACAAATTTTGTACTTTGCAGGAGGTGGCGGAGGCAATTTTCAGAGGAGGTGGAAGCTTCGGAGGAGGTGGCAGCTTTGGAGGAGGTGGTAGTGGTGGCTTCGGAGGCGGCGGTGAAGGCTATGGAGGAGGTAGCAATAGCGGTGGTGGCGGAGATGACGGTGGTGGTTCAAGTGGTGGTTACAGAAACGGTGGAGGTGGAGATTGGGGCGGTAATGGCGGGAGCAACCATTTTCTGGTAATAAAAGGAAATTCTCGAGATACTGCAGAGGAGAAGATCATTAGTAATGTCATGGCACCAGAGAGCAATTAGACCTTCGTACCAAGGTAACCAAACTTTTATAACAAGGTAACCAAACTTTTATACCAAGGTAACCAAACCTTGGTAACCAAGGTAACCAAACTTTTATACCAAGGTAACCAAACTTTTATACTAAGGTAACCTTGGAATGACAATTTGGTTACCTTGGTATAAAAGTTTGGTTACCTTGGTATAAAAGTTTGGTTACCTCAGTATAAAAGTTTGGTTACCTTAGTATGACAGTTTTGTAACCTTGAGATGAAAGTTTAGTTACCAACTGCGCTATGAAAAAACTGCATGTGTGGATTGGTTACCTTGATATATAATGATGGATATAAGAAAGCAAAAGGACAGTAATTTCCTGAGAATAACTCCCATTTTCGGTATGAAGCAACTTCCCAGCATCCTTTTCCATATGGATTTGTGGTAATGCCAAACCTCCTATGCTACTAACACCAAACTCGATCGGAAGATTCAAATCAATGAACCAAGAAGAAACCTCCTATGCACATCAAACCGAGAAATTTGGTATCATTTTGGAAGATCCATGTAAAAAAATCTTTATTTCTATCAAATTTTGAATTCACTCCCTGACATCACACCCATGAAGAAAAGAAAGCAATGGTCACGGGCTTTGGTGTGAGTATATAGCGAGGAAGAAAATAATAATTGTGTTTGTAGGAGAGAGAAAGCGAGGAAGTTATCTTTTTACGGTGAGGAGAGAGAAAGCGAGGAAGTTATATGTTCAGCCCATTAATATTAATCCCTTAAATTAAGGACTTTTAATTGTATTAGTATTGTAAATAAAAATGATGAAGTGTAATATTTTTGTAATTATTTTTTAGATGTATCATTATTGTAATTATTTTTAAAAATGTACTAATATATGTAATTCATCCTAGTTAGGGTCCTTAACACTAATATACAACAATTAGAAAGTATTTATAAAAATAATACATACACAAAATAATTACAAAATAACGCAATTCATATTAATAAGGAAACCTAAAATTAAGTAGAAATAACTGCCATAATTAATCATTCAAATTTAAATATCTATGATCTAACCACAAAAATAAATTCAAATTCAAATATTCAAATTCAAATTTTATAGGAAAGACTGCACAAATTTTGTACTTTGCAGGAGGTGGCGAAGGCAATTTTCAGAGGAGGTGGAAGCTTCGGAGGAGGTGGCAGCTTTGGAGGAGGTGGTAGTGGTGGCTTCGGAGGCGGCGGTGAAGGCTATGGAGGAGGTAGCAATAGCGGTGGTGGCGTAGATGACGGTGGTGGCTCAAGTGGTGGTTACAGAAACGGTGGAGGTGGAGGTTGGGGCGGTAGTGGCGGGAGCAACCATTTTCTGGTAATAAAAGAAAATTCTCGATACACTGCAGAGGAGAAGATCATTAGTAATGTCATGGCACCAGAGAGCAATTAGACCTTCGTACCAAGGTAACCAAACTTTTATAACAAGGTAACCAAACTTTTATACTAAGTTAACCAAACTTTTATACCAAGGTAACCAAACCTTAGTAACCAAGGTAACCAAACTTTTATACTGAGGTAACCAAACTTTTATACCAAGGTAACCAAACTTTTATACTAAGGTAACCTTGGAATGACAATTTGGTTACTTTGGTATAAAAGTTTAATTACTTAATATAAAAGTTTAGTTACCTCGAGATAAAAGTTTGGTTACTAATAATTCTTGAGATGAAAGTTTTTAGTTACCAATTCGCTTATTATGAAAAAAAGCTGCGCATGTGTGGATTGGTTACCTTGATATATAATGATGGATATAAGAAAGCAAAAGGACAGTAATTTCCTGAGAATAACTCCCATTTTCGGTATGAAGCAACTTCCCAGCATCCTCTTCCATATGGACTCTGGTAATGCCAAACCTCCTATGCCTAACACCAAACTCGATCGGAAGATCCAAATCAATGAACCATGAAGAAAGAGAAACCTCCTATGCACATCAAAGCGAGAAATTTGGTATCATTTGGAAGATCCATGTAAAAAATCTTATTTCTATCAAATTTTGAATTCACTCCAGCACACACCATGAAGAAAAGAAAGCAATGGTCTGAGACTTTGGTGTGAGTATATAGCGAGGAAGAAAATAATAATTGTGTTTGTAGGAGAGAGAAAGCGAGGAAGTTATCTTTTTATGGTGAGGAGAGAGAAAGCGAGGAAGTTATCTGTTCAGCCCATTAATATTAATCCCTTAAATTAAAGACTTTTAATTGTATTAGTATTGTAAATAAAAATGATGAAGTGTAATATTTTTGTAATTATTTTTTAGATGTATCATTATTGTAATTATTTTTAAAAATGTACTAATATATGTAATTCATCCTAGTTAGTAGTAAGACAAACAATAATCATGCGGAGCTTGGGCCCACAAAGAAAATGACAAAAAGCCCTACTTTCATTACCATGGCATCCGTAGGATAATTATGCGGAAACTATCACGTCCGCATAATAATCATGCGGAAGCTTTACCGTCCACATGATTATTATGCGGTGTCTGCATTAATTCCCCCTAGATCGCGACTATTCAATCTTCTTCAGATTTGCATATTGCAAATCTTGAATCTACCTAGAAAAAATCATACATGTCTCTTATACGAATTCTTCTCTTCAACTCCATTCGGATTGGTCGTCTTTGATAATCTCTCACATCTAAACGGATTTTTCTCTTCAACTTTTTCAAGATCCATCAAAAAATTACAAATACATTGTAGTAACAAGTAAGTATTTGGGCTTTTTTGTCATACATTGAATGAACTATATATATATATATATATATATATATATATGTGTGTGTGTGTGTGTCTGTGTGTTTTAGTAGTTAGAGTTGGACCCAAATGTGAATCCATAGTTTTAAGATTTCTTACTGTGATTTTAAATATTTTTAGGAATTAGAAAATATGTAGATTGTGGATATAATGGATATTGGTTTTGGATATATATGACAATAGAAGTTGTTAAATATTTATCATATGTATGAGAAATTTATTTTTGAGAATATGAATGTTATTGAAAATTTATTCAATGTTGTATATTATATTTTTCAATGTTAAAAAATTATAAGTTTTTTAGTAATTTATTGTGCTCAATGTTGGTGATTGTTCGTAAAGTATGTTATTTAATTGATTGATAAGGGCGGATAAATTAATAATAGAATAAATTGTATATTACACCACGAAGTATATATCATTTTACCATTCGTATCTTGATGTTTAAACGCTCTCATCCCGCTAACCTTCGTTAAGTAAGTATAATTGTCCCTTTTGAAATTTTTGATCATTTTAATTGTGACACATGGCCATTTTTCGGTGAACAAATTGATCAAAAGGGTCAGTTATGCTTAATTAACGGTACTTGAGGTAGCGAGATGAGAGTGTTTAAATATATATCGGGGTATGAATGGTAAAAGGGTATATATTTCGGGGTTTAATATGCAATTAACTTTTAATAATATTAGGTTATTTTGGGATTGGTTAGATATGTGTTATTTTTTGGTAATTTATAATATTTTATTAGGATATATTATGCATGTTGATTAATAATGTATTGAAATTTTATGTTAAATTTATTAATACAAGGCATTGTTGGATAGATAATGGTTGTTATAAATTTGGGAATATTCATCGTTGGATAATTTGTATACTGTTTATTTTATAAGTACATCTTGGTTAGCTTATAGATTTGGCGAATTACCCTGTCGTGCGACTGCCTGACTTGTTAGGATATAAGAGCAGATCCTCTGTACCTAAATTTCATGTCCCACTTGTGTCCCTCCACTTAAATTTTGACACATGTCCTTTTATTTAATTTTAGAATTAATTAATGTTAAGTAAGTGATTATGTGTCAAAATTTAAGTGGAGGGACACAAGAGAACAAAAAATTTAGGGACAGAGGATCTGCTCTCCAAGTCTAAACGTGTGCCACGCTCGACATTTACTTTTTTTAGAAGATGTCGTAACGATTGTCGTGTACGCATGGGGTGCAGCCGTGTTGGCTTGCTTATACCGTAGTTTGTGTTGGTTTATATCTTTTGTGATTTTAATAATGACAATATATTTAAGAATCTATTTGAGAATGTTGGTTTATATCTTTTGTGATTTTAATAAATGACAATATATTTGGGAATCTATTTTGCTGAGATTTCAATTCGAATTCGAATCGGAACTTTTTAAGGAATTGATTTTGCTAAGGAGTCTGTTTATATTTAAAAAAGAGTCTTATAAAGAATTGTTTTGAAATGCTCAAACTCTATCGGGTATAGTTTTCTTTCCTTTATTCTAGCTATTTTGGTTTTACTAAGATATTATATTCTTGGTTTACCATATTTGTTGGTCTCTTTAATTGCTGAACTCATGGGTATAATAACAGAGATATAAGTTTCTTATACTAACTTCTTTTTATATTTGTTGATCAAATATCTCTTGTTATCATTTTATAGTCGTTGATCAATCTTTATCAGGCATATTCACTAATCTTCTATTTAAAATATTTTGGGTTGACTAGGATATTATATCTTTGATATCTAATATCCTTTGGTCTCTTTATTTTAAACATGTGATATTCCAATTGTTGAGATTTTCATACTAACCAAATATATATCGGTTAGTCCTTGAGCCAAGCTGCTGAGTTCATTCTTTTGTCCAACGGATATGAGGCTTACTTTGCTAACAAAATAAATATAACAGTTAGGTTCTTCTTTATATATATACTAGCGGGGTCCCGTGCCTCCGACACTGTATGAACGGTGGAATTTATCTCAAATTTTGAACGGTCCAGATAATTTATTGAGTGAGCGGAAAATTCAAAATCATTTGTATTTTATTAGATAAATATATATAAATACTATCCTTCTTGGCTATAACAAGTACATGGAAGTAAATATCAAAAAGAGACTTGAAGCTGAAAAAAGAACACGTAAATTACTAATTTAATTTAATTAAGGAAAATCATTATTTACTTTTTACCTTTCGTAATTTAAGGAATTTATATTCTATTTTATTTTATTTTGAAGTAAACTTAAATTTTATTTTATTTTATTCTATTCTAATAGTTGCTTAAATTGGCTAATTAAATTAAATTATTTTATGCTTAAGTAATTTAATTGTTTTGTAAAAACACTTGAATTATGTATTTAATGTGATTTAATTAAATAAAATATTCATTATCTTAACTAAAATTAATTAACTTTTGCATGTGTTCCTTATTTCACCTATAAAAAATACCATAACTGTAATACAACCCTGTTTTGTATATATATCTAAATTATACATAAAACACTATATTTTATAAAAATTCCGATTGAAATAAATACTATACATTTTTTGTGAGTCACAATCACAAGCAAAAAAAATAATTATTAATAATGTCCAATATTCCGATCCAAAAAAACCATCTGCCAAGACTTATTGATACAAAATTTAAGAAGAAGAAAAAGGAGCAAGTTCAACCAAGTCATGTGTTCAAAATATTTTAGAAATTGCATCTTCCCACTTTTTGGAAGAGAAATCACAACTGGTTAAAGGATCACCCTCAATCAAGCCAAACTTACGAGACATTTGTACTGAAAATAAAATATTAAAATCATTTACACAAATACTACAAATAATAAAATAAAGGCATGTAGCAAATAATACAAACTTACAAAATGTCATGGCTCATTAAGGCCCAATGCTTTGTAACGATATCTCCCGTCATGATTTGTTATTTTTCCACGACACACCTTCCTCAATAACTTTTGTCACGTTGATTGTTCGATTATGCTTTTCATTCCTGCGATCTTTTTAAGTTCTTTTGTATTGGAACGTATTGGTTCAAATGGGAGTGGTTAGCATAAAGTTCATTTTTGGGTAAGTTGGTCAATTGGCCAATAGAGTGCTGACACGCAGACGAATTTTATGTGTCAGCACTCTACTGGCCAATTAACCAACTTACCAAAAAATAAACTTCATGCTAATCGGATCCGGTTCAAATAAGGCGTCGTTTTCAACTTCAGCCTCTCGGGAACATGACACATCCGCAGAAAACCCAAGAAGAACCTTAGCCGGTCGAGCACAACGACCAGACAGAGTGTCTCGATAGTCAACCCCTGTTATGATAGAATACGGAGCTCCGACCTTTGATTTGTTAGAACTATGCATTCCAAATTCCATTTAAATCGATTTGTCCTTATTTCCAGTATATTCAATGTGCCACATTTACTTGTAAGTAATATTTTCTACTTTGTATAGCACCAACGTTGAACTTCAAAATTTGGGAGTTCCCGTAGAAATGCCTCCTCACAAGATATTCAAAAGGTGAAGCCCCTTTTTCCAACTTTAATTAGTCACTGCTGAATACAGTTATCTTCTTGCCAGAAACTGCTTAAATCGGGAACGTAACAAGGTTCCTTTAGAATGCAAGTCACTTCTTTGATCAACTCATAAATCTGTTCGGTTTGTTTGTGAGCATTATGACTCATAAAAAAGAAGTGTACCTCCATTTGGACCTCAATCATACTATAACCAGGCTCCTTTTTAACTCCCAATTCCTTCATTGCACCCCTAATCTCAGAAACATTATCCCATAAACCAAAACTCGCGTAAGCATTAGATAAGACAACATACTTCCCTGCATTATCCTGTTCCAACTCAAAGAAGTTCTTTGCAGCAAGCTTCACCATGTCCATGTTACCATAAATCTTACCAGCACCAAGGAGAGCAGCCCATATCACTGGGTGTTCCTTACAAGGTGAGTTTCTTACAAATTCGTAGGCTTCCTCGAACCTCCCAGCTCGTGCTAAAAGATCAACAATGGATGCATAATGCTTCGTTCCTGGTTGAATACCATAATCTCTCATCATTGATGAGAAACATTCCCAACCTTCATTAACCAATCCTCCATGGCTACAAGCAGAAAGAACTGCAAGAAAAGTAACAGAGTTTGGTCTGACTCCTTCAGTTTTCATCTTATGGAAGGATTCCAAAACCTCTACTAGTCTTCCATGCTGTCCATATCCTGAGATCAAAGCAGTCCATGTAACAACATTCCTCTCCAAAGATTTGTCAAATACAAGATGCCCATCATAGGGACAACTGCATTTGAAATACATATCCATGAGGGCACTATTAACTACAACATTTCCACTAATTTGGCTCTTTATCAAGATACTATGGGCTCGCTTCCCTTGTTCAAGTATTGCTATAGTGGCGCAGGCCCTAAATACCGACGCAAAGGTGTATTGGTCTGGTATGAAACCACACTGTCTCATAGTGTGATAAAGACTCAACCCTACTACTTCAAGACCCTTTTGCACATAACCCGATATCATTGCATTCCATGAAACCAAGCTTTTTGTAAGTAATTTATTGAAAAGAATATGAGCGATATCTAGATCCCCAGATTTTGCATACAATATCAAAAACTTGACCTTGAGATACTCATCGGGAACAAATCCGACAATAATCATTTGTGAATGGATTCTTTTCCCTTGCATATATTCTTTGTTAAATATGCATTCTTGCAAAAGAAGAGAATATGTTTGAGAGTCTACTTGCAATCCTGAGCGGCATAGTAGTCCAACTGCTTCTACCAGTCTTCCCGATATGCAGAGGCCTTTCAATGTTTCATCCAAATAGATGACGTGGTTGACGACCTTATCCTGGGAACATCTTAACATAGATAACTAAGTTCAAGCATTGGAAGAGGAAAATTGAGGAATTTAGTCAATTAAATAAAGAGTAAAATACACTGACACCCCTTGTAGATAATCATAATAACACTCACCACCCTTCTAGTTTTTCAAGTAACAGTCAGTACCCTCTAGTCTACAATATGTAACATTCACTACCCCTAGTATGGTTGACCAACTAATATTTAAAAATATTTTTAATATAATGTCTAATACACCCTTCAAGTTATAATGTTTAATTTCTCCACTAAATATAAATTTGTATATCATAATTTTTACTTTACTTGATCTAATTAATTAAATTATGAAATTGTGCAATAAATAACATAAAAGTCAAAAATAATAAATATTCATTTTATAAGGAAAATAAAAGTCATACAATTTTTACTAATTAAATTTCTCAAATATTAAAATTTCGTGATATATATTCAAATATTTTTTTGTAATTAAAAAGTATAATGTTAATACCCATAAAATTACAAATTAGCATAAAAAAATAATAATAATTTTTTTCAAATATTAAAATTTACGTAAAACAAACTTATTATTACAATTTAAGCGAATCTTATTACTCATATAAAAAAAGGATTAAAATTATATTAATTATTTTTCTCATATATTAAACTAAACGTAAGTAACACTTAAACATAATTATTTACTGGTAAAAATGACAAATGTTGTTACTCAAAAAAAAAAAAAAATATTATAAAGAATTTTTTTTACAAGATAGAGGTAGTAATAAATATAATTATATTTTTTATTTAACATTACATAAAAACAACGTCAATTGTATACTAAAAAATGTAATCAAAATCATAAACATCCCAATTTTTTATATATACTCAATAAAATTTAACATATAAAAATTATAATATGAAACTAAAAATTCAAATAATATTTTTTGTTGTTAAGCACCAAAAACTAAACTATCAATATACTCAATCACTCTAATTAGAATAGCTTCATTAATAATTTAATTAAATTTTTTTTAATATTTGTATCACTTATCCAAAAATATGTGTTAATTAAATTAAATTAGTTTTTATAAGTTACCAACAATTTAAATGAGATAGTTTTAATTACAAATAAAACTATAATTAAAATGTATTGTATTAAAAAAGATAATAAACACACACACACACACACATATATATATATATATATATATATATATATGTGTGTGTGTATATTATTTAGTAATTAAAATTTGATAAAATACAAGGGTAAATATGTAACTTTATCTATTTAGTCAACCCTAAAAACTTGCAGGGGTACTAACTGTTACTTAAGAAACTAGAGGGGAGGTGAGTGTTATTATGATTATCTAGAGGGGGTGTCACTGTATTTTACTCTTAAATAAAAAGTTGAGAACTTGAACAAACTTGAAATGAAATTATTGAAACAGTTGGTAGGAACAATTGAACTAATAATGTAGGTGACGGACACACACGGTATGGTCTTTTAGTTCAATATATACTTGTTATTTTGATAGAATCATTAATATAAGAAAAATGAATAATAGAATTGGAAAATTCAAGCTGAATGACAAAGATTTATCATTGGTGATGTGATGCAGGTCTTTTGAAAAGTCTATATATTTGTTTGGAAGTAATATAACATTGCAAAACACCCAAGTCTCATAGTGGATATAATACAGAAGACTATTAATGTAATAATCTATCATGCACAAAGACCAAACCTTTGTGAAAGATTAAAACGTTGTGCTTCACAGCAGGAAAATTGGATCCATCATGCCTCGCAGTGATATATAATCAATATGTAGAAGCCTCAGTTCATTATGTTACTTTTGGACTTTTTTAATCTTATTACCCAAAAAATGGAAATACAAGATACCAAGTATTGCATTGTCGACTAATCTATCTTTAAATTAAATGACACTTCGGGCTTAAAGTCTACTTTTTCCCATTGAAATAGTATATGAATAAAGAACCAAACTTACAACAAAGGCTACAATGATTGCATTTTTATTTGTATAAATAGAGAGGGAGACATATATAGCAATCATTTTTAATGTATGCATATTTTGAAATCCCCTTTTTCCAACATTGAACTTCAAAATTATGGAGGTTTAATGCAAAGAGCAATACTTTTTGCTTTTACTCGTTGCATGATATCTAATATTAAATTATTAAATTTGTATACAACCCAACTAGTTTGGAATAAAATGAATTGCTGTGTTGAGTTGAGTCTTACACCCAATTTCAACCACAAGAAAGAAAATTTTAGGAGAGAAGCTACTAATCTTCCATAAGTTCGGCTTCGAGCACTACATTCCTACATTGTCCTCGACTATTAAATACATTTAGCTTTAAATATTACTCCCTCTATACTACAAAATGAGTCCCATTTGCAAAATTTGCAAAACATTAAGAACGTACTTTTGTTTCACATTTAAACCTAAAAGTTGCAAGTTGTTAGTTTCGTAGTAGTGCCATGATGATAAAATTATAATCTCAAACTTAAGGACATTGTGTTGTTAGAAATTGAACTCTTTTTGTGGTAAAAAAAAATGGTAAATGGGGTCTCTTTTTTGTGTGATAATATGAACTATAAGGCTTTAAAGTATATCTATGTAAGAATCCAAATCCTCCTATTTTTAACATTGAACCTCAAAACTAGCTTGAGAGGGGGAAAATATAAAATAAAAAAAAGCTCCTTTAATCCATAACATACACATTTGATATAAACAAATAAATATAATGTAGACATATAGAACCAGTTTCAACCACAAGAAAGAAAAAAAAAAAAAAAAACTGTGGAGAGAAGGTCCGAACCTGCTGTTAATGCTTTCCCGGCGAAGAAGAGTGGTGGTTCTGCCGGCGAACATGGGACCCACGACCACGGGATTCTCTCCGGCGTGCAAATGAGGAGCTATGTCGGGAATTGAATTAAAAGAAGACATGATTGACATTGTTGTGGGTTTTACATGGAAAAATTTAGGGTTTTGGGGAGGTATGAATTTGCAAAGATTGAATACGGAAGAGAGAGAAAACAAAGGGAAAAATGATAATAATGGTAATGACGATTTGGGTTGGGAAAGATTTGGGGAGAAAGATGGAGGGATTAGTGGTTTCGTTCTTAAAATACTCGTAATTATCATGTGTATTTTTGAGGTTCTGTTTTGAATGAGAGAGAAAATTGAGGGGTTTATAGTTTGGAATGAAAATTTTAAAGGTCATATATATATATAGAAAAAATTAGCTAAATCAATATTTATATTTATAACTAACCTTAACATATACTACCTCCGTTTCTAAAAAATTATGGTTTAAAGTTTTACCATATGGATTAAGAAAATATCAATTATCAAATAAAATTTGTGATAAAACTTTAAACCATAATTATAATAAAAAAGAAAAGAATAGAAAACTTAAAATTTTCTTTTGTGTTGTTTCTGAGTTTTTAATGAAAAAGGATAGAAAATTTAAAATTGAGGACATGAGTTGTAATTTAAAATTTATTATATTAAAAGTTGAGGATAATATGAGAATTATAAAAATATTACTTATTCTAATTTCTTTTCCGTCCAAGTCATGCCAATTTTGGACGGAAAACTTTGGCAGGAAAAGTGGCCAAGTTTTCTATCCATTTCTTTTCTTTTCCATTTATTAAAAAACTCAGAAATATAAGAATTGAAAAGAAAACTTAAATTTTTCATCAATTTCTTTTCTTTTCTGTCCATTTTAAAATTCAGAAACAGAGCGTTAATAGAATTTCTTGAGACAATGAGAAAAGATAGGAGTAATATAGGAAAGTAAATAATTTATTCTCTTCGAAAGTTGTAAATCACAAACTTTTTGGAATTTTTTTTTTCTTCTAAAACGATAATCTTTTATGAATGGAGGGAGTAGTATATTTTAAATCATTTAAGATTAGCTAAATTGTTTTACCATGTGGCAAGTTTACCACAGGAGACTTCATCTTATCAGAAATAATTTATTTATCTACTTATAAATTGAATTTTAAGTCAAAAAAATAATAATTAAGTCATTTTAAAATAATTAGTTCCACCAAATGTAATGTCTATCGATGAAAATAATAAAATAAAATTTGTTTGATCGAAAAAGTTTTTTTTTTATTTCAAAACGATTAAAGTCAATTTTGCATGACTTTATTTGCGAGCTATAAAAATAATTTTTTTTCGTCTAATATGAAAAACAATAAAGCACAAAGTATTTTTGGTTATATAATTTATATACGTAGAAAGTAAGATAGTATTTTTTTCCCCATGGTGTAATGTAATTTAACTTTTTTTTTAATCTTTACAAATATACATGAAGACCTACTGAACTCTTTTCAATAACTAAGAGAAATTACTCACTCAATTTCTTAATCTTTGCAGTACATTGTGTTGGAAATATAGCAGAATTAACAAGAAGAATAATATAGTAAATTAGAACAACTTAGTTAAAAATCGAACAAAAGTCAAGGCGTAGTAAAGTTATTGTCCTAAAAAGTGATTTTACCCCCACTGAAATTAATCACAGGTACATATGGGCTGCCGGCGATCACCCTCCAGGATTCAACGACGAAACCTCTGATCGTGTGTACTCACAGAAAGAGGCTTTGGACTTGTCTATGTGGATTGTCCAATTAACAGAGTTTATATATATCGGAAGAAAGAACAGAGCAGTATATATATGTAGTGGAAGAACAGATTCGCAGTGTGCGTCTAGGTGAATTGGTAACCAACAGAACAAAAGACATAGGTATATATACAGAAAAGATAAGAACGTTGGAAGAAGACGTTGGGAATCAGTAACGTAAAAGGAACTAAATAATGCGAACGTTGGAAAATAAATAAGGTTTACGTTGGGGAAAAATAACGTAACGTCTAGGGTATTAACTTTATTTAGGCTTGGTATAAAAAGATTAGGGATTTAAGTAAAACAGTGGGCTACCTGGGTGCACCCGCAAAGGTTTTTTGGCCGAAAGTCCAAGAACCAAGCTTGGCCTAGACCAATTCTTTAGCCGTCCTCATGTGCGCGAGCTCAACCCTATTTCCTCAATTATGTTACTCAACCCAATCCATCATATGCTAATATATCCAAAGAAAGTTATCAAAGTAACCAATGTGAGACTTTAATAAGACCAATAAATTTGAAGCATAACCAACACATTGATTAATTCATAAGAAAAAGCGCACTCGATTCAAGCAAAAATTCTCCAATTAAAATTTTTGCAATGCACCACCAATTTACTAAAATCGCACCGTCCTAATATCGATATGTTATTATTCTTTTTTTAGCATCAAAATTGCATCGACAAAGCGAACAATTTCAAAAAAAAAATAATTTAAAAAATCATCCAATTCAATGCAATTTAACCGACTTAAGTGCAATTTAGCGACCCATTTTTTTTTGCTTCCCAAAACTAAAACAATAAACCCTAAATCTAAAACTCTATTTTTACATGTATCTAAATTACAAATATATACAGTTTGTGCAATCCTTTATTTTTTTACATGTATCAAAATTACACATAAAATACTGAATTCGGTAAAAATTTGAGTTAAAATAAATATTATAATTTTTTTAGGAGTTAAAAAAAATAGAACCACGATCGCTAGATCTGGTCACCCTGGAATTTTTCTTCAAGTTTTTTTGGGTAGCGCACCATTAGTTCGAAATACAAACTTCATTTATACAACTGTTGAACTGTCATGCAAAATACGACAACACATAAGATGTGAGTTTCAATACAAATATTGTTACGTATATAATATGTGACGCTCCCAAAATAGGTATATACAACTCATTCTGAGTCATCAAATACATGGTACAGAAATCAAATACAAACTTCATTATACAACTGTCGTGTAAAAATACGACAAAATATAGCTGAGAGTTTTAACACGAATATTGGCTCGTAGACAATATCCAAACTCAAATGGAGTTCTCATTACAATTATTATCACACTATTTTATAAAATAGTGAGGACTACTATACCCACCATCTCGGACCGTAGCTGAGAGTTTCAACATGGATAATGTCTCGTAGAGAGTATACAAACTTAAATAAAGTCCTCATTACAATTATTATCACATTATTTCACATAATAGTGAAGACTACTATAGCCACCTATCTGGGCCGTCACTTCGTTCCCCGACTAATCCCAACTATATTCTCATTTCCTGAAGAGAACAATGAAAGCAAAGGGTGAGCTCAACTAGCCCTATAAAGAAATTATGACTAAGATAATACAAAATAAATTATCGTGAGCCTTCAACAGTGTAAAACTGATAAAATATAATAGACAACAAGTCTAACTGCAGCGGAATAAACAATCCATTAGAAGAGTGAAGTAGAGCATGATATCTATTATCTTTTATGATTTAAAAGTTCATCGTCAATATTTTATCGCTGTAACACAGCTCAATAAATAATCCACATCATCGAATTATCCATGCAGTACAGGCCAAAGATATTCGTTAGTATCACATCCATGAACTATCCATGTACTATGGGCCAAGGATATTCATTATTATCACATCCACGAATTATTCATGCACTACGGGTCAAAGATATTCGTTATTATCACCAGTGGTCATGATCATGTCAACAAATATCCATCAATGCACTACGGGCCAATGAGGACTTTTACCATATCATTTGTAACATTACAGGTCATGATTATACCAATACATAGTCATAATCATACCAATCAACAGTCCATCTATGTACTACGGGCCAAAGATATGACTTTCATTACAATATAAGTATGAGGATGATAACAATGATATAAGAATTCAATTAAGTGAAAGCAATGATAAATTTTAAAGATTTATAATTTAATTTATTTGCATAAATTGCATAAAGCCTCTGAACATCCCATCGTTCATCATTTGGTCAGCGAGATTATTGTCATCCTGATGCACATTATCCTGGGTATTAATCGTTGGTGACTCAACGGTCTCATGTGCTTCATTGCTTATCTCAACATTTTCGGATGCCATTATCAAATACTGCCACAAAATAAGGGTTAATTGACATGTCACATATTATTCCTATTGTGACGCCCCCAAAATAGGTCCAATCCAACCAACCTATTCTGAGTCGCCAAATACATGGTACAAAAACAACTACAACTTTATTAATACAATTGTCGTGCAAAATACGACAACACATAAACTCTGAGTTTAAATACAAATATTATCTTCTAGACAATATCCACAATCAAATAAGTCCTCATTACAATTATTGATACACTATTTTACAAAATAGTGAGGACTACTAAAACAACTGTCTTGAACCATTACTCCACACCCCGACTAGTTCCCGCTATATTCTCGTCTCCTGAGAAGAAAAATGGAACAAAAAGGAAAAGGGTGAGCTCAACTAGCCCAGTAAAGAATATTATGACTAAGATAATGTACAAAAAATTATCATTAGTCTTCAACAGGGAAAAATATGATAGAATACAATAGACAACAAGTTTTAGATCAACAATTGCAACGGAAACAACAATTCATTAGAAGAGTTAAGTAGAGAATGAAATCTACTATCATCTATGAATTTAAAAGTCTATCATCGATATTTTATCCCTGTAACATCAATCAATATACATCATAAATCAAATAGTCATCTTTGCACTACTGGGCCAAAGATATTCATACATTAGTCATGTTCATCTCAACACTGTTCATCTGCACACTACGGGCCAAAGATATTCATCAAAAAATTATTCATCTTTGCACTACAAGCCAAAGATATTCAGTAATATCATCATTTAGGACTGAGGATGATGAAAAATATTTTAAAGGAAAGCGAATCCGGTGAAACAAAAGAACAAATATTAAGGATTAGTACTTTTACACAATCCAAGTTCAAAAATACTTCATAAATAATCGAGTGGAGTAAAATTCAAGAATGAAGACCAAAACATAGATCTAATCAAAGATAGGAATCATAATGAGATAATCTTGGACACGTAAAAGAAAATTTAATTTTTACATTAATAGTGTCGTGATTCGTGAATAGGCCGATAGTATCGTGAATAAGTAACTCGACACTAAAGATAGAAATTTCACAAAAAATATCATCATGCTTCGTGAATAGTACTCGTGAATAGTAACTTATGAATAGTAACTCATGAATAGTAACCCCAACATGAAAAAGTTTCAAATTTGATAAAAAAATTTCAACTAATATTTCGGCATAATGATATTGAAGAAATAATATCATTTTTGAATAAAATAACATCCCTTACCTCAGAAAGAATGGTACTTCTGACTGAAATACTGGATATAGTGTTAAAAGAACTTGCACCGTATAACAATGCTCAAAGTACTAAAATACTCACAAAATATGCTCGATAATATAGAGAGAGAAAGAGAGAGAAAACTTGTATTTCTGGTGTGATTTTCAATTTTAACCTAAGCACCCTATTTATAGGAAAATGCTTAGAACACCAAAGCAGAAAATTGAATATAATAATATTATATATAAAACAAATTCTTACGCCCACTTTGAAATCTGATTTCAGCCATCTAGCACATGTTAAAGATGTCCACAAACATTTAAAAAACATTTTTCTTTTAAAACATAAATAAAACTTCCAAAAATCAATTATTTCGGAACTTCGAAACTTCAATAATTCATAATAAATAGCCCCTTTATCAGAAAATTCGAATCTCGCAATTTTCTATAGGAAATTCAATTCTCTACAACTTTGCAGAAGGAAGTGTTTCCAAATTCCAAACATAAATTGACCGAAATCCACATACAGACGATTTTTCTGTGCTATAATCAAATTTCGACCAAGAAATGGGGTCCGCGACACACAAAACATGTGTTAATCATTTAATACAACAAAATACTCTTCCTCCTCATATACTCATATATCCCACATTCATTGTAAAAATATCACCATTAATATATTATTAAAATAATATATTCAAATTAATTATTTTATCAGAATAAGATAAAATATTAATTTTCAACAATTGTCACATTTAAAAATTTTCTCCATCTATATCCACATAAAATCAATATTCTCCTCATCATATAAATCAATAATTAATTATTCACAAATAATATTCTGAGAATACATGAAGATCTGGCAAACTGTAGTTCCAGGAAAGAGAGGGCTTTCCAATAAGAATTTCTCCTTCTTGGTGGCAAGCAATTAGGTGACCAAACCTCTCCTTGAGATGTAACTTTCTAGACATTGCCAATAATATTTTCTAATAATATTATTCAGATAATATGAATTATTGCTTCGATAATGAAAAATCTTGTGTAGTGACAATTATTGAAACAACAATAATATAAAATATCAACTAAAGTAATTATTGAATCAATAAAATAAAATATCGAATAAGAATTCTTGTAACAATTATTGAGTAGTGCCTTCTTCACGTAAGAATCAATAATTGGTGTAATACCGCTTCTTGTCGCAATAACGTGTATTCGTGTTTTAACCATAAGGGTATTCCAACAAGATAATCTGTAATAACTACGCCAGTTATTTATAAACAACTTATACTTGTCGCTTTTTCTTCATCCAATCGCTTTCAGTTATGGGGGCCCATACAAGGTTTATACGCCGTCGCATTTGAATATTCCCAACAAAGCAAGAATATTCCACGACCAAACGAATATTCTCCGACAATAATGAGTATTTTATAATCACTTGCTTATTTGAAATATTTGCGCATTTTACCCATAACTAACCACATTAATCAAATCAACCCTTACTATTTCAAAATAATAATTAGAGAAATTAAATCTTTATTTATAAAAAGTTGGGGTCTTACACCTATACTCTGAACGACCAAATAAATACCAAATAAACTTAGATAGATCATACTAGCGAAGGAATTTCCCGGCTCTCCCCTCCTAGTTCTAGTCTCACATATCAGTCAGGGATCTTATCCCTAAGTTTTGATACCAACTGTGACGCCCCCAAAATATGTATACATCACCCATTCTGAGTCGTCAAATACATGGTACATAAATCAAATACAAACTTCTTTTATACAATACGACAATAGTGTAGCTTAGAGTTTTTACACGGATATTGTCTCATAGACAATATTCAAACTCAAATGAAGTCTTCATTACATTTATTATCACACTATTTCATAAAATAGTGAGAACTACTATAACCACCATCTCGGATCGTCACTCTATTCCCCGACTAGTCCCGACTACGTTCTCATTTCCTAAAGAGAACAATGAAAGCAAAAGGGTGAGCTCAACTAGCCCAGTAAAAAATATTATGACTAAGATAATGCAGAATAAATTATCGTTAACCTTCAACAATGTTAAACTGATAAAAATACAATAAACATCAAGTTTAACTGCTGCGGAACAAGCAATCCATTAGAAGAGTCAAGTAGAGCATGATATTTACTATCTTCTATGATTTAAAAAGTTTTTCATCAACTTTATCGTTGAGACTCAGCTTAATAAATAAACCACATTATCGAATCATCCATGCACTATGGGGCAAGGATATTCATGTAATCATCAATGGTCATGATCATACCAACAACTGTCCATCAATGCACTACGGGCCAATGAGGATTTTTACCACATCATTTATAATATTACGGTCATGATTTATACCAAATAATCCCTGGTCATAATCATACAAATCAATAGTACATCTATGTACGTAAGCCACATATGACTTTTATAATAATAAAAGCATGAGGATGATGACAATGATATAAAAATTTAATTAAAAGAAAGCAAAGGATAAATTTTTAAAGATTTATAATTTAATTTATCCAAAATTCAATAATGTCCAAATTGTCAACATGATACTGCTTTGTGGAGTAAAATTCAAGAATAATATTGTATCAAAAATGATTTGGACAGCAAAGAAGTCAATTTTTGTCATGAATAATTCCCCGGGTGAATAATACCCCGTGAATAGTATTTCGAGAATAGTACCCCATAAAAAGTACTTTCTGAATAGTACTTTATGATAGTACCCGTGAATAGTACCCCGTGAATAGTACTTTGTGAATAAGACCAGAGTATAAATGAATACTACTCATGGATAGTACTCCTTATGAAAAACTTAAAATTTAACAAGAATGTGCGAAAATATCCTTGTGAAATGATACTAAATGAAACCTTAAATTTCAAGGATATTCCACAAATTTTACGAGTATAAACAATACTTTAACAAAATGAGGTATAATCAAGAATATTTAGATTTAAATAATATTACTCACATACTATGTGAGTATGGAAGAAAATATTATTCCTTATGAATCTTGAATAAAATAATATCCCTTACCTCGTAAGAAATTTGGATACTAGAATAGTGAAGTGTAAGACCCCAACTTATTATAAATGAAATTGAATTTCTCTATTTATTATTTTGAAATAGTAAGGGTTGAATTGATTAATGTGGTTAGTTATGGGTAAAATCATAAATATTTCAAAAATAAGTGGTTATAAAATATTCATTTTTGTCGGGAATATTCGTTTGGTTGTGGAATATTCTTCTCTGTCGGGGAATATTCGTATAATGATGAGCCTTGACCTTTGTGGGTCCAATACTTGAAAGCGATTGGATGAAGAAAGCGATAAGTATGAGTTTTTATAAATAACTGGCGTAGTTATTACAATTAACATTGTTGGAATACCCGGTGGTTAAAACACACGATAATATACATTATTGCGACAAGAAGCACTGCGGTATTGCACCAATTATTGATTCTTACATAAGAAAGGCACTACTCAATAATTTTTACGATAATTCTTATTCAATATTTTATTTTATTGATTCAATAATTGCTACGTTGAAATTTTATATTATTGTTGTTTTAATAATAATCTACTACACAATATTTTCCATTATCGGATCAATGATTCATATTATTTTAATAATATTACTAGATAACATTATTGGCAATGTCTAGAAAGTTACATCTAAAGAGAGGTTTGGTCACCTAATTGCTGGCAAGATAAGAGAAATTCTTATTGGAAAGCCCCCCTCTTTCTGAGAAGCGGCTGGTTGTCGAGATTGTGATTCTCGTAATATTATTTGTGAATAATTAATTATTGATTTATATGATAAGGAAAATATTAATTTTATGTGGATATAGATGGAGAAAATTTTAAAGTGACAATTGTTGAAAAATTAATATTTTATCTTTTTGATAAAATAATTCATTTAAATATATTATTATATTTTAATAATATAATAATGGTGATATTTTTACAATGAATGTGGGATATATGAATATATGAGGAGGGAGGGTATTTTTGTTACAAAAGTTATTTAAAACATGTTAAACATATACGTGGGCCCATTTCTTGATTGAAATTTGATTATAATTTGTAAAATCGTCAGTATGTGGATTTGATCGATTTACATTTGGAATTTGGAAAAATTTTCTTCTGAAAAGTTGTAGAGAATGAAATTTTCTATGGAAAGGGCACAAGGTTTGAATTTTTCTGAAAAAATGGCTATTTATTATGAATTATTGAAGTTTCGTTGTTCCGAAATAATTGATTTCTGAAAGTTTTAATTATTTTTAATAACAAAAACGTTTTTTTTTTTTTCATTCATTATTGGTGTATTTGAATTGAGGATGGTCAAGGTGGGCGTAAGAATTTAAATAAATAATATTAATATTTTATTAAATTTTACGCTTTGGTGTTCAAGCAATTTTCTATAAATAGGGTGCTTAGGTTAGAATTGAAAATCACACACGAATCAAGTTTTCTCTCTAATATAATATCGGCGTATTTTTGTGAGTATTTTGATACTTTGAGTGTGGCTATCTGGTGCAAGTTTCTTTCAAACATTATATCGATATTCGATCGGAAATCTTGTCTTTGCGAGGTAAGGGATGTTATTTTTTTTATAAATGATATTATTTCTTTCAATATCATTATCTTGGAAATATTAGTAAGATATTTTTATCAAATTTGGAACTTTTTGTGTCGGGGTTCTTATTCACGTATCTGTCAAGACTTATTCACGTATATACGACACTATTCACGAATACGAAAATAGAAAATTTTTTTTTTTTTTCAAGATATCTAATATGGATACTATCTTTGATTGTATCCATGTTTTGATCTTTATTTTTGAATTTTACTCCAAAATTGGTTATTTATGGAGTATTATTGAACTTGGATGTTTAAAGTCTGAATCCTTAATATTTGTTCTTTTGTCTTCACTAGATTCGTTTTCTTTAAAAATATTTTCATCATCCTCGGTCTAAATGATGATATTCTTGAATATCTTTGGCCTATAGTGCAAAGATGAATGATTTTCGATGAATATCTTTGGCGTAGTGCAAAGATGAGCAGTGTTTAGATGAACATGATTAATGATGAATATCTTTGGCCTGTAGTGCAAAGATGAATATTTGATTCTAGATATATGTTGATTGATGTTCTGAGGATAAAATATTGACGATGGACTTTTAAATTCATATATAGAAGATAGTAGATTTTATTCTCTATTTAACTCTTCTAATGAATTATTATTTTCATTGCGAATATTGATTTAAAACTTGTTGTCTATTGTATTCTATTAGATTTTTCCTGTTGAGGACTAACGATAATTTGTTCTATATTATCTTAGTCATAATGTTCTTTCTTGGGCTAGTTGAGCTCACCCTTTTCCTTTTTGTTCCATTTTTCTTCTCGGGAGGCGAGAATGTGGCGAATAGTCTTAGTAGGGGTGTGGAATGATGGTTCTAGAAGTTGTTTTAGTAGTCCTTATTATTTTGTAAAATAGTGTATCAATAATTGTAATGAGGACTTATTTGAGTGTGGATATTATCAGATGACAATATTTGTATTTAAACTCACGAGTTTAAGTGTTGGCGTATTTTGCACTGACAGTTGTATTAATAAAGTTGTAGTTGTTTACGTACCATATATTTGGCGACTTCGGAATGGGTGTTGTATACCTATTTTGGGGGCGTCATGAGTTGGTATCGAGCTTAGGGATATGGTCTCTGGCGGAGATCGGGAGAATAGTACTAGGAGGGAGAGGCGAGTAAATCCTTCGCTAGTGTGTGGCATACCTAAGCTTATTTGTTGGTCAGTCGGAGCATATGGTTAATATGTGATATGTTAATTTGTTTAATTAACCTTTGTTTTATGGCGATTTAAGAATGGCGGTGAGAATATTAATGATGGAATGAATGAGACAGTGGAGACACCTTTATTCACTGATGAGGAGAGCGTGCAACTTGGTAGGCAATGTTCCTCCTGTAAACAACACCATTGAGCGGCGAGCGATGAGCAGCGTGATGTTTAGGAGCTTTTTAGTTCATCATGAAAACTAGACGAGGGAGACTCGTGTACAAAATATGGGTGGAAATGATATGAGCGCAACGACATCGCGACCAAGCGATTCAAAGAGTTGGGACCACGAGAATTTATTGGAAAAGCGGATCCGATCAAAGCGAGAGCGTGGGTTAAACAAATTACCAAGATATTCGATGTCTTGGGATGCGGAGAACAGAAGGTTCCATTCGCCACCTTTATGTTCCGTGGCGAGGCGGACTATTGGTGGGAGATCGTGAAAGCGTACCCGACTGCCGCTTTTCGGCATGTCTTGGGAAACATTTTAAAACTTTTTAACGACAAGTACTTTCACGAAAGTATTCGCTTATATGAAGGAGGTAGAGTTTATTAGACTAGAACAAAACAACATGGCGGTGTCCCAATACGGGCGAAGTTCGTGCGAGTTATCGAGTTTGCACCTCATTTGGTAGAGAATGAGAGCGAATAGCGAGGATGTTTTAGAGGTTTAAAACCCGAGATTGGTAATATCTTATCTCTCATAAATTTTTTATATTCGGATGATGTTGTATACAGGCTCAATTATTAGGCGAGATAATGAGTATGTTCAACCGAGGGACCACAACGAGGTCATACAAGTTGGCGGCGATCGTCGAACAATGAAAACGATGAGGAGGAAAACATTCGGACAAAAGCGGTAAGAACACTCTGGTGGTAATCGTGGCCATGAAAATAGAAGAAGCGAGTTGGGGGAGATTTTAAAAGAGGAGATTCAACAATGACCTTTGTGAAGGCGTTAGCACCCGGCTGAAAGATTGGTTTTAAGGGAGGAGAACGACCACCGGTTGTATGCTATAAATGTGGAAAAGAGGGACACATCAGCCCAAACTGTCCACAACAGTTCAAGGTATGCTATAATTGTGGAAAGGAAGGACATATCGCTCGAGATTATACGGTAGCGAAACCAAGTCCAGTGGGGATGGTGACTCAAAAGGCTGTCCCAGAAAAGTCAAAGTCAACGGTTCCTGGAAGAGCATTTGTCGTGACTGGTCAAAGTGCAAGGAACCCAAACGAGGTGATCACGGGTAAGCTAATCATAAACTCTTGCGAAGTTTATACCTTATTGAATCTGGGTTCTACCCATTCTTTTATCTCTCTGCTTGTGCTCAGCGTTTAAACTTGACTCAGGAGAAATTAGACCTTGACTTATCTGTGGAGACTCCATTAGGAGAAACTTTCATTGCATCCCTTTGTTTATAAATCTTGTTTGATCCAAGTTGGTACCATCACATTACTGTTGATCTTATTTCTTTGAAAATACTTGCATTTGATGTGATTTTAGGGATTGATTGGTTAACCACTCATCATGCTAAAATTGATTATTTTTTGTAAGGTTGTTAGTTTTTTCATATTCTAACCAACTGTTATGCAAATTCAAGCAACCAAACCTCTAAAGTCAATCATGTCATATCAAGCCATAAAGCTATTCGTTTATTGAAAAAGCGGATGTCAAGCTTTCTTAGCCCATATCACGGACTTGAACAAAAACACGTCGGATGTGAATAATATTTCTATTGTTAGTGAATTTTCGGCGTATTTCTGAAGAACTTCGGTCTACCCCGAGCGTGAAGTTGAATTCTTTATTGACCTTGAACTTGGTACAAAGCCCATTTCTAAAACCCCATATCGAATGGCTCTATTGAACTTGAGGAGTTAAAGGTCCAACTAAAGGAGTTGTTGGACATCGGTTTCATTCGTCTAGTACATCTCCTTGGGGTGCTCTATTTTATTTGTAAAAAGAAGAAAAGCGGGAGTATGCGACTTTGTATCGATTATCGAGAATTGAACCATGTCACCATCAAGAATAGGTATCCAGCTACCTCGTATTGATGACCTATTTGACCGATTGCAAAGAGCACAATTCTTTTCAAAAATCGATCTTAGATTACGGATATCATCATTTGAAGATTAAAGGCGAGGATATTCAAGAGCGCCTTGAGAACTCGATGCGGGCATTATGAATTCTTAGTCATGTCTTTTGGATTGACTAATGCTCCTCTTGACTTTCATGGATATGATGAACCAAGTATTCAAGGATTATTTGGATCGGTTTTTTGTCGTCTTTATTGATGACATCCTCTCATATATTCAAAAGTCGTGAAGATCATGAGCACCATTTGAAATTTGATGCTGCGCAAAGGCTTCGTGATAACAAGCTATATGCCAAAATTTGAAGAAATGCGAGTTACGGCTTGAGAAAGTAGCATTCCTTGGGCGCTGGTGGTGTCAAAACATGGAGTATCTCATTGACGGTGAAGATTGAAGCAATACAAAGTTGGGAACAGCGAAATCGGTGGCCAAAGTACGTAGCTTTTTTGGGCTTATTTGGTTATTATTGGAGATTTGTGGAAGGATTTTCTCGAATCGCTACTCAGATTACTTTCGGTGACTCGTAAAGATACAAAATTTGTATGGGCGAGGAATGCGAGAAGAGTTTCCAAGATCTCAAGAGGAGACTCATTTCGGCACCTGTTCTGACAATACCATCTGGTTCGGATGGATTTGTTATCTCAGGCGATGCTTCAGGTAAAGGGTTAGGATGTGTTCTCATGCAACATGGGAAAGTCATAGCCTATGCCTCGCGACAACTTAAAGAGTATGAGAGGAATTATCCTACTCATGATCTAGAGTTAGCGGTGATCGTTTTTTTATTAAAGATCTGGAGGCACTATTTATATGGGGAGAAAGTGGAAATATATTCAGACCATAAAAGTCTCAAATATTTCTTCACCCAAAAGGAACTCAACATGCGGCAACGACGTTGGCTCGAGTTATTGAAAGATTACGACCATACCAACCAATACCATCTGGAAAAGCAAGCGTGGTAGGTGGCGCATTGAGTAGAAGATCATATCACGGGTACAAGTGCAATGTTGTTAACACAAAGGCCCATTTTGTATGACTTGCAAAGGATGGAGATAGAGATAAAGGCTCCAAGTACCGCGTGATGATATCAAGCATCTGAGTAGAGGCAGGCTTTAATTGATAAAGTTAAAAGTTGCTCAAGCTTCTGGACATGGGTGATGCGTATGAAGAAAAAGTGCAAGAAGGTGTTATTCGGAAGAAAGAATCGATGAAGAAGGAATACTTGAGTCAACTCCGGACTTTTGTGTTCTAACGATTACGACTTGAAGCATAGAATCATGATGGAGGCACACAACACACCGTTTGCAATCCATCACAGGAGTACCAAAATGTATCATGATCTTGACATACATTTTGGTGGAACAATATGAAGAGAGAGATCGTGAAGTTTATCTCGAGGTGTTTAACTTGTCAGCGTGTAAAGGCGGAGCATCAAGTGCCAAAGGGTCCATTGCAACCACTTGAGATTTGAAATGGAAGTGGGAACACATTACCATGGATTTTGTTACGGGTCTTCCACGGTTTCTCAAGGCATAAATGCGATTTGGGTTATTGTTGATAGATTAACTAAGTCTGCTCATTTTTCTTGCCGATCACGGAGACTTATTTCCTTGAGCGTCTTGCTTTCGTATGTGCGTAAATGAGATTGTGAGATTGCATGGCATGCCGGTATCCATAGTTTTGGATCGTGACCCAAGATTCACTTCACGATTTTGGATTAGCTTGCAAAAAGCTATGAGCGCGGATTTATGATTTGATTTGGCATACCATCCTCAAGCAGACCGGGCAATCGAGAGGACTATTCAAACTCTTGAAGATCTATTAAGACTTTGTGTCCTAGATTTCAAAGGGAGTTGGGATAAGTACTACTACCATTGGTGGAATTCTCTACAACAACGAGTTATCGAGACAAGTATAGGTGTGGCTCCATTTGAAGCATTGTATGGACGAAAGTGTCGCTCTCGGTATGTTGGGATGAGGTGGGAGAAGCAGCGTTGTTGGGACGAGTTGAGTACGAATGACTACGAGAGAAGATCCAAGCGATTCAACAACGTATACAAGCGGCACGAGATCGACAAAAGAGTTATGCGGATCTTCATCGAAAGGGCGTGGAATTTGACATTGGGGATCATGTATTGTTACGTATTGCTCCATGGAAGGAGTTACAAGATTCGGGAAGAGAGGAAAGCTCAATCCACGATTTATTGGTCCATTTTGATTCTTGACCGAGTAGGAAATGTGGCTATAGACTCGCATTACCTCAAGTATGTCTCGTGTTCATAATGTTTTTCATATATCGTGCTACGTAAATATGTGAAAGACCCAAACCACGTTATTGAGTTAAAACCGGACGAGATAGCAAGAAGACTTAACGTCACGAAGAGGTACTGTCAAGATCTTGGATAGGAAAAGAGCATATCCTACGCACAAAGGTCATACCACAAGTCAAAGTTTTGTGGAGGAACCATCTTTATAGAGAAATGACACGGGAGTTGGAAAGCGGAAATGAAAGCGATGTATCCTCACCTTTTGAAACACAGTCACGTACGTCAATTCGAGGATGAAATTTCATAAGGAGGGAGGTTGTAAGACCCCAACTTATTATAAATGAAATTGAATTTCTCTATTTATTATTTTGAAATAGTAAGGGTTGAATTGATTAATGTGGTTAGTTATGGGTAAAATGCATAAATATTTCAAATAAGCAAGTGGTTATAAAATATTCATTATTGTTGGGGAATATTCGTTTGGTCGTGGAATATTCTTCTGTCGGGGAATATTAAATGCGACAGCGTTGACCTTTTGTGGGCCCCATATATTGAAAGCGATTGGATGAAGAAAATGAGCGATAAGTATGAGTTTTTTATAAATAATGGCGTAGTTATTCTGAATTAAACATTGTTGGAATACCCATTGGTTAAAACACGATGTAATACACATTGTTGCGATGAAGCTGCGGTATTGCACCAATTATTGATTCTTACGTAAGAAGGCACTACTCAATAATTGTTATAGTAATTACTGTTTAATATTTTATTTTATTGATTCAATAATTGCTACGTTGAAATTTTATATTATTGTTGTTTTAATAATTGTCACTACACAATATTTTCCATTATCAGATCAATGATTCATATTATTTTAATAATATTACTAGATAACATTATTGGCAATGTCTAAAAAGTTCTGTCTAAGGAGAGGTTTGGTCACCTAATTGCGCGCCAGTAAGGAGAAATTCTTATTGGAAAGCCCCTCTTTCCTAGGAACGGCCTGGTTGCCAGTATTGTGATTCTGTAATATTATTTGTGAATAATTAATTATTGATTTATATGATAAGGAAAATATTCATTTTATGTGGATATAGATGGAGAAAATTTTAAAGTGACAATTGTTGAAAAATTGATATTTATCTTTTTTGATAAAATAATTTATTTAAATATATTATTATATTTTAAATAATACAATAATGGTAATATTTTTATAATGAATGTGGGATATATGAATATATGAGGAAGGGTATTTTTGTTCCAAAAGTTATTTAAAACATGTTAAACATGTATGTGGGCCCATTTCTTGATTGAAATTTGATTATAGCCTGAAAAATCGTCCGTATGTGGATTTCGGTCAATTTCTGTTTGGAATTTGGAAAAATTTTCTTCTGAAAAGTTGTAGAGAATGAAATTTTCTATGGAAAGGGCACAAGGTTTAAATTTTTCTGAAAAAAATGGCTATTTATTATGAATTATTGAAGTTTCGTTGTTCCGAAATAATTGATTTTTGAAAGTTTTAATTATTTTTAATAACAAAAACGTTTTTTTTTTGTTTTTATCATTATTGGTGGCTGAATTCAGATGGTCAAGGTGGGCGTAAGAATTTAAATAAATAATATTAATATTTTATTAAATTTTACGCTTTGGTGTTCTAAGCAATTTTCTATAAATAGGGTGCTTAGGTTAGAATTGAAAATCACACGAATCTGAAGTTTTTTCTCTCTCTATAATATCGAGCGTATTTTGTGAGTATTTTGATACTTTGAGTGTGGCTATCTGGTGCAAGTTTCTTTTCAAACATTATATCAGATATTCGATCGGAAATCTTTTGTCTTTTGCGAGGTAAGGGATGTTATTTTTTTTATAAATGATATTATTTCTTTCAATATCATTATCTTAGAAATATTGGTAAGATTTTTTTATCAAATTTGGAACTTTTTTGTCGGGAGTTCTTATTCACGTATCGGCCTTATTCACGTATATGTGACTTTATTCACGAAACTAAAATTAAATTTTTTTCTTTTTGTCAAGATATCTAATATGGTTACTATCTTTGATTGTATCCATGTTTTGATCTTTATTTTTGAATTTACTTCATATGGTTATTATGAAGTATTATTGAACTTGGATTGTTTAAAGTAATCTGAATCCTTAATATTTGTTCTTTTGCTTCCTTTGGATTCGTTTTCTTTAAAATATTTTTCATCATCCTCAGGTCCTAAATGATGATATTCTTGAATATCTTTGGCTGTAGTGCAAAGATGAATGATTTCGATGAATATCTTTGGCCCGTAGTGCAAAGATGAGCAGGTGTTTAGATGAACATGACCCGGTGATGAATATCTTTGGCTTTGTAGTGCAAAGATGAATATTTGATTCGGATATATGTTGATTGATGTTACGAGGATAAAATATTGACGATGGACTTTTAAATTCATATATAGAAGATATTAGATTTTATTCTCTATTTAACTCTTCTAATGAATTATTATTTCCGCTGCGAATATTGATTTAAAACTTGTTGTCTATTGTATTCTATTAGATTTTTTCCTGTTGAGGACTAACGATAATTTATTCTATATTACTTTAGTCATAATGTTCTTTACTGGGCTAGTTGAGCTCAACCTTTTCCTTTTTGTTCCATTTTTCTTCTCAGGAGGCGAGAATATAGCGAGTACTAGTCGGGGTGTGGAATGATGGTTCTAGAAGTTTTTTTAGTAGTCCTCACTATTTTATAAAATAGTGTATCAATAATTGTAATGAGGACTTATTTGAGTGTGAATATTTGTATTTAGATGAGTTTAATATTTGTATTTAAACTCATGAGTTTAAGTGTTGTTGAGTACCTATTTTGGGGCTTCACGGCAGTTGTATTAATAAAGTTGTAGTTGTTTGGTGTAAGAAGAATAAGCTTCTATGTGAAAATTTGGCGATAACTCGGAATGGGTGTTGTATACCTATTTTGGGGGCGTCACCATGTGACGCCCCAAAAAATAGGTATACAACACCCATTCCGAGTTGCCAAATACATGGTATGTAAAGCAAACTACAACTTCAATAATACAATTATCGCGGCAAAATACGACAACACATAACCGTGAGTTTAAATACAAATATTGTCTTCTAGAAAATATCCACACTCAAATAAGTCCTCATTATAATTATTCAAACACTATTTTACGTAAATAGTGAGGATCGCTAAAACATCTTTCTAGAACCATCACTTCGCACCACGACTAGTTCCTCGCTATGTTCTCACCTCCCGAGAAAAATGGAACAAAAAAAAAGGGTGAGCTCAACTAGCCCAGTAAAGAATATTATGACTAAGATAATATACAACAAATTATCGTTAGTCTTCAACAGGGAGAAATCTAATAAAATACAATAGACAACAAATTTTAGATCAACAACTGCAGCGGAAACAGCAATCCATTAGAAGAGTCAAGTAGAGAATGAGTTCTACTATCTTCTAAGATTTAAAAGTCAATCATCAATATTTTATCCCTCAGAATAACAATCAATATACATCTTTAATCAAAATATTCATCTTTGCACCACAGCCAAAGATATTCATTTGTATCACCAATTGGTCATGTTCATCTCAACACCTGCTCATCTTTTCACTACGCGCCAAAGATATTCATCGCTTAATCATTTATCTTTGCACTTCGTGCCAAAGATATTTAGTAATATCATCATTTAGGACCTGAGGATGATGAAAAATATTTTAAAGAAAACGAATCCAATGGAGATGTAAGGACAAATAGTAGGATTCAGATAATGTTTTATCCAAGATCAATAATACTCCATAATAACCAATTTTGAAGCAAAATTCAAGAATAAAGATCAAAACATGGATACAATCAAAGATAGTAACCATAATAGACATCTTTGACAAAAAGAAGAAAATTTCATTTTCTAGGTGAATAAGGTCAGATTCGTGAAATAGTCAGATACACGTGAATAGTAATCCCGACACAACAAGTTCTAAATTTGATAAAAAGTTCATAACAACATTTTCGAGATAATGATATTGAAGAAAATATCATTTTAAGAAGAATATAACACCCCCTTACCTCAAAATATCAAGATTTCCGACCTAATATCCAGATAAGGTCAAGGAAACTTGCATTGATAAATAGAAACTCACAAAGTATCTAAATACTCACAAAATACACTCAATAATCTAGAGAGAGAAAGAGAGAAAGCTTATGTTTCTGGTGTGATTTTCAATTCTAACTTAGCCCTCTATTTATAGGAAAATGTTAGCAGACTTGACTCACACAACCTGATGACTTTACCTGCTACTATTCTCACCCACCACATTTGAAATAAAATTCAGCACATTTCTTCACCAACCACAAGTGGGGCCCACTCAATTCTAGAATTTTCCAATCGAAAATGCTAAATTGGATACTTCAACAATTTCGAACAAAATCACCTCTTAAAATTCACAACAAATCATACATTCATTTTTAACGGCTCAAAATTTGTGGATACACTTAACTTATATATGTATAATATATCCAAAATTACAACGATCCAATTCATTCGGATTAAAAATTATAACTCACTTAATATATCTCAAAAAACACTTTGGTTTAATTTTTAATACCTTCATTCCAAACAAAAATACCGATAAAACACTTCAACATTAACTCTTTCATTTTTAACCATAATAAATATATCCAACATTTATATCCACATAAAATAAATATTTCCTTTATCATATGAATCAATAATTAATTATTCACAAATAATATTACATAATCACATTTATGACAACGGTAGTTCACGAGGAAAGTGGGGCTTTTTCAATAAGAATTTTTCCTTCATCGGGCGCCGCAATTAGGTGACCAAACCTCTCCTCGATGTAACTTTCTAGACATCGCCAATAATGCTATCTAATAATATTATTCAAATAATATGAATTATTGATCCGATAATGGAAAATATGTGGCAAAGAACAATTGTTGAAACAACAATAATATAAAATATTAACGCAACAATTATTGAATCATTAAATAAAATATTGAACAAGAATCATCAGAATAATTATTGAGTAGTGGCCTTCACGTAAGGATCAATAATTCATCAATACGTGCATCCACGCCAGACATCGTATTTTAACCACCGTGTATTCCAACAAGTGTTAATTCAGTGAATAACTACGCCATTATTTATAAAACTCAAACTTGTCATTTTCTTCATCCGACAATTATTCTCATTATGGGGCCCATAAATGATCGCGCTGGTCAATGCATTTAATATTCCTCGACAACAAGAATATTCCACGACCAAATGAATATTCTCCAACAAAAATGATTATTTTATAACCACTTGCATATTTTGTAAAATTTGCACATTTCACCCATAACCAGAGAATTATATCAAATTAATACCTTATTATTCACAATAATAATTAGAGAAAATTCGATTTTATTTATAATAAGTTGGGGTCTTACACACAATATTTAACAATCAGATCATTCCCAGGAGGAAAGATGGAGCTTTCCGATAAGGATTTTTCCCTATTGGCGCGCAATTAGGTGACCAAACATCTCATTGACAGAACTTTCTAGACATTGTCAATATTACAAATAATAATATGAATAACTTTGTCGTCTCAATTATTGATTTAATAATATAAAATATTATTCAGATGATACTGTGACAATGATTGAATCAATAATATGAGAGATATTATTCAGCAATTACTGTAGCAATAATTGAGTATAACTGAGTGACTTCTCACGTAAGAATCAATAATCAATACAAGGTGTCTACTTATACAACCACGCCAGACATCGTTTTTTTACCAATTTAGTATTTCAACAGTTTAACGGTAAAACTTTTCCCGTTATTTTTATAAAAAGATAATTCTGTCATTTTCTAACTCCGACAATAATTATGTTTATGGGGTCCACCAATGATTGTGCCGTCGTACGAATATTCCCTGTTAAAATGAATATTCCCAAACCAATCGAATATTTTATAACCACTTGCTTACTTTGTAAAATTTATAAATATTACTCACAACTATAACATTATATCAAATCCACACCATAATATTCAAAAATATATTTCGAGAAAAATTAATCTTTATTCATAAAAGTTGGGGGTTTACATCATACGCCTCCCACAACAAAACACCAAATGGCCAACTCCCACCGGAGCACAAAAACGGAGACAGATTGACCGATCACATTATGGATGGTGTCATGCCTCAACAAGAGAGGACATGCTACTGTGGTACCCCTACGTGTGGTTATAGCTCGTATACCCTACTAAAGATATTCTAACAAAAATATCATGTCACAACACATGCGACTCAATATCAACACAAATGGGTTCTAACGTATACATGTTAAATTGAACGAATCAATAACACAAGTCTCAAAAAATATACTAACATGTACATCACTAAAAATATTGAAATAAAAATTAAACATGATAAACGAGTTCAAAGAGTACAAGTTATGATATTCTAAATATCAAAATAAACTATCATATGAATTCCACTATGATCAAGGTATCGAGACAATATCCGAAATCAAAACGAGAAGAAAAATGAACAAACTAAAATTAAATAGTATTTCTGAATTAGTACGGAATCCGTACCTAAAATAAGCAATGTAATACCCGAAATTATAACCTCAAATGAAGTTCGTTAAACTCCCTTCGTCCGATCTAATAAATAAAATAATCTTAATAACTATAATTTATATTAATATGAAATTAATTTCTCAATTACATCGATTTATAATACAAATCCAAATTAAAGTATATATATACCATACCTTACTGTTTTGCTACAAAAACTTTTATCCATCATAACGAATTTTCTTCTTTTTTAAAAAAAAAAATTAGTACATGGTCTTCATAATGATCCCTTCGAATAAGAAACAGAATATATACATATACTCGATACTATTGATTATACAATTAAACTGATGTGGCCCAATCAAAGTAGCAATTTATAAGGAACAAACAATTTCTTTCCGTTTATATCATCTTCCATTCATTTCAAAATAGTATAACCAATTAAAATTCTTTATGTTTAGTACATTATTTACTCTACACATGCATCAGCCACGTTCGAAAATTGCATACCTACTTTTGTTTCTTTCCTTCTGTTCTCTCGCAACCTCCGTTGTTTTCCTTAATCAATTTGTATCATATGAGCCAGATTAGGTTTTATTTCTCTATTTATTTATTAAAAAATAAAATATCTTATTTTTTTTTATAATTATAATAAAATTTAATATTACCCAAATACGAATTAAACCCACTTAGTTTTTGAGGCCCAATTTTACAAATTTAATTTATTCTTATTAGCCCAATAAATTAATTAACTAATTTGACCCAAATAAAAAATAAAGTACAATTAATATAATTTAAAACAAAATAATTTTTATTATTTAATTTTTATTTATTTATTTTACCGGGTATTACAAGTATGATGGAAAAACTCCTCCAATGATAACTTTCTTTGATAAATTAAATAAATCACGTCAAACAAATAATACAATTCCACCAAATAAATTATAACCACAGAAATAATAATATGAAAAATAAACCAACCACAAGACATCAAATCTTACGTGAAAAACCCTCTAAAATTAAGAGGTAAGAACCACTATAATCAACTGTGAATACAAAGTCCTTCCAAGTTTTATAACTAAAAACTTGAAATATTAAGAAATTGAGAGAATACAAGAATACCTCAATTTTAGTGAAAACTCAAATTACCTCATCACCGAAAACCTCCGAATTAATTAAAATCTTCAAGCAATTAATTGATCGGAAAAGATGATGACAAGTTGTGAATAAACTTTCACAACAACCCTCTCAATGTACTATACTAGCATGCACCCACTGTTTTTCCGTTTCTCTCTGTTCCGTGTATTAATCAAAACAGAACACTCAAATTTTCGTATATTCATAGTATCCATAGTTTCTGATCAAGACTCAAGATTCACTTCATGATTTTGGGTTAGTTTACAAAAAGCTATGGGTACGAATTTACGATTTAGTTCGGCATATCATCCTCAAACGGACGGGCAGTCGGAGAGGACTATTCAAACTCTTGAAGATTTATTAAGACTCTATTTGAGGCGTTGTATGGAAGAAAGTGTCGTTCTCCGGTAAGCTGGGATGAGGTGGGTGAAGCAACGTTGTTGGGACCGGAGTTAGTACGTATGACTTTTGTGAGACCCCGAATTTTATGAAATAAAAGTATTCAATTTTTTTATTTTGGTAAATAGTTAAATTGATAAAATTTTAAATTTAAGGGTAATATGTGAAAAATTTTCAAAGTAGACAAGTTGTCATAAAATACCCGGTTACTATTCACTCTAGTATTGTTCACTCTAGTATTTGGGGCACTTTTTGTGTCGGAGTACTATTCACGAGTTACTATTCACGGGATACTATTCACCCGTAAAATATATTTTTTTTCGGTCCAAATCATTTTTGGGTACAATATTATTCCATGAGGAGATTTGCTAATTTTTCAGACCGTTGGTTGAAGATATAATAACAAATCAATATGGATATTGGTGGAAAGTTATAATAAGTAAATCAATATGGATCATTTGGTTTAAAGTTTTAATAGTAAATCATTATGGAATGGTTGCTTTTAAGTTTTAATAGTAAATCAAGATGGACCGTTGCTTTAAGTTTTAATAGTAAACCAATATGGACCGTCCGCTTAAAAGTAAATCAAACTGGACCTGCTCATGAATTAGTTACTTATTCATCCATTCTCCTATAAATAAGCTCATTCCTTCATTATTTCATTTAATTCAATTGAAACTAGAGAAACTATATAGAGAGAGTTCTTCTTCAATAATCTTGAGCGTATTTCTTTAGAGTTTAAGAAAGCTTTGAGCGTAGTGCAAGTTCTCTTCGAGTATATCCTCGCCCTACCAATCGGAGTACTTTTCTTTCAAAGGTAAGAGATATTATTTGTTGTACTCGTAAGGGGTATTATTTCTTTCGTATTCATGAAGAGAACTTCTATTATTTCATTCTTTATTATTATGTTGGAATAATCTGTATATGTGAAGTACCGCATACATGGTGAAATTCTTCTGTTATTCCATTCTTATTATTCTGTTGGAATAACCTGTTTATGCGAAGTACCGCATACATGGTAAAATTCTTCTAATATTCCGTTCTTTATTATTCGCGCCGGAATATCCATCGCCTCAGGCGCTTTTAATTCGGGTTCCATTATTTATTATTCTCGTTGAATATCCCGTCTGTGCGCTTACGCCTGACACGGGTTCCATTATTTATTATTCGTCGTAATATTCTCGCGCTTTTGTGCGCTTTTACACGGATCTGGTTCTATTATTTATTATTCTGTTGGGAATAACCTATCTGTGCAGTCTATCACACGCATGGTGAATCCTTTTGTTATTCCATTCTTTATCTGTTGGAATAACCTGTCTATGTGGATTACCACATGCATGGTGAATGATCCTTCGTATTCATTCCTTATTAAATTGTGAAAATGATCTGTCTACGTGGATTACCGAATGGCGGGCGAAAATCCATTTGCAGTTTCATATATTCTATTATACTCAGTTGCTTAAAGCTTTGGCTTTTATACTCCATGAAATTAGTAGAATATCCTGGATATTTACGCTTCATCCAATATCTTTTCATAAAAATATTCTTCTGAGCATTCTTGAATTTTACTCTACAAAGCAGTATCATGTTCACAATTTGGACGTTATTGGTTCCTGGATAAATTAATTTATAAATCTTTAAAATTTATTATTGAACTTATTTTATTGAATTATTATGTCATTGTCATCATCCTCATGCTTATATTGTGATGAAAGTCATCTTTGGCTTACGTGTATAGATGAACTTGGTATGATTATGACCAGGGATTATTCGGTATAATCATAACCGTAATGTGACGAATGATGTGGTAAAAGTCATCATTGGCCTGTAATTCATTTGGTGGACAGTTGTTGGTATGATTATGACAAGGGATTATTCGGTATAGTCATGACCATTGATGATTACATGAATATCCTTGGCCGTGGAGCAGGGATGATTCGATTTTATTTATTGTCGAAGTTTCAAATGATAAAGTTGATGAAAAAACTTTTTAAATCATAGAAGATAGTAGATTTTATACTTTACTTGACTCTTCTAATGGATTGCTTGATCCGCTGCAGTTAAATTTGTTGTCTATTATATTCTATCAGTTTAACATTTTTGAAGGCTAATGATAATTTGTTCTGCATTATCTTAGTCATAATATTTCTTACTGGGCTAGTTGAGCTCACCCTTTCTTTCTTTATTCTCTTCGTGAAATGAGAACGAATGGGTCTAGTCGAGAAACAAGAGTGATGGTCCTAGATGGTGCATTAGTAGTCCTCACTATTCTGTAAAATAGTGTAATAATAAATGTAATGAGGACTCCATTGAGTGTGGATATTGTCTAGATGACAATATTTGTATTAAAACTCACAGCATATATTTTGTCGTATTTTACACGACTGTTGTATAATTAGTTTGTATTTGTATTCTGTACCATGTATCTGGCGACTCAAGATGGGTGATGTATACCTAATTTTGGGGGCGTCACAACTTTGGAAAAGATTCAAATGATCCGACAACGTATAAAAACCTTACAAGATCGACAAAAGAGTTATGTTGATCTTCATCGAAAAGATATGGAATTCAATATTGGAGATCATGTGTTGTTACGTGTTGCTCCATGGAATGGAGTTACGAGATTTGGAAAGAGAGGAAAGCTCAATCCTCGATTCATTGGCCCATTTTTAATCCTCGATCGAGTAGGAACTGTGGCCTATAGACTCTCCTTACCGCCAAATATGTCTCGTGTTCATAACGTTTTTCACATATCTATATTACATAAATATGTGAAAGACCCGAACCACATTATTGAATTAGAACTGGATGAGATAACGGAAGATTTAACGTATGAAGAGGTACCTGTTAAAATTTTGGATAAGAATGATCATATTCTACGCTCCAAGGTTATACCTCAAGTCAAAGTTTTGTGGAGAAACCACGATGTTGAGGAAATGACCGAGTTAGAATCAAATGAAGTCAAGGTATCTCACATTCGACATACTAGGTATGCACCCTAATTTCGAGGATGAAATTTCATAAGAAGGGGAGGTTGTAAGACCCCAACTTTTATGAATAAAGATTAATTTTTCTCGAAATAAATTTTTCAATATTATGGTGTGGATTTGATATAATGTCATAGTTGTGGGTATTATTTACAAATTTTACAAAGTAAGCAAGTGGTTATATATATATTCGATTGGGTCTGGGAATATTCGCTTTTTAACGGGGAATATTCAGACGACGACACAATCATCAGTGGACCCCATTAACGAAAGTATTGTCATATTTAAAAATGACAAAATTATCTTTTATAAAATAACTACGAAAGTTTTACCAAGCTTTAAACCATTGAACTACCGGTAGTAAAAGTACAAGATGTCTGGCGTGGTTGCATAGTATTACACGGTATTGATTATTTATGCTTACGTGAGAAATCACTCGGTTATACTCAATTATTGCTACATGAGTTATCGTGATAATATCTCTCATATTATTGATTTAATTATTGTCACAAGATCATCTCGCATAATATCTTATATTATTAAATCAATAATTGAGACGATAAAGTTATTCATATTATTATTTGCAATATTTACAATGTTTAGAAAGTTCATCAAGGAGAGGTTTGGTCACCTAATCAAGCTACATTAATCAGGAGAAATCCTTATCGGAAAGCCCCCTATTTCCTGGGAATGATCTGGTTGTTAAATATTGTGAGTTATAATATTAATGATGAATAAGTTCGTGTTGATTAAAGATGAAATTGATATTTCCATTGTGTTGGGATTATTAGTGTTAGTGAAAATCGACATCTATTTCGATAATAATGGATGTCTGGAGGTTATATTGACCAATCGGGTAATTAATCGGATAAATGAGCAATTAATTGCTATTAATTAACATGCTTATAACTATTTGTTCACATTTGTGTACTATTGATTCACATGCATGTACTATTAGGGGAGGTGGTGCAAGATTGATAATACTTGCATGACAAAATTAAAAATAGAGGTATAGATGAAGGTACTATACTGTAATTATTTTTTTCACATGATTGTACTATTGATTCACAAGATGTACTATTAGGGGAGGTGGTGCAAGTTTGATAATACTTGCAGGACTAAATTAAAAATGAAGGAAAAGATGAAGGTATTATTCTGTAATATTTTAAGCCCTAAAACGTGCAATTATCGAAACTATATTTTCCTATAAATAGAAGCTCATTATTCTTTCATTCTCACCAATTCACTAAGACTCACAAGAGCAATTATAGAGAGAGAAGCTTTAGAGAGAAAGTAGAAAAGAAGTCTGCTATCTCACTATTCCAGTATCCAGTCTTCTTCTAAGGTAAGGGATATTATTTTGTTCAGTATTCATAGGAATAATATTTTCTTCCATACTATGTAGTATGTGAGTAATATTTTTTCGTCTCGTATTCCTGATTATACCCTAATTTTGTTAAAGTATTGCTTCTATACTCCGTGAAATTAATAGAATATCCTTGAAATTTGCGCTTCATCTAGTATCGTTTCACAAGGATATTTTCTGCACATTCTTGTTAAATTTTAAGCTTTTCATGCCGGAGTACTGTCCATGAGTAGTATTCATTTTTATGGTACTATTCACAAAATACTATTCACGGGGTACTATTCATAAAATACTATTCACGGGTACTATTCAAAAAGTACTATTTACGAGTACTATTCATAAAGTACTATTCATGGAGTACTATTCCCGAAGTACTATTCATGGGATACTATTCACCTGGGAAATTATTCATGATAAAAATTGATTTCTTTGCTGTCCAAATCATTTTTGATACAATATTATTCTTGAATTTTACTCAACAAAGCAGTATCATGTTGACAGTTTGGACATTATTGAATTCTGGATAAATTAAGTCATAATCTTTAAAAATTTATCCTTTGCTTTTTTTTAATTGAATTCTTATATCATTGTCATCATCCTCATGCTTATATTGTGATAAAAGTCATCTGTGACTTACGTGCATAGATGCACTATTGATTGGTATGATTATAACCAGGAATTATCGGTATAATCATGACCATAATGTTACAAATGATGCGGTAACAATCCTCATTGGTCTGTAGTGCATTGATGGACAGTTGTTGGTATGATTATGACCAGAGATTATTCGGTATAATCATGACCATTGATGATTACATGAATATCCTTGGCCCGTAGTGCAGGGATGATTTGATGATGTGGTTTTTATTAAGCTGAGTCTCAGTGATAAAATTGATGATAAACTTTTTAAATCATAGAAGATAGTAGATATCATGCTCTACTTGACTCTTCTAATGGATTGCTTGTTCCGCTGCAGTTAAACTTGATGTTTATTATATTTTATTAGTTTAACACTGTTGAAGGCTAACGATAATTTATTCTGCATTATCTTAGTCATAATATTTTTTACTGGGCTAGTTGAGCTCACCCTTTTGCTTTCATTGTTCTCTTCAGGAAATGAGAACGTAGTTGGGACTAGTCGGGGAACGGAGTGACGGTCCAGATGTTTACATTAGTAGTCCTTACTATTCAGTAAAACAGTGTGATAATAATTGTAATGAGGACTTTATTTGAGTTTGGATGCTCTCTACGAGACATTATCCATTTTGAAACTCTCCGCTACGTTTTGTCGTACTGTATAAAAGAAGTTTGTATTTAAATTCTGTACCATGTATTTGACGACTCAAGATAGGTGATGTATACCTATTTTGGGGGCATCACAGAGGTAAAAACCACTATAATCAACTGTGAATACAAAGTCCTTCCAAGTTTTATAACTAAAAACTTGAAATATTAAGAAATTGAGAGAATACAAGAATACCTCAATTTTAGTAAAAACTCAAATTACCTCATCATCGAAAACCTCCGAATTAATTAAAATCTTCAAGCAATTAATTGATCGGAAAAGATGATGACAAGTCGTGAATAAACTTTCACAACAACCCTCTCAATGTACTAGCATGCACCCAATGTTTTTCCGTTTCTCTCTGTTCCGTGTATTAATCAAAACAGAACACTCAAATTTTCGTGTATTAAATCATGCCTCACAGAGCCCATATATATATACATACTAGATGTGTTCCGTGCCTCCGACACTACGTGTACGGTGTAATTTATCCTAAACTTTGGATGGTCCAGATGATTTATTAAGGTGAGCGAAAAATTTAAAATTAGTTGTATTTTATTAAATAAATATATATACTCCCAGATGTTATCCAAGTTTATCTCGGATTGGAAAAGCACACTCAAAGCCTTCTAATATAATACTCCCTAAATCCTAATTCATGTTGGCTTGGAATTCATGCCATCCCCAAATCCTTTTCCATATAGACTTTTGTCTATAAACCTCATGGGTTCGGACCCCCACAAACCCAACAGAGTATAGACAAATTTTAAAAATACTACATCTGAAATATTACACTAAAATACCAAAAATGGAAACCAAAGCAATACATATTTTTATTCTATTTAAAATAAAATAAACTTGAAACTGGAAAGTTACCATCTTGCTTCGTCTCCCCTTCAGCATTTTATTTCTTACACTGGAGAGAATAGCCAAAGAGCTCTCTCTTGTTGTATCTATATATCTATATCTATATATATATTCACACATATACACCTCCTCACACTAACCTCTTCTTATTTTCGTTTCTCTCTTTATTTTATAGAAAAATTAATTTTTTTTCCTTTGCCACTAGAACCGATAGTGAATTGGAAGAACAAAACAAAAGGAGGGGAAAAAGAGGGTGTCTTTAGCGCTCTGTGCTTCTTATGCATCCTCTCAGATCTTAGATTTTGTTCATCTACCATCTGGGTTTTCTTCAATTGGTAAACTAGAGCTCAAATTTTCAGGTTATTGATTTTTTTGCCAATTATAAGTAAAAGTTGCATTTTTTTTTCTTGTTTTTCTAGGATATTTTTTTTTATTGGGGGCTGATCGATTGTTGACCCATAGAAGATATATGCTCACCCGATTGAATCCAGCAATACCCATATAATATCTAATTATAAGAATCAATAAGTTTCTAGTAATATTCTTTTCTATAAATGATGGTTCTTTTTACTTAATCTACATTATGAGAATTTTTTTTATCTTATTATGCTTCTTGTTGATGAACAGATATATTGAGTATTTTCAGAATGATTTCATAAGGGTGAATTGAATTATGTATTGATTTTGTGTTTTAATCCAATTATGTGTTTTAAGTAGATCTGCTGACAAATTTTTTCTTCTTCTGAGTGATTGGATAAACAATGGATTTATTTAGCTCAAGTTGAGATTTTTTTAATATTAACTAGTTTGAGTTAACTAATGCAAAATTGAGTGATCGAAAATTGTTGGAACTTGTGACTCATAACATAAAAGCTACTGAAAAAGGCTAGTGCGGAGCAGAGCGAAGCGACGCACTAGCCCATCAGGGTTGAACCGAATGTTATAAAAGTGTGGGGAAGTGCAGTGAGAGTTTACGCATGTATGATATGGCGCGATGCAAGAAGGCAAGAAGATTGCAAGGCACCGGTCGCGAATCGTGAGTTTTTACGTTCGTTTGTTGGAAGGACATTATGGGTATTTGACCCATAATGTGAAGTAGGGTTAGAATATGATTAGTGGCTATAAATAATACTATGTAACTAGAAATATCAATAAAACAACAAGCCGCCTGTGGAGTACCCAAATTGGGGAACCACATAAATCTCTATGTTAATTCTCTATTGTCGTGTGCGTGTGTGATTGTAATTCTAACAAAAATGATTGTGCAGAATGGAAATGGAACATGGAAAGCTATTCATTGGTGGAATTTCTTGGGACACCAATGAAGACCGTCTAAAGGAGTATTTTGAAACTTTTGGTGGAGTGGTTGAAGCTGTGATAATGAAGGATAGAACAACAGGTCGTGCCCGTGGTTTTGGTTTCGTTGTTTTTGCTGACCCTGCAATTGCAGAAAGAGTTGTCAAGGAAAACCACATGATAGATGGCAGAACTGTAAGTTGCACATCCAAAATTCATATTAACTTTCTGTTTTTATGTCATTAGAGAAGAACTTTTTTTCATTATGATTTAGAGCACACAAATCTTTGTTTCAGAAGTGTATTACATTCTAAATCTTTGATAATTGGGTCTCGAGATTTGGGATAATTTACAAAATCTTGTCATTTCCATTTCTTTGTGTGGGGATCATTTGTTGTAGATTATTATTCTAGATTGAAATTCTTACAGTTGAGAAACATCAGGTTATTAAAGATGCAAACTTGCAAAGTGTATCTTCAGAAAAAAAAGCAATCGACAATGTTTTAAGAGATAAAATATCATGATGCACCAGGAGCATTTGCTTTTTGGCAACTGAGTATCAGTAAAGTGAAGAGGATCACTCTTTCAGGATATACTAAAAATGGGAATTTTTTGAATGGTAAAATTGCGGCCATTTAGATCAGGAAAATCACTGAAAGGATACAGGATATACAATTCTGAAGGATATTATAAACATTTACAACAAGGAAGCTATTTAAAAAAAATAAAAAGTTGGTGAAAGGTGCATGAGACACTTAACAACTTAGGGACCGCTTGTTTATTTCTGAATGAGTCTGAAGAGGTCTGAATATGACTAAACAAGTCATTCAGACCGTTTGTTTTACAATTTCTGAACTCTTGAGTGCGTCTAAATGTGTCTAAATAATTCATCCAAAAACTTGTGGCTGAATAGTTAAGAAGTAGTGCTGAATGATATTTTAATCTTACATTTTCTCATTAACAATTAAAAATTACATTCAATATCCATCTTGTTTTACTATTGAAAACAAATTTTGTTATGTAGAAATTGTTTTTGATTTTTCTTTCACAAATTGGAAACCAATTTAATGAATGTTGTTATATTATTTTATTTTGACTTTATGGATGTATAGAATGTTATTAATATTTTTAGTGTTTTATTCCTAAAATTATATTACTAATAGTATACTCCATCAAAATTGTTCAAAAAATTATGTTTAATTATTCTTGGATAACATTGTTTATTAAAAATTACATAATAATTTTGTTCATAACAACCCAGAAGGTTAAAATAAAGAAATATTTGTATTTAGATATTTTGGATAGACAATTATCAAACAAATCATTTTATTCCGTATTCAAAGCTTCTACTCTATTTAGCTCGTTCAAATTTTCTTATACATTCTGAACTTTTCATTCAGTTTTATCAAATAGTCCCTTGGCTCAGGGAGACTATCCAATTTAGCATTCGTACTACGTTTTGATTTGAATTTGGTACTTGTATTCCTATTAATTCCCTCATTTGCATTTGATCTGAAATGTAAGTTTGAATATATTCCCTCATCTACTTTTGTACTATGATGTGTAATTTAACTAAATTTTTGTTTTTGCTCTCTCCCTCAGGTGGAAGCAAAAAAGGCTATCCCTAGGGATGATCAACAAACTCCGAACAGGAGCAGTGGCAGCATTCAGGGTTTGCCAGGTCCTGCCCGCACAAAAAAGATATTTGTAGGAGGTTTAGCATCCACAGTCACAGAGAGTGACTTCAAGAAGTACTTTGATCAATTTGGGACAATCACCGATGTTGTGGTGATGTATGACCACAACACCCAAAGGCCTAGAGGTTTTGGATTCATCACATTTGATTCAGAGGAAGCCGTAGAAAGAGTGCTGCTCAGAACTTTCCACCAACTTAATGGTAAAATGGTTGAGGTCAAACGGGCTGTTCCCAAGGAGTTATCCTCTGGGACAGTTAGGAACCAATTAAGTGGGCATAACCATGGGCTGAACAGGGTCTTTAGTTTATTCAGTGCCTACACTCAAGGGTATAATCCAAGCTCAGTTGGAGGCTATGGAGTAAGACTGGATGGTAGATTTAGTCCAGTTACTGTTGATCGGAGTGGATATCCTCCATTCAGTCCGTCTGGTTATGGTATGGGACCAAATTTTGAGCCAGGTTTGGGTACACATTTTGAGGAAGCTGGACATGTTTTATCTAGTCTCAGCTATGGTTGTGGCTTGAATCGTTTGCAGAATGGGAGTCCAAACAGGTATGGTAGTCCGATTGGATATGGCATAAGTAGTGGTGGTAATGGTTATGTCTCAAGTTCAAGTAGACGGAACACCTGGGAGAATGGGAGCTTTGGTTATGCTAAAAGTCCTACAAACTCTGGTGATTTTATAGGCTCTGGAAGTGGAAACATTGGAGCAATTTGGGGCTCGTCTTCTATTTCTGGTCAAGACGGAGGAACTGCTTCTGCTTTCAGTAGCGGCAACATTAGTTATGGCAGTGCTGGAAGCAATTTTGAGTTGGGTGGGGGAGTTTATGCAGGGAACACTAGAAGCAATTTTGAGTTGGGTGGGGGAGTTTATGCAGGGAACACTAGAAGCAATGTGGCTCCAACATCATCATATGCTGCGGAAAATAGTGGTCATGATGGGGCTTATGGGAACTTCTATGGCGGTGGTTTATTTTATGGGGACCCAACTTGGCGGTCATCATCTCCAGAGCTCGAGGGCTCTGGCTCCTTTGGTTATGGACTCAGGAATGCAGTTTCAGATGTTAGACCTAGAAGCACTGTTGATTTTGTTGGTGGTTATAGTGTTACAAATAGATCAAATGGAGGTAGACTCTCTTTCTTCCTTTTCTTTTTCCTCTTCAAATTTTGAAGTTTCTTTGTGTTATGAATATATAAATACATAACATTAAAACAATCATGACATGAAACATTAAACTTGTTCAAAACAGTTGAATCCATAAATCAAAACGTAAAGAATGTAAATATTCCCTCTTGAAATGTTTAATGTAATAACGTAGCGACAGTGAAAGCCACTTGCACACAATGGATCACTCTTAATTTTCATTATATATAGTAGTATTTCCATTCTACAATTCAGAATCAGGGATGCTTCCAGTTAGCAAACCGCACATATCTATTAATTCCTCATTTTCTTAGAAAGGATTTAGTTCCTTGCATATCATGCTTACTTTGAGTCATTTTGTAACCAAAGTATCAGGTAGAGAGTAAGATATAAATAACTGTCTATGTTAGGTAATGAAATGCAAATGGAAAATTATTAAATCAGCTTTCAAAAATAAATAAAGTATAAACACTCTTGTAAAGCTTATGCCTCAATGACTAAGGTATATGTGGTGCACCTAGGCGCTGCTCTCCAACAAGGTGTATTTACATAATCTTTTACATCTATGCAACATTTAAAGGCCACCTTCCTCAAGGTGAGCTTTGAACACATTGAAATGGGTATTTAAACTCTATCATCAACAATCAAAATGTATATATCAAATAAACATGTTTGGATCGTTTCTAAAAACACACTACCTTTCAAAAGTTCTTATTTTAGGTTGAGCTATGCCCCTAATAGTGATTATTAGATTCTTGATATAAAAGTTGAGGAACTGTGCATATGCAACCTAAGATTATGTGTTAGTTATTTGGGAATTTCTTCTTTACTAATTTCTTGGTAATTTTTATTTCCTGGTCCCTGGAAAACTTTGTCGGTATTTAGTTTCCAGATCCACACTGTTGTTAAATAAACTCATTACATATCAACCGAGAAAAAGTAAAAGAAGCTGAAAAATGGCACTCCCTCTGTCCCAACTTGAGCGTTACCATTTGACATTTTTATTATGATTTGCTGATGACACTTAGATTCTATTCAAAAGGTATTGCTTTATTATAATATCAAGATAAATTTGTGAGTATATACTTTTTAAGAGGGCAAATTTAAGTCTTCTTACAAAAAACTGACATCATGTTTGTTGTGACATCTAAGTAGAGGTTATAAGATGAATCTTATTTTTGTGTATTCATTGGCTGTCAAAATTGCAGTGCATATTCTTTGTAAATTCCTGAATTTTTTGTTGTTTGTTTAATTTTAGTTACATGGATACATAGTGATATTTTCACCTGTATTATCTAAAATTATGGGTACTTGCACCGGAACACAGAAAATGATTGAATGACTTTTCTAAATGAGTAAACAGTCGGTAGTCATACGGAACTGTATCTGAATGCCGCTATGCTATGTCAAAGTTTCAATCAGGATCATGTCTACACTCTTTTCTTACTGTTAACATAGATTGCAGTAGTGGGATTAGTGTTGGATAATGGTCCTCTCTTTGGATAATGGTCCTCTCTGTACATCTTGGTGTGTGTACTTGTTCTGTTTGAAAACCTGCCAATTAATTAATGTGATAGTTTTCTTAATCAACAGTCCCTCTATTCTGTCACTTATGATCGATCAGCGAAGAAGGATGAAGGTTTCTTAGGTTGGCTGTTATAAGTATATACAGTAAATCCTTCCCTAGTGTTGTGTTTTTCCTCAAGTTTCCAATTATTTGAAGCCAATTGATTAGTGTAATTCTACATCATAGTAACTAATGTTCTCTTGATTATTATTGATTCAGGAATTGCTGCGTAAGGATCATTATGTCAACGTCACAAGGTTACGTACGTGAAACTATCAGGTAAATTAAAATGGAGGACTGTGAATTTTGAGGTTCAAACACATTTTTCATTTAGCAAAATATGAGAATATAATTTTATAGATTTTTAATCCAGTATTTAACTTTGTCAGAAGTATAAAGTAAGCAGTGAATGTGGAAATTAATGAATGTACATAATAAGAATTTGAGACCTCAAACTCTTCTTGTTATCCAGTTTCTGTTGTGAAATTTTTATTTATTCATGTATTTATAATTATAATTTTTTTATAACTTTCGAATGTTGATGATTAGTGCATTAATTACGTAAATTTGGGGATCGAATTTCCTTAAGGAAGGGAGAATTTGATATCACTAATTTTTATAGCATGATTTTAAAAAGATAAAGAAAAAAAAGGGAAATTGAGACACCAGAAAATTCTAGGGACTTTTGTTTTCAAGATGTTGCATGAAGGAGCTGATCCTTTTGCTGTACTTTAAACACGCTAACTCCGAACACTGTGCTTAGGAAATCTATAGGCTATAATTTTCATCTAAATAAGATGTACTTACAAATTGTTTGCACTTGAAACCAGCCTATTAACTCATTTACAAAATGTTAATTTATGATGCGAGTTACTTTCTGACTTATCTATTCTTGAAATAGATTATTATTACATTGTAGTTATTGTTTTTTTGTTTCTTAAACTAGTTTCAAAGGCATTTACCTTTACTTTTTAATGCTTAAACCCTTGGAACTACCTTGAAGAATAAATTACCCTACAATATATGTTTGAGATGCAATTAATGGTAAGTTTTGACCGTATTTATACACACATATATAACTGGTTATAGTATTTCATTTCCTTAATATAAGTCGTTTTAGACTTGTGCACAATTATTAAGAAAATGATGGTAAAACATTAAATATAATATCAGTTGCCTAAATTGTCCTTGTATTGGAAAAAGAGTGTTATTTATTGGGCAGAGAATAATGAGAGAACCAAAGTTATACTTATTTAATACTTGGGGTAATATTAGAAAATAAGCAATTAATGTTTACTTGAAATTCTCAAACGACTTATATTAAGAGACAAAAACATTTCTCTAAAACAACATATATTAAGGAACGGGGGGAAATTTCCGGTCCTCCATCTAACTCTATTACAGTGTCTTGTTTTTATGACTCTTTACTATCTGTAAGTTTCAGCCTTTAAAAATAGCTTATGAATTTTATGTTCTTGGCATGTAGTTGCTGCAACTTTGAGTCCCATTGTGCTTTTACTTAATTGCTTTGTATTCAATAGTATATTTATATCAATTACTTATAACATTGTATTAGAATTTATATTGGGACAATATATAAGTGCTTTACATAAGTTATTAATATTTTTGTGATGATACATCTATGAAATGTTATTTATTTTATTTAGTGTTATTATTTCTTGTAAAAAAATTGTATTTAATGGATGTAGGCTTGACAGAATCCATGTGGCGGTGGCGGCAAATGGATCTGCGTTTCAGTTTAGAAGTACATTCGATTAGAGCTAATTAATTGGAGCTCCTGTTTATAGAGCTTACAAAGGAAGCATTTTACAGGGAATTATGTGCAAGGGTTAAGCTTGAGGTCCTTTCTTTTTTTGTGGATATAGATTTTCTTTATGGGATTTGATTGAGATGTAACATTGGATTGCGGATATAGCCCAAAAAAAGCGTCGTCATAGGCGACTGTGTACTACACACCTGCGTATATATATATAGGAGTAAAATGAATCTTAAATCGACCTAAGATAATTATCGTAGTTAACTTTTAATACATCATTTGATCATCAATTTAATAATCTAATCGCATGGATGTAATGAAAATGCAAAAATAATTTGATAATATGTAAAATTTCGTTTGATTTGAGGCAATGCATCAATGACTTTATAACAATAAAAATTACTAAAATCTGAGCTGTCGAAATATATATTTATATACAAATTATTTACGCTATTAAAAAATAAAATTCTGATGCCTCAACTCAAACTAAATTTTACATAATCTCGTATATTTTACATGCTCAATATATCCGTACAGTTACATTATTAAGTTGAACAAATGATATTATATTGAAAGCTAACTGAAATATTGCAAAAAAAAATTAATTTATTCATCTATTTACAAACTCTTACCAATCTCTACAATAGGGGAGAGCAAGAAATCGCATTTGTAACTGTAACTACACCGCAACCGCATAAAATTGCACAATTTGTGGATGCGGTGCGGTGTAGTACAGTTATGCTCTGCAATTTTTATTTTTTACTAACCGCACATTGTGATTATAGTTGCGGATACACCCTTAAAACCGCACCACAAACCGTACTCAGCACTACACTTTATATAATAAACTATATATATATATATATATATATATATATATATATATATATATACATATATTATATACTAAATATCAAATTGTAGTACATAAAATACAATTGTGAGTGAATAATGTAATTTAATTTGTTTCTTATGAGTTTTAGTCATTTGTACATGTAAAATTACATTTAGTGTATATCTACCTAAAAATTAATTAGTTCCCTTTAGCTTTATGCAAATTAATATGAAAGACAAGATAATCACTACTAGTACAAGAAATATAAATGACGTGTTAAAACTTTATTTGTGGTGAGTTATTAAAATCTCTTTAATTAACGTAATTAAATTTACAAATTTATTTATTTTTAGTTTAACATATGTAATGGTAGTTCCTTACGTATCATTCATGTATAGCTGCAATTTTGTAAATCAAACTTTTTATTATTTGTCTTACATAACATTTTTAAATAGATATTTATTAAAGTGAAAATAATTTTTATAATGTGAATTAATAGTATATAAAAATTATATATTATAATTTTTTTAATATACACGAAAGTGGTTATGCAACCACAACCGCATATAACTGCAACTGCATATAACTGCAATCGCAAGTAACTACATAGTTATAATTGTGGTTGTAGTTGGTGCTTATAACCGCTCCACACCGCACCGCACCGCACTTTTCCCTATTCTACCAGCCATGTTTTATATTGTTTTAGAAAAGTACTTATATATTTGCCCATACATCGTCAATCTTCATCAGTGTTCTAAAAGGTGGCCGCCTAGGCCGTCTAAGCGCTAGGCCCCCCTCTGCCGCATGGTCTAGGCCAAAAAATTCCTTCAAAAAATTAGGAGGGGCCTAGGCGGAGTTTTTTTTTAATAACTACCCAATTAGATCTTAATATATTTATTTTTCTAATGATTTACCATATTCATAATACATGTTGTAGCATATCAAATCACAATAAAAAGTGAACAAGATCAAGTCAAAATGGATAATTTTATTATAGTTGTAATTTTTTGAACTTGTACCAACTTCAAATTATATAAATGATGATACATTTGTAATATTTAGTTTAAATCAATATAATTCTTAAATTTATGTTTAGTTTCTTAAGTTTTAATATTGAATTGACTTCTTAAAATTTTAAAATTTATTATTTAATAGCAATCTTATTTATGAATAAAACTAATACGTTGAAGATATATATTTGAACTTTAAACAAAAGCCTTTATTATCTTTATTATAGATTATTTTGTTTTATATTATTGTTTTGTTTGGACAAATGTAAGATAAAATATTAAATTAAAAAACAAAATTCCGACTAACGCCTTTTAGAACATTGATCTTCATCTTTTGTTCATGAATCTTGTCTCTTTCTGTTAATGTCAAATCATTTTGTAAAACATAAAAAAAACTTTGCAAATATATTTTCATCATTAAAATCATGAAAATATAAGAATTAATATAATATTATATATATGTGGGGGCGGATCAATGGCACTAAATTTTTTACATAATTTTTTGACTCTTGGATTTGAACACTCTTAATGGCTAAGATTAAAGCTGATTTTTAATTTATAACTAAATAAAAATAAAAACAAATCCTGTAGCTTTTCATCTTCATCTTTTTCACGTCTTAAACTTCAACCTAGAGTTTTTCATCTTCATATTTTTCACGTCTTAAACTTCAACCTGGAGCTATCAAACTGTCACCATGATGGAGGAAGCCCAAGAATGTATCATTTAACTCTCCCATATCTCTAGTATGTTACCATAATCTTTGTTTTTGTTTTTATTTAGTTATAAATTAAAAATCAACTTTAATCTTAGCCATTAAGAATGTTCAAATCCAAGAGTCAAAGAATTGTGTAAAAAACTTAGTGTCATTGATCCGCCCTATATATATATATATATATATATATATATATATATATATATATATACACACACACACACACACACACACACACACACACATACACAAGTAGTCATGCATGTTTCTCATTAATATATTTCACTCATTTCCTAGTGCTAGTATATAAAGACCTATATAAATACCCTATCACAGTCGCACCCCAAGAATACATTACACAGTTTCCAGCGTTGGCAATAAAATATATATACTTGGGATGAACAATATTTTTATTTCTAGTGGGGAACAATATTGCCCCACACAACCAAAGAATGTAGACCTTTGTGCATCGACCTACAATTTTCTTACTTGCTTTAGGTGGACAATTATTAAAATGCTCATGCAGCCACAATAATGAAATAGAGCCTCGTTTTTTTTATTCCTGATATTCAGCAGCTACTTTACTACCAAAATATTCTTTAAAATGAGCTAGTGGAGTGTCAAATAGTGGACAAGTTAAGGATTTGCCAACCACCGACAACCTAAAAATAAAGTGGACATCCTCTAAGATTATTGTAATTTTCCCACAATTTAAGTGAAAGCTATTGGTCTCTGGCCGCAATCGCTCCACCAGGGCGGACACGAGACCAATGTCAGTTTGGAGTACAACTGCCGGATAGTTAAAAACTCCAAATCTACATTTTTGTAGAAGAGTTTTTTGAGCTTTTGTTAATATCCATTGATCATATTTTTTTTTTCAGTTAATTGACATGAGAGTAGTTTTCCCCTATCTTTCCTGTCATATACGTCACCTGACACATGATTTTGTTGGTCATAAAGAACACTTGGGTCAATTGGTCCATAATTCCAACTGTCCATCTAGTACCTAAAAAAATAACATAAAAGTATTTTGTAATTATTTAATAACTATATAACACAATTATATCCCAATAATCATAAAAAATCCATTTTACAATAATTTAAATGATTTTATTTTTTAAAATTTTCATAGTCATTATTAGTCCCAATACATTATTACATGCATTTAATGGCCTAAACACATAGTTCAATATTTATAGTTAATAATATACTACTCCCTTCCAATTATTATTGTTAACGCCAAGTTTATTGCGTGGCGTTCAATCACAGAATCCACGCTGCTTAGAACCTGCTTGATAAAGAACGGATCACATTGAAGCTTGACGGCTTATCTTGAGTCGGGGATAACTCCGGTGTGAGAATGAGTATAGGCCGTTACAAGGTTTAACAATGGAGGATAAGTATTTAGTGCTCAAAATAGGTATTACCTCATAATGATAACCTAGGCCTCATATTTATAGTACTCACCACCTTAGAATCCTTCTCCCAGTCGGACTAGGACTCCTAGTATATGGTAATTACCATAACTTGGGTCCAACGCCATCTCCTTAAAAGGTGCAAGTAGAGTCCAATCTCATCACCACCTTTGGAGTTACCTTATATGCATATGAATAGGTACGGGACTGCACGCAGGAGAGAGCCTTGTGCTGTGAGCCTAAACGGTCCTATAATCTAACACAGGCTTGACCCAAAGAACTCAAGACCCAGGCCGAACATCACAAGACCAGAGTTCATTTATGGTCCCGGAGGGCTCAAATGCCAACCAACACCTCCAACACCTTCATGGGCTTCGGCCCATCGGTCTCTGGTAAAACGCTCCCGAACATTGCCCCCCAGTCTCTAGTCATAACATATTTATGATTGGAGACTTGAAAGGTCAGGACTTGAACGGTCATGACAGATAATGATGAACTGTCTGTGGAAGCCGTATAGTCACTTCTTGATATTTGAAACGTTGCACGCCTTTTCACGCCTGGGCCCACCTCAAGTATTTAATAGCCTCCTTGGGGTTCCGTGCCGTACTCCTTATAAAAACTCCCCTTCCCCCCTCATTATCACTTTTACTGACTCTTTGCTTTCAAATTCTCCGGCAAGCTTATCTCTTACCCAATCTGCACCATTTTCCTCAACTGTACTGTCATTTGAGTGCTATTTTTGCTTATCTCCCTTCCAAAACTTCTTATTTGTATTACATTCTTTTTAAATGGCCAACCAAAGACTATTCCTAGGCCCATCGAGCCTATCACCGCTACCTCCACCGTCACCACCGGCGACCTTCTAGAGGTCGTACTGCAGGATGCCCCTGCCGACACCACTCCTTCGATCCTGCCTAGTCCGATAGACGCTGAGGCTAGGATTCAAAATGCATACTATTCCTCGGAGGAGTTTTCTCACCTTCATACTCCTTCCACCATCACCCCCTCACAGATTTTCGACATCCAGGTCCCCTTTTAAGATCCTGAAGAATACCAACTTGAGTGCCTATGCAGATGAGAAGATGTGTTGGCGTCGAGGGCGAGTGGGTGGTCAGTCCCCTCAGACGTTCTAAAGTACGGGGTTCGGTTCCCACTTCACGATTTCATTTCTTCCTTCTTGAGCTTTGTGGGAGTCGGGTTCGGGCAGCTCGTGCCGAACGCATACATCCACTTAGTCTCTTTCATAGCCGTCTGCCAAGAGGTAGGCCTCAATCCCGGGCTCGATCTATTCTTTGCCCTGTTCATCGTTAGTGGTTCGAAGAGCGGTCTTCTAAGAACTCAACAAACGCCCCAACCGCACCGCTCCGATCAAGACCCCTTCAAGCAACAGGGTGGCATGAAGCAGTGGTTTTTGCCAAGGAGGCCGACCTCCAACTCCTTCCCCCTGGGCCCATCCGGTAGACCAAAGTGGCGAAGATTTCAAAGTTCCGAAGGGTCGAGCCGATGCCTTCAAGGCGTTCTACAAGCAATAAGAAAGGACCCGATAGAATCTGGGGCTTCGATGAGCGAAGCTTTGGTTGTATAAACACTACCGTGAGTATCCTTCATTTTCATTATTTTTCCTCCTATTTTTCCAAGCTTTCCATGCCTTAACCCATTTGTCCCCGTCATTGACCATTTTCAAGCGAGGGCGTTGTCGACGCCCTCATCCCCGCCTGCAAATCACCCCGGGTTCATCCGACCCCGGTGGACCGACGATGCTCCTGAGGAGGATACGGTCCCGATCAGCGAACTATCGTTGGGGTCCACTTCGGGGCCCGATCCCCCGACCACACAAAGAGGGGCCAAGATGAGCCAGCGCGGAAGGCGGCTTCTTTGAAAAAAGTCCAAGAAGCCCTCCAAGCCACCATCAAAGCGCCTACAAAAGTCGCTCCGCCTTCTCCGCCCAAACCGGCTCTCCCGCCGCCCCCTCCGTCAACCGAGGCGGTCGAGGATTCGGAGGACACCGAAGAGGTTCCTCCCGAACCCCGATCAAAAAGACCTCGGTTGTCGGAAGGTTCCGATCAGCCGACAGGAGAGATGGTGGTCCCCGGTCTGGACCGTTCCGCCACTCCTTCTTCCGGTCCCAGCTCTTCTCGGGGATCACCGACCACCTGTTGGCCCAAGAGCCCGTCAGAGGTCTTCCCTTTTACCCTCTTCGATCACTTCAAACTACCTGGTGACGACGACCGGTTTAAAGGGTACTCTCCCGATCAGTTCTTGGTGGCCTATGTTCGAGCTCAGACCCAGGTAATTCCCTTTGTCAATCTGATTGCTGCTATTAACTTTGACCTTTCCTTCTTAATCGATGTATGTGTTTCTCGCAGCCAACGCTATACTTCTGTTCGAGCCATCCTCCCTCGCCCTAGATCCACAAAGAAAGAAGTTCGACTTGGGACGGAGGTGGAGTTCTTTGGAGGTGAAGTTCGGGTCTGTGATCGGACTCAAGAAGGAGCAGGATTCTCATGCCGAGACGACGCTTGAGTGCCCGAGCGGAGGGCCGGGTCGAAGAGCTGGAGCATGAGCACAGTGAGGTTTTCGGCGAGAGAGGGTAAATCGCTCCAAGATGTCAAGGATCGGAGAGCGCTGATGACAAGATATTACACAAGTTCTCCGAGATGCACGACAAGATGATGTTTTTGATCAAGGAGAACAACACCTTGACTGCTACCGTCAATGCCTTTCCCGAGAAGATAATCGAAGCCAGACAGCAAGCCATCGCCGAGTATGAGGAATCTGAAGCCTTGAATGATAAAGTCATAGCCCAATTTGGTGAAGGGTATGAGACTCATCGGGAAAAGGCTAAAGCAAAGTTGATGGCTGCTGGGCTTGATGTCTCCATCCTTGACTCTTCGGATGACGAGTCTGACGCTGAAGATGACCCTCCTGCCGAGTAGATATGTAGGATTTGTAGTAAAGAAAATTTTCCTTCTTCTCTTTTTTTTTGTACTTAGCCCGAATCGTAGGCGACCGGGTTTGTAAAGTAGAAATTTTCTAAGTATAAATAAGATATACTCTTTGCCCATGAATGCTTATTGTCAGTTTCACTTATGACTGATCTCGATCAGTTATGTCCACCCGAACCTTCTGGTCGGATCGTCCTTAGGGTTTATCTGATTTTAGAGGGTCAACAGTTATACCCGAGACTTATCTCGATCAGTGGTGTCTGCCCGAACCTCTTGATCGGATAGTGCTCGAGATCTGTACTTTAAGCATTTATTAAACTCTTGGTCAGTTATGCTCGGGACTTATCTCGATCATGGACTTATCTCGATCGGATAGTGCCCGAAGCATGTCTGTTCAAGTAGTAACGAAATATATGAATATAGACGAGGTTAAGCATTGACAGGAATGGGAACTTTCATTTATATCATTTGAATTGAAACGATTACATGGATAAAAACAAGAACGACATAACTATTACTGGTAAAATTTTCTAAGTCTTCCAAAGATGCCATGTATTCTTTACCTCCGAACCGTCCATTGCGTTTCGAAGCCAGGAGGGTTCGGCTGGCAGACTCCTACCACCTCATAAGGCCCCTCCCGGTTGGGCATTAGCTTGCCGAGTGTTTTGGGGGTTGATGCCTCAAACTCCGGAGGACCAAATCTCCTATTGCAAACCTCCTTGTCTTCACCTTCCGATTATAGTGTGCCGGTACATTCATTCTGGCGATAGATCGCCAACCTCATCATGGTGAATCCGAACTTCATCTAACAAATCTAAATTTGTTCTCAAACCCTCGTCATTATATAGCTCTTTGTATTGGCTGACTCGAAGAGTTGGAGATCCGATCTCAACAGGAATGAGTGCATCGGTCCCCGTATGCCAACCTCGAGCAGGAGTCTCGGTTGTAGTCCTTGGGGTAGTTCGACACGCCCACAAAACCGATATAGCTTCTTCTGCCACCGAACCCTTTAATGCATCTAATCTGCGTTTAATCCCATTGAGTAGGGTTCGATTGGTCACTTCCACTTGGCCGTTTGACTGAGGATGGGCAACCGAAGTTTTGCGATCTTTGGATCCCTAATTCTTTCAAAAAGCCTTCAAACTTGGACCCCACAAATCTGCTCCGCCATTGTCGAGACCATCGCCATCGGGATACCGAACCCCAGAGACTACCCCTTCTTTAAAAAACTTCAAACACTCCTGTTCGGTGATCTTTTGCAATGGTTTGACTTCGACCCACTTTGTCATGTAATCAATAGCCACGATCACAAAGCTAACTTGTCCCTTAGCTTTTGGCAGAGGCCCCAGAATGTCGATTCCCCACACAAAGAAAAGGGATCGGGGACAAGATGGAATATAGTTCTCGGGGGGTTGGTGCGGGATATTCTTTGTTGGTGGCACTTGGGACACCTCCTAACGAATTCCTTTGCTTCAGTGTAGATGGTTGGCCAGTAATACCCCTGCCTCAAAATCTTATGCGTTAGTGACTTTGCTCCCATGTGATCCCCACAGATTCCCTCATGCATCTCCCGAAGTGTGTAGTCTGCCTCTGAAGGAGTCAAGCATTTGAGCAGTGGAGAGCTAAAGGCCCTTCGGTATAGATCTCCATCTATGAGGGTGAAGTTCGAGCTTCGGTGTTTGACACTGCTAGGGATTGGTCAGAAGGAGGGTCTCATCGGCCAAGTATGAGATATAAGGTGTGAGCCAGCAATTGATCCGGTCCAAAGCCAAGACTTCTGTCTTTGGGACACTGGGTTTTTCCAGAACCTCTAAGTACACTGATCCATTGAAAGAGCTTGCTTCAGTTGTTGCCAGCCTTGCCAAGGCATCTGCTATCGTATTCTCTGACCGGTCCACCCCCTGACAACTGTATGAAGTGAAGTACATAAGCTTATCCTTTAGCTCAGCCAAATATTTGGTCATCCTTGCCCAAGCCTTCGTCTACCGATAATCGCTTGACCACCCGTTGTGAATCTTGTAGATGATCAGCCATTGGACCTCTAGGCTTCAGCCAATCGTATCCTCGCTAAGATGGCCTCTACTACTGCCCGTTATTTGTGGCCTTGAACCCAAACCGAATAGCTTGCTGCACCTTGAACCCTTCGGGACTTGTTAGGATGACCCCTGCTCCACTGACATCCACAGTTGACGATCCGTCCACGTATAGAGTCCATGAGGTCTGGATTGGTTGTGTTTTGGCTACTATATTCGCCTCCGGTTCGGTGAAAGAACACTCAACCACGAAGTCAGCCAATGTCTGCCCTTTGATTACCGTTCGGGGACGATATTCTATAACAAATTGTGTCAGTTCCATTGCCCAAGCGGCTAACCGACCTGATACTTCAGGCTTGTGCAAAATCTTCTTCAAAGGTTGGTCTGTGTAGACCACTATCAACCGACCCTGGAAATAGTGCCTGAGTTTCCTGCTAGCAATTATGAGGGCGTAAGCAAATTTTTCCAGGTTCGGGTATCTCGTTTCTGCGTCTCGGAGAACATGGTCGACATAGAACACCGGAATTGCTTATCTCCTCATCCCTTACAGGTCTTTATATCGCCATCTCCAGGCTCGCATGACCAAGTATAAGTATAAAGGTTCTGTGGGGATCGGTTTCATTAATAATGGTGTCGAACCCAAATATCTCTTGATCTCTGGGCGTGTCTTCGTGATTCAAGTCCCGGAAACTCTTGTCGCTTTTTCGGGCCTTTGAGAGTGTCGAAAAAAGGTAGACATCTCTCGGTCACCTTGACATGAATCTCCGAAGAAGCGCGATTGACCCGTCATCCGTTGGACATCTTTATATGTCTTTGGAGATTTCATGTCTAAGATCGTGAGATTTTTTCCGGATTGGCTTCGATTCCCTGCGTTCTTGACCAGATATCCTAGGAATTTTCCTGAACCCAATCCGAAGGTGCATTTGGTCGAGTTTAGTCTCAGGTTGTGTTGCCTCACCGTTTCGAAGCAGTCTTCTAAGTCCTCCAGATGATCCCGGACTGACATGCTCTTGACGATCATGTCGTCCACATACACTTCCATACTTCGCCCCAGCTGCTTTCGGAACACGAAGTTCATCATTCGTTGGTAGGTTGCTCCTGCATTTAGTAGTCCGAAGGTCATCTTCCGATATGCATATATAGCCCGATGAGTGATGAAGCTAGTCTTCGGGGTATCCTCCCTGTGCATCGAGATTTGGTGATATCCTGAGAAAGCGTCCATGAAACTCAGCATTCCATAGCCCGAAGTGGCATCAATTAGCTGGTCTATGTTGGGTAAGGGGTAGAAGTCTTTTGGGCAGGCCTTGTTCAGGTCTGTGTAGTCAATGCACATCCTCCACTTCCCATTTTGCTTCTGTACCAATACCACATTCGCCAGCCATTCGGGATAGTCAATTTCAAAGATGAACCCCGCCTCTAACAATTTGGTAACCTCTTCGTCTATAATCTTCGTCTTTCCCGGCAAAGATCCTTTTTTCTCGTATCTTTGGCTTCCTTTTCGAATTCGGTATGAAGTTTATGTAATGCGATTGATTCACTTACACCGGGCATGTCACTAGGTTCCCAGGCGAAGATGTCGGCATACACCCGAAGTAATTCCACCAGACCCGTTCGCAGCTGTTCGGATAATCCCGCCCCGATCTTGACCAATTTGTCTGGATTTCCCGGTACCAACTCAACATCCTCTCTGTTTTTCTTCTTTGGTAGAACCATGGGTTCGATCTTGCGCCTTAAGTGAACGGCTCGATCTCGATGGTCATCGTACTTTTACGCCATCGACCCCGACTCTCGAGGAAATCAAGGTATTAGATAACATCTTGAGGCGATGTCGAGATCTCCGTTTACTTCCCTATCCCAGATTCGATGTCGGAAACTTGATTTTGAAGTGGGGTATAGATGTTACCGCTTGCAGTGCCAATAAGGTGGGCCTTCCCAAAATAACGTTGTAAAAGCGAATCCACTCTGACGACAAATTTTTTACCATGATTTTACATGCTGCTTTGTGGGCGTCATAGAACTTGACCGTAGTAGTAACGTGATTGCGCCCGTCACATGAACCGGGTTGCCACTGAAGCCGTATAACGGGCCCTCTCCTCCTAATTCCATCTTCTTTCCTCCCAGATTCATCCGTTGGTATGCATGTGTGTAGAGTATATCAACCGAAGACCCGTTGTCTATCATCATCCTTTTAATGTCCACTGGCCCGACCTGAGCCGTTATTACCGGTGCCCCGTCATGCGGTTCGATCTGTTCTGTAGGGTAGTCGTCGTCTGAGAAGGAGATGGTCGTGCTTGAATATGGCTTCATCCTTTTCGGGCGAGGACCGACCAATGATAATGACGGCCGAGATGCCCATTTTTTCATGCCGGTCCACGCGCCCTACGGACACTACCGATATCACATCAATAACTCCTCTCGAGCTTGTGGGTTCGGCCATGGTATGTGCTTGTCGGGTGGGCTCATTGTTGTCTCTCTTGGGGCTTCCACCCTTCTCTACCAACTACGTCTTTGTACCAACTTCCCGTTCTGGACATTCTTTTCTATTAAGTCTTTCAAGTTGGTGCAATCTTCTGTCGTGTGACCCCGACTCTGGTGGTACGCACAATACTTGTTCCGACCCCTCTTCCCTGGCTTCGGGATCGTTTGACATGGTTCGAAAAAGGGCTTGCTTCGCATCTCTTCCAGTATCTTGGCCCGATCTGTATTGAGTGTGGTGTACACCTTGTTGACCCCTTTATTTGGGAAGGGTGGCCTTCCACCGCCCCCCCCCCCCGTTGTAGTTTTTCTTGTAGCTATCCGACCTCCCCTGATTGTCAGACTTCTGATAGCTCTGTTTGTCCCGATCTCGGTACTTCTCGTGGGATTGAGGTTTGAAATTCCCCATCGCTTCCTCGATTGCTATGTGATCGCCCTATGGAAGGCCTCTCACGGTCGGTAGGGATTGATCACCAGTCCTTCATCGACTTTTTTGATTTTCGATGTCAAGCCCCGTTGTGAAGAATCCCAAAGCTTGTGGGGAATTGGGCCCACCCACCGACCCCATGACCTCCGAAATCTCTTAACATACTCGCCCCTGTGCTCTCATCGATCTCTGACCGACTGCATGAGGATTTGTGATCTTCCCCCGTCTCTTATTACTCCCAAACCGTGCATGAAATTTTTCCCGAAGGTCTTTCCATGAATTTATCGATCCCGACGCCAAGGTTCTCATCCATTCCCGGGCACTTTTCTTCAGGGTAGTAGCAAACATGTGGCACTTGGCTGCATCAGAGTGGCCATAATACGTCATCAACCTGTCGTACCCATCAAAATGGTCGTAAGGGTCCCCCAACTCGTCATAAGTCTCCATCGGGGGCATCTTCCTTTGGGGTCCATTATCTCCGATTAATTTTTGAGAGAAGGGTGACCCTATATAGGTCTGGCTATTTCCGGGCTCTTGACCAACAACATCTTCTCCAATTCAAAGAACTCTTCAAGCGAGGGGTCGGATTCTCTTCGTGAGGGGACGAATGGGGTGCATCCTTCTCACGTTCGGAATCTCCTCTCTCTCCGCCTGACCGACCGGGTGCTCAAACGTCGTCCTGGCGCCGACCGGCTTCTTCTCCGGCCGGCCATCCTCGAACGACTTCGATACCTACTTTTCTCCCTTTCGGCCCTTCCGCCGGGGTGACCAGAGGCCGGTTATGGTGTCTGCGCCTCTTAGAGGACGCCTCTTCCTCCCCGAAAGCGTTGGCCATTGCCATCGCAGCTCGAGCTCTTCTGCCGTCAAGACGTAGGGTCATTATGGCATCTTTGTTTTCTTTGCATCTTTTCTGCAGGATGAATTCTCTCGATCTCGACTACCTTAGCACGACTCTTTTCCGCGCCTCAGCGCCATTCATGAATTGGCTTCCGTCCATCCGACCGGCACAGTTATGGGTATCTTTGGCTCTCATGGAAGAGTCTTTGTTTGGGAGGAGCCAACTCCATCTCGATCGTCCCGGGTTACGGAGCCCGGTGCATTTTCACCGATCCTCTCACCGAGTGGTCGGTGTGTTTTGCCTTTTTCACGCTTTGAAAGCGCATACTCCACACTCGCCATAGTTCCTCACACGAAAAGGGTTCGATTGTGATTGTTATTTAAGATCGCCTCCTCTAGCGCCAATGTTAACGCCTAAGTTTCACGCGGTCGTCCAATCACGAATCCACGCGCTAAACACAGACGCGATGTGGATCATTGCGAAGCTTGACGGCTTTATGCGGCGGGGATAACTCCGGTGTGAGAATGAGTCAGGCCGTTACAAGGTTTAACAATGGAGGATAAGTATTTAGTGCTCAAAATAGGTATTACCTCATAATGATAACCTAGGCCTCATAGTTATAGTATTCACCACCTTAGAATCCTTCTCCCAGTCGGACTAGGACTCCTAGTATATGGTAATTACCATAACTTGGGTCCAACGCCATCTCCTTAAAAGGTGCAAGTAGAGTCCAATCTCATCACCACCTTTAGAGTTACCTTATATGCATATGAATAGGTACGGGACTCTGCACGCAGGAGAGCCCTTGTGCGGCAGCCCAAACGGTCCTATAATCTAACTTTGGGCTTCTACCAAAGAACTCAAACCCGACCCCGAACATCACAAGACCAGGTTCGGCTATGGTCCCGGAGGGCTCAAATGCCGACCCGAACACCTCCAACACCTTCATAGGCTTCGGCCCATCGGTCTCTGGTAAAACGCTCCCGAACAATTATGTATAACCATTTAACAAATGCATGAAGACAAAATCATGAACATTAAAATAATAACTTCTTCATCACATAACAATATATTTACCCAAACACATAACTCACTATATTTTGCCAATTAATACGCAAAACTATTTAACAATAAGTCAAAAATCATAATAACTACTTCACCACATAGTTATATATAATTGTCCAAAAATTCACATGCATGTATGTAGACATAATCATAGTTGATAATTTCCCCTAAAATTTTAAACTTCTATTTTATCATAAATACATTTTTTTTAAAATTATTATAATATTTATTTAGTTTTATATTGAAAATTGGTAAAAAAAAAATCTTACAAAATGATAATTGAATTAGAAAACTTGTAGATGACTGTGATGTAGGAAAATCGTTGATGGTCAATTTCCTCTTCTTTATTTCTATTTTCTCTCTTTTGTTGTTTGAATGGAAGTTGATTTAGCAGGTGACGAGAGGAATATGAGAGCGCGACATGGGAAGAGAATATGAGAGGGAGAATATGTGAAGGGAAGTTGAAGTTGGGGGGGAGAAATTGCCATTATAGCGCCTTCTGACTATATATAGCAAAGGAGTGGAGGAAAATCAATGCAGTCAACAATTTTGTCAGCAATGCAGCCAACAACTTTGTCAGTAGTTAAGGCAGCTTTGGCGCATGAAAATTAGGGATTGTGGTGGGGCCCTGCCGCTACAGCCTTTAGCGGCAAGGAGTAATTATCCAGAGATTGCAAATTGATTTGAAGGGGGACAATTATGTAATTTAAAACACTTTATTTTAATTTAGTGACTACCACTACAGCTTGTAGCGGCAGAGCCTTTACCAACTTCAATCCTTGCCATCCATTATAATAATCAACAGTTAGAAGCTTGGTTGCTCAAATAGTTCTCATGGCAACCGGTTGCCATGAATTAATTCACACATACACACACACACACACACACATATATATATATATATACACACACACACAGTCCATTTCCTATGTGCGTGGTCCACATGCGAATCACTTTTAGCGACAGACAAAATGGTCGCTAAACTCGTCGTCGTAGGGTCTGAACTGGGCTATAACGACGGTTCTGGGCTATCGCAACGGTTCAAACCCTATGACGACGGATTTAGCGACGATTTTGTCCGTCGCTAAAGCTGGTCCGCATGCAGATCACCTGCATAAGAAGCTCTCTCTCTTTATATATATATATATATATATATATATACATACCGTAACTTTGAAAAAAAGGTTTCTAAATGCACCTTGTTTGCCAAAGATTCCACCACCACCTCCCCCACCCGTGAAAATCCAAAATATATAGAAATCAACATAGAATCCATCACCAAATCAACAACAGTGAGTAAAAAATAGAGAAATTATTGTACAAGGCCTAACTATCAGTGACAGATAAGGGTGTAAACGAGTAGAACCGAATAGAACAGAGACCTGCTCGAATTCGACTCGAAACATTAAATTCATACTCGAATTCGACTCGAATTCAAATTGTATTTGAAAATTTCTTCTCAGATTCGTCTCGACTCGAATATTTATCACTCAAATTTGATTCGACTCGGATCGAATTATATTTAAACTACTAGCGAGTTTCAAATTTAAGCTCAAATAATCCGAGTCTTCACATAATAACTAGTTTTATAAAAAATATAATTATAGGTTGAATTTTTTGTTTTACTTAAAAATGATAAAATATATTTAATACTCCCTCCGTCCCAGGATAAAAGTCCTTATTACTATTTTGGGTAGTCCCATGTTAAATGTCCACTTTCCTTTAATAACCAACTTTTTATACATTTTTTCCTATTATGCCCGTAGCATTAAATATCTCATACTTTTCTTATTCTAATTCTCTCTCCATATTTAATGACATATTATTATGGGTAATTTTGTCATTTTATTCATCTTCTTAATATGCGTAAAAAGTCCACGAGGACTTTTATCCTGGGACGGAGGGAGTATTACACTTTACAAATATAAAATTACAATTAAAATTAAAAACAAAACAAAATAATAATTAATTATCCTAATTTGATTTAATTTTGTATATATTATAAGAGAATGTATCGAGAATTTAATCGAATCTGTATCAATCGAGTATGTATCGAATCATAATCGAGAACTCGAATAGTTTGAATCTTAAATGAGTCGAGTATAAACTTGCTCTGATTCTACTCATTATTATTCGAACTATTTTTTATATTCAGATTTTGATCATATTATTAACGAATTCGAATCTCGCTCGTATTTTTTTAAGTCGAACCCGAACTGTTTGGTTGGCTCCCACACTCATTAGCTGATCAGAACTTTGAAACTTTAGGTGATTGTTTGGGCTTTTGATTATTGAAATTGGTGATTTTCGTTTTGTTTCGAGTACAAAGCCTTTATATGCCGAATATGGGTTTTTAACTAATGGGGTGTTTGTTTAGAGTTGAATGGAGTTAAATGGCTAAAGGACTGAATGACTGAATCGGTCAATACATTTGTTTTGGTCTGAATGGTTGAATCGGTAAGATGGACGAGTTAAATGGCTAAGTCAGATTTTTTTTAACTGAATAGCTGAATGAAATAAAAAAAAAAGTAAAATAAATAAATAAATAAAAAATAAATATTAACTATTATATTAAGTAATATTAAATAAATTTACAACAATTTTGAATTTTTTCAGAGGGATATAATAATAAAATTTTATCATTCAAATGTTTCAGACATTCAAATTCAGATTCAACTCATTCAAATTCAGATTCATTCAATTTTTATTAAATACCCCTAAATAATCCAAAATGAAATTGGTCTAGTGCTTCTCAAGTGTTTAGTTTTCTTAATTTTCTCATGGGCAAGATATTATGGGCATTATAATTAAAATAAGATCCCCAAATTTACAATTAACGTAAAATATAGTCTTAGGATACATTTTCTTTTTACCAACTTATAGGAGGGGAAGATAAAAGGATACTTGGTTCTCAAACTTGCAAGACATTGAGGTGATAAAATTTAAGACAACTTCTATATATATATTGTGACAAAAACATGTCAATTCTTATTGCGGAGATTATGCCAACTGGCAATTAAGTATGGGACTTTTGATTCACTTCTCAGCACATATTACTTGTACAAAATTAGAGTCATAAAGGGCAATTATTGGGATAGACAAGGAAAGAAAAATGAACAAGCCAAGAATGTGCATGTACTGAATTGTGACACTAAAAGATACTCGACAATATACCAAAAATCTCATCTCTTCATGTCATTTACAATTTCTAATACAATTTCACCAACTACCAAGGTAAAGAAAATTTTGTTTCAGTTTAAACAGGTAAAAGAATCACATGGAGGGTCGGAAAATGGCAAACTTTTTTGTTGTCACTAGCCGGGCTTAAGAGAACAAGATAATATTAGTTGAAGAATATGACATTCCAAGTACCTCTAAGATGAACAGCACCCGGATTTCTTAGGCTGCCCACCTGCTTCTTGGTTCTCATCAGCATTTAAAACAACAGTCTTTCCATTTCCCATCCACGGCTCCTGTTGCTTGGGCTCTTGAGATTGAATAACTTTTCGGCTCAAGATGTTGTAGATCTCCTTGACTACTGTCTGAAATGCTGCAGTCACATTGGACGAGTCAAGAGCAGAAGTTTCCATGAAAAACAGACCCTGCGTCTCAGCCAAGCTTTTGCCCTCAGCTGTGGAAACCTCCCTGACATCTTTGAGATCCGACTTGTTACCAACAAGTATTGTAACAACATTCATATCGGAATGAGCTGTTAATAAAAGTAAACAGGAAAATCAAACGTCAACCAATATGTTTAAGGGATAACTAGCGTAAGGTAATCATATTGTACGAAGACAGCAAAACCGCTCAAGCTTCCTCGTATAGTATCGATTACTATTCTTACACTTGTTGGTGTGAAATTTTAACTACTCTTGCTTCATGATATGGTAGGTGCCCAAATCAAAGAAATATGCCCAAGATTAGGCTGTTTGAAGCAGCATCTTCAAATGTGAATCCCACAACAAAAAGAAGCAAAAACAAAAATGGACCAAAATTCAAGTTGTCATAGTGCTTACTGTGAAGTTCATTAAGCCATCTGCCAATGCTTTCAAAAGTCTGTCTTCTACTGATATCATATACCAAAAGAGCTCCAACTGCACCTCTGTAATATGCAGATGTAACAGCCCTGAACCGCTCTTGACCAGCAGTGTCCCAGATCTGTGCCTTAATTTCCTTCCCATTAATTTCTATCTTCTGGGTTTGGAACTCAACTCCTATTGTCGATTTTGAATTAGGGTAAAACTCGTCTCTTGCAAATCTAGCAAGCAAGTTTGATTTCCCAACGGCTGAATCACCAATCAGTACAATCTTGAAAAGGTAGTCCTCAGTTTTGTCTTCCTCGGAGTAAAATGCCATGTTCTACTGTTGTAATATCAGACGACTAGAAAACCATATTTACCAATATATAGCACTAAGGCCTGGCCCTTCAGGGACTAATTCCAGTGAAAGGATATTCTTTACACACTTTAAAATGCAATGTTAAAAGGAAGCTTGGAAGGCAGGGATGGTATATGAAGGGACAAAAGCTGTAGTCCAGGAGTTTATGTAATGCAGCGCAAAAGGAATCTGAAAAAGTACCAATGCATACGAAAGTGAAGATAGTTCAAACTAATCAAAGATGGTAATTCCCCACCTTCAGCACCTTTTCCTGACACTTATGCAAATCTATCTGGAGAGTTTTGTGTCAGATTCCAATCTGGTTATCCATAACTAAAAAGTGACAGCTTTATGGTACCTGCAATGTCAAGCAAGCATCAGAATCCAAAATTATTACCAGAAGGACTTGTGTTGTAGTATTGTTTCCTTTCCAAAATGTTCACAATATGAGTTGTACTTGCTATAGGACAAATTATTAGAAACACAAGGCTACCGCGATCTTGTGAACTAACAGGCCTGTGCATGTGCCTGCTTGTATTGTGTGCAAAATTTGGAATGTCTAAAGATGTGACTCAATGGTTTGGAATGTCTAATGTTGTGACTCAATTATGGCATATGTTACATGGAATGTAAATGCTGACGAACTAATGTAAGTATGACACGTGTATTTGAGACCAAAAATTTGGGAACTCAATTAGTACCCCTAGCATACTGTTAAGTGTTACAAATGTCATAGTTCTTGGGAATTCCCATGCAAAAGTAAAACATTAGGAGTTTATAACATGAACTGGCACTTGAGAATATGTAAGGCATTAAGAAATCCAACCTTCTCATTTTCTCTTTTCCTTCATAATGTTTTCATGGAGCTAAACTAATTAGAATGCAGAGTAGTTCGCTTGACCTGCCATCTCCAAATAATAAACCTCTTCAGAATTACTGTCCTGTGGTGCGATACAAAAAGTATCCCTTCCTAATTACAGTACTCCAATAGTGTAGCAAACTAGTAATTGACATTATGATATTTAGTTTGTCTAGGTAATCTTTTTCATCACAGGCATCATTATTGAGTGAACCTTGTAGTTTCAATAGTACAAGGGCAATAGTGTTCTCATTTTCCTCCCATCCAAATTAACATTCTTCAGCGGAAAAAAATGCTTCATTACTTTCACGATGGACTCATACATTCTAGAGAGCCAACAGTATGACTTTAGTTATGAAGTTCTTTTGGCATAAATATACCACAAGAATATTAAACACGGCTTCCAACAATTGGAAATCCTTTCTTTCTTCCATTATTTTTAATTCTTTTTAAGATAAGAGCAGATCGAGATTTAATACTAGTAATTATAGGTATATTTATCTGTGATGGACTCAATTCACATTGTATAATCACTGGAGTATTAGATATGTCCAAAAAATTGAGCTAAGCTCATCTGCAAATGACTTGAAATAGAAAGTGACAGTGCATTATAGAGCCGGGTGAATTTTGATTCGGTCAGAGATGTCTCTTGTTTGGTAAAAAAAAATTTGCCTCTTAATCGTTAAGACAGAAACTCAAATTTTAACTATTAAGAGCTGCCTCTTAATAGTTTATTTAAAATTTATGGACAAAAATAGCATAAATAAACATTGTACTTCCTTCAATTTCAAATTTTAAGATCATTCAAATAAAAAAATTTAATAACTCGGAGGGTTAAAATGATAAAATAGTGTCGTTTAGATGTTTTACACTTTTTAGTTATCAAACTGCTTTTTAGATTCAAATACTATTTCATTCAGATGATCTAATTTATTAATATGTATTAACCATTCAGATCTTAATTACTCGATTTTATCAAACACCACCTAAGTGACTTGGGGGTTGTTTGATAAAAACTGAATGAAATGGTTATGAATCTGAATGAGCTGAATGAAATTAAATACTTAATGGAAAAAATTGTTTGATAATTGACATGTCTGAAACATTTTAATAACAAATTTTTATGAGTAAAATACAGTGACACCCCCTCTAGATAATCATAATAACACTCACCTCCCCTCTAGTTTCTTAAGTAGCAGTTAGTACCCCTGCAAGTTTTTAGGGTTTACTAAATAGATAAAGTTACATATTTACCCTTGTATTTTATCAAATTTTAATTACTAAATAATATGTGTTTAATTATCCTTTTTTTAATACAATACATTTTAATTATAGTTTTATTTGTAATTAAAACTATCTCATTTAAATTGTTGGTAACTTATAAAAAACTAATTTAGTTTAATTAACACATATTTTTGGATAAGTGATACAAATATTAAAAAAATTAAATTAAATTATTAATGAAGCTATTCTAATTAGAGTGATTGAGTATATTGATAGTTTAGTTTTGGTGCTTAACAAAAAAAAAATATTATTTGAATTTTTAGTTTCATACTATAATTTTATATGTTAAATTTTATTGAGTATATATAAAAAATTGGGATGTTTATGATTTTGATTACATTTTTTAGTATATCTGATTGGCGTTGTTTTTTATGCAATGTTAAATAAAAATATATAATTATATTTATTACTACCTCTATCTTGTAAAAAAATATTATTTTAATATATTTTTTTTTTTTTTAGTAACAACATTTGTCATTTTTTTTGTAAATAATTATGTTTAAGTGTGACTTATGTTTAGTTTAATATATGAGAAAAATAATTAATATAATTTTAATACTTTTTTTATATGAGTAATAAGATTCGTCTAAATTGTAATAATAAGTTTGTTTTACGTAAATTTTAATATTTGAAAAAAATAATTATTATTTTATTGCGTTAATTTGTAATTTTTATGGGTATTAACATTATACTTTTAATTACAAAAAATATATTTGAATATATATCACGTAAATTTTAATATTTGAGAAATTTAATTAGTAAAAATTGTATGACTTTATTTTTACGATAAAATGAATATTTATTATTTTTTGACTTTTATGTTATTTATTGCATAATTTCATAATTTAATTAATTAGATCAAGTAAAGTAAAAATTATGATATACAAATTTATATTTAGTGGAGAAATTAAACATTATAACTTGAAGGGTGTATTAGACATTATATTAAAAATATTTTTAAATATTAATTGGTCAACCACACTAGGTGTAGTGAATGTTACATATTATAGACTAGAGGGGTACTGATTGTTACTTGAAAAACTAGAAGGGTGGTGAGTGTTATTATGATTATCTACAGGGGGTGTCATTGTATTTTACTCAATTTTTATTATTTTAACCCTCTGAAAAAATTCAAAATTGTTGTAAATTTATTTAATATTACTTAATATTGTAAAATAAAAATACTTCATTCATCCAGCCAAAAAAATGACACTAAACCATTCAACCCAAATCGTCTGAATGGCTGACCGATTCAGCCATTCAGTGTGTAACAAACAGCCCCTTAGTTAAAGTCTTAAAGCTTAATCTTTCTCGTGGGAAACCGCCACTTAGTCAACCTTTCTCAAAGGCTAGGGAGTTGATCCCTAGCCACAGTTGGCAAGGGACATTTATTTGACAACCCAACTCGCATCATCCAAGTAGGGATTGAATGGCCATGCTTAAGAGATTCATTTAAGCATCCACCCAACAGTTGGGCAGGAATGGTGCAAACTGTTGGGCAGATTGCTATAATTACGACTATACCCCACCAGCATTGTAATTGTAGTTACTAGTCCACGTGGCTTAAGTGTGAGAAAAGGGATTTTCGGGATATATTGCAAGTTTTAACTGCACTCTGCAGGCTATACCACATAGCAGATGGCCAAAGTGTTGGTCAATATTTTTCTGTTAAAAAATTATCCCATCCGCCCTACTGTTGGCGAATTAGATAAAACACTAACAGACATTCTAATGAATTGAAAGGTGAAAAAATGTTTAGGAAAAAGGGATTTTTTTGGAATATATTTTAACCAATCCGCCTACCAAAACAACTACTACAACTAAAAAGCACCAAAACAACAATTTAACATAAAAAGTACCAAAACAACCATTTCAACCAAAAATCACTAAAACCATCATTTCAACCAATTAAATCATATCAATACAAACATTACTACCAAATAATTCTAGAACCATTACAACTAAGCAGGAATGTTAAACACTGTAGGTTAGAACTAGAACCATTGGTTAATATATATCCTGAAAAATTCATATTCCCACACTTGAGTCATTTTTTACACTTAATACATAACTGAAAAAGGTACGTGTTAAGAAAAGGGATTTTGGGGGTATATTTTAACCAATACGTCCAAAGGTTGGGTGGATGGGTTAAAAACATGCCGCATGGACGAGCAACTACAGTTACAAGGCAAGGCAAGGCAAGGCAAGGCAAGGGGGGGGGGGAGTGTAGTCGTAATTACAGCAATTCGGCCAACAGTTTGAAACATCTGCCCAATTTTTGGGCGGACACTTTAATGATTCTCTTAATCTTGGTCGTTCGACCCCTATTTGGACTAGTTGGCCTGATAAATGTTCCTACCCAACTATGGCTAGGGATCATTCCCCATATATCAATATACCCACTAGCCATCCCAATATGCAAATGACTTTTTATACAAAAGCTCCTTGTTGGAACTTGTGACTCATAACATAGAAGCTACTGGAAAAGGCTAGAACCGAAGGTCGCGGGAGGCAAAGCCCCCAGCGGTACGGTACAGAGTTTCTGCAGGTGTGGCGTTAGCCGCTCTGGGTGCAAGCCAGGAGTGGCTTGAGCACGCCTTGTAGTCGGTGAAGTTTTTGCCTTTGGTAGCAGAAGGCCGCCATGAAATATGTATGTGGGCCTTGGACCGCTTTGGTCGTGATCAAAGATTTTTACAGGTTGTTTTTGAAAATGACATTATGGGTAATTGAAACATAATATGAAGTATGGTTGGAATATGATTAGCAACTATAAATACTATCTATTGTAAAGCCCTATGTAAATAAGAAATCATCAATAAACAACAAGCCGCCTGTGGAGTACCCAAATTGGAGAACCACGTAAATCTATGTGTATGAATCTTAATTCTCTATTGTCGTGTGCATGTGTATGATCCTAAATTCTAACACTCCTCATAAGAAAAAAGAATTGGGTATTAAGAGAGAAAACGAAGTAACAACAATGGACTAAACTTATAAGAGAAAAAGCTGTAAACTTTAAAAATCACCATCTAAGCCATGCATCGTTGAGATTAAATGGGCGAACAGACCATCTTTGTCATACAGATGAACCTTTAAAACTTGAAGTATAAATTTGAAAGTGTACATCGACTTCGAAGGTTAACAAAACTTTCTTCCAGTTCCAACTAAAATCAACTTTATACTACCTTATTTTTCATATAAGAAGAATTTTTATTTGATGAAACAAGAGAATACAGAGAATAGGTGGCCTAGAGATACACATAAATATAATACCTTTAACGCTTGGAGTACTAAATTGCAATTGTCCATTGACTTAAAAAGGTTAACAAAACTCTACCAACTAAAAAGACCTTGATACCACTTGCATTTAATAATTAAGAAACAGACTCTAAGCACATTAGATATGATTCTCCATTAATTTTTGGAAGGAAATCAGAATTTAAAAGGAGAAACATTTAAATAGAAAGTCCTGATTGAATAGCCTTAATTTTATTTTTGACTTCTACTTTACAGAGCAAAAGTTCATTTCATTCATATATGTCATTTTCCTTTTTATAAGTGATTTCGATTGTCATGATACCGATGTCCACTCTTACATCAATGTTGACAGTAATAATTGCGAAAGAAGCAGTCATCTAACGACACTTCTATCATTCTATGAATAAGTTACTCGGGTTAAATGTAAATATATAGTTTGCATTAGTCATGTCTAACGAAAGACAACTTGAAAGTTAGTTACCACTACTGTTCAACTCGATCCTTGTTAACATCCAGCAGGAAAATTAACCCACCCTTTTCCTTACAATAAAATCTGACAGGCACACTTGCTTAATTTTAACACTTTCTGCCTTTCTGTGATGAACTTAATTAACCTTAGGGCATGCTGGTACCATATCCAATTGACACAAGAATAAAGCAAAACCTTTTATCTTTGTCATTCCTTGTACAGTCTACAACCTTTTGCATTACCCATTTTGTAAAGTTTTAAAATTATTTTTGAAATTTTTTATGTGGGTGCAAAACTAGTCTTCATCTCAAAAGCATTGCCTGACAGATTAATTCCTATATATTGACAACAATAATGAAACTAATATATATAGCAAGCTCAAGTCTAGTCAATATACAATCCACAAACAAACACATAAAACTTCAACAGCTCAATCACACTAAAGCTTAATAAAATTAAATTACATGAAATCCCAAAATTATATAAACATCTAGAAACAGACATCAAATAACATTGAAACAAAATTAATAGATTTTGTAACATACCCATCTCTTTACGGAATGAATGCGATCTTTCCTTCACCTTATTTCAGCATTATGATCAAATCAGAACACATCAAATGCAGATCAAAGAAACAGGGACGAACTAAAATGCAACAATTCTTAATAATACATCCAAATGGGTTCGGTAAGGGGTTAGGTTTCGCGATTAAAGGAGAGAATAAGCGAGCACAAAGATGATGGGGGATAAAAGCCAGAAAACGTAGCCAGATTTACACATACACACATCAAACATATGGCTGCTTCAAATGGCCAAATTTGGGCCCATGTGATTTTATTGCCCAAACCATCTACTTCTATGGATCTCTTAACACTATGTTTATGAGTTTTTAGCATAAAATAAAAATATGGAAAGTTAAATTAGAAAATAAAACAACACAAAATTTTAAAAAGTTTTTATTTATGTTGAATTTATAAAAAAAAAAATTACATGTAACTTAGTATAGATACAAACCCGCGCGTTGTAGCGGGATTATTCATTTTGTTAATACTCCCTCCGTCTCATGATAAAAATCCTGGTGGACTTTTCACGCATATTAAGAAGATGAATAAAATGACAAAATTATCCATAATAATGCCATTAAATATGGAGAGAGAATTAGAAAAAAAAAGTATTAGATATTTAATGCTACGAGTATAATAGAAAAATATGTGTAAAAATTTAGTTATTAAAAGAAAATGGACATTTAAGATGGGACTACCCAAAATAGTATAATAAGGATTTTTATCATGGGACGGATGGAGTAATAAATTTATACATATAATTAATAAATTAAAATATAATAAGGAGATGGTAGATTATTGTGCGATGATCAAATTTTGGTACCATATGTTATATAAAGTTGGGTAAAAATTTTGTACGCAAATACATATCAAAGTATAGAATTAATCTGATCACTAAACCTCATGACATTATATAACAGTTGTGTGTGTGTGTGTGTGTGTGTGTGTGTATATATATATATATATATATATATATATATTTCTTGATAAAAATGTTTATAATGTAACTAATAGGGTTAAAAATGGGTACCTCTTTCATTCTAAAGCACTAACAGATATTTAGAAAATATAATGCACAATGTCATCGAGTTGTTATATTGATATGATTGCTAGTGGTATATTTGAAGTCTGTTATACATTACACAAACATCACTGTAACACCCCCTTCCCGAAAAGGGAAGGGAGGTCACGCGAAAAGCACAACGAAACTCAAAATAAGTAAACAAAGCACTAATAACTGCAAAATATTAATAGTGGTGATCCATCAATGAAGTACTAATTATAATTCTCCAACTAGAGTCAAAATAATCAAAAACCAAAAATCGAAACAACCTAGATGGTCAAAGGTAACACTCTCATCACACTAGCCCTGAATCATGCACCCCTGCAAACCTGCCGGAAGAAAAACACAACATGAGTCAATTGCCCAGTACGGATACAGATATACAACTGATATACAAAATCAACTAAGACAAAATAATGAACAAAGCCTCAAGTGTAAATAGGATGAAAATATACTCTCCAAAGATCTGAATGAAATATATCTGAATCAACAGAATTGACGAAACCAATAGACGAATAAAGAAATAATGAACTGAAGTACTAACTCAATGAATTGAACTGAACAGAAACAAACAAAACTAATACGATAAAATAATAGGCTGAAACAAATGGCTGGGGTTATTTCATACCGATTGAGCTCAAAAATATATCTTGCCACATATGCAAGTCAAACTAATGCCACACAGGCAAATCAAATGATGCCACACAGGCAACCAAAATAATGCCACATAAGTGAAATCACATTGGACCGCGAATCCAAATGTATGCAAATCGGATAGTGTGTTTGGCACAACATCACCAATCATGAGAACAAAAAACTAGGGTTAACCCATACGCCTCCCACAACAAAATACCAAATGGCCCAATTCCTCCGGAGCCCAAAAGCAGAGGCGTCGTGGACTAATCATCACCTTGGCGGAAAGTGTCGTGTCTCTCGTGCCAAGACGACATGCACTGTGGTACCCCACGGTGGTTATAGCTTCGGTATACCCTACGGTATATTCTAACAAAATATCATGTCACAACACATGCGATAAAATACCAACAAAAGGGTTCTATATGTACATGTTGAACCAAATCAAATTATAGTCACAAGGTCTCAAAAATAAAGGTAGCAACATATACAGCTCTATAATTATCAAAAGTAAATAAATACTAAACATGATAACCTAATTCAAATATTACAAATATAAGTCATATATATCAACTCAAAATGAAACTAATATATTTATTTCACAAGAAACAATTATGTGAAATAATAACAAATTTCGAAAAATGAAATAAGCGAACAAATCAAATTTAACAATAGTATATATTTGAAAGAGTACTGAATCAAGTACACGATACTTCCAAACCATTTATAGCACACTCCACAAAATGTTACCCTCAAATGCCAACGATATCAAATCTGTAAACGTTATTCATAACTCTAAACATATTCACCTCAAATTAAAAACAATCCAAACTAATAATTCCAAAATAATTCATAATCTATTTAATATGCCTTTAATCATCGCCTTTTATCAATTATTAATACTCCAAAATTTATATTCCAAATATAACTCCTTAAATTCTCTCCGTCCGAGCTAATTAAACAAAAAAAAATAAATTAATAATTTATGAGCTAAATTACTAATTACTAACTTCTTCTTTTTTCTTTTTTTTTTATTTATTAAGACTCATACATTCCATGGATTTTATAATACCAAAATAATTCACCGAACCGAAATATCACACCGCCAAATCTCCTCAATCCGATCTATATAATTATCAAACTAATACAATACTATTAATTAAATTACTAACTTATTAAATTTATTCTTTTTATTTTATTTTATAAATTTAATAATTTTAAAATAGAAGACATATTATATATATTCTGTAGTATATTTATTTATAATTATATTATTATTTAAAAAAATATCAATTATGACACTACATGCAAAATCACATTAATTGATTATACGGATAGAAAATAGTGTGTTAGACTAACCTCATATAAGTGGGTAATACATAAATAATAAGGGAGCCAACACGTTTTACTAAGTGCCAATAAAAATGAATTTACTATTAGTTCAGAAGAAAACAAAAGTTTGCATGGATGCTTGCCTTTTCATAAATAATTCATATTTCATAGTCATGTGTCAGAGTCAGGTGCCTCCATTCAGAAAATAATTATTGAACCTTATATGTATACATGTTATGTACATGTTGATCATGCACTAATCATCAACTTCATGATCTCATACACTCCATATTTCGATTACAAATTAAGACTATATTAACAAATCTGACTGATCAAACAACATAATAAATTCTTAAAACAGATTATAAACACCACAATAAAATAGATTATAATCTGTAACAAAGTAATTATTTGTATAAAAAAAAAATCCAATAATTACCTTTTAGAGATACGATTTTGTTTAATATAGTCTCATAATCTTCTTCTCAAATTTTATTTTTATTTCACAACCTCTCTTCCGCCCCTTTCTTTTCTCGCTGCGCCAAAATCTTCTTATGTTGTTTAGTCGATTAGTATTAGGAAGGAATTTAACCTAATATATTACTCCTATTCCAATTTGGTTTTTAAACTCATCACCTTAATTTGGGCTCAAATAGTTTAACAAGCCAAAACTTAAATACTTAAAAATTTGCTTGACCCAATTAATTTAAATACCCAAATTAATGTAACCACATACTTATTAGCCCAAACAAATTAAATAACAAGTTTGACTCAAATAAAAGAAAAATTCCAAACAATAAGTTTTAAGAATATAATTTTTTTTTTCGGGTATTACATTACCTCCCCCCTTAAAAAGGATTTCGTCTCCGGAATCAAAAGAATGAACGTACCTAATTATCAAAAAAATGTGGATACTCCGCTCGATTAGACTCTTCCATCTCCCAAGTGGCTTTCTGCTCCGAATGATTTTACCACAAGACTTTAACAAAAGGAATTATCTTCCTCAATTTTAATTTAATCAGTTATTTAATTATCTACTAAAAGAATTTAATTTTCCAAACAAAACAAGGAAAGAGGGAAACAAAAGCATTTACCTTTTCTAATTTAAATACAATTGTATAAAATAAAATTAATTAATATTTAATTATATATATAAAAAATATGGGTTATTACAGTTTTCACCCCTTAAAAATAATTCCGTCCTAGGAATTCCAATAAACTAAAAAAAAAATTAGTTAAGACACAACGTCGCAATTTTAACGATCAACGCGGATAAGTCATTGGTCCACGTAATTATCAATGTACTAGTAAAAGATTCATCAACTACTGTGTCAAGTCTTGGTAAGGTTCTTTGCGTTAAATCACATGATCCACTGTTGGTGCGAGTCCCCCGTTAATATCTTTGAGTTTCATTCTTGCAAACGTACGTACTCTTCGAAACATAATTCAAATCACAAAAAAAAAATTCTTCATCTAAATACGATTCGAATACCCAAAATATTTAAAATTATTTTTAACTCGTTAAAATGTTTATGTTACACACATACCAAAGATCTAACAAATTATTTTTACTAAATTTTACATAAATTCATGCAAAGCTCTAATGGCATCAAATAAACAAAACAACTTAAATTATATCACCAACTCTCACTAAGTTTTCAAGAGTTTCAAAATATCATAACCTCAAATCGAATTAGTTCCCAAATATTATTACACCAAAGAATATACTAATGAGATTTCTTCATCACCATACCAAACTCCAAATCATATATCCTAATACTATCTGAATAAACAAACTAACACTATTCAAAACCACTTAAATCATTACTTACTATTTAATCATTTAATAAATCAATCATTCTCTTAGTGCAAACCTTAACCCAACAAATTTTAAAATCTCATCTTACTATAACAAAGAAACTTCATATAAAATAACTCCAATATTCTACTAGAAAATAACCGCAAAATTTATTTACTCCAATATTTTACAAAAAAATAGCCATAAAATTGATCATTAACTCCAAATGATTAATCTAATTACCTTGAATATCAACAACTCAAATTACAAAAAATCCTCTATATTTGATAATTTTCACTTTATCATAATATGCCACCAATACTCAAACCTAAAATTATCAACAAGCTTAACATAAATCAAAACCTAACTCAAATCAAATCCTCAATTCAACGATCATAAAAATTGTTACAAAAAATAACTCTAACAAATAATTTTCCAAAATCAAATACTCGTCGATACAAATACTAACATCATAATCGCATCTCATATAAGATCATTTCTTATCTGTACAAAGTATAACTTTATTCACCTCAATGATTAAATCACAATTCTTAACTAATATCATTACTCAATCACCTTAATAAATTATTCCACTTTCCTCAAATCAACTACAAATCGAAAAGAAATTGACAGTTAGTCAAAATAGAAACCAACCAAACAGAGAACAAAATTGAGTCGAACTCCTACGTCTACCCAGTGATTTAACCACAACTCACAGGTCAAACTTAAATAGGTTTTCTACAAGAAAGAACCTAAGCTTTGATACCATCTCTGTAACACCCCCTTCCCGAAAAGGAAAGAGAGGTCACGCGAAAAGCACAACGAACCTCAAAATAAGTAAACAAAGCACTAATAACTGCAAAATATTAATAGTGGTGATCCATCAATGAAGTACTAATTATAATTCTCCAACTAGAGTCAAAATAATCAAAAACCAAAAATTGAAACAACCTAGATGGTCAAAGGTAACACTCTCATCACACTAGCCCTGAATCATGCACCCTATGAACTCCTGGGAAGAAAAACACTGAGATGAGCCAATTGCCCGAAGACGGATCTGAGATATACAAAAGATATACAAAATCAACTAAGACAAAATAATAAACAAAGCCTCAAGTGTAAATAGGACGAAAATATACTCTCCAAAGATCTGGGTGAAATATATCTGAATCAACAGAATTGACGAAACCAATAGACGAATAAAGAAATAATGAACTGAAGTACTAACTCAATGATTGAAGCTGAGCAGAAACAAACAAAACTAATCAAATAAAATAATAGTGAAACAAATGGTTGGGGTTATTTCATACCGATTGAGCTCAAAAATATATCTTGCCACATATGCAAGTCAAACTAATGCCACACAGACAAATCAAATGATGCCACACAGGTAACCAAAATAATGCCACATACAGCAAAATCACACATTGGACCGCGAATCCAAATGTATGCAAATCGGATAGTGTGTTTGGCACAACATCACCAATCCGCAGAACAAAAAACTAGGGTTAACCCATACGCCTCCCACAACAAAATACCAAATGGCCCAATTCCTCCGGAGCCCAAAACAGAGACGTCGTGGACTAATCACACCGCCACGGAAAGTGTCATGTCTCTTGTGCCAATACGACATGCCTGTGGTACCCCCACAGGTGGTTATAGCTCAGGTATACCCTACGGTATATTCTAACAAAAATATCATGTCACAACACATGCGATAAAATACCAACAAAAGGGTTCTATATGTACATGTCGAACCAAATCAAATTATAGTCACAAGGTCTCAAAAATAAGGTAGCAACATGTACCGCTCTACAATTATCAAAAGTAAATAGTACTAAACATGATAACCTAATTCAAATATTACAAATACAAGTCATATATATCAACTCCGAAATGAAACTAATATATTTATTTCACAAGAAACAATTATGTGAAATAATAACAAAATTCGAACAAGCGACAAAACGAACAAATCAAATTTAACAATAGTATCGCTGAAAGAGTACGGAATCCGTACCTGATACTTCCAAACCATTTATAGCACACTCCACAAAATGTTACCCTCAAATGCCAACGATATCAAATACGAAACGTTATTCGCAAGAACCTAAACATATTCACCTCAAATTAAAAATAATCCAAACTAATAATTCCAAAATAATTCATAATCTATTTAATATGCCTTTAATCATCGCCTTTTATCAATTATTAATACTCCAAAATTTATATTCCAAATATAACTTCTTAAATTCTCTCCATCCAGAGTTAATTAAACAAAAAAAAAAACAAATTAATAATTTATGAGCTAAATTACTAATTACTAACTTCTTCTTTCTTTTTTTTTTTTTATTTATTAAGACTCATACATTCCATGGATTTTATAATACCAAAATAATTCATCGAACCCAAATATCACACCGCTTGAATCTCCTCAATCCAGATCTATATAATTATCAAATTAATACAATACTATTAATTAAATTACTAACTTATTAAATTTATTCTTTTTATTTTATTTTATAAATTTAATAATTTTAAAATAGAAGACATATATATATATACGTAGTATATTTATTTATAATTATATTATTATTTAAAAAAATATCAATTATAACACTACATGCAAAGTCACATTAATTGATTATACGGATATAAAATAGTGTGTTAGACTAACCTCATATAAGTGGGTAATACATAAATAATAAGGGAGCCAACACGTTTTACTAAGTGCCAATAAAAATGAATTTACTATTAGTTCAGAAGAAAACAAAATTTTGCATGGATGCTTGCCTTTTCATAAATAATTCATATTTCATAGTCATGTGTCAAAGTCAGGTGCCTCCATTCAGAAAATAATTATTGAACCTTATATGTATACATGTTATGTACATGTTGATCCTGCACTAATCATCAACTTCATGATCTCATACACTCCATATTTCGATTACAAATTAAGACTATATTAACAAATCTGACTGATCAAACAACATAATAAATTCTTAAAACAGATTATAAACACCACAATAAAATAGATTATAATCAATAATAAAGTAATTATTTGTATAAAAAAAATCCAATAATTACCTTTTAGAGATACGATTTTGTTGAATATAGTCTCATAATCTTCTTCTCAAATTTTATTTTTATTTCACAACCTCTCTTCCGCCCCTTTCTTTTCTCGCTGCGCCAAAATCCTCTTATGTTGTTTAGTCAATTAGTATTAGGAAGGAATTTAACCTAATATATTACTCCTATTCCAATTTGATTTTTAAACCCATCACCTTAATTTGGGCTCAAATAGTTTAACAAGCCAAAACTTAAATACTTAAAAATTTGCTCGACCCAGTTAATTTAAATACCCAAATTAATGTTACCACATACTTATTAGCCCAAACAAATTAAATAACAAGTTTGACTCAAATAAAAGAAAAAGTCCAAACAATAAGTTTTAAGAATATGAATTTATTTTTCGTGTATTACAATCACCAAGCCTCAAATATCTGGCACAGGTACTTAATGCATTTTGAAGAGTCCATGTCTAATATACGCTTACTTGCACCAGAATTCTAACATCCAAACGAAAGGGAAAACAGCGGAAAAATGTCCCAGTTTCGGTCCTCAGACCTGAAGGGAAAACACATGTTACATGCGAAAACTGAAAAGCACGAGAATTAATAATTATGTTGGATCTTTATGTCAAATAAACACCATGTCCAAAAACATAGTAGTACAGCACCGTGTCATACATAACACAATGTTATAGTTAAAGAATGAATACATTGCCTCATTAGTTTTTATCCATTTTTGGAAATTGTATAGACGCTCACAGTATTACCATAATGCCAAAAAAATATTAATGATGATGAAAATGATTTACCGAATGCTAGTACTTAACAAATCATGCAAAGTCACAATCCAGATAATAGAATGCAATAAATGAAGAAGTCATAAATATAAACACCGTGAGATATAGTCCACAAAATGAAGTCATAGCTCATCCCATTGAATGCACTGTCACCATAATATGAAGGTCTCCATATAACTCCTTTGCACTTTCAACAGTATTTAGAATTGAAGGGCGTAAAGTTTTGTTGTGCTAAGCATAATAAAATCCATGATGCACCTGAAATAATGCAAAATCCATTGAACCATATGTACCGGATTATCACAATTAAGTTGCTTCCAGTTTAGGTCTTCAATCCATTTATGTTTATTGAATGTGCAATATATCCACACAAACAAAAATTAGCACTTAAATGATCTTTTTAACAGTTGTTGCAATCTCATAAATATTTGCAATAGGAATCTGGGCAATAGTAAGATATAAGAATTTAGACATACTTATTAATTGATTTCAACATTGCATAAACTATCAACCAAATAAATAATTATGTTTTCACAACTCTTCTATAGGAAATAGTATTGCCCGAGATAAAAAAAAGTCTCACACTTAAGCTAAATATTCATGTGTTTGTCGGATTGAAAACTAACAGAATATAAAGGAATTTAGCTCCTATATTAAATAAAAACGAAAAAGAATTAGAGTAAAACACATACGAAATGGACTTACATAGAATCTCAAATATTGTAATCCAAAAAGTAAAAGACAAACCTATTATACTCTTATTTAAAAGTTTTTCAATAGTTATACATGAATATATACACAGACAAACAAATGAATATACATAAACTCTACTGATCAGTACATGTATTAACAAAATTTTGAGTTGATGGTTCAAAAGTTGAAGGTATAATAAAAACTAAACAATTTAATTTGTAGGGGGGTAGTGTTGAGAGTTTACCGGTTTATTTTTGTTTTTGCAACTGGAATTTGGCTCGATCGAGATGGCTTTGTAAATTCAAATCATAGATTTACCTAAAAAGATTCAAATAGATTATAGTACAAATTTCATGAGATATAATAATAAAATAGTCAGGGTTTACACTAATAATGAGCAGCAAAAAGATAATAGCCAGAAACAATCAAACCTTTCTACATTAAATTATGAAAAACTTTCTGGAAATCTACATTCTTTGTAGTATTGTATGTTTGTCCATCAAACTGTGTTTGGTAAAAATTCAAATGAAAACATGCTTAATCATACTCCAATAATCCAATTCAAATGTAAATCACAATGCTATTTAACAAAGCATTCAATTTTACATTTTTACTACACAATTACAACACAAGATTACCTTTTCTTAGTACTTTAAAAATCAAAGAAATAGTCCATAAAAAATGAAGTACTTACTAGTGAGTAATGTCTTGTCACTCCTTGTAATTTCGCCCATGTTAGAACCCTTTGACTCTTGATTTCAACTAGCGGTACCAAAAGTTGGTCGTCCGTCAGCCCATCATCTATATTAAAAATGCCAATTTAAAATATCAATAGTTCAATACCCAAAATTAAACTAAAAAGCTACAATTAAAGTAACAATGTTTACAACTAGAACAAACCTTGTATTTCATATCCACAAATCAAATTATGTCCACAAATTAATGCTTGTGCATTATCTAGTAAAAGCGAACTATGATATTTTGTGAGAACTTTTGCTCCAATGCTAAAGGTCGACTCTGAAGCAACCGTTGTAATTGGAATTGATAAGATATCATATGCCATATTCGCTAGTATTGGATATCTATAATAACGTAATATTTGAAAGTACTAAATAGTCATTAGTCATGTATAAAATAAAGGTATAAAAGTATAATAAAAAATAAGGATTGGATACCTCTCAGAAAGTTTTTTCCATTCTTCTAGAATATTAAAAGAAGATTTGTTAGTGACGATTTTCTCCTCTAAGTATTGTTCCAATTTTGTTCTTGTTGATGTAGTACCTTGCATTTTTCCTTCATGATCTAGATGCATTTGAGTCATATTTTTGTTAACTAAATCGGGACATGACTTTTCATGTGCATGCAAATTTCTAGTCCCATGAGAACTACCACCATCTCCAATAGCATAACTTTTTTTGCATGTTTTACAATATGCTCTTAACTTTTTAGTTGAAGGATCTACCTTTTTTTATATTAATTCCAAATTGAACTTTCTTCCCTTGGTTTTCTCTTCGAAGTGTCAATTGGTTGTGTCAAATTGTCCGAGCTTTCAACTCCCCCATCAATTAAATCAATTGTTACACGATCTCATCGATCCTCCATAAGAACTCTATAAACAAAAAATAAAGTTAAACAAAGTAAGTAGCCTACACTTGGCTCCAGTGAAAGGCCTATGCACCAAAAATTCAGAATGTAAGCTGCGAGTCTTTACATGATTACATCTAAGACGTTGAAGGCGACTATTACAATATCTAGGTCTTACATGAAAACATATGACCACAGGTAATTAACAACATGCATATAATATTTTTTCTCATATATGACTAACAAAACCTGCTTCAAAAAAATAAAAATACATGTCTAACAAAATCATAATCAGTAAGCTGAAGGATTTTTTTTTAAAACAAGAATATACAAGACAAAAATGACTCTCTTTCCTTCATTTCCGATCGAGTGATCACTCAATAGTTTAAGAAAAATAAAACTCATCAGAAGAATTTTTATAAAGATTAAAAATACATAGGAGGTGGTTGACCTGAAATCTGCAGATGTAGTTAAGACTGAAAAACGAAGATAAAACTACCTGTAGACTATAAAGAAGAAGAAGCTACACAGTCGTCACTCGTCAGTCGGTGTCTCGACGACTTGGAAACTCGGCGTGGTCTCAGACCAACTGGCAACTGGACTCTCCGCTCTCGGTCTCTCACTCTCTCAGACCAACTGGACTCTCCGATCTCGCCAGTCGCCTCAGTCTCTCTCTTACTTCCCTCAATCTCAGTTCTCAGTTTCAGATCTAGATGAGAAATGACTAGAAGACCGAAGACTAGATCTAAAAATATCCCTTTTGGCTTTTACTTTATTAGCGAGTCCTGATTTCTCGAACATAGTATATTAGCATTTTAGCATGATAATTGATGGCCATTAACCCTCACTAGTACCGAATATTTTTTTTTTTAAGGACCGGGCGGGGAGGGCCAAAATTGGGTTGGGCAAAAAAAGCCCAAATTTTAATGGGCCAAAAAAATGAAGCCCATAGCCCAATTTTTGACGGGCAGGCTGGCCCAGCCTGCGGGCCTGGGCCGCTTTTGCCAAGTCTACGTATTTTGCATGACAATTGTATTAATGAAGTTGTATTTGTTTCTTTACCATGTATTTGGCGACTCATAATGGGTGATGTATACCTATTTTGGGTGCGTCACAGTTCCGTTATGGTATTAGTGTTGTTTGCTTTGTTTTTTCTTTCAACATTAATCTTCATTCCTAATAGTTTTCAATATTCTTGTTATATGAGAGTTCGACAATCTTCATAGTTAAGCGAGTCCTAGTCTTACATCTTGACGTTTTCACTCCACAGTCTTTGATATCTCTCAATGTAGGAGGCATTCATCACTCAATATTTCCGCCTTTTCATTAGTGATAGCCTATGTTTCTTGAATTTTTTTTACAAACAAATACAACTTAAAGTAGATAGTTGTTTTGTACATCAATACTTACAACCTTATAAATAAATAACTTTTGACATTATAATCATGTTTATAACTAGACAAACAAATATAAAATCACACATACCTCATCAAAGTTAAATCAACATAATAAAAAAATTACCTTTATTCGGGTCAAACTCGCATGGCCAATCAAATCGATTTGTGGCCCCTTGTGAGCATAATTAATTAAATGGGTTATTTTCATTTCCTAGTACATTTTTAGAAAAAATTACAACAAAAATGCATTCAAAAAATATTTCCACAATTAATATATTTTTAATATTTATGTGACGCCCCCAAAATAGGTATACATCACTCATTCTGAGTCGCCAAATACATGGTACATAATTCAAATACAAACTTAATCAATACAACTGTCGTGTAAAATACGACAAAACATAGCTGAGCTTTTACATGAATATTATCTCATAGACAATATCCAAACTCAAATTCAATCCCCATTACATTTATTATCACACTAAATAGTGAGGACTACTAAAACAACCATTTCGGACCGTCACTTCATTCCCCAACTAGTCCCGGCTACATTCTCATTTTCTGAAGAGAACAATGAAAGCAAAAGGATGAGCTCAACTAGCCCAGTAAGAAATATTATGACTAAGATAATGCATAATAAATTATCGTTAGCCTTCAACAGTGTTAAACTGATAAAATATAATAAACATCAAGTTTAACTGCAATGGAACAAGCAATCCATTAGAAGAGTCAAGTAGAGCATGATATCTACTATCTTCTATGATTTAAAAAGTTTATCATCAATCTTATCGCTGAGACTCAACATAATAAATAATCCACATCATCGAATCATCCCTACACTATGGGCTAATGATATTCATTAGTATCACGTCCACGAATTATCCATGCACTACGGGTCAAGGATATTCGTGTAATCATCAATGGTCATGATCATGCCAACAACTGTCCATCAATACATTACGGGCCAATGAAAACTTTTGTCACATCATTTGTAACATTACAGGTCATGATTATACCGAATGATCCCTGGTCATAATCATACCGATCAACATTCCATCTATGCACTACGGGCCAAAGATGACTTTTATCACAATATAAGCATTAGGATGATGAAAATGATATAAGAATTCAATTAAATAAAAACAAAGGATAAATTTTAAAGATTTATAAATTAATTTATCCAGAATTCAATAATATCCAAATTATCAACATAATACTGCTTTGTGGAGTAAAATTCAAGAATAATATTGTACAAAAAATTATTTGGACCGAAAAGAAAGTAATTTTTGTCATAAATAGTACCCCGGGTGAATAGTACTCGTGTGAATAGTACCCCATGAATAGTAATTTGAGAATAGTACCCCATGAATAGTACTCTGGCATGAAAAAGTTAAAACTTATTAAGAATGTTCAAAATAATATTTCCATGAAAAGATATTGGATGAAGCGCAAATTTCAAGGATATTCTACTAATTTCATGGAGTATAGAAGCCAAAACTTAACAAAATGAGTGTAGAATTCTGAATCTGAAACGAAATAATATTACTTACATACTACAGAGTATGGAAGAAAATATTATTTCTTACGAGTATTGAACAAAAATAATATCCCTTACTTTAAAACGGAGAGTATTCCAACTGGTATAGCGGAGATTTTTTTGAAGAAAACTTTCACTATTTTCTACGCTCAAAGCTTCTTAAAACTCTAAAGATATACACCCAATATTATAAAAGAAGAATTTTCTGATTCTGATGTGATTTTCAATTCTAACTAAGCATCCTATTTATAGGAGATGGAAGGATACTATTTGAATTTAGAAAAATCACAGGTGAACAGTAAAACCATCACAGGCATTCAGTCGAATTTTTAAAAAAATTGATTTTACTATGCAAATACTATGCAGACACTATGCATAATAAAATATAATATATTCTATTTTTCATAAAAAAAAAACTTATTATAATATATATAATAATAATACAGTACTCCCTCTCGTGTTCATCAGGTTACTCCCCCCCAAATGCTTCATTTTTTTATGTGGGCCCCACCTCAAGTCATTATCACCAACATGTGGGACCCACCACTTATTATATATATGTATATATACATACTAAATAACTTTCTACCAATTATTTTGAAAAATGGATAAGTGGGGGTCCAAATAATAAGTTAAAATTTACAACAAATACTTCATAAAAATCCCCTCAATATTTTTAACAACATTTATTCATCATTATTATAACTCATGATATTAACAAACGGATCGTTCTGTGAAAGGGGCTTTCCAATAAGAATTTCTCCCTATCACAGCCGCAATTAGGTGACCAAACTCCTCTTCCTGATGTAACTTTCTAGACATTGTTAATTATGCAAATAATAATATGAATAACTTGTCATCTCAATTATTGATTTAATAATATATAAAATATTGACAATAATTGAATCAAATAACATGAGATCTTACGCAAAGAATTATCGTGAAGAAAAGAATTGAGTATAATTGAATGACTTCTCACATAAGCATCAATAATCAATACCGTGTGCTACTATGCAACCACACGTATTACTGTACTTTTATTACCGGGTAATTCAACAGTTAATGGTAAAACTTTCGTCGTTATTTTTATAAAAAGATAGTTATGTCATTTTCTAACTCCGACAATAATTCCGTTGTGGGGTCCACCAATGATTATGCCGTCGTACGAATATTTCCTGTTAAAAGGAATATTTCCCAACCAATCGAATATTTTATAATAACTTGCATACTTTGCAAAATTTATAAATATTACCCACAACTATAACATTATATCAAATCCACACCATAATATTCAAAAATATATTTCGAGAAAAATTAATCTTTATTTATGAAAGTTGGGGTCTTACAACCTCCCCTTCTTATAAAATTTCATCCTCGAAATTAGGGTACGTACCTGGTATGTCGAAGAGGTGAGGAAACGTTGATTTTATTTTAGATTCTAACTCCCAGGTCATTTCCTCAACATCGTGGTTTCTCCACAAAATTTTGACTTGAGGTATAACCTTGGAGTGTAGAATATGTTCCTTCTTATCCAAGATTTTAACAGATACCTCTTAAAACGTTAAATCTTCCGCTATCTTGTTCGGTTTTAACTCAATAACGTGGTTTGGGTCTTCCACCTATTTACGTAATATGGATATGTGAAAAAAGTTATGAACGCGAGATATACTTGGCGGTAAAGTGAGTCTATAGGCCACAGTTCCTACTCGGTTAAGGATTTTAAATGGGCCAATGAATCGAGGATTGAGCTTTCCTCGCTTTTCAAATCTCGTAACTCCTTTCCATGGTGCCACACGTAACAACACATGTTTTCCAACATTGAATTTCACGTCTTTTCGATGAAGATCAACATAACTCTTTTGTCGATCTTGTGAGATTTTTATACGTTGTCGGATCATTTGAATCTTTTCCGTTGTCATGCGTACCAATTCTGGTCCCAACAACGTTGTTTCTCCCACCTCATCCCAACATACTGGACAACGACACTTGCGTCCATACAACGCCTCGAATGGAGCCATGCCAATACTTGCTTGATAACTGTTGTTGTAAGAGAATTCCACAAATGGCAAGAACTTGTCCCAACTTTCCTTGAAGTCAAGGACACAGAGTCTTAATAAATCTTCAAGAGTTTGAATAGTCCTCTCCGACTGCCCGTCCGTTTGAGGATGATATGCCGAACTAAATCGTAAATCCGTGCCCATAGCTTTTTGCAAACTAACCCAAAATCGTGAAGTGAATCTTGGGTCTAGATCAGAAACTATGGATACTGGCATACCATGCAGTTTTACAATCTCATTTATATTCTTACGAGCAAGACGTTCAAGTGAATAGGTTTCTTGTATAGGTAAGAAATGAGCAGACTTGGTCAATCTATCAACAATGACCCAAATTGCATCTATGCCTTGAGAAACCTTGAGAAGACCAGTAACGAAATCCATGGTAATGTGCTCCCACTTCCATTTTAGAATTTCAAGTGGTTGCAATGGTCCTTTTGGCACTTGATGCTCTGCCTTGACTCATTGACAAGTTAAACACCTTGAGATACTCCGCGATCTCTCTTTTAATATTACTCCACCAAAATGTATGTCGAAGATCACGATACATTTTGGTACGCTTAGGATGGATTGTAAACGATGTGTTGTGTGCCTCCATCATGATCTTATACTTTAAATCAGGGTTGTTAGGAACACAAATTCTGGAATTGACTTGAAGTATTCCTTCTTCATCGATTCTTGCTCCTGGAATAGACCTTCTTGCACTTTCTTCTTCATACGCATCAGCTCCAGGTCCGTAGCTTGAGCAGCTTTAACTTTATCGATTAAAGTTGGTTCTACTCGTATATTTGATATCATCACGTGGGTCCCTAGAGTCTTTTTGACAACCCCAAAATAGGTCCATTCCATCCAACCCATTCTGAGTCGCCAAATACATGGTACAGAAAATAACTACAACTTTATTAATACAATTGTCGTGCAAGATACGACAACACTTAAACTGTGAGTTTAAATACAAATATATACCCACTGTGACTCATGTCCCAACCGTGGACAGCACCTCATAATGACACCTTACATAAAGGTATAGTCGAAAACTGTTTTAGAAATTAGAATCTTTGGGAAGTTCTCAAGGAAACCTTCGTACATGGGAGGCCATGCGTCTAAGTTATGATAGATATCATATGGCCACAGAATTATTCTTGGTTGACCCAATAGACACCAAAGAAAAACGAGAATATTACTATCATATTCTTCCCAATTGTGAGTCTTCTCTTGACATATCATTATCTCCACTGTCTCTAATTGGGTATTATACTCCAAACAAACACCAAGATTATATAGGTAGTGCTTGTAAATATACTCAGCAAGTGGATGAGCACAACTCTGTCTTATGATGACACGAGGTTGTATGTCATTAGACATCTTGTATGATAGTGGCAAAACACCCTTCCAAGTTAAATTCACCTCACCCTCAACATCTATAGACCACCGTTCTATTCCCTCGTTATTTCTCGCTTGTCCAAATTTACACTTTTATTACCCGAAAGGAATTGTGAAGCAAAAGGGTGAGTACAACTAGTTCAAGAAAGAATATCATGACTAAAGATAAATAAATTATCAATAGCCTTCAACAAAGAATAAATCGTAGATTTAGAACATATGGTAGATGATAAAACTTTTCAACCAAAGTTCGGTAAATGGAACGAATAATCCATTAGAAGAGTCAAATAGACCATAAAATCTATTATCTTCTCCATGTTAAAAGTCCATCAACAATGTTTTATCCCTGTAACATTAATCAACAATTCCTGTCCACAATCACGTGTATAACTCATAATCGTAATTGTAGTTCTAATTCCTTTCCTCATCCAGGACAAAGTTAATTTTCATCACCTGAAACATCAAAGATCATGGTTATACCAAATCACAGTTCATGTTCATAATCCTACTAATTAATTCATCTTTGTACTACGGGCCAAAGATATTCATCAACAAGTCATCTTTGCACTACAGGCCAAAGATATTCATCAACAAGTCATCTTTGCACTACATGCCAAAGATATTCAACAACAGGTCATCTTTGTATTACGAGCCAAAGATATTCATCAAAAATCATTCATCTTTGCACTACAGACCAAAGATATTCAGTTATATCATCATTTAGAACTGAGGATGATGCAAAATATTTTAAAGAAAACGAATCAAGTGAAACAAAAGAACAAATATTAAGGATTCGTACTTTAAACAACCCAAGTTCAAAAATACTTCATAAATAACCAGAGTGGAGTAAAATTCAAGAATGAAGACCAAAACATAGATCCAATCAAAGATAGGAATCATAAAAGACAATCTTGGACACAGAGAAGAAAACTTAATTTTTCTGTGAATAATGTCGTATTTGTGAATAGTGCCGTATATGTGAATAGTAACTCCGACACCAAAAGATAGAAATTTCATAAAAAAATATCATCATGCTTCGTGAATAGTACTCGTGAATAGTAATTCATGAATAGTAACTCGTGAATAGTAATTCGTGAATAGTAACCCCGACATGAAAAAGTTCCAAATTTGATAAAAATTTCAAACCAATATTTCGTCATAATGATATTGAAGAAATAATATCATTTATGAAGAAAATAATCTCCTCTACCTCAGAAAGAATAGTACTTCTGACTGGAATACTGGATATAGTTCTAAAAGAACTTGTACCGTATTGCAATACTCGAAGTACTAAAATACTCACAAAAATATGCTCGATATCTAGAGAGAGAAAAAGAGAGAAATCTTTAGTTTCTGGTGTGTTTTTCAATTCTAACCTAAGCACCCTATTTATAGGAAAATGCTTAGAATACCAAAACATAAAATTTAATATAATATTAATATATATATCAAAAATTCTTACGCCCACTTTCTTAGATCTGAATTCATCCAACAAATAATAACAAAAACAAAAAAAACATTTTTGTTATTAAAAATAATTAAAACTTTCAAAAATCAATTATTTCAGAACTTCAAAACTTCTATAATTCATAATAAATCGCCCTTTTATCAGAAAATTCGAATCTCGCTTTTTTTTTTGTAGGAAATTCAATTCTCTACAACTTTGCAGAAGAAAGTTTTTCCAAATTCCAAACAGAAATTGACAGAAATCCACATACCAGACGATTTTACTGTGCTATAATCAAATTTCATCAAGAAATGGGTCTACCGACATGTTTAACATGTTTTAAACAACTTTTTTGCAAAAAAAATACTATTCTTCCTCATATACTCATATATACCACATTCATTGTAAAAATATCACCATTATTATATTATTAAAATATAATAATAAATTATTTTATCGTAAAAGATAAAATAACAATTTTCAACAATTGTCACTTTAAAAAATTTTCTCCATCTATATCCACATAAAATGAATATTGGGTGAAATTTGAAAATTTTGCAAAATAAACAAGTGGTTATAAAATATTCATTGTTGTCGGAGAATATTCGTTTGGTGGTGGAATATTCTTGTTGTCGGGGAATATTAAATGCGATGGGCGCTAAACCATTTGTGGGCCCAATAACTAAAAAAGCTATTGGGATGAAAATAACGACAAGTTTGAGTTTTTATAAATAATGACGTAGTTATGAATCATTAACTTTGTTAGAATACTTTGGTTAAAATATAATAATACGCGTGGTTCGACAAAGAAGACACGAAGATTGCACAAAGATTTTTGAATTATTGATTCTTACGTAAAGAAGACACTACTCAATAATTGTTACGATAATTCTTTCGTTCAATATTTTATTTTATTGATTTAATAATTGCTACGTTGATATTTTATATTATTGTTGTTTTAATAATTATCACTGCATAGTATTTCCCATTATCAGATCAATAATTCATATTATTTGAATAATATTGTTAGATGGCATTATTGGCAATGTCTAAGGAAGTTCTGTCTAGGAAAGGGGTTTGGTCACCTAATTGCGCGCCAATAAAGAGAAATTCTTATCGGAAAGCCCTCTCTTTCCTGGGAACGACCTGGTTGTCTTTATTGTGATTCTGTAATATTATTTGTGAATAATTAATTATTGATTTATATGATAAGGAAATATTTATTTTATGTGGATATAAATGATGGATATATTTATTGTGGTTATAAATGATGGAATTAATGTTGAGGTATTTTATTAGTATTTTGTGAGAATGGAGGTATTAAAAATCGTCCGTCTGTGGATTTCGGGCATTTTCTGTTTGAAATTTGAAAAAACTTTCTTCTACAAAGTTGTAGAGAATTTGACTTCATATAGAATCGACATAAAATTCGTATTTTTTTGATAAAATGACTATTTATTATGAATTATTGAAGTTTCGAAAATAAATGTTTTTTATTAAAAACATGGGTGGGCCCCACTTTTAGTTGGTGAAAAATGTGCTAAAATTTTATTTCAAAAATGGTGGGCGTGAATAGTAGCAGGTAAAGTCATCAGGTAGCAGGTTAGTCTGCTATGGCATTCTAAGAATTTTCCTATAAAATAGGGTGCTTAGTTAGAATTGAAAATCACACCAGAATCATAAGTTTTTTCTCTCTATATTATCGAGCGTATTTTGTGAGTATTTAGATACTTTGTGAGTTGCTATTCAGTGCAAGTTTCCTTCAGTCTTATACCTGATATTTCAGTCGGAAGTACTATTCTTTTGAGGTAAGGGATATTATTTTCTTCGTAAATGATATTATTTCTTTCAATATCATTATGCCAAAATATTGATATGAATTTTATTGTGAAATTTCTACCTTTTTATGTCGGGATTACTATTTATGTATACGACACTATTCACAGAAAAAATGAAATTTTCTTTTCTTTGTCCAACTTGTCTATTATGGTTACTATCTTTGATTGTATTCATGTTTTGATCTTCATTCTTTAATTTTGTTCCACAATTGATTATTACAATGTATTTTTGAACTTGGATAAACTAAAGTACGTATCTATAATCTTTGATCTTTTATCTCACTAGATTCGTTTTCTTTAAGATATTTTTCATCATCCTCAGTCCTAAATGATGATATTATGAATATCTTTGGCCCAGTAGTAAGCAAATGAATGATTAACTAATGAATATCTTTGGCCCGTAGTGCAAAGATGAGCAGTGTTGAGATGAACATGACCAATGGTGATACAAATGAATATCTTTGGCTTGTAGTGCAAAGATGAATATTTGATTCAAGATGTATATTGATTGATGTTACAGGGATAAAATATTGATGATGGACTTTTAAATCTTAGAAGATAGTAGAATTCATTCTCTACTTGACTCTTCTAATGGATTATTATTTTCGCTGCAGTTGTTGATCTAAAACTTGTTGTCTATTATATTCTATCAAATTTTTCCATGTTGAAGACTAATGATAAATTGTTATATATTATCTTAGTCATAATATTCTTTACTGGGCTAGTTGAGCTCACCCTTTTCCTTTTTGTTCCATTTTTCTTCTCAAGAGGTGAGAATTTAGCAGGAACTAGCCTTGGTATGGAGTGATGGTTCTAGAAAGTTGTTTTAGCGTATCCTCACTATTTTTGTAAAATAGTGTATCAATAATTGTAATGAGGACTCCTTTTGAGTTTTGTATATCGCCCATTAGACAAGATTTGTATTTAAACTCATAAGTATATGTGTTATCGTATTTTGTACGACAATTGTATTAATGAAGTTGTATTTGTTTACGTACCATGTATTGGAGACTGAGTAATGGGTGATGTATACCTATTTGGGGGCGCCACAGTTTGGTATCAGATCTTAGGATATGGTCTCCAAGGAGATTGGGGAATAGAACTAGGAGGGAGAGACGAGTAATCCTTCGCTAGTGTGTCATACCTAAACTTATTTGGTTGGTCAGTCGGAGTATATGGTTAATGTGTGATATGTTAATTTGTTAATTAAACCTTGTTTTGTGGCAGGATTTGAGAATGGCAGCCGAAAATATTAACAATGGAGTGAATGAGACCGTGGAGACACCTTTAATCACCACCCAGGGGAACGTGCAACAAAAAGGCAATATTTCTCCTGTAAAATCAGACGAGGTAGACTCGTGTACAAAATACGGGTGGAGCGTGATCAAAGGTCAAACGGGTTAAACAAATTACCAAGATATTTGATGTCTTGGGATGCGCGGAGGAATGAAGGTTCCATTCGCCACCTTTATGTCCGTTGTGAGGAGTAGACATCTTGGTGGGAATCTGTGAAGCGTACTCATTTCTTCCGTACTTCAACATGTTTTGGGAAACATTTCAGAAACTATTTAACGACAAGTACTTTCTTGAAAGTATTTGTCATATGAAAGAGGTAGAGTTTATTAGACTGGAATAAAACAACATGATGGTGTCCCAGTACGAGGTGAAGTTCGCAGAGTTATCCAAGTTTGCACCTCATTTGGTAGAGAATGAGGAACGAATGACACGGATGTTTCTGAAAGGTCTAAAACCCGAGATTCGGCAATATCTTATCTCTCATAAATTTTCTTTATATTCAGATGTTGTAAACAGGGCTCAATTATTAGAGCGAGATAATGAGTATGTTCAACCAAGGGACCACAACCAAGGTCATACCAGTGGCAACGGTCATCGGAGCAATGACAACCAGCGGGGAGGAAAATATTCGGACAAAAGCGGTAACCACTCTGGTGGTAATCGTGGCAATAAAAATAGAAGCAGCGAGTCAAGAGGAGATTTCAAGAAGAGAAGGTACAACAATGACAACGTGAAGACGTCAGTACAAACATCAGCTATTTCTAGGGGAGGAGAACAAGCACCAGTCATGTGACACCCCCAAAATTAGGTATACATCACCCATCTTGGGTCGCCAGATACATGGTACAAAATTCAAATACAACTTACTAATACAACTATCAGGTACAACAATACGACAAAACATAAATCGTGAGTTTGAATACAAATATTGTCTACTAGAGATTATACAAACTCAAAAGGAGTTCTCATTATAATTATTATCACACTATTTCACGTAATAATGAGGACTACTAATGCTATCCTCCTGGACCATCACTCCGCTTTCCCGACTCGTCCCAAATATATTCTCATTTCAAGAGAATAAACGGTGAAAGAAAGGGTGAGCTCAACTAGCCTAATAAGAAATATTATGACTAAGATAATGCGAATAAATTATCATTAGTCTCCAACAATGTTAAAACCGATAAAATATAATAGACATCAAGTTTAATCTGCAGCAATGAACAAACAATCCATTAAAAGAGTCAAGTAGAAAATAAAATATACTATCTTTTATGATTTAAAAGGTTTTTCATCATTGTTATATCGCCGAGACTCGACTAATAAATATTCCACATCATTGAATCACCCGCACTACTACGGCCAAGGATATTCTTTAGTATCACGACCACAATTATCCATACTACTGGCCAAGAATATTTGTGTATTCATTAATAGTCATGATCATGCCAACAATCGTCCATCAATGCACTACGGCCAATGAGGACTTTTACCACATCATTTGTAACATTACGGCCATGATTACACCAAATAATCCTCGGTCATAATCATACCAAGTCCATCTATGCACTCATGTGCCACATATGACTTTCAAAAAAAAAATATAAATATGAGGATGATGACAATGATATAAGAATTCAATAAAACAAGTTCAAGAATTAATTTATCCAGAACTAATAACGTCCAAATTGTCAACATGATACCGCTTTATAGAGTAAAATTCAAGAATGTTCGTAAGAATATTTCCATGAAAAGATCTTTAGATGAAAGCATGAAATATCAAGAATATTCCACTAATTTCATGGAGTATAGAAGTCTAAACTTTAACTAACCGAGTATAATAGAGAATGAAATAACAATGAAATCACCATGCATGCAGATTGTGACAGACGAGTTATTCCAATGTAATAATAATAACGAAACGAAGTCAAAGTAAATTGCACCAACGGGAAGTTCCAACACAATAATAAAGAATGGAATAACAACAGAAATCACCATGTATGCGGTATCTTGACATGATAAAGTTATTCCAATGAATACTAATAAGGATAGATCGTGCGGCGTAGAAACGCGCATGTGATATTCCAATGAGAATAATAAAGACGAAATCAGTCCCAAGTAGAACGCATGCATGAACGATATATTCAACAGTAATAATAAAGGCGGAATCAGTCCAAATAGAAACGCCGCATGTGGATATTCCAAACAGAATAATAAAGACGGAATAATAGAAGAATGTCACCAAGTATAGGTAGATCACAGATACAAAAGTTATTCCAATGTAATAATAAGAAATGGAGTAACAACATTCTCTTCATGAATAAGAAAGAATAACACCTCACCGTAGTAAAAGAACTGAATATAAGAGTAGTTAAGTAGCAGAAAACTTTTCTTCTTTCTCTCTATAATTTTCTCTCTCTAGAGTTTCAGTGAATTCGTAAGAAATAATGAAGGAATGAGCTTCTATTTATAGGAGAATGGAAGTGTACTGTTCATGAACGAAATAATTTTTCAAAATCATTTTTTTCCACAATTAAGTCAAACCATTAACCAATAAGATTACAACACAAATTAAAATATAACACATATATATAAACACGTGTTTTCATATTATATATATCAATATTATATATACACCACTTAATTTTTCTCCCCCATAACCAACATCAATCCCCCACCCACCCAATAATCAAATTTACTACACTCTTACACATCACTATCACACTACTACTTTTCCACCATTTTCCACTCACACACACATCACACACCCATCACTTTCACATCTCATTTTCTCCCACCATATACTCAATACACACATATACTTCCATACGTATACTCTTCCATTTCCAAAATCATTTTTCCAACACATATGGGCCCCACATGTGGGCCCCACCTTTAAATAATTTTCTACTGATTATTTTAAAAAATGGGTAAATAGGAATCCATAAAATAAGCAAACTTCATAAAAATCACCTTAATAATTTTAACAACATTTATCATCTTTATTACAATTCACAATATTAATCGACCAAGTCGTCCTGTGAAAGAGGGCTTTCTAATAAGGATTTTTCCTATTGGCGCCTTAATTAGGCGATCAAACCTCTCCTCGATGTAACTTCTAGACATCGTTAATATTGCAAATAATAATATTAATAATTTTGTCGTCTCAATTATTGATTTTAACAATATATAAAAATATCGACAATAATTGAATCAAATAACGTGAGATACTATGCAACAATTACTATAGCAATAATTGAACAAAACTGAATGACTTCTCACGTAAGCATCAATAATCTATACCGTGTGCTACTATCCAACCATGCGTATTACTGTATTTTACTACCCTGTTCAACAGTATCAACGGTAAAACTTCTGCCGTTATTTTCATAAAAATATTTTTGCCATTTTCTCAATCCGACATAATTCTGTTGTGGGGTCCACCAATGATTGCGCCATTGTATGAATATTTCCTGCTAAAACGAATATTCCCCGACCAATCGAATATAATATAACCACTTGCATACTTTGCAGAATTTATTAATACTACCCACAACTATAACATTATATCAAATTTATTCCATAATATTCAAAAATGATAATTATAGAAAATTCATCTTTATTTATAAAAGTTGGGGTCTTACAACCTCCCCTTCTTAAGAAATTTCGGCTTGAAATTAGGGTACGTACCTAGTATATCGAAGAGGTAAGGATACCTTGATTTCATTTTAGATTCTAACTCCCAAGTCATTTCATCAACATCGTGGTTTCTCCACAAAACTTTGACTTGAGGTATAACTTTGGAGCGTAAAATATGTTCCTTCTTATCCAAGATTTGAACAGGTACCTCTTCATACGTTAAGTCTTCTGCTATTTCGTCCGGTTCTAACTCAATAATGTGGTTCGGATCTTTCATATATTTACGTAACATGGATACGTGAAAAACATTATGAACACGAGACATACTTGGCGGTAAGGCAAGTCTATAGGCTACAGTTCCTACTCGATCGAGGATTAAAAATGGGCCAATGAATTGAGGATTGAGCTTTCCTCTCTTTCCAAATCTCGTAACTCCTTTCCATGGAGCAACACGTAACAACACATGATCTCCTATATCAAATTCCACATCCTTTCGATGAAGATCAGGATAACTCTTTTGTCAATCTTGTGAGGTTTTTATACGTTGTCGGATCGTTTGAATCTTTTCTATAGTCTTACGTACCAACTCCGGTCCCAACAACGTTGCTTCACCCACCTCACCCCAACATACTAGAGAACGAAACTTTCTTCCATACAACGCTTCGAATGGAGCCATGCCAATACTTGCTTGATAACTGTTGTTGTAGGAAAACTCCACCAATGGTAAGAACTTGTCCCAACTTCCCTTGAAGTCAAGGACACAGAGTCTTAATAGATCTTCAAGAGTTTGAATCGTCCTCTCTGACTGTCCGTCCGTCTAAGGATGATATGCCTAGCTAAATCGTAAATCTGTGCCCATAGCTTTCTGCAAACTAACCCAAAATCGTGAAGTGAATCTTGGGTCTCGATCAGAAATTATGGATACTGGCATACCATGCAGTCTTACAATCTCGTTTATGTACATACGAGAAAGATGTTCAAGTATATAAGTTTCTCGTATCGGTAAGAAATGAGCAGACTTGGTCAATCTATCAACAATGACCCAAATCGCATCTATGCCTTGAGAAACTTTGGGAAGACTGGTAACGAAATCCATGGTAATGTGCTCCCACTTCCATTATGGAATTTCAAGTGGTTGCAATGGACCTTTTGGTACTTAATGCTCTTCCTTGACTCGTTGACACGTTAGACACCTTGAGATAAACAGCGCTATCTCTCTCTTCATATTGCCCCACCAAAATGTATGTCGAAGATCATGATAAATTTTGGTACTCCCAGGATGGATTACAAACGGTGTGTTGTGCGCCTCCATCATGATTTTATACTTTAAATCGTGGTCGTTAGAACACAAAGTCCGGAGTTGACTCAAGTATTCCTTATTCATCGATTCTTGCTTCCCAAGATAAGCACCTTCTTGCACTTTCTTCCTCATTCAGATCGCCTCCAGTGTCAGTAGCTTGAGCAATTTTTAACTTTATCAATTAAAGTCGGTTCTACTCAGATATATTCGCCATCATCACATGGGTCCCTGGAGTCTTTAACTCTATCTCCATCCTTTGCAAGTCACACAAAATGGGCCTTTGTGTTGACAATATCATCTGCATAAATGCCGATATGATCTTCTACTCAATGCGCCACTACCACGTTCGCTTTTCAGGATGGTATTGGATGGTATGATCGTAATCTTTCAAGCAGTTCAAGCCAACGTCGTTGTTGCATGTTGAGTTCCTTTTGAGTGAAGAAATATTTGATGCTAAGATCTCCACTTTCTCCCCATACAAGTAATGCCTCCAAATCTTTAAGACGAAGACAACAAATGCTAACTCTAGATCATGAGTAGGATAATTCCTCTCATATTCTTTGAGTTGTCGTGAGGCATAAAGCTATGACTTTCCCATGTTGCATGAGAACACATCCCAACCCTTTGCTCAAGCATCACCTGTAGATGACAAATCCCACCGAACCAGATGGTATTGTCAGAACAGGTGCTGAAATGAGTCTCCTCTTGAGTTCTTGAAAACTCTTCTCATATTCCTCACTCCAACCGAACTTTGTATCTTTTCGAGTCAGCTGAGTTAATGGAGTAGCGATTCGAGAAAACCCTTCTACGAATCTGCGATAATAACCAGCTAAACCGAGAAAGCTACGTACTTCGGTCACTGATTTAGGTTGCTCCCAGATTTGAATAACTTCAATCTTTGCTGGGTCAACAGATATTCCATGACTTGATACCACGTGCCCAAGGAATGCTACTTCCTCAAGCCGTAACTCGCGATTTCTTCAACTTGGCATAAAGCTTATATTCATGAAGCTTTTGGAGTATCGTCCTCAAGTGTTGCTTCATGATCTTCACGGATTTTGGAATAAATAAGGATGTCATCAATAAAGGCGACCACAAAGTGATCCAAATATTCCTTGAATACTTGGTTCATCATATCCATGAAGGCAAAGCGGGAGCATTAGTCAATCCAAAGGACATGACTAGGAATTCATAATGCCCGCTTCGAGTTCTCGAAAGCCGTCTTTGGAATGTCACTTCCGGTTCTAATCTTCAATTGGTGATATCCTAACGAAGATCAATCTTTGAAAAGAATTTGGCTCCTCGTGAACGGGTCAAACAGTCATCAATACGTGGCAATGGGTACCTATTTTTTATGGTGACATGATTCAACTCCCGATAATTAATACAAAGTCGATACTCCCATCTTTCTTCTTCACGAATGAACAGGATCACCCCAAGGAGAAATACTAGGACGAATAAAGCCAATGTCTAACAATTCCTGCGGTTGAGTCTTTAACTCCACGAAGTTCAATAGAGCTATTCGACATGGGGCTTTAGAAATGGGTTTTTCTTATGGGTTCAAAGTCGATACAAAATTCAATTTCACGCCTGGGGTAGGCCGGGGAAGTTCTTTGAGGAATACATCGGAAATTCATTAAAATAGAAATATCATTCAAAACTGACGTATTTTTGTTTAGATCTGTGACATGAGCTAAGAAAGCTTGACATCCGTTTTTCAATAAACGAATAGCTTTATGCCTTGAGATGAAAGTGATTGATTTTAATGGTTTGGTTATTTGAATTCGCATAATAGGTCGATTAGGAATATAAAAACTAACAACCTTACGAAAACAATCAATTTTTGTATGATGAGTATTTAACCAATCAATCCCTAGAATTACATTAAATGCAAGTATTTTTAATGCAATAAGATCGATAGGTAATGTGTGGGTACCAACTTGAACCAAACAAGACTTATAAATCGTGGATGTAATGAAGGTTTCTCCCAACGGAGTTTCCACAGATAAGTCAAAGTCTAATTTCTCCGGAGTCAAATTTAAACGTTGAGCACAAGTAGGAGAAATAAAATAATGGGTAGAACCGGTATCAAATAAGTTATAGACTTCGCTAGAGTTTATGATAAGCTTACCCGTGATGACCTCATTCGGATTCCTTGCTCGGGAGGTTACTACAAACGCCTCCTCTCCACTTGCACCATCGGCTTTGAATTTTCTGGGACGGCCTTTGGTGCCTCCATCCTAGTTGAACATGCCTTCGGTGAACGACAAAATCGGGCTAGGTGACCTTCTATTCCACAATTATAACATGCTTTGACTGACATCGCTTAGATTTTGATCGATGTGTCCCTCTCTCCGCATTTGAAGCATATGATAGGTGGTCGTTCTCCTTCCTTAACAATGGGTACTTTGGTCTTTGACGTCTTTCCATCATTGTTGAATCTCCTCTTCTTGAAATGTCCATTTTACCGTCTTCGCCATGATTACCACCAAGTGGTTACCATTTTCGGCATGTTGATTCCTCCACGTTTGTTGTCGCTGCTTTCGATGGACCGATACCACCGGTATTTTCATGTTTTACCGCTTTCTCTTAGTTCGTTGATTCGTTATCGCGCCCAATAACGGAGCCCTATTTACAACATCTAAGTACAAACACGGTTTATGAGAAAATAAGATATTGACGTATCTCCTGGTTTCAAACCTCTCTTAAAACATTCGTGTCATTCGCTTCCTCATTATCGACCAAATGGGATGCAAACCGGATAACTCCACAAATTTAGCCTCGATTGCGACACGGTCATATTGTTTTGTTCCAATTTGATAAACTCCACTTCTTTCATGTGATTTAATACTCTCGGGAAAGTACTTGTCGTTGAATAGCTCTTGGAACTTCTCCCAAGACATCTTGAAAGGCCAGTCGGGTAATGCTTTTCTGATTTCCACCAAGAATCGCCTCTTCACGCAACATGAAGGTGGCGAAGGGAACCTTTTGCTCCTCGGAGCATCCCAAGACATCAAATATCTTGGTGATCTGCTTTATCCATGCTTCCGCCTTAAGTGGTTTTGGCTCTCCTATAAACTCCGGTGGTCCCAGCTCCTTGAACTGTTTAGCAGTGACCGTCCGAGAGTTTCCAGTGTTTCCACCTACATTTTGGACAGGAGCCGCTCTCTCCTGATGTTGCATGAATTGCATAAAGCCTCTGAATAGTCCATCATTCATCATTTGGTCAGTGTTGTTGTTTGCATGAGGATTGTCGCCTTCTTGATGCACATTCTCCGATTATTGATATGTGGAGACTCAGCGGTCTCTTGTGCTCCATTGCTATTTTCAACATTCTCTTGATGTCATTTTCAGACATCGCCACAAAACAAAGGTTCATTAACATATAACATATTATCCATATACTTTGACCGACCAATTAAATACCAAATAAACTTAGGTAGGTCATACTAATGAAGCAATTCCGTCTCTCCCTCCTAGTTCTAGTCTCACATCTTAGCCAGGATCATATCCCTAAGCTTTGATACCAAATCGTGACGCCCCCAAAATTAGGTATACATCACCCATCTTGGGTCGCCAGATACTTGGTATGTAATTCAAATACAACTTACTAATACAACTGTCGTAGGTATAATACTTACAAAACATAAACTGTGAGTTTGAATACAAATATTGTTTACTAGAGATTATACAAACTCAAAAGGAGTCCTCATTACAATTATTATCACACTATTTCACATAATAGTGAGGACTACTAATGCTATCCTCTGGACCATCACTCTTTTCCCCGACTCATCCCAGCTATATTCTCATTTCCTGAAGAGAACAGTGAAAGAAAGGGTGAGCTCAACTAGCCCAATAAGAAATATTATGACTAAGATAATGAAGGATAAATTATCATTAGTCTCCAACAATGTTAAACTACGGCCAAGGATATTCTTTAGTATCACGACCACAATTAACCATGCACTACGGGCCAAGAATATTTGTGTATTCATTAATGGTCATGATCATGCCAACAACTGTCCATCAATGCACTACGGGCCAATGAGGACTTTTACCACATCATTTGTAACATTACGGTAATGATTACAAGAATAATCCTCGGTCATAATCATACCAAGTCCATCTATGCACTATGTGCCACAGATGACTTTCAAAAAATATAAATATGAGGATGATGACAATGATATAAGAATTCAATAAAACAAGTTCAAGAATTAATTTATCCAGGAACTAATAACGTCCAAATTGTCAACATGATACTGCTTTGTAGAGAAAAATTCAAGAATGCTCAGAAGAATATTTCCATGAAAAGATACTGGATGAAACGCAAATATCAAGAATATTCCACTAATATCATAGAGTATAGAAGTCTAAACTTTAACCAATTGAGTATAATAGAGAATGGAATAACAACAGAAATCACCATGCATGCGATATCAGATAGATTGAGTTATTCAATAAAATAATAATAATCGGAACCGTGTCAAAGTAAATTCAAGACCAAGCGGTGAAGTTCTAACGAGAATAATAAAGAATGGAATAACAACAGAAATCACCATGTATGCGTACAGCGCATAGACGAGTTATTCAACGAGAATACTAATAAGGGCGGAATCAGTCCGGCCAGAAAAACGCATGCATGAGGATATTCCAATGTAATAATAAAGACGGAATCGGTCCGTAGTAGAATGCACAAACAGGATATTCCAATGAATAATAAAGGCGGAATCAGTCCAAACAGTAAACGCATGCATGTGAGGATATTCCAAATGTAATAATAACGATGGAATAATAGAAGAATGTCACCAAGTATAGGGTAGATCACAGATATCTGAGTTATTCCAAATGTAATAATAATAAGAAATGGAGTAACAACAGTTTTCTTCATGAATAAGAAAGAATAACACCCCTTACCGTAAAAGAACTGAATATAAGAGTAGTTAAGTAGCAGAAAACTTTTCTTCTTTCTCTCTATAATTTCTCTCTCTAGAGTTTCAGTGAATTCGTAAGAAATAATGAAGGAATGAGCTTCTATCTATAGGAGAATGGAAGTGTACTGTTCATGAACGAAATAATTTTTCAAAATAATTTTCTTCCATCAACTACAATTAAGTCAAACCATTAACCAATAAGATTACAACACAAATTAAAATATAACACATATATATAAACACGTGTTTTCATATTATATATATCAATATTATATATACACCACTTAATTTTTCTCCCCCATAACCAACATCAATCCCCTACCCACCCAATAATCAAATTTACTACACTCTTACACATCACTATCACACTACCACTTTTCCACCATTTTCCACTCACACACACATCACACACCCATCACTTTCACATCTCATTTTCTCCCACCATATACTCAATACACACATATACTTCCATACGTATACTCTTCCATTTCCAAAATCATTTTTCCAACACATATGGGCCCCACCTTTAAATAATTTTCTACTGATTATTTTAAAAAATGGGTAAATAGGAATCCATAAAATAAGCAAACTTCATAAAAATCACCTTAATAATTTTAACAACATTTATCATCTTTATTACAATTCACAATATTAATCGACCAGGTCGTTTCCAGGAAAGAGGGGGCTTTCCACTAAGGATTTCTCCCTATTGGCGCGCAATTAGGTGACCAAACCTCTCCTTGACAGAACTTCTAGACATCGTTAATATTGCAAATAATAATATTAATAATTTTGTCGCCTCAATTATTGATTTTAACAATATATAAAAATATCGACAATAATTGAATAAATAACGTGAGATCTTATGCAACAATTACTATAGCAATAATTGAACAAAACTGAATGACTTTCACGTAAGCATCAATAATCAATACTATGTGCTTCTACTATGCAACCACGCGTAGACATCGTACTTTTACTACCTGAGAGTAGTTCAACAAAGATCAACCAGTAAAACTTCTGCCGTTATTTTCATAAAAATATTTTTGTCATTTTCTCAATCCGACATAATTCTGTTGTGGGGTCCACCAATGATTGTGCCGTTGTATGAATATTTCCTGCTAAAACTAATATTCCCCGACCAATCGAATATAATATAACCACTTGCATACTTTGCAGAATTTATAAATACTACCCACAACTATAACATTATATCAAATTTATTCCATAATATTCAAAAATGATAATTATAGAAAATTCATCTTTATTTATAAAAGTTGGGGTCTTACAAGTCATTTGTTATAAATGCGGGAAAGAGGGGCATATCAGCCCAAACTGCCAACAACAATCCAAGGTATGTTATAACTGTGGAAAGGAATGTCATATAGCTAGAGATTATCTTGTAGCGAAACCAAGTTCATCGGGGATGGTGACTCCAAAGGCTGTCCCGGACAAGTCAAAGTCGGTGGTTCCTAGAAGGGCATTTGTCTTGACTGCCCAAAATGCGAGGAACCCGAACGAGGTGATCACGGGTAAGTTAATCATAAACTCTTGCGAAGTTTATACCTTGTTAGATACCGGTTCTACCCATTCTTTTTTCTCTCCTGCTTGTGTTCAACGTTTGAACTTGACTCCGGAGAAATTAGACCTTGACTTATCTGTTGAGACTCCGTTAGGAGAAACTTTTATTACATCTATTGTTTATAAATCTTGCTTGATTCAAGTTGAAACCATCACATTACCTGCCGATCTTATTTCGTTGAAAATACTTGCATTTGATGTGATTTTAGGGATTGATTGGTTAACCATTCATCATGCTAAAATTGATTATTTTCGTAAGGTTGTTAGTTTTCATATTCCTAACCAACCTGTTATGCGAATTCAAACAACCAAACCACTAAAGTCAATCACTGTCATATCAAGCCATAAAGCTATTCGTTTATTGAAAAATGGATGTCAAGCTTTCTTAGCCCATGTCACGGACTTGAACAAAAACACGTCAGATTTGAATAATATTTCTGTTGTTAGTAAATTTCCTGACGTATTTCTTGAAGAACTTCCCGGTCTGCCCCCAGAACGTGAAGTTGAATTCTTTATTGACCTTGAACCTGGTACAAAGCCCATTTCTAAAACCCCATATTGAATGGCTCCTTTTGAACTTCAGGAGTTAAAGGTCCAACTTCAGGAGTTGTTAGACATCAGTTTCATTCATCCTAGTACATCTCCTTGGGGTGCTCCTATTTTTTTCGTAAAGAAGAAAGACGGGAGTATACGACTTTGTATTGACTACCAGGAATTGAACCATGTAACCATCAAGAATAGGTATCCGCTACCTCGCATAGATGACCTGTTCGACCAGTTGCAAGGAGTACAATTCTTTTCAAAGATCGATCTTTGTTCTTGATATCACAGCTGAAGATATTCCAAAGACTGCCTTCAGAACTCGGTACGGGCATTATGAATTCTTATTTATGTCTTTTGGATTGACTAATGCTCCTGTTACTTTCATGGATATGATGAACCGTGTGTTCAAGGAATATTTGGATCAGTTCGTTGTTATCTTTATTGATGACATCCTCATCTATTCCAAAAGCCGTGAAGATCATGAGCACCATTTGAAGCTGGTACTTCAAAGGCTTCGCGATAACAAGTTATATGCCAAGATAAAGAAATGCGAGTTCTAGCTTGAGGAAGTAGCATTCCTTGGGCACGTGGTGTCAAAACATGGAGTATCTGTCGACCCGGCAAAGATTGGAGCAATACAAAGTTAGGAGCAACCGAATTCGATGACCGAAGTACGTAGCTTTCTGGGCTTAGCTGGTTACTATCGAAGATTCGTGGAAGGATTTTCTCGAATCGCTACTCCTTAACTCAACTGACTTGTAAAGATACAAATTCAGTTGGAGCAAGGATTGTGAGAAGAGTTTTCAAGAACTCAAGAGGAGACTCATTTCGGCACCTGTTCTGACAATACCATCTGGTTCGGATGGATTTGTTATCTACAACGATGCTTCAGGCAAAGGGTTAGGATGTGTTCTCATGAAACATGGGAAAGTCATAGCTTATGCCTCACGACAACTCAAAGAATATGAGAGGAATTATCCTACTTATGATCTGGAGTTAGCAGCAGTCGTTTTCGCGTTGAAGATCTGGAGACACTACCTGTATTGGGAGAAAGTGGAGATCTATACAGATCATAAAAGCCTCAAATATTTCTTCACCCAAAAGGAACTTAACATGTGGCAACGACGTTGGCTCGAGTTGTTGAAAGATTACGATCATATCATCCAATATCATCCTGGAAAAGCAAACGTGGTAGCTGACACGTTGAGTAGAAGATCATATGCGGGTACGAGTGCAATGTTGTTAACACAAAGGTCCATTTTGTATGACTTGCAAAGGATGTAGATAGAGGTAAAGGCTCCAAGGACCTACATGATGATATCAAACATACGAGTAGAACCGACTTTAATCAATAAAGTTAAAGCTGCTCAAGATACGGACATGGAGTAGATGCGTATGAAGAAGAAAGTGTAAGAAGGTGTTATTCCAGAAGCAAGAATCGATGAAGAATGAAGTGCAAGAGTATCCATAGTTTCGGATTGTGACCCAAGATTCACTTCAAAATTTTGGGTTAGCTTATAGAAAGCTATGGGCGCAGATTCTGATTGATTTGGCATACCATCTTCAAAACAGACGGAAAATCGAGAGGACTATTCAAACTCTTGAAGATCTATTAAGACTCTGTGTCCTAGATTTCAAATGGAGTTGGGATAAGTACCTACCATTGGTGGAATTCTCCTACAACAACAATTATCAAGCAAGTATAGGTGTGACGCCCCCAAAATTAGGTATACATCACCCATCTTGAGTCTCCAGATACATGGTACAGAATTCAAATACAACTTAATTATACAACAGTCGTGTAAAATACGACAAAACATAGGCTGTGAGTTTTAATACAAATACCGTCCTCTAGAGAGTATACAAACTCAATGGATTCCTCATTACATTTATTATCACACTATTTTACAGAATAGTGAGGACTCTTAATGCACCATCTAGGACCATCACTCTGTTCCCCGACTAGTCCCACATTCGTTCTCATTTCTGAAGAGAAACGGTGAAAGAAAGGGTGAGCTCAACTAGCCCAAGAAGAAATATTATGACTAAGATAATGCGAATAAATTATCATTAGCCTTAAGCAAATGTTAAAGCGATACAATATAACAAACATCAAGTTTAAGCTGTGAAGGAACAAGCAATCCATTAAAAGAGTCAAGTAGAGAATAAAATCTACTATCTTTTATGATTTAAAAGGTTTTCATCACTTTTATATCTGGGACTCGACTTAATAAATAATCCACATCATCGAATCACCCCTGCACTACGGCCAAGGATATTCTTTAGTATCACGGCCACAATTATCCATGCACTACGAGCCAAGAATAATCATGTTTTCATCAACGGTCCTGATCATGCCATAAAATAATTCATCTTTGCACTACGGCCAAAGAGAATCCATAGCTATAATCATACCAAAAACTATCCATCAATGCACCACGGGCCAATGAGGACTTTTTCCACATCATTTGTAACATTACGGTCATGATTATACCAAATAATCCCTGGTCATAATCATACCAAGTCCATCTATGCACTACAGGCCATAGATGACTTTCAACACAATATAAACATGAGGATGATGACAATGACATAATAATTCAATAAAACAAGTTCAAGAATTAATTTATCCAGGAACTAATAACGTCCAAATTGTCAACATGATACTTCTTTGTAGAGTAAAATTCAAGAATGCTCAGAAGAATATTTTCATGAAAAGATACTGGATGAAGCGCAAATATCAAGTATATTCCACTAATTTCATGGAGTATAGAAGTCAAAACTTTAACCAACTGAGTATAATAAAGAATGGAATAACAAAAAAAATCACCATGCATGCAGTGCTTAGCATACACAAAGTTATTCAACGAGTAATAATAATTAACGGAACGAGTCGGGTAAAAATCACAATCGGCAAGCAGGATGTTCCAAATGAGAATAATAAAGAATGGAATAACAACGAAATCACCATGCATGCGGTACTTGATAGATGAGTTATTCCAATGAGAATACTAATAAAGAGCGGAACTGTGTCCGGCGTAAAACGAATATGAATATTCCAAAGAATAATAATAAAAGGCGAAACCCAGTCCCACAGAAACGCATAGACGAGGATATTCCAAATGAATAACAAAGAATGGAATAATGAAGAATTTCACCAAGTATAGGGTATATCCAGATACAAAAGTTATTCCAATGAGAATAATAAAAAATGGAATAATGAAGTTCTCTTCATGAATAAGAAATAAAGAATACCCATTATGAGTACAACAAATAATATTCCCTACCTTTGAAAGAAGAATAATCGATATAGAAGTAGTAAAAGTAGCAGAACACCTTTTTTCTTTCTCTCTATAGTTTCTCTCTCTAGAGTTTTAGTGAATTCGAAGAAATAATGAATGAGCTTCTATTTATGAAGAATGGATTGCATAAGTAACTAACTCATGAACGGTCCATTGATTTATTTACTTTAATCGACGATCCATATTTAAATCAAAATCTTTTAAATATAATATAATATATTCTATTAATAATCTAATAAAACGAATAACTTTATAAAAGATTTTACTATGCAAACACTACGCAGCACTTTATACAAATACTATGCATAATAAAATATAGTATATTATAATTATTGTCTAATAAAGCAGATAACTTTATAAAAGTATTACATTTTATATAAAAAGATTTTCTATATCAAAAAACTTATCTGCAGACCATTATGCATAATAAAATATAATATATTCTATTTATAGAATAACTTCATAAAAGTATTCTGTTTTATATAAAAAGATTTTACTATGCAAAACACTATGCAGACACTATGCAACACTATGCATAATAGAATATAATACATTCTATTTATAGAATAACTTTATAAAAGTATTCTGTTTTATTACATTAATAATACCAATAAAACAAAACTGAGTGACTTATCACGTAAGCATCAATAATCAATACCGTGTGCTACTATGCAACCACGCGTGTGACAACCCCAAAATAGGTCCATTCCACCTAACCCATTCTAAGTCGCCAAATACATGGTACAGAAAATAACTACAACTTTATTACAACAATTGTCGTGCAAAATACAACAACTCATGTGTTTTGAGTTTTGATACAAAATATATATCAACTGTGACTCTTGACACCAACTTGGGTAAAGACGTCACCATGACATCTTACATAAAGGTATAGTCAAAAAGCTGTTTTAGAAATTAAAATCTTTGGGAAGTGCTCAAGAAACCTTCGTGCATGGGAGGCCGTGCGTACAGGTTATAATAGATATCATATGGCCATAGAATTATCCTTGGTTGACCTAATAGATTCCCCAAAGAAAAATAAGAAGATTACTATCATATTCTTTCCAATGGTGAGTCTTCTCTTGACATATCATTATCTCCTTCATCTCTAATTAAGAATTATACTTCAAACAAACACCAAGATCATATAGGTAGTCTTGGCGTAGATATACTCAAGAAAGTGGATGTACACAACCTGTCTTATGATGACACGAGGTTGTATGTCTTTAGACATCTTGTATGATAGTGGCAAAACACCCTTCCAACGTTGGGTTCGCCTCACCCTATTTGATTCACCAAATATAACTACTAAATGATGACCACCGTTCTATTCCCCTATTACCCCCGCTCGACCCAGCTACATGATGAATGAGTTTTATACTCATAATTGAGTGTGTTTGAACTTAATCTTTTGGATGTTTTTAAGTATTTATGTCTATTCATGCATGTTTTACGTTGTTTTGTAGGAATTGGGACAAAAGTTACATGGATCGATGTTTGGGGTGGCTAGATTCGTGTTTTCGGCTTGCCATTTACACAGCAGTCACTTCAGAGCCAATTTGAGTATTGCTCCGGACCTTATTTCGAAATCCTCAAAGAATTAAAGTTGTAGATCTACTTCTCCTCTTTCCAGAAAATCTTGAATCATCGAAATAGGAGTTCAGACGAAGAAGTTATGGCCATTTTCCCAAAGGACATCGGAGCAGAAAATGTCGGAAAAGTGGCCAGAGCCGGGGCGCCCATTTCATGTTTATTTGCGGTGGCAAGGCTGCTAGAGACGACTTCAAATATTGGGAAGGCTTGGGGAAGTCGAAGTCGAGCTTGGACGCGTTTTGGGGTGAATTTTGACACCTTTTTACTCCAAATTGGATTGGGTTTGTTCCTAAGCTAAAACTTAGACTTGTAACCTATAAATACATGATGTAAGGCAAAAAATAAAGGGGGATTACATAGCTTAGCTTAGATAAAACACTCTATTAGATTAGAACATAAACCCTAGTTTTTATTAGTTTTGGAGACCATTGAAGATTCAAAGCAGGAGCGAAGGAGGAGTCTCAATACTACTGATAATAGATTATATTCTCTTCTTTTCTCTTACTTTTATCTTTTAATAACTATTCAATTGTGAATTCTTGGTTTTAATTCATTAGTTATGAACTAATTTCTTTTATTAAGATTTCAATTGAACCTTTTATGTCTATAAATTAGTTATTTGATTTATTCCAATTCTTTATGTTAAAGTGAATTGTTTATCTTGTCTTGAGCTTATTGATTAATTATCTGATTAGTAATTACCTTGTTACTCTAGAAAGAATTAAAAGAGGAATTCTAGGGTTAGAACTAGGCATGATATCATGTGACTTGGTTATTTGCACAGTGAATAATTAGGTTTGTGAATTGAATGAAAATATCTTTTCACCGCATGTAACACATAAGGAATTGGAATTGAAGGAGTTTAATTCAATTATTTTGCATAGGAATATAGCAAGATTAATCTGGATTAAATAGAAGTCAATTGATCACTTAGAAAAGGACTTTTGGCATTTGAGAATTCCTGTTAACAATTCCGTCTTTATTATTCCGGACCTGATTCCGTCTTTATTATTCTGTTGAAATATCCCGCCTACATGCGCTTTTACGGGACCTGATTCCTTCCTTATTAGTATTCTATTAGAATAACTTTATGCATGCCAATACCGCATACATGGTAATTTCGTTGTTATTCCATTCTTTATTATTCTGTCATTTGGAACTTCCGCTTGCATGCAATTTTGTTCGACACGGTTCGTTATTATTATTATTCGTTGAAATAACTTTGTCTACGCCAATACCGCATGCATGGTGATTTCATTGTTATTCCATTCTCTATTATACTCGGTTGGTTAAAGTTTAGACTTCTATACTCCATGAAATTAGTGGAATATTCTTGATATTTTGCGCTTCATCCAAAGATATCTTTTCATGGAAATATTCTTGAGCATTCTTGAATTTTACTCTACAAAGCAAAGATCATGTTGACAACTTGGACGTTATTAGTTTCTGGATAAATTAATTCTTGAACTTGTTTTATTGAATTCTTATATCATTGTCATCATCCTCATATTTATAATTTTTGAAAGTCATCCGTGGCACTGTAGTGCATAGATGGACTTGGTATGATTATGATCGAGGATTATTCGGTGTAATCATGACCGTAATGTTACAAATGATGATGTGGTAAAAGTCCTCATTGGCCCGTAGTGCATTGATGGATGATTTTTGGCATGATCATGACCATTAATGAATACACAAATATTCTTGGCCCGTAGTGCATGGATAATTGTGGTCGTGATACTAAAGAATATCCTGGTCAGTAGTGCAGGATGATTCAATAATGTGGATTATTTATTGTCGAGTCTCAAATGATAATGATGATGAAAAACCTTTTAAATCATAAAAGATAGTAGATTTTATTTTCTACTTGACTCTTTTAATGGATTGCTTGTTCCGCTGTAGTTAAACTTGATGTCTATTATATTTTATCAGTTTAACATTGTTGGAGACTAATGATAATTTATTCTGCATTATCTTAGTCATACTATTTCTTATTGGGCTAGTTGAGCTCACCCTTTCTTTCAATGCTCTCTCTGTGAAATGAGAATATAGGGGACGAGTCGGGAAGCGGAGTGATGGTCCGGAGGATAGCATTAGTAGTCCTCACTATTCGTGAAATAGTGTGATAATAATTGTAACGAGGACTCCTTTTGAGTTTGTATAATCTCTAGTAGACAATATTTGCATTCAAACTCACAATTTATGTTTTGTCATATTGTACACGACAGTTGTATTAGTAAGTTGTATTTGAATTTTGTACCATGTATTTGGCGACCCAAGATGGGTGATGTATACCTAATTTTGGTGGCGTCACATGACTGGTGCTCGTTCTCCTCCCCTAGAAATAGCTGATGTTTGTGCTGACGTCTTCACGTTGTCATTGTTGTACCTTCTCTTCTTGAAATCTCCTCTTGACTCGCTTCTTCTATTTTCATTGCCACGATTACCACCAGAGTGGTTACCGCTTTTGTCCGAATGTTTTCCTCCCCGCTGGTTGTCATTGCTCCGATGACCGCTGCCACTGATATGACCTTGGTTGTGGTCCCTTGGTTGAACATACTGATTATCTCGCTCTAATAATTGAGCCCTGTTTACAACATCTGAATATAAAGAAAATTTATGAGAGATAAGATATTGCCGAATCTCGGGTTTTAGACCTTTCAGAAACATCCGTGTCATTTGTTCCTCATTCTCTACCAAATGAGGTACAAACTTGGATAACTCTGCGAACTTCACCTCATACTGGGACACCATCATGTTGTTTTATTCCAGTCTAATAAACTCTACCTCTTTCATATGAAAAATACTTTCAAGAAAGTACTTGTCGTTAAATAGTTTCTGAAATGTTTTCCAAAACATGTTGAGTACGGAAGGCTGGGTACGCTTCACAGATTCCCACCAGTAATCTGCCTCACAACGGGACATAAAGGTGGCGAATGGAACCTTCTGTTCCTCCGTGCATCCCAAGACATCAAATATCTTGGTAATTTGTTTAACCCACGTTTCCGCCTTGATAGGATCCGGCTTTCCCGCAAATTCAAACTCACAGTTTATGAGAACTCCTTTTGAGTTTGTATAATCTCTAGTAGACAATATTTGTATTCAAACTCACAGTTTATGTTTTGTTGTATTGTACACGACAGTTGTATTAGTAAGTTGTATTTGAATTTTGTACCATGTATCTGGCGACCTAAGATGGGTGATGTATACCTAATTTTGGGGGCGTCACAGTTGGTATCAAAGCTTAGGGATATGATCCCTGGCTAAGATGTGAGACTAGAACTAGGAGGGGAGAGACGGGGAATTATTCGCTAGTATGACCTACCTAAGTTTATTTGGTATTTAATTGGTCGGTCAAAGTATATGGATAATATGTTATATGTTAATGAACCTTTGTTTTGTGGCGATGATTGAAAATGACATCCGAGAATGTTGAAAATAGAAATGGAGCACAAGAGACCTGCTGAGTCTCCACATATCAATAATCGAGGAGAATGTGCATCAAGAAAGCGCACAATCCTCATGCAAACAACAACACCGACCAAATGATGAATGATGGATCGTCTCGGAGGCTTTATGCAATTCATGCAACATCAAAGTAGAGCGCTCTCATCCAAAATATAGGTGGAAACACTGGAAACTCTTTGACGGTCCACCGTTAAGCAGCTTCAAGGAGCTGGGACCACCGGAGTTTATAGGAGAGCCAAAACCACTTAAGGCGGAAGCATGGATAAAGAAGATCACCAAGATATTTGATGTCTTGGGATGCTCCGAGGAGCAAAAGGTTCCTTCGCCACCTTCATGTTATGCGTGAAGAGGCGAGACATTGGTGGGAATCAGAAACGTACTCCACTGAAGCACTCAAGATGTCTTGGGAGAAGTTCCAAGAGCTATTCAACGACAAGTACTTTCCGAGAGTATTATTCACATGAAAGAAGTGGAGTTTATCAAATTGGAACAAAACAATATGACCGTGTCGCAATACGAGGCAAAATTTGCGGAGTTATCCCGGTTTGTATCCCATTTGGTCGATAATGAGGAGCGAATGACACGAATTTTTTAAGAGGTTTCAAGCAGGAGATACATCAATATCTTATTTCATAAACCGTGTTTGTACTCGGATGTTGTAAATAGGGCTCATTATTGGAGCGCAGTAACGAGTCAACGAACTAAGAGAAAGCAGTCGGCAGCATAAAAATACCAGTGGTATCAGTCATTGAAACGGCGACAACAAAGCGTGGAGGAATCAACATGCCGTAAATGGTAACCACTTGGTGGTAATCATGGTCAAGACGGTAAAATGGACATTTCAAGAAGAGGAGATTCAACAATGATGGAAAGACGTCAAAGATCAAGACCCATTGTTAAGGAAGGAGAACGACCACCTATCATATGCTTCAAATGCGAGGAGAGGGACACATCACCCAAACCGCGATCTCAGTCAAAGCATGTTATAATTATGGAAGAGAAGGTCACCTAGCCCGATTTTGTCGTTCACCCAAGGCAAGTTCAGCTAGGATGGAGGCACCAAAGGCCGTCCCAGAAAAGTCAAAGCCAGTAGTGCAAGGGAGAGCGTTTGTAGTGACCTCCCAGAAAGCAAGGAATCCGAATGAGGTCATCACGGGTAAGCTTATCATAAACTCTAGCGAAGTCTATACCTTATTTGATACCGGTTCTACCCATTCTTTTATTTCTCCTACTTGTGCTCAACGTTTAAATTTGACTCCGGAGAAATTAGACTTTGACTTATCTGTGGAAACTCCGTTGGGAGAAACCTTCATTACATCCACGATTTATAAGTCTTGTTTGGTTCAAGTTGGTACCCACACATTACCTGTCGATCTTATTACATTAAAAATACTTGCATTTGATGTAATTCTAGGGATTGATTGGTTAAATACTCATCATGCAAAAATTGATTGTTTTCGTAAGGTTGTTAGCTTTCATATTCCTAATCGACCTATTATGCAAATTCAAATAACCAAACCATTAAAATCAATCACTTTCATCTCAAGGCATAAAGCTATTCGTTTATTGAAAAACGGATGTCAAGCTTTCTTAGCTCATGTCACAGATCTAAACAAAAATACGTCAGTTTTGAATGATATTTCTATTTTTAATGAATTTCCGATGTATTCCTCGAAGAACTTCCTGCCTACCCAGGCGTGAAATTGAATTTTGTATCGACTTTGAACCCCAGACAAAACCCATTTCTAAAGCCCCATATCGAATGGCTCTATTGAACTTCGTGGAGTTAAAGACTCAATTGCGCAGGAATTGTTAGACATCGCTTTATTCGGCCCTAGTATTTCTCCTTGGGGTGCCCTGCTCTATTCGTGAAGAAGAAAGATGGGAGTATGCGACTTTTTATTGATTATCGTGGAGTTGAATCATGTCACCATAAAAATAGGTACCCATTGCCACGTATTGATGACTGTTTGACCCGATTTGCAAGGAGCCAAATTCTTTTCAAAGATTGATCTTCGTTTAGGATATCACCAATTGAAGATTAGAACCGATGACATTCCAAAGACGGCCGTAACTCCCTCAGACGGGCATTATGAATTCTAGTCATGTCCTTTGGATTGACTAATGCTCCGCCGCTTTCATGGATATGATGAACCGAGTATTCAAGGAATATTTGGATCACTTTGTGGTCGTCTTTATTGATGACATCCTTATTTATTCCAAAAGCCGTGAAGATCATGAGCAACACTTGAGGTCGATACTCCAAAAGCTTCGTGAATATAAGCTTTATGCCAAGTTGAAGAAATGCGAGTTCGGCTTGAGGAAGTAGCATTCCTTGGGCCCGTGGTATCAAGTCATGGAATATCTGTTGACCCCAAGAAAGATTGAAGTTATTCAAAACTGGGAGCAACCTAAATCAGTGACCGAAGTACGTAGTTTTCTCTGTTTAGCTGGTTATTATCGCAGATTCGTAGAAGGGTTTTCTCTAATCGCTACTCCACTAACTCAGCTGACTCGAAAAGATACAAAGTTCGGTTGGAGTGAGGAATGTGAGAAGAGTTTTCAAGAACTCAAGAGGAGACTCATTTCAAAGACTGCTCGACAATACCATCCGGTTCGGAGGGATTTGTCATCTACAGTGATGCTTCGGGCAAAGGGTTAGGATGTGTTCTCATGCAACATGGGAAAGTCATAGCCTATGCCTCACAACAACTCAAAAAATATGAGAGGAATTATCCTACTCATGATCTAGAGTTGGCAGTTGTTGTCTTCGCACTAAAGATTTGGAGGCATTACTTGTATGGGGAGAAAGTGGAGATCTTTACGGATCATAAAAGCCTCAAATATTTCTTCACTCAAAAGGAACTCAACATGCGACAACAACGTTGGCTTGAACTGCTGAAAGATTATGATCATACCATCCAATACCATCCTGGAAAAGCGAACGTGGTAGCCGCGGCGCATTGAGTAGAAGATCATACTTGGTATTTAGTACGATATTGTCAACACAAAGGCCCATTTTGTGTGACTTGCAAAGGATGGAGATAGAGTTAAAGAGACCGGGGATCCATGTGATGATGGCGTAATATATACGAGTAGAACCAACTTTAATTGATAAAGTTAAAGCTTACTCAAGCTATGCACTGAGACACGGTGTGATGCGAATGAGGAAGAAAGTGCAAGAATGTGTGCTACGCGGAAACAAGAATCGATGAATAAGGAATACTTCGAGTCAACTCTAGACTTTGTGTATCTAACGACCCTGATTTAAAGTATAAAATCATGATGGAGGCACACAACACACCATTTGCAATCCATCCTGGGAGCACCAAAATGTATCATGATCTTCGACATACATTTTGGTGGGGCAATATGAAGAGAGAGAGATAGCGCTGTTTATCTCAAGGTGTCTAACGTGTCAACGAGTCAAGGCGGAACATCAAGTACCAAATGGTCCATTGCAACCACTTGAAATTCAAGAATGGAAGTGGGAGCACATTACCATGGATTTCGTTACTGATCTTCCCAAAGTTTCTCAAGGCATAGATGCGATTTGGGTCATTGTTGATAGATTGAACAAGTCTGCTCATTTCTTACCGATACGAGAAACTTATACACTTGAACGTCTTGCTCGTATGTACATAAACGAGATTGTAAGGGCGCATGGTATGCCAGTATCCATAGTTTCTGATCGAGACCCAAGATTCACTTCACGATTTTGGGTTAGTTTGCAGAAAGCTATGGGCACAGATTTACGATTTAGCTAGGCATATCATCCTCAGACGGATGGACAGTCAGAGAGGACGATTCAAACTCTTGAAGATCTAGTAAGACTCTGTGTCCTTGACTTCAAGGGAAGTTGGGACAAGTTCTTACCATTGGTGGAGTTTTCCTACAACAACAGTTATCAAGCAAGTATTGGCATGGCTCCATTCGAAGCGTTATATGGAAGAAAGTGTCGTTCTCCAGTATGCTGGGATGAGGTGGGTGAAGCAACGTTGTTGGGACCGGAGTTGGTACGTAAGACTACGAAAAAGATTCAAACGATCCGACAACGTATAAAAACCTCACAAGATCGACAAAAGATTTATGTTGATCTTCATCGAAAGGACGTGGAATTTGATATAGGAGATCATGTGTTGTTACGTGTTGCTCCATGGAAAGGAGTTACGAGATTTGGAAAGAGAGGAAAGCTCAATCCTCGATTCATTGGCCCATTTTAAATCCTCGATCGAGTAGGAACTATAGATAGACTTGCCTTACCGCCAAGTATATCTCGTGTTCATAATGTTTTTCACGTATCCATGTTACGTAAATATGTGAAAGATTCGAACCACATTATTGAGTTAGAACCTGACGAAATAGCGGAAGACTTAACGTATGAAGAGGTACCTTTTCAAATCTTGGATAAGAAGGAACATATTTTATGCTCCAAAGTTATACCTCAAGTCAAAGTTTTGTGGAGAAACCACGATGTTGATGAAATGACCTGGGAGTTAGAATCTGAAATGAAATCAAGGTATCCTTACCTCTTCGATATACTGTGTACGCATTCTAATTTCGAGGGCTGAAATTTCTTAAGAAAAGGAGGTTGTAAGACCCCAACTTTTATAAATAAAGATAAATTTTCTATAATTATCATTTTTGAATATTATAAAATAAATTTGATATAATGTTATAGTTGTGGGTAGTATTTATAAATTCTACAAAGTATGCAAGTGGTTATATTATATTCGATTGGTCGGGGAATATTCATTTTAGCAGGGAATATTAAATGCAATCTACAAGAATCATTGGTGGACCCCACAAATGTAATTATATCGGATTGAGAAAATGACAAAAATATTTTTATGAAAATAACGGCAGAAGTTTTACCGTTGATATTGTTGAACTACTCGGTAGTAAAAGTATAGTAATACGCGTGGTTGCATAAGAGTAGCATACCAGATTAATTATCGATGCTTACGTGAGAAGTCATTCAGTTTTTGTTCAATTATTGCTATAGTAATTGTTGCATAAGATCTCATGTTATTTGATTCAATTATTGTCGATATTTTTATATATTGTTAAAATCAATAATTGAGACAAAAAAATTATTAATATTATTATTTGCAATATTAACGATGTCTAGAAGTTCTGTCAAGGAGAGGTTTGGTCACCTAATTGCGCGCCAATAGGGAGAAATCCTTATTAGAAAGCCCCCTCTTTCCTGGGAACGACCTGGTCGATTAATATTGTGAATTGTAATAAAGATGATAAATATTGTTAAAATTATTAAGGTGATTTTTATGAAGTTTGCTTATTTTATGGATTCCTATTTACCCATTTTTTAAAATAATCAGTAGAAAATTATTTAAAGGTGGGGCCCACATGTGGGGCCCATATGTGTTGGAAAAATGATTTTGGAAATGGAAGAGTATACGTATGGAAGTATATGTGTGTATTGAGTATATGGTGGGAGAAAATGAGATGTGAAAGTGATGGGTGTGTGATGTGTGTGTGAGTGGAAAATGGTGGAAAAGTGGTAAAGTGTGATGATAATGATGTGTAAGAGTGTAGTAAATTTGATTATTGGGTGGGTAGGGGATTGATGTTGGTTATGGGGAGAAAATTAAGTGGTGTAAATATAATATTGATATATATAATATGAAAACACGTGTTTATATATATGTGTTATATTTTAATTTGTGTTGTAATCTTATTGGTTAATGGTTTGACTTAATTGTAGTTGATGGAAGAAAATTATTTTGAAAAATTATTTCGTTCATGAACAGTACACTTCCATTCTCCTATAGATAGAAGCTCATTCTTTCATTATTTCTTACGAATTCACTGAAACTCTAGAGAGAGAAAATTATAGAGAGAAAGAAGAAAAGTTTTCTGCTACTTAACTACTCTTCTATTCAGTTCTTTTATGGTAAGGGGTGTTATTCTTTCTTATTCATGAAGAGAACTGTTGTTACTCCATTTCTTATTATTCTCATTGGAATAACTCAGATATCATGCCTCCACCCTATACTTGGTGACATTCTTCTATTATTCCGTCGTTATTATTCTCATTGGAATATCCTCGTCGTCAGGCTTTTTATGCTGGGATTCGATTAAAATCTTTATTATTCTCATTGGAATATCCTGCGTCAGGCGTTCTCTGGGACCGATTAAAATCTTTTTATTATACATTGAAATATCCGTGCTCAGGCATTTTAGGACTGACCGATTCCGCCCTTATTAGTATTCTATCGAATAACTCGCTGTCATGCCAAGCACCGCATACATGGTGATTTGTTGTTATTCCATTCTTTATTATTCTGTTGGAACTTCCCGTCGACGCTAATTTTTACCGACCGGTTCCGTTATTATTATTCTATTGGAATAACCTGTCTATGCGAAGTACCGCATGCATGGTGATTCCTGTTGTTATTCCATTCTCTATTATACTCAGTTGGTTAAAGTTTAGACTTCTATACTCCATGAAATTAGTGGAATATTCTTGATATTTGTGCTTCATCTAATATCTTTTAATGGAAATATTCTTCTGAGTATTCTTGAATTTTACTCTACAAAGCAGTATCATGTTGACAATTTGGACGTTATTAGTTCCTGGATAAATTAATTCTTGAACTTGTTTTATTGAATTCTTATATCATTGTCATCATCCTCATATTTATATTTTTTGAAAGTCATCGTGGCCCTGTAGTGCATAGATGGACTTGGTATGATTATGACCAGGGATTATTCGGTGTAATCATGATCGTAATGTTACAAATGATGTGGTAAAAGTCCTCATTGGCCCGTAGTGCATTGATGGACAGTTGTTGGCATAATCATGACCATTAATGAATACACAAATATTCTTGGCCCGTAGTGCATGGATAATTGTGGTCGTGATACTAAAGAATATCCTTGGCCGTAATGCAGGGGTAATTCAATAATGTGGAATATTTATTAAGCTGAGTCTCAGCGATAACAGTGATGAAAAACCTTTTAAATCATAAAAGATAGTAGATGTTATTTTCTACTTGACTCTTTTAATGGATTGCTTGTTCCGCTGCAGTTAAACTTGATGTCTATTATATTTTATCAGTTTAACATTTTTGGAGACTAATGATAATTTATTCTGCATTATCTTAGTCATAATATTTCTTATTGGGCTAGTTGAGCTCACCCTTTCTTTCGATGTTCTCTTCAGGAAATAAGAATATAGCTGGGACGAGTCGGGGAACGGAGTGATGGTCCAGAGGATAGCATTAGTAGTCCTCACTATTACGTGAAATAGTGTGATAATAATTGTAATGAGGACTCCTTTTGAGTTTGTATAATCTCTAGTAGACAATATTTGTATTCAAACTCACGGTTTATGTTTTTGTCGTATTGTATACTACAGCTTGTATTAGTAAGTTGTATTTAAATTCGCACCATGTATCTGGCGACCCAAGATGGGTGATGTATACCTAATTTTGGGGGCGTCACAAGTAACTCGTGAATAGTAACTCATGAATAGTAAACCCGACACAAGAAGATAGAAATTCCATAATAAAATCCATACCAATATTTCGGTATAATGATATTGAAATAACATTTCTTAAAATTATAAATAATTTATTTTAATTGTTTACACTTTACTAAATAATGCATTTAATCATCCTAAAATGCCAAACTCATAAGATTTCATTACCAATAACTAAAACACTCATCAAAAATCTGCATATACTTCATATAGGATTCTCAAGCCATAAAATTCTATTTTTCATATTTTTTTTACTTCACATAACATATTTAATTCATTTACTCATAACTAGCCATTTTCATAAAAAATATCAAATCAGTCCCAAAAATATTTTTTTTTTGGGATTTAGCATAATATAGTCTCATATTGAACATATATTTTTCTTGGAATTTTTAAAATTCATTTACAATTTTTTATGTGGCCAAAACAGTCAAATATTTAGATATTTATCATAAATTGTACTTTTATCCAAAAATTCTGAAATTTACAGAGTATACTTCTATCATATACATGTACTCCCAATAAAAATTTCACCAATTTTGGAGTTAACCACAAGGAGTTATAAGGGTTTTCTTTTAAAATAGTCTTTTCCCGTAAAATTCATAACTCTTAATCTATAAATCAAAAAATCACCATTTTTGGACACAATCAATAAAACTCATCAATTTATCATTTCAAATTTTTTCAGAATTTTTGAAGGTCTGAAAAGTTACGAAACATGAAAAACATAACAACCCTTAAAATCTCTTACTATCCCTTACATCAAAAGAGGAGCACTTCTGACTGGATATCGGATATGACGCTGAAGGAAACTTGAACTGATGAATAACAACTCACCAAGTATCTAAATACTCATAAAATACACTCGATAATCTAGAGAGAAAAAGAGAGAAAACTTATGAATTCTGGTGTGATTTTCAATTCTAACTTAGTCCTCTATTTACAGAAAAATGTTAGCACGCCGAAGCAGACTTTGACTGCTACACCGATGGCTTTTACTCGCTACTATTCCACCCACCAAAAATCAGCCATCTTCCCCAACAATCAAAAGTGGGGCCCACCCATTTCTAGAATTTTCCACCAAAATCATTTATAAACCTAATTTTTGAATCAGTCACCTCTTAAAATTCATAACAAATACATTTTTAACGGTTCAAAATTTGTGAACATATACTCAACTTATATATGTATAACATATCCAAAAATCACAACGATCCAACGGTCAGATTAAAAATTATAACTCATGCAATAAAGCTGTAAGAACAATCGATTTGATCTTTTCATACCTCCAATCCAAACAAAATCTCGATAAAATACCTCAACATTAATTCCTTCATTTATAACCACATAAATAAATCCATCATTTATATCCACATCAAATAAATATTTCTTTATTATATAAATCAATAATTAATTATTTACAAATAATATTATGTAATCACAATAATGACAATCGTGCCGCTCCGTGAAAGAGGGGGCTTTTCGATAAGGATTTCTCCTCATCAAGCGTAATTAGGTGACCAAACCTCTCCTCGATGTAACTTTCTAGACATTGCCAATAATGTTATCTCATAATATTATTCAAATAATATGAATTATTGATCCGATAATGGAAAATATCTTGTCTTTGTGAAAATTATTGAAACATCAATAATATAAAATATCAACGCAAAGCAATTATTGAACCAATAAAATAAAATATTGAACAAGAATTATCGTGAATAATTATTGAGTAGTGCCTTCTTACGTAAGAATCAATAATTCAAAAATATCATGTAATACCGCAGCTACTATGCAACAACGCGTATTACTTTATTTTAACCACCGTGTATTCCAAGTTGGTTATTCAGTAATAACTACGTCGTTATTTATAAAAATTCAAATTTGTCATTTTCTTCATCCCGAGCGCTTATTACATTATGGGACCCATAAATGGTTACTGTGGTGGTATGCTAATATTCCCCTACGTAAAGAATATTCCACGACCAAACGAATATTCCCCGACAATAATAAGTATTTTATAGCCACTTGCTTATTTTAAAAATTTTATATATATCACCCTTAACTTTAAACTTTTATTAATTTAACCATTTACTAAATAGAAAAATTGAATACTTTTATTTCATAAAATTCGGGGTCTTACAATCTCTCCTCCTTATGAAATTTCGTCCCCAAAATTTACGTACCTGGTATTGCAAAGAGTTGAGAATACCTTGCTTCCATCTTCCCTGTCCTCATGATTTCTCCATTGCTCATCTCCTGTATTTCAGATATCATTCTAGAATACAGCTTCAAAACAAGGGTTAATTGAACAAATTAACATATCACATAATATCCCGATATTATGACTGACCAACAAATAAGCTTATGTAGGACACACTAGCGAAGGATTTACTCATCTCTCCCCTCCTAGTTCTATTCCCCGATCTCCGCCAGAGACCACATACCTAAGCTTTGATACCAAATGTGACAACCCCAAAATAGGTCCATTCCACCCAACCCATTCTGAGTCGCCAAATACATGGTACAGAAAATAACTACAACTTTATTACAATAATTGTTGTGCAAAATACAACAAGTGTTGTGAGTCTTGATACAAATATATATATATATCAACTGTGACTCTTGACACCAACTTGGGTAGCACGTCACCATGACATCTTACATAAAGGTATAGTCAAAAACTATTTTAGAAATTAAAATCTTTGGGAAGTGCTCAAAGAAACCTTCGTACATGGGAGGCCATGCATCTAGGTTATAATAGATATCATATGGCCACAGAATTATCCTTGGTTGACCCAATATACCCCAAAGAAAAACGAGAAGATTACTATCATATTCTTTCCAATGGTGAGTCTTCTCTTGACATATCATTATCTCCACTGTCTCTAATTGAGAATTATACTTCAAACAAACACCAAGATCATATAGGTAGTGCGCGTAGATATACTCAGTAAGTGGATGTGCACAACCCTGTCTTATGATGACACGAGGTTGTATGTCTTTAGACATCTTGTATGATAGTGGCAAAACACCCTTCCAACGTTGGGTTCGCTTCACCCTATTTGATTCACCAAATATAACTACTAAATGATGACCACCGTTTTATTCCCCTGTTACCCCCGCTCGACCCAGCTACACTCTTATTACCTGAAAGGAATTGTGAAGCAAAAGGGTGAGCACAACTAGCTCAGTAAAGAATATCATGACTAAAGATAATTAAATTATCAATAGCCTTCATCAATAAAAAATCGTAGATTTAGAACATATGGTAGATGATAAAAATTTCAACCATAATTGCGGTGAACGAAGCAATCCATTAGAAGTGTCAAATAGACCATAAAGTCTATTATCTTCTCCACATTAAAAGTCCACCAACAATGTTTTATCCCTGTAACATTAATCAACAGTTCCTTTCCACAATTATATGAATAACTCATACTCATAATTGTAATTCTAAATTCCTCTTCGCATCCAGGACGAAGATATTTTTCATCACATATCTTTACCTGAAACATCAAAGATCATGGTTATACCAAATCACAGTTCCTGTTTATAATCATACTAACAATTCATCTTTTCACTACGGGCCAAAGATATTCGTCAACATTTCATCTATGCACTACTGGCCAAAGATATTCAACAACATGTCATCTTTGCACTACAGGCCAAAGATATTCATCAACAATTCATCTTTGCACTACAGGCCAAATATATTCATCAACAGTTCATATTTGCACTTCAGGCCAAATATATTCATCAACAGTTCATATTTGAACTACAGACCAAATATATTAATATCTCAAAGAAATATATAATCATTTCATAATTTATATAAACAATAATTATAACCATGTTGATCATTTCACCTTTGCACTTAAGCTAAAGATATTCAATTATAAATTCAATGGTCATGATCATACCAAATCAACAATTCAACTTTGCAGACCATCGCCAAAGAGAACCCATAGTCATGATCATACCAATAATCTACCCATCTTTACACTCAAGTCAAAGAGAAATTAATATTATCATTAGGGTTATAAAAATTTTATATATGATAATAAAAATAATATAATCAACATATAGATTTAATCTCAAGAGTAATTTTCATAACTCAACTATAATTTGGTTAAAAAAGAAACCAATTTTGTCATGAATAGTAACTCGTGAATAGTAACCAATGAATAGTAACTTCGTGAATAGTAACTCATGAATAGTAACTCGTGAATAGTAACTCATGAATAGTAAACCCGACACAAAAAGATAAAAATTTCACAATAAAATCCATACCAATATTTCGGTATAATGATATTGAAATAACATTTCTTAAACTTATAAACAATTTATTTTAATTGTTTACACTTTACTAAATAATGCATTTAATCATCCTAAAATGCCAAACTCATAAGATTTCATCACCAATAACCAAAACACTCATCAAAAATCTGCATATACTTCATATAGGATTCTCAAGCCATAAAATCCTATTTTCTATTTTTTTTACTTCACATAACATATTTAATTCATTTACTCATAACTAGTCATTTTCATGAAAAATATCAAATCAGTCCCAAAAATATTTCTTTTCTGGGATTTAGCAGAATATAGTCCCATATTGAACATATATTTTTCCCGGAATTTTTATAATTCATTTACTATTTTCATGTGGACAAAACAGTCGAATATTTAGACATTTATCATAAAATTTACTTTTATCCAAAAATTTCAAAATTTACAGAGTATACTTCTATCATATACATGTACTCCCAATAAAAATTTTACCAATTTTGGAGTTAACCACAAAGAGTTATAAGGGTTTTCTTTTAAAATAGTCTTTTCCCATAAAATTCATAACTCTTAATCTATACATCCAAAAATCACCATTTTTGGACACAATCAATAAAACTCATCAATTTATCATTTCAATTTTTTTCAGAATTTTTGAAGGTCTGAAAAGTTACGAAACATGAAAAACATAACAACCCTTAAAATCCCTTACTATCCCTTATCTCAACAGAGCAGCACTTCTGACTGGATATCGAATATGACGCTGAAGGAAACTTGCACTGATGAATAGCAACTCACCAAGTATCTATATACTCACAAAATACACTCGATAATCTAGAGAGAAAAAGAGAAAACTTATGAATTACGGTGTGATTTTCAATTCTAACTTAGCCTCTATTTATAGGAAAATATTAAGACGCCAAGCATTTTGACTGCACACCGATGGCTTTACCTCGCTACTATTCCACCCACCAAAAATCAACCATCTTCCCCAACAACCAAAAGTGGGGCCCACTCATTTCTAAAATTTTCCACCAAAATCATTTATAAACTTAATTTACGAATCACCACCTCTTAAAATTCATAACAAATAATTCATTCATTTTAACGGCTCAAAATTTGTGAACATATACTCAACTTATATATGTATAACATATCCAAAAATCACAACGATCCAATGGTCGATTAAAATTATAACTCACACAATAAAAGTCAGTAAGAACAATCGATTTGATCTTTTAATACCTCCAATCCGATAAAATATTGATAAAATACCTCAATATTAATTCCTTCATTTATAACCACATAAATAAATCCATCATTTATATCCACATCAAATAAATATTTCCTTATCATATAAATCAATAATTAATTATTTATAAATAATATTACAGAATCAAAATAATGACAACCAGACCGTTCCTAGGAAAGAGGGGGCTTTCCGATAAGGATTTCTCCTTACTGGCGCGCAATTAGGTGACTAAACCTCTCCTTGACAGAACTTTCTAGACATTGCCAATAATGTTATCTTATAATATTATTCAAATAATATGAATTATTGATCCGATAATGGAAAATATCTTGTCTTTGTGACAATTATTGAAACAATAATAATATAAAATTTCAACGCAAAGAATTATTGAACCAATAAAATAAAATATTGAACAAGAATTACGTAATAATTATTGAGTAAAGGCCTTCACGTAAGAATCAATAATTCAAAAAATGCAATCTGGTAATACCGTGTGCATCTTGCGCAACAACGTATTACTTTATTTTAACCAACAGGTATTCAACAAGTGTTAATGGTAACAACTACGCCAATTATTTATAAAAATTCAAATTTGTCGTTTTCTTCATCCGATGTTAGTTATTACATTATGGGGCCCTGAAATGGCTACGCTGGCCGCATTTAATATTCTACGTAAAGAATATTCCACGACCAAACGAATATTCCCGACAATAATAAGTATTTTATAACCACTTGCTTATTTTGAAAATTTTATATATATCACCCTTTAACTTTAAACTTTTATCAATTTAACCATTTACTAAATAAAAAATTGAATACTTTTATTTCATAAAATTTGGGGTCTTTAACGCCAGACATCGCATGTACTTTTAACTTAGGGTGTTTCAACAAGATTAATCTGTAAAATTTCCGTCGTTATTTTCATAAAATATTTTTTGTCGTTTTCTCAATCCGATAATAATTAATTCATGGGTCCACCAATAATTGTACCGGTCATATACGGATATTCCCGAAACAAAAACAATATTCCCCGACCATCGAATATTATATAACAACTTGCGTACTTTGCAAAATTTATAAATATTACTCACAACTATAACATTATATCAAATCCACACCATAATATTCAAAAAATTATTTCGAGAAAATTAAATATTTATTCATAAAATATGGGGTCTCACAATAGGCATAGCTCTATTCGAGGCATTGTATTGAAGAAAATATCGTTCTCCAGTATGCTGGGACGAAGTGGGTGAAGCAACGTTGTTGGGACCAGAATTGGTACGCATAACTACAAAAAAGATCCAAACAATTCGATAACGTATACAAATGGCACATGATCGACAAAAAAGTTATGCGGATCTTCATCGAAAGGACGTGGAATTTAATATTGGGGATCATGTAATATTACATATTGCTCCATGGAAGGGAGGTACAAGATTTGGGAAGAGATGAAAGCTCAATCCAAGATTTGTTGGTCTATTTGAAATTCATGACCGAATAGAAAATGTGGCCTATAGACTCGCATTACCTCCAAGCATGTCTCGTGTTCATAATGTTTTTCACATATATGTGCTTCGTAAATTTATGAAAGACCCAAACCACATTATTGAGTTAGAACCAGACGAGATAGCCGAAGATTTAACGTACGAGGAGGTACCTGTTAAGATCTTGGATAGGAAAGAGCATTTCCTACGCACCAAGGTAATACCACAAGTTAAGATTTTGTGAAGAAACCATGCTATTGAAGAAATGACCTAGGAGTTGGAATCAAAAATGAAAGCGAGATATCCTCACCTTTTCAAAACACCAGGTACGTACGTCAATTTCGAGGACGAAATTTCATAAGGAGGGGAGGTTGTAAAACCCCAACTTTTTATAAATAGAATCGAATTTCCTCTAATTATTATTGTGAATAATAAAGTGTTTATTTGATATAATACTTTGGTTATGGGTGAAATATGCAAATTTTGCAAAATAAGCAAGTGGTTATAAAATATTCATTTTTATCGGGGAATATTCGTTTGGTCGTGGAATATTCTTGCTGTCGGAAAATATTCGTACGACGGCGCAGCCATCCCCATAACGGAAAACGGTCGGATGAAGAAAACGACAAGTTTGAGTTTTTATAAATAACAGCGTAATTGTTACCGCTAATAACCTTTGTTGGAATACCCGGTGGTTAAAATACTGAATGTCGCGTGGTCGCATAAAGAAGAGCAGACACCGGTATTGCATAATATTTTTGAATTATTGATTCTTACGTAAAAAGGCACTACTCAATAATTTTTTGCAGTAATTACTGTTCAATATTTTATTTTATTGATTCAATAATTGCTACGTTGATATTTTATATTATTGTTGTTTCAATAATTGTCACTGCACAATATTTACCATTATCAGATCAATAATTCATATTATTTGAATAATATTATTAGATACCATTATTGACAATGTCTAAGGAAGTTCTGTCTAGAAAAGGATTTTGGTCACCTAATTGTGCGTCAGTAAGGAGAAATTCTTATCGGAAATCCCCCTCTTTCCTGGGAACGACCTAGTTGTCATATTGTGATTCTGTAATATTATTTGTGAATAATTAATTATTAATTTATATAATAAGAAAATATTTATTTTTATGTGGATATAAATGAAGGAATTAATGTTGAGGTGTTTTATCAATATTTTGTCGGAATGGAGGTATTAAAAATCATCTATATGTGGATTTCGGACATTTTTTGATTGAAATTTGGAAAAATTTTCTTCTACAAAGTTGTAGAGAATTAAATTTTCTATGGAAAGGACATGGAATTCATATTTTTCTGATAAAAGGACTATTTATTATGAATTACTGAAGTTTTAGAAATAAATGTTTTTATTAAAAATATGGTGGGTCCCACTTTTTGTTGGTGTGGAATTGGCTGATTTTGGTGGGGTCCACTTGAGGTGTGCTGAAATTTGATCAAAAGTGGCGTGCTTGAAAATTTTGTATAAAATATTATTTTATTAATTTAGTGTGCTTTGGCGTTCTAAGCATTTTCCTATAAATAGGGTACATAGTTAGAATTGAAAATCACACTAGAATCATAAGCTTTCTCTCTCTAAATTATCGAGCGTATTTTGTGAGTATTTAGATACTTTGAGAGTTGCTATTCAGTGCAAGTTTCCTTCAGCGTTATATCCGATATTTCAGGCTGAAGTACTATTCTTTTGAGGTAAGGGATGTTATTTTCTTCGTAAATGATATTTTTCTTTCAATATCATTATTCCGAAATATTGGTATGAATTTTATTGTGAAATTTCTACCTTTTTATGTCGAGCTTACTATTCACGTATACAGCACTATTCACGTATACATCACTATTCACGAATACAGTACTATTCACGAGTACTATTCACGAAGTATGATTTTTCTTGTAGAATTTCTATCTTTTTGTGTCGGGGTTACTATTCACGTATACGACACTATTCACGTATATGTCACTATTCACGAATACGACACTATTCACAGAAAAATGAAATTTTCTCTTCTTTCTCCAAGATGTCTATTATGGTTACTATCTTTAATTGTATACATGTTTTAATCTTCATTCTTGAATTTTACTCCACTATGATTTATTACGGAGTATTTTTGAACTTGGATTATCTAAAATACAAATTCCTAATTTTTGTTCTTTTATCTCACTGGATTCGTTTTTTTTAAATATTTTTCATCATTCTCAGTCCTAAATGGTGATATAACTGAATATCTTTGGCCTGTAGTGCAAAGATGAATGATTACTTGATGAATATCTTTAGCCCGTAGTGCCAAGATGAACATGTATTGAGATGAACATGACCAACTGGTGATACAAATGAATATCTTTGGCCCGTAGTGCAAGGATGAATATTTGGTTCAGGATGTATATTGATTGATGTTACAGGGATAAAATATTGATGATAGACTTGTAAATGATAGAAGATAGTAGACTTCATTATCTACTTAACTCTTCTAATGAATTGTTATTTCCGCTGCGAATATTGATCTAAAACTTGTTGTCCATTATATTTTATCTGATTTGATGAAGGCTAACGATAATTTGTTGTTCATTATCTTAGTCATAATATTCTTTACTAGGATAGTTGAGCTCACCCTTTTTTTTTGTTCCATTTTTCTTCTCAGGAGGCGAGAATATAGCGGGAACTAGTCGGAGTGTGGAGTGATGGGTCCAGACAATTTTTTTAGCAGTCCTCACTATTTTATAAAATAGTGTGATAATAATTGTAATGAGGACTCCTTTTGAGTTTGAATATTGTCTATTAGACAATATTTATATTTAAACTCACAGTATATGTGTTGTCGTATTTTGCACGACAATTGTAATAATGAAGTTGTAGTTATTTTCTGTACCATGTATTTGACGACTCAGAATGGATGATGTATACCTATTTTGGGGGCGTCACATCGTAGCTGCCATTGTTTTCCCCAAAAAGTTTTCCATTGTTGTTCTTCTTCTCTGTGATTTTACTAAATTCCATGAGTAAGTTGTCTTTAGAAAGAAATTAGGGGGAAGCAAAAACTCTCCGTCGTCCAAATCCTCTGCCATCTGAAGAAATCATGAGAAGTAAATATAAACACAAAGAATTAAAAATAAAATATGATATACAATTAAAAGTAAAAGCTTTTATTACCATGTGTGATGGAGTGGTTGTTGTTTCTTTAAGGTTGAATTATTATTATTATTATTATTATTATTATTAAGCCCCACCACCTCTGCTTTAATCAGGGCCCCAAAAAGAAGATAGTGAGGAGGAAGAGAAGAAGAACACAGTGGTACAGAGAGTTGGTTTAAAGATTTTAGAGTGATGAGAGAGCAAAATTGAGGGAGGCAGAGAGTGTATATACAAAAGTGTTCTCTTTAAGAGAGAAGTGAAGGAACCCTAAGTTGATGGATTTTTTATGTCGTGCCTTTTTTTGCACTCTTTTTGTAATTATTCTGTGGATGCACTAATCTTATAATTACTTTATAATTATTGTATAATAGTGTAAAGAACCCTAAATAAATTGCTTGGCCAATCTCATGTTACACCATTAGAGCATCTCTAACAGTCTCTTCAACCACTTTGGGATACTCAAATAAGGTGAGTCACCTCAGAAAAATTATCTCCAACAGGCTCTCCAACCTTAGACATCAAATCTGCAACCTCATTCTCTCTCTTCAGAACAGGTAAATTGACATTGTCTCTCCAGAATATTTATTTTGTTTTTGGAGAATCAAAATCATATGAAAAAGACTAAAAATATTTATTTTGCTTGATGAGTTTAATGTACAGCTCATTTTAAAATTAAATATCATTCCTTTTTATTTATTTATTTATCATATTGAATAAAATATTATTTTGATTACCCTTTAGATAATCACGTTAATTATGACCATCTGATTTATCCAATATGATCATCTGGATAATCGCGTGAATTAAAAGTTTATCCAATGACCTTGGATAATCAAGTTTGCTTGTTGGGTACTAATGAATGTCTCTTCATCTTTCTGAGTACTATCGCCGTTGTCAACATAAAATTCTTGGAAGGAAATTTAATTTTAATTAAATTTTAAATTTTAAATATAATTTATTTTCTAGGATGTTATCTTTTTAAAAAATGAATGTTATTAATTATTTCAAATGTTATCAATTATTATTGTTTTAAGTCAAATACTGAAATAATTGAATTAAAGAGACTAATGAGACACAAAATATTAAAGTAGCAAATAATGCTATTCAAATTGCCACGTAGGTCAACAAATTTCAATTTCAATTTTTTTTTTTTACTACTAATGTTGGAGATGCTCTTATTTTAAGTTAAAATTGGTACCAATGAGACTCCAACAAAACTCATTTTTCCAAAAATGTGAAGAGAGAACAATGATTTATAAAGTACAAAGCAATGATTACTTTGATAAACCCAATCGATATAAGTATATATTAAAAGACTCAACTCAATGGGATTCAAAAAAATTAATCCACAAAAAATTAAACGACTCATCTTCATCTCCTCGTTTATAAATCCCATCTCTTTGTCTCTTGATCAGTAATGAATCAATCAATTTGATCTCCTCCTCCTCCTCCTCCTCCTCCACCTCCTTCTCTGTAAATTCTCTCAAATCGTTTCTCCATTTCAGCAATCCCATCTTAATCTAAAAGATTTTAAAAGATAAGACTTTTGCTTAACTTGCTATTAATTGGATAAATTCTGATAAGCATCCGTGAATCAAGAATCACAGGAACGATTAGAGAATTAAGACCATTCAACCTTTTGATTATGTATGACATCCTAGTTCAAAGCGCTTTTTGGAGTAGAATTGACCTCATATGCATGTCTGCACTTTGCAATTGTCCTAACTTGTAGTTGTGGGGTATGAAACTATGGCGACAACAATAACAATTAATGAGAAGATAAGTAGTCAGCCTAATGTCTCGAATCGTGGCATGGGTTACTCGAGTTATTAAGCATGATGGGTGTCTTTACACCTGGTGCCCTATAACCATTTGGTTTAGGAGCCACCGGCCCAACGCTCGCTACATGGGTAACTTAGAGTCTAAGAAAACGAGCATTACAACGAAGAAGAAGGCGAGACCTGAGCAGATCCGAATCGTGGACTAAGTTACTCGAGTAATTAAGCCTGAGGGGTGTCTTCACACATGGTGCCCTAAAGCCGTCTAGTTTGAGAATTACCGGCCCAACACTCGCTACATGGTTAATTTAAGCCTGAGAAAATAAATCTTGCACAAGCTCAGGCGAGGAGAAATAGAGTAGACCGTTTGACCCGTCTCGAAGTGTGACCTTTATTACTCGAGCCAATAAATTCGAATGGGTGTCTTAACACCTAGTACCCTAAGTTATTGAGTCCAAGTGAAAAATAGCTCTCCGTAGTAACTCCATTAACCAAATCGTGTAAAGACAATTATGCCCCTTTTCAATTTTGTCTTTTATTTTTTTTCTCCTCCTTTAAACTTAATCAACTCAAAAGGAACAAACTATATTTCATCACTTTTCACTGTTGGTTATCACACAAATTCATCCAAACTCAACCCAAAATTAATATAATTTCAATTTTATGTTATATAAGTATAATAAATAAACATATTAACTTTTTATTTTTATTGTGTGTGCATATAATACTCATAATATATATTAATCGTAACCGACAAATACTGTATCTAATATTTTTTTTTTAAAAAAAAATTATTACGAGTTTAAAAGGCATATTAAACCAACGATTACCTCATTTTATCTCTTCATATACTAGTATAAATTATATAAAATACCATTATATATTAAATTTATCCTAATAATTTCATTATCACATAGTCATTCCTACATAAAACACCCAACAAATTTGTAAATAAACATAAAATAAAATATGTCTTTAAAATTTATAAATTTTGAAGTGGGACACAGTTGAACGAGAGCAGATCCTCTGTTCCTAATTTGTATGTACACCATTTAAATTTTGACACATATTTTTTTATTTAATTTTAAAATTAATTGATATTAAGTAAGAGACTATGTATCAACATTTAAGTTAAGGATATAAGAAGACAGGAAAATTGGGGACAGAAGATCTGCTGTCGGGAAAGCAGTTTTTGATTACATGTGTAAGAAAATAAAGATTTTTGGATAATGACCAATTATTTAGGAAAATATTCGAGTCATCAGATCCAATTTTGAAAAAACTTAGTCAAAACCAATCTTTATCCAACTGAAAAGAAAATAGAGTTCTAAAACAATCCAAAGTTTCCAAAACCCCTTTCAATTAATACGGATGATTCTTATGGTAGTTATTGCTCTTTGTGAACAGTCAGTCAGACTTATATATAGAAATTCTCAGAATAATTAATGTAAAGTGCCAAAAAAAACTTATCAATCCCATTCAAATTTGTTTATCCTAGTTTTTAAATCAATATATAATTGTATATATATACCTATTATACATACATACCGATATAGATATAAGGATAAAGGGTTGGGGGCAAGTAATATTTTAGTAGAAGCAGCAGAGTGTGAAGAGAAGAAGAATATTGAGGTAATTGAATAAGAGAAAATTTTGAGATTCCATTGATTTGTTTTGAAATTTCATTTATTTGTTATTCTTTATGCATGAAAAGAAAAAGGACCCTCTTTTTCAATGCTTATGTGGTAGGTAGGAGAATATATAAATCTTTGATTTTGTTATACATGATCCTCTTTTTCTTTTCTTAGTGTAATTTAAGTGTACATATAGTGAGTCCATTACCCTTTTAGTATTTGGATCTTGATTTTGAGATTTTCTGTATTCCTTATTGGATTAAAGATTTGTGTTCCTTTTGAGATTTTGTGTTATTTGGGGTCAGGGTTTTGAGAAAGATTCTCAGTTGTGTGTTGTTGACAGTTTATGTATACTTTGGCTACGTTTGGTTGTGGGTTTAGAGTACGGGACTGGACTGTTAATACAAATGTTCGTTTTGTGGGTATAGAGTAGGGACCGGACTGTTAGTCCCTTTTAATTTGGATTCTGTATTCATCCTTCCGTTTCCCCTCAAATTAAAACTCACAAACATGCCCTAGTCCTAGTCCTAGTCCCAGTCCCAGTCCCAGTCCCAGTCCCGATGATTAATAGTCCAACTAAGCAGACTGAAAATCTCATGTCAAAGTTGAACCACAATAATCTTTATATTCTTCTCAATTCATTTTGGGTTCTCATTATTTGTTTGTTTGTTTAGGGTAATTATGGTAAACTAACCTATGGAGGTGATTGTTTTTTCTATGTATACTTAATTCTAAAAAAAAAATCATTGAGCTAATGGTGTAATAATTACAGTTCAATTTGTTAACCTTGGTAAGGCCCTTCCGTAAATTTTCATATAAATTGGGAAATTAATTAGCCCTTTCAGTTTTATTTTATATTTTTTTGTTTTAGTTCCGGTAAATTTATGTTTGGGGATAAATTAAGAAGCCAAATTTTGAAAGTTTAAAAAATCAAGAATTTTTATGAATTTACTTAGGAAATTAACCTAGAGTATGTGAAGTTAGATTAGGATCTAAGTTGTCATGGGAAACAAGGGTTTGTTTGAAATCAGAGTGGATAACTTGAATTCCCTAATATATATATATATATATATATATATATATATATATATATATATATATATATATATATATATTTTAATAGTTAAATATGGCAATTGTTATCTATCTTGCAATTCTTTCTCTCTATTCCTTTGAGAATATTCTCTGATTGTCCCTAACATTTTTAATTCAATTTAATGGTTTTCTTTAGAATCTCCTACAAGCATTAGTTATATGATCTCTTTTAGTACTTTGTCACGCCCGTAGCCGAGGTCAATTTTTCATTAAGTTTGCACATTGAGCTGGGGTTATTGTCTAGAACAGAAGATGAAGAACAAGATTATAAAAGAAGTTCAAAGAAAAAGAATAATTGTTGTGTAATTCAGTGAAAATTTTCCTACCTAATGAATAGTTGATGTGTCTTTTGTATAAGCAATATGAATGTCATCGATTTTCTTGAATTTCCATTGATTGTCCATTGAGTTCTATCTTCTTCTCTTTTATTTTTAATCCAAAAGCATCTTTTTGCTGCAGTTTTCCATTTTATATCTACCTCAGGGGAAGGTTCTGCTAATTTCACAACCAGAAACAATATGGAGGAAGGTCCTACTAAGGTAGATAAAACCGAATTCACAGAATGCTGGCGTACTACTTGGAAAACACCTTATATAATGCGGCTTGCCTTATCAGCAGGCATTGGAGGCCTCCTGTTTGGTTACGACACTGGTGAGATGGTGCTTGTTTTTCATATATCCCTCTTCCTCTTTGTCTTTTGATAATTGTAACACAATGCTCATATGCCTGATTTATTTTTCTACCCTATATCCAACAAGACACTCCATCCAAGTCCATGTAAACTAGGGTGAAATTTTAATTGATGAAAATTTGTTATTGGAGTGTAGGTGTTATTTCGGGTGCACTACTTTACATTCGGGATGAGTACAAATCAGTTGAGAAGCACACATGGCTGCAGGTAGGTTTTTCTTAATACTAAAGTAGTTAAAATTATTCCGTAATTCTGATGGATTACAATATAATGTACTATGTTTGTTTATGTATATATAGGAAACTATTGTGAGCATGGCTGTAGCAGGAGCAATCATTGGCGCGGCATTTGGGGGATGGATGAATGACAAGTTTGGGCGGAAGAAATCAATCCTGCTTGCCGATATTGTGTTCTTTGCTGGTGCAGTAGTGATGGCCGGTGCTGTGGGCCCGTGGATGATAATTATTGGAAGAATTGTTGTCGGCTTGGGAGTTGGAATGGCGTCCATGACCGCTCCACTCTACATTTCTGAAGCTTCTCCCGCTAGAATTAGAGGGGCACTAGTTAGCACAAATGGTTTGCTAATCACTGGAGGGCAATTTCTAGCATATCTTATAAATTTAGCATTTACCAAAGTATGTATAATTTGATGATTTTATTTTAAATATTTGAATTTTAAGAGTTGAAAAATATTTACATATTTATATACTACTTAATATTTGCTGAAAATATAATAGACAAACGACACATTTTAAATCTGTGAGTGACTATCGTTTCGGAAGGAGGTGGTAACTCATTTGAATGTATTTTAGGCACCTGGAACCTGGCGGTGGATGCTCGGGGTAGCTGGAGTTCCAGCCCTTGTTCAGTTTATTTTGATGTTGTCACTTCCCGAGTCTCCTAGATGGCTATATAGTCAGGTCAGTATGTGAAATCATATATTTATTTATTTAATTATTTTCTTTCTTAAGATAATATTCCAAGTCCACAAGATTAAGATCAACAACGTAGAGGCTATATTAAAAATCCTCAAGATTGCGATTAATTTGAAAATGTGAACTGTTGATACACTTAGCTTATTAATTATTTTCTTTCTTATGATTGCTATAATTTTCGAAACAATTATACTAAATATTATAAATTAATTCACTGGTGTTGCTTTCAATTATATTACCCGAAACTATAAAAATATGGTGTATTGGATAGAATTTGAGGGAAGGTATAAATATAATGGAGGGGAGCCAAGTCCGTGAGACTATTATTGATTTGAAAATTTCAATAATGTTGAGTGTAAGATTGCTATTAATTTGAAAGCATGAAAAGATATTCAAAAGTTAAAAGGTTGCATTAATTTGAAAGTAAATTGATATTTCCACACGACTTTTTGATATTTTCACATGAAAATTGTCGCTATAGATTCTATAGCGACGGTTTTTACCGTCTATAGCGACACTTTTCATGTAGAAATGTCAAACTTCATTTGAAATTATGAACTGCTGATACACCTAGCTTGGTAAGAATTCGACTGTTATGCTTGTGTTGAATACATAAACTATATTTAATTCTCGTGCCGAATGCATACACTGCTTTAAATGGTTAATGCAACTCGAAAGAACTGTTATATATAATCAACTTTGTAGGTAAAATGTGTGTTAATTTTGAGCAGAACAAAAAGCAAGAAGCGAGGGCCATCTTAGAAAAGATATATCCGGCCAACGAAGTTGAAAATGAAATGTTGGCCTTACAATCATCCGTTGAAGCTGAGAAGGCCGAGGAAAGTTCAATTGGGAACGGATTTTATTCAAAATTAAAGAATGCATTGGGCAATCGTGTTTTTCGAAGGGGTCTTTGTGCCGGTATCACAGTTCAAGTAGCTCAGCAGTTTGTGGGTATAAACACAGTCATGTATTATAGTCCTACCATTGTTCAATTTGCTGGATTTGCTTCAAACAAGACAGCCTTAGCACTCTCGCTTATCACATCTGGTCTAAATGCTATTGGAACCATCGTTAGTATGGCTTTTGTCGACAGATACGGGAGGAGGAGGTTGATGCTCATTTCCATGTTTATGATTATTGTTTGCCTTGTGGCGTTGTCGGGTGTATTTTATGGAGCTTCTGCCCGTGCTCCCCATATCAGCAATTTTGAGTCGGCTCATTTTGGTGGGAACTCTACGTGTTCGAGTTACATTAAAGCCACAAATCCATCTTCTTGGAATTGTATGACATGCTTAAAAGCATCCTCAGACTGTGCCTTTTGTGCCAACGGAGTAAACACTGTAAGTTCAAAATTTCCTTGTATTTTTACTATTTTTTCTAGGAGTCCTAAAAGTTTTATGTTGGGGCTATGTATGTTTGTCATTATGCTGCATAAGCTTGAACTGTTTATACTTGTTTAATACCTTTAAGCAGTTCTTTATTTCCTTCAATTAGTTCTAAAGACTATCTCGTATATTATATTTTACTCCCAAGGCCATTTGACACCTTCCTTATTGGAATTATGTAAATTCTGATAAATGACCTTAGAAACAAAAAATAGTCGATGAGATTGTCATCTTAAAAGTCAGATAAATAAAGTGCTTAAATGTACTAAAAAGAGTAAATGAGTCCAATCTCATGCATAATTGTGAAAAAAACATAGCCTTGGGGTCCTAATTTGCTCCGTTAATAACTTATTTCAAGATGCAATTAGGTGTTCCAAATTATTTAAAAGAGGCAAACTTTCTCTGCTTTTGCATCAAGTTGAGCAGAGGTTTTCCTCGCAAGGCGGCCTAAGCGCTTGGCACCCCCTCCGCCACCTAGCGACTTATAAAACACTGGACAAAGGGAATATATTGATTTTTGTTAAATGCTACTTGTTACTGATTAATTTTCACCATCTTCAGTATCATCCTGGAGCATGTTTGGGTGCTAACGACGCTACAAAAGGTGCATGCCGTGCGGAACACCGTACATGGTACACCCAAGGCTGCCCAAGTAATATCGGGTTTCTCGCAGTAATACTTCTTGGCCTATACATTGTAGCTTACGCTCCTGGAATGGGAACAGTCCCTTGGATCGTGAACTCGGAGATATACCCATTGAAATACCGAGGCATCGGTGGAGGAATCATGACAGTTTTTAACTGGATTTCTAATCTCATCGAAGTTTAAACGTTCTTAACTTTGACTCGTGCTCTTGGTTCTGCTGGCACGTTTCTCTTATTTGCTGGAATTTCATTCTTTACGGGGCTAGGAATATATTTGTTCGTGCCCGAAACAAAAGGATTACAATTTGAGGAAGTTGAGAAGTTACTTGAGAAAGGGTTTAGACCATGCTTGTGTTCTTCAAATGAGAAGGAAATCGAGCCTGATAAAAAGTAAACAAATTATATGGTTTTTCGTTGAAAGTAGCTAGATTATTTTGATAATAATTGTTTTAGCCAGATTGCAGTATGCAGGACTACTAAAAAACTGAAATTGTAGATACATATATGGCTAAAGCCTAAAGTTAAGTTTATGGGCATAATTTTTTTGGTCATTATTTATATTGGGTTTACAAATTAGTCCTAAGATATGTTTATATTTTGTACAGGGTTTGAGATGCTGTGGTTGATCTTAATCAGATTGCATCAACTGCTCATAATTTTTATCAGAAGCTGTAGTTAATTTTCATGGTCTTAATTTTGAGGTCCTACAAGTGTTATATGATTGACATACCCCATCAATATTTTGATTTATGTTATGGGTAATGGATATATGTCGACAAATATGTGACGAAGTTAGATTAAATTGAATTGTGACATGTTATTCCATTCATTCCATTTTATTGCAACCATCATCTCTCTGTCTCCCTAGGCATTATTCCAATCTTGAAGAGTAAAACTCCTGAATCCCCTAAAACCAGCACGAAAAGGTCAGCCTTCAACCGGGCTATGGCGAATGAAGCTGATGCCAAACAAAAAAGGACAATATTTTTATCAATATAGTACACGCAGAGGGGAGAGATCACCTTCCGACTTGCATGTCGACACTGTATTGATCAATTGACCAAAGTTAACTTTATACTAACCACCCCACAAATCTTCTTAAATAGTGTTTAACACCACCGACACTTGACCAACAAAAGACTAAAAAGTGCAAAAACAGAATGTGGAATTTTAAAATGTAAGAATATATATGGCCATACCTACTCTGTCAGCTCATATAGACAAGAATAATAATAAAAGAAAAGATTAAGACCCATACATACATAGGTCTGATATATTATAAAATGCACCTAGCATTAACAATATGAGAAATCTGTTCATGTTGTGGGGTTGGGTTGGTAGTTTTTCTGGATGCAGATGCATGGCCTACATTGTAGGGCCTTGGGCACATAGGGAAAACCCTTTACACCACATACTAGAAGGTTAAGGGTCCCCTCCCCTACCATGTTATCATCATTTTCATTTAAGAGAGACTGTGTGTGTAGTGTCTTTCTTTTTAGATCTCATTCCTCGGCTGCATAATGATTTCCAAGTTGAAAACAAGAGCTTTAGGAGATATTGTAGTACTATCATTTTAAACATCTCACAATCCACAAGGGGTTTATTCGGTTACTATCTTCTGCAACAATAACATTTGAATCTCTAAATGCACCACATCATTTTTGGTACGCTGCTCTTGAGCCTAAAAAACGTAGCGTTGTGAATTAAATATGCGTTTAAAATAAGTTGCTTCCACACAAACAAGATATTCGAGCACATTTAGAAAGTTCTAAACCACTAAACGTTGTCTAACCATACACAACCAAAGCCAAATCATAACGAAAATATAGAAAGGGATATTGTTGTTAGCTCCTCATAGGATGGAGATGTGAGAAGTCTTTAGATCAAGTTATACGGATCCGGTTAGCATGAAGTTTATTTTTTGGTAAGTTGGTCGATCGATTAACGATAGAATAATGACATACGTGAGTCTCGCTATGTCAAAGACTTCCACTGGCCAATTAACCAACTTACCTAAAAATAAACTTCATGGTAACCACTTCCAAGTTATACCACACACACACATATATATATATATATATATATATATATATATATATATATATAACATTTGAAACAAAAGAAACTCCAGAAAAATTCATGTTTTGAACAAACTAAACACCGTGTAATCCCAACAAAACAAAAGGATCCAAAACCAAATCCTCAGTCCACCCAAAAATACCTACTAGTCATACAAGTTTTTGTCCACAAAATACAAGCCAAGATAAACAGACAAAACAGCTCCAAGATTAAGAAAACTAGTCAATAGCCATACAACCTAAATAGTCAGCCTTCTTCTAGTACTAATTTGTTCACATTAATGGTAACTCTCAAATTTTCTCAACCACTCTGTACAATCCATCAACAAAACACTACCTATATACAACCAAAAACCAACCACTTCTAGTATAAAGTAGTTGGTATAAAAATAAAATACCTCTCTAAGGACTTGAACTGGAAGCTTCTTGTCTTGGTTCCCTCAAATACCCCAAAAGGGTTTCAGCCTGCCAAATACAACCAAACACCATCAGAATACAGCAATCAATAAAAATATCATTCAAACATAAAAAAGGCTTCCATTCTTCAACACAAACAGAGTTAATAAAGTTGAAGGAACCACAACTGTTACATATACCTTAGTCAGTTACTGACTATTTGACAAGACAATATCATGCAACAAATTAGAAATCTTCCCTTTTCTTTTCAAACTCCACCTAAGTAGTTCTTAATTGGTTAAGAAGTAACTTCAACTCCAGCTATATGCTCAAAAGTACAATTCTTACTACAATAGTTTTTATTTAGTTTTCTCCAAATCTCAACTCCCACTTCCAACCCCCAAATCCCATGAGCCCTTTTTAATTCTTGGTACCTAATGATAGTAGTATACCTGGCCACTGCCAAGGATCAAACACTCTTTGGTGAAACTTTTATAAGAACCAAATGGTCATTGGTCACACAATAGTTATATTATAAGAAACTTTTATTTTATAACCTGAAATGTTAAGTTTGATTGAACTAAAAATATATACATGTTTAAAATGGGCGAACCCGAGAAAACAACAAGCACTCCCACCTCCAATCAATAAACAAAGGGAGAAAGCAATTGTTAGAAACCAAGAAACGATTGATCAATTAAGCTAACCATTTACACAATTTAGGCTAATTTAACCTAATACATGTAGTCATTTAGTTTCACTATACTGAACTAAATCAAGAATTTTGAACCCATTTGGAATCCTTTTGAATCTAATAATTCTGCTTCACCAATTACTAAAAGTTTAAAACCAATAAAAAATTAAGATACTATTCAAGTTCAGCTATAATGCCACTCATCCAAATATGATTTCACCAACTATCTTTTCAAACAAACCAAGATTTTCAAGTTCATCGGTAACCATTTCACTCCAACAATTCATTCTCCTATGCAAATCAACTGCTAATAAGCTAACTCAACCCAATAAAATAAAAACCAATATGCAATAAATGGTCTTTCTTTTTCTTTTTTCTTTTTTTATCATAAATGGTTACCGATTATAATACAAAATGTAGACAAAACTAAGATAATTCAAATAGTGTAGCCAATAAAAAAAAATCTCACCTTATGCTTAGCTTTAGCAGTGCCAGATTGCGAAAGTGCCACCAATGGAGGAATGCCACCTTCTCTAACCAACAACCCTCTGTTCTTCACACACTCACCACACAACTGAAGCAATGTAACCACAGCAAATTCCTTCCCTTTCATCGACCCATCCTCGATCGCCTCTACCAATGCCGGAATCCCACCTTTCTCCACTATCTCAATATTCCCCATCTCAACTCCGGCCAAACTACTCAACACCACCATCGCCTTCTCCGCCATTCCACTGCCTTGCTCCGCCACCATTTCCACCAACGGCTTCACCGCTCCAGCACTCACAGCCCTCTCCTTATTCACTTTCACCGAACAAATCTTATACAATGTCGTTATGGCATCTTTCTTTCCCCGATTCGTTCCGTTATTCAACAAAGAAACCAATGGCGGAATCGCTCCGCAAGCTCCAATTGACATTTTGTTTTCGTCCAAAAATGAAAGATTAAGCAACGCACAAGCTGCATTTTGTTTAGACGTATCGGTTCCGGTTTTAAGAACATAAATCAAAGGTTTTATTGCTCCAGCTTTGGTAATTAGGGTTTTGTTTTCTTCCAATAAAGAGAGATTGAGTAAAGCTGTTACCGCATGTTCTTGAGTCCAAGGGTCGGAGCTATGGAGGAGTGGAATAAGCGCCTGAACTGCACCGCATTCGGCAATTAGGGCACGATTGTCCGACCGGTTCTTCGCGAGCAGCCGGAGCTTCGCCGCCGCCGATCGTTTAACGGCGACCGACGTAGAATTGAGGCCGTCGATGCACATCTTCACAGTGGGCTGAAGATCCTCCGGCGAAATACTCTCGATAATCTCCGTCGAGAAATTCTCCCGTTGGAGAAACCCTTCGCAAGGCTCGGGCTCTCGGGTCGGGTCACATAGACCCGGGGTTTCGGGACTGGGGAGATTTGCGAGCCGCTGGAGCTCGCCGGAGACGTCGCTGCTACAAGCGGAGAAATCGCTGAAAGCTTGAGAGAAATCAAGAAACTGTTCGGATTCTTCTAGGGTAGTAGAACCGGAGGATTTGGACGATTTATTGGCGAGTTCGCCGAGCCGGAGGTCCATGACGGAGTCGGTGAGATTCTCGGAGAAATAGGTGGACGGCGGCGAACAAGGGAGGGAGAAGAAGCTCTGGTCCGACTGGTAGAGGTTGGACCGGATAGTGCGCATGGACCGGCCTAGAGTGCGCTGGATTTTGGAGGAAGACGGTGGCGGAGTATAGTAGTAATTTGAGTGAGAATCTTGCACTGAAACCATAATTGCCAAATTAATCAAATGGGTACTATTTACATAGAGACTGAACTGTATTTCTAGATTAAAAAGCTAGCCAATTTTGAAGAAATTTCCATGGTTTAAGAAGAAAGAGACTGAAAATTAATAGCCGAAAATAGCTTTTTTCAAGAAATTTCCATGAAGAACTAAACAGAGCTTTGATTAATGGTGGGTTTGTAGAAAAAAGGATGAAATTTAGTTGGAATCAATTATATTTGAACTTTGAAGATTCATGAAGAACAATCAAAACAGGTAGAAAAAAGGATGAAATTTAGTTGGAATCAATTATATTTGAACTTTGAAGATTCATGAAGAACAATCAAAACAGAGCTTGAAGTATATTTCTATAAAAAAGGATCAATTAAACTATCAAAGTATTTGAAGATTGGAACTTTTTGAGAGAGAGAGAAAGAGAAATAGCTTGAAAGGATGAGATAAATGGTGATATTCTCAAATGGGTATAAAGTTATATACCAGATATTTGAAGAGTTATGTGCCTATAAAATTCTCAAAATGGAACTTTTTAGAGAGAGAAAGCTTGAAGTGTAATGGTGGAGAGGAGTTGGACGAGGAGGGGGGTATAAAAGAGAAGCAGAGCTAGCTGTTAATTAGTGGATGGTCTGTTTGGTAGCTCTAGGCTTTTCAGATATATTGCTAATATAACGGGTAGTTGTTTCTCATTATGGTCACAGTCACTCCATAGCTTGCCAGCTAAACTCACACGTTTCTTTTGATGGGGATGGCTAATGCTGCGTTGATTGTCACAGGGAGTGACTGTAGCTAATTTAGGAACGTACCGTCGGCAGAAGGTAATTTACGACGCCGTTTAATTCAGATGCTAAAATTACAATTTGGTGAGGTGTGACCCTGACAGATAGTGTTTACGACAAGAGTCGGGTCGGTCTCACCCTCTCTCTTTCTCTCACTCGTTCTTTCTTACTCCCTTATATTACAAAAATAATACTCTCTCTGTTATTAATTAAAAACACTTTAATTATCTATAATACTCTTAAATCTTTTGTTGGAATAAAAAGAGAGAAAGAATTTAAAATATAAAAAAATAGACAAAATAGTTATGGGTAATTTTGAAAAAATTGTCATTAATTTTCCTAGATTTGAACAAACGTCAAATAATTATGGACAAATAAAAAAAATTCTAAAACGTCTAATAATTAGGGACGGAGGGTGTAAGACCCCAACTTTTATAAATAAAGATGAATTTTTTATAAATATTATTTTTGAATATTATGGAGTAAATTTGATATAATATTATAGTTGTGGGTAATATTTATAAATTTTGTAAAGTAAGCAAGTTGTTATAAAATATTCGTTTGGTCGGGAAATATTCTTTTTGTTGGGGAATATTTGTAAGACGGCACAATCATTGGTGGACCCCACAACGGAATTATTGTCGGATTGAGAAAACGACAAAAATACTTTATGAAAATAACTAGGTGAAAGTATACTATTAAAACTGTTGAAGCACCCTTAGAAGAAAAGTATAAATATCTGGCATTATTGCATAGTAAGAAGACACGCAGATTGATTATTGATGCTTACGTGAGAAGTCACTCATTTATACTCAATTATTCTCACTGATGAATTCTTCGCATCATATCTCTTATATTATTGATTCAATTATTGTCACAAGATCATACAGTATAATATGTTATATTATTAAATCAATAATTGAGGCGATGAGTTATAAATGATTAATAATTGTTGAAAGATTAAATATGTGTTGATTAAAAATAAAATGATTTGTGGTAATATTTATTTAATCCTTAATGTATATAAAGAGTTTATTATGAGGCGTTTGTGGTAAGTTTGGTTATTTTATGGGGGCGTATATGTCATCATCTAAGAAGTCTCTTCGTCAATAGTAATTACCTTCGTCAATAGTAATTACATTTACCAGACGTCAAACTACTTCTTAGTTTACATATACAAAGCGCCGAACCAATTGGTGTTTCACATTCTGAGTGTCGAATCACTTTTCTTTTCACATCATCAATGGGTCGTCAAGCCACTTGCCTTTTCACATTTCAAGTGCTAAACTAGAAATCTTCTATAAATAGAGGCCTAGTGCTTCATTATTTTCACAAATTCATTCAAGTTTATAAAAAGAGAAAGTATATAGAGAATAAGAGAAAGAAGAAGAATATTCATTCATTACTACACTACTACAAGATTCAATCTACTACTAATGTAAGGGTGTTATTATTTTCTTATTCATAAAAGAAGCTATTGTTATTCCATCGCTTATTATTCATTGGAATAACTTTGTATATGCAGTTTACCTATACTTGGTGACATTCTTCATTATACATTTGGAACATCCATGCACGTGTGTTTTACACCTTGGACTGATTTAAATCTTTATTATTATTCTCGTTGGAACATCTTGTCTCATGTGTTTTACACAGGACTGGTTCCGTCTTTATTATTATTACATTGGAACATCCACATGCGTGTGTTTTACACCGAACACGATTAAAATCTTTATTATTACGTTGGAACATCTTGTGATTGTAAATTTTGCACGACCTGGTTAGATTATTATTATCATAAGACCCCAACTTTTTATAAATAAAGATTTAATTTCTCTAATTATTATTTTGAAATAGTAAAGGGTTGATTTGATTAATGGTTAGTTATGGGTAAAATCATGAAATATTTTAAATAAGCAAGTGGTTATAAAATATTCATTGTTGTGGGAATATTCGTTTGGTCGTGGATATATTCTTACTATCGGAGAATATTAAATGCAATGACCTGTTTCTTTTGTGTGGGCCCATGTAAAAGCGATTGGATGAAAAAGCAACAAGTATAAGTTGTTTATGATAATGGTAGCGGTTATTCACAATTATCTTGTTGGAATACCCGGTGGTTAAAAAACACGATGTCTACGCGTTGTTGCACAATAGCACCACGATATTGCACTAATTATTGATTTTTTTACGTGAAGGCACTACTCGATAATTGTTACGATAATTATTGTTCGGTATTTTATTTTATTGATTCAATAATTCTTTGCGTTGATTTTTTTTATATTCTTGTTGTTTTGATAATTGTCACTTTACAAGTATTTTCCATTATCGAAGCAATAATTCATATTATCTGAATAATATTATTAGAAAACATTATTGACAATGTCTAGAAAGTTACATCAAAGGAGAGGTTTGGTCACCTAATTTCGCTGCCAAGTAAGGAGAAATTCTTATTGGAAAGCCCCTCTTTCTTAGGAGCGGCACGGTTGTCGATCTTGTGATTCTCGTAATATTATTTGTGAATAATTAATTATTGATTTATATGATGAGAAAAATATTAATTTTATGTGGATATAGATGAAGAAAATTTTTAATGTAACAATTGTTAAAAATTAATATTTTATCTTTTTTGATAAAATAATTTATTTGAATATATTATTTTAATAATATATTAATGGTGATATTTTTATAATGAATGTGGGATATATGAGTATATGAGGAGGAAGAGTATTTTTGTTGCATTAAATGATTAACACATGTTTTGTGCGTCTGTGGACCCATTTCTTGACTGAAATTTGATTATAGCCTGTAAAATCGTCCGTATGTGGATTTCGGTCAATTTATGTTTGAAATTTGGAAAAACTTTCTTCTGTAAAGTTGTAGAGAATTGAATTTCCTATAAAAAATTGCGAGATTCGAATTTTCTGATAAAAGGGCTATTTATTATGAATTATTGAAGTTCTGAAATAATTGATTTTTGAAGTTTAAAATATTTTTTTGTAAGAAAAACGTTTTTTTGTTGCAATTGAGTGGCTCACATGTGTTATAAATGATCTGAAATCAGATTTCTAAGGTGGGCTTGAATATTTTTAAGAAATATTATTATTTTATTAAATTTTCTGCTTTGGTGTTCTAAGCAATTTTCTATAAATAGGGTGCTTAGGTTAGAATTGAAAATCACATCAGAAACTAAAGATTTCTCTCTCTTTCTCTCTAATAATATCGGCGTATTCTTGTGAGTATTTTAGTACTTTGAGTATTCTTTATCTGGTGCAAGTTCTTTCAACACTATATCGAGTATTCGGTCAAAATCTCTTGTTTTTGCGAGGTAAGGGATGTTATTTTCTTTTCAAATGATATTATTTCTTCAATATCATTATCTTCGAAATATTTGGTTGGAACTTTTTATCAAATTTAGAATTTTTTCATGTCTGAGATTACTATTCATGAGTTCTTATTCATGAGTTCTTATTCACGAGTATCTTATTCACGAAAGTACTATTCACTAAGCATGATGATATTTTTTGTGAAATTTCTATCTTTTAGTGTCGGAGTTACTATTCACGTATACGACACTATTCACGTATACGGCACTATTCACGAATACGACACTATTCATAGAAAAATTAAATTTTCTTTTATGTATCCAAGATCGTCTGTAAGACCCCAAATTATTAATAAATGAAATTTATTTTCCTCTATTTATTATTTTGAAATAGTAAGGGTTGGTTTGATTAATGTGGATAGTTATGGGTAAAATACGCAAATATTTTGAATAAGCAAGTGGTTATAAAATATTCATTATTATCGGGGAATATTCGTTTGGTCGTGGAATATTCATAATTGTCTTGGGAATATTAAATTTATGAGTGCGATCTTTTGTGAGCCCCATAACGGAAAGCGATTGGATGAAGAAAACGACAAATATAAGTTATTTATAAATAACGGTGTAGTTATTCACTATTATCTTTTGTTGGAATACCCGATTGGTTAAAACACACTAATGTCGCGTTGTTGAGCAAGAAGCTTTGCAGTATTGCACCAATTATTGATTCTTATGTAAGAAGGCACTACTCAATAATTGTTACGATAATTCTTTATTCGATATTTTATTTTATTGATTCAATAATTCTTTGCATTGATATTTTATATTACTATTGTTTTGATAAATTGTCATTACACGGTATTTTCCATTATCGAAGCAATAATTCATATTATCCGAATAATATTATTAGAAAACATTATTGGTAATGTCTAGAAAGTTCTGTCTAAGGAGAGGTTTGGTCACCTAATTGCGCGCCAGTAAGGAGAAATCTTTATTGGAAAGTCCCCTCTTTCTTGGGAGCAGCACAGTTGCCGATCTTGTGATTCTGTAATATTATTTGTGAATAATTAATTATTGATTTATATGATGAGGAAAATATTAATTTTATGTGGATATAGATAGAGAAAATTTTTAATGTGACAATTGTTGAAAATTAATATTTTATTTTTTTGATAAAATAATTCATTTAAATATATTATTTTAATAATATATTAAGCAGTTAATATTTTTATAATAAATGTGGGATATATGAGTATATGAGGAGGAAGAGTATTTTTGTGGCATTAAATGTTTAACACATATTTTGTGTGTAGGTGGACACAATTATTAACTTAAATTTGATTATAGATCGTAAAATCATGGTTTATGGATTTTTGGTCAATTTCATTTGGAATTTGGAACAACTTTCTTACGCAAAGTTGTAGAGAATTGAATTTCCTATAAAAAACTCTCGAGATTGAATTTTACGATAAAAGGACTATTTATTATGAATTATTGAAGTTCAAGTTCGAAATAATTGATTTTGGAAGTTTTAATTATTTATTTTATGAAAAATGTTTTTATTACTTTTCTAGAAGGTTGGCATGTGGGAAATGTTAGGAGCTGATTTCCAAAGAGGCGTAGGAGAATTTATTATTAATAATATATTATATTAAATTTTCTCGCTTTGGTGTTCTAAACAATTTCTATAAATAAAATCTTAGGTTAGAATTGAAAATCACACGTAAATGAAGTTTTCTCTCTATATTATCGAGCGTATTCTTGTGAGTATTTTGAGTATATTTTGAGTATTGCTATACTGGTGCAAGTTCAAGTCATAGCCTTTATATACGGTGTTTCAACTAAATCACTTGCTTTCGAGGTAAGGGATATTATTTTTTTCAGTAATGATATTATTTCTTCAATATCATTATCTTTGAAATATTGATCTGAAATTTTATCAAATTTGGAACTTTTGGTGTCTGAGTTTCTTATTCACGATACGATCTTATTCACGAATCTGGCATTATTCATTGAAAAATGAAAATTTTCCTTTTAAATACAAAATATCTATTCGGATACTAGCTTTGATTGTATCCATGTTTTGATCATTCTTGAATTTTACACCACTTTGATTACTTATGAAGTATTTTTGAACTTGGATTGTTTAAAATACTTAATCCTTAATATTTGTTCTTTTGTTTACCGGATTCGCTTCCTTTAAAATATTTTTTCATCATCCTCGGTCCTAAATGATGATATTCTTTCGAATATCTTTGGCCTATAGTGCAAAAAGATGAATGATTTCTTGATGAATATCTTTGGCCCGTAGTGCAAAGATGAGCAGTGTTGAGATGAACATGACCAATGATTAATATCTTTTGGCCGTGAGTGCGAAGATGAAGCAGTGTTTTGATGAACATGATTAATCGATGAATATCTTTGGCCTGTAGTGCAAAGATGAATATTTGATTCGAGATATATATTGATTGATGTTACGAGGATAAAATATCGACGATGAACTTTTAAATTCATATATAGAAGATAGTAGTTTGCATTCTCTACTTAACTCTTCTAATGAATTGTTGTTTCCACTCGCTTGATTGTTGATTTAAAATGGTTGTTTATTGTATTCTATTAGATTTTTTCTGTTGAAGACTAATGATAATTTATTGTATATTTTCTTAGTCATAATATTCTTTCTTTGGGCTAGTTGAGCTCACCCTTTTCTTTTTTGTTCCATTTTTCTTCTCGGGGAGGCGAGAATGTGGCGCAATCTTGAGTGGGGAATGGAATGAAGGTTCTAGAGAGAGTTGTTTAGTAGTCCTCACCATTTTTGTAAAATAATCAATAATTATGATGGGAATTTATTTGCGTGTGGATATTATACAGATGACAATATATCGTATTTAAACTCACGATTTATATGTTGTAATAATAAAGTTGTAGTTATTTCTGTACCATGTATTTGGCGACTCAGAATGGATTGGATGGAATGGACCTATTTTGGGGGCGTCACATCGTCTGTTATGATTCTTATCTTTGATTGGATCCATGTTTTGATCATTCTTGAATTTTACTCCACTCTGGTTATTTATGAAGTATTTTTGAGCTTGGATTGTTTAAAATACGAATCATTAATATTTGTTCTTTTGTTTCCTTTGGATTCGTTTTCTTTAAAATATTTTTCATCATCCTCGGTCTAAATGATGATATAATGAATATCTTTGGTTTGTGTAAAGTGCAAAGATGAATGATTTTATAATGAATATCTTTGGCCGTAGTGCAAAGATGAGCAGTGTTTAGATGAACATGACCAATGATGAATATCTTTGGCCCGTAGTGCAAAGATGAGCAGTGTTGAGATGAACATGACCAACAGATGAATATCTTTGGCTTGTGAGTGCAAAGATGACTATTTAATTTATGATATATATTGATTGATATTTTTGGGATAAAATATCGATGATGGACTTTTAAATTCATAGATGATAGTAGATTTCATTCTCTCTTAACTCTTCTAATGAATTGTTGTTTCATTGCAATTGTTGATCTAAAACTTGTTGTCTCATTGTATTCTATCAGATTTTTCCCTGTTGAAGACGAAGGATAATTTGTTGTACATTATCTTAGTCATAATATTCTTTACTGGGCTAGTTGAGCTCACCCTTTTCCATTTGTTCCATTTTTCTTCTGAGGAGACGAGAATATAGCGGGAACTAGTTGGGGTGTGGAGTGATAGTTCAAGACAGTTGTTTTAGTAGTCCTCACCATTTTGTAATATAGTGTGTTAATAATTGTATGAGGACTTTATTTGAGTGTGGATATTGTCTAGAAGATAATATTTGTATTTAAACTCAAAGTTTATATGTTGTCGTATTTTGCACGACAATTGTATTAATGAAGTTGTAGTTGTTTCTGTACCATGTATTTGGCGACTCAGAATAGGTTGGTTGGATTGGACCTATTTTGGGGGCGTCACAGTTGGTATCAAAGCTTAGGGATATGGTCTCTGGCGGAGATCGGGAAATAGTACTAGGAGGGGAGAGACGAGTAATCCTTCGCTAGTGTGTCCTACCTAAGCTTATTTGTTGGTCGGTCATAATATAGGGGTATTATGTGATTTGTTAATTTGTTTAATTAACCCTTGTTTTATGGCAGTATTTGAGAATAGCAACTGAGAACGTTAACAATATAGTGAATGAGATTGTGGAGACACCTTTAGTCACCAACCATGCTAATGTGATGTCAGGCAATTAAGGAATTAGAGATATCCATGTGGTGAGTGAAGAATTGATAGTTGTACCCGAGATAGTCGCAGAGGTAACAGCTGAGAGTGAGGAAGAAGAGGAAGAAGAGGTGCCTGAGGAGAGTTTATTAGAGGTATTATATGATTAAAATGTAGAATTTCAAAATCGTATTCATGAGTTAGAAGAAGCGAAATTTGAAGAGCGCGAATGACGGTCGTGGAACAAAAGGATGCTGACGATTCAAGCTTGTGTTATATGTGATGCTTGAGCGAAGCACTCTTTGGCGAGTATAAGATGATAAAAGTGGAATCGAAATTTGAAAGAAGAAATAAGCGAAAGCAGTGAGAATGAGTGATGCATGGGTTAAAACGCATTTGACAGCGTTGATATTGTGAAAAGAGATGTCCGATCTAAGAAGAAGAAGATTTAACGATGACGGGGAAGGCGTCGGCGTGACACCAAAGCACCAAGAACAAATTCTAGGGAAAAGAACGACGATCGGTTAGATCTACAAATGCGAGAGGAGGGACATATAAGTCAAAGCTGTTCACAGCCTTCCAAGGTATGTTTTAGTTGTGGAAAAGATGGCCACATAGCTCGATTTTTTCCTGTAGCAAAATCAAGTCCAGCTGGAACGATGGCACCAAAGGTTGATACGGAAAAGACAAAGTCAACGGTTCCTGGAAGAGCATTTTTCGTGACTGGTCAAAATGCGAGGAACCCGAACGAGTTAAGCAGGTTAGTTAATTATAAATTCTTACGAAGTTTATACCTTATTAGATCTGGGGTTCTACCCATTCATTTATCTCTCACCTTATACTCAACGTTTAAACTTGACTCTAGAGAAAATTAGACTTTGACTATCTCGTGGAAACTCAGATTAGGAGAAACTTTCATCACATCCACGGTTTATAAATCTTGCTTGATTCAAGTTAGCACTATCACATTATCTCATTGATCTTATATCTTTAAAATTCTTGCATTTGATGTGACCTTAGGGATTGATTAGTCAACCACTCATTATGCCAAAATTGATTGCTTTTATAAGGTTGTTAGTTTTCATATTCTAAGCAACACTGTTATTCAATTTAAACAACCAAACCATTGAAGTCAAACTCTTTTTTATATCAAGCCATAAAGTCATTCGTTTATTGAAAAGCGGATGTCAAGCTTTCTTAGCCATGTTATGGACTTGAACAAAATACATCGATTTGAATGATATTTACATTGTTAGTAAATTTCCGATATATTTCTGAAAAATTTTCGCCTACTCCCAAAGTGTGATATTGAATTTTGTATCGACTTTGAACCCGGTACAAAACCCATTTCTAAAATCTCATGGCTCTATTGAACTTCGTGAGTTAAAAAAATTCATTGTAGAAGTTTGTACCGAGCCTCTATCTGGTGACTTCTTTGTGGAATTGCACCGAAGCCGGACTCTCGTAGGGGACACCATATTCGTGCGATAGTAAAAATCGATAGGTGTCATTGTGACGTCTATTATCAAGGTTGGGATATGAGTCGCGAGTTGAGAGCAACCTAAGTCAGTAATCAAAATACGTAGCTTTTTATGCTTAATTGGTTATTATCGAAGATTTTGTGGAAATATTTTCTTGAATCGCTACTCTATTAACTCAGCTGACTCGAAAAGATACAAAATTCGAATGGAGTGAGGAATGTAGAACTCAACATGCGGCAACGACGTTGGCTCGAGCTGTTGAAAGATTACGACCATACCATTCAATACCATCCTGGAAAAAAAATGAACATGGTAGCTGACGCGTTGAGTAAAAGATTGTATGCGTTTACGAGTGCGATATTGTTAACACAAAGACCCATTTCGTATGACTTACAGAAGATGGAGATATAGTTAAAGATTCCAAGAACCTGCGTGAAGATAATGAATATACGATTAGAATCGACTTTAATCGATAAATTTAAAGCTGCTCAAGCTACAGACTTGGAGTTGATGAATATGAAGAAGAAGATACAAGAAGTTGTTATTCCAAAAGCGAGAATCGGCGATGTGAGGAAAGCTCAAACCTTCGATTTATTAGTCCATTTGAAATTCTCGATCGAATAAGAATTGTGGCCTATAGACTCGTTTTACCGCCAAGTATGACGCGTGTTCATAACGTTTTTCACGTATCGATGTTACGTAAATATGTGGACGACCCGAACCACATTATTGAGTTAGAACCGGACGAGATAGCTGAAGACTTAACATATGAAGAGGTACCTGTCAAGATTTTGGATAGGAAAAGAGCATGTCCTACGCACGTCAATTTCGAGGACGAAATTTCATAAGGAGGGGAGGTTGTAAGACCCCAACTTTTTATAAATAAAGATTTAATTTCTCTAATTATTATTTTGAAATAGTAAGGGGTTGATTTGATTAATGTGGTTAGTTATGGGTAAAATGCATAAATATTTTAAATAAGCAAGTGGTTATAAAATATTCATTGTTGTTGGGGAATATTCGTTTGGTCGTGGAATATTCTTACTTTGTCGGAGAATATTAAATGACGACGACACCATGTGTGGGCCCATAATGAAAAAGCGATTGGATGAAGAAAACGACAAGTATAAGTTGTTTATAAATAAATAGCAGTGCGGTTATTACAGATTATCTTTGTTGGAATACCCGGTGGTTAAAACACGATGTCTACGCGTTGTTGCGAAGATAGCACGATATTGCACCAATTATTGATTTTTACGTAAGAAGGCACTACTCAATAATTGTTACATGTAATTCTTTATTCGCGATATTTTATTTTATTGATTCAATAATTGCTGCGTTGATTTTTTTATATTCTTTGTTGTTTTGATAATTGTCCACTACACAAGATATTTTTATTATCGAAGCAATAATTCATATTATCTGAATAATATTATTAGAAAACATTATTGACAATGTACAGAAAGTTACATCTAAGGAGAGGTTTGGTCACCTAATTCATGGCGGCAAGTAAGGAGAAATTCTTATTGGAAAGCCCTCTTTCACTGAGGCGGCACAGTCACAAGATCTTGTGATTCTGTAATATTATTTGTGAATAATTAATTATTGATTTATATGATGAGGAAAATATTAATTTTATGTGGATATAGATGAAGAAAATTTTAATGTAACAATTGTTAAAAATTAATATTTTATCTTTTTTGATAAAATAATTTATTTGAATATATTATTTTAATAATATATTAATTGTGATATTTTATAATGAATGTGGGATATATGAGTATATGAGGAGGAAGAGTATTTTTGTTGCATTAAATGATTAACACATGTTTTGTGCGTCTGTGGACCCATTTCTTGACTGAAATTTGATTATAGCCTGTAAAATCGTCCGTATGTGGATTTCGGTCAATTTATGTTTGAAATTTGGAAAAACTTTCTTCTGTAAAGTTGTAGAGAATTGAATTTCCTATAAAAAGTTGCGAGATTCGAATTTTCTGATAAAAAGGCTATTTATTATGAATTATTGAAGTTCTGAAATAATTGATTTTTGAAGTTTAAAATATTTTTTTGTAAGAAAAAGCGTTTTTTTTTGTTGCAATTGAGTGGCTCACATGTGTTATAAATGATGAAATCGATTTCTAAGGTGGGCTTGAATATTTTAAGAAATATTATTATTTTATTAAATTTTACGCTTTGGTGTTCTAAGCGATTTTCTATAAATAGGTGTCTTGGGTTAGAATTGAAAATCACATCGAAACTAAAGATTTTCTCTCTTCTCTCTCTATAATATCGAGCGTATTCTTGTGAGTATTTTAGTACTTTTGAGTATTCTTTATACGATGCAAGTTCTTTCAATACTTTATATCCAAATATTCTAGTCGGAAATCTTGTTTTTTGCGAGGTAAGGGATGTTATTTTCTTCTCAAATGATATTATTTCTTCAATATTATTATGCCGAAATATTGGTTGGAACTTTTTATCAAATTTGGAATTTTTTCATGTCGGGGTTACTATTCATGAGTTACTATTCACGAGTACTATTCACAAAGCATGATGATATTTTTTTGTGAAATTTCTATCTTTTAGTGTAGAATTACTATTCACGTGATACGACTTTATTCACGATATCTGATCTTATTCACGAATCGACACTTTATCATTCACGAGAAAAATTAATTTTTCTTTTCTGTGTCCAAGATCGTCTGTTATGATTCCTATCTTTGATTGGATCCATGTTTTGATCATTCTTGAATTTTACTCCACTCTGGTTATTTATGAAGTATTTTTGAACTTGGATTGTTTAAAATACGAATCCTTAATATTTATTCTTTTGTTTCACTGGATTCGTTTTCTTTAAAATATTTTTCATCATCCTTAGTCCTAAATGATGATATAACTGAATATCTTTGGCCTATAGTGCAAAGATGAATGATTTTATAATGAATATCTTTGGCCCGTAGTGCAAAGATGAACAAGTGTTTAGATGAACATGACTAATTGATGATGAATATCTTTGGCCCGTAGTGCAAAGATGAGCAGTGTTGAGATGAACATGACCAATGAGATGAATATCTTTGGCACAAAGTGCAAAGATGACTATTTGATTTATGATGTATATTGATTGATGTTACGAGGATAAAATATCGATCTTTGGACTTTTAAATTCATAGATGATAGTAGATTTCATTCTCTACTTAACTCTTCTAATGAATTGTTGTTTTCGCTGCAGTTGTTGATCTAAAACTTGTTGTCTATTGTATTCTATCAGATTTTTCTCTGTTGAAGACTAAAGATAATTTGTTGTACATTATCTTAGTCATAATATTCTTTACTGGGCTAGTTGAGCTCACCCTTTTCCTTTTGTTCCATTTTTCTTCTGAGGAGACGAGAATATAGCGGGAACTAGTTGGGGTGTGGAGTGATGGTTCAAGACAGTTGTTTTAGTAGTCCTCACCATTTTGTAATATAGTGTATTAATAATTGTATGAGGACTTTATTTGAGTATGGATATTGTCTAGAAGACAATATTTGTATTTAAACTCAAAGTTTATGTGTTGTCATATTTTGCACGACAATTGTATTAATGAAGTTGTAGTTGTTTCTGTACCATGTATTTGGCGGCTCAGAATAGGTTGGTTGGATTGGACCTATTTTGGGGGCATCACAATTATTCTGTTGGAATAACCTGTCTATGCGAAGTACCGCATGCATGGTGATTTCTTTTGTTATTCCATTCTTTATTATACTCAGTTGGTTAAAGTTTTGACTTCTATACTACATGAAATTAGTAGAATATCCTTGATATTTGTCCTTCATCCAGTATATTTTCATGAAAATATTCTTCTGATCATTCTTGAAGTTTACTCTACAAAGCAGTATCATGTTGACAATTTGGACATTATTAGTTCCTGGATAAATTAATTCTTGAACTTGTTTTATTGAATTCTTATATCATTGTCATCATCCTCATGTTTATATTATGTTGAAAGTCATCTGTGGCCTGTAGTGCATAGATGGACTTGGTATGATTATGACCAGGGATTATTGAGTTGTAATCATGGTAGTAATGTTACAAATGATGTGATAAAAGTTATCATTGGCCCGTAGTGCATTGATGGATAGTTGTTGGCATGATCATGACCATTAATGAATACACGAATGTCCTTCATTTGTGATGTATGGATAATTTGTGGTCGTGATACTAAAGAATATCATTGGTAGAAAGTGCGAGGGGTGATTCGATGATGTAGATTATTTATTAAAATTTGAGTCCCAATGATAAAAGTCATGAAAAACCTTTTAAATCATAAAAGATAGTAGATTTTATTCTCTACTTGACTCTTTTAATGGATTATTTGTTCGCTGCAGATTAAACTTGATGTTGTTATATTTTATCGGTTTTAACTTGTTCAAGGCTAACGATAATTTATTTTGCATTATCTTAGTCATAATATTTCTTCTTTGGGCTAGTTGAGCTCACCTTTCTTTTCCTTATTCTCTTGAGGAAATGAGAACATAGTAGAGGACTAGTCGGAGAAGCGGAGTGATGGTCCAGAGGATAGCATTAGTAGTCCTCACTATTCTGTGAAATAGTGTGTTAATAATTATAATGACTCCTTTTGAGTTTGTATAATCTCTAGTAGACAATAATTGTATTCAAACTCATAATTATGTATTGTCAGTATTGCATACACACGAGTTGTATTTGAATTTTTTTGTACCATGTCGGCGACCCAGAGATGGGTGATGTATACCTAATTTTGGGAGGCGTCATGAGGAGTAATCTTATTATTATCACTAAAAGTATAACATAACACTCACATATTATATGGGGTGACACCCATAAATTTATTGTTGACAAAACTCACTTAACTCAATAACAAATTCATAGATGTGATCCATACAGTGTGTGAGCGATATGTGATACTTTTATGTGATAGTAATATTATTGATATTACAACTAGCGAAATAAAATAGACGAGAGAACGACGAAATGAGACGAAAAGTAAAATGATTCATTCTATTTTTTTATCGTAATAAATTATTACGCATACCTTTCTCTAAGAAATAAAATACACAAATTTAGATAGAATGAGAATGATTCATTTTATTTCAATAGAACAATCAATTATTTTTTTCATTTCATTCTCACCTTGATTCCTGCAACCTAAACGTAGTATCAGAGAGAAAAATAAGGAAGTGAATAGATAATGTGGAGTTTATTTTGAAAGTTATAATACGTTTGATTTGAATCAATGAAATAAAGTAGGAAATAGAATTATTGTTTTATTTCAGCAGAAATCAATTATTTCATACTTTCCTCAAAAGAATAAATTCATAAATTTGACAAAAATAAAAATAATTTATTCTATTTCAATAAAACAACCATACACTTCTACATGAGTAATTCCATAAATTTTGGTGAGCAATTGATAAACTCTTCTTCTTAGAGACTTGATAAATTATGCACTCTTTTGAGCTAGTAGGGGATTCTTCTAACAAATACTCTTTCTTCTAAAATATAACTTTAATCTATTAAAAATGTAACAATAAAAAATTTTATCTCTTCCAAAAGTAAAACACACTATCATATTTATACTTTTAGAATTCATTTTAATGATTTATCTCGAAATCAAATTAAAAGTTACTTTAATGTTGTATATTGTATTGCAAATAATGGAGTATTATTTATATTAAGATATAATTGCCCTTCCTTCAAAAATTACTTCTTCTTTTTTATATTTTATTTTTGAATATTAAAATATAACAATGAGCTTTATCTTATATTTAGTACTATTGGTGTCAATCCCTTAATAAGGTGTAAAGTTTATATCCCATCAGTTCTCGTAAAGTTTAAGTTAAGCTTTATATCCCTCTCACCTACTTTAATAATAAATCATTTTTAATATTAAAAGTTAAATATTGAAATTTATTTAATATATAATGTAACTTAATTAACATGAAATTTATTGCCTTAATTCTACGAATAGTAGGTTGTGTAGATTTGGAGTATATATATATACACGAACATAATTTTTTGATCCTACATACCATGTTTATCACTTTTAGCGACGGATTGTGCGACGGTTCGGTCTGTCGCATATATCAGAGAACCGTCGTCTTAACTTTTAACGACGTATCGAACCGTCATCATAACATATAAACCGTTTATCTATTACATAGCGACGGATCGAACCGTCGTCCGGTTCATCGCTAAAAATGGTGAGCATGATATTTAAAATAAAGGGAGTATACCCTTAAAACGGACTGTATATTCTATTTAATAAAATACAAATAATTTTAAATTTTCTGTTTACTCAATAAATTATCTGGACCGTCTAAAATTTATGATAAATTTCACCGTCCATATAATACCGAAGGCACGGGACACATATAGTATATATACACTACTATACTATAAAAATACACACGGAACCGTATGTTAGTCGGCAAATATGTAGACAACTTTACACGGAATAAACACATTGTTTGGGGGTCGGATGCTTTTAGCTGATATTTATGATTTGGAGTACTAACTTGCAACTACTTGCAACTTGCAACGACCGAGTTTGGTTATTATCTGTGTATTCCTTTGGCCCTACTGCTGCACTGTACTTTGGAGCAGCACTTTTTTAGATAAATAAAATATGACATTTTTTTAATAATAATTATAATAACATTTATTATTTTTTTAATTTTCATTTATCAATTAATATTTATTTAAGTATTTAGCCAATTATAGTTATATTCACCGATACTCTTGTTAGGGCACCTCGGGCCACAATCCGAGTAAGTGATTATGGCTTGAGTAGGATTTTGGCGCCCTGCTCGACTTTTATGCTACATTTGGATTGGAGTCATGAAAGTGAGAATGAAATTGTGTTTGGTTGCGATTCGGGCCAAAATCATGTTTGGAATGAAAAAAATTGTGTTTGGTTGCAATCGTAGAGGGAGAGCATGATGGAATGAATCATTTCACTCTTCATTACATTCCTTCAATCCATCCAAACGTAGCATTAGGACGGGTCTTGCCCAATGGGGTTTGAGGTTGAGTGGACCATCAGTGGTCGCTTAGACTTTTATATTGCATGCGTCAAACACAGAAGGTATATATTGGATTCGGTTAGTATGAAATTTATTTTTTGGTAAATTGGTCAATTGATTAATAGAATACTGACACACATAGAGTCTCGCCTGCGTGTCAGCACTCTATTAACCAATTTATCTAAAAATGAACTTCATACTAACCACTTTCGTATATATTTTGGTCAGTTGAAACTTTTTTTTATCGCATTTCAGTCCATTAGATTTAGAGACAACCCCTCAGCATATTCATTTATAAGTCTTTCGAACACCAAATTTTAGTTTAGTTTTAAAATAATGATAGTAATTAATACATACCCTACAAGTATTTAGAATTAACATCATTAATTTTAGTTTTAACATAATAATAATAATTAATACATACCCTACTAGTATTTAGAATTAACTAAATAAATAATTTTGTTACTAATAGTTTGCGTGAGTTGAATCTTTTTCCCAACTCAGTTCCATATTGAAAGATATGAGAAAAACAAAACATTGAAAGATATGAGAAAAATTTGTTTGTATATAAGAAATTACGTTACTAGCACTAGTACCTTTAGTTAGGGGTAGACAAATAATTCTATTTTTAAACACCACTTAATGAATTCAAAAAATTAGTTGAGACTTTCAAGAACTCTTGAAACGGCGAGGGCCGAGAAGAATAACGTAGTCAACTCCTCTCCAAAGACTAACCGTTTAATTCAATATGAAATCGCGATTTTTGATTCGGTAATTCTGAGTAGTGGCGAAGCCACGTTGGAACTTGTGAGGTCAATTGACCCCACTGGGAAAAAAAATTATTTTATGATATATGATAAATTTAGAAGAAATTTAAGTGTAATGAACAAATTGACCCCATTAAAACTTTATAAAATTTTTAATATACGGGGTCCAATTGAAATTTTTATAACTTTCTCAATTCCATATTACTTCTACTCCTTTATGTTTGCGTCTTCCTCTAATTATTTTAAAATAATATTTTCACAACGTAAGGAATTTAAATATTTATTAACAAATTTGTGATTTGAGTATTAGGGGTCAATAATGGGTGTATATATATATATATAAAGTTATTATTTATTATATTAACAATATTGTAACTAAATACATGTTTTACATAGTCCCCGAAACTCAGCCAAATTATTTTTAGAATCATAATATTTTTATCCTACTGCATCAAAATCCTGACTTCGCCGCTCAGTTATGTGTTTGCTGAAAGGTCAATAAAAGCCTAGAGTTAGAAGTTGTGTCCAACTGTCTCAGTATTTTGAGCATAATTCAAAAACACTCAACACTCTCCTGCCAAATGATTCTTTTTACCATGTATTATTAGAAAATAAGTTTTAGAAATTATCAAAACAAAGGAAAATGTTATAGATGTAGTAATACTACCATCTGGAGAAGATTACAAGGATCATTTTCATTAAAAGAAGTGAACTAGAATGTTGTGAATCCATGTCTAACAATATATCAGAAATAAAATCATGATTTTCTTTATCATGTATTGATGACAGGTATAAATATGGGCAAAAACCGGTATTGGACTGGTACCGAGTTGGCTAACCTGTTCAGAATACCAGTTCTATCGGTATCAGTATCAATACGTAGTTTTGGGTACTTTCGTTAACCGGTTCGGTACGGTAAATTACCGATGAACACCCATATCTTCAATCATGATATTTTGGGTGAGTCTGTGGTGGGTTAAGATGACCCATAATATATAACGTTTTAGGTGATTTTATTTGTCTCAAATTATTTGATGTTTTAGAAAATTTAGGAGAATTAATTACAATCTTTTCAAAATTATCCTTCATGGAAAAATGTTACAGATAAGAGAGAATATAAAATAAGTATGATAATAAATGAAAATTTAAGGGTATTATTATTATAGATAGTTGATACTATATTTAATGTTTTTCAACTATTTTTTTAATTCTTGTGCACAATTCTAAAACGTCATATATTATGGGACGGAAGAAGTACATGTGCACAATTCTAAAACGTCATATATTATGGGACGGATGGAGTACCACATAATTTCAAATCTTAGCACCTAAATATTCAAATAATAAAAATAAAAAATAATATTGAAACAATTATGAATTTTAAATTATATTTAAATCATACACAATCGTAAACGAAAGTACCATATAAAAAAATATTCAACATAAAATATAAGGCACCATTGTTTATAATTTTCATAAACAACGGCTATTCATTTCTTTTTTATTATTATTAAAAATCTAATGTTGTTTTCAATACAGCCAGGATGCTTAGTTGTTTACCAACTTAATTAAACTTCCAATTGTGCATTAAATAAACATCATGGTTGTCTATGTTTAGAAGTGTTTAATACTTTTTTCATCCCAGAATAAAAGTTTTAGTGGACTTTTTACGTATATTAAAAAAATAAATAAAATAATAAAATTGCCCATAATAATGTCATTAAATATGGAGAGAATTAAAATAAAAAAATATGAGATATTTAATGCTACGGGTATAATGGGAAAATATGTGTAAAAGTTTGGTTATTAAAAGAAAATAAACATTTAACATGGGACTACCCAAAATAGTAATAAGAACTTTTATCATGGGACGGAGAGAGTAGTACACTGTAATGGACGAATGGCTTATCTAATACTCCATCCGTCTGGTATTAAACGTCCTAATTTCTTTTTTAGAATATTTTATAATAAATATCTTATTTCTATATTAATAGCTATTTTTATCTTTTTTTTTCATTTATACCCTCATAATCTTTTTAGTCAACTTTTGTTGGAAACTTAAGAAATGATAAAAGGTTTATCATTATAACATCTCTTGTATTTAATATGAGAATAACAACAAAAATGATAAATTGCTAGAAATATACTTATTGCAATGTGAGAATAACAATAAAAATGATCTAGAGAATTGATTCATGTGGGAACTAGCAAAGAATAATTAATATTGGGGTCATTAAAAAGTGAATGGATACTTCAATTAAAAAGTACTCCCTCCGTCACTATTTAAATGACATTTTAGAGTTTTTATTTGTCCCTAATTAATAGACGTTTGTTTAAATCTAGGATAATTAATGATAATTTTTCTAAAATTATCCCTCATTACTCTACCTATTTTTTTGGTACGTTAAACTCTTGTGCTATGATAAATTAATGATTTAAGGGTATTATAGACAATTGAGTACTATATTTAATATTTTCCAATCATTATCTTAATTCTTGTACTCATCTCTAAAACGTCATTTAAATAGGGACGAAGGGAGCAATTTAGAAGGGCGATTAAGGTAAAAAATATATATATTATTAATTAGCGTGCCGAAACTAATTAGGACATTTAATACGGAACGGAGAGAGTAATATACAAATTTCATTATTGATAATTATTCTTTTTATATATTTATTTGGTTCTTAATATAAATATAATATCAAAATTACTCAAATAAATAGGAACAAATTAGTAGTATACTTGATCAAATCTGATTATTAGATTTTTAAATAATCAGAAGCTCTAATTTAAAATTAGAATGATCAAAATCAAAATTAAATTAATCATGTTTGACTATATATATTCCTATTTATTTTTATTTACTTTGAAAGGAAAAAGACGGCCATTAGTAAACTTACTTATCAGACGATTTGGTGGTAGTTGTTATTATTTAGAATTCAAATACGTTACATGTTTGGTTGATAAAAATATAGCAAGTGGAGTCGATAGCTTTTCCACACCAATGATCACTTTAACTATTACTCCCTCCGTTTCAGATAAAAGTCTTTATGAATTTTTTACGTATATTAAGAAAAGTAATGAAATGACAAAATTATTTATAATAATATATTATTAATCATTTCCAATGTAGGTGAAAGAATAACTTTTTAGCTTTTCAATTCAAAATATTTTCAACACATAACTAATTATACTTATTGAATATGGATAGAGAATTAGAATAAGAAAAATATGAGATATTTAATGCTAAGAGTATAATAGAAAAAATTGTGTAAAAATTTAGTTATTAAAGGAAAGTGGACATTTAACATAGGACTACCCAAAATAGTAATAAGGACTTTTATTCTGAGACGGATGAAGTATTTACTAGTATTAATTAAAATAAGATTAATGAAATCATTTTTTGCTAACAACTTACTCTCTGTCCCAAATTAAAGGCTCAATTTTGTTCTTTTAAAGTCAAATTAACTATTTTTAAAATTAATAATTAAGTATATATAAATATATTTTTAAAACTACAAGAATTGAGGTTAGTCGTAAATTATATATATTCTTTTGGTTATAATCTCTTTATTTATATTTAAACAAAAATTAATTTTTAAAATGATCAATTTGATGATATATATAAAAAAAAAAGCATTTAATTTAGTAGGACAGAGATATATAAAAAAAAAGCATTTAATTTAGTAGGACAGAGGTTTGATTTATGAGGCTAAGTTAGTAAGTTGATAGGGGATGTTTTTTTAGTTGGGCACTTGGGCTCAACTCAACTTAAATTTACAACAATAGCATTTAGTGAGCAAAAATGACTATTTTATCCTTCATAGTAACAATTTATTCATTTTGGAAACTGATATTTTTACATAAAAACTTAATATTTTCACATCATCCATCCCTCTCACATGAATAGTGAGCGAGTCTCACTTCATTTTAACACGTGGAAATATCAATTTCCATTCATTTTTTTGAAAAAGCTTGCAAAATTATTCACTGCAAACCAGAAACCAACTCTCTTTAACCACCATCTCCAACCCTAGAAATCAACACAAACAAACCCCAACCCAGTAACCCCAAAAAAATATCAAGCACACATTAGTCCCCTGAATAATTCACCACAACAAAATAATTTTTTTTGACTCATTTCTACTCTTGTTTCCACAATCCCTCAAGAAAATCAACCAACCAAAACTACAACCCAATCTACCTCTACCACAGGTATTTATCTAATAGGTTTTTATACTAGATTTATTCTTAGCTATATTAGATGCTTCAGGTTCCGAAAGTGAGAAAAGACCTAGAGCTCGAAGTACCAATTGATCATTACGACCCATCACAGATCCACCCAAAAGTTCATGACCTTAGTACTCTTGGTAGTATCCTTAAGTCAAATCACAAAACGTAGAACCCGGGTGTCACAATCTTCCCAAATCCTTGACATACTCGTTAAAGCCCAGTCGATTCACAATCCCTAAGGGATGTGTGGGAGCCATACCTACCACGCCACAGATGGCTATAATTAAAAAATACATCAATAATGTAAGAAAATATTATAACTATGAAGCAAAGAGTACAAATCCAATAGAAAATCTCTGGAATTAGATGTGGATGCAAAAAAAACTGGAGACAACAGTCTGTCTAATAATATCATTCCCACTCTTATCATTAGGCTGATTGCTCAAGTACTGAAATTAGTAATAAGATTCAAGGGCTTATCCAAATACAAAAACAGAAAAGTGTTACTACAATACTAGCACTAATAACTGAACATAATAGAAGTCCAAATATTTATCTGGCCAACTAGCTGATTATTGAATTGGAAGCATTCAAGCTTCCATTCCTTGCAATGATAAATTAGTTTAATTCCAGAATACATAAAACTTTAAGGCCATCACTTGGAACCACCTCGACTCCAACAAAAAACCTGATTTTCTGACAGTTAAGCTGACACAAAAACTACCAAAATCCGATAGGATTGTAAAATGGGAAGAAGAAAACCTGCGTTTAAGAGTTGGCAACTAAATCATCCTCACTTCCTTCATTGTCAGGTCCTACTTCCTCAATTTTTTCTGAATTGGGAGACGAACCGCTCATCATTCTTTCGGCATCTCTTCGATGTGCCTTCTTAGCTGATTCTAGTTCTTTGAACTTCTCTTCGAACTTGGCTTCATCCTCGGGCGAAAAGAAAACAACCTCCATCTCCCCAAGCTCTGCATACATCTTCTCTATTTTGGATTTCCAGAAGAGGCCCATCTCTGTGTCCATCTTATGGTATGGTGTCTTCAGCAGGTATTCATCAATGCCACCTGCCTTGTCGATGCAACGAAGAGCATGAGTTGTCACTTTTACACGAATGTGGCGGTCTAGAATGTAACTGAATAGCCGCTTTTCTTGTACATTGGGCTTCCAACATCTCCTTGTCCTATCAACAACACCCAAAAACAAGAGAGGAGAGAATTCATTGCCTTGGCAGTTTTATGCATAACCTACTTGAAAATGTTGGATGTTAAAATTGGGGAGAGATCGAAAGAAATTATTCTGCACTCATCAAAACCAACTACGCACTTATTATATCATATAACAACAGAATATAATTAACCAAGTTGCCATGTAGTAAGATCCAAGAACACATAAAACTACAAATTGCAGTGAGCAACCCAGCAAAGAGTAATTAATACTGGCTCAATCCTGCAAAGAATGTCACAATTTGTGATTTCGTGTAGACTAATGTTGCAATATCTCACAAATTGATATTGAAAGCTAAAATGCTAGTTTTTAAAACAATTTTCAATATTTAACCTTAAGATGCTCCAACATGGCTATATGTGATTGCACTTGCAGCAAAACCTTAAGACTATAGTCGTTTGCACTAACATATGCTTGACTTTTTGCAAAATCAGGATAAAAATAAAACTCAACTGTGACTTTCTTTGCAGGATAAAACTCATTCAATTTCATATTTAGAAAGTCGAAAGAAGAGGTTGAAGCACAAACTCTGTCTCTCCTTTCCTCAATTCAAATTCTTTAATAACCCAAACTGATATATATATATATATATATATATATATATATATATATATATATATATATATATATATATATATATATATATATATATATATATATACCATTTGAGAGCGGAAGGGAAGATTAAGAGAAGAAGTAAAAGAAGAACAGGTGCGCATACAAACACAATTAATTTACTAAAAATATTAGTTTTATTGATTACTGGAACTATTTACAAGTGCAAGAAAAATAAAAGTGACTTACTATCAATTAACTAAGAACATAGGAGAAGTAGAAGAGAGAAGGGAGAGAGTCTACTGGACCATTGTGCAAACTTGATTCCATAATTTCAATAATACTAGGGTAATAATTTAAAAATCTGGCATCTCTAAGGCAGAGATAGATGCATGAATTTATTCCTTTTATGTTAAGTGGTTTGACTGCAACTTGAACAAGACCTATATGAATAAAATTATAACCCCTTTTCCTATGTTTTTTAATAACATCAGGAGATAAAAGACTACAATTTTCATATTCTTTATTAATTGCATAAACCTTTTCAACTGTCTTAAAATTATCATCAGTTTTAAAATTATCTTTGACTGGAAAATTTCTCTAGGAGAGACTCTAGGTATGTTCCAATCATGGAGAACTTGACTAAGGTTTTCATACCTATGTTCTTCTTGGTTTACTATGTCGGGAACAGGAGGCAAAGCTGATCGGTTACTAACTGAAGAGCTAGATCTAAATAATCGGCTCATCTTTACTAATTTCAAAAATAATTCTTACTCATTTTTCATATATATATATATATATATAGCCATAAAGATGAGGTAGCTCTAGAAAGCTTTAGCTAAGCCTAATGACAATTAGCCCCACAAGTCAAAATCTAGAAGTAAGAAAGTATGATAAAAGTTCATTAATATTACATTAATTAATAGTACTAAACCACATAGTTTGTGTGTCAGAAGGCTATTGAAATCACCTAAAGTTAGATTTGACTCCATCCCAATATATATATATATATATATATATATATTCAAAGTCTAATACTAAGTGACCACCAAAGCTCTCAAAATTTTAGTGGTAGTTGGCTTTTGGCTTAAAAATAGATTAATACCTTGAACTTTTAATGTTTTTTTCACTTTGGGAATTGTCTTCTCAATTTTTTTAATTAGGAAGATAAAACTTTTAATTTTTTCCCACTTTGGTAATTGTTTTCTCAAAAAATTTTCAATTAGGATATTAAACTTTTAATTTTTTTTCCACTTTGGGAATTGTCTTCTCAATTTTTTTCATTAGGGGATTAACCTTTTAATTTTTTATGATTACGTCTAATTGATAGTGCCACTTTAGAAAATTGATGACAGAACGACACGTGACTAAAAAAATACTTATGTGTAATATTGAGTCTTATTTTAACACTTACTCAATTAATTTTTTTATACCAAAAAGGGTAAATATAAGACCATTATTAATTTTAAAGTAAATTATTATTATTATAATTTTAATATAAAACCAATATTAATTTTTTAAAGTAAATTTAATGATAATTTTACCCTTTTGGTAAATTATTAATTTTGTTTGTCATCTGCAAGTACATCATCATAATGCTCAAAATGAGCCCAAAGGGGCAAAATATGAAAGAGGAAAACGAGAAGAAATAAAAGCCTCAAAGAAACCCAAAAAATTACCCCTCCCCCAAAAAAAGCACAAGGAAAACCACATGAAGAGACACATAACCAAAAGCAACATATCAGTTTTCGCTTTCCCTAATGAACAAAAGCAGATCAATCCTATCGTAGTCATAAATTCTATCAAGAATTATGATAATTAAACTATTATTTTGTCATCATTAACTTATTGTAAAGTTTGATATCCTAACCTCACATTTTATCCAGAAATTAAGACTACACAAAGTTCTCAAGAAATAACAAATGATATAATTGAAAACCTTGTCTTCCAGATGTTGCAAAATATTTTAGGCCAGCCTTACCGACCTTCTCGCTATAAAGAACTTGTGCTCTGATGTGAAAGGCCATAAGTTGGTTTTGTATCTAACAGGTTAGGACCCTATGTACCTAGAACTTTGGAAATGCATATGGTTTTGTATTATAATTTATCATCTCCCTTGTACCCCAGAGCCCCTAGAAAAACTAAACCTTTTATTATGTATATCTTTCATTCTCAAGTGCAGTGCCTACTTAATTCAACACAACAGCTGAATGGCTATCAGACCATCCCCATCAATAAGGAAATAGTGGAGCTAAAATATTGCTAAGAATGACGTGGAAGGGGAAGACCAAAGTCAACATGAATGATAATGGAAAACAGAAATAAAGACATGATAGTTTGTGCTTTGATATTAGAACTCTATATTGAGCAGAATGGCAGAATGCTAAATTGAACTAAGGTAAATGAGATATGAACTTGAGCAAACTATAAAAGTTGAGTTAAAATTACCCACATGATAGTTTGTACTTTGATATTAGAACCCTATATTGAGCAGAATGGCAGAATGCTGAAGTGAACTAAGGTAAATGAGATATGAAACTTGAGCAACCTATAAAAGTTGAGTTAAAATGACCCACAATAGCCATCACCCACTAGATGCGGAAGAGCCCATGCAACATTATGAAACAGGTATTTTAACTAGTGACCCTCCATAAGTAACAAGCTTAAAAATTCTTTAATGGAATAGCCATCTCATCACAAATATCAGGTTTAATGTTAATAAATTTGTAGAGCCATATTCAGCATATATCACAAACTAGCCACAAGCAAATGCAACAGCAGTGTCGTACTATCAGATTTCAACATTTTGTCTACCAACATTAAACAACTCCAATCCTCCACCAATGCTTTTCGAAAATTATAAATTAACATGTTACCCAAAAAAAACTCATTCATACAAGGAACAAGAAAGTCAATAACTTGTGGACAGTGACATGTTCTTCCAATTGGGCACACATTCTTACACACGGAGAATATTCCAAGTAAAAGGACACTGGGGCCGGCTCTCCTGTAGGTTGCTTTCTAAAGTATTAATACGTGTCCACATTGTAATCATACTGTATTTATTTAGCGCTTAAGGTAAAAACAAGAGGTCAATAAGCTTACCTTCTTCCTTTCTTTTGCATTTCATTATAATCCTCCCTCTGTCCCACGATAAAAGTCTTTATTACTATTTTAAGTAGTTCCAAAATAAATGTCTACTTACCTTAAATAATCTATTTTTTACAATAATTTGCCTATAACCCTTAGTATTAATTGTCATATTTACAATCTTTTTGCATATTTATGAAATATCACTAGTCATGTGCAAAAAACTATGCAATTAAATGAGAATTTAAATATGGATAATTTTATCATTTTATCATCTTTCTTAATATATACAAAAAGTCAACTAGGACTTTTATCTTGAGACGGAGGGAGTAATAAACTTCCCATAAAGGCAGGCACCTGTGTAAAACTTACGGATGAGGCATTAGTCCTAAGTTCTCTTGAAATTGACCTCCAGATATTACCAATGCTTGCTAGATTCGTCTCTATTTTTTTTTAATTATAGATAAATAGATATTGAACTGTGAATTCAAAGTTCACAAAAGATGGTAGTTAGAATTTCCTTTGTGGTAGCTCTGTCCAGTGTCCACCGTTATAAAGCAAAACTCTTTACGAGCTCGTGGTGGTAACCTGATACATAATCAGTTAGATGCAATAAAAACATATATTCTAAAGGAAACCTTTTTCAGAACTGATGTTAGCTTGAAAGATCTCCCAATTTTGTTAGATAGTATTGGATAGAGAGGAACAGTCAATTTTAAGTTTCAAATTTCTTCCTCTAAATCTATTGAGGGATATAGTAACTTCCCTGGTTTTACTTATCAAGTTATCAATAAAAAAAAAAATCCTTGCTTTCGCTTTTGGCTTGCTAGGGAGCATTTGTAGGGGTGTAATTTTCCAACTTACAAAGAAATTGGTGGGCAATTTTCTTTTGAGGACTTAGTCTGTATTTTTCAGTGTTCTAAAAATCTCTGTCTAGGTTCGATTAATCCCCTAGGCGGTACTCTACCGCCTTGATTTGGCTAGGCGTCTAGGCTCCCGTTTAGGAAGAATCTCTTCAATACTTAAATGAATTTGTTAAGCCTTAAAAGATAGTTTTTTTTTGTAATATTTCAGGTAAAATTAAAGGAAATTATATATATTATATGTTTTGTATAGTATAACAAGTATATACAATAGAAAAATAAATAAATAAAATCGCCAAACTCATGTGCCACCTTTCAGCACAAAGCACTCACGTTAACCATATACTCCCTCCGTCCCAGGATAAAAGTCCTTATTACTATTTTGGGTAGTCTCATGTTAAATGTCCACTTTCCTTTAATAACCAAACTTTTACACATATTTTCCTATTATACCCGTAACATTAAATATCTCATACTTTTCTTATTCTAATTCTCTCTCCATATTTAATGACATTATTATGGGCAATTTTGTCATTTTATTCATCTTTTTAATATGCGTGAAAAGTCCATCAGGACTTTTATCCTGGGACGGAGGGAGTACAATATTTTGATCATTTAGATGGAAATGTAGGAAGCACATATAGCATAACCATGTTCTCATGTAACATTTGCAATTGCCCATGAACAATAAAACACAGAATAATTCTAAAATCTAATGACTGTATCTCTTATCTCATAAATATACTCCACAAGTAAATAACATTCATTAAATGATCAAATCCCAAGAATGCCTTAGGCTTAATCCTCAACTGTCTTACCATGGAGCTATACGATAGTGACTCATAAACTGAGGAGAATGTAAATGTTGATGCAAAATATAGAACTGTTGTGAACTGTTTGAGAATGCGTTGTCCCATTAATGAAAAACAACAGCCATACTAGGTGTCATCTTGGGACTAGATGAAAGTTAGGGCATAGTATAAAACAGTATCATGGTGAAATCACACATCTTGCTGACAGCCAAAACTGCCATGTGCCATTCCATACATCAACTAGAGAGGGACCCTTGGTTATTGCAAGAAATAGGATAGCCAGGATTTTTTAGCCAGCCATTAGCTAGAATATTAATCGATGCTTAGAAAATATATTCTATTACCTTCATTGATAATAGTTAAAAATATTGAGCGTATCTTATCAACCCCCTGAGTGGTCTGAGGATTTACAGGAATGGAAGAGAGAAACAAGGCCTACTATCCACGACTTTCGTAGCAATAGTTCTATATCTCTAAGCTACCATGGAAATCTTAAAATAGCAAACCTAAATCATCATTTGACAAATATTTCAGAATGCACAATCTGCAAAACTATCCCCTCATGTTAACCAACTTTTGCAATATGGTCCATAATATTACAATTTTTGCAATGCCCGCACCACCTCTCTAATTTTTTCGAATTTGTACCTCTTCCAACTAAATTGGGGAAATAAGCCCATGTGACAAAAATGTAACCCAATTTAAAAGTACTTTTGCCAGCACATGTGACCCAATTTGCCGATGTGACAGAAATGCAAAAATTAAAAGAGATATTGAAGGTTATTGCAAAAATTGGTACATCATGGAGCACATTGGAAAAGTAGATAAACATGAGAGGACATCTTTGTAGATTTCCCTTTCAAGCCAACAAGCAAATAATCTAGTGATCCAAAGTAGTAAGTTGCACCTTATAACTATGATAAAATAGTAAGTGAAGTAATATTGCTACACTGAAAAATCAAATAAGGTAAATAAATATTCGAAAACAGATGTCCAAAGCATATGTCAAAAAAAAAGTCATAGCATCAAGAAAACTTGGTGCTTGGAATGCATTTTCTCAATATCACATACACATTATTCTGTCATCTAGCTCTTAAATCCAAATTCATATCTCGTTCACCTCTAACAAGCCTACATGAGTGGATAAATATCCTCCCAATATACGATTTCGGGTTCTATTTCCCCATAATCCTTAGAAGCAATGGCAATAGCAATGGTTATGTGCACTTGTGTGTATAAATGTACATGTGCAAGTATACTCACCAATTTCGTCAGACAAGAGGCACATGATGCAGAAACCCATTCAAATTCTACTGCATACTGACCCCCCAAGCTTTATAAGAAGGTATTGAGTTCATCATCCAATATAATTAGTAATAGGACCCAACAAAAGATGGATCATAAACATACAAAGACATGTGTGTATTGATAAGTAAACAAGAAAGTCAATATGCATATATACAGAAATATAGTTACATATCCTGCAACTCAAAACTAACAATAACAACCACATGGTATAACTATTGCTGCTTATTTTGCTATCTTCAACTAAAAGAAATTCCCAATTACCAACTTAATATATTCCCAACATAGTTTCTTCATATTTATCAAAAATATGCATATAAGTTTCAAATCTAACAAACTACAACCACTAGAACACAATCTTTACAGCTCAATTCACTGTAAAAAGATGTACAATCACAGATATAATGCATACAGTCATTACCCCCTCCAAAATTATTTGTCCAGTCTATTAACCAAATATTGTAAAGAAAAATGATTTATATGAAAACTAATTTTATGCCCAATGTAGATTGCGGCAACTAATTTTAGCTTACCTCGCTATATCTCACATATGTGGCCATGTGGGTATTTAATATCGACATAAAACAGAGTGAGAGGGAAAGAGGCACTGACGTGTTGCCACCTTTTTCGCTGACATTGTTGCCGAACTGGATATGGCGGCCGGCAAAGAGGCCGCGGTGGGCCCTACCCATCACAACTTTACTATCGGGTATGGATTTCTGAAGAGATTCCTTCACTCCAGGAGCTAAGTTCTTCTCTCCCCCAATCTTCTTCATTATCTTCTTCATCATTTCCTTTGATCTGAACGCCATTGAATTGCTTGCATAAACAACACAGATTTTACAACAAATCAATTGCAAGTATCAACCCTCACGAAACTCCAAACCCAATTAATTTTTCGTCCAGATTTTCTTTCCGGTAAGTAATGAGTCGGCCGAAGGAAGAAAAAGGGGCGTAAAACCCCTAAAATCTCTCTCACCAGCTTTTTTCTAATACTCTCAACTTATTTTGTCTGACAAGTCTTTACAAATTACAAGCTTGATATTGCACTAATAAACTTTAAAACGATATATATATTTAAATGATAATTATAAAATTTCAATATTATTTTCAAACCATATAGGATATATTAGTTACTAAATGATAGTAGGGTGTACCCGATTTGGATTCGGCCCGAAAATATGATTCGAGTCTCGAGTTCGGTAGCCATCCGAGCCGAATATGGGTCAAGGGATCGTTTTTGGGTTATAATATCGATCTCGAATCTGAGCAGAGTATTATTCGCTTATTTTAGGGTTCGAACTAGCCTCTTTCATCTGATCCTTATTCGATTACTCGTTTAAGGGTTCAGTACTTACTCGATCTCTGATAAGGAAGTGGAAAGGTTTAGTCGTTTGTTTGATTAATCTCTTAATTCTTCAGACTTTCACTTCACTCTTCAGTCACCTCTTCGTTTACATAGAAGTTAAAAGTTTATAAGCTCGAGGGGGTAAGATTTGAGAACTGATGACTGAATTCTTCCCACAAAAGAGGCTAGATACATGAATATTTAGTGATTCATTCTCAGAATCACTAAAGCCCTATTCCCAAAAGACGATTGATGAAGCTGAAACCATGAAGGTCGAAGTGTAAATGCAAGTCAGGTAAGTCGATTCTTTACTTTATATATATATATATATATATATATATATATATATATATATATTCTTACGATTACTTACTATAGTTTTGTTATACCAAAAATCCTCATTCCAAAAATTAAAATCCTAATTTTTAGCTTTCAAGTTTCAATTCGATCTTATTCAATGGAACACTTTGATGCTTCAGGTATATACATTTCTATAATGATCTGTCAAAGTATAGATCCGTAGTTTTTGTTGATTAGTATGTGGTTTTGAAAGATTTTATCGATTTATGTAATGTTATGTTCATGTGCTTTGTTAGCTATTTACACATCTGATTTATCATTTTTTATTTATGTACTTTGTTGTTGGATGTATCATTTAATATCCATATTCTGATATATTTCTAGTCATGTTAGAACTTTGCATAAAAATAGTTTTTGTTTTGCTAATTATTCTTCTCATAATTAGAGGTTTGTAACATGTTTAAGACGTGTATATCAACATTAGAAGGGTTTTTTTATTTCCAATGCTAGGTCAAAAATTTGCATTAGATACAATGAAGCTACTGGAGTGAAGAGTGTTTTTGGTTGAGTATTAAATCACAAACCAAAACATCTTTTGAACAGGGATAAATGTTAACACTCACTTATTATATTAAATTGTGACTCATTTGCTTGAGGTATTAAATGGGTTGGAATTTGAAAATGGATATTATTGACTATCTGAATTGGTGTTGTACTGTTGTTTGATTTTTCACTTTAGTATTGAGAATTGATACACACTTTCCTTGCAAAAGAATCAAGGATTCTTGTGGTGCAAAAGTTCATGTTTCCCTGCATTTTTTTGTATAAACGTTCACTCTAATTATGCATTAAAAATACAATAATTCTAGGGGGACATTTTTTTGCTGACATTATTTGTTTTATAATTTTTTTTTGGTTTTTTTTAGTACCTCTCAAAAAATGTATAGTATTTATTCCAACTGAATATTTTATAAAAAATAATGTTTTAGGTGTAATTTAGATACATACAAGAAACAAAGTCTGTACAGTGTGTACAACCATGTTTCTTGTATGTATCCAAATTACACCTAAAATACTATTTTTTACAAAAATTTCAGTTGGAATAAATATTATACATTTTTTTAGGAGTACTACAAAAAAAACAAAATAATAATAATGTCGCTAGAATGTCAGCAAAAAAATGTCCCCCTAGAAGGACTCTTAAAAATATTTTGTTTGTGTGGATAACAGTCTGCTATGTTGCAAGGATCAAAGTTAATCTTCTTATGTGAATTTTGAAATATATAGTGTGAAACTATGAATGATCCTTCTACTGTTTTCTGAGTTCTCTGATTTCTTTATATGAGGACGAGTATTACAGTGCACTGTTGTAAGACCCCAACTTTTTATTAATAAAATTGAATTTTCTCTAATTATTATTGTGAATAATAAGATGTTAATTTGATATAATGCTTTGGTTATGGGTGAAATGTGCAAATTTTACAAAATAAGCAAGTGGTTATAAAATATTCATTGTTGTCGGGGAATATTCGTTTGGTCGTGGAATATTCTTACTGTCGGAGAATATTCATACGATGGCGCAACCATTTATGGGCCCCATAACGGAAAACGGTCGGATGAGAAAAACGACAAGTTTGAATTTTTTATAAATAACGGCGTAATTGTTACTGTTAACACTATTAGAATAATTGGTTAAAATACGATGTCTGGCGTGGTCGCAAAGCATAATATAGCGGTATGACGCACAATATTTTTGGATTATTAATTCTTACGTAAGAAGGCACTACTCAATAATTTTTACCGTAATTACTGTTCAATATTTTATTTTATTGATTCAATAATTGCTACGTTGATATTTTATATTATTGTTGTTTCAATAATTGTCACTGTACAGTATTTCCCATTATCAGATCAATAATTCATATTATTTGAATAATATTATTAGATAGCATTATTGACAATGTCTAAAGAAGTTATGTCTAGAAAAGTGGTTTGGTCACTTAATTGCACGCCAGTAAAGAAAAATCCTTATCGGAAAGTCCCCTCTTTCTTGGGAACGACCTGGTTGTCATTATTGTGATTCTGTAATATTATTTGTGAATAGTTAATTATTGATTTATATGATAAAGAAATATTTATTTTTATATGGATATAAATAAAGGAATTAATGTTGAGGTGCTTTATCAGTATTTTGTCGGAATTGAGGTATTAAAAATCATTCGTATGTGAATTTCGGTCATTTTCTATTTGGAATTTGAAAAAACTTTCTTCTACAAAGTTGTAGAGAATTAAATTTCCTGTGGAATAGACATAAAATTCATATTTTTTTTCCTGATAAAAGGGCTATTTATTATGAATTATTGAAGTTTCGAAAATAAATATTTTAAAAAAAATATATGGGTGGACCCCACTTTTGGTTTTGTAGAATTTGCTAATTTTGGTGGGCCCCACTTGTGGAGTGCTAATGAATTGGTCAAGGAGGTGTGCGTAGAAATTTTTTTAAAATATTAATATTTTATTTAATAGTCTGTTTTGGCGTTCTAAGCATTTTCCTATAAATAGGGTGCTTAGTTAGAATTGAAAATCACACCAGAATTAGAAGTTTTCTCTCTCTATAATATCAAACGTATTTTTTTGAGTATTTAGATACTTTGAGAGTTGCTATTCAGTGCACGTTTCCTTCAACATTATATCCAATATTTCAGTCAAAAGTATTATTCTTTTGATGTAATGGATGTTATTCTCTTCGTAAATGATGTTATTTCGTTCAATATCATTATGCCGAAATATTGGTATGAATTTTATTATGAAATTTTTACCTTTTTATGTCGAGGTTACTATTCACGATACTACGACTATTCACGATATCGACACTTTATTCACGAATCACGGTCTATTATTAATTAGTATTATTCACAAAATATGATTTTTCTTGTAAAATTTTTACCTTTTCGTGTCGGGATTACTATTCTCGTATACGGTACTTGTGACGCCCCCAAAATAGGTATACATCACCCATCTTGAGTCGCCAAATACATGGTACAAAATTCAAATACAACTTAATTATACAACAGTCGTGTAAAATACGACAAAACATAATCTAAGAGTTTTAATAAGAATATTGCCATCTAGACAATATCCACACTCAATGGAGTCTTCATTACATTTATTGTAACACTATTTTAACAAAATTGTGAGGACTACTAATGCTATCATCTGGACCGTCACTCCGTTCCCCGACAAGTCCTGGCTACGTTCTCATTTCTTGAAGAGAACAGTGAAAGAAAGGGTGAGCTCAACTAGCCCAGTAGGAAATATTATGACTAAGATAATGCAGAATAAATTATCATTAGCCTTCAACAGTGTTAAACTGATAAAATATAATAAACATCAAGTTTAACTACAGCGGAATAAGCAATCCATTAGAAGAGTCAGGTAGAGAATAATGTGACGCCCCCAAAATAGGTATACATCACCTATTATGAGTCGCCAAATACATGGTACAGAATAAAAATACAACTTAATTATACAACTGTCGTGCAAAGTACGACAAAATATAAGCTATGAGTTTTAATACAAATATTATCGTCTAGACAATATACAAACTCAAATTCAATATTATTACATTTATTTTTCCACTATTTCACGGAATAGTGAGAGCTACTAATGCTATCATCTGGTCCGTCACTCCGTTCCCCGACTAGTCCCTGTTACGTTCTCTTTTCCTGAAGAGAACAATGAAAGTAAAAGAGGAGCTCTCAACTAGCCCGAGGGAAATATTATGACTAAGATAATGCAGAATAAATTATCGTTAGCCTTCAAATGATGTTAAAGCGATAAAATATAACAAAGATCAAGTTTAAGCGCAGCGGAACTTAAAGCAATCCATTAAAAGAGTCAAGTAGAGAATAAAATCTACTATCTTTTATGATTTAAAAGGTTTTTCATGACTTTTATCGTTGGGACTCAAACAATAAATAATCCACATCATCGAATCACCCATGCACTACTGACGAGGATATTCTTTAGTATCACGACCACAAATTATCCATGCACTTCTGACCCAAGGACATTCGTGTATTCATTAATGGTCATGATCATGCCAACAATTGTCCATCAATGCACTACGGGCCAATGATAACTTTTACCACATCATTTGTAACATTACGGTCATGATTACACCGAATAATCCTTGGTCATAATCATACCAAGTCCATCTATGCACCTTCTGTGCCACATATGACTTTCAACATAATATAAACATGAGGATGATGACAATGATATAAGAATTCAATAAAACAAGTTCAAGAATTAATTTATCCAGGAACTAATAATGTCCAAATTGTTAACATGATATTGCTTTGTAGAGTAAAATTCAAGAATGATCAGAAGAATATTTCCATGAAAAGATACTGGATGAAGCGCAAATATCAAGGATATTCCACTAATTTCATAGAGTATAAAAGTCAAAACTTTAACCAACTGAGTATAACAAGGAATGGAATAACAAAAGAAATCACCAGCATGCGATAGATCCTTGCAGGCAAAGTTATTCCAACAGAATAATAAATAACTTAAATCAGTCCGGCAGTAAAACGCATGCATGAGGATATTCCAACAGAATAATAAAGAGCGGAATCGGTCCGGCGTAAAATGCATAAACGAGGATATTCCAACATAATAATAAAGAGCGGAACCGGGTCCGGCAGTAGAACGCATGTGACGATGATGTTCCAACAGAATGATAAATAATGGAACCAGTCCGTGAGAAGCGCACGCAGATGGGATGTTCCAAATGAATGATAAAGAATGGAATAATGTAAGAATTTCACCAAGTATAGGGTAGCCCGCGTATACAGGTTATTCCAATAGAATAATAAAGAATGGAATAATAGAAGTTCTCTTCATAGATAAGAAAGAAATAATACTCCCTACCTTGGAAAAACTGGATACTGAATAGTGAGGTAGCAGACTTCTCTTCTTCTTTCTCTCTATAATAATCACTCTAAAGCTTTTGTGAATTGGTGAGAAATGAATGAAGAATGAGCTTCTATTTATAGGAAAATATAGTTTCGATAATTGCACGTTTTGGGGCTCAAAAAATTATAGTACAATACCTCCAACTTTTCTTTCATTTTTAATTTAGTCCTGCAAGTATTATTAAACTTGCACCACCTCCCCTAATAGTAAATAATGTGAATCAATAGTTCAATCATGTGAATCAATAGTATAATCATGTGAAAAATACGAATTACAGTATAGTACCTCCATCTATACCTCTATTTTTTAACTTAGTCATGCAAGTATTATCAATCTTGCACCAACTCCCCTAATAGTAAATAATGTGATTCAATAGTACACACATGTGAACAAATAGTTGTATAAGTATGTGAATTAATAGCAATTAATTTCTCATTTATCCGATAAATTATCTGATTTATCAATATAACCCCTATACATCAATTATCATCGGAATAGATGTCGATTTCCACTAACACTAATAATCTCAACACAATGGAACTATCAAAATTCATTTTTAATCAACACAACTTATTCATCATTAATATTATAACTCATAATATTTAACAACCAGGTCGTTCCCAAGAAAGAGGGGGCTTTCCGATAAGGATTTCTCCTTATTGGCGCGCAATTAAGTGACCAAACCTTTCCTTGAAAGAACTTCTAGACATTGTTAATATTGCAAATAATAATATGAATAACTTTGTCGTCTCAATTATTGATTTAATAATATAAAATATTATGCAAATGATCTTTGTGACAATAATTGAATCAATAATATGAGAGATATGATCAAAGCAATTATTTATGTAGCAATAATTGAGTATAACCCGAGTGACTTCTCACGTAAGCATCAATAATCAATACCGGTGTGCTACTATGCAACCACGCCAGACATTCATTTACTTTAACAGGGTGTTTCAACGATTAATCAGTAAAACTTTCGCCGTTATTTTCATAAAGTATTTTGTCATTTTCTTAATCGACAATAATTACGGTGTGGGGTCCACCAATGATTGTCTTTGTTATACGAATATTCCCTGTTAAAACGAATATTCCCCGACCAATCGAATATTATATAACAACTTGCGTACTTTGCAAAAATATATTTCGAGAAAATTTAATCTTTATTCAAAAAGTTGGGGTCTTACAACTTCCCCTTCTTATGAAATTTCGTCCTCGAAATTAGGGTGCGTACCTGGTATGTCTAAGAGGTAAGGATATCTTGATTTCATCTCAGATTCTAACTCCCAGGTCATTTCTTCCACATCGTGATTTCTCCACAAAACTTTGACTTGAGGTATAACCTTGGAACGCAGAATATGATCCTTTTTATCCAAGATTTTAACAGGTAACTCTTCATACGTTAAATCTTCCTCTATCTCGTCTGGTTCTAATTCAATAATGTGGTTCGGGTCTTTCACATATTTACGTAACATAGATATGTGAAAACGTTATGAACACGAGACATACATGGCGAAAAGTTTAGTCTATACGCCACAGTTCTTACTCGATCGAGGATTAAAAATGGGCAATGAATCGAGGGTTGAGCTTTTCTCTCTTTTCAAATCTCGTAACTCCCTTCCATGGAACAACACGTAATAACACATGATCTCCAATATCGAATTCCACGTCCTTTCGATGAAGATCAGCATAAATCTTTTGTCGATCTTGTGAGGTTTTTATACGTTATCGGATCGTTCGAATCTTTTTCATAGTCATACGTACCTACTCCGGTCCCAACAACGTTGCTTCACCCACCTCATCCCAACATACTGGAGAACGACACTTTTTTCCATACAACGCCTCAAATGGAGCCATGCCAATTCGCATAGACAGGATGTTCCAACAGAATAATAAAGAATGGAACTGGTCATGCGTAATCCGCATGCAGACGAGGATGTTCCAATGAATAATAAAGAATGGAATAACAATGAGAATTCACCGGGCATGCGATAGGCCAGAGACGGACATGTTATTCCAATGAATAATAAAGAATGGAATAACGAAGAAGAATTTTACCATGTATGCGGATTATGATGCATTAAAAGTTATTCCAACATAATAATAAAAATGGAATAACAACCCTTACAGTATTGAAAGAAAATAACTCTCTTCATGAATATGAAAAAATAATACCCTTACCTTAGAAAAAGCTGGATCTTTGGAATAGTGAGGTATGACTTCTCTTCTTCTTTCTCTCTATAATTTCTCTTTATAATAATTGCTCTAAAGCTTTTGTGAATTGGTGAGAAATGAAGGAAGACTGAGCTTCTATTTATAGGAAAATATAGTTTTGATAATTGCACATTTTGGGACTCGAAATATTACAGTATAATACCTTCCTTTTTTTCTTCATTTTTAATTTAGTCCTACAAGTATTATCAAACTTGCACCACCTCCCCTAATAGTAAATAATGTGAATTAATAGTTCATTCATGTGAATCAATAGTTCTAGACATGTGAAAATACGAATTACAGTATAGTACCTCCATCTATACCTCCATTTTTAACTTAGTCATGCAAGTATTATCGATCTTGCACCACCACCCCTAATAGTATAAGAATGTGAATCAATAGTACACACATGTGAACACATAGTTATAAGCATGTGAAATAATAGCAATTAATTACTCATTTATCTGGTTAATTACCCGATTGGTCAATATAACCTCTAGACATCCATTATTATCGAAATAAATATCGATTTCCACTAACACTAATAATCCCAACATAATAGAAATATCAATTTCATCTTTAATTAACACGAACTTATTCATCATTAATATTATAACTCACAATATTTAACAACCAGATCATTCCCAGGAAAGAGGGGGCTTTTCGATAAGGATTTCTCCTATTGGCGTTAAATTAGGTGACCAAACCTCTCCTCGATGTAACTTTCTAGACATTGTCAATATTGCAAATAATAATATGAATAAATTTTTCGTCTCAATTATTGATTTAATAATATAAAATATTATACGAGATGATTTGTGACAATAATTGAATCAATAATATGAGAGATATTATCAAAGAATTATCGTAGCAATAATTGAGTATAATCGAGTGACTTTTCACGTAAACATCAATAATCAACACTTGGTGCTACTATGAAACCACACGACATCGTACTTTTACTACTAGGGTAATTCAACAGTTTTAACTCAGTAATACTTTATTTGTTATTTTTATAAAATAATAATTTTGTCATTTTCTAACTACGACAATACTTCTGTTGTGGGATCCACTAATGATTGTGCCATCGTACGAATATTCTCTGTTAAACCGAATATTCCCCGACCAATCGAATATTATATAACCACTTGCTTACTTTGCAAAATTTATAAATATTACCCACAACTATAACATTATACCAAATCCATACCATAATATTCAAAAATATATTTCGAGAAAATTTAATCTTTATTTATAAAAGTTGAGGTCTTACAACTTCCCCTTCTTATGAAATTTTGTCCTCGGAATTAGAGTGCGTACCTGGTATGTCGAAGAGGTGAGGATACCTTGATTTCATTTCAGATTCTAACTCCCAGGTCATTTCCTTAATATCGTGGTTTCTCCACAAAACTTTGACTTGAGGTATAACTTTAGAGCGTAGAATATGATCCTTCTTATCCAAGATTTTAATAGGTACTTCTTCATACGTTAAATCTTCCGCTATCTCGTCTGGTTCTAATTCAATAATTTGGTTCGGGTCTTTCACATATTTACGTAACATAGATATGTGAAAAACGTTATGAACACGAAACATACTTGGCGGTAAGGCGAGTCTATATACCACTGTTCCTACTCGATCGAGGATTATAAATGGGCCAATAAATTGAGGATTGAGCTTTCCTCTCTTTCCAAATCTCGTAACTCCTTTCCATGGAGTAACACGTAACAACACATAATCTCCAATATTGAATTCCACGTCCTTTCGATGAAGATCAACATAACTCTTTTGTCGATCTTGTGAGGTTTTTATACGTTGTCGGATCGTTTGAATCTTTTTCGTAGTCATACGTACCAACTCCGGTCCCAACAAAGTTGCTTCACCCACCTCATCCCAGCATACTGGAGAACGACACTTTCTTCCATACAACGCCTCAAATGGAGCCATGCCAATACTTGCATGATTACTGTTGTTGTAGGAAAACTCCACCAATGGTAAGAACTTGTCCCAACTTCCTTTGAAGTCAAGGACACAGAGTCTTAATAAATCTTCAAGAGTTTGAATAGTCCTCTCCGACTGCCCGTCTGTTTGAGGATGATATGCCGAACTAAATTTTAAATCCGTGCCCATAGCTTTTTGCAAACTAACCCAAAATCTTGAAGTGAATCTTGTGTCTCGACCAGAAACTATGGATACTGGCATACCATGCAATCTTACAATCTCGTTTATGTACATATTAGCAAGACATTCAAGTGTATAAGTTTCTCGTATCGGTAAGAAATGAACAGACTTGGTCAATCTATCAACAATGACCCAAATCGCATTTATGCCTTGAGAAACCTTAGGAAGACCGATAACGAAATTCATGGTAATGTGCTCCTACTTCCATTATGGAATTTCAAGTGGTTGCAATGGACCTTTTTGTACTTGATGCTCCGCCTTGACTCGTTGACAAGTTAGACACCTTGAGATAAAACCCGCTATCTCTTTCTTCATATTGCTCCACCAAAATGTATGTCTAAGATCACGATACATTTTGGTACTCCCAGGATGGATTGCAAACGGTGTGTTTTGCGCCTCCATCATGATTTTATACTTTAATTCAGAATCGTTAGGAACACAAAGTCTGGAGTTGACTCAAAGTATTCCTTATTCATCGATTCTTGCTTCAGGAATAGAACCTTCTTGCACTTTCTTCCTCATACGCATCAGCTCCAGGTCTGTAGCTTGAGCATCTTTAACTTATCGATTAAAGTCAGTTCTACTCGTATATTCTCCATCATCACATGGGTCCCGGGAGTCTTTGTAAGACCCCAACTTATTATAAATAAAATCGAATTTCCTTTAATTATTATTGTGAATAATAAGGTGTTAATTTGATATAATACTTTGGTTATGGGTGAAATGTGCAAATTTTGCAAAATAAGCAAGTGGTTATAAAATATTCATTGTTGTCGGGGAATATTCATTTGGTCGTGGAATATTCTGTCTGTCGGGGAATATTTGTATGACGGCGCAACCATTTGTGGACCCCATAACTGATAACTGTCGGATGAAGAAAACGACAAGTTTGAGTTTTATAAATAACGGCGTAATGCTTACCGTTAACACTGTTGGATTACTTGGTGGTTAAAATATAAAGAATACGTGTGGTGCATAAGAAGCACATGGTATCGCATAAATTATTGTTGAATTATTGATTCTTACGTAAGAAGGCACTACTCAATAATTGTTAAAGTAATTACTGTTCAAATTTTATTTTATTGATTCAATAATTGTTGCGTTGATATTTTATATTATTGTTGTTTCAATAATTGTCACTGCATAATATTTCCCATTATCAGATCAATAATTCATATTATTTGAATAATATTATTAGATATCATTATTGACAATGTCTAGAATGTTCTGTCAAGGAGAGGTTTGGTCACCTAATTGCGCGCCAGTAAGGAAAAATCTTTATTGGAAAGCCCCCTCTTTCTTAGTAACGGCCTGGTTGTCATAATTGTGATTCTGTAATATTATTTGTGAATAATTAATTATTGATTTATATGATAAGGAAATATTTATTTGGTGTGGATATAAATGATGGATTTATGTGGTTATAAATGAAGGAATTAATGTTGAGGTGTTTTATCAGTATTTTGTCGGTGTGGGGGTATTAAAAATCATCCGTTTATGGATTTCAGATATTTTCTGTTTGGATCTTGGAAAAACTCAAAGCTACAAAGTTGTAGAGAATTCGATTTCGTGTGGAATGGATATAAAATTCATATTTTTCTGATAAACGGGCTATTTTCTATGAATTATTGAAGTTTCGAAAATTAAATATTTTTATTAAAATTATGGGTGGGACCCACTTTTGTTTTTAAAACATGTGGGCTGCTGGAAATTTTCCAAGATGGCTAGCTTTGATTTTTTCATAGTTGGTACGTAGAAGAAAACAAAAGAAATATTATTATTTTAGTCTCCTTTGGCTAACTAGCATTTTCCTATAAATAGGCGCTTAAGTTAGAATTGAAAACCACACCAGAAACAATTTTTCTTTCTCTCTATATTGTCGAAGCGTATTTTTGTGAGTATTTAGATACTTTGAGAGTTCTTTGTTTCAGATAAGTTTCCTTGACTTTCTATCAGATATTAGATCGGAAATACCAGTTATTTTGAGGTAAGGGATGTTATTTTCTTCAGTAAATGATATTATTTCTTTCAATATCATTATGCTTGAAATATTGGTCCGAACTTTTATCAAATTTGGAACTTTTTGTGTTTGGGGGTTACTTATTCACGTATACGATAATTATTCACGATATAAGACTATTATTCACGAATCGACACTATTCATCGAAAAATGAAAATTTTCCTTTTGTCCAAGATGTCTATTATGGTTACTATCTTTGATTGTATCCATGTTTTGATCTTTATTTTGAATCCCGCTTCAAAATTGGTTATTATGGAGTATTATTGATCTTGGATAAACCGTAATACTTAATCCCTAATATTTGTCCTTACATCTCCTTTGGATTCGTTTTTTAAAAATATTTTTCATCATCCTCAGTCTTAAATGATGATGTTACTAAATATCTTTGGCCTGTAGTGCAAAGATGAATGATTAACTGATGAATATCTTTGTCCCGTAGTGCAAAGATGAATAGGTGTTGAGATGAACATGACCAACTGGTGATACAAATGAATATCTTTGGCCTGTAGTGCAAAGATGAATATGTGATTAAAGATGTATATTGATTGTTGTTATAGGGATAAAATATTGATGATGGACTTTTAAATCTTAGAAGATAGTAGAACTCATTCTCTACTTGACTCTTCTAATGGATTGATGTTTCCGCTGCAGTTGTTGATCTAAAACTTGTTGTCTATTATATTTTATCAGATTTTTTCCATGTTGAAGACTAATGATAATTTATTGTATATTATCTTAGTCATAATATTCTTTACTGGGCTAGTTGAGCTCACCCTTTTACTTTTTGTTCCATTTTTCTTCTCGGGAGGTGAGAACACAAGCGAGGATCTAGTCGAGTAATGTAAGTGATGGTTCTAGAAAGATGTTTTAGCGATCCTCACTATTTTTGTAAAATAGTGTTTGAATAATTTTAATGAGGACTTATTTGAGTGTGGATATTGTCTAGAAGACAATATTTGTATTTAAACTCACAGTATGTGTTGTCGTATTTTGCACGACAATTGTATTATTGAAGTTGTAGTTTGCTTTTTGTACCATGTATTTGGCGACTCAAAATGAGTGTCACTGCACAGTATTTCCCATTATCAGATTAATAATTCATATTATTTGAATAATATTATTAGATAGTATTATTGGCAATGTCTAGAAAGTTCTGTTAAGGAGAGGTTTGGTCACCTAATTGCGCTCCAAAGAAGGAGAAATCTTTTTCGAAAGCCCCTCTTTCGGGGAGCTACTAGTTGTCATAATTGTGATTCTGTAATATTATTTGTGAATAATTAATTATTGATTTATATGATAAGGAAATATTTATTTGATGTGGATATAAATGATGGATTTATGTGGTTATAAATGAAGGAATTAATGCTGAGGTATTTTATCAGTATTTTATCGGTATGGAAGTATTAAAAATCATCCGTTTATGGATTTCAGATATTTTCTGTTTGGAATTTGGAAAAACTCAAGGCTAAAAAGTTGTAGAGAATTCAATTTCGTGTGGAATGGACATAAAATTCGTATTTTTCTGATAAATAGGCTATTTTCTATGAATTATTGAAGTTTTGGAAATTAAATATTTTTATTAAAATTGTGGGTGGGACCCACTTTTGTTTTTAAAACTTGTGGGCTGCTGGAAATTTTCTAAGATGGCTAGCTTTGATTTTTCCATGGTTGGTACGTAGAAGAAAAGAAAAAAAATATTATTATTTTATTATTTTAGTCTCCTTTGGCGTTCTAGCATTTTCCTATAAATAGGCGCTTAAGTTAGAATTAAAAACCACACCAGAAACAAGTTTTCTTTCTCTCTATATTGTTGAGCGTATTTTTGTGAGTATTTAGATACTTTGAGAGTTGCTGTTCGGTACAAGTTTTCTTCGGCTTTTTATCCGATATTCTGATCAGAAGTATCGTTATTTTGAGGTAAGGGATGTTATTTTTTTTGTAAATGATATTATTTCTTTCAATATCATTATGCCGAAATATTGGTCTGAACTTTTTATCAAATTTGGAACTTTTTGTGTCGGGGGTTACTTATTCACGATACTCATGACTATTCATAGAAAAATGAATTTTTTTTTGTCCAAAATGTCTATTATGGTTACTATCTTTGATTGTATCCATGTTTTGATCTTTATTTTTGAATCATGCTTCAAATTGGTTACTATGGAGTATTATTGATCTTGGATAAACTGTAATACGAATCCCTAATATTTATCCTTCTGTCTCACCGGATTCGTTTTCTTTAAAATATTTTTCATCATCCTCAGTTTTAAATGATGATGTTACTAAATATCTTTGGCCTGTAGTGCAAAGATGAATGATTAACTGATGAATATCTTTGTCCCGTTGTGCAAAGATGAATAGGTGTTGAGATGAACATGACCAACTGGTGATACAAATGAATATCTTTGGCCTGTAGTGCAAAGATGAATATGTGATTAAAGATGTATATTGATTGTTGTTATAGGGATAAAATATTGATGATGGACTTTTAAATCTTAGAAGATAGTAGAACTCATTCTCTACTTAACTCTTTTAATGGATTGTTGTTTCCGCTGCAATTGTTGATCTAAAACTTGTTGTCTATTATATTTTATCAGATTTTTTCCCTGTTGAAGACTAATGATAATTTGTTGTATATTATCTTAGTCATAATATTCTTTACTGAGCTAGATGAGCTCACCCTTTTCCTTTTTGTTCTATTTTTCTTCTCAGGAGGTGAGAACATAGTAGTATCTAGTCGGGGTATGGAGTGATGGTTCTAGAAAGATGTTTTAGCAGTCCTCACTATTTTTGTAAAATAGTGTTTGAATAATTGTAATGAGGACTTATTTGAGTGTGGATATTGTCTAGAAGACAATATTTGTATTTAAACTCACAGTATGTGTTGTCGTATTTTACACGACAATTGTATTATTGAAGTTGTAGTTTGCTTTTTGTACCATGTATTTGGCGACTCAAAATGAGTGTTGTATACCTATTTTGGGGGCGTCACCGTCTTTAACTCTATCTCCATCCTTTGTAAGTCATATAAAATGGGCCTTTGCGTTGACAATAATGTACTCGTACCCGCATATGATCTTCTACTCGCATCAGCTACTACGTTCGCTTTTCCATGATGGTATTGAATGGTATGATCGTAATCTTTCAATAGCTCAAGCCATCGTCGTTGCCACATGTTGAGTTCCTTTTGAGTGAAGAAATATTTGAGGCTTTTATGATCCGTATAGATCTCCACCTTCTTTCCATAAAGGTAATGTAAGACCCCAAATTTTATGAAATAAAAGTATTCAATTTTCTTATAATTACTATTCAGTAAATGGTTAAATTGCTAAAAGTTTAAAGTTAAAGGTGATATATGTAAATATTTTAAATAAGCAAGTGGTTATAAAATACTCATTGTTGTCGGGGAATATTCGTTTGGTCGTGGAATATTCGTCACCGCTTGAGAATATTCGCATGCGACGCCTAGCGACCTTTTTGTGGCCCCTTAACGGAAAGCGATTGGATGAAGAAAACGACAAATATGAGTTTTTATAAATAACGACGTAGTTATTATCAATTAACATCTTTGTTGGAATACCCGATTGGTTAAAATACAATAATACGCCGTCGACAAAGAAGTTAGCTATTGCAGATTGCGATGTATTTTTGAATTATTGATTCTTACGTAAGAAGGCACTACTCAATAATTGTTACAGTAATTACTGTTCAATATTTTATTTTATTGATTCAATAATTACTACGTTGAAATTTTATATTATTGTTGTTTTAATAATTGTCACTACACAATATTTTCCATTATCAGATCAATGATTCATATTATTTTAATAATATTACTAGATAACATTATTGGCAATGTCTAGAAAGTTCTATCTAAGGAGAGGTTTGGTCACCTAATTGCTGGCGCCCAAGAAGGAGAAATTTTATGGAAAGCCCTCTTCCTAAGAACGGCACAGGGTTGTCGATATTGTGATTCTATAATATTATTTGTGAATAATTAATTATTAATTTATATGATAAGGAAAATATTCATTTTATGTGGATATAGATGGAGAAAATTTTTAATGTGACAATTATTGAAAATTGTTATTTTATCTTTTCTGATAAGATAATTCATTTAGTATATTATTATATTTTAATAATATAATAATGATGATATTTTTACAATGAATGTGTGATATATGAATAAATGAGGAGGAAGAGTATTTTTGTTACTATAAATGCTAAACACATGTTAAACATGTTGGTGGATACAATTTTTGACTGAAATTTGATTATAGCCTGTAAAATCGTCCGTATGTGAATTTCGGTCAATTTCTGTTTGGAATTTGGAAAAACTTTCTTCTACAAAGTTGTAGAGAATTGAATTTCCTATGAAATGGACATAAGATTCAAATTTTTTTGATAAAAGGACTATTTATTGTGAATTATTGAAGTTCTGGAATAATTGATTTTTGAAGTTTTAAATATTTTTTAAAAGAAAAACATGTTTTGTGTGATTGGTGAGCCCACATGTGTTGCAAAACATGCTTAATTCAGAAGTCTAAGTGGGCATAGGAAAAATTTAGAAAATATTAATATTTTATTAAATTTTCTGCTTTGGTGTTCTAAGCAATTTTCTATAAATAGGGTGCTTAGGTTAGAATTGAAAATCACACCAAAAACTAAAGTTTTCTCTCTCTATATTATCGAGCGTATTTTTGTGAGTATTTTGAGTATTGCTATACGGTGCAAGTTCGTTCAGCGTTATATCCGACATTCCAGTCAGAAGTACTGCTCTTTTGAGGTAAGGGATATTGTCATTATTATGTAACGGATTTTAAGGGTTATTATGTTTTTCATGTTTCAAAATTTTTCTGACCTTCAAAAATTCTAGAAAAATTTGAAATGATAATTTGATGAGTTTTGTTGATTGTTTCCAAAAATGGCGATTTTTGGATGTATAGATTAAGAGTTATGGATTTTATGAGAAAAGATTATTTTAAAAGTAAACCCTTATAACTCCTTGTGGTTAACTCCAAAATTGGTGAAATTTTTATTAGGAGTACATCTATATAACATCAGTATATTTTGTAAATTTCGGAATTTTTGGATAAAAGTACAATTTATGATAAATGTCTAAATATTCTGCAGCTTTGGCCATATGAAAAATAGTAAATGAATTTTAAAAATTCTGAGAAAAATATATGTTCAATATGGGACTATATATTCTGCTAAATCCCGGAAAAGAAATATTTTTCGAACTGATTTGGTATTTTTCATGAAAATGGACTAGTTATGAGTAAATGAATTAAATATGTTATGTGAAGGAAGAAAATTAGAAAATATAATTTTATGGCTTGAGAATCATATATGAGGTATATGCAGATTTTTGATGAGGGTTTTGGTTATTGGTGTTGAAATCTTATGAGTTTGACATTTTATGATGATTAAATGCATTAATTAGTAAAGTGTAAACAATTTAAATAAATTATTTATAAGTTTAAGAAATTATTAAATATTATTGTAATATTAATAATATTAAGATTTTGATATTATTAAGTGATTTATAACATTTGGATTAAGGTGTTATAAATATTGATATGGATTTTATGTGAAACTTTACTTTTTTGTGTTGGGAGTTCTTATTCACGATACACGACATTATTTACGATACTGACACTATTCATTTATCACGAAACTATTCACCGAAAAATAAAATTTTCCTTTTTGTCCAAGATGTCTATATGGTTACTATCTTTGATTGAATCCATGTTTTGATATTATTGTTTTTTATTATCATATATAACATTTTTATAATCCTGGTGAAGAAATTTTTCTTTGACTTGAGTGTAAAGATGGGTAGATTATTGGTATGATCGTGACTATGGGTTCTCTTTGGCCAGTAATGCAAAGATGAATTGTTGACTGGTATGATCATGACCATTGAATTTACAATTGAATATTTTTAGCTTAAGTGCAAAGGTGAATTGATTAACTTGGTTATAATTATGGTTTATATAAATTCTGAAATGATTATGTATTTCTTTGAGATATGAATATCTTTGACATGTAGTGCAAAGATGAATTATTGATGAATATCTTTGGCCTGTAGTGCAAAGATGAGATGTTGTTGAATATCTTTGGCCGTAGTGAAAAGATGACCTGTTGTTGAATATCTTTGGCCTGTAGTGCAAAGATGAATTGTTGATGAATATCTTTGGCCCGTAGTGCAAAGATGAATTTATTAGTATGATTATGTACATGAACTGTGATTTGGTATAACCATGATCTTTGATGTTTGTGTAAAGATAAAAGTGATGAAAATTATCTTCGTCTAGGATGAGAAGAGAAATTTAGAACCACAATTATGATTATGAGTTATTCATATGATTGTGGACCAGAACTGTTAATTGATGTTACAGAGATAAAATATTATTGGTGGACTTTTAACATGGAGAAGATAATAGACTTTATGGTCTATTTGACTCTTCTAATGGATTGCTCGTTCCGCTGCAACTATGGTTAAAAAGTTTAATCATCTACCATATGTTCTAAATATCTGATTTCTTACTGATGAAGGCTATTGATAATTTAATCATCTTTAGTCATAATATTTTTTACTGAGCTAGTTGTGTTCACTCTTTTGCTTCACAATTCCTTTCAGGTAATAAAAGTGTTGCCGGGTCGAGCGGGGATAACTGTGGAATAGAACGGTGGTCTATAGCTGTTGAGGTTCTCCCTAAATAGTATGAAAATAATTTTATTGAAAACTTTAGATAACTGTGTCGTATTATCTACGCCATTTGATATTTAATTTTGGTGAACCGAATAGGGTGAGGTGAACCCAACTTTGGAAAGTTGTTTTGTCACTATCATACAAGATGTCTAATGACATACAACCTCGTGTTATCATAAGACAGGGTTGTGCACATCCACTTGCTGAGTATATCTACGAGCACTACCTATATGATCTTGGAGTATATTTGAAATATAATTTTCACTTGGAGACAACGAAGATAATTATATGTCAAGAGAAGACTCACCATTGGAAAGAATGATAGTAATCTTCTCATTTTTATTGGGGTCTATTGGGTCAACCAAGGATAATTCTGTGGACATATGATATCTATCATAACTTAGATTCATCGCCTCCTATGTACGAAGGTTTCCTTGTGCATTTCTCAAAGATTTTAATTTCTAAAACAGTTTTTAACTGTACCTTTATGTAAGGTGTCATTGTGACATATTATCCAAGGTTGGGACATGAGTCACAGTTGGTATATATTTGTATCAAAACACACAACATATGTATTGTTGTATTTTGCACGACAATTGTAGTAATAAAGTTGTAGTTGTTTTCTGTACCATGTTTTTGACAACTCAAAATAGGTTGGTTGGATTGGACCTATTTTGGGGGCGTGATGAGTGCATATTATTCATTTATTTTGATTCCATTATATTTAGTTTTATTGTATGTTTCATGTGTATATAAGCTTATTAAGGCGTTTAATGATTTCAGGAGGAATTGAAGCTGAAATGAGGAAAAAAGGAAAATTGTAGGGTTTTTAGCATTAAGTTAGATGCATGGTCTTGGCTTGGGACTTGGATTTTATTGTAGAGCTCTTCCTTAGCTTTTCGGAACATCTTGAATCGTCCCAATCGGAGTTCGTCTGAAGAAGTTATGATCTTTTTACTAAACGGACGTTGAACCTCAAAGTTTGGAAGTTGCAATTTACACAACAGTCACTTGGAACCTGATTTAGACCTTGATGCAGCCAGAAAATATCAATTCTCAAAGAATGAAAGTTGTAGATCTTGTCGATATCTTCGTTTTGATAGGTAGCAGGCCCCGTAACTCCTCCCGGATCAAAAGTTATGCTTGTTTTACCAAAGGACGTTGCAGCAGGAAATGAAAATTCGCCCCTGCGAATTTGAGCGGGAAAATTGGGAAATCTTGGATTTTTAGAAAGTTTCTAAATGCAGATTTTGGCAGACTTCTACATGGAATTGGATTGATATTTATATTAGCTTTAGGATTTTCTTTAGACTAAAATTTATTTCCAAATTGAATTATATTTCTTTATGGAAACTAGTTATGATTTATAATTCCTTTTAGGATTTGAATTTCTACTTCCTATAGGATTTAGGACTTTGTCTAGCACTATAAATAGAGGATGCTAGTCAGGGTTTTAGAGATTCAATCATCTACTACATTCAATCATCTACTACATTCTCTCATCTATAACATTGGAGGATGAAGACATGAGCTAAGTTCTTTTTATTCAGTTCTAAGGGATGTTGAACCTTATTTATAATTAATGGTTAATTGAGTATTCATTATTTATTCCTTCTCACATGAAATTCATTCTTGATAATCGATTTAATTTAAGAATGCTATTTGGCTTAAGCGATTTGATTTCGCAGGATTGAAATTTGGTTAACAAATATCATATGCTAGCTCAAGGAATAATATTACGTGTAATTGATATTGTTTCTAATCACAAGTAGTAATTAGTAATATCTGATTGTGGACAAGCTTTTGAGTATTGCTATGATTATCAGAAGACAAGTTAAACAATCTGAGCTTATGTGTTTGTTGCTTGGAATAGTCTAATTCCTTAGTTCTTAATGCTGCTATTATATTAAATCTAGAGAGCTTATTCTAGGTTATATAATTGTTAGAATCTTGTGAAGAGCTTGTTTCATTGAGTGACAATCTAAGGGGAGTTTCGGGTAGCAGAGTTTGTTGTTACCTAGGGCTATTAGTTTTATTGAAGGGTAAATAATGTTACACTTTATTAATCTATTGTTATAAAAAGGTGATACTGAACTGAAGAACTGAAGCTTTTTATTCATTGTTTATTCTTATTAGTTTATTCTTGTTAATTTAGTTAATTAATTCACAATTCCCTTTTTATTAGAAATCATAGGATAAATATAAAACAAATCACTCTCTGTGGGATCGATCCTTGCTTACTACTGTGCTAATTGCTTAAATTTGTAAAGTGAAAGTGAGGTTAATTTAGAGTGTAAACGATGACTCCCAAATTTTTTATGAATTCTTTGAGGGAGTGTTATTTTTTTTGTTTATTTTTATTATTTATTATTTTGTTTTTGTTTTTATTTTATAACATAATCCTCTCACTCTATTGACTTAAATTTTGTTCAAGAGATAGAGAAAACTGCAGATATAAAAGAAACTCTTGTTCCATCACTTGAAGAGAAAAAGATGATGGTGCCAAACAAAAATAGGACTTTAAAAGAACTTGATACTCTCGATCTTGATCAATCATCATTTTGTATTGAGTATCCTACTTTAGATGTTGCTTTTGAACTTAACTCTAGACTAATTCATCTTTTGTCTACTTTTCGTGGTCTTACAGGTGAAAATCCATATAAGCATCTAAAGGAGTTCCATGTGGTGTGTTCCACGATGAAAGCACAAGGAGTGGCAGAGGAGCAGATCAAGCTTAGACTTTTTCCATTCTCATTAGCAGATTTGGCTAAAAGACCGGTTATACTATCTACCTTCCGGATCAATACGATCATGGACCGATATGCAAAGGTTATTCTTGGAGAGGTATTTTCCGCATCAAGAGTTACTTGATATAAGAAAGGAGATATGTGGAATCGGGTAGTTCAATGGAGAGAATCTCTATGAGTATTGGGAAAGGTTCAAGAAGTTGTGTTCCAAATTTGTCCACCTCATGGAATGAAGAACATTACTTGATCCAAGATTTCTACTATGAGGGGTTCTTCTTGATGGAAAGAAGCATGATTGATGCAAAGAAGTGGAGGAGCACCTGTAAACAAGACTCCGTAAGCGGCAAGGAACTTAATTGCAAACATGGCAAACTAACTCACAAAAAAGATGGAACTAAGATGGATCACACACTACAAAGGGTAAATGGGGTAAAAGACGAGAGACTTAGAAAGCAACAGATTTATGATTTAACTGCTTTGGTTCGACAAATGGCTGCAAGGAATACACAAGTTATTCAACAAGCTCAACCTCAGTACCACACAAAAAACAAGAAGTACCTGTCAATTCTGGGACATTCATGGAGGATATGCTCAAGGCATTCATTAACCAAAAACAACAGTTCATGTGTCAGACACAACAATTCTAAAGGAGAGACAAGAACTTCGCTCAAGATCCGAGGGACCAAGTTGGTCAACTCAACAACCACAGATGGAAGGTCACTTTCTCACACTGTTGAAAATGTAAGTTCCATAACATTGAGATGTGGTGCAGAGGATCAGCAGCAAGAAAAGTCAATACAAGGTAAGTCCGACAATAGTGAAATAGGCAGCAGTGATGTACTCAAACACAAATTTCCACCTCTTTCTGCTTATGAACCGAAACTACCTTTTCTCCAAGTTCTAACAAGGAATTGGAAAGTTGGAAAAAATTCAACATGGTATACAGAGTCTAATGAAAAATTCCTTGAAGAAATGGCGAATAGGGAACAAGAACTTAAAGATGAGAATGAGTTCACTAGTGGAAACCATTTGGATGTGCTCGAGACTATCGCTAAATTTGAAGAAATCGTATTCAAAGTCCGAAAATGATGAACAAGAGGTAGATTTGGAAGAATTAATAATTCCCGTAGATTTCTATAAGGAGGACATAGATGATAATATTTTCCTCAGTCAAGAACAACACACACGATGATAAACACCATGGGACCTTACACGGAATTAGGCGACGCATATGTCCAGATTCAAAGATATATAAAGTTAAGAGGTATCTTGGTAATGTTAATTCTATTTTTCTATTGATGTTGTTGACTCTCTATGCGCAGAATTTCTTGAGCAAATATACAAGGAGGATTTGAGGAAATTTGGAATGGAGCAAAATCGAGGATCTCAAGGATGCTCCTAATGAAGAATTGAAGATGTTACTAGTCCACTTGAAGTTCACAAGTCCAATTACATAGAATGAGAAGGATGATGTCAAGCCAATGACGATAAACAAGGGCAGCTGCTTGGGAGGCAACCCAAGATCTCAGATTTGATTTTTCTATCCCTTCACTTTTTAGTTTTTTTTTTTTTGCATGTTAGCTAGTAGTATTTTCTTCTTTGCATGATTTTCTTACATTGGGGACAATGTAAGGTTTGAGTGTGGCGGGAAGATTTAGGTTTTTATTTTATTTAGGAAGATTAATCCGATTTTGATGGGAAATTTAAAAAATTAATGCTTTTGAAACTTTTTGAAAATTTTGGTTCCATGGTTCTATTTGCCTATGTGTTCGAAGGTTAAAGTCAAAGATTGAAAATTGATGCTAAAATTCAGAATCTGTTTGATGCTTAATTTGTTAATGAATGATAAAAACTAAGCCACGATCCATAGTAATTCATTTAACTTGAATTTATGATACATGAGTACTTGAATATGAGAAACATGTTTATTTGGCTAAGTTATTTGTGGAGTTGTCTATGTGCACTGATTTCATGACTTAGAACTGTTTAACTTGCTTATGTTGTTGCAGAACCATGTGAAATAATGATGAATGGAAAAAAAATTGAAAATCTGCTTCAATGTCCATTGTGCGAAATAACTGGGTATCTAAGCCTCGGGAAGATTTCAGATTCACGCTTGAAAAGTGCGATGGATAAAAAAAGCGACTTGACTAGTCAACTTTTGTGGCCTTTGTTACTTGAATAAGTAAGTCTTAGGGGTGTCTCTACACCTAGCGCCCTAAGATCATCCGTTTAGAGTCGTTGGTGGAAAGTTCGCTAATGGGTAACTCTGAAAAGCCTAAGAAAAGGAGACATTGCACATGTCAAGAAAAGAAAAAAAATATATACGAAAAAAAAAGAAGCATGAAAATACATTCATCTGTGCTAAAAAAGAAGGTTCTATGAAAAAACTTAAAATGCAAAAAAAATTTGTTCTTGGTTGTGAGTCAGTGTGTACGATTTTTGCTCCATGGTAACTAAGTTACGTAAGTATGATGATTTTGGAAAAGTTACTTATGTGGCTATAGTTTAATTTAATGAAATTCATTGGTGAAATGGTAAGGTTGGTAATTGTGAGTTGATTGATAAGGCGTTGATTAAATTTTTGCAAATTTAGTGTTGATAATCATGATTTGTACCTTGAAATCTTTTGACATGATGGTTGAATAGAATTTTTCTGGAAATTAAACTTTTGGTTTACACGAGGATGTGTAAAAGGCTAAGTGTGGGGTCCACTGATGAGTGCATATTATTCATTTATTTTGATTCCATTATATTTAGTTTTATTGCATGTTTCATGTGTATATAAGCTAATTAAGGTGTTTAATGATTTCAGGAGGAATTGGAGCTGAAATGAGGAAAAAAGGAAAATTACAGGATTTTTAGCATTAAGTTGGATGCATGGTCTTGGCTTGCGACTTGGATTTTATTGTAGAGCTCTTCCTTAGCTTTCCGGAACATCTTGAATCGTCCCAATCGGAGTTCGTATGAAGAAGTTACGATCTTTTTACTAAACGGACGTTGAACCTCAAAGTTCGGAAGTTGCAATTTACACAGAAGTCACTTGGAGCCTGATTTCGACCTTGATGCAGCCAGAGAAATGTCAATTCTCAAAGAATGAAAGTTGTAGAGCACGTCGATATCTTCGTTTTGATAGGTAACAGGACCCGTAACTCCTCTCGGATCAAACGTTATGCTTGTTTTACCAAAGGATGTCGCAACAAGAAATGAAAATTCGCCCCAGCGAATTTGAGCGGGAAAATTTGGAAATCTTGGATTTTTGAAAAGTTTCTAAATGCAGATTTTGGCAGACTTCTACATGGAATTGGATTGATATTTCTATTAGCTTTAGGATTTCCTTTAGACTAAGATTTATTTCCAAATTGAATTATATTTCTTTATGGAAACTAGTTATGATTTATAATTCCTTTTAGGATTTGGATTTCTACTTCCTATAAGATTTAGGACTTTGTCTAGCACTATAAATAGAGGATGCTAGTCAGGGTTTTAGAGATTCAATCATCTACTACATTCAATCATCTACTACATTCTCTCATCTACAACATTGGAGGATTGAAGACATGAGCTAAGTTCTTTTTATTCAGTTCTAAGGGATGTTGAACCTTATTTATAATTAATGGTTAATTGAGTATTCATTATTTATTCCTTCTCAAATGAAATTCATTCTTGATAATCTGATTTAATTTCTGAATGCTATTTGGCTTAACTGATTTGATTTCTGCAGGATTGAGTTGGTTAACAAATATCATATGCTAGATCAAGGAATAATATTACGTGTAATTGATATTGTTTCTAATCACAAGTAGTAATTAGTAATATCTGATTGTGGACAAGCTTTTGAGTATTGCTATGATTATCGGAAGACAAGTTAAACAATCCGAAAGCTTCGTGTTTGTTGCTTGGAATAGTCTAATTCCCTAGTTCTTAATCTCGCTATTATATTAAATCTCTAGAGCTTATTCTAGGTTATATAATTGTTAGAATCTTGTGAAGAGCTTGTTTCATTGAGTGACAATCTAAGGGAGTTTTGAATTAGTAAGAGCTTGTTGTTACCTAGGGCTATTAGTTTTATTGAAGGGTAAATAATGTTACACTTTATTAATCTATTGTTATAAAAAGGTGATACTGAACTGAAGAACTGAAGCTTTTTATTCATTGTTTATTCTTATTAGTTTATTCTTGTTAATTTAGTTAATTAATTCACAATCTCCTTTTTATTAGAAATCATAGGATAAATATAAAACAAATCACTCTCTGTGGGATCGATCCTTGCTTACTACTGTGCTAATTGTTTAAATTTGTAAAGTAAAAGTAAGGTTAATTTAGGAGTGTAAACGACGGCTCCCAAATTTTGGCGCCGTTGCCGGGGAGTGTTATTTGTTTTGTTTATTTTTATTATTTATTATTTTGTTTTTGTTTTTATTTTATAACTTAATCCTCTCACTCTATTGACTTAGATTTTGTTCAAGAGATAGAGAAAACTGCAAATATAGAAGAAACTCTTTTTCCATCACTCGAAGAGAAAAAGATGGTGGTGCCAAACAAAAATAGGACTTTAAAAGAACTTGATACTCTCGATCTTGATCAATCATCATTTTGTATTGAGTATCCTACTTTAGATGTTGATTTTGAACGTAACTCTAGACTAATTCATCTTTTGCCTACTTTTTGTGGTCTTTGTGACGCCCCCAAAATTAGGTATACATCACCCATCTTGGGTCGCCAGATACATGGTACAAAATTCAAATACAACTGTCGTGTACAATACGACAAAACATAAACTGTGAGTTTGAATACAAATATTGTCTACTAGAGATTATACAAATTCAAAAGGAGTCCTCATTACAATTATTATCACACTATTTTCACGAATAGTGAGGACTACTAATGTTATCCTCTCGGACCATCACTCCGCTCCCAGACTCGGTCCCAAAATTTATTCTCATTTCCGTAAGAGAACATTGAAAGAAAGGGTGAGCTCAACTAGCCCAAGAAGAAATATTATGACTAAGATAATGCGAATAAATTATCATTAGTCTCCAACAATGTTAAACCGATAAAATATAATAGACATCAAGTTTAACTACAATGCAGCACAAGCAATCCATTAAAAGAGTCAAGTAAAAATAAAATCTACTATCTTTTATGATTTAAAAGGTTTTTCATCACTTTATTATCACGAGACTCAACTTAATAAATATTCCACATCATCGAATCACCCGCACTACTACGGCCGAGGATATTCTTTAGTATTACGACCATAATTATCCACGCACTACGGGCCAAGAATATTTGTGTATTCATTAATGGTCATGATCATGCCAACAACTATCCATCAATGCACTACTACGGGCCAATGAGGACTTTTACCACATCATTTATAACATTACTGGCCATGATTACAATCAATAATCCTCCCAGTCATAATCATACCAAGTCCATCCATGCTTTACGAATACGAGATGACTTTCAAAAAAATATAAACATGAGGATGATGACAATGATATAAAATTCAATAAAACAAGTTCAAGAATTAAGTTATTTAGGAACTAACAACGTCCAAATTGTCAACATGATACTGCTTTGTAGAGTAAAATTCAAGATTTCTCAGAAGAATATCTCCATGAAAAATACTGGATGAAGCGTAAATATCAAGGATATTCCACTAATTTCATGGAGTATAGAAGTCAAAATTTTAACCAACCGAGAAATAATAAGGAATGGAATATCAGCGAAATCACCATGCATGCGATTACTCAGATATAGGCAAAAGTTATTCTAACAGAATAATAATAATGGAACGTGTCATGTGAAAATCACGCCGACAGGATGTTCCAACAGAATAATAAAGAATGAAATAATAAAGACGGAACCGGATCAAGGCGTAGAGCAAGATGCATGGATGTTCCAATGAGAATAATAAAGACGAGAATAATAGAAAGCGGAACTGTGGTCAGCGTATAATGCAGAGACAGGATGTTCCAACAGAATAATAAAGATAAAATAATAGAAGAATGTCACCACATATAGGGTATTCCACGTATACAGGTTATTCCAACAGAATAATAAAGAAATGGAATAACAGAAGTTCTCTTCTTAAATACAAAAGAATAATATCCCTTACCATAAAAGAAACTGTATATAGGAAAAGAAAATTAGCAGACTTTTCTTCTTATTTCTCTCTATAACTTTCTCTCTAGAGTTCAGTGAATTCGTAAGAAAATAATGAAGGAATGAGCTTCTATTTATAGAAAAATGGATTCAGATAGTAACTAACTCTGAACGGTCCAGATCGATTTACTTTAATCGACGATCCATATTTAAAGCAAAATCTTTTAAATAATATATATTATATAAATATATATTATATATAACATGTCATGAGAACAATATCAAGGCCCGTATTTTAATTGATTTTATCACCAAGTTTTTCAATCTTGCAAACATTTAATAATGCAATAATGCACCATCTAGCCAAAATTCCTCCCCACTTGTCAACAAAGGTATATATATATATATATATATATATATATATATATATATATATATATATATATATATATATATATAAATAATAACAATTGTACTTTCCCACGTGAAGAACAATTCCTCCTCCCACCCACTGACAACAACTTACTTATATATATATATATATATATATATATATATATAAATATAATATATAAAACATACCTTATATATATCTACATATATATATATATATATATAACTCGTATATATATAATAGCAATAAAACAAAACTGAGATGACTTCTCACGTAAGCATTAATAATCAATACCGTGTGCTATTATGCAACCACACGAATTACTGTACTTTTTACTAATAAAGTAGTTCAATAGTATTAACAAGTAAAACTTCCGCCGTTATTTTCATAAAGTATTTTGTCATTTTCTCAATCCGACAATAATTTTGTTGTAGGGTCCACTAATGATTGTGCCATCGCATTTAATATTTCTGTTTAAAACGAATATTCCAGACCAATCGAATATTATATGACAACTTGCATACTTTGCAAAATTTATAAATATTACCCACAACTATAACATTATATTAAATTCATTCCATAATATTCAAAATGATAATTATAGAAAATTCATTTTATTCAAAAGTTGGGGTCTTACAACCTCCCCTTCTTAAGAAATTTCGCCCTCGAAATTAGGGTACGTACCTGGTATGTCGAAGAGGTAAGGATACCTTGATTTCATTTCAGATTCTAACTCCCAAGTCATTTCCTCAACATCGTGGTTTCTCCACAAAACTTTGACTTGAGGTATAACCTTGGTGCGTAGAATATGTTCCTTCTTATCCAAGATTTGAGCAGAACCTCTTCACGTCAAATCTTCCGCTATTTCGTCCGGTTCTAACTCAATAATGTGGTTCGGGTCTTCCACATATTTACGTAGCATGGATATGTGAAAAACGTTATGAACACGAGACATACTTGGCGGTAAAGCGAGTCTATAGGCCACAGTTCCTACTCGATCGAGGATTAAAAATGGGCCGATGAATCGAGGATTGAGCTTTCCTCTCTTTCCAAATCTCGTAACTCCTTTCCATGGAGCAACACGTAATAACACATGATCTCCTATACAAGTAATGCCTCCAAATATTTAGTGCGAAGACAACAACTGCCAACTCTAGATCATGAGTAGGACAATTCCTCTCATATTCTTTGAGTTGCCGTGAGGCATAGGCTATGACTTTCCCATGTTGCATGAGAACACATCCTAACCCTTTGCCCAAAGCATCATTGTAGATGACAAATCCCTCCGAACCAAATGGTATTGTCAGAACAGGTGCTGAAATGAATCTCTTCTTGAGTTATTGAAAACTCTTCTCACATTCCTCGCTCCAACCGAACTTTGTATCTTTCCGAGTCAGCTGAGTTAGTGGAGTAGCGATTCGAGAAAATCCTTCTACGAATCTCCGATAATAACCATCTAAGCCGTGAAAGCTACGTACTTTGGTCACTGATTTAGGTTGCTCCCAGCTTTGAATAGCTTCAATCTTTGCTGGGTCAACAAATATTCCATGACTTGATACCACGTGCCCAAGGAATGCTACTTCCTCAAGCCAGAACTCGCATTTCTTCAACTTGGCATGAAGCTTATATTCACGAAGCTTTTGGAGTATCAGCCTCAAGTGTTGCTCATGATCTTCACGGGTTTTGGATATATGAGGATGTCATTAATAAAGACGACCACAAAGTGATCCAAATATTCCTTGAATACTCGGTTCATCATATCCATGAAGGCAGCAGGAGCATTAGTCAATCCAAAGGACATGACTAGAATTCATAATGCCGTCATCGAGTTACGAAAACCGTCTTTGGAATGTCATCGGTTCTAATCTTCAATTGGTGATATCTGGAACGAAGATCAATCTTTGAAAAGAATTTGGCTCCTTCAGAATTTGGTCAAATAGGTCATCAATACGTGGCAATGAGTAGTATTTTTGATGGTGACATGATTCAACTCCCGATAATCAATACAAAGTCGCACACTCCCCATCTTTCTTCTTCATGAATAGAACAGAGCACCCCAAGGAGAAGTACTAGGACGAATAAAGCCAATGTCTAACAATTCCTGCGGTTGAGTTTTTTTTCACGAAGTTCAATAGGAGCCATTCGATATGGGAATTTAGAAATGGGTTTTGTCATACGGGTTCAAGGTCGATACAAAATTCAATTTCACGCCTGGGGTAGGCAGCTGGGAAGTTCTTCGGGAATACGTCAGAAATTCATTAACAATAGAAATATTATTCAAAACTGGCGTATTTTTGTTTAGATCTGTGACATGAGCTAAGAAAGCTTGACATCCGTCTTTCAATAAACGAATAGCTTTATGGCTTGAGATGACAGTGATTGATTTTAATGGTTTGGTTGCTTGAATTCGCATAATAGGTCGATTAGGAATATGAAAGCTAACAACCTTACGAAAATAATCAATTTTTACATGATGAGTAGTTAACCAATCAATCCCTAGAATTACATCAAATGCAAGTATTTTTAATGCAATAAGATCGGCTGAGTAATGTGTGGGTACCAACTTGAACCAAACAAGACTTATAAACCGTGGATGTAATAATGAAGGTTTCTCCCAACGGAGTTTCCATGAGATAAGTCAAAGTCTAATTTCTCCTGAGTCAAATTTAATCGTTGAGCGCAAGTAGGAGAAATAAAAGAATGGGTAGAACCCAGTATCAAATAAAGTGTAGACTTCGCTAGAGTTTATGATAAGCTTACCGTGATGACCTCATTCGGGTTCCTTGCTTTCAGGAGGTCACAACAAACGCTCTCCTTGCACTTCTGGCTTTGACTTTTCCGGGACGACCTTTGGTGCCTCCATCCTAGTGAATTTGTCTTGGTGAGCGACAAAATCGGGCTAAGTGACCTTCTCTTCCACAATTATAACATGCTTTGGATGACATCATCGCATAATTTGGTGATGTGTCCTCCCTCCGCATTTGAAGCATATGATAGGTGGTCTTTCTCCTTCCTTTAACGGTCTTTGGTCAGGCCGACGTCTTTCCATCATTGTTGAATCTCCTCTTCTTGAAATGTCCATTCTTATTGTTTTGGCCACGATTACCACGGAAGTGGTTACCATTTCGGCCCGTTGATTCCTCCACGCTTGTTGTCACCGCTCGATGATCGCTCTAACTGGTATTATCATTTTGCGGTTGCTTTCTCTTTTGGTTCGTTGACTCGTTATCGCGCTCCACCAATCGAGCCCTATTTACAACATCTGAATACAAAAACACGGTTTATGAGAAATAAGATGTTGACGTATCTCCGACTTCAAACCTCTTAAAAACATTCGCGCCATTTCTCTTCATTATCCACCAAGTGGGGACTTAAATCGGGATAAGTTCGCAAATTTTGCCTCGTATTGCGACACTGGCCATATTGTTTTGCTCCAATTTGATAAACTCCACCTCCTTCACGTGTGACGAATACTTTCGAGAAAGTATTTGTCGTTGAATGACTCTTGGAACTTCTCCCAAGACATCTTCAAGACGGCAGGAGTTGAGTACATTTTACCGATTCCACCAAGAATCTGCCTCCTCAGCGCAACATAAAGGCGCAAAGGAACCTTTTGCTCTCCTGAGCATCCTAAGACATCAAATATCTTGGTGATCTACTTTATCCATGCTTCCGCCATAAGTGGTTTTGGCTCTCCTTAAACTCCGGTGGTCCCAGCTCTTGAAGCTGTTTAACTGGTGACCACCCGAGAGTTTCAAAGTGTTTCCACCTACATTTTGGACAGAGCCGCTCTCGCTTTCTTTGTTGCATGAATTGCATAAAGCCTCCGAACAATCCATCATTCATCATTTGGTCGGTGTTGTTGTTTGCATGAGGATTGTCGCCTTCCGATGCACATTCTCACGATTATTGATATGTGGAGACTCAACGGTCTCTTGTGCTCCATTGTTATTCTCAACATTTTTTGGATGTCATTTTCAGACATCGCCACAAAACAAAGGTTAATTGACATGTAACATAATACCTCTAAACTCGACCAACCAATTTAAATACAAAATAAATTTAAGTAGGTCATACTAGCGAAGGAATTCCCCGTCTCTCCCTCCTAGTTCTAGTCTTTACATCTTAGCCAGGATCATATCCCTAAGCTTTGATACCAACCATAACGCCCCAAAATTAGGTATACATCACCCATCTTGGGTCGCCAGATACATGGTACAAAATTCAAATACAACTTACTCTAATACAATGTCATGTGTACAATACGACAAAACATAAAGCTGTGAGTTTGAATACAAATATTGTCTACTAGAGATTATACAAACTCAAAAGGAGTCCTCATTACAATTATTATCACAATATTTCACAAAATAGTGAGGACTACTAATGCTATCCTCTGGACCCATCACTCGCTTCTCCGACTCGTCCCAATTTATATTCTCATTTCTCAAGAGAACGGTGAAAGAAAGGGTGAGCTCAACTAGCCCAGTAAGAAATATTATGACTAAGATAATGCAAAATAAATTATCATTAATCTCCAACAATGCTAAACTGATAAAATATAATAGACATCAAGTTTAACTGCAGAGGAACAAGCAATCCATTAAAAGAGTCAAGTAAAAAATAAAATCTACTATCTTTTATGATTTAAAAGGTTTTTCATCACTGTTATCGCTGAGACTCATCTTAATAAATATTCCACATCATCGAATCACCCCTGCACTACGGCCAAGGATATTCTTTAGTATTACGACCATAATTATCCATGCACTACGGGCCAAGAATATTTGTGTATTCATTAATGGTCATGATCATGCCAACAATTGTCCATCAATGCACTACGGGCCAATGAGGACTTTTACCACATCATTTGTAACATTACGGTCATGATTACACTGAATAATCCCTGGTCATAATCATACCAAGTCCATCCATGCTTTACAGGCCACATATGACTTTCAAAAAAATATAAACACGAGGATGATGACAATGATATAAAAATTCAATAAAACAAGTTCAAGAATTAAGTTATTCAGAACTAACAACGTCAAATTGTCAACATGATCATCGCTTTGTAGAGTAAAATTCAAGATTTCTCGTAAGAATATTTTCATGAAAAATACTGGATGAAGCGCAAATATCAAGGATATTCCACTAATTTCATGGAGTATAGAAGTCAAAATTTTAATCAACTGAGAATAATAAGGAATGGAATATCAACAGAAATCACCATGTACGCGTAGATTCAGATAGGCAAAAGTTATTCCAACAGAATAATAATAATGGAACCAGTCGGTGAAAATCAGCAAGCGGGATGTTCCAAATGTAATAATAAAGAATGAAATAATAAAGACGGAACCGAGTTCGACGATAGCATGTATGACGAGGATGTTCCAATGTAATAATAAAAGGCGTAATAATAGAAATGGAACCAGTCCGTCAGATAGCATGCATGAATATTCCAACGGAATAATAAAGACGAGAATAATAGAAAGCGGAACCAGTCCCAGGCGTAGATAAAGATGCAGGATGTTCCAACAGAATAATAAAGACAGAATACTAGAAGAATGTCACCACATATAGGATATTCCGCGTATACATGTTATTCCAACAGAATAATAAAGAAATGGAATAACAGAAGTTCTCTTCTTAAATACAAAAGAATAATATCCCTTACCGTAAAAGAAACTGGATATAGGAAAAGAAAGTTAGCAGACTTTTCTTCTTATTTCTCTCTATAACTTTCTCTCTCTAGAGTTCAGTGAATTCGTAAGAAAATAATGAAGGAATGAGCTTATTTATATAGAAAAATGGATTGCATAAGTAACTAACTCCCTAATGCAGTCCAGATCGATTTACTTTTAATCGACGGTCCATATTTAAAGCAAAATCTTTTAAATAATATATATTATATAAAATATATATTATATATAACACATGTGAACAATATCAAGGCCCGTATTTCAATTGATTTTATCACCAAGTTTTCAATCTTGCAAACATTTAATAATGCAATAATGCACCATCTAGCCAAAATTCCTCCCACTTGTCAACAAAGGTATACATACATATATATATATATATATATATATATATATATATATATATATATATATATATATATAATAATAATAACAATTGTACTTTCCCGCGTGAAGAACAATTCCTCCTCCCACCCACTAGACAACTTATATATATATATATATATATATATATATATATATAAATATAAATATAATATATAAAACATACCTTATATATATCTACATATATATATAACTCAGATATATATATAATAGCAATAAAACAAAACTGAGATGACTTCTCACGTAAGCATTAATAATCAATACCGTGTGCTACTATGCAACCACACGAATTACTGTACTTTTATTGCCGAGTAGTTCAACAGTATTAACGGTAAAACTTCCGCCGTTATTTTCATAAAGTATTTTTGTCGTTTTCTCAATCCGACAATAATTCATTGTGGGGTCCACCAATGATTGTGCCATCGCATTTAATATTTCGCTTAAAATGAATATTCTCCGACCAATCGGATATTATATGACAACTTGCATACTTTGCAAAATTTATAAATATTACCCACAACTATAACATTATATTAAATTCATTCCATAATATTCAAAAATGATAATTATAGAAAATTCATTTTTATTCAAAAAGTTGGGGTCTTACAGTCTTACAAGTGAAAATCCATATAAGCATCTAAAGGAGTTCCATGTGGTGTGTTCCACGATGAAAGCACAAGGAGTGGCAGAGGAGCAGATCAAGATTAGACTTTTTCCATTCTCATTAGCAGATTTGGCTAAAGAATGGTTATACTATCTACCTTCTGGATCAATACGATCATGGACTGATATGCAAAGGTTATTCTTGGAGAGGTATTTGAAGCATATGATAGGTGGTTGTTCTCTTTCCTTAACAACGGGTGTTGGTGCTGACGTCTTTCTATCATTGTTGAATCTCCTCTTCTTGAAATGTCCATTCTTATTGTCTTGGCCATGATTACCATGAAGTGGTTACCATTTCGCATGTTGATTCCTCCACGTTTGTTGTCACCGCTTCGATGACTGCTACCACTGGTATTATCATTTTGCCTGCTGCTTTCTCTTGGTTGCGTTGACTCGTTATCGCGCTCCAATAACTGAGCCCTATTTACAACATCTGAATACAAACACAGTTTATGAGAAATTAGATATTGACGTATCTCGAGTTTCAAACCTCTTAGAAACATCCGCATCATTCTCTCCTCATTATCAACCAAGTGAGATGCAAACCGGGATAACCCGACAAACTTAGATTCGTACTACGACACGGTCATATTGTTCTGCTCCAACTTGATGAACTCTACCTCTTTCATGTGATGAATACTTTCAGAAAAATACTTATCGTTGAATAGTTCTTGGAACTTCTCCCAAGACATCTTCAGTGTGGCAGGTTGAGTACGCTTTATCGATTCCCACCAGTAATCCGCCTCTCCTCGCAACATAAAGGTGGTAAAGGGAACTTTTTGCTCCTCGGAGCATCCCAAGACATCAAATATCTTAGTGATCTGCTTTATCCACGCTTTCGCCTTAAGTGGTTTTGGCTCTCCAATAAACTCTGATGGTCTTAGCTCCTTGAACTGTTTAGCGGTGACCGTCCGAGAGTTTCCAGTGTTTCCACCTATATTTTGGACAGGAGCCGCTCTCGCTTGATGTTGCATGAATTGTATAAAGCCTCTGAACATTCCATCGTTCATCATTTGGTCAGTGTTGTTGTTTGCATGAGGATTGTCGCCTTCCTGATGCACATTATCCTGATTATTGATCTGTGGAGACTTAACGGTCTCCTGTGCTCCATTGTTATTCTTAACATTCTCGGATGTCATTTTTAGATACTGCCACAAAACAAGGGTTAATTGACATGTAACATATTATTCCTATACTCTGACCGACCAATTAAATACCAAATAAACTTAGGTAGGTCATACTAGCGAAGGAATTCCCCGTCTCTCCCCTCCTAGTTCTAGTCTCACATCTTAGCCAGGGATCATATCCCTAAGCTTTGATACCAATTGTGACGCCTCCAAAATAGGTATACATCATCCATCTTGGGTTGCCAAATACATGGTACTGAATACAAATACAAACTTAATTATACAACATGAGCTGAGAGTTTTTACATGAATTTTGCCTCATAGACAATTTCCAAACTCAAATTCAATCCTCACTACATTTATTATCACACTAAATAGTGAGGACTACTACAGCCACCATCTCGGACCATCACTCCGTTCCCCGACTAGTCCCGGCTATGTTCTCATTTCTTGAAGAGAACAATGAAAGCAAAAGGGTGAGTTCAACTAGCCCAGTAAGAAATATTATGACTAAGATAATGCAGAATAAATTATCATTAGCCTTTAACAGTGTTAAACTGATAAAATACAATAAACATCAAGTTTAACTACAGCGGAACAAGCAATCCATTAGAAGAGTCAAGTAGAGAATAAAATCTACTATCTTCTATGATTTAAAAGGTATTTTTATCACTTTTATCGCTGAGACTTAGCTTAATAAATAAACCACATCATCCCTGCACTACGGCCAAGGATATTCATTAGTATCACGACCACAAATTATCCATGCACTATGGGCCAATGATATTCGTGTATTCATCAATGGTCATGATCATGCCAAAAATTGTCTATCAATGCACTACGGCCAATGAGGAATTTTACCACATCATTTGTAACATTACGGTCATGATTATACCGAATAATCTCTGGTCATAATCATACCAAGTCTGTGACGCCCCCAAAATTAGGTATACATCACCCATCTTGGGTCGTCAGATACATGGTACAAAATTTAAATACAACTTACTAATACAATTGTCGTGTAGAACTGGTTCCATCTTTATTATTATTACATTTGGAACATCACGCTCGTGTGTTTTACAGGACACGGTTAAAATCTTTATTATTATTCTGTTGGAACATCTTGTTTGTGTGTTTTACAGGACTGGTTCCGCTTTTATTATTCTCATTGGAACATCCCGCTTTGTAAATTTTGCACGACTGGTTCCGTTATTATTATTCGTTGAATAACTTTGTCTATCTGATACCGCATGCATTGTGATTTCTTTTGTTATTCCATTCTTTATTATACTCGGTTGGTTAAAGTTTTGACTTCTATACTCCATGAAATTAGTAGAATATCCTTGATATTTGCAAGGCTTCATCCAAAGAGATCTTTTCATGAGAATATTCTTCCGATCATTCTTGAATTTTACTCTACAAAGCGATTATCATGTTGACAATTTGGACATTATTAGTTTCTGGATAAATTAATTCTTGAACTTGTTTTATTGAATTCTTATATCATTGTCATCATCCTCATGTTTATATTATGTTGAAAGTCATATGTATTCTGTAGTGCATAGATGGACTTGGTATGATTATGACTGTGGATTATTGATTGTAATCATGACCGTAATGTTACAAATGATGTGGTAAAAGTTATCATTGGCCCGTAGTGCATTGATGGACAATTGTTGGCATGATCATGACCATTAATGAATACACGAATGTCCTTGGCTGTAGTTCATGAATAATTTGTGGTCGTGATACTAAAGAATATCCTTGGCCGTAGTGCATGGGTGATTCGATGATGTGGATTATTTATTAAAATTTCGAGTCCCAAATGATAAAAGTCATGAAAAACCTTTTAAATCATAAAAGATAGTAGATTTTATTCTCTACTTGACTCTTTTAATGGATTGCTTGTTCCGCTGCAGTTAAACTTGATGTTGTTATATTTTATCAGTTTAACACTGTTGAAGGCTAACGATAATTTATTCTGCATTATCTTAGTCATAATATTTCTTACTGGGCTAGTTGAGCTCACCCTTTCTTTCACTGTTCTCTTCAGGAAATGAGAACATAGCAAGGAGGATTAGGGGGAACGGAGTGATCATCTGCAGGATAGCATTAGTAGTCCTCACTATTCGTGAAATAGTGTGTTAATAATTGTAATGAGGACTCCTTTTGAGTTTGTATAATCTCTAGTAGACAATAATTGTATTCAAACTCACGATTATATTTTTTGTCGTATTGTATACTTACGCTTGTATTAGTAAGTTGTATTTGAATTTTGTACCATGTATCCGACGACCCAAGGTGGGTGATGTATACCTAATTTTGGGGCGCCACAAAGTCCATCTACGCACTACTACCAAAGATGACTTTCAACATAATATAAGCATGAGGATGATGACAATTCAATAAAACAAGTTCAAGAATAAATTTTAAAGATTTATAAATTAATTTATCCAGAACCAATAACGCCCAAATTTTCAACATGATCATTGCTTTTTGTGGAGTAAAATTTAAGAATGCTCGAAGAATATTTCCATGAAAAAGATCTTTGGATGAAGCGCAAATATCCAGGATATTATACTAATTTCATGGGGTATGTAAGCCAAAACTTTAACCAACCGAGTATAATAGAATATATGAAACTATAAATGGATTTTTGCCCGCCACGTAAAGAATCCACGTGAGCATGATAATTTCCACAATTTAATAAGGAATGAATATGAAGGATCATTCACCATGCATGCGGTAGTCCACATAGATAAAGTTATTCCAATGTAATAATAAAGAATGGAACCAGTCATGCAGAATCTGCGCATGCATGTGATATTCCAATGTAATAATAATAAAGAATGGAATCAAAGTCACGCGAATCCGCATACAGATAGGATATTCCAAATGTAATAATAAAGAATGGAACTGTGTCATGCGAATCCGCATGCATGTGATATTCCAACACAATAATAAAGAATGGAATAACAAATGTAATTCACCGTGCATGTGATAGATCAAGCATGCAGATGGAGTTATTCAAATGTAATAATAAAGAATGGAATAATGTAAGAATTTTACCATGTATGCGGTACTTCGCATAGACATGTTATTCTAACATAATAATAAAAAATGGAATAACAACCCTTACGAGTATTGAAAGAAAATAACTCTCTTCATGAATATGAAAGAAATAATACCCCTTACCTTAGAAAAATTGGATACTGGAATAGTGAGGTAGCAGACTTCTCTTCTTCTTTCTCTCTATAATTTCTCTTTATAATAATCGCTCTAAAGCTTTTGTAAATTGGTAAGAAATGAAGGAAGACTGAGTTTCTATTTATAGAAAAATATAGTTTCGATAATTGCACATTTTGGGACTCGAAATATTACAGTATAATACCTTCCTTTTTTTCTTCATTTTTAATTTAGTCCTACAAGTATTATCAAACTTGCACCACCTCCCCTAATAGTAAATAATGTGAATTAATAGTTCATTCATGTGAATCAATAGTTCTAGACATGTGAAAATACGAATTACAGTATAGTACCTCCATCTATACCTCCATTTTTAACTTAGTCATGCAAGTATTATCAATCTTGCACCACCACCCATAATAGTACAAGAATGTGAATCAATAGTACACACATGTGAACACATAGTTATAAGCATGTGAAATAATAGCAATTAATTGCTCATTTATTCGATTAATTACCCGATTTGTCAATATAACCTCTAGACATCCATTATTATCGAAATAGGTGTCGATTTCCATTAACACTAATAATCCCAACACAATAGAAATATCAAATTCATCTTTAATCAACATGAACTTATTCATCATTAATATTATAACTCACAATATTTAACAACCAGGTCGTTCCCAGGAAAGATGGGGCTTTTCGATAATGATTTCTCCTTATTGGCGCTCAATTAGGTGACCAAACCTCTCCTTGACAAAACTTCTAGACATTGTCAATATTGTAAATAATAATATGAATAACTTTGTCTTCTCAATTATTGATTTAATAATAATAAATATTATTCAGATGATACTGTGATAATAATTGAATCAATAATATGAGAGATATGATGCAATAATTACTGTAGCAATAATTGAGTATAACTAAGTGACTTCTCACGTAAGCATCAATAATCGATACCGTGTGCTACTATGCAATCACGTGTATTATTGTACTTTTACTACCGGGTAGTTCAACAGTTTTTACGGTAACACTTTCACCGTTATTTTTATAAAATGATAATTTTGTAATTTTCTAACTACGACAATACTTCCGTTGTGGGGTCCACCAATGATTGTGCCGTCGTACGAATATTCCTTGTTAAAACGAATATTCCCCAACCAATCGAATATTATATAACCATTTGCTTACTTTGCAAAATTTATAAATATTACCCACAACTATAACATTATACCAAATCTACACCATAATATTCAAAAATATATTTCGAGAAAATTTAATTTTTATTTATAAAAGTTGAGGTCTTACAATAGTTGTCACTTTTAAAGGTTTATAGATTTTGGTGGTCTAACTCACCAGCGGCCTGTTGAGGATTTAGCCTTTGCAGTTGCTCGATTTATTCAAAAGGGAGGCTTCTTTGTAAATTACTACATGGTCAGTAGTCTTTCAAGTTTCTTCTATACTCATAAGTCAAAAATTACAATTACATCTGACACCAATGGGGAACTATACCTATAAGCTTCCAAAATTATTGCTCTGATGTTGAGAAATTATAATTATTATTAGGAAGTCTTCAATAACCCATTTACTTGATTAGATAACTATCATCTAACTTCCGAGTTGCTATAATCCAGAACAGTTCATATACTCATAGAACTTAATTTTTTGAGAATCTGGTTTAGCTAAATAAGTAAGTAGAGTGGATAATACTAATTCAAGTGGATAGTACGACTGGTTCTAGGAATGGGCAGAGTGGCAATTGAAGAGGATATTTTCCCAGTGCAATCTTCAAATGTAAATAAACAGAAGTAGTGGTCAGTGATCTGGTTTTAAGATGGAAAAAATTTTCAATGTCACACGAATCCTTGCAATTTTCATTGTTGCACAAGATCAAATTAATTGAGGACAGAAGAAACTAAAGCCCCATATCTTAGTATTCATGATTTACATAATATGGTTTATTCTTGATTATGAGAACTATAGTACATAGTTTAGTAGGGAAACCTAAGTGATGTGATAATTGTTCATGCATGCAGGTATGCAATATATATATATATATATATATATATATATATATATATATATATATATATATATATATATATATAATTTCTCTCTTGACTAAAATGTTGTATTCATGGAATGCTAACTTGTTTCCAATGCATCTCATTTACTTGATGGTAGGGTGTTTACAACCCTTATGTTGGTCAACAGTACCTTCAAATATATAGAGTACCTGGAACGGTTAATACAACTATGTATCCTTACAACATTGGTTAGAACATTCCCAGTGGTCATGTTTATACAACGTTGCAGGGTTATGCATTGCCTGGTCATCAGAATCAGCAGATTGTGAAATTTGGTGGGTCCAGTGTCAATGAAATAACAACTTCATCGTTTACTACAATTCAAGCTCCATATGCTACAGGCAAAGTTTTCTTTCTTAAACAGTTACTTTCCTTCCATTTAAAATTTAGAATCCAAAAATCACATTTGGTGCAATCTAGTTGTGTTGTTTAATCTATAATCTATATGTTAGGCTATTTTTGCCATAATTTTGAGTGTTGCAGTATTACATTTTTGCAGGATCCATTGTGGAACAACATTTACAGACATTAATTGCATATGACTTTCTTTCGACTTGCCCTATACTGCAAATGGATGATACATCTTCAAAATTTGGTGAAGAAGAAGGAATTAGACTTGTTAGAAGATATGTCCATCCTGGTAAATCACTTCTCTTCTTTTGTCTTTATTCTTGTTTTAGGCTTGTTGGTTGAACTTCCACTCAACTAGTCACTTTCTGTAGATACACAAAGATCGGATAAATGTATAAAGTATAAATAGCTCTTGTAAATATCATTGGAAATAAAGAGAGGGTGATGTATATGTAAGAGATTGGATAAATGTAATGAAGTTACTAGAAATTGTATCATAGAATAATTAATATTGTAAATTTATCATTGTAATATTTGTAACACATGTATTTTTATATATAAATGAAATTGAAGTTTTTCTAAGTTTTCACTTTATGTCTCATTTTGGTATGATCCATCTCAGACTCGAGCTCGAATAGAAAGGCTCGCAAATTACTCGTTGTGAAAATGAGTCGAGTAACTCCGAGCCGAGTAGTATCGAGTAATTTACTATTCGAACTTGAGCCGCCTTAGAAATTATCAGTTCGAACTCGAGTCGAACCTGAACACAAATTTTCTGATCCGAGTCGAGCTTGAGTATTAGGGTGTTCGAATCGACTCGGACTCATTTTCACCCCTAAATGATAGTATCAAAAAAAATAATCAAATATTACCTAGATATCCATATGAGAATGAATATAATGAAAAAAAGGGTTAGGTGGACATGAAAATTGGACATGGTGTTTCATTATTTATTTGGTAAGAATTATTGGAGGACCCTACTTATTACACATTTCTCTACAAAAAATTACCACTAATATTTATCCACACTGAAAATCAAAAATTTAACCTAAACATTCGCAATATATATCATGCAAAAACAAAAAATAAAAAAAAAATTGAGCTATTGAGTCATTAAAAAAAAAGTTCACTGAATCTATTTGGGACCAATGTTGTCTGATTTCAGATAATGACAATTAAGTATACACGATCAAAAAATAATATAGAGTAAGTATAGAGTGTTGAACTGATAAGAATATATGCCTAATATATTTCAACTATAAATATTTTATCAATTCAATTTTATTTAAACAATCCCAATTTGTAAGTATGATTAAAAGTAAACTAAAACTAAAACTAAAATTTAACACAAAGATTAAAAATCAGATGTTTAAGGTTTAAGACTACAATATCCCCAATTACATCACATGAACCTATTCTCTAAATTTTTCAATTATTAAATCCAACAGAGTTGTTAACATGAATTCACAAGTATTTATGATCTTTTCCAAGATCACATAAAAATATTTATTTCAATTAATTTTGCTATATTCCTATGCAAAATAAGATAAACAAACTCATTAATTACCAATTCCCAACAAGTCACATGCAGTGTATAGATATATTCATATTCAATACACTACCCTAGTTATTTAATTCAAAAAATAACTAAGAATACATGTTATCACATTTAAATCTAACCCTAGATTTCATCTTCCAAATCCATCCAAGGTATCCCACTAATTGTTGGCCAAATAATCAATTAATATGCACAAAACATGATAGACAACTTCATATGAATCAATAATTGGAAATAAATCGATATTTAATTCATGAATATAAGATGTTCAATTATAGCCTTAATTTAGAAATTATTTCATGATGAAATTTAAAACTAAAAATCTCAAACAAGTAATCATCTTTAGAATACAAAATTGAGAAAAGAAAAAGAAAAAGAAAAGAAGAACTCTATTGAACTTCCTTCAATCTTCAATCATCTGTCTTGATCTCATTGTGACGCTCTTTGAATTTTCAAGCCTTCAATTGTGATCTCCAATCTACGTGATTTTTCAACTATTCTAAAGTCTCTTCCTTTTATACTCTTGAAGTTTCCCCTCTCAAAATTAGGCTTTAGAGCATTCAAACTCTACTAGGAATCACCAAAATTCGACCCAGCTGCAACACTGATTGGTCACGATTCTGCTCTTGAATGCCACGACGCTCAAATGAATACCCCGACCCTCAACTTTGACTTAATTATCAAAATGTCACTGTTTCCTCAAAAATTCTAAATTTGCCCCTCCTTTGCATTTTCACACAAAATAACATAAAAAACAAATAAAATGTACTAAAATTATTTAAAGATAGAAAAATACTAAGTCCAAAAGTGTTTGATGTAGGTATATTTTCCACTCATCAAATACCCTCAAACTTAAGCAATTGTTTGTTCTCAAACAAAACAAATAAACAAAAAATGAATGAAAACTAGACACATATTAACCTATCAACTCGAGCATGAATCAACATATAATCAACGAAGGTTGGCCTCAAAGATCCTTAACAATAACTCAAGTAAAATTTCAAACTCATGTATCATTTAAAACTTAACATATCACCAATCTCACTTCATTTTCAACCCTTATTTGTGTGTGTGTCTGTTGAATGCATCAATCTAATCAGAACTCAACCCAAATTCATGAATTACAGTGCTTATTGAAGATATAAACCAGATGTAAGAATTATAATGCACCTCTATAAATTACTTTTCACATATTTTCCAAAAAAAAATTCTTATAATATTTCGTTTTGTATAACGAGTGCGTTTTACGTTCCATCTCGCTGCATTTCCTTTACTTATCTATTATTTCTTGACTTGTGAAATGTTCATTCTCATTAGACTTTTCAAAGTTATCCATGTATCGAACTTTCGACCTGTTAGTTTTTATACTTTGTAATTTTAATGATGACAATATGCTAGAGAATATAAGTTATTAAATGGGCTGAATTGATTATGAAATGGGTTGTTGAAAATAATTTAAAACCAATTTAGTATAGATTATTCAATACATGGGGTATGATTTATGCTGATCTAATGTTGGATATGATTAAGTGTGAACTTAAATTATTGGTCGGGATTAATTATATTTTGGGTTGTTTTTAATAAAAGAAAATAACAAGCATAATTTGTGCAGAGAATTCTTTTTACAATAGACTTTGTCAATTGGAGCATATTAAGGAAGTTATCTATACTTAGAAGTCTGTTTGCATTTTAACGTTTCAATCCTCTAAGGAAACTGGTAATTATATTTTTAATATATGTTAAAAAAATTGGTATATTGTTATATCTTAATAAAATTGTTTTTCTGTGTAATAAATTCAAATTCGAATTAGAGTGTATTAAGGAACTTGATTAGCTAAGGTATCAGTTTTGATTTGATATTGCAGTCTTTTAAGAAAACATGCTATTATATCTATGTGGTCTCTTTTATCTTATTTTTAATATCCTTTTGACTTCTTTAAATAAGCATATCTTATATTTATATATTTAATATGCTGATTTAGAAAGATATTATAACTGTTAGCTATAACAGATTGATGATATTATTATTCTTCATTGAGCCATAATTGCTAACAGTTTGAACTAGTGGTTGCTATCTATCTTATATATATTCATCCTACTCGACAAAAGAAGACAGGACACTTGAAGCTAATATCAGTCTTTATACAGAGACAATTTCATTGAGAGCTTTCAAAGTCTATTTTCAGCAATTTATTATATTGTTTAATTCCTTTTGGGCTGGAAAAATATAGTTCATTGTAATCATATTTCCTTGTATTAAAATCTGAGTTCAAGCTTTGTTTGACTTGATTGATCCAGTAGTGGATAGGTTCTGTTCAAAGAGAGCTTTCAAGTTTGCAAAGGTGCAAAGGTCTTGGTGGTGAGAAAGGTTGCAGAGGTGCAAAAGGGTTAGTGGTGTCCATCAATGTGAAGCTACTTTGAACAAGGAGTTTTTTTTATTGTATTTAATTGAGTTTTAAAATTAATAAAAAGACTCCAATATCGGTTGGTATTGGACGTGGATGTAAGCCACTAGACTAGATGTTAAGGTTCTTGGTGTTATTTCTGTTATATTCTTTTCTTTAATCTGCATTTGTATTCCGCATATTTAATCTCAGTTCATGCTTGAAGATACACTTAAATAGACAGGGATTACCTGTCCGATTATAACTGATGAAGAACATATACTAAAATAGACAGGAATTACCTGTCTGATTATAACTGACGAAGAACATATACTAAAATAGACAACGTTAACCTGTTCGATTATAACCTGTAGCAAGAAAACTCAAAAATTAACCACTGTAGATCACTTTTGGTATTTACACCTATTCACCCCCCCTCTAGGTGTGCTTATTTATAGAATTACATTTTGTATCAAAGCAAGGCTCTACTAATATTGATATTTATAGGTTGTAGGGAAAGATCTTATGGCACACTTCGATTTTCAAGAAGTTTAATCCACAAGCCTGACACCTCTGTTGATAGAAAGCGAGAACTTCAACTTCTGAAAATTTAGAATGAAGATTTATCTCAAGAGAGACTCATGGGAATGGTGGGTGGTTGATAGTGGACCCGTCATTCCAAGACATGATAATGGCAGACCCAAGACTCTCATGGAAATGGATGCAAATGAAAGCTACATGTTTTCCCACCTTGCTAAGTGGAATGGTCCAAGCTAAAATTGATAAAGTATCATCGTGCAACACAACAAAAGAAATGTGGGACACTATCTTGATGAGTCATGAAGGTACTTCCAAAGTCAAGGAGGTTAAATTGAGTATGTTAATGCACGACTACGAATTGTTCAAATTAGAGAAAGATGAAATAATTCAAGAAGTTTAAGCAAGTTTCCTCACACTAATGAACTCGTTTAATATGCTTGGGAGAAAAATTGATCAGAGGGAAATTAATAGAAAGCTTCTAAAAGTCATGCCCAAACGGTTTGCACTGAAAGTCACAACTCTCCAAGACTCACCAACAATTAGTACCATGGAAACTCTTACCTTATTTAGAGAGCTTGAAAAATTTGAAAATCAACTGAGAAGGTATGATGATGAAGTTAAGGCACCAATAAAGAAGACATTGACACTTCAAGCCGAAAACAACAATGAAGGTGATTAAGAAGAGGTTACTTCAAAGAAAGAAACAAAGGAAGAATAAAAAAGGTAGCTCAACTCCAATGAGTAAGTCCAAAACAAAACAAAATAATTGGTCAACTTTGTTTCATGGGACTAGAAGATGATGATCAACTTGAGGTAAAAAAAATTTATTTTAATGAAGCTTTTGAAATGTCTATGCATGATTATATTGCTTTACAAAATGAAAATCAACAGCTCAAAAAGAAAACTACTTATTTTAAGAATTGCGTAAATGAGTTAATGGATGAAGTTGGGTCACTTATTGAAGAGAGAACATAAAATGAATATCTTAAAAATGAAAATAAAATTTTAAAAGAAAATTGAAAATGAGAGATGTATGCATAAATACTTTTAATGATGAAAAAATGATGAATGTGTAACATGATGATAATGTAACAAATACAGAAATAACATCTTTAAAAAATGATCTCGCTAAATTTGTACAAGGAGAAGAGAACCTAAATGTTATGTTGGGTGCACAAAGGTCTAGTCTTGATAAATAAGGGATTGGGTATAATCCTATTAAAAATGCAGAAAATAGAACTAATCATAATATTAGAATGATTAATAGTAAACTAGGGTTTAAGCCACTTTATTGTTCACCATTTGTTACTTGTAAAAAATGTGGTTTTAAAGGTCATTTTGATTCTAATTGTAATATTATTAGAATAAAACAAATTTGAGTAAAGAAATGTGATTTATATGCTACCAACCCAAAAGGATCCAAGAAGATTTGGGTATCAAAAATTTAGAGACGATTTGTTTGTTTTGTAGATATCTCAAGGTCAAAATGGAGACGAATAGTACTTTACTTTCAGAGACTACACTAAGGAGCACAACTATCAAGCTTATTACAGGTAACACAATGTTGATATATAGGTAACAAATCAAAGGTATGCTCATTTTGTTTGCTTGCTATATGTGATTTTGTTATAGGCTTGCTAAATTGATATGCATTAATTTTTGTTGATGACAAAGGGGGAGAGATAAAACTACATATTTCTTTTTTATAATAACAAAAGGGGAGAGATATTTGTGGTTATGTTGACAGGTTTCATGTTGACAAGTTTCTATGAACATATTACTTATGGTTTAAGTCCTTTATTACTCTTTGATTTGCATAAATTTAAGGGGAGCCCTATATATAGGGGGAACATGTAGATTACAAAGTTTAATCTATTGTCATCATAAAAAAGGGGGAGAATGTTAGTTTTTATACTTTGTAATTTTAAGGATGACAATATGCTAGAGAATATAAGTTATTAAATGGGCTGAATTGATTTTGAAATGAGTTGTTAAAAATAATTTATAACAAGATTAGTATATGATCATTCAATATGTTTTTGCATGGAGTGCATGGGTTATGATTTATGCTGATCTGATATTGGATATGATTAAGTGTGAACTTAAATTATTTGTCTGGATTAATTATATGTTGGGTTGTTTTTAATAAAAGAAAATGACAGGCATAATTTGTGCTAATTTTTTTTTTTACAATAGACTTTGTCAATTGCAGCATATTAAGGAAGTTATCTATACTTAGAAGTCTGTTTGCATTTTAACTTTTCAATCCTCTAAGGAAACTTGTAAGTATATTTTTAATATATGTTTAAACAGTTGGTATATTGTTATATCTTAATAAAATTGTTTTGTTGTGTTACAAATTCAAATTCGAATTAGAGTGTATTAAGGAGTTTGATTAGCTAAGGTATCTATTTTGATTTGATATTGCAGTCTTTTAAGGAAACATGCTGTAATACCTAAGAATTTTGTGAATATTATTAATAATTATATTAATAAAAGTCGGAATATTTATTTGAATATAAATAAATATTGTTCTGGCCTGATTTATAGAGATTCTATTCAATTAAGTTAAGTGTTGAAAACTATATGACAGTAAGGTAAGTGTGGTAAGATTGGTGAAAAGCTTAATGTAAAGCTTATAAGAATTGCCTAGTGTGGCATAATGAAGGACTAAGAGATTCACTAAGTGAATTAATAGAGGAACAGTTTAATAAGAGAAGGATTAATTAATATTATATAATTTAATTAATTGTTATTATGAGTAATTGTATATAACTGAATGATAAAGTAACTCCATGCATGAAAAATGAATATGATGTTTAACTAGTAGTATTATAAATTTGGGATGTAATTTATGCTATGTGAAACTGGTATGGTGGTAGAGGTTAGAACTGACATGTAGTTAAACCCGGTTTAAGCATCGGGGGGATCAGTATAGCCCGCTTCTTCCTCTGTAGTACATCTTGGCGCAAATTGCACTAAAGTGGCGATTTGGAAAAGTTGGTTATTACTGTGGATATTGTATGGGACATTATTGTAATGTGTGATATTATTGAAATCATATGATAAGAGTAAATTTAATGGTATAAATTACTAAGTAGCAAAATAGAATCATGTGTGACATTCCAATACAGAAAGAATTAATTAATTGTGCATCTCAGAAATTCGGGAGGAAATTGAATGTTAGAAAAATAGACATTTAATATTGAATAATGTTATAATATTGAAGTATGTGTAATAATAATATTTATGGAGAATACCAGATTAATAATACCTAACTGCATTATTTTATCTCATTAAATATTATTCTATATGAACCCAATGTACATGGATTATATGATATGAGTACATATATAATCCCTAACTTTTCTTTATGAAGTAACATTAGTACATTAAAATCACATAAGGGAACCATAGATGAATTAAAACTTAATAAGCCAATAGCCAATTTTCAAATGCTGAGTCATGTTAAGAGAGCTTTGTCCCAAAATCAGTAAACCATTTATTTTTCATTCACGTAATAGGCCATTGGCCTAGCCTATTCTCTCCTTTTCTGAACTCAGACATTTTAGCTGCAATGATGATGAGAAGAAAGGAGGAGAAGAAGTTGGTAAATTCTTTTCACCAAACCCTCTTAAACCATTGAATTCTTCTTCTTTCTCTTGGAGTAATTCATTGTGCAAAACCCAAAACTGGGCAATAATTTTTCTATAAATGGTAAGCTCTTCTTCTCAATTCACGTTATTGAGTTTTTTGCTAAGTTCATATACAGTGTGAGTCTAGTAATTGAGAAAGAACAATCTGAGATTGGAAGAATTTCCACTTTAAGCTTCAACATAGGTAGTTTTCTTAAACTATGCTCTTACATTCAAGTATTACAAAATTCTTAGAATTTCATGGAATCTCTTGTATTGTAAATTGGATTGTAAGTTGATGCATAGATGTTAACTAAGTTTTTATGCATATAAGAAATTAATGTGGCTGGCTTAAGTGTATTAATTTAAAGGAATTTAATTTTGGTTCTGAGTTTTGCAGAAGCAGAGATCCTTCTAAACTCTCCAGGGACGGGTGCAGCTTTGCGCTCCCTGCAGTTCAACACGTTGCAGCTGCGTCGTGCACCAGTCTTGATTCAAACTTCTATTTTCAAGTATGGTGAAGTCTAACATGATGTTATGACTTGAGCATACATAGAAATAGGTTTAACATGTTGATTTAGGTTCCTTGACATAGCACAAATGCTTTGGATTGTGTTAGTATACATGTACTAAAAGAAATGATAGTTTTGAAAATAGACTTTGACGAAACTTATGATATCTAAGTTCTGACCATATGAGCATGTGTATGTGGTTTGGCTATGCATGAAACATGATTTAAATTACGTTTGCACTCGTTAAGTGGTGATAGCCTAGTTCAAAATGACTTTTAAAAGAAAACATAAAAGTTTTGGAAAACTAATGTATACGAACATGATAAGGTTTACATTATGAATTTTTAGGCATGCATGTTAATACCCTTATGTCACTAAGAAAGACCTACATATGTACTCACCTAGTCGATTATGAAACAAACTATTTAAGCATACAATTAGACATGTATTAAAGTGATAAACGATACTAATTATGCGTAAGTGAATCGAATTCATACAAGCATGCATCTTACAGATTATAGGATCACCTCATATGTATACATGGCATATTTATTAGCCTTTGTCATTTCATGACTTTAATTGGCCTTAACTCATTAGAGATCCCAAACTAAAACTATAACATGAAAAGTTGAAATTGGATGGACCTTAAAAGCATGCAAAAGTCTTTAATAAGTATCTATGCATATGTTAATATCCATGCATGCTATGAGACAGAACCAGGAAGTGCAAAGCTCAACTACAGTGAGCCGAGAGGCAGTCACATTTGCGTCGTCCTATCTTTGAACCGGTATGACTGCGCATCCCTGCCTTCTTGTCTGACTTATTCTACTTGAAATCTAAAACTTGACGCACATGCATATAGATGTTTTAAGCTATATTACATGACTTAGATGATGTTTTATTCATACAATATGTGTTGACTAAAATTTTTCTAAGTGTTTCTAAAAACTTACAAAAGCTAAGTTAACAGGATTCCAAAACCAAGTAGTCGGTTATGTAGTAACGTGTAATCTGATTATGTGAACTAAGTTAGAACATAATATATGTGCTTAATGTACGTATCAAGTATATGTATTCTACTTATGTAACTAATGAATATACCTATGTGCGTAACTATGTTACCATAGGATTTCAAAGTGTTGATAAACTATAAATTCGGTAAACTACGCTTGAGGAAAGTTCTCTAACTTCATTTGATTTTTATATTAAATGCAAGTTCCCTAATTCTTTACACCGTATATATTGTATAATCCGAATTGTTGTCATATCGATCATATTTATCTCGAGTAAATATCTATTACTATTCGAAAATCGTTTGTATATCTTGATGTTATTGCTAGCATTGAACTTATCGTTCTTAAATGCATTATAAAAGTTGTCTAAGCCATTGATTCGGCTAGACTAATATCATGTATTAGAAAGCTATCCAAGCCAAATTGACTTGGTGCGAACTCTTAAATCTGCTGAGATGAACAACCCTCATTGAAGGGAAAATTATATAATTGTCGGGGAAACGACGTGTTCACATACTAACATGTTTAAATGTTATGCATAATGTATAAAGTACTTAGGCTGATCACCTGTTGTACTTGTTTATATTGAATTTTTAGTATAATACTGATAATTCTAGTAGGAGTTCTAATTCCTTAGTGACTGCTCAGTGTTCATTATTCTTGAACCTTGACATGATTAACTCTTTGAATCTTGTTGATATCTTTCAGTCCATAGCGACACCTATTGAGGATTTTTGATAATTCCTGAACTATTATTCACTTGTCATACATCTGAGTTTTGAATTTATAATTGTTCACCCTTATTTCTATATTACTTGTAAGACCCCAACTTTTTATAAATAAAATTGAATTTCCTCGAATTATTATTTTGAATAATAAGGTGTTAATTTGATATAATGCTTTAGTTATGAGTAAAATGTGCAAATTTTGCAAAATAAGCAAGTGGTTATAAAATATTCATTGTTGTCGAAAATATTCGTTTGGTCGTGGAATATTCTTGTTGTCGGGGAATATTCGTAAGATGGACCAACCATTTGTGGGCCCTATAACGGAAAACTGTCGGATGAAGAAAACGACAAGTATGATTATTTTGTTTTATAAATAATTGGCGTAGTTATTACAAGATTAAGACTTGTTGGAATACACGGTGGTTAAAGAAATAAAGATGTCTGGCGTGGTTGCAAAGAATGCTACGGTATTGCACATTATTTTTGGATTATTGATTATTACGTAAGAAGGCACTACTCAATAATTGTTACAATAATTATTGTTCAATATTTTACTTTATTGATTCAATAATTGCTACGTTGATATTTTATATTATTGTTGTTTTAATAATTGTTAATGCACAGTATTTCCCATTATCAGATCAATAATTCATATTATTTGAATAATATTATTAGATATCATTATTGTCAATGTCTAAGGAAGTTCTACTAGGAAAGGGGTTTGGTCACCTAATTAGGCGCCAGTAAGGAGAAATCCTTATCGAAAATCCCCCTCTTTCTTGGGAACGACCCGGTTGTCATTATTGTGATTTTATAATATTATTTGTGAATAATTAATTATTAATTTATATGATAAGAAAATATTTATTTTATGTGGATATAAATGAAGGAATTAATGTGAGGCATTTTATCAGTATTTTGTCGGAATTGAGGTATTAAAAATCATCCGTATGTGAATTTCAGTCATTTTCTATTTGGAATTTGGAAAAACTTTCTTCTACAAAGTGTTAGAGAATAAAATTTCCTATGGAATAGACATAAAATTCATATTTTCCTGATAAAAGGGATATTTATTATGAATTATTGAAGTTTCAAAAATAAATATTTTTATTAAAAACATGGGTGTGCCCCACTTGTGGTGTGCTGAGTTTGGTCAAGAGGTGTGCGTGAATTTTTTTATTAAATTTTTTTTTAATTAAATTTTAGTTTGCTTTGGCGTTCTGACATTTTTCTATAATATAGGGTGCTTAGGTTAGAATTAAAAATCACACCAGAATCAGAAGTTCTCTCTCTATAATATCGAGCGTATTTTTGTGAGTATTTAGATACTTTGAGAGTTTCTATTCAGTGCAAGTTTTCTTCAGCATTATATCTGATATTCTAGTCAGAAGTATTGTTCTTTTGAGGTAAAGAATGTTATTTTCTTCGTAAGTGATGTTATTTCTTTTAATATCATTATACCGAAATATTGGTATGAATTTTATTATGAAATTTTTACCTTTTCATGTCGAGGTTACTATTCACGTATACAACATTATTCACGTATACGACATTATTCACGTATACGACACTATTCACGAATACGGTACTATTCACGAGTAGTATTCACGAAGTATAATTTTTCTTATGGAACGTCTGTCGGGGTTACAATTCACGTATACGACACCATTCACGTATACGACACTATTCACTAAAAAAAATTAAATTTTCTTTTCTTTGTCCAAGTTGTCTTTTATGGTTACTATCTTTGATTGTATCCATATTTTTATCTTCATTCTTGAATTTTGCTCCACAATTGATTATTATGGAGTATTTTTAAACTTGGATAAACTTACGAATCCCTAATCTTTGTCCTTTTATCTCACTGGATTCCTTTTTTTAAAGATAATTTTCATCATCCTAAGTCCTAAATGATGATATAACTGAATATCTTTGGCATGTAATACAAAGATGAATGATTACTTGATGAATATCTTTGGCCCGTAGTGCAAAGATGGATATGTGTTGAGATGAACAGGACCAACTGGTGATACAAATGAATACCTTTGGCCTGTAGTGAAAAGATGAATATTTGGTTCAAGATGTATATTAATTGATGTTACAAGGATAAAATATTGATGATGGACTTTTAAATCATAAAAGATTGTAGACTTCATTCTCTACTTAACTCTTCTAATGAATTGTTATTTTCGCTGCGAATATTGGTCTAAAATTTGTTGTCCATTATATTTTATCTGATGTATTGAAGGCTAACGATAATTTGTTCTACATTATCTTAGACATAATATTCTTTACTGGGCTAGTTGAGCTCACCATTTTCCTTTTTATTCAATTTTTCTTCTCAGGAGGCTAGAATATAGCGGGAACTAGTCGGGGTGTGGAGTGATGGGTCCAGACAATTATTTTAACAGTCATCACTATTTTATAAAATAGTGTATCAATAATTATAATGAGGACTTATTTGAGTTTGGATATTGTCTAGAAGACAATATTTGTATTTAAACTCACAGCATATGTGTTGTCGTATTTTGCACGACAATTGTAATAATGAAGTTGCAGTTATTTTTGTACCATGTATTTGACGACTCAGAATATTGAACCATTCTTGCTAACAGTTTGAACTAGTCGTTGCTATCTATCTTATATATATTCATCATACTTGACAAAAGAAGACACGACACTTGAAGCTAATATCAGTCTTTATATAGAGACAATTTCATTGAGAACTTTCAAAGTCTATTTCCAGCAATCTATTGTATTGTTTTAATTCCTTTTGGGCTGGAAAAATATAATTCATTGTAATCATATTTCCTTGTATTAAAATCTAAGTTCAAGTTTTGTTTGGCTTGATTGATCCAGTAGTGGATATGGTCTGTTCAAAGAGAGCTTTCAAGTTTGCAGAGGTGCAAAGGTCTCAATGGTGAGAAAGGCTGCAGAAGTGCAAATGGGGCAGTGGTGTCCATCAATGTAAAGCTACTTTGAACACAGAGTTCCTTTTATTCTGAAGCTACTAGTCTAGTGGACGTAGGCCACTAGACTAGAGGTTAAGGGCTAAACCACGTATATATCTTGGTGTGATTTCTGTTATGTTTTTTTCTTTAATCTGAATTTGTATTCCACATATATAGTTTCAGTTCGTGCTTGAAGATATACTAAAATAGACAGGATTAACATGTTCGATTATAAGCTGTAGCGGGAAAATTCAAAAATTGACCAATGCAGATCACTTTTGGTATTTACACATATTCACTCCCCTCTAGGTGTGCTTATTTACAAAATTACACGACCTATGACTCTCAAATTAGTCGGCTTTAGGCCACTAAATGTAGAGATACTCGTAAGGGCTTACTTATTCGAGTAACTTAGGCCACAAAAACAACTAGTTAAGTTTTTTTTAAGTCAATAATTATGAGTAATTATAAGCTATAGAGGTTGTTATAATATCCTTCATAAGCCTCAAATTCATTGAATTTATCTTAAGTCTTAACCAAATTAACACACTGACTATGTGCATTTTAAACCAAAGGTTTCCAATGAAGTAAACTGACAAATAATCAAAAGTCAAATTAGCACTCATTATCCATTTTACTAAAATTATCCATTAATTCATCAAATTCTTACAATTGGCCAACAAAATGTTTCATACATCCAAACATGCTCCAATTGCCCTAAACACAAATATTTCTATATGCAAAACTACAATGAAAATGTCAATACTATCATGAACATATGTAACTACCTTCATGCAAAAAATATAAAGAAGGTAAAATTGAGGACTTCTCTGATCAGATCAATAGTTGTGATCAACCTCTTCACTTTCATAATCTTCCTCACTGTCCTTGTCCTCCCCGTCGTCTGATCAGTTTGAAGGCGGAAACATCAGCAAAGTCGACCCTTACTTGTTGCTGTACTGAGTTGAGTTTCAATTTCGTAGAGTGAATTAAGGTTTAATTTTGGAATGCTAAACGATAGGTCAATTGACCAATACAGACTACAGTTCTAACACGCATAGAGAGATCACCTCACGACCTATCTATCGACACTGTATCAATCGACCAAAATTAACTTAATGTTAACCACTTTCACTGATATCAATAGTTGTACCATTAAGTAACAAATATTGGTTATATTTTACAAATAATCATATGAACTAAGTGGGGTGGAGTGGAGTGGAGTGGGGTGGGGGTGTACCTAAAGGGGAAGATCAAGTTAGATGAATGTACATTCTCTTTTTAAAATTTAAAGCTTGCGTCTTGGGCAAAGTTCCTAGCCACATCATGAAGGACAAGGACATGGACAGAAACTTGCCTCCAAATTAAATATCCCCAGTATATAAAGGCTTAATTAATAACGTCGCCGTTTGGCTGCCGCTGTAAAAAGAGTAAGGCAAGAGGGAAACGACAACGCTACTCCGGCAATTCATGAGACCAAATGCAGGCGGGCGGGTGGGAGATGGTATCTTGGGAATGTTGCTAGATTGGAGAGCATATCCTCTGTACTCATTTTCTCTGTCTTTCTTGTGTCCCTCCACTTAAAATTTGACGCATAACCTTTTATTTGTCAAAATTTAAAAGAAGACACAAAAAGACATAAAAAAATGGAGACAAAAGATCTGCTCTCGTTGGGTCCAATCCAATTAAGACTCAGAGTCCAAAACCAGTTGACTGAAATATGTAGGACCCAGTTTTGGGTTTGGTTTGACCAAGATGGGGTGACACCGGTTCTACCATACTACTACTAATTACCAAACCCAACTAATCCACGTGTTCTCATTTCCCACATTTCCAATTTTATAACTTAATTGAAATTTGAGAACATAACACTATCAAAAGTCAAAGATTTAATAAAATTTAATTTAATTTTATGATATTTACTAATAAATTTTCATCGCGTGTCAGATATACTTGAAAATGTAAAAAAAAAAAAAAGCAATTTGAATCAGATATAGATAACGTTGAGAGTAGATCCTCTGTCTTCATTTTTCATGTTCCCTTGTGTTCCTCACTTAAATTTTGACATTTTGCCTCTTATTTAATTTTAGAGTTAATTGGCATTAAGTAAGAGGTCAGATGTCAAAATTTAAGTAAATGACACAAATAAAATATAAAAAATAGGGACAGAAGAACTGCTCTCGATAGCGTTATACTATTCAATCTATAAAGTGAGATTTTTATTTTAATCGGACTACTCGAAATCTATTTGGTTTGACCTTGTGTTTGTTTAGCCTTGCCTTGGGAATGGTTTTAACTGCCGGAACACTTGTTTCATCGATTTCCATAACCGGCCAATACTATGTTTGACTAAGTTTTGTATATTCTTATGTACCTAACTCTCACTCTAAGGTATATCTTAGAGTATAAAAGAATGTTATGTTTTCAATGTTTATAAGAATATCAATAAATTTCTTCTAAATTAAACTGCAAAGAATAATGATGTGGCATGTTGAATTGAAGTTAGATATGTTGAGGGGAGCGGTTGTTGAAACCCAAGTAGAGAACAAGAAAACTTTAACAATAGTAAAACCACAACAAAACCCCAAATTCATGTTTGTTTGTAAAAATTATAATTTATGAAATTATAATTCTAAAATTATTAATTTTATGATTATAATCCTGGGATTATAATTATAATATAAAGATTATTAAGTCATTTTATAATCTTAGACTAATAGTCTCAAGTCTAAATTTGAAAACAAACAGGACACTTGTGATTAATGGTCATATCCCAACTATAATCTTTGAAAACAAATATAGCCCAATAGTTGGTACGGTGGTTCAAATGACACATTGGGACAAGCTGTAAACTCGAACGTTCTGAGATCGAATAACACCAATAATAATTTGTCAAGTCCAGAAAATTGTGGCCGTATGAATAGACTGATCCGGGTGCGTGGAGACTAGTCCGACTGCGATTGAAAAACTCCGGTTATCAAATTTTTTTTTTTCCCTTTTAGAACCTTCCACACCAAACTGCCAAACTACCTCTACCCCACTACTCTCCCCTCTAGAGAGCTATAACCAGACCACCCTTTGTCCCTCTCATTTTCTCTTATAAAGAAGCATATAGCACTAGTCCTAGATTATATCTAGGCAGTTCATAAAACTCTGTTTTTCAACAAGGGGAATTACTATTTCATAGATCAAAAGTCATTGATTTCCCCTTTTGAGTCTCATCTCCTATTCAATTCCACCATACTATAGTCTATATATATTTTCATAAATTTGATTGTTTTGGCAAAAGGGATCAACTAATAAGATGGGCACAATTACAATCATAAGACCTGCATTGTTTTCTTGTATGCTGGTTTCTCTGTTTTTATCATCCTCTGCTAAAACATGTACCAAATATACTTTTGCAAGCAACAAACTTTTCAAGGCATGCAATGATCTTCCATTTCTGAATGCTTTTCTTCACTGGACCTATGACCCTTCTTCCGGGGACTTCCAAATCGCCTATCGACACGCACAAATAACCCCCACAAGTTGGGTTTCATGGGCAATCAATCCAAGTGGTGTGGGCATGATAGGGGCACAGGCTCTTGTTGCTTTTCAAAAATCTGATGGAGCCATGAGAGTTTACACGTCGCCTGTGATGGCCTACACGACTACGTTACAAGAGGGGGATCTGAGTTTCCCGGTCTCAGATTTATCGGCTACTTTTTCAAATAATGAAATCATTATTTTTGCTACTTTGAAGCTGCAAAACTCTAGCACTTTGAACCAAGTTTGGCAAGATGGTCCTCTTGCAGGTGATAATCCCGGGAGGCATGATACCTCCGGTGATAACATTCAATCCGCAGGGAGTCTAAATCTTCTTTCAGGTGAACCTGGAAGAGGAGGAGGAGGAGGGAATTCAAAAACCAAGAAAAGAAATGTAAGTAAGGGATTCATTAGTTACATTAATTTTCTTAGATTTAGATATTATGATTTATGTGGAGACTAATTTTATGTAGAATGTGGATGGTAACTGACGTAGAATTATCTCATGTATGTATGTCTCAAACATTCAGAATAGATTAATATTGAGCTATTAAAATCGATCTTCTTCATCCTTCTATTGGTGTGAAATTATAGGCTCTATAAATTTTTAATTTTATATTTTACAGTTATTTTAATTACATCGGTAGGAGGGTTTTAAAATAAATTTAAACTGTGTTACAATGAGATTTAATTTTTTTTTTTTTTGCAATTATTTTATTAACCATTATTTATAGACTGACTAATAATTTGGAAGGAATTTTCAGATTCACGGGGTGCTAAATGCAGTCAGTTGGGGTATAATGATGCCCATTGGTGCTCTAATAGCAAGATATGTGAAGGTATTCGAAGTAGCAGACCCTGCATGGTTTTACCTTCATGTTTCTTGCCAAACCACAGCCTACATCATTGGTCTGGCTGGATGGGGAACTGGCCTCCAACTTGGTAATGACTCCCCTGGAATCGAATACTCCTCCCATAGGTACATTGGCATTACCCTATTTGTTTTCGGAACTCTCCAGGTATACCCTCAAATCTTTTCATGGAATCTTGTGTGTGTGATTTGTATGGAAAATGATCCATACCAGGTGTTGGTAGTAATCAACCGTCCGCAAATAAACAAATATATATCATTCACCAAATTATATATTTAGCGGACGGTTGACTAGAAGCAACATTGATTGTGGATCATGCTCCTATAATTAATCGGTGTGCATATATATATATATATGGGGTTCCATCTACAGCAACCGGTTGCTGTGGAGCAATCCTTTTTGGCCTGTTGAAATTTTGGCTGGAGCAAAAAAAAATTAAAAAAAAATTTCAACAGGCATGTGAATTTTTATTTTTTTTTGCTCCAGCCGAAATTTCACCGGCCAAAAAAAGGTTGCTTCCACAAAGAATTCAATATGGATGGAACCCCATATATATGTGTGTGTGTGTATATGTATGGAAAAAGATCAAAAGCCATGCCAAACTATTTGGTGGATGAATAAATATATATATATACATACGTATGTATGTATTTGTTTTTTCTTATTATGGAAGTAAAGTATGGTAAGGTTTATTACAAAATTCAGGTGTTTGCTTTGCTTCTAAGGCCACAAAAGGATCACAAATACAGATTATACTGGAATATATATCACCAGTCAGTAGGGTACTTGGTCATTCTCCTAAGCATTATCAACATATTCAAAGGATTCGATATCCTGAACCCAGAAGAGAAATGGCAAAGAGGTTACGTTGGAATCATTGTCATATTGTCAATCACTGCTATAATTTTGGAAGGTTTTACTTGGTTTGTAGTGTTGAAGAGGAAGAAGGCGGCAAGTGCTAATAAGATGCCAACCGGCATGAATGAGTTTACTGGATAAGGTGGAAGAGCAAATCATAGGGTTTAGTTTAAATATTTAATTTGATATATATATATATTAGGTGGTACTGGTTGTTTTATTTGTCATATCTATATTTGCTATACCTTTATTTCTTTTTCAGAATTCCAGATTTGATATATCTACAGGTTTTTTCGCCTTAAATAACACATGTTGTTTAACCCTTGCTTTGAATTTTTTTGGTATGTTCTCAACTAAAGAATGAGACCGGTTAGCATGGAGTTAATTTTGGTCAATTGATCAATACAGTGTCGATATGCAGACGGAGTGATCTGTCTTTGTGCGTATCAGCACTGTATTGGAAATACTTCATCCTCTCTTTTCGAAGAACTTGATCAACTAGACTAAATTTCCTACAAACTCACTACTCCACCCACCGTCTAAGTTTTGGAAATCACTATGGAGGGTGTATTTATGAAAGACTTTTAAAGATATTTTTTAAGTAACAGATTTTTGTAAAGTTTGTGGATTTTAATAACTTTTAAAGACTCCATGAATTAAGTGACAGACTTTTATAGACTTTTTACCAAGACTGGTAGACTTTTGTTACTTCTAATATATCTTCCATCTTATATTAATTATTAAAAAGTCAACAAAGATCTTATATTTTAGATGAAAAAAGTACGATATTAAATAATATTAAATTTTTTTGACCATGTCACAACTTAATTTGAAATAAAAGGCATTGTTGAACTTGAATTATTAGATCATACCCAGTCAAAATGTCATATTTCATAATATTTATATTTCATAAAAAAAAGTCATTTTCTACTAACAGTTATATAAAATAACAATTTCGATTTTAAAATTGTTCTTTGTCGTTTTCCTATCAAGTCATTATTACTAAACTAACAATTTATAATTTTCAACAAATAACAAAATTAACAAATTTATTACTTTTAAAAATAAACATTAAAAAAATACCTCCTTAATACTTACAAACATAATAAATGAGATTTTTTATGGGAGATGAGAAATATAAAATGATATTAAAATATTTGTTATCTCTATTTATACTCTTGGTTCTATTTAGAACCTTTAACGCTACTACATCTTTTTAACCCTCCTCATTTTTCTCTCTTTTCACCCGCTATAAATAGGCCTCCTTTTTTAATAGCTCTCTTTCCTTAAGTGAGAAAAATATATATTTTGTTTTCTTTTCTCTTCTTTGTTTGATCTCCTCTATCACTTTCTCCCTTTCTCAAATATTTGGTCTATATGGGGTAAAATGCAAGGTTGACCACTCGCTGCCCAGATTCGATCTCCAGACCTCCGGCTCAAAATTTCAATCCAATTATCACCCGAGCACCACGGGCCTAACTACTATACTTTTACAAGGATTATACTTTATAATTGAACAACTGATTTCTCCCAAATTAAAACAAATCCCCTTTTCTTGGATCTGCTAAATCTAAGTCTAAGTCTCATTTCGTATTACCCTTCTTCATCTGTCGCTTTCTCTGAACCTCTCACATGAACATAGAAAACCTAGGGTTTCTTACTTTCGTTTTACTCTTCTTAGATTTGTTTCTAATCTAAGTTCATTTATGCTCGTTTTATCTCCTACTGTTTGCCGCATATTTGTTCATGAGTGTTTATAAACTAGGCTACTGTCGATTTGTTTGGTTTGATTGGCCAGATTAGGGAGTACATGATATGAACTGCTATTTCTTCCATTCCCATTCTGTTAATTAGCACACCCTTTTAGATCTAATTGATGGTAATCGGTGTGGGTGTGAGCAGCTGTTTTATGTTGTTTAAATCTGTGTTGATCTCATTATCTTTGTCGGCGTTCATAGTGGTTTGTTGATGTTGTGAGTGTGTCGGTGCTGGAGTTCGGTCGGAACGGAACTATGGTTGATTTGTCGGAGTCTCGCTGGTGGATTTCTACTGATGGGTGACTGACTTGCTGATGGCTCATGGGTCCCACGAAAGTTGATTTGGGTCAAGGAGTCCGTGGAAGAATTAGGGCCCACGCCTTATTCGAATTTCAAAAATTCAAATGCTGATACCTAGATGGTTTGGTGGGCATTGGGGCCCACGGGTTATTGCTAGCTAATTCAAAATTCTAAGAAATTAAACATGTTATAATTGTGTATTACATGCATTCAGCAGTGAATACATGTATTCAAAACAATATTCTGAATACAAAGAATTAAACTACTGAAATAAATAAATAGGAAAAGCAATGAGCTCCATACCATTATAATTCTCGTTAAAAAGAATCTAATTTAGGGATTTGTTTTGTCTTTTAATTTACAAAGTTACAATTAGAAAAACTAATAAAAAGTATTTACACAAATTAAAAAAATAAAAAACAAATATAAATATTATTACAAATTAAATAATTACACTTATAAAAACTAATAAGATTATTTAAACAAATTCAAAAAATATTTAGAAAAACTAATAAAATTATTTAAACAAATGTAAAAAATACACTTAGAAAAACTAATAAAATTATTTAGACAAATTAAAAATTACACTTAGAAAAACTAATAAAATTATTAAAGTGGCTCACCTAAGTGTAATTTTTTTAATTTGTGTAAATAATTTTATTAATTTTCTAATTATGTTTTGTAATTTTTTTAAGTATCATTATTTTCTTATACACTTAGGAAAATAATAATAATAAATAATAATAATAAATTATTATTATGTATTATTTATTATTATTATTACTATTATTATTTAATATTATTTTTATTATTATGGTTATTATTTATTTATTATTATTGTTATTATTATGTTTTATTAATATTATTATTATGGTTATTATTATTATTATTATTATAATAAATTGATTTAGTACAAGTTTTAATTCTTTGGACAATCTAACAATTATTATTATAATAAATTGATTTTGTACAAAAGTTAATTCTTTGGACAATCTAACAATTAAGATAGTTTGCTTGGGTGGTCTTATGCTTAAAATTTCAAACTAGAGGTCTTCGGTTCAATTCTGATAAGTATCATGTTTTTACGAAATAATTTTGAAAAAGTACACGTAAGCGGTGCCACGTAGGCAGGTCAACGCACACGTGGCACCAGGGGCTCAATATCCAAATTTTCGAACAAAAAAGGGTTCAATTTACGTTGACCAAAAGAAAGGGGCTCAATACCCAAAAATACCTAAAGTTCAGTGGTCAGATTTGCATTTTACCCTATATTTGTATGTATATATATATATATATATATATATATTATTTTTTTTCTCTTCTTTGTTTGATCTCCTCTATCTCTTTCTCTTTCTGCTCTATTCATCTTCTCCCTTTCTCAAATATTTGAAAGTCTTTGAAATTCTTTAGAGATGAGGTCAGACTTTGGATATGAGTACATATTTTTCTAAAGTCTATCAAACTCTACTTTTGATAGAAATCTAAAAAATCTATAATTTTTTAATACTTATGGACTTTATAAAAGTCTCAATTCAATACCATCTAACTTTTAAAAACATTACAAATGTTGTAATTGAATACGAGTAAACTTTTATAAACTTTTTAAATGTTTTGATTGAATACAACCAAACTTTTTAAAATTTTAAAAGTCTTAATTGAATAACCCTCCAACCCTACTGCTCTATAAAAACTCATACTATTTCAACTCCTAATTTTAATAAGTTACATAATTAAAAACTAATAAAAAAAATTCAAAATACTACTAATTTAGGCGCATAACGTAAATGGGTGACGAAAATTGGAATTAAAAGAAACTATAACAGGTGCCAAACCAATAACTAATTAGGTGTTAACAACCCATGCGCCTATATTAATAACGGTTGGTTTGCAAATTTAAGAATATACATACAATCTAATTGATGTAATAACGAAAAATATGATAAAAATGGTATCGTAAAGCACTAAGTTCGGGTTTCAAGTATCCGGATTCAGGGACTTTACATTTTGGTATCAGAGCTTTAGGGTTAAAAACCTTAGGTGGGTTAGACCTTAGGCTATAACCTTAGAACAAAGGGAAATGTTGAAAATATAAATAACTCATATAGAGTTTAAAAAGGAGATGAATTGAATAAATTCATCGTCAAACAAAATAAAAGATAACTTATAAAACTATTATGTCTTTGTGTGTATATATTATGTGCTAATCAAGATAAGTGTGTGTGTAGGTGTCGGAAAAGAAAAGGATTAGGATATCTTTAGGTAGTAAAAAATAAGTCAATCTCCATGACCAAGCCAATATCAAAGCCGATAATTTGAAATAAAGGCTCACATTGAAAAGCTACCTCAATGAGGTGGTTATTTTGGAAAGTATAGTATTGGACCCGAAACGATAAAGTGTAAGCGATAGTAAGGTATAGTTAAAGAATATGTGGTCAATGTCGAGTTCTTAAACTCATATGTTTGTGATGAGTTCTTAAACTCATAAGGTGTTGAAAGTTGTGACAAACCTGGATATAGTTATGTGTAAATGGATATTGAGGATAATGGAAATAGATAGAGTTACTAAGCAATTGATCGTTAGTGAATGTGTAAAGAATAGGTAGTATTAGTATTAGTTGAATATGTATGATTTTAGGTGGTATATATGATAGGTATGTTGGTGTAATGTAATATTTTGTATAAGGTATGGCGTTGATTTCCGACTTTCAAGTCACAAAGGGATAGCGGATGTTTAAAGCGATTGTGTCTTTATGGCATGTCAAGTGTTATGAATATGTAGTCATGTTGGATTAATGGGATAAATTGGTATAAAGATAGTAGATATTTATCCGAATATTGGTTAATCACAAAGAAACCAAATTTTCAAAATCTAATATTTTGAGTACATGATTAGTTGAATAGAAAATTTTGCGTTATATGTTAAGCGTTTGCGATAAGGCTTAGTATGTAAGAATAATTTATGAAAATGCCGTCAAGACGAAAACGAAACCAAGGGATAGAAGGACCTGTTAACAAAGCTGGAGGAACAACGGACGAAATTTGAATTTTTTGCGAATGTGGACGATCAAGCTATACAGAACGAAATACCAGCCGCGAGAAATCAGTCAGATAATCGATCAACAAACTTCAAAGACTTCAAGACAATCGGACCGCCAAGATTTCAAAGATCAACTGACCCTGTAGAAGTGTATGTGATAGCTAGGATAACGGCGGGGCAACAGACAGCTCTTGCCACCTATACGATAAAAGGAGATAATTTCGATAATACCGGAAATAAGCCGGGCATGTGATTAAAAGGAAAGTTTGTGTGTGGCAAGTGATGAGGACAGGAGGGATATATTTCTCCTAACTGTCCCAATCCAAGAATGTATAGTATGTGTGTTATGTGCGAATCAATGAAGCATAAGGTGAAAGACTGTTCAAGAAGGAAAAAGGGAAATAAGGAATGCGAATACGGAAAAAGGTAGCAGGACATTGGTGACAACGGGACCAACATCAACAAACAAACCAACGAAATCAACCGCAAGCGTCTTGGTAAGGATTTATTCAAGATTCCATAGCGGTGGGGATGCAACTCCAGGTATTACTCGAACCAATTTTATTTTCTTATATGTATTATTTTTTTTATATAGTAAATTATTTTTATAAAGTATTTTGAAGGAGGAATTTGAGTTCTCTTAGGAATCAAATTTCTGTTTAAGAAAATAGATAAGTTTTTTGCTGAATAGTTAAAGATCAGATCGATCAATTATGATCGAGATCTATTTGCAATGGTTGTGTATGTTATGTACCCTGGTAAGTATAAGTTTTAAAAGGTGATTCCGGGGACGGAATCTTTATAAGGGAGGGTGAATGTAATAACCCGATATTTTCTATATAATTAAATCAGAAATTTTGCGTATAAATTTTTTTTTTATTAATTATTTATTTTAATGGTAAGAATAAGTGAAAGGTATTATGTATGTATTTATGTGATGAATATAAAATATATTTATTACATAAATGATTACTAATGATTTTATTTTAGAATTATTGCTCATTATAAATCATATTCTTATAATAATTAATTTTATAGTAAAAATGTTTTTATTATTTATTTTCCATGTAAATAAGTTTATATATTATTTAAATAATATATATAATGATTATTAGAATTATTATTATAACTATTTTATTATATGATATTATTTGAATAGTTAAGTTAATTATTTTAACTTAATTATTAATGTTTTATATGAAATATAAATCGAGATATGGAATCAAACCCTAATTTTGGGTTTTGATCAAGGAATGAGAATAATATTATTATATTATTATTTGTCGATTGTTATAGATAAGTATGGCTATGTGTGTAATGTTAATGTGTGGAGCAGGTTTTTATTATATTACCACCAAACCCTAATAATATTTTTTTATAAAACCTAATACTAGTCGATAAACCCTAATTGCAGTGCTTTGGATTAAGGAATAATGATAATAATATTATAATATTAATTATATTTTGATTTTTCAAAGTCTTTATAAATATGTATGTTATGCTTGTAAGGTTAATCTGGAAAGCAATTTCCTTATATTTGATAAAACCCTAATTTGAAACTCAAATTTGTGAGTTCAAGATTGTTGTTTAAGCGTGTTATATGATATATGTTATGCATTATATAATTTTGTTATTAAAACCTATTTAATATTTAGAAACCACAATTTAAAAATAGAAACCCTAGTTTCAAATGTTAAACCCTAATTGATTTGAAACCCTAACGCGAAAAGTCATTCACGACTTTGAGAATTTGTTAAGTCAGTTATGTAATCACGATAATGTGATTTATGATGGGTGTTATATGTATTAACCCTAATTAGGGAGAATCGTAATTATTCAAAATCCCTTATTATTATTTTTTCTATATTATAAACCCTAAATTCTAAATTAGTAACCCTATTTTGTAATTGTAAACCCTAAAGCGCTAATTTGGGCAATGTAATGTTAATTAGTGTTTCTTAAATCCTAATTAGCAAGGTGATAAGTAAATTAAAACCTTTTATTTAATTAAGAAACTTAAATTATTTTATAAACCCTAATTATAAATTTTAGAAACTAAAATTATTTTATTTCATTTTAAACCCTAGTTGCTAAAATTAATTATGCTTATATGTCTTTAAACCTTAGGGTTGAACCCTAAGGGTCAAACCCTAAGGGTTTGTCAAGTTTTAATTTTGCCATTAAATTGAATTATCAAAAGACTATTTTGCCCCTAGTGCATTATTTGAGCTAACTTGTAAGTTTGGCCATCACTTTAGTAGCTCAACAACTCCCAACAACTCCACATGCACGATTTTGCCAGCAATCAGCCTCTAGAATGACCAATGCATGCATCTAAATTATTTATAAATAGATTGAAGAAAGAGAAATGGACATTAGTTAGCCATTTTTGGTACAACACTCAACCAAGAGTTCCTTCCACTCAAACCTCCGAAAATATCAAGATAAATCAGTCCCATTTCAAGCCCCACGAACACCCTAATCAAATCAGTAACAACGAATCAAGAATCGTTCATCAAAGGTATAAACCCTACCTTTGAATTTCTGTCCAAAAGTTGTTGTTAGATCTTGTGAATTGATGTTGTAATATGTTGTTTGTAGTCTAAATTAATGATCTGGGTTGGTATATTGCAAGTCCATAACATCTAAATACTCAAACCAATGATTTTCAAAAATCTTGAAAATGTATTTCTGTTGTCTGACATCAAATGTCAGGGGCTGTAGATCGTTGTGTGTTTATTGTTTTTGTTGTTTAAGTGTTTACATTTGTAGCCTTGTATGAGATCTTTAATGTTAAAGTGGATTCACTGTCATTTGATGTCTAGATCAAAGATATTATCATTCAAAAGATCAGTTGACCCGCCACGCATCGAAGTCAAACCTGGGCAAGCCCAGAAATTGAAATCAGCTTCTGACAAGAGGTTTAGGCCTTTAGATCTGTCAGTATGTTTAGCTTTTGATGTTGATGATTGGTAAATAATGTAGCTTGTACGATGGACTACAGATCTGGGTCCATAGAACTCTTATAACTGCTTCATATTGATCGTAAAATGTGGTCAAACTAGCCAACCCGAATCGATTTACGCTTTTCGGGAAAACCGTAAAAATATGAACAAAGCCGTCGACCTAACTTTGACCGTATGATTCATGGTTATTCATTGATGATAATCTTAGTTCTTTGCTTTAATCTTGTACCTTGACACTAGTATTACATGTTTGAGCCACCAAACCACATGAACCAAGACCGGGACATAGATTAAATTGAGGTTGAATATGGCAACTCGAATCTGTTTAAGCCCGTAAAATCCCGAAACCATCCGACAAAGATGTTTGAGAGCTTGAATCTTTAGATTGTGTTGATGTATTACTTTTATAGTGTTTGATTATTGTAGTCGTATGCGTTTTGTCGCTAAGATAAACGTTTTAGAAGGCCCCGAGCATACCGATCTAAGATTAACGATCGATTAAACCGTAGAAGCTTGAGAATCGGTTCGACGGTGTTCTTTGAGACAAGAACACCTATAATGATGTAAAGTGTCGCTATAGCCCTTCAATGACAGTTTATTTATTTTTTATTTTCGCTTTTTTTAGGAAAATGATTAAAATTAAGAAATAAATTATAAAAATTACCAAAAATAGTTTTAAAATTATTTTAAATTATGAAAAAATAATTTCGATTAATTGGGATATTTTTATTAATATTTATATTTAATTGAATATTAATGATATTTAATTTATTTAATTAGTGTATTAAATAAATTAGAGAAAAATGATTTAATATTATGAAAAATCATTTTAAATAAGATTAATGTATTTAAAAATATTTTGAGTTATAAAATATAATTTTTAATATTTTGGAGAATTCTCATTAATAAATTTTATATTAATGATATTAGATTTATTTAATGATTATATTAAATAATTTAGTTACAAATGATTTTATTATTATAAAAATCATTTTTAAATAAAGATAAAGTGTTTAAAGATATTTTAAGTTATAAAATGTAACTTTTAATATTTAAGGGATAATTTTTACTAATATTTTAATATTAATGATATTAATTTAAGATTATTGATATTAAGTATATTTAATAATTATATTAAATAAAGAACTTAAAATGATTTTACTTAAAAATCATTTAAAAAGGATATAAATGAATTAAAAATATTTTAAGTTATAATTAATGACTTTTAATATTTAGATAAATAGTTCATTAATATTTTAATATTAATGGTAATTATTCAAAAACTAATTTAATTGTTTTAAAAATCATTTAATGGTAACATAAGTACTTTTAAAATATTTTCAGTTATTATAAATAACTTTAATATTTTGGTAATAGTTTCATTAATAGTTTAATATTAATTAAATATTAATGGTAATAGAATTATTTGATATTTAAATCATTTTATAATGATTAGGTGTTTAAAAATTCGTGATAAATTATGATAATTGTTTGTATATGATTGTAAGTCATTTATAAATGTTTTCAATTGTTATTTAATTAGTCTATATGGATATTGAACTTCGATATAGAGTCTTAGACTACGATACGACATTTACCCGATAAAGTCGGCCAAGACGCTTCAGAGAAGTTTTAAATCGAACTGGACTTACGTAATGTGTTTGTATATGTGTTTGTTTGTGATCTGATAAGCGTGAAACGTGTGTGACAATGTGATTAGGTTATGAAATTTGATCGCAATATGCGATTATTATGTGTTATGTTATATTGTTCTAATCGAGCGAATGATTTGATTAATGATAGTCGTGATAGAAAAGATAAATCTAAGTCACAGTAATTGTAATCGGTAAGATCGAAAAAGTGAGTATCCTACCTTTGCATTTTCTTTATGCAATGGACAAGTGTAAGAATGTTTCGTAATTATATTATTTCTGCATGCAGATTGTTAAACCTATATTATATACGCCCATTGATTATCAACATGTTAGTATATGGTAATTGAGATATTTATTACATTCGTTAATTTCTATAAATGATTATACAAGTGTCCCCACTGGATAATCATTGTATTTAATCACATGTTGATACACCTTTGATATACATATATCTTGAATTATAGATTATTGTTGAATAAGATAAAAAAATTTGGAACCACGACAAGTATATGAACATCCCGAACACGGAGAAAATTTTTTATGCTATTCTGGCTACGACAAAGGATGAACGATAATATCGTTCTATGAATAGTATTGATCAATACAGGCCCATGGGAAGTACAACCTAAAGCCCGTAAGTTATGACGGTTTACATGATGAATTTTCATTTAACCTTTTGAAAATGAAAACAATGTTCATAATATTTCACATAAACCTTATATATAGACAATACACAGTTTCAAAAAATTTGAACGAGGGTTGTTATGTTATTATTATTAGTATGATTACTTCACAACTATTGACTTGTTGTAGAAGGGTATTATAAAGAAAACATTTAAATTCTTTCAAATATATATATATATATAATACTTACTTTGGGCACTCAAATGCTCATCCTTGCTTAATTTAAATGTTTTCAAACTAAAGTGTGAAACGACTAGAAGGCTCGACCAGAACAAGTGAAAAGGAAAGCAAAGCAGAATATGTTATTGGTATCATTTGTAATAGATAGATCAGTATTAAGTTAATGATATGTATTATATATCATGTAAAGAATGTAGTAAAGGTTGCGTACTTGGGATTAGACTCTGATAAATGTAAGTTAAGTCAATAATTTATATTATTGTTATTATTATTAGTATTATTCCGCTCATAGAAATGGTATCGTAAAACACTAAGTTCGAGTTTCAAGTATCCGGATTCAGGGACTTTACAAGAACCATCATTCCACACCCCGACTAGTACTCGCTACATTCTCGCTTTCTGAGAAGAAAAATGGAACGACAAGGAAAAAGGGTAAGCTCAACTAGCCCAGTAAAGAACATTATGACTAAGATAATATAGAACAAATTATCATTACTTCTCAACAGGAAAAAATCTAATAGAATACAATAGACAACCAGTTTTAAATCAATCTTCGCAGCGAAAATAATAATTCATTAGAAGAGTTAAGTAGAGAATGCAAACTACTATCTTCTATATATGAATTTAAAAGTTCATCGTCGATATTTTATCCTTGTAACATCAATCAATATATATCTGGAATCAAATATTCATCTTTTCACTATAGGCCAAAGATATTCATCAGTTGGTCATGTTCATCTAAACACCTGTTCATCTTTACACTACGGGCCAAAGATATTAATCAGTCGGTCATGTTCATCTCAACACCTGTTCATCTTTGCACTACGAGCCAAAGATATTCATCAAGAAATCATTCATCTTTGCACTATAGGCCAAAGATATTCAGTAATATCATCATTTAGGACTGAGGATGATGAAATTTTTTTTAAAGAAAACGAATCCAGTGAAGCAAAAGAACAAATATTAAAGATTCGTACTTTAAACAATTCTCATTCAAAAATACTTCATAAATAACCAGAGTTGGGTAAAATTTAAGAATGATCAAAACATGGATACAATCAAAGCTAGTATCCAGAATAGATATTTTGGACAAAAAGAAGAAATTTTATTTTTCTATTGAATAAGGTCGATTTGAATGAATAGTGTCGTATACGTGAATAGTAACTCAGACACCAAAAGATAGAAATTTCACACAAAAAAACATCATCACGCCGTGAATAGTACTCGTGAATAGTAATTCATGAATAGTAACTCGTGAATAATAACTCATGATAATAAGTAACCCCATACATGAAAAAGTTTCAAATTTGATAAAAAATTCCAACCAATATTTTGGCATAATGATATTGAAGAAATAATATCATTTTGAATAAAATAACATCCTTACCTCGGAAAGAATAGTACTTACATTCGAATAATTGGATATAGTCTTTGAAAGAACTTGCATCAGTATAAAGAATACTCAAAGTACTAAAATACTCACAAATACACTCGATATTATAGAGAGAGGAAGAGAGAGAAATCTTTAGTTTCTGGTGTAATTTTCAATTCTAACCTAAGCACCCTATTTATAGGAAAATGCTTAGAACACCAAAGCAGAAAATTTAATATAATATTAATATATTAAAATTAAATTCCTACGCCAACTTTAGAAAATCTGAAATCAGCCCATTCAACACACATGTGGAACACACCATAATTAAAAAAATGTTTTTGTTATTTAAAGTATTTTAAACTTTCAAAAATTAATTATTTTGGAACTTCGGAACTTCAATAATTCACAATAAATAGCCCTTTTATCAGAAAATTCGAATCTCGCTATTTTTTTATAGGAAATTCAATTCTCTACAACTTTGCAGAAGAAATTTTTTCCAAATTCCAAATAGAAATTGACCGAAATCCATAAACGGGCGATTTTACAGCCTATAATCAAATTTCAGTCAAGAAATGGGGTCCACCGACACACAAAATATGTGTTAAACAAATTTTGCAATAGAAATACTCTTTCTCCTCATATACTCATATATCCCACATTCATTGTAAAAATATCATCATTATTATATTATAATAATATAATAAAATATTATTTTATCAGAAAAGATAAAATATCGATTTTCAACAATTGTCATTTTAAAATTTTTTTCCATCTATATCCACATAAAATCTATATTTTCCTCATCATATAAATCAATAATTAATTATTCACAAATAATATTATAAAATCACAAGATCGACAACGGTAGTTCTCCAGAAAGCAGGGGCTTTCAATAAGAATTTCTCTCAACGCGTGCAATTAGGTGACCAAACCTCTCCTTAGGCAGTAACTTTCTAGACATTGTCAATAATGTTTTCTAATAATATTATTAGGATAATATGAATTATTGTCAGATAATGAAAAATCTTGTAAAGTGACAATTATTGAAATAACGGTAATATAAAAAAAATCAACGCAACAATTATTGAATCAATAAAATAAAAAATCTTGAGCGGTAATTATCTGTAATAATTATTGAGTAATGCCTTCTTACGTAAGAATCAATAATTGGTGCGATACTGCGCGGTGTCTTCTTACGCAACAACGCCAGACATCGTGTTTTAACCACCGGATATTCCAACGATTGTTAATTCAGTAATAACTACGCCAAGTTATTTATAAACAACTTATACTTGTCATTTTCTTCATCCAATCGCTTTCAGTTATAGGGGCCCATTAAAAGACTGGCTACTGTCGTCGCATTTAATATTCCCCCGACAAGAAGAATATTTTATAACCACCTACTTATTTAAAAATATTTGCGCATTTTACCCATAACTAACCACGTTAATCAATTCAACCCTTACTATTTCAAAATAATAAATAGAGGAAATTTAAATTTCATTTATTAATAATTCGGGGTCTTACAACCTCCCCTCCTTATGAAATTTCGTCCTCGAAATTGACGTCACATACACCAGTGTTTGAAAAGATGAGGATACCTCGCTTTCATTTCCGCTTTCAACTCCCGGTCATTTCCTCATATAGCATGGTTCCTCCACAAAACTTTAACTTGTGGTATGACCTTCGTACGTAGGACATGTTCCTTCCTATCCAAAATCTTGACAGGTACCTCTTCATACGTTAAGTCTTCGGCTATCTCGTCCGATTCTAACTCAATAACATGGTTCGGGTCGTCCACATATTTACATAACATCGATACGTGAAAAACGTTATGAACACGCGTCATACTTGGAAGTAAAACGAGTCTATAGGCCACAGTTCCTATTCGATCTAGGATTTCAAATGGACTAATAAATCGAAGGTTTGAGCTTTCCTCACCTCGCCAATTCTCGCTTTTGGAATAACAACTTCTTGTACCTCCTTCTTCATATTCATCAGCTCCAGGGTGTAGCTTGAACGTTTTTAACTTTATCGATTAAAGTCGGTTCTACTTGTATATCATCACGTGAGTCCCTAGAGTCTTTAACTCTATATCTATTATTTGTAAGCTATATGAAATGGGTCTTTGACAATATCGCATTCGTACTCGTATACGATCTTTTACTCAACACGTCAGCTACCACGTTCGCTTTTCCAGGATGGTATGGTCAGAACATGTGCCGAAATGAGTCTCCTATTGAGTTCTTCGAAGTTCTTCCCACATTCATTGCTCCATTCGAATTTTGTATCTCTACGAGTCAGCTGCGTTAATGTAGTAGCGATTCGAGAAAATCTTTCCACAAAATCTTCAATAATAACTAGTTAAGCATAGAAAGCTACGTATTTCGATTACTGACTTAGGTTGCTCTCAACTGTGACTCATATCCCAATCTTGGATAGCACGTCACAATGACACCTATCAGTTTACTACCGCACAAATATGGCGTCCCCTACGGAGAGTCTGGCTTCGGTGCATTCCACAAAGGAAGTCACCAGATAAAGGCTCGGGTACCAAATTCTATATTTGAATTTTTAACTCCTGAAGTTCAATAGGAGCCATGAGATTTTAGAAATGGATTTTGTACCGGATTCAAAGTCGATACAAAATTCAATATCACACTTTGGGAGTATGCCAAGAAATTCTTCAGGAAATACATCAGGAAATTTACTAACAATAGAAATATCATTCAAATCTGACGTATTTTTGTTTAAGTCCATAACATGGGCTAAGAAAACTTGACATCCGTTTTTCAATAAACGAATGACTTTATGGCTTGATATGAAAGTGTTTGACTTCAATGGTTTGGTTGCTTGAATTGAATAACAAAGTTGCTTAGGAATATGAAAACTAACAACCTTATTTAAAGCAATCAATTTTGGTAATGATGAGTAGTTAATCAATCAATCCCCAAAATCACATCGAAGCAAGTATCTTTAAAGAAATAAGGTCAACAGGTAATGCGATGGTGCCAACTTGGATCAAACAAGATTTATAAACTGGATGTAACGAAAGTTTCTCCTAACGGAGTTTCAACAGATAAGTCAAAGTCTAATTTTCTCCGGAGTAAAGTTTAAACGTTGAGCACAAGCAGGAGATATAAATGAATGGGTAGAACCGGTATCTAATAAGGTATAAACTTCATAAGAATTTATAATTAACTAACCCATGCTAACCGTTCGGGTTCTCGCGATTCGACCCATGAAAAACGCTCTTCAGGAAGCGTTGACTTTGACTTTTCTCGGGATGACCTTTTGAGTCACCATCCCCATTGGACTTGGTTTCGCCATACTGATTGCAATCTCGGCGATATGTCCTTCCTTTCCACGATTATAACATACCTTAAAGCATTGTTGTTGGGCGGTTCAATGATATGTCCTTCTTTTCCGCACTTATAAAGCATATGACCCGGTGGTCGTTCTCCTCCCTTAAAACCAGTTGTTCTTTGGTCTTTGGCGTCTTCCAAAGTGTCATTGTTGAATCTCCTCTTTTAAAATCTCTCCCACTCGCTTTTCTATTTTCATGGCCCGCGGGTACCACCAGAGTGGTTGTCCCTCTTGTCCATATTTTTCTTTTCTCCATTGGTTATTGTTGTTCGATGGTGGTGTCATTGGGTGATGATCCTCGGTTGCGGTCTCTTGGTTGAACGAACTCATTATCTCGCTCTAATAATTGAGCCATGTTGACAACATCTGAATATAAAGAAAATTTATGAGAGATAAGACATTGTCGAATCTCGGGTTTTAAACCTCTCGAAACATCCTCATCATTCGTTCCTCATTCTCTACCAAATGAGGTGCGAAACGGATAACTCTGCGAACTTCGCCTCGTGTTGGGACAATCCATGTTATTTTGTTCTAGTCTAATAAACTCTACCTCTTTCATATGGCGAATACTTTCGGAAAAGTATTTTTCGTTGAAAAGTTTCAAACGCGTTTCCCAAGACATCTTTGAGTCACGGCGGCAAGTTGGTCCGTTTCACAGACTCCCACCGATAGATTCGCTTTCGCCACGGAACATAAAGGTGGTGAATGGAACCTTCTGTTCCTCCATGCATCCCAAGACATCGAATATCTTGGTAATTTGTTTGACCCATATTTCCGCCATGATCGGATCCGGCTTTTCCTTAAATTCTGGTGGTCCCAAAACTTTGAAGCGCTTGGCGTGACAATAGTAAGGCGTTCTTATCATTTCCACCGTGATACGTACACGAGTCTCCTCGTCTGCGGTTTTGCATGAATCGCAAAAAGCTCCTAAACATCCCGTTGTTCATAAATCGCTTCGGTGGTGTTGTTTACGGGAGAATATTGCCTTTCTGTTGCACGCCACAGGTGGTGATTAAAGGTATTTCCACGGTCTCATTAACTCCACCGTTAATATTCTCAGCTGCCATTCTTAAATATTGCCATAAAATAATACAAGGGTTAATTAAATAAATTAACATATCACATATTAACCATATAGTTCAACTGACCAACAAATAAGCTTAGGTATGACATACTAGCGAAGGATTACTCGTCTCTCCCCTCCTAGTACTATTCCCCAATCTCCGCCAAAGACCTAATCCTAAGCTCGATATTAAGTATGGACGCCCCCAAAATAGGTATCTGACACCCATTTCGAGTCGTCAAAATACATGGTACAGAAACAACTACAACTTTATTAATACAACATAAAAACTGTGAGTTTAAATACAAATATTGTCATCTAGACAATATCCATATTCAAATAAGTCCTCATTACAATTATTGATACATTATTTTATAGAATAGTGAGGACTACTAGAACCACTTCTAGAACCATCATTCTACACCCCGACTAGTACTCGCTACATTCTCGCCTTCTGAGAAGAAAAATGGAACAACGAGGAAAAGGGTGAGCTCAACTAGCCCAGTAAAGAACATTATGACTAAGATAATATATAACAAATTATCGTTAGTCCTCAACAGGGAAAAATCTAATAGAATACAATAGACAACCAGCTTTTAAATCAATCTTCGCGCAATGAAATAATAATTCATTAGAAGAGTTAAGTAGAGAATGCAAACTACTATCTTCTATATATGAATTTAAAAGTTCATCGTCGATATTTTATCCTGTAACATCAATCAATATATATACGGAATCAAATATTCATCTTTTACAAATGTGCCAAAGATATTCATCGATTAGTCGTGTTCATCTAAACACTGTTCATCTTTGCACTACGCCAAAGATATTAATCGATCGGTCATGTTCATCTCAACACATGTTCATCTTTGCACTACTGGTCAAAGATATTCATCAAGAAATCATTCATCTTTGCACTACGTGCCAAAGATATTCAAGAATATCATCATTTAGGGTGAGGATGATGAAAAATATTTTAAAGAAAAGCGAATCCATTGAAGCAAAAGAACAAATATTAAGGATTCGTACTTTTAAACAATTCCCATTCAAAATACTTCATAAATAACGGTAGGGGTAAAATTCAAGAATGGTCAAAATATGGATACAATCAAAGCTAGTATCCGAATAGATATTTTGGACAAAAGAAGAAATTTTATTTTTCTATTGAATAGATAAAGTGATTCGTGAATAAGGTCGATACGTGAATAATAGCCGTGATAGTATCGTAAATAAGTAACTTCGACACCAAAAGATAGAAATTTCACAAAAAACATCATCACGCTTTGTGAATAGTACTCGTGAATAGTAATTCATGAATAGTAACTCGTGAATAGTAACTCATGAATAGTAACCCCAACATAAAAAATTTCCAAATTTGATAAAAATTTCCAACCAATATTTCGGCAAAAAGATATTAAAGAAATAATATCATTTTCGAATAAAATAACATCCCTTACCTCATAAAGAATAGTACTTCTGACTGAAATACTGGATATAGTGCTGAAAGAACTTGCACCGTATAGCAATACTCAAAGTACTAAAATACTCACAAATACGCTCGATATTATAGAGAGGAAGAGAGAGAAATCTTTAGTTTCTGGTGTGATTTTCAATTCTAACCTAAGAACCCTATTTATAGGAAAATGCTTAGAACACCAAAGCAGAAAATTTAATATAATATTAATATATTAAAATTAAATTCCTACGCCAACCTTAGAAAATCTGAAATCATGTGGAACACACCATAATTAAAAAAACGTTTTTGTTATTTAAAGTATTTTAAACTTCCAAAAATTAATTATTTCGAAACTCTGAAACTTCAATAATTCACAATAAATAGCCCGTTTATCCAAAAATTCGAATCTCGCGATTTGTTATAGAAAATTCAATTCTCTACAACTTTGTAGAAGAAAGTTTTTCTAAATTCCAAACAAAAATTGACCGAAATTCATAAACGGACGATTTTACAGCCTATAATCAAATTTCAGTCAAGAAATGGGGTCAACCGACACACAAAACATGTGTTAAACAACTTTTGCAATAAAAATACTCTTCCTCCTCATATACTCATATATCCCACATTCATTGTAAAAATATCATCATTATTATATTATAATAATATAATAAAATATTATTTTATCAGAAAAGATAAAATATCGATTTTCAACAATTGTCACTTTAAAAATTTTCTCCATCTATATCCACATAAAATCAATATTTTCCTCATCATATAAATTAATAATTAATTATTCACAAATAATATTACAGAATCACGATCTTTTGGCAACGGTAGTTCCCAAGAAAGAGGGGCTTTCAATAAGAATTTCTCCTTCTTACTTGCCTTGATTAGATGACCAAACATCTCCTTAGATAGAACTTTCTAGACATTGTCAATAATGTTTTTTCTAATAATATTCGAGATAATATGAATTATTGCTCTAGATAATGAAAAATATTGTGTAGTGACAATTATTGAAATAATAAAGAATATAAAAAAAATCAACGCAACAATTATTGAATCAATAAAATAAAAATCTTGAGCAATGAATTATTGTAACAATTGTTGAGTAATGCCTTCTTCACGTAAGAATCAATAATTGGTGCAATACTGCAGTGTCTTCTTGTCTTGACAACAACGTATTCGTGTTTTAACCACGGTATTCCAACATTGTTAATGGTAACAACTATTTTGTTATTTATAAACAACTTATACTTGTCATTTTCTTCATCCAATCGCTTTTCAAGATGGGGCCCACAAAAGACTTCGCCGTAAATACGAATATTCCCCGACAAAGAAGAATATTTTATAACCACCTGCTTATTTAAAAATATTTGCGCATTTTACCCATAACTAACCACGTTAATCAATTCAACCCTTACTATTTCAAAATAATAAATAGAGGAAATTTAAATTTTATTTATTAATAATTCGGGGTCTTACATATATCATTTAATGGGCAATATAAAATTTGCATGAAATCCAATTTGAAATCAAAATAAACTCATTTATTTTAATCCAATTCCAAATTAAAATAAACCTTGGGCAAGCGTTGTGGTATTTGATCTTTTGTAATGAAGAGACGCGTTTGACGTTGGGCGTTTCATATATCTTCTGTATATGTAGCGATCTTGGTGACTTAGCATTGGCCTTGTTGTGTGAGACCCAGATTTTATGAATAAATATTTAATTTTTTCGAAATAATTTTTTTGAATATTATGGTGTGGATTTGATATAATGTTATAGTTGTGGGTAGTATTTATAAATTTTGAAAAGTATGCAAGTTGTTGTATAATATTCGATTGGTTTGGGAATATTCTTTTTGTTTGAGGAATATCCGTAATGACCAGTACAATCATTGGTGGACCCCATAGCGGAATTATTGTCGATTAAGAAAATGACAAAAATATTTTATTAAAAATAAGCGGAAGTTTTACTATTAATCTTGTTGAACTACTTTCAGTAGTAAAAATCTGATGTCTGCACGGTCGTACAAGTAATACACCAGATATGATTATTGATAATTATGTGATAAGTCACTCGGTTTTGTTTTATTGGTATTATTAATGTAATAATACAAAAATCTTTTATATAAAATGAATACTTTTATAAAGTTATTCTATAAATAGAATATATTATATTCTAATATGCATAGTGTTGCATAGTATACTGCGTATAGTATTTTGCATAGTAAAATCTTTTTTATATAAAATGTAATACTTTTATAAAGTTATTCTATAAAAAGAATATATTATATTTTATTATGCGTAGTGTTTCAGATAAGGCTTCTTACTGCGTAGTGTTTTATAGATAGTAAAATACTTTTATAAAGTTATTTGTTTTATTAGATAATAATTAAAATATATTATATTTTATTACGCATAAGTATTTGTGATAAGGCTGCGTAGTGTTTTGTATAGTAAAATCTTTTATAAAGTTATTCGTTTTATTAGATTATAAATAGAATATATTATATTTTATTTAAAAGATTTTGCTTTAAATATGAATCATCATATTAAAGTAAATCAATACTGACCGTTTCATGAGTTAATTACTATGCAGTCCATTTTCCTATAAATAGAAGCTCGTTCCTTCATTATTTCTTACGAATTCACTGAAACTCTAGAGAGAAAAATTATAAAGAAACTATAGAAAAGTATTCTGCTACTTCCCTACTCTTATATTCTTACGATAAAGGGTATTATTTCTTTTGTATTCATGAACATAACTTCTGTTATTCCATTATTTATTATTCTGTTGGAATAACTTGATATCTGTGAGCTACCTATACTTGGTGAAATTATTACATTATTCAATTATTTATTATTACATTGGAATAACTCAGATACGCTGCTAATTTACCTATACTTGATGAAATTATTACATTATTTCATTATTTATTTTTCATCGGAATATCATATCTCGTGCGTTTTACGCACGACACCGGTTCCATTATTTATTATTCTCCGGAATATCACGTGCATTTTGTAGAACTTTGGTTCCATTCATTATTATTACGTTGAATATCATGTGCATGCGTTTTACTGTGGGATCTGGTTCCGTTATTTATTATTTCGTTAGAATAACTCGCGTATGCTTGATCTATCGCATGCATAGTGATTTCTTTTGTTATTCCATTCTTTATTATACTCAGTTGGTTAAAACTTTGACTTCTATACTCCATGAAATTAGTGAAATATCCTTGATATTTACGCTTCATCCAGTATCTTTTCATGAAAATATTCTTCTGAGCATTCTTGAATTTTACTCTACAAAGAAGTATCATGTTGACAATGTGGACGTTATTAGTTCCTGGATATATAAATTAATTCTTGAACTTGTTTATTGAATTCTTATATCATTGTCATCATCCTCATGCTTATATTATGTTGAAAGTCATCTGTGGCCTGTAGTGCATAGATGGACTTGGTATGATTATGACCAGGGATTATTCGGTATAATCATAACCGTAATGTTACAAATGATGTGAAAAAAGTCCTCATTGGCGTAGTGCATTGATGGATGATTTTTGGTATGATTATGGCTATGGATTCTCTTTGGTAGTAGTGCAAAGATGAATTGTTTTATGGCATGATCGGGACCAGATTGATGAAAACATGATTATCTTAAGTCAGTAGTGTATGGATAATTCGTGGTCGGATGATCTTAAAGAATATCCTTGGTAGTAGTAGTGCGGGGTGATTCGATGATGTGGATTATTTATTGTCGAGTCCGGTGATAAAAGTGATGAAAAACCTTTTAAATCATAGAAGATAGTAGATTTTATTCCCTACTTGACTCTTCTAATGGATTGTTTGTTCCGATTGCAGATTAAACTTGATAGTTATTATATTTTATCGGTTTAACACTTGTTCAAGGCTAACGATAAATTATTCTCGCATTATCTTAGTCATAATATTTCTTCTTTGGGCTAGTTGAGCTCACCTTTTTTTTTTGTTCTCTTCGTGAAATGAGAGCGAAAATTTGGGACTAGTCGGGAACAGAGTGATGGTCCTAGATGTTTCCATTAGTAGTCCTCACTATTCTCCGAAATAGTGTGATAATAATTGTAATGAGGACTCCTTTTGAGTTCAGATATACTCCCCTAGTAGACAATATTTGTATTCAAACTCACAGGTTATGTTTTGTCGTATTGTACACGACGGTTGTATAATTAAGTTGTATTTGAATTCTGTACCATGTATCTGGCGACTCAAGGGGTGATGTATACCTAATTTTGGGGACGGCACACGCGCTGCATTTCCCACTCCTATTCCAAATCACATTTTTAATGTTCCATTCCAAAAACATAATTTTATACCAACAATTATGCTCAATTAAATTGTTTTAAGCACATATCAATGTATACATCGAATCAAAACAATTAATAATTCGCATAAGGTTTGACTCTGATGTCATTATTGGTTTGCAGATTTAAGAACATATATACAATCTAATTGATGTAATACGGAAGCATGACAAATCATATTTAAATTTTTTACTGCAATCCCAAGATCACCTTGATGCGATATTATTAATCGAGCAAGGATAAAAAAATATACCTTTAGAAGATAAATCAATAAATATACCTTTAGAAGATAAATCAACTCCTTGATTTGATCTTCAAGTTTCAATCATTTGCTCCTCCGTGCTTTTTCAAATATTCGAATCAAATGTTAGCTACTCAGTGTGTGCAACGCTCAAAAAGTGATCCACCAAGAGATTATGATTGAAGAAGCAAATTTAGGTTTTCTCCAAAATCTTGAGTGGCTAGCCCTAATTCTCTCACTCTCTCCCTCCTAATTTCTTAAGTTGCAAATAATTATTCTGTAATATCTATTTACTCACATTTGTGACAACCCTTAATCTATCATAAGGCATCTTCTTATATAGACCAATCCCTTTTCTAAACTCTTTAGGACTAAGGATTTTAATTTAATTCCCAAACCATTTAAGAACTAAATTATTTATAATAATAATTATTATTCTTATTAATTTATAATTAATATTTCTCTAAATACTTAATTATAATATTTGTATTTCTCCAAATACTAAATTATTATTATTAAGCTAATTTATTCTAAAATAATAATTTTCTTTTATGATGTGACTCTTTAATTTTAATATTATACCGGTGGTAGAATAAATAAATTAGAACCATTCTAATATTATTTATGATGAATTAAACTCTTTTAATTCAAATATAAATAAATAATATTTATTCTACATCATGAATGACACATCTCAACATATCATGACTATCCGAATAATATGAAATAAACGTTTAATCACAAATAACCTATTCCATGAATAATTACCGTACAATTCAATCTTTCTACCATACAATATTCCGAAACATAAAACATGAAATTTCTGATAAATCTTATTTATTTGATCATATGTATTTTGATTCTAAAATGCATAACTCCAATTAATGTAAATTAAAAACTCCTTTCTAATTTTCATTCACCTTGACCACGGATTTCTGAGTTGTCATCTATCGAATCACATATGATATTCTCTCCCTTTACTGGAAGTGGTAGATCTTTTATTGATCATTCACCTACCTCCATGTACACTTTACTATATTCGAACTTACCCTTTTATATTTTCTAAGGCTATGTTTGTTTGGAAGAATTATACTTGGGATAAGAATATTAATCCTAAGTGTCTTGTTTGTTTTCAAATTTAGACTTGAGGCTATTAGTCTTGGGATTATAAAATGACTTAATAGTCTTGAGATTATAATTATAATCCCGGGATTATAATCCTTGGATTAATAGTTTTGAGATTAAAATATCATGGATTATAATCCCACGATTATAATTCTTGTAAACAAACATAGCCTAAGAGTATTAAGGAATATGACAAAGTATAACTCAAAATATACAAGCTACTATAATGATCTCAAGTCCAATTATCACTTGTACTACTATTACTATAGAAACTCCTATTGTCAGGCAAGTAAAAATTTATTAGGTGTTCCATAAGCGAGTCACGTTCAGTAAACTTATTATCCAATAAGCACGCATACTTGCTTTAGTGTCTTCACATAAATGATTATGAGATCAATCATCCTCTTCAATAGAGCAAGCATAGTATGTACTAATCTATCTAGAATCAGTACCTCGCATTAGTGATCCAACAATTAGAACATTTTAGTTTTGAGCTATCAAAATTTTATATCTCATTGGCATTAACTTTTCATGATTCTAAAAGTATTGTTCCAAAACTATGGGTTTATCCTAATTAATTCAACCAATTAAACATGGATAAAGAATGTCTTTTAATAAATAAATTATTTTATTAATAAATAAACAAGATTACAAAGTAAATACTTATCACATCCAATATAATTGGCTTAAGAGCATACTACTTGCAACAACTTTAGCATTCTAGGGAATTAGTAGACACGAAATCTTTAAAAGTTTCATCAAATATCAAAACAACAAATGTACTATTTAACTCTCACGATATAGAAAATGGAGAGATGGGAAGATGAAAATATCATTACCAAATTCAAGAATTTCCACGCAAGTGAAAAAGTTTGCATATGAAATATAAAAACTTCCAGGAAGCTAACCATGTATAAAATCAGAAATGATTCCAGCTGAATCAAATTTGTAGTACCAGCTACTAGAGTTGTGTTTCTTAGTTGCAAGTTTACAAATAATTTGGCAGCGCTTAAGGTTGCATGCCAATTGGAAGAATCATTATAATGGAAAATCAACTATATCACTTTGCTACTTCTAGAAACCATGTGGAGTCGGCATTACCATGGCTGGATGCATTTCAGAAATAGAGAACTTAACTGGTGGATTGCAGCTCCTTGCGTTCCCATCTTTAGCTTTCTCATTCTGATTCCAGCAATGCCTTGATAAACGCATCCTTGACAAGCGGGTTTGAAGCTGCTATTCGCTGAGATGTGATATCAAAATCTTTACCAGATCTGATGCAAAACAAACATTACAAGTTAGATATAAGCAAATTCTTCTGAACAAATTGTTTGCGGAAACATGCTCATGTATAATTTAATCAATATACTAATTTCTAAATTTTACCAAAAGCTATATTTGAAATGATTCCTTCCATTTTTAGTCATCATTCCTCAGGAATGATGACTTTACTAATTAGGTACTACTCTGTATGGCTGCTAAGTCCTTTGTTGACTTTAGAGTATGTGTGTGTGTGTGTGTGCGCTTTTGTGTGTGTTTTCTTGATAAGTCGAAAGAATATTCTTTTTGCTAAAAAAATTCGCGACTTAAATACAATTCTTTCTTACGGATCAAATACAACTCCTCCAGCTTCTTTGACAATCACAGCACCACCTGCCACATCCCTGAGTACAAGAGAAAACCATGTCAATTATGTAGCACATCAGACTTAATAATTTTACTAAATAGATCATACCATGGTCCCCCAAATCCTAGTTCATAGAAGAGATCAAGCCTCCCACAGGCAATCCCACAGAGATTCAATGCACAAGAGCCACTCATCCGAATAGATCTCACCTAATCACATGAGAAACTATTATCAATTATAGGTTACCAATATTAATATGTTAATCCTCCCTTAATTTACTTATAAGAAAATTTCTAATTTTACCTTGGCCAGTAAGCTATTAATTCTATCTGTTGATGCATCCAAGGTGGACTTGTCGCGCTTTGTTCCAGCCTGCAATCGCATAGAACATAGTTATCTCATGACTAGTTGATCTCATCGTGTTTAGCTTTCTTTTCTTTTTTTTTTTTTTTTTGTTTGTGTGTGTGTGTGTGTGTGTGTGTATATATATATATATATATATATATATTTGTATATATTACATCGAATGCAAGATACAAAATCTGCTATAGATTCCTGAGAGTAAGGAAACAGCTTCCAAGTGTTAATGAGATCCCGTGACCTAGGTACTGTGGATGGGAGTAAAATTATTAACTTATTCAAATTCATAAGTTTCGCCTTCCAATTGAAATTTAGAGGCATTACAAACTGATCACTGACAAGAAAAGAATATTACACCAAGGTAACCAAAAGTAATATACTCGCTCTATCCCAAATTAATTATCCCCTTTTCCCGAGTGTTTGTGGCATGGATTTATGACGTAATGAAAACACATTCCTACGTGACTCATAAAAACACATTCTACTTATAATGCCTCAATAATAAAGTGTTTGATATGTAATGGTATGTAATTAGATTGTATAAGGACATGTTATATTATCAAATTTGTCCTTAAAATGGTAGAAAATTAAAACGCTAACAAAATAGAAAGATTGACACTTACAATTGGGACAGAGTAATAAGTATTAAGAAATAAGGAATTGAATAGAGTACTTATTTTAACGTTAAAGTTCTCTTGAATGAATAACAACATGATTTAGAATGTATCTGTGTGGCATGTATATAATATTCAGAAAATCAAATAAAGTAGCCAAATGACAATAACAAATCCTTCTTGGGAATTTATCTATTCATTTACTCCAAAAGCTCAATTATTAGTCTAATTCTTAAGGAATATGCTATTTTATATGTTTGGATCATTTGACATCGACATACTTTTGTATAATTAGTGTTTAGCGAGTTAACCTAAATCGTGTTTCTATTTCTTCATGTTTCTAAGTACCTATGCAATAGGAAATACAAAGAAGGCAACAGCAAATTAATGTATTATGTTGGGAGGTGGAAAAGAAAGATTTAACAGCTAACTTTTAGGCACTACATTATCAAAATCATAAATGTTCACCTCTGTAGCAAGGAGGGACTTCACAAGTTCAGATTGAGAAGACACTGCAGAATCTCAAAACAGAGAGTAACGTTATTAAAGATCCATGGCATGATCAAGCAACCAAATTAAGAAGAAAAAACATAAAAGTTCTTACCTTTGATGGGGTTTCCATTCAGAAAAGCACCTTTTCCATGGATTCCAGTGAACATCTACATATGAAACCAAAACATTCATTCAGCCAACAATATTTATCAGCAGACAGTTCAACTGTAATTGTCAGTATGTACCAAATAGAACCTGGACCTCTACCTTATACTTATTAATATGTTCATACAAGATAGGAGGAACAAAGTACAAAAGAGAAACCAAACAAGTATTCAATTAATTCAACTGGTAATAGATAAGATCCAGCCACACACCCATTAACTTAACACAAAGTGCATTGGGTAAAATCATTCGTACGAAAAATCTCACCTCATTCATGATTGGATTGTAAACCACACCTACTGTCGGGACCTTTCCAATTGTAAGACCAATTGAAACACACACAAAGGGGAACCTACAAGTCAGAACATTGGAATACTTTGTTAACTAAAGTCAATGTATAATCAAGAAGATTTAATTACAACTTACAAACTTATCGTGAAAGTTAGGCAATTACCCATGCACAAAGTTAGTTGTCCCATCAAGAGGATCAACTATCCATGTTGGTTCGTCAGTCAACTCTGATACACCGTTAGCTGCAGTTGTTTCTTCTCCAATGAACTAACATGAACAAAGTTAAAAAAGTTATGAAAAATAGGTCAAAAATTTCAATTAAGTGAATCAAGACCAACCTAAACATCTCATATGATGAATGGATTAATTACTGACAAGGTAGTTCACCTTATGACTAGGGAGATGCTGCTTGAGATGATCGAATATAAGATCTTCACATGCTTTGTCAGTTTCTGTAACCAAATCTACCTGCATTGGGAAACAAGAAAGTCCAGAAGAGGTAATAAACTGTTATTTATTCAATAGTGCACATAAAAGAAATTTGAAATTTGGCTTTTGTTATATATAGTCGTGAGTTTGCAAAATTTTAATAAATGTCACTTTTTCTACTTGATTTGATTCGGACCTTGCATTAGAAATTGTACCAATATCATAGAATCATAGCTTTTTTAAGTTTATTATAGCATTGCAGATCCAAATAACCGATAAGTTCAACCTATTACTATCTTAAACCATATTTATCCCCAACCATGACCATCATATTCATCATCTTACATTTAATTCAGCAACTGCTACAATTTTTATTTATACGTTTTGTTTTCTTTTCCTAGTAGAGTTATTGTTTCTATATACCACTTCCAATTCATTTTCCCCTCACCCCAACAAGGAGTGACTTAAAAGTCGGCTGCTGACTTTCTACTTAAAGTTTAAGCTATTAGGTCTTGGGCCCATTCAAGTATACATTAGTCTTTCTCTTTTTTATCATTTATCCAATGTGAACTCTATAACTCACTTGTGTATCCCAACACTCTCCTCCTCACAGCTGAGTTCAACACTTCACTTGCTCCCCTTCACTTGGAACACTTCTAGAATAGTCTTTAATACAAAAGCTTAAGCTTTAGATATTGAGCACATTTAAATATATAAACAGTCCTCTCTTTAAAATCTCTCCCATGTGGAACTCTATAATTGAATTCTAGCCCCCTTCTCAAATTAAACAAAAAAAAATTCCCCCTTCGAAAAATTCTCCTTCAGATCCAGTCAGCCATATCATAGCCACACTAATGCTTCTTTCAAAACGGTACTCTCAAAACCAGAAATTGACACACTAAATTGGTAACTGCAATATCATAAATACAAAAGTTAATATTAGGAAAAAGATCAAACATTTATTGGAGATACCTGTCCTTTATGCTCCACGTGCTTCTTTCGGTAAAACCCCTTAAGAATGATCTGCAAACCAGAAATTTAAAAAATTAAAATTAAATAAAAATAAAACAGATTGATGCAGAAAATTGAAGAGGAGGAATTGAATTTCTAAATTTGAAATACCTCTCCAGCTCTCTTAGCTGCATCAACTGCAATGGCGAGGTACTCCGCATGTAAATCTGAAAAATTCCACACTCAGATTTTGATTCAGAAAACATATTTCATTTAATTTCAATTTTAAAAACAAATATGAGTGTATATGTAATTCATTATGTATATGAACATGGTGGAGAGAAATAAACGGAAGAGAGAGAAACTAACCATTTTCTGCCATTGTTGTATCTACAGACTACAGCGAAGATTGAGAGCGAAGTTGGTGGCTGCTGATTAGCTTTTTATACGTACCAAAGGAGAGAAAGAAAACAAATCAGATACCCACTCATGAAAGAGAATGTAATGGACAAATATACCCCTCCCTACATCAGCAATCATTTTCCAAGAATGAGATATGCTACCGCGGTAAATAAAAGACAAATTTATATTTTATGCCGGAATTTATTTGGAGAGACGTGTAATAAATTAAGTTTTTATATAATTTTTATCAATCACATATTTATATATATTTATAAGTTTTGTAATTGTATATCGACATAAATTTATTATAATATATATCAAAACTCTGATAAGATTAAATAAATTAAAATGGGAACGTATGGTCCTATTTATTATAGATATATAAATTTATCGACATATATATCAAAATCTTAATTAAAAATAAGAATGTTAGTTATATATGACTAATTTATGTTCATATTAAATATAGATGTGTATTGATACATGTGATAAAAAGTAATAATAAAAAAAAGGAGGGCCCATAAATTACTATTTTATTTTAAAATTTTCAATTTTACATTAATTACTATCTACATTTGGCATTAAATTAGTGGACGTATTACTTATTTTCTTTATATAAATTACTCTCGTTGGAGAATAGAGAGCGAAGTTTACAATATTTAAGGACATAATTATACTTTATATTTATCTCATATAGAATGATTGGTTATTTTGATAGTGGCATGACTATGAATTTGTAATGTTAAAATTTTGAGAATATTGTATTATTTTTATTATTATTATTTAAATAACTATTTAAGAAAGAAATAAAATATAATTATGTTGGTCAAAGGAATAATTCAGAAATATGAATACTTTTTTTTTCTTTCTGAGAAGTCAGAAGGCCCATATATAATACTAGATCTGTCCCGTGCCTCCGTCACTGTATGAACGGTGGGATTTATTACAAACTTTAGACGGTCCAGATAATTTATTGAATGAGCGGAAAATTCAAAATCATTTGCATTTTATTAGATAGACTAGCAACAGTCCCGTTCTTCCGGCACTATGGACGGTGGAATTTATCCTAAATTTTGGACGGCCCAGATAATTTATTAGAATGAACAAAAAATTTAAAATTATTTGTATTTTGTTATATTAATGAGATCAAATGCCAAGCATTGTTCCATAAGCATATACCTTTTGTTTTAACCGTGGCATTCTGGGTAATAACTGTTGAGGGTAATCTAGTCCTTAAGATATAAAGATATGCACGGAATATGCCGATATGCGAATTCTTTATTCGCTTCTTTAATACTACTGTTTCCCTCAACCTGGAGAGCTTATGGTGTTATTTGGGATCGGTTAGCAGGGAGTCACGTAACCAGAATACTTTTAGAGGAGATCGAAATATATTAATAAAAAAATATTATTTATTGACATTTAGAGTATTTTGTTTTAAATTCATTTTATCTAATTATAGTATTTCACAACATCATATTTCAACTTTTGTCAACATTTGAAATGTGAGTCTAATGACTTTTAAATATATATATATATATATATATATATATATATATATATATATTAATTATTCCCGAACTATGAGACTATTAATAAGAATTTGAAATTTTTAATCAACTGATTAGCTGTTTTTATAGATAAATTATAAATTATAATATTATATATTCAAAATCTTATATTGTGGTTCTGACCATCTTTCTTAGACACAACTGAGAGGAGCCACTCAAAACAAGAAAATGAATTAAGTTATTCTCATTTACAAAAAATTGATACCAAGATATAATTAAGTAAGTAAGACAAATGAGTGCAATATTAATTAATTAATCATCAAATTTATTTAATATTATTTTATTTTATAGTAATATTGTTAATAGGTGGAAAGATATAAAAAAATAAATAAATTAATACCATCTCACAAAGATCAAGTATGAAACGTTAAGTTATTTGACTTTTAGAAAACGTTACAAAATCTGTTAATTTGTTTGACTCTAAAGAGAATAATTAGAACGTAAATAAGAGAGAGGCTGTGTATATGGCTCATTATCTGTCAACGTGGCTTCCAACAACCACCCTCTCCCATTTGAAAAAAAATAATGAAGGAAATGAATATTGGGACCTATCTAGATCTAAGTTGTGGAGGTTGATGATTGGATTGTGCTAAGCACTATTTTTACATGAAGGTGGAACTTATTTTCTTTTTATATGAAATAGAACTATGTGAAAATATCAAAAATATATGTAAAAATATCAATTTTCTTGAATTATTTTGGTTAATCTGGGTTGTGGTTGTGGGGATTGTAGTTGGTTATGGCTGATGATTAATCTGTTTAGTTTGTCTAATTTTTCAAAAAAATAATTTGAATTTATTTGATAAATCTATAAATTAGTTATAAATACTCCTTCCGTCCCAGGATAAAAGTTTTGGCGGATTTTTCACGCATATTAAAAAGAGAAATAAAATGACAAAATTATCCATAATAATGTCATTAAATATGGAGAGAGAATTAGAATAAAAAAAGTATGAGATATTTAATGCTACAGACATAATAGGAAAAAATATGTAAAAGTTTGGTTATTAAAGAAAAGTGGACATTTAACATGGGACTACCCGAAATAGTAATAAAGACTTTTATCGTGGGACGGGGAGAGTAATACATATCATCATTATCGTATTATATTTTAATCTACTAAATAACCACGTAAACTGTTGAGTCACGTATTAGTTGTTGGGACGCCCCCAAAATTAGGTATACATCACTCATCTTGGGTCGTCAGATACATGGTACAACTTACTAATACAACTGTCGTGTACAATACGACAAAACATAATTGTGAGTTTGAATACAATTATTGTCTACTAGAGATTATACAAACTCAAAAGGAGTCCTCATTACAATTATTAACACTATTTCACAAAATAGTGAGGATTACTAATCTTTATCCTCCGGACCGAGTCACTCCGTCCCCGACTAGTCCTCGCTATGTTCTCATTTTACGAAGAGAACGGTGAAAGAAAGGGTGAGCTTAACTAGCCCGAGAAGAAATATTATAACTAAGATAATGCAGAATAAATTATCGTTAGCCTTGTGATGTTAAAGCGATAAAATATAACAACATCAAGTTTAATTGCGGTGGAACAAACAATTCATTAAAAAAGTCAGTAGAGAATAAAATCTACTATCTTTTATGATTTAAAAGTTTTTCATGACTTTTATCATTGGGACTCGACTTAATAAATAATCCACATCATCGAATCACCCCTGCTTACTACTGACGATGATATTCTTTAGTATCACAACCACAAATTATCCATGCACCTTCTGACCCGAGGACATTCGTGTATTCATTAATGGTCATGATCATGCCAACAATTGTCCATCAATGCACTACAGGCCAATGATAACTTTTACCACATCATTTGTAATATTACGGTCATGATTACACCGAAATAATCCCGGTCATAATCATACCAAGTCCATCTATACACCACTACGAGCCCACAGATGACTTTCAACATAATATAAACATGAGGATGATGACAATGATATAAGAATTCAATAAAAACAAGTTCAAGAATTAATTTATCCAGAACTAATAATGTCCAAATTGTCAACATGATCATTGCTTTGTAGAGTAAAATTCAAGAATGATCGGAAGAATATTTCCATGAAAAGATCTTTGGATGAAGCGCAAATATCGAGGATATTCTACTAATTTCATGGAGTATATAAGTCAAAACTTTAACCAACTGAGTATAATAAAGAATGGAATAACAAAAGAACTCACCATGCATACGGTACTTCTCATAGACATGTTATTCCAACAGAATAATAATAACGAAACCGGGTCAGACAAAATTTGCACCGACAGGATGTTCCAACAGAATAATAAAGAGCGAAACCCAGTAGGTGTAAAACACACAAACAGGATGTTCCAATGTAATAATAATAAAGGCGGAACCGAAGTAGGTGTAAAACACAGACGAGGATGTTCAATGAGAATAATAAAAGCGGAACCAGTCAGATGTAAAACACATGACGAGGATATTCCAACAGAATAATAGAAGAATGTCACCAAGTATAGGGTAAGCCGGCGTATCTGAGTTATTCAATGAGAATAATAAGCAATGGAATAACAACAGTTCTTTTCATGAATAAGAAAGAATAACACCCCTTACATTAGTAGGAGATTGAATCTGCGCAGTAGTGTAGTAACAAAATACTCTTCTTCTTTCTCTCTTATTCTCTCTATACTTTCTTTCTCTATAGCTTGAATGAATTAAGTGAAAAATAATGAAGCACTAGGCCTCTATTTATAAAAGATTTCTAGCTTAGCACTTGAAATGTGAAAAGGCAAGTGGCTTCGCGATTTGGTGATGTGAAAAGAAAAGTAGTTTGGCCTTTGTAATGTGAAAGCGACAATTGGTTCGGCGCCTATAATATGAAATGGCAAGTGGTTTGATGTCTAAGTAAAGGTAATTACTATTGTGAAGGTAATTACTATTGACGAAGAGACTCTTAGATGATGACATGGGCCCCCCATAAAATATAACCAAACTTACCACAAACGTCTCATAATAGACTCTTTATATACATCAAGGATTGAATAAATATTACCACAAATCATTTTATTAACACATATTTAATCTTTCAACAATTATTAATCATTTATAACTTGTCGTCTCAATTATTGATTTAATAATATAACATATTATACAAATGATCTTTGTGACAATAATTGAATCGATAATATAAGAGATATGATGCATCAATTCTTCAGTAGTAATAATTGAGTATAGGTGAGTAACTTCTCACGTAAGCATCAATAATCAATACAGTGTCTTCTTATGCAACCACAGCGTATTCATTTGTACTTTTACTAGGGTAGTTCAACGGTTTTAACGGTAACACCGTAGTCGTTATTTTCATAAAGTATTTTTGTCGTTTTTCTCAATCAGAAGCAATAATTATTATTATGGGGTCCACTAATAATTGTGTCGTCGCATCGAATATACCCCAACAAAAGAATATTCCCAGACCAAGCGAATATTTTATAACAACATGCTTACTTTTGCAAAATTTATAAATATTACCCACAACTATAACATTATATCAAATTTACTCCATAATATTCAAAAATAATATTTATAGAAAATTCATCTTTATTTATAAAAGTTGGGGTCTTACAACCTCCCTTCTTATGAAATTTAAGCCCTCGAAATTAGGTGCGTATACTGGTATGTCGAAGAGGTAAGGATACCTTGATTTCATTTGATTCTAACTCCCCAAGTCATTTCCTCAAAATCGTGGTTTCTCCACAAAACTTTGACTTGAGGTATAACCTTGGAGGCGTAGAATATGTTCCTTATATCAAGATTTGAACAGGAACCTCTTCATAAGTCAAATCTTCCGCTTATTTCGTCCGGTTCTAACTTCGATAATGTGGTTGGTCTTTTCACATATTTACGTAACATGGATATGAGAAAAAGCGTTATGAACACGAGACATACTTGACGGTAAAAGCGAGTCTATAGGCCATAGTTCCTACTCGATCGAGGATTAAAATGGGTAGATGAATCGAGGATTGAGTTTTCCTCTCTTTCCAAATCTCATAACTCCTTTCCATGGAGCAACACGCGACAACACATGATCTCTATATCGAATTCCACGTCTTTTCGATGAAGATCAAGATAACTCTTTGTCGATCTTGTGAGGTTTTTTATACGTTGTCGGATCGTTTGAATCTTTTTCGTAGTCATACGTACCAACTCGGTCCCAACAACGTTGCTTCACCCACCTCATCCCAAAGACATCTTTGGAGAACGACACTTTCTTCCATACAACGCTTGAATGGAGCCATGCCAATACTTAACGATAAGCTGTTGTTGTAGGAAAACTCCACCAATGGTAAGAAATTGTCCCAACTTCCTTGAAATCAAGGACACGAGTCTTAATAGATCTTCAAGAGTTTGAATAGTCCTCTCCATTGTCCGTAAAATGCGAGGATGATATGCTTAGAAGCTAAATCGTGAAGTCTGTGCCTATAGCTTTTTGCAAAACTAACCCAAAATCGTGAAGTGAATCTTGGGTCTCGATCGAAACTATGGATTCATAGATACCATGCGATCTTTACAATCTCGTTTATGTATATCTGAGCAAGGCGTTCAAGTGTATAAGTTTCTCGTATCGGAAAGAAATGAGAGACTTGGTCAATCTATCAATAATGACCCAAATCGCATCTATGCCTTGAGAAACCTTAGGAAGGCCGACCAGAGCGAAATCCATGGTAATGTGCTCCCACTTCCATTACGAATTTCAAGCTGGTTGCAATGGACCTTTGGTACTTGATGCTCCGCTTTAACTCGTTGACAAGTTAGACACCTTGAGATAAACAACGCTATCTCTCTCTTCATATTGCTCCACCAAAATGTATGGCGAATATCATGATACATTTGGTATTCCTGAGATGGATTTAAAAAGCGGTGTGTTGTGCGCCTCCATCATGATTTTATACTTTAAATCATGGTCGTTAGAACACAAAGTGGAGTTGACTCAAGTATTCCTTCATTCATTCATTCTTGCTTGATAAGCACCTTCTTGCACTTTCTTCCTCATACGCATCACTCTCGGGTTTTGTAACGAGCTTTACTTTAACTTTATCGATTAAAGTCGGTTCTACTCATTATATTCGCCATCATCACATGGGTCCCAGAGTCTTTAACTCTATCTCCATCCTTTGCAAGTAACACAAAATGGGCCTTTGCGTTGACAATATCGCTTTTCGTGCTTTGCGTATGATCTTACTCGATGCATCGGCTACCACGTTCGCTTTTCGAGGATGGTATTGGATGGTATGATCATAATCTTTCAGCGATTCAAGCCAAGCGTCGTTGTCGCATGTTGAGTTCCTTTTGAGTAAAAAGAAATATTTGAGGCTTTTATGATCCGTAAAGATCTCCACCTTCTCCCCATACAAGTAATGCCTCCAAATTTTAAGTGCAAAGAATGGTACCGCTAACTCTAGATCATGAGTAGGATAATTCCTCTCATATTCTTTGAGTTGTCTTGAGGCATATGTTATGACTTTCCCATGTTGCATGAGAACACATCCCAACCCTTTGCCCGAAGCATCACTGTAGATGACAAATCCCTCTGAGCCAGATGGTATTTTTAGAACAGGTGCTGAAATGAGTCTCCTCTTGAGTTCTTGAAAACTCTTCTCACATTCTTCGCTCCAACCTAACTTTGTATCTTTCCGAGTCAGCTGAGTTAATAAAGTAGCAATTCGAGAAAATCCTTCCACGAATCTCCGATAATAACTAGCTAAGCCGAGAATTCGCATTTCTTCAACTTGGCATAAAACTTGTATTCACGAAGCTTTTGGATTGTCAGCCTCAAGTGTTGCTCATGATCTTCATGACTTTTGGAATAAATTAGGATGTCATCAATAAAGACGACCACAAAGTGATCCAAATATTCCTTGAATACTCGGTTCATCATATTCATGAAGGCAGCAGGAGCATTAGTCAATCCAAAGGACATGACTAGGAATTCATAATGCCCGTCTGTAGGATTACGAAAGCCGTCTTTGAAATGTCATCGGTTTTAATCTTCAATTGGTGATATCCGGAGCGAAGATCAATCTTTGAAAAGAATTTGGCTCCTTTGAATGTTGGTCAAAGCAGGTCATCAATACGTGGCAATGGATACCTATTTTTGATGGTGACATGATTGACTCCCGATAATCAATACAAAGTCGCATACTCCCATCTTTCTTCTTCACGAATAGAAGCAGGAGCACCCCAAGGAGAAGTACTAGGACGAATAAAGCCGATGTCTAACAATTCTGCGGTTGGGTCTTTAACTCCTAAAGTTCAATAGGAGCCATTCGATATGGGGCTTTGGAAATGGGTTTTATCTAGGGTTCAAAGTCGATACAAAATTCAATTTCACGCTTTCGGGGGTAGGGCGGGAAGTTCTTGAGAATCGTCGGAAATTTATTAACAATAGAAATATCGTTCAAAGCGGCGTATTTTTGTTTAAATCGTGACATGAGCTACTGAAAGCTTGACATCCATTTTTCAATAAGCGAATAGCTTTATGGCTTGAGATGGCCAAGTGATTGATTTTAATGGTTTGGTCGCTTGAATTCGCATAATAGGTTGATTAGGAATATGAAAGCTAACAACCTTACGAAAACAATCAATTTTGCATGATGAGTAATTAACCAATCAATCCCTAGAATCACGTCAAATGCAAGTATTTTCAATGAAATAATATCTACGAGGTAATGTGAGAAGTACCGATTTGAACAAACAAGACTTATAAGCGATGGATGTAATGAAGGTTTCTCCCAATGGAGTTTCCACGAGATAAGTCGATGTCTAATTTCTCAGAGTCAAATTTAATCGATGGCGCAAGTAGGAGAAATAAAAGAATGGGTAGAACTGGTATCAAATAAAGTATAGATTTCGTTAGAGTTTATGATAAGCTTACCCGTGATGACCTCATTCGGGTTCCTTGCTTTCTGGAACATCACAACAAACGTTCTCCCTTGCAATACCGGTTTTGACTTTTTTGGGACGGCCTTTGGTGCCTCCATCCTAGCTGAATTTGTCTTCGGTGAATGATAAAATCGGGCTAAGTGACCTTCTCTTCCACAATTATAACATGCTTTCAATGACATCATGTGATTTGGTGATGTGCCCTCCCTCCGCATTTGAAACATATGATAGGTGGTCGTTCTCCTTCCTTAACGACAGGTGTTGGTGCTGACGTCTTTCTATCATTGTTGAATCTCCTCTTCTTGAAATGTCATTTCTTATTGTTTGGGCTACGATTACCAGGAAGTGGTTACCATTTCGGCACATTGATTCCCTCACGCTTGTTGTCACCGCTTCGATGTTGATCGCTTTGGTATTATCATTTTTTGCGGTACCGCTCTCTTTTTAGTTGCGTTGACTCGTTATCGCTGACTCCACTAATCGAGAGCCCTATTTACAACATCCGAATATAAACACGGTTTATGAGAAATAAGATGTTGGCGTATCTCGACTTCAAACCTCTTAAAACATCCGTGTCATTCTCTCTTCATTATCCACCAAGTGGGACTCAAATCGGGATAACTCGCAAATTTAGCCTCGTATTGCGACACGGTCATATTTTTTGTTCTAACTTGATAAACTCCACCTCCTTCGTGTGGCGAATACTTTGGGAAAGTATTTGTCGTTAAAAACTCTTGGAACTTCTCCCAAGACATCTTGAGACGGAGGTTGAGTACATTTTCTTGATTCCCACCGATGTCGCCTCTCCGCCATAACATAAAAGCGTGAAGGAACCTTTTTTCTCGGAGCATCCCAAGACATCAAATATCTTGGTGATACGCTTTATCCATGCTTCCGCCATAAGTGGTTTTGGCTCTCCCTTAAACTCCGGTGGTCCCAGCTCCTTGAAGCATTTAGCGGTGATGTGCTTGGAGAGTTTCGATGTTTCCACTTTGCATTTTGGACCACGAGTCGCTCTCTTTTGTTGTTGCATGAATTGCATAAAGCCCACGAATATTTGATCATTCATCATTTGGTCGGTGTTGTTGTTTGCGTGAGGATTGTCGCCTTACGATGCACATTATCCGATTATTGATATGTGGTGAACCAACGGCTTTGTGCTCCATTCTTTATTCTCAACATTCTCGGATGTCATTTTCAGATCATCGCCACAAAACAAAGGTTAATTGACATGTAACATATTATCCCTAAATTTTGATTGACCAATTAAATACCACATAAACTTAGGTAGGTCATACTAGCGAAGGAATTCCCGTCTCTCCCTCCTAGTACTATTCTCACATCTTAGCTTGGGATCATATCCTAAGCTTTAATACCAAATTGTGGCGCCCCCAAAATTAGGTATACATCACCCATCTGGGTGCGTCGGATACGTGGTACAAAATTCAAATACAACTTACTAATCTGCAATATGTGTGTACAATACGACAAAACATAATTGTGAGTTTGAATACAATTATTGTCTACTAGAGATTATACAAACTCAAAAGGAGTCCTCATTACAATTATTAACACTATTTCACGGAATAGTGAGGATTACTAATCTTATCATACGGATAGTCACTCCGTTTTCCGACTAGTCCTCGCTTTATGTTCTCATTTTACGAAGAGAACGGTGAAAGAAAGGTGAGCTTAACTAGCCCAAGAAGAAATATTATGACTAAGATAATGCGAGAATAAACTATCGTTAGCCTTCAACAAAGTGTTAAGCGATAAAATATAACAACATCAAGTTTAAGCTGCGATTGGAACAAGCAATCCATTAAAAAAGTCAAGTAGAGAATAAAATCTACTATCTTTTATGATTTAAAAGGTTTTCATGACTTTTATCATTTGGGACTAATTTTAATAAATAATCCACATCATCGAATCACCCCGCACTACTACGGCCGAGGATATTCTTTAGTATCACAACCACAAATTATCCATGTACTACTGACCCAAGGACATTCGTGTATTCATTAATGGTCATGATCATGCCAATGTTGTCCATCGATCAATGCACTACGGGCCAATGATAACTTTTACCACATCATTTGTAACATTACGGTCATGATTTACAAGAATAATCTCTCGGTCATAATCATACCAAGTCCATCTATACACTACTGTGCCACAGATGACTTTCAACATAATATAAACATGAGGATGATGACAATGATATAAGAATTCAATAAAAACAAGTTCAAGAATTAATTTATCTAGGAACTAATAATATCCAAATTGTCAACATGATCTTTGCTTTTGTAGAGTAAAATTCAAGAATGATCGGAAGAATATTTCCATGAAAGATCTTTGGATGAAGCGCAAATATCAAGGATATTCTACTAATTTCATGGAGTATAGAAGTCAAAAATTTAACCAACTGAGTATAATAAAGAATGGAATAACAAAAGAACTCACTATGCATACTGTGACGCCCCCAAAATTAGGTATACATCACCCATCTTGGGTCGCCAGATACATGGTACAGAATTCAAATACAACTTACTAATACAACTGTCGTGTACAATACGACAAAACATAAATTGTGAGTTTGAAACAAACTCAAAAGGAGTCCTCATTACAATTATTATCACACTATTTCACAAAATAGTGAGGACTACTAATGCTATCCTCTGGACCATCACTCCGTTCACGACTCATCCCGGCTATATTCTCATTTCACGAAGAAGAAACGGTGAAAGAAAGGGTGAGCTCAACTAGCCCCGAAGAAATATTATGACTAAGATAATGCGAGAATAAATTATCATTAGTCTCCAACGATGTTAAAGCGATAAAATATAATAGACATCAAGTTTAAGCTGCGGTGAACAAACAATCCATTAAAAGAGTCAAGTAGAAAATAAAATCTACTATCTTTTATGATTTAAAAAGTTTTTCATCACTTTTATCATTTGAGACTCATTTCGATAAATAATCCACATCATTAAATCATCCCCGCACTTAGGCGAGGATATTCTTTATTATCACGACCACGAATTATCCATGTACCTACGGGCCAAAGATAATCGTGTTTTCATCAACGGTCCGATCATGCCATAAAAAATTCATCTTTGCTTGCTCCTTTGAAGAAGAGAATCCATAGCCATAATCATACCAAAAGCGTCCATCAATGCACTCACGGGCCTGATGAGGACTTTTAATTTTCACATCATTTGTAACATTACGGTCATGATTATACTTAGAATAATCCTGGTCATAATCATACCAAAGTCTATCTATGCACTACTGAAAGCCACAGATGACTTTCAATGAACATAAACATGAGGATGATGACAATGATATAAGAATTCAATTAAACAAGTTCAAGAATTAATTTGTCCAGGAACCAATAACGCCCAAATTGTCAACATGATACTTCTTTGTAGAATAAAATTCAAGAATGCTCGGAAGAATATTTCCATGAAAAATCTTTGGATGAAGCGCAAATATCGAGGATATTCCACTAATTTCATGGAGTATAGAAGTCAAAATTTTAATCAATCGGTCGAGTATAATACCGAATGGAATAACAAAAGATATCACCGTGCACTTTGCGGTACTTGGCATGAGCGGTTATTCCAACGAGAATAATAATAACGGAACTTGGTCGGGTGAAATTCACTGCAAGCGAGGATGTTCCAACGGAATAATAAATGCGGAATAATAAATGATGGAACCCGGTCACAGCGTATAGACAAACAGGATATTAAGGCGAGAATAATAAAGGCGGAATAATAAAAAATGGAACCGGTCCCATGAGCCATGCAGACGGGATATTAAGCGAGAATAATTAATAATGGAACGAATTAGGCGTAAGCGCTTGCAGACGAGGATATTAAAACAGAATAATAAAAACGAAATATTAGAAGAATGTCACCATGTATAGGGTAGCAGCGTATATAGGTTATTCAATGAATAATAAACAATGGAATAACAACGATTCTCTTCATGAATAAGAAAGAATAACACCTCTTACCAGTAAAAAAGAAATGAATATAAGAGTAGTTAAGTAGCAGAAATCTTTTCTATAGTTTCTCTATAATTTTTCTCTCTAGAGTTTCAGTGAATTCGTAAGAAATAATGTAGGAATGAGCTTCTATTTATAGGAGAATGGAAAGGAACTGTGTAAGGATTTCTTCACAGATGAAATAATTCAAAGACTCACGGATGAAAATTTGATAACCTATGGTTGCAAAAGTCAAGCCTTCCTCCAATAAGATTAAATCAAGCAAATATAATATATATCTATATATATAAACCCACACATGCTCAAAAGGAAAACTCATCCACCCGTGAATAACTTGCTAGATTCCTTTCTTCCAAATTCATTTTCTCCCACATAGGCCCCACATGTTCCCCTCCCACCAATATCCACTCACTCATTCAATATATATATATATATATATATATATATATATATATTCACACACTCCACCATTCACATACAATTTTTTTTACTTTCCCACCAGCATGTCCACATCACACACATCCACATCCACACACATCATTCTCACTTCTTTTCCATCATTTCCCACTCACACACACAACATATACATATCGTATATATATACACATCACATACTTATATATATTAACTCAACCCTTATATCGTAACTCCTCCCACCCCATTTCTAAAATCGGTTTTTAACACATGTGGGCCCCACCTTTAAATAATTTCACCGATTATTTTGAAAAATAGGTAAATGGGGTCTATAAAATAAGCAAAACCGAGGTGACTTCTCACGTAAGCATCAATAATCAATATCATGTTCTCTTATGCAACCACGCATTTCTTCGTTCTTTTACTCTACTGAAGGTAGTTCAACGATTATTAAAACTTCCGTAGATTATTTTTAATAAAAATATTTTTGTCGTTTCTCAATAAAACAATAATTCCGTTAATAAGAGAATCCACCAATGATTCTGTGGTTATACGAATATTCCCTGCTAAAAGCGAATATTCCCTACCAATCGAATATAATACAACAACTTGCATACTTTGCAAAATTTATAAATATTATCCACAACTATAACATTATATCAAATCCACACCATAATATTCAAAAAATATTTGAGAAATTTAAATCTTTATTCATAAAATGCAGGGTCTCACATACTAGATTGCTTAGTGATAGGCGAGTTATTTCAATGAATAATAATAATAACGGAACCGGTCGAGGGCAAAAATTTGCAAGCAGGATGTTCAACATAATAATAAAAGCGGAACCGGTCCGGTGTAAAACACACGAACGAGGAAATTCCAATGAATAATAATAAAAAGCGGAACCAGTCCGGTAAAAAACATGCTTAGACAAGATGTTCCAACAGAATAATAAAAAGCGGAACCGGTCGGTGTAAAACACACAAACAGAATGTTCCAGCGAGAATAATAGAAGAATGTCACCAAGTATAGGTAAACAGCGTATATCTTTGGTTATTCCAACAGAATAATAAGCAATGGAATAACAACAGTTCTCTTCATGAATAAGAAAGAATAACACCCTTACATTAGTAGGAGATTGAATACTGCAGTAGTGTAGTAATAGAATACTCTTCTTCTTTTTCTCTTATTCTCTCTATACTTTTCTCTATAAGCTTGAATGAATTCGTGAAAAATAATGAAGCACTAAGCCTCTATTTATAGAAGATTTCTAACTTAGCACTTGAAATGTGAAAAGGCAAGTGGCAGCGGATTTGGTGATGTGAAAAGAAAAGTGATTTTGACGCCTGTAATGTGAAAGCGACAATTGGTTCGGCCTTTTGTGTAATAAAAGCGGCAAGTGCTTTGGCGTCACAGTAAAGGTAGTCACTATTGATTGAAGGTAATTACTATTGACGAAGGTAATTACTATTGACGAAGAGACTCTTAGATGATGACATATGGGCCCCCCATAAAATAACCAAACTTACCACAAATGTCTCATAATAGACTCTTTATATACATCAAGGATTGAATAAATATTACCACAAATCATTTTATTAACACATATTTAATGCTCCTTTGGATTGACTAATGCTCCTGCTGCCTTCATGGATATGATGAACCGAGTATTCAAGGAATATTTGGATCACTTTGTGGTCTTCTTTATTGATGACATCCTTATTTATTCCAAAAGCCGTGAAGATCATGAGCAACACTTGAGGCTGACACTCCAAAAGCTTCGTGAATATAAGCTTTATGCCAAGTTGAAGAAATGCGAATTCTGGCTTAAGGAAGTAGCATTCCTTGGGCACGTAGTATCAAGTCATGGAATATCTGTTGACCAAGCAAAGATTGAAACAATTCAAAGCTGGGAGCAACCTAAATCAGTGACCGAAGTACGTAGCTTTCTCGGTTTAGCTGGTTATTATCGGAGATTCGTGGAAGGATTTTCTTGAATCGCTACTCCATTAACTCAACTGACTCAGAAAGATACAAAGTTCGGTTGGAGCGAAGAATGTGAGAAGAGTTTTCAAGAACTCAAGAGGAGACTCATTTCGGCACCTGTTCTGACAATACCATCTAGTTCGGAAGGATTTGTCATCTACAGTGATGCTTCGGGCAAAGGGTTGGGATGTGTTCTCATGCAACATGGGAAAGTCATAACATATGCCTCAAGACAACTCAAAGAATATGAGAGGAATTATCCTACTCATGATCTAGAGTTAGCAAATTGTTGTTATCTTCAGCACTTAAAATTTGGAGGCATTACTTGTATGGGGAGAAGGTGGAGATCTTTACGGATCATAAAAGCCTCAAATATTTCTTTACTCAAAAGGAACTCAACACGCGACAACGACGTTGGCTTGAATCATTGAAAGATTATGATCATACCATCCAATACCATCACGGAAAAGCGAGCGTGGTAGGCGATGCATTGAGTAGAAGATCATATGCAAGTCACGAGTGCGATATTGTCAATGCAAAGGCCCATTTTGTGTTACTTGCAAAGGATGGAGATAGAGTTAAAGACTCTGGGGACCCATGTGATGATGGCGAATATCTGAGTAGAACCGACTTTAATCGATAAAGTTAAAAGTCGCTGCTCGATTACGGACACTGGAGTCGATGCGTATGAGGAAGAAAGTACAAGAAGGTCTTATAATGAAGCAAGAATGAATGAAGAAGGAATACTTGAGTCAACTCCGGACTTTGTGTTCCTAACGACCATGATTTAAAGTATAAAATCATGATGGAGGCGCACAACACACAGTTTGCAATCCATCTCAGGAATACCAAAATGTATCATGATATTAAATAAATATACATTTTGGTGGAGCGATATATGAAGAGAGAGATAAGCGTTGTTTATCTCAAGGTGTCTAACTTGTCAACGAGTTAAAGCGGAGCATCAAGTACCAAAAGGTCCATTGCAACCGGTTGAAATTCCAGAATGGAAGTGGGAGCACATTACCATGGATTTCATTCTCTGGGGTCTTCCTAAGGTTTCTCAAGGCATAGATGCGATTTGGGTCATTATTGATAGATTGACCAAGTCCGCTCATTTCTACCGATCGAGAAACTTATACACTTGAACGTCTTGCTCGTATATACATAAACGAGATTGTAAGATCGCATGGTATCTTTGGAATCCATAGTTTACGATCGAGACCCAAGATTCACTTCACGATTTTGGGTTAGTTTTGCAAAAAGCTATGAGCGCGGACTTACGATTTAGCTCGGCATATCATCCTCGACAGACGGACGACAATGGAGAGGACTATTCAAACTCTTGAAGATCTATTAAGACTCTGTGTCCTTGATTTCAAGGAAGTTGGGACAATTTCTTACCATTGGTGGAGTTTTCCTACAACAACGAGTTATCAAGCAAGTATTGGCATGGCTCCATTCAAGGCGTTGTATGGAAGAAAGTGTCGTTCTCCGGTATCTTTGGGATGAGGTGGGTGAAAGCAACGTTGTTGGGATAGGAGTTGAGTACGTATGACTACGGAAAAGATTCAAACGATCGACAACGTATAAAAACCTCACAAGATCGACAAAAGAGTTATGCCGATCTTCATCGAAAAAGCGTGGAATTCGATATAGGAGATCATGTGTTGTTGCGTGTTGCTCCATGGAAAGGAGTTACGAGATTTGGAAAGAGAGGAAAACTCAATCCTCGATTCATCGGCCCATTTTTAATCCTCGATCGAGTAGGAACTGTGGCCTATAGACTCGCTTTACCATCAAGTATGTCTCGTGTTCATAACGTTTTTCTCATATCCATGTTACGTAAATATGTGAAAGACCCGAACCACATTATTGAGTTAGAATCGGACGAAATAGCGGAAGATTTGACTTATGAAGAGGTTCCTGTTCAAATCTTGGATAAGAAGGAACATATTCTACGCTCCAAGGTTATACCTCAAGTCAAAGTTTTGTGGAGAAACCACGATTTTGAGGAAATGACTTGGGAGTTAAAATCGAAATGAAATCAAGGTCTCCTTACCTCTTGACATACCAGTACGTACCCTAATTTCGGTGAGAAATTTCATAAGAAGGGAGGTTGTAAGACCCCAACTTTTATAAATAAAGATGAATTTTCTATAAATATTATTTTTGAATATTATGGAGTAAATTTGATATAATGTTATAGTTGTGGGTAATATTTATAAATTTTGCAAAGTAAGCAAGTTGTTATAAAATATTCGTTTGGTGGGGAATATTCTTTTTTTTCGGGTATATTCGTAGGGCGGCACAATCATTGGTGGACCCCTGGCGGAATTATTGTCGATTGAGAAAGCGACAAAAATACTTTATGAAAATAACTCATGAGGTGTTACCGTTAAAGCTGTTGAACTACCCGGTAGTAAAAGTAAAAGAATATGTCTGGCGTGGTTGCATAGTTACACAGTATTGATTATTGATGCTTACGTGAGAAGTCACTCAATTTATACTCAATTATTGCTACGATAATTGATGCATCATATCTCTTATATTATTGATTCAATTATTGTCACAAAGATTATCATCGTATAATATGTTATATTATTAAATCAATAATTGAGACGACAAGTTATAAATGACTAATAATTGTTGAAAGATTAAATATGTGTTAATAAAATGATTTGTGGTAATATTTATTCAATCCTTGATGTATATAAAGAGTCTATTATGAGACGTTTGTGGTAAGTTTGGTTATTTTTTTGGGGGCCCATATGTCATCATCTAAGAGTCTCTTCGTCAATAGTAATTACCTTCATCAATAGTAATCGCCTTTACCAGACGTCAAACCACTGCCGCTTCGTTTCATATTAAAGCGTCGAACCAATTGTCATTTCACATTACAGGCGTCAAACCACTTTTCTTTTCACATCACCAGTCGTAAAGCCACTTGCCTTTTCATATTTCAAGTGTTAAGCTAGAAATCTTTTATAAATAGAGGCCTAGTGCTTCATTATTTTTCACGAATTCATTCAAGTTATAGAGATAGAAAGTATAGAGAGAATAAGAGAGAAAGAAGAAGAGTATTCTGTTACTACACTACTACAGTATTCAATCTACTACTAATGTAAGGGGTGTTATTCTTTCTTATTCATGAAGAGAAGCTCATTGTTAGTCCATCGCTTATTATTCATTGGAATAACACAGTATACACGGTTTACCCTATACTTGGTGACATTCTTCTATTATTCTATTGGAACATCCTGTCTGTGTGTTTTACACCGGACCTGGTTCCGTCTTTATTATTCTGTTGGAACATCATGTCGGTGCAAATTTTTATCCGACTGGTTCCGTTATTATTATTCTGTTGGAATAACATGTACATGCAATCACCGCATGCATGGTGATTTCTTTTGTTATTCCATTCTTTATTATACTCGATTGGTTAAATTTTTGACTTCTATACTCCATGAAATTAGTAGAATATCCTCGATATTTGCGCTTCATCCAAAGATCTTTTCATGGAAATATTCTTCCGATCATTCTTGAATTTTACTCTACAAAGCAAATATCATGTTGGCAATTTGGACATTATTAGTTCTGGATAAATTAATTCTTGAACTTGTTTTATTGAATTCTTATATCATTGTCATCATCCTCATGTTTATATTATGTTGAAAGTTATCGTGGGCTGAAGTGCGTAGATGGACTTGGTATGATTATGACCGAGGGATTATTGATTGTAATCATAACCAGTAATGTTACAAATGATGTGGTAAAAGTTATCATTGGGCGATAGTGCATTGATGGACAGTTGTTGGCATGATCATGACCATTAATGAATACACGAATGTCCTTGGTCAGTAGTGCATGGATTATTTGTGGTCGTGATACTAAAGAATATCATTGGTAGTAGTCATGGGTGATTCGATGATGTGGATTATTTATTGTCGAGTCCCGCCGATAAAAGTCATGAAAAACCTTTTAAATCATAAAAGATAGTAGATTTTATTCTCTACTTGACTCTTTTAATGGATTGCTTGTTCCACGCAGATTAAACTTGATGTTGTTATATTTTATCGGTTTAACACTTTTGAAGGCTAACGATAATTTATTCTCGCATTATCTTAGTCATAATATTTCTTCATTGGGCTAGTTGAGGTCACCCTTTTCTTTCACCGCTTCTTCTTGAAATGAGAACATATAGCGAGGACTAGTCGGGGAATGGAGTGACGGTCGGAGGATAGCATTAGTAGTCCTCACTATTCGTGAAATAGTGTGTTAATAATTATAATGAGGACTCCTTTTGAGTTTGTATAATCTCTAGTAGACAATAATTGTATTCAAACTCACGGTTATGTTTTGTCGTATTGTACACGACAGTTGTATTAGTAAGTTGTATTTGAATTTTGTACCATGTATCTGACGACCCAAGATGGGTGATGTATACCTAATTTTGGGGGCGTCACAGACGGACTCGCAGAGAGCCGAATTGGATGGGATGAAGTTGAAGGATCTCAAGGCCAAGAATTATCTTTTTCAAGCCATTGATAGGTCAATCCTGGAGACGATTCTTTGTAAAGATACCTCCAAGTACATTTGGGACTCTATGAAGAAGAAATATGCAGGAAATGTGAAGGTCAAACGTGTACACCTTCAATCCATTCGCACCGAGTTTGAGACATTGCGGATGAAAGTTGGGGAGTCAGTTTCAGATTTCTTCTTAAGAACGATGACAATCGCAAATAAGATGTGAATTAATGGCGAAAAGATGGAGGATGTGACGATTGTGGAGAAAATTCTTCGGTCAATGACGCCAAAATTCAATTATGTTGTTTGCTCCATTGATGAATCTAAAGACATTGATTCTATTTCAATTGATGAATTGCAGAGTTCATTGCAGGTTCATGAACAAAAAATGAATCAGCAAGAACATGAGGAACAAGCTTTACAAGTCTCAACCAACAATCATTTTTCTCAACCAAACAAGGAAGAACAAGGAAAAGGTGGAGGCAGAGAAAACAAAGCTCGTAGGCAGCCACACCAACAACCAGAAAACTATCAATCCCACTTTTCTCAAGGGAGAGGAAGAGGTCGTGATGGTAACCATTCAACAAACTTCAAGCCAAAGTCAGCAGACAAATCAAACATTGAGTGTTATCGGTGTAATAGGTACGGTCATTATAAATTTGAATGTCGTACTAATTTAAATAAGAATCGTGGGGAAAGATCTAATTTTGTAGAAAAGGAAGAAGAAATATCTCTTCTCATGGTGCGTCATGCAAAGGAGGATACGTACCAAAATGTGTGGTATTTAGATACCGGTTGCAGCAATCACATGAGTGGAAATAAGTCTGCATTTTCTCATTTGGACGAATCTTATCACGATACCGTGAAGTTTGGAGATAATTCTACAATCTCTGTTATGGGCAAAGGAAATGTGTCAATCCAAACCAAGGGATGTTCCACGCAGACTATTTCTAATGTTCTTTTGTATGCGTAATGAAGACCAATCTACTTAGTGTGGGTCGGTCAACAGAAGAGAAGGGTATGAGTTCTCCATCAAAAATGGGATTTGGCGAATTCGAGATGAGAAATTGGGCTTAATAGCTCAAGTTAGTATGACGGCCAATCGGATGTTTCCATTGTCTCTCCACAACACGAATTACTCATGTTTCTCGGCAAAGTTGAAGGATATGGCTTGGCTTTGGCATTTTCGATATGGTCATCTTAACTTTGGTGGTTTAAAGACTTTACAACAAAAGCAAATGGTAGTTGGTCTTCCACAATTTAATAGCCCCTCAGATGTTTGTGAAGATTGTGTTGTTAGTAAACAACATCGTGATTCTTTTCAAAAAGGAAATTCATGGAGAGCAAAACAAGCTTTAGAGTTGGTGCATTCCGATCTCTGCGGACCAATCAATCCATCTTCTAATGGAGGTAAAAGATACATAATTACTTTCATTGATGATTTCAGTCGAAAAACCTGGGTTAATTTTTTGCAAGAAAAATATGAAGCTTTTGCAGCCTTTAAAAGCTATAAAGTACTAGTGGAGAAAGAAGTTGGCAGGCCCATCAAAGTTCTACGTACTGATCGTGGTGGGGAGTATAACTCACATGAATTTACAAATTTCTATGAGGTTAATGGAATCAAGAGGCAACTTACAGCAGCCTACATGCCCCAACAGAATGGTGTGTGCGAAAGGAAAAATCGCACTATTATGAATATGGTGCGATGTCTTTTGACAAGGAGCGGTATTCCAAAAGTTTTTTGGCCAAAAGCAGTCAATTGGAGCATTCATATTTTGAACAGAAGTCCTACACTTGCTGTTAAAAATATGACACCAGAAGAATCCTGGAACGGACGAAGACCGACAGTAGATCATTTCAAACTTTTCGGGTGTATTACTTATGTCCATATTCCAGATGAGAAGAGAAAGAAGCTGGATGACAAAGGAGAAAAATGCATTTTTCTTGGTGTTAGTGATCAATCAAAAGCTTATAAGTTATACAATCTTATCACCAAGAAAATCATTATTAGCCGTGATGTCATCTTTGATGAAGAAAAAACCTGGTCATGGATCGAGAACAATATTCAGCAACAAATTCCTGCAAATTTTGATGGTAATGAAGAGAAAAGGCAGCAACCTATGGAGTTAGTGCAACAACCAGCAACAATCAATCAAAATGATTCTCGAAGTCTACCTGTAAGTGAAGAAGCTGCAGCACAAAGGCCTCAACGAGAGAGGAAAAGGCCTGCATGGATGATGGATTATGAGGTATCTAATTCTGACGAGTCTGAAGAAGACCCACTCACATATTTCGCTCTATTTTCAGATTGTGATCCTGTAGTTTTTGACGATGCTGTAAAAGAAGCAAAATGGCGAAGGGCTATGGATGTAGAAATTGCTGCTATTGAAAGAAACAATACTTGGGAGTTGACAGAGCTTCCCAAAGGGCAAAAGTCTATTGGTGTGAAATGGGTGTACAAGACAAAATTGAAGGAGAATGGTGAAGTTGACAAGTACAAGGCGCGGTTAGTAGCTAAAGGATACAAACAAGAGTTTGGCGTGGATTATAAAGAAGTTTTCGCTCCTGTGGATAGACACGACACAATTAGAATGGTAATCGCAATGGCTGCTCAAAACTCATGGCCTATCTTCCAGTTAGACGTGAAATCGACATTCCTACATGGTAACTTGGAAGAACAGGTATTTATTGACCAACCTCCTGGTTATGTCAAGAATGAAGATGAGCATAAAGTGTATAAATTAAAAAAGGCATTATATGGACTAAAACAAGCTCCAAGAGCTTGGTATAGTCGTATAGATGCTTATTTTACTAAGGAGGGATTTAAGAAATGTCCATATGAACATACATTTTTTACAAAAGTTGAAGATGGAGGAAAGATGCTCATAGTGAGTTTATATGTGGATGATCTTCTTTATACTGGAAATGATAGTGTCATGTTTGATAAATTTAAAAAATCCATGATGACTGAATTTGACATGTCTGATCTTGGTTTGATGCATTACTTTCTTGGCATAGAAGTAGTGCAATCGATCTTTGGAATTTTGTGTCTCAAAAGAAATATGCCCAAGAAATTTTGGATAGGTTTCATATGAAGAATTGCAACCTTGACCACCACTCTAGGAGAGAGCAGATTGAAGCTTGTGAAGGATTCAACGGGAAAAAGGGTTGACAACACTCTTTACAAGCAAATGGTAGGAAGTTTAATGTATTTGACAGCAACACGACCTGATTTAATGCATGATGTAAGTCTAATTAGCAGGTATATGGAGCAACCAAAAGAGATCCATCTTCTTGCTGCCAAAAGAATTCTTCGATACCTGCGTGGCACTACAAATTTGGGGAACATTTTTAAAAAAGGAGAACAATCGACTTGATTGGCTTTTTCTTGATAGCGATTATGCAAGAGATTTGGATGATGAAAGAAGCACATCAGGATATGCTTTTATGCTGGGTTCAACAGCTATTTCATGGTCCTCAAAGAAGCAACCAATAGTTACTTTGTCAACAACAGAAGCCGAGTTTGTAGCAGCAACAACAAGTGCATGTCAAGCTATTTGGTTGAGGAAAATTCTTAAAGAGTTGCATTTCAAGCAAGAGGGACCCACTATAATCTATTGTGATAACAGCTCTGCAATTAAACTCTCTAAAAATCCTGTTCTTCACGGAAGAAGCAAACATATAGATGTGAAGTATCATTATCTAAGGGAGCGCACAATGGAAGGAGTTATTGATATCATTTATTGCAGAAGTGAAGACCAGGTGGCTGATATATTCACTAAGCCTCTCAATTTGAATGTCTTCCAAAAACTAAGAGAGAAACTTGGAGTATGCATTATGGAGAAAATGTTAAACTGAATATTTGGAATATCAGTTTAAGGGAGGAATTGTTGAGTCACGTATTAGTTGTTGTCCTATTTTATAGGGATTTCTTATTAGTGTAGTAGTGGTCATAATGCTTACCAGTTTATTAGAAAGTCTATGCACGTTAAAAGTTAGAGCTGTAGGTTGTAGTTTGCAGAAGCAGAGTAATATAAACTTGTTTACCTGGTTGTCTTTCTCTTGTTCTATAATATATAGTCTTGTTTCTTATTATCATCTAATGTGGTGCCACAAAAATATTTTGTTAATTTTTAACATTCTTTAACCATTTTTTCAATTTGTGTAAAATAATTGTAATTTAATGAGTTAAATGAAAAAAAAAATTACCCGAGTAAAATATAAATTGGGGTTCAGTTCATTGAAAAATAAGTGCTTTAACCCCAATCGAATTAGATCATGTTCACCATCACTTTTTTGATATTTATATGATTCCTTAAGGTGTTTAAATGTTTATATTAAGTGAATATTATAATAATTATAATTATGACTTTCATTTTAATTTCCCTCAAAAACAAAAAAAGAGATTTACTCCTTTCAAAGAATTGCAGCACCAAAATCAAAATTTTGAGTTTTCTATGAAGATGCAAACAAATAAACACCCTGAAAATACAATATCCATAAGATTTATGCAAATAAATCAACCAAGAAATTATGTAAATAATACCAAATGCCAAAAAAGAAAAGAAAAGAAAAAGTATTCCATCAATGTTCCTTATTTTGATTCTCTCATAAATTGCTGACCTCTGCCATGTATATATAACGGGTCCGGTTACCATGAAGTTTATTTTTTGGTAAGTTGGTCAATTGGCCAATAGAATACTGACACACATAGAATCTCGCCTGCGTGTCAGCACTCAATTGACCAACTTACTTAAAAATGAACTTTATGCTAACCACTCCCATATATAACACTTGCACTAGGCTAGTTTTAATTTTAACCATCATATTTTTTTCTTTTCGCTATCCCTGCAAGTGTATGTATATAATCTGACATACATGATGAACTCAACAACATGTTTCTACAGATGATCGGCAAAAACCAATGGAGAGATAGGTTCCATAAAATCCGAGGGGGCCGGGACTCAGAGAACTATTACTCAACAAATAAACTGGGGTAAACATAACTTATATTGCACATACAACACATTGCCATGAAGGCTGGGACCGGAAGAATTGATCAATGCAGGACTGCGGTCATCATCTGGGTTCAAGAGAAGCAATTTCCTTAACAACTTGGGCTTTGTCTGCCTCAAATTGTTCATCCTCTGCACCCAAAAAAAAATTATTTATTAAACTGCTAAGACTGCAAATAGAAATGATTATCAAATGCATTTCTCAACTTCCCACCTTTATCCATTTTAAAATCAGAAAAGAGACGCAGAAGCTTGCTTCTATTTGCAACTAGTATGCTAACGATGTCGGCGGGCTTGTTCTGATTAGCGGCAAATAACTGCAAAATGTAATCTATCAATTAATTCAAGCCCAAGGAATCTTTTGCAAAAGAGACGAGTCCATGACAATATCCAGACAGGTTACCTTGAAAACATGAAATGCTTCTATCTGAATGCTCTTGCTCGATTCCTGTCAAAAGAAGAGAAGACACCAACTAATACATAAGTTACGAGTCATAGTTTGTAAAGAACAGATTAATTTATCTAGTCCGACTTCCCCCAATTCTTCTGTTCAGGTGGCTGCACAAACATTGCAAGGCAAACCATGCTTTTACCGACGCAGATGGAAAACATGAAAAAATTATATCGATAACCTTAACTAAAAATGTTTTTTTTTTCTCGTGTGTTTTTTTTTGGTGGGGGGGGGGGGGAGCTGACACAGACCAAGTTATCAAGAAGAGTATCATCTCTGAGCAGATTCATCAGAATTCTCAACATATCTCCCAACAGCTGTACGATGGAAAATGGTTTTAGCAATAACAGATGAAATACCATGAGTATCAAAGAAACACATTTCATTGGAGAATCCTGAACATGCTAAGGCTAGTACCTTTATATAAATAAAATAAGATTCCGTGATTTAATGACAATTAAAAAAGTTGTATAACAACAGTAACATGAATCTGAGTGCTTCGCTTCTGAAATTATTCAAATGTATAATTATAATACTATGTTACGATTGACATAAAATATATGGGAAGACAGAGATGAAGATGCCAAATCAGTGATTCCTTTTTGGAATTTAAAATAAGTACAATATAGAAAGGAAAGAACAAATATAAAGGGAATATCTTCCGAAGAACATGTTTTATACATGAAGCATACAGTTTAAATGAAAAAAAAAGCTCTGTTCAATCAGATGTACAAATGTCTGATATGTTACTATTACCCTACATAATTAATCAAAACTTGAAACCTTTGCATACCTTGACAGCTTGACGTCTGTTAATGTAATTGGCAGATTCTAGCAGCTTTGAGTTAAAGTCTGCAAAAAACTAAAACCAGAGGTTTGTGCAGGTTATTATCTAATGGTTAACCCACAATAAACCTAAGATAAATGGTACCAAGTTGATGAAATTATATGCATGAAAACATTGGCGTTCAATGTTAAACTCATGTAACCTTATACCTTTTACCTGCAGAAACATGCCCTTCCGTTGGTGGGGGTTAGTTTGCACAAAATATTAACAATATACTCCATCCTTTTCAAATTATAAGATCATTATTGAGACATTTTCAAACTCAAAATTAAGGTGATCCATTAAAAATTCCGAAACAATAAATCTTATAATGAGTAATACTTTTTATTTTACAAGATTCATCATTGTTTTGACTAAAATTAAAGGAATCTATGTCAATTTTGAATTTGAAAATATCTCAGGTTAACTTTAAAAAGTCAATAATGGTCTTATGTTTTGGAACGGAATACATTATATTCTCAGCATACCTTTTGTATATTGAGAGAATAAAAATATATTGCAGATCTAATGTACAATTATGTTTTTGGTACGTCTCAATCAAAATTTGTGCTAAAGAAGAGAACCAAAACAAAATGTCTCTTTACAGGCTAGGGAATACATAGCAAGCAGAATGTAAGAGCTTCTTAATATGTCAGCTTAAACATTGGGGTATATCACAACAACTTATGGATAGCAAGCATGAAGTTTGCAATGTATTACCTTTAGAGAGAGTGGCAAAAATATTATAACTACCAAAATAAGACAGAAAAAATAGTATAGTGTTTCACTAACACTCAATAAATTAGTATTTGAGCAAGTGAGCAAAAGTTTTATTATTATTAAAAAAATTAATGATAGCTTAATAGTTCATTAAAACAAAATCAACTACCATTTTGTAAATATTTCAATTGATTGAGGCCAATAAAATTAATTGTAAAAATGAAACTTAATTTGTTTTCCTTGACACTATACTTATCTCAGGTAGTGCTAATGGTACAATAGATAAGCATCCTAGGTGCAGATTTTGTAGATATTTTTTCTTACTGAGTCTGTAATTATTAGTATTTTCTTTAATGAAACTTTGATGTGTTGTTGCAATAAAGCAGATAGCCAATGCCTCTAAGGAAGTGCACGAGGATACACATCAATATGCGACATTTTCATAGTATACCAGAGTAAAGCATTCACTTACCCAATCATAATTCTTAGAAAGAAATTCAGCTACAGTTGATTTATGCCTTGTACAGAGTTCCTGCAACAGTTATATTAAAACCGTATCATTGTAATGCTAAGGCCCTCTCACATAAGACAAGGCAGAATGATTGCCAAATATAAAATTTTCATTTAGATTTTACATGTCAACCGCAAGCATATAAACTCCAATAAAAAATAAAAAACAGTCCAATCATAAACAATAAATTCACAATGTAGAACAGTTACAAATTTCTCTTAGCATTTAACTTCAAGTAAAAATAGATACAGACTTGGAGGAATCTAGCAAAATAACACAATGCAACATTATACTTTCTAATCAAAAGCAGCGAGTCACAGTGTTCAGACACTTTTAAAGTTCTAGAAATGAAACATAAGCATACAACCAAAAAGTAAATGTCTGCAGTTTGGGGCTTCATCCATGGTAGTAAGGTGCCTTAGCGGTGCAAGCTTCCTTGAACACCTAGGCAATAGTTGCTATCTCCAGGTGTCTAGGTCAGGGTTCTAAAAATTCTGCCCAGGTCCGATTAAGCTCCGCCTAAGCGCTAGGTGGTCCTAAACCGCTTCAATTTGGCTGGGCACCTAGGCCCCGCCTAGGCAGAATCAAACCTCTACTTTGAAGCTTCTACAATACTTAAAATGAATTTGTTAAACCTTAATAGGTCGTTATTTTGGTAATGCTTCATATAAAATTTACAAAAATTACATCTACTATATGTGTTGTATAGTACAACAAGTATGTACAATTGAAAAATAAATAATTGAGGCCACCTAAGAAAACGGATAGTCTTCCTAAAAAACGCCTAGGCATCACCAAGGCAGCCTAGGCACTAGGTGCCCCCTCCGCCGCCTACACAATTTTTAGAATACTGGTCTAGGTTTTTTGCTACTTGTCTACGTAAGTAGGTAGTGTCCGGACAAATGCCTGGGTGATTGCACTTTGACTTGATAACAATTTTGTACAAACTTGCTATTTTATCTAACTATATCTTGATATGTTATTAGCTCAATAAAACTTACACACATGCAACTATAAATAGTTAAATACATAGATGTTTGATTGATATATTATACTAAAAGAATTATGAAATTATATGAATCTTTAGCAGTAAACTCATAAAACTTCTAAGATAAGAAACATACAACTAGATAACTGCTATATACTTCCAAGATTTATTTACATTAATTTTTTTCCCCATAGTAAACCATGTGTGAGTCCCCGAAGAAGACAACTAGAAATTTTACATGTATCTTAACACTATTACTTTCGGAAACCCTAACTTTACTGCGCTACCTCACAAAACACGCATACCAGGGAATCCCATAGTAAACTATGTGAGAGTGCCCCAAGAAGACTTTTTGAAGTTATACATACATCTTAACATTATTCTTTTGAGTATTACTTTTCAAAAATACCTAGCGTACCTTGCACATAATATATTATTCTGCAACGATAAGTTATTGATTTAAATTATTTCGACCATAATCAATTCATTTGACATGTGTGTACTACTGGGCCGTCATCTAGCAAGCATACATGCACAAACCAATTATCGTAAAATAACCTTAATATAAGATATGGCATGTTAATTGGATAAAGGTGGAGAGAAATAGCAAAAAACTACCTTTCATGGAAAATTACCTATTATTTCACTACTAACCCCCAACATTTGTACATTTTGAATGTGAACTTTATAATGATGGCATTCCAGAAAATTTAGATGAGACACAAAACCCCTGCTTTCGCTTAATATAAAGGATAGATACAAACAAAATTGACTTGATAGAGAAGGAATCTAAAACGTCTCTGCTCACTAATTCAGTCAAAGTGCACTCAACCTTGAAAGTTGCAGCAGCATCAACAGCAATGTCAAAATTTGGAAGTTGTATATAATCAAAAAACTTCTTCATATGCGATGATTCCAAGACATACCTTTCAAGCAAATGTAGGGAATTAGAAAGATTAAAATTAACTAATAGATTGATCATTTATGCTGAAAACGATTTTAAGCAATGAAATTCTTAAATGTTAAAGCATCCTAATGATGAGAGTGATTTAACTTCAAATCAAAAACTTAGACGCATCCAGAAAATTCAGTGGATCCTTTCTACTGAACAATTGTAACCAGAAAATATTCTGGATCTATAATGATTAGGTGATTTGTGTCTAATTGGGAGGCAATTTTTTCGTTGATTTTAACTAATTTTCTCAAAACAGAGAAACGAAAATAGGAATATGCGCTCAGAAGCTAAAAGATGAAGCACAAATAAATTCATCTTGTAACAGGCAATGTAGAAAAGATGCAGCTTCACTCACTGTCTAGATAAGTTTCCAATAACTAACATAACTCTAGCCAACTTACGAGCCCTAAAAAACAGAGAGATACATGCTTAAACCGGTTTATTAGGCTCACCTTGCAATACTCTGATGGCGTATGCATTCTCTCAGCATTGTACCGTAATGTAAAGCCATGTCTGCATTCTCATAACTGAATGAAGAAACAAGAGAGCATTATAGAAAAGTAAAATTGATGTACATCGAGAATAATTTACATTCAATTGCATCCTCAAGATTGCCCTACATAGGTTAACACTCAGAAAAAGAAAGAAAAGAAAGCCAAAAAGCTCATTTTTTAACCAGGACCTGATGTATAACAATATTTGGAGAAGCATAATTACTGAAAAATAATTGGAAAATAATGGAAATGTTGTAACTAAGGTGGAGCTTTGCACTCCACTACCCTACAATCCTAGAATGCAGAATAAATTGATCATAATCAATAAGACTACTCCCTCCGTTCCAAAATTAGAGATACATTTGTAAAACGATGATTTTTTTATGGATAATTTAATGTTCTCAAATATAGCCTTAGTATTAGTTAGGAATTTAGTTGTGGCAGTTTGATATTGAAAATTGTGATTTAAAAGTAATGACAAATTAGGAAAATCACGTCACTTTATAGTCTTAAAATAGAACTGTATAATAACGTAGTGAGTCTGTCAATTATATCCATATTTATGGAGAGAAAAAAATCCTATTTGGACATTGGGCCCAAGAAAAAAAGCCAAAGACTACAAAAGCCCAATAAAAAAAATAATAACTAATACTTTAAATAAAAATTTGGAAAAATAAAATAACATAAAAGATTAATCATCCACGACAATGCCTTACGGATTGATCCCCAATCAGGATGGCTTGTTATAAGTAGTTAGGCACCATTGTAATAAAGAGTACTAAATACCTCTGAAAAGGTATAGAGATTTTTACAAAAAGGAATCAATTCAAAAGCTAAAACTGTCTAATTTTTTTTTAAAGAACCTTCAAATTTTCAGGTATAAATTTAAGAAAAAATATTCTTAAATAAATTATCATTCTGCATATGCCTGAGATGTCAGAAATGCACCACTTAATTGACCTAATAGTATGTCACAAATGAAATGATGAGCATCCATTAGTAGCAAAAAGTATTTAGTAGATCTGGTAGCTTTTTAAGAAAATCCTTTGGTAGTTCCCCAAAAAAGTGACCAATACAATACTATTGTTTCAGGTAAATACATCACGTAGATAATATATATTCTCATTCACTACCTACCTTGTGTATTAAAAATAGGAAGAAAACATGTGTACTAAAGAAAAGCCAGAGAAACTTCTCAAAGCACTATCAAACTTGGAGTAAGTTATGCTGTCAAATCATTAATATCACGAAGCAACCCAAGCCAAGACATCACTATGATAATTGCAACCATTTTGATGTAGCTTACCCTGATACCAATATATCCATTAGATCCATATTTTCTTCCAAGTAATCACAAGCTATCAGCCACGATTGAACTTGTTGTCTCTGCAGATTTGCAACAACTTGGGTGGCATCTTTACGGGCCTGCATAGATGGTCAACAACATTATAATATAATGCTAGAAGATAGTAAAAGTGCCCTCAAACATATAAATGTCAACAAAATATAGCAATATATTTTTTTTTTGGGTGGGGGAACAGAAGCAAATGCAGAAGCAGAAGCAAATTGTCTTCCTTAGCAAAGCAAATGTTACGTAAGACGATTGTTTGATTCTCACCTCTAAGTTCAATTTTGGTAGGCAAATAATTAACAAACATAGTGTGTTCTCTCTAAAGAATTCCTGGGTCAACTTTGCACAAGCCTCCGAGACTGGCTCTGATTCACTATTCCCATAGAGAATTGACTTTAACTCCCGGAGAAGCTTACTTAACTCCATCATCTGAAAATGGAATATCAACAAGTCTTCTCTTGTTTAAGGGGTGGATAAGTATGGGAATATATAGTATTCAAACAACAAGTGAAGATAACCAACCAATTCGAACAACAGTGTGCATAAGCAAACTTTCAAACTCATGCACAGCTTATATATAATTTGTTAAAAATACAAATCTTTCACAAATTTGTTATCAGATGATTCAGATAGAATCACATATTCTAGACCTATATTTGACACAGTTCACATTGACAATACAATGTTCATCAAGTTGTGATATTGCTTTAATGCTGCGGTCCTCGTAGAAAGTTATTGTGTTGCTTTAATGTCGTAGAAAGTTGTGATGATGCTTTAATGTCGTGGAAAGTTGTGATGATGCTTTAATGTTGTGGAAAGTTGTGATGATATTTTAAACCACGTGTGTACTATGTGAGTTCACACTAGTCACAGGGGTGGCAGGGACACACTGTGTATCTCAAATGCAATAGTTCTTCACCCTTGTCTGTTGTTACTGAATTAAATACACAATGTCCTAAAGCACTAACATGCATAGGCAAACCTGCCATATATGCAGAATATTTAACAAGGGAAAGAAATAATATGCTTCCCATAAAAGGGGTCCTTTTCAATCAATTTCAACTCTATATAATAAAAGGAATAGATATTTCCACGTTCTTCTACTGACCCACATGTGGAAATATCATATTTCAAAGTGGAAATCTTAGCTCCTATAGAACAAACTATAAAAGACCAAATTTTTAGAAGAAAGTATAATCACAAAAAGTATCTTAGCTCCCTATAGAAGACCAAATTTTTATAACACAAGCATAATCACGAAAAGTTTAACCAAAGATCCAAATCAAATTCAGATAGATAAATAATTACACCTTCTCTCCGCGCTTGCTCTCGCGAATTTCGAAACTGCCGCGATCAGCATAAATGAAGAGATCGCGAGTCTGACGGACGACATCAACCGGAGTTTTGGGCTTCGACTTGAAAAGTCCCTTCATTTCTTCTGTTTTGGCCGATACCTTTTGAACTCAACCGGTGAGCCGCTCCGTGCCACAGCTAGAGTTCCGCCAGACAATATCCCTAGGATTCCATTTCTTACAGGGAAGCATATGATTTCGATCGATTTGGGAATTTTTAACCCAATTTAGTCAAATTCTCATGTGTGTATATATATATATATATATATATATATATATATAAATATGCATACACACATATAACTACCTCTCTCACTCTCTCTCTCTCAAAAAATCATCTGAGACATGCAGGAGAGGAGAGAGGAGAGAGGAGAGATGAGAGACGAAGGAGAGAGCAGAGAGGTCTTATTCAGAAAATAATTGTTTAACTCCATTATTTGGTTATATCAATAAAGAAATAAAGAAAAATAAAATTAAATCTAATTTGATTTGATTTGTAATTAATGTGAGGACCCACATGTGAAAATAAAATCTAATTTTTATGAATTTCATAGACTTAATAAAAAGTTATAGAAATTTTAAAATTATGAAAATAAAATAATAATAATATAACTAAATTTATAAGGATAAAAAAGTAAATAAAATAAATTTTGTCACACAAATACATCAAACACTTCGAAGCCACTTTATTAATACTTACAGAATTTTTCCTGCATGATTTGTGTTGCTATTTTTAAAGTTCGTAGTTGGACTATAGAGAAAGAATCCATACTTATATATAAAGGCAGTAAATTGATGTCAATTTCAAATCGACTCTTAATCAATTTAAGTCAATTTCGTTCAATTTCATTAAATTAATTATTGAGTTGGTCTAATCTTCCTCTTCCTCATCAACGATCTGTCCTTATCATCAATTTCAAAAACTGGAGAGTGATCTCGAGTGCAGTGGAAGGTGAGGAGTTTTCCACAACTATTCCTCTTCTTTCCTCTGTCCATATTCAACCCACCCAATCTCTTCTTATCCATCTATTCACTCTAAAACCATTTAACATCCCTAATTTTTTACATCATTCAATAGTAAACATATATATATATATATGGGATTCCATCCATGGCAACCGGTTGTCATGGACACTGTTCTAACAACCTCTTTTCGGACCGTTGATTAACTTATTGGAAGGCTAAGATTGAAACATAAATAACTCCAAACCGCCACAAGCTCTTAGATTTATTAAAAAAAAAAAAAAAAACACTAGAAACAAGCACAAGCTCTCACGGCTTGGCAGACTTCATTGCAGTTTCTACTATCTTGATGCTAATTTTCACTTCTTAATATTATATTAAATACTAATATTACAAAATATTGTATTAATATTAATATTATAAAATATTATTAATAATATTATAAAATATTATTATTAATATTTTATAATAATATTATTATTAATATTTTATAATAATATTATTATTAATATTAATAATATTGTATTAATATTAATATTATTAATATTTTATAATTCTAATATTATTAATATAAATAATATTAATGATTTTGTAATAATATTTAGTTAATAATTTTTTAATAATATTTAGTTAATGATTTTGTAATAATATTTATTTTAAGATAATATTATTACAAAATTATTATCTTAAACTTTTAAATTAAATATTATTACAATTATTAGTTATTAAACATGCATCTCCTTCACAATTGCTCAGCCGCTACACGTTCATACGGTTGAGTTTTTTTTTTTTTACTACGTCATTTTGGTTTTCATTCACATTCATTTTTTTAATATTATTGTTATAAAAATTAGTTGAATTTAAGATAATAATAATAATAATAATAAATAATAATATTAAATATTAACTAACTAATAATTTTGTAATAATATTTAATTAAAAGTTTAAGATAATAATTTTGTAATAATATTATCTTAAAATAAATATTATTACAAAATCATTAACTAAATATTATTACAAAATCATTAATATTATTTATATTAATAATATTAGTATTATAAAATATTAATAATATTAATATTAATATTATTAATATTAATAATAATATTATTAATACAATATTTTATAATATTAATATTAATATAATATTTTGTAATATTAGTATTTAATATAATATTAAGAATGAAAATTAGCATCAAGTTAGTAATCTTTAGAAATGAAGTCTCATGGGTTAGTGAGAGCTTGTCTTATTTGGGTGTTTTTTTTTATTAACAGCCGGAAGAGCTTGTAGCGGTCGGGAGTTATTTATGTTTCAATCTTAGCCTTCCAATAAGTTAATCAATGGTCCAAAAAGAGGTTGTTAGAACAATGTCCATGGCAACCGGTTGCCATGGATGGAATCCTATATATATATATATATATATATATATATATATGAAGCTAACTTTATTTCGCTAAATATGAAGTTATAAGCAAGATTTCCTATTCCACTATTCTGCCAAAAAAAAGCACACATTGTTAATGTGATTTGTATTGATTTGGGTGAATGAACTGCTATTGATAGGTGAACTTATATATAAAGGCAGCAAAGGCGATCTCAATTTCAAATCGACTCTTAATCAATTTAAGCCAATTTCGTTCAATTACGCTGAGTTAATTATCGAGTTGGTCTAATCTTCCTCATCCTCTTCCTCTTCCACTTCCTCTTCCTCTTCCTCTTCTTCTTCCTCAGCAACGATCCGTCCTTATCATCAATTTCAAAAACTGGCGAGTGATCTCGAGTGCAGTGAAAGGTGAAGGGTTTTCCACAACTATTCCTCTCCTTTCCTCTGTCCATATTCAACCCACCCAATCTCTTTTTATCCATCTATTCACTCTAAAACCATTTAACATCCCTAATTTTTTACATCATTCAATAGTAAACATATATATATGAAGCTAATTTTATTTCGCTAAATATGAAGTTATAAGCAAGACTCCAGGGACCCACGCGATGATGGCAAATATACGAGTAGAAGCCGAGCTTTAATTGATAAAATTAAAGTCGCTTTCAAGTTCTGAGATCCGGAGTCGATGCGTATGAGGAAGAAAGTGCAAGAAGGTGCGATCTGCGGAAGCAAGAATCGATGAAGAAGGAATACTTTGAGTCAACTCCTGGACTTTGTGTTCCTAACGACCACGATTTAAAGTATAAAATCATGATGGAGGCGCATAACACACCGTTTGCAATCCATCATGGGAATACAAAATGTATCATGATCTTGACATACATTTTGGTGGGGAAATATGAAGAGAGAGAGATATTTGTTTATCTCAAGGTGTCTAACGTGTCAACGAAGTCAGGTAGAGCATCAAGTACCAAAAGGTCCATTGCAACCACTTGAAATTCCGAATGGAAGTGGGAACACATTACCATGGATTTCGTTCATTGGTCTTCCCAAAGTTTCTCAAGGCATAGATGCGATTTGGGTCATTGTTGATAGATTGACCAAGTCCGCTCATTTCTTATCGACACGAGAAACTTATACACTTGAACGCCTTACTCGTATGTACATAAACGAGATTGTAAGATCGCATCAGTATGCCGATATCCATAGTTTACGATCGAGACCCAAGATTCACTTCACGATTTTGGGTTAGTTTTGCAAAAGCTATGAGCGCAGATTTATGATTTAGTTCTAAGATATCATCCTCAAAGCAGACGGACAAACCGGAGAGGACTATTCAAACTCTTGAAGATCTATTAAGACTCTGTGTCCTTGATTTCAAGGGAAGTTGGGACAAGTTCTTACCATTGGTGGAGTTTTCCTACAACAACAGTTATCGTTAAAGTATTGACATGGCTCCATTCAAGCGTTGTATGGAAAAAGTGTCGCTTCTCGATATCTTTGGGATGAGGTGGGTGAAGCAACATTGTTGGGACCGGAGTTGGTACGTATGACTATAGAAAAGATTCAAACGATCCAAGAACGTATAAAAAACCTCACAAGATCGATAAAAGAGTTATCGATCTTCATCGAAAGGACGTGGAATTCGATATAGGAGATCATGTATGTTATTACGTGTTGCTTCCATGAAAAGGGGTTACAAGATTTGGAAAGAGAGGAAAGCTCAATCCTCGATTTATCTACCCCATTTTAATCCTTGATCGAGTAGGAACCGTGGCCTATAGACTCGCTTTTCTTGCCAAGTATGTCTCGTGTTCATAACGTTTTTCACATATCCATGTTGCGTAAATATGTGGAAGACCCGAACCACATTATTGAGTTGGAACAGGATGAAAATAGCGGAAGATTAGGCGTATGAAGAGGTTCTGCTCAAATCTTGGATAAGAAGGAACATATTCTACGCACTTGAGGTTATACCTCAAGTCAAAGTTTTGTGGAGAAACCACGATGTTGAGGAAATGACTTGGGAGTTAGAATCTAAAATGAAATCAAGGTATCCTTACCTCTTCGACATACCGGAATCGCACCCTAATTTCGAGGGCAAAATTTCATAAGAAGGGAGATTGTAAAACCCAACTTTTTGAATAAAGATGAATTTTCTATAAATATTATTTTTGAATATTATGGAGTAAAATTGATATAATAGTTGTGGGTAATATTTATAAATTTTGCAAAAGTACGCAAGTTGTTATATAATATTCGATTGGTGGGGAATATTCGTTTTAACAGGGAAATTAGTACAACAAAGACAATCATTGGTGGACCCACAACGGAATTATTGTCGATCGAGAAACGACAAAAATACTTTATGAAAATAACGGCGGAAGTTTTACCGTTAAGCTGTTGAAACACCCGGTGTTAAAAAGTACAATAATCTGGCGTGGTTGCATAGTATACTACGGTATTAATTATTGATGCTTAAGTGATAAGTCAATCGCTTTTGTTGGTATTATTAATGTAATAATACGAAAATCTTTTTATATAAAATAGAATACTTTTATAAAGTTATTACGTAAATAGAATATATTATATTCTATTATGCATAGTGTTGCATAAAGATCTGCATAGTGTTTTGCATAGTAAAATCTTTTTATATAAAATGTAATACTTTTATAAAGCTATCTGTTTTATTAGACAATAATTAGAATATATTATATTTTATTATGCATAGTGTTTGCAGATAAGTGCTACATAGTGTTTATATAGTAAAATCTTTTATAAAGTTATTCGTTTTATTAGATTATAAATAGAATATATTATATTTTATTTTGCTTTTAAATATGGACCGTCGATTAAAAGTAAATCAATCTAACCAGTTCATGAGTTAGTTACTTATGCATTCTATTTTTCTATAAATAAGCTCATTCATTCATTATTTTCTTTAATTCTTTGAAACTCTCAGAGAGATAAACTATAGAGAGAAAGAAGAAAGTATTTTGCTACTTCACTACTTATATATCCAAAGACTTCTTCTTCTTAAGGTAGGGAATATTATTTGTTGTATTCGTAAGGGGTGTTATTCTTTCTTATTCATGAAGGAAAGCTGTTGTTATTCCATTGCTTATTATTACATTGGAATAACTCAGATATCTGTGATCTACCATATACTTGGTGACATTCTTCTATTATTCTGCTTTTTACTTATTCTATTGGAATATCATGTTCATGCATATTTTATGCCGGACCGATTAAAATCTTTATTATTCTTGTTGAATATCCTGTCATCAGGCATTTTATGGGACACGATTCCGTCTTTATTATTATTACATTGGAATATCACCGTCATGCGCTTTTACGCGGGACTGATTCCAAATCCCTTATTAGTATTCCGTTGGAATAACCATGCTCTATAATGGGCACCGCATGCATGGTGTTTTTTCGTTGTTATTCCATTCTTTATTATTCATTGGAACATCCCGCTCGGCAATAATTTACTTTGACCGTTCCGTTATTTAGTATTCTCATTGGAATAACTCATTATGCAAAAGTACCCACATCATGGTGATTTCTTTTGTTATTCCATTCTTTATTATACTCAGGTTGGTTAAAGTTTTGACTTCTATACTCCATGAAATTAGTAGAATATCCTTGATATTTGCGCTTCATCCAAAGATCTTTTCATGGAAATATTCTTCCGATCATTCTTGAATTTTACTCTACAAGCGAGATCATGTTGACAATTTGGACATTAGTAGTTCTTGGACAAATTAATTCTTGAACTTGTTTTATTGAATTCTTATATCATTGTCATCATCCTCATGTTTATATTATGTTGAAAGTCATCTCGTGTATTCGTAGTGCATAGATGGACTTGGTATGATTATGACCGAGGATTATTGATTGTAATCATATGACCGTAATGTTACAAATGATGTGGTAAAAGTCCTCATTGGCCCGTAGTCCATTGATGGACAATTGTTGGCATGATCATGACCATTAATGAATACACAAATATTCTTGGCCCGTAGTGCATGGATAATTGTGGTCGTGATACTTAAAGAATATCCTCGCAGAAAAAGTAGGGGGTGATTCGATGACGTGGAATATTTATTAAGTCGAGTCTCAGCCGATAATAATGATGATGAAAACCCTTTTAAATCATAAAAGATAGTAGATTTTATTTTCTACTTGACTCTTTTAATGGATTGTTTGTTCATCATGCAGTTAAACTTGATGTCTATAATATTTTATCGGTTTAACATTGTTGGAGACTAATGATAATTTATTACGCATTATCTTAGTCATAATATTTCTTCTTGGGCTAGTTGAGCTCACCCTTTCTTTCACTTTGTTCTTCTTGAAATGAGAATATAGGCTGGACGAGTCGGGAACGGAGTGATGGTCCAGAGGATAACATTAGTAGTCCTCACTATTCGTGAAATAGTGTGATAATAATTGTAATGAGAACTCTTTTTTGAGTTTGTATAATCTCTAGTAGATAATATTTGTATTCAAACTCACGGTTTATGTTTGTCGATTGCATATACAACAGGTTGTATTAGTAAGTTGTATTTGAATTACATACGATCCGATCGCGACCCAAGATGGGTGATGTATACCTAATTTTGGGGGCGTCACAAGATCTCCTACGCTGAACCATAGAGGAGATACTCTTCTGCAATCTCCTTCATCTTCACTAGAACCATAGAGGAGATCTCCTCCGCTGAAAACTGCTTCTCCTCACCTTTGTAACTGACAAAAATCAATGGTTTCCCTTGAGGACCATGAATGACCTTAAATGGCCAAAATTCCATCAATGGTTCAGTGTCTTGGGCGTCTTAATTGAAGGACTGTAGGATTCCATTTCAGTGAGAATGATGCTAGATCTATTAATTTTCAGTTCGAATTTGGGTATAATTTAGAGGCTTGATTTTGGCAGGAAAAAATGGGGGGACGATTGAATCTATGGAGATGAATATTTTGATTATTTGTATTATTTAAAATTAAAATAATTAAAAGAAAAGAAAAGAAAAGAGATAAAGGAAAAGAATAAATTATAAAAAAATAATGTGGTTTTGATTGTATAATTAATTTTAATTATTATGTCATTTGTTTATCTAATTTTTGTTAATTGTATCAAATTTTTTATTTTATGTTAATTATGTAGTTACCTTTTTATATCATTAATATATATATTAGTATTAATTTTTAAAATAAAAATAATTATTAAAAGAAAGGAAAAGAGATAAGGAAAAGAATACAAATAAAGAAAATGAATTAAAATATTTATTATTATTTTAATTTATTTTTACCACGTAATTAATGATTTTTTATTTTTAATTTTTGTAGAAATTAATATAATATTGTATTAGATCTCATTGATATAAAAATTTTGATATATTATTTGTAATATTTGGAAAAGAGATAAAAGGAAAAGAAAAAAGCCACATAATCAATGGATTTATTTTATTATTTTTTTTGTGTTGCCACATCAGAAAATAATTATTCTTTGAATTTTTTTTCAGTGGCACGTGTGTAATTTATTTGACGTCCGTCCAAGAAATTGGACCGAATGGCCTGATTGAATATTTTTAAAAAGTACAGTAAGCTAATTAAATATTTTAAAAGCACAGTGGCTAATTGCTTAAAACACTACAACCACATTGGTGAAAAAGTGCTTTTTGCCATTTTTTTATTTTTTATTGACCGTATGTGATTTTGGTAGGTAACATAGCAACCTTGATAGGAATTGGAATGAATACCATATAGTTCAAAATCTTTGCTGCAACTCCAATTCCACTATTCTACCAAAAAAAACACACATTGTTAATGTGATTTGTATTGATTCCAGAATTTTTCGATGAAGATGATTTCAAGTAATGAAAATTAACATATTTTTTTTATAATATAGTGTATTTCTTTCCATTTTTAGCTTACTAATTTACTTAATTTATATTAAAATGATTATAATACTATTTAATTTGGGGCATAAGATTATAATCATACTGGAAAGTAATGTAAGCATAGCTCGGTCATGTGTGAAATTATAATTGTATATGTTGAAATATCCATCTTAAAACCAATTGGTACCAAGTAGAGAGGCCTCTTAAGTATATATATAGTGAGTTTTAGTTTTACATTATGATTTATATATTACAATGCTCTATTTTGATGCCTTATCGAGGTAAATGGCTAAATAGTCATTAGAGATTATGGCTTAATTTTAAGCTTGGGATTTGATATCTTCATATTACAGTTTTTAATATCTTTGATTTAGGAGTAAGAAAAAACAAAACAATTGAAAAACATATATTTTAGCAGTTTTTTTTGAATTTGTAGCATTTATATTTGTGTGCAATTTGGTGACTCCTAGTGTTAATTTGAAGTTGGATTGTGCATATAGTTGTTGTAGTTTATTTTAGATGATATGATGTGTGTTTTGAAATCTGATGCAATTATACTAATCCTAATAAGATTATACTCTATCTCAAATAATATTTTTAATATATAATCCTAATCCTAATAAGATTCTACTCCATCTCAAATAAGATTTTTAATATATATATATATAAAGCAAGGATCAAGTGAATACCCCTTATCTTACTCACCTGTGCTTATTTTTTAGGCGGCGATTTGGTCATAATAATTGTTGTCTATACTTTTAGCTTTTTGACAACAACATATAGCGTCATTAAAAGTATGTATTTACAACAGATAACTTAAACCGTCGCCTAAAAAGAGGTGAGTACGGTAAAGATAAGGGTAATATGACTTGATCCTAATATATATATATATATATATATATATATATATATATATATATATATATATATATATATATAGAGAGAGATGAGAACTACTAAATTATGAGGAGAAGAGAGGAGAGGAGACGTTGAAGGGGAGGTAGAAAAAGTCAGTTCGTGTGGTGCTTCGCTGCCATGCATGGATCATCATCTTCATGATCGCTCACATCTTCCATGGCAGCGAGTACCAATCAATAAGCACCCGGAGAGCCACTGAATCTCGTTATCAATAATCTAACATAAAAACCTAATAATTTGCGGGATAGATTACACAATTTAGAAACACTATAGCAGTAAAAATTTGATAAATTAGTTAAATAATGAATAAAGAGTGTATATATATGAGATGAGTGAGATTTGGGTATCGTTTGGGAATCGAATAAGGACATTCGATTTACATATTCTTTTATAGCCGATAGCAGCACCATTTTTCTTTTCTTCGATCAACACCATCGGAAATGGAAACGACGAAAGGGAGGAGGGAGGAAGTAGTATTTGTGCAAGCCCGTGATATTTTCTTTATCTTCTAAAAATGTGCATTTTTCATGTTGCCTTGCAGGTGGAAAGTTACCCATCACTTGGTATCAAGAAAGATTTCATCGAGTGCCGATAATGAGACATGAGAATGCTGCACTGCACCCACTCACAAAGCTATCTGGGCATTCTACAATGGCAAAAAAGTTTATAAATTTGGCATAATTGCCAAATTATGGTATGTAGTTTTTTGGGTTTTTGGATGGGAGGGAATATGGTAACCATTCTGTACTCTTGTCTCTCCGAATTATGATATTAATGGCCTCATTAGCCCTGTCCCACAGTGTTTCAAGATCCATGTATTCAACCTAAAAATACAAAATTTAGAGAAAATAAAGCAAAAATCCAATAAATTATAAGCTTGCCCAAATCAATTACCTTGGAATTGGCTTTAGAGTACATGATTTCTTCAGCTTTGAATACAACAATAGATAATTTCTCTTGCCATTCTCTATTATTTTTAGTGACAGTGGAATGCCTCCCATTGACAACCCTGATCAAACGCATGATGGGAATAAAAATAAAAATAAATAAAGTAACAGGAAATAGCTTGAAATAGCGAGGAATCTTATCGATCCAGATCATTGTCGCCTGATATATAACACAACAAAAAATAGAAAATGATCAGTCGAAATAACCCTAATTTGTGAAATAAGTGGCAAACATGAATTGAACTATTGCAGTACTGCAATTGAAATAAGAGAGTAGATGTAATTTCGTCGATACCATTTGGGAGTTGCTTTGTTATAGGGGACGAATTTCTTCTTCTGATCGGTGGCTGGGGGTGATTGTGACGACCCCAAAATAGGTCCATTCCATCCAACCCATTCTGAGTCGCCAAATACATGGTACAAAAACAAATACAACTTCAGTAATACAATTGTCGTGCAAAATACGACAACACATATACTGTGAGTTTAAATACAACTATTGTCTAATAGACAGTATAAAAACTCAAAAGGGGTCCTCATTACAATTATTGATACGCTTATTTCACGTAATAGTGAGGACTACTAATACAACCATCTCGGGACCGTCAATCCATTCCCCATTAGTCCCAAATTTATATTCTCATTTCCTGAAGAGAGCAGATGAAAAGAAAGTGGTGAGCTCAACTAACCCAAAGAAGAAAATATTATGAATAAGATAATATACAACAAATTATCGTTAGTCTTCAACAGGGAATAATCTGATAAAATATAATAGACAACAAGTTTTAGATCAACAACTGCAGCGGAATAAGCAATCCATTAGAAGAGTCAAGTAGAGAAAGAATTCTACTATCTTCTATGAATTTAAAAGTCCATCATCAATATTTTATCCCTGTAACATTAATCAATACACATCTTTAATCAAATATTCATCTTTGCACTGCGGGCCAAAGATATTAATTTGTATCACCAGTTGGTCATGTTCATCTCAACACTACGGGCCAAAGATATTCATTAGGTAATCATTCATCTTTGCACTACAGGCCAAAGATATTCATCAGTTAATCATTCATCTTGCACTACTGAGGCCAAAGATATTCAAGAATATCATCATTTAGGACTGATGATGATGAAAAATATTTTAAAGGAACGAATCTAGTGAAACAAAATAACAAATATTAGAGATTCGTATTACAGTTTATCCAAGATCAATAATACTTCATAATAACCAATTTTGAATCAAAATTCAAGAATAAAGATCAAAACATGGATACAATCAAAGATAGTAACCATAATAGACTCTTGGATAAAAAGAAAAAATTTCATTTTTAGGTGAATAGTGTCGTGATTCGTGAATAAGTCAGATATGTGAATAAGGCAGTATCACGTGAATAAGAATCTCAGACACCAAAAGATAGAAATTCTACAAGAAAAATCATCATGCTTCGTGAATAGTTCTCGTGAATAGTAACTCGTGAATAGTAACCCAGACATGAAAAGTTCCAAATTTGATAAAAAGTTCCAACCAATATTTCTAAGATAATGATATTGAAGAAATAATATCACTTACTTAAGAAAATAACATCCCATACCTCAAAAAAGATAATACTTCATTTGGAATATTGGATATAGTCTTTGAAGGAACTTGCAATCAGATAGCAACACTCAAAGTATCAAAATACTCACAAGAATACGCCGATAATATATAGAGAGAGAGAGAGAAAACTTATGAATTTCGTGTGATTTTCAATTCTAACTAAGCACCCTATTTATAGGAAAATGCTTAGAAACGCCATAGAAGACTAACTCGCCACTTCGATGGCTTTACTCACATTATTGCCACCCACCACATTTGAAATTCAATTGAGCACATTTCTCACCAACCAATTCTAGAATTTTCCAAAATGTTTTATCATTTAAACAATAATCAGAAACTTTAATAATTCATAGAAAATAGCCCGTTTATCAGAAAAATACGAATTTTATGTCTATTCCACACGAAATTGAATTCTCTACAACTTTGTATCTTTGAGTTTTTCCAAATTCCAAACAGAAAAATACCTGAAATCCACAAACGAATGATTTTTAAATACTTCCAATCCGACAAAATACTGATAAAACATCTCAGCATTAATTCTTTCATTAATAACCACATAAATAAATCCATCATTTATATCCATAGAAAAATAAATAATTCCTTATCATATGAATCAATAATTAATTATTCACAAATAATATTACAGAATCACATTTATGACAACCAGGCTGTTCCAGGAAAGAGGGGGCTTTCCGATAAGGATTTCTCCTTACTGGCGCGCAATTAGGTGACCAAACCTCTCCTTGACAGAACTTTCTAGACATTGCCAATAATGCTATCTAATAATATTATTCCAAATAATATGAATTATTGATCCGATAATGGAGATGATGTGCGATGACAATTATCGAAGCAACAATAATATAAAATATCAACGCAAACAATTATTGAATTAATAAAATAAAATATTGACAAGTAATTCATCGTGACAATTATTGAGTAGTGCCTTTCACGTAAGGATCAATAATTCAATAATCTTCATGTAATACCGTGTGCTACTACGCAACCACGCCAGACATCGTATTTTAACTACTAGGATATTCCAATGTCTTAATTCAGAATAACTATGTTGTTATTCAATTTTGTCGTTTTCTTCATCCGACCGTTATCCGTTATGGGGCCCACAAATGGTTGCGTCGTCGTACGAATATTCTCCGACAACAAGAATATTCCACGACCAAACGAATATTCCCCGACAACAATGAATATTTTATAACCACTTGCTTATTTTGAAAAATTTTCACATTTCACCCATAACCAAAACATTAGATCAAATTAACACCTTATTATTCACAATAATAATTAGAGAAAATTCGATTTTATTCATAAAAAATTTGGTGTCTTACAGTGATTATGAGGAAGAGGAAGAGGAAGAGGAAGCGGAAGAGGAATATGAAGATGAAGGATTGGAAAATCTGAAGAGACGAACAGTTTTTTCGATTGAAGGCAAGATTGATCTCGCGTGAGCGAGTTAACTCCTAATTGATTTAAAATTGACTCAGTTTAGGATCGCCTTTGCTGCCTTTATATATAAGGTATTGATAAGTCAAAAAAACTCACTCCTGAATTACAAAAGATAATTTACCTTCTTATGGGTAACAAACTATTTCTTTGATGGGTATTTGAATCGATTAAAAAAGTCATTTGATGAAATTTTATTTAATTTTAGCTTAGAATTAGTTGGTTTTGGTCAGGTAGTTTTATACCTCACTGAATCCTCTCTAATGGGTAACAACTTTTTCTTTAATGGCTATTTGAATCGATTAAAAAAGTCATTTGACGAATTTTTTTTTAATTTTAGCTTAGAATTAGTTGGTTTTGGTCAGGTAGATTTATGTTTTCTTTATAATATTTTTAGTCTTTCTTTGGATGCTGGAAAGATCAAGTGAAGAAAAGAAACTGAAAAAAAAGAAAGGAAAAGTCTTTCTTAATAAACTCAAGGATGTTGGAAAGATCAAGTGAGGAAAAGAAACTGAAAAGAAAGAAAAGGAAAAGTCTTTTTTAATAAACTCGAGTAGAATTTTATTATGTACTACTATCATATAAAAAGTATAAGTAATAATTCTCAAATTTAGTATAATGGACTGTAGATAAAACTCTTATAGCTTTAACATTTCATTTTCTTTTCCACTGTCCTTTCTGATTTGTATTTGAAGGGTTATCTCTATGTAAAAGTAGGAGTAAGCTTTGAGCGGTAGAAATTTTGGTAATTTCAGTTGTTAAGTTTTAAAATGCTAATTTATAGCTTTTTGATTGTTATAGTAGCTTATGATCCCCCCCACCCAAAAAAAAAAATGCTTTTCTATATACCATAATATGTTCGAAATGTATTTATAGTTGTGATTTAAGAGTTTTCTTTCAAAATTGTTATATCCTTGATGTGATTTTTCCTATTGTAATAGTTGGCTTATAAGGTGTACATTATGGTATGTTAGTGTTAAAACTCTTAAGCAAGCTTGAAGGTAGGAGCTAGAAGGGAACTAAGGTATAGTTAAAACCTCATAATGCCAGGGGTAGCTTGAGCATTATACATTCATATGTTGTCTTCAGTAATTGAAAACACTACAACAAAAAGGGTTATTTCCGACGAAATCTTCTGTCGATAATAAGCATATTCCGTTGAGGTTAATCTTATTTCCGACGGAATGTTCAGTCGGAAATTCGGTCGTATATAAGCAAGTCGAAATTAAGTCCGTCGATCATTCGGTCGGGGATACTTAACCTCGACGGACTTATCATCGACTGAATATTCGGTCGAGGGTACTATATGTCCGACTGAAAATATTCGGTCGATAGTATTCTGTCGGTGATAATCATGACACGTGTCAGCATGGCAAAAATAGGGGTAGTTCTTATTTCCGACGGAATTCCGTCGATAATAGTACTATTTCGTAGAGAATAATGATTTTTTTAAATATTTTATTTGTTTTTGCAATATCCAGGGATTTAACCCACATCTTGTACCTGTACCTGTATTCCAACAGCACATACACATACACAAGCTAACAATATAACCTCCAACAGTACATACACATACACAAGCTACCAATATAACCTCCAACAGCACATACACATACACAAGCTAACAATATAACCAATAACACGAATTACAATTACCAAGGCCGACAATATGTAAAAAACCAACTAAATGATAAGTAAAAAGGTCAAAAACATCCCATTAATCTAAACTAATGTATATCAAACATCTAATTAAGCTAAATTAAACTAAATGCCAAGGTTTAAACTACAATACATCAAAAATAATGTAAAATACAAATTAAATGAATGTAAACTAAGTAAAACTAGTAGAGCCCCCGGTATGAGGAGGATCATTGGGCGGGCGTCGACGCTGCTCTGGAGTATGAAAATCGCCACCATCATCATCCCGCTCGACAGTCCGCTCGTCACCCTGTTGATATAATATAATGCAACTCATTAGTCCATATATATGATTCAATTAAAGATAACTAAATGAAAATTAAATTACATGCAAAAAATATATTTGAATTTAAAACGAATAGTATACCTGAGCAGTCGAGGGCTGACTCAACATCGGTCCAAACGCGTCCTCGACTAAGGTAACCACCATCTGAACAATCTCGTTGCGTATCACGGCTCACTGCTCTGTAGGGATACCCGTACTCTCGGCGGTGGCACCGCAACGTCTGCAAGAATCTGATGGTGATGGAGGCGAAGCAGTGGGAAGGTCTGGCGATGGAGCAATGGATCGGTCTCAAACCTCTCCGACACCCATGGCCCATAACATCGCTGGGACAAAGCATCGTCTAAGCCCGTACCAGATGTGATGGTCCCACAGGCTCTCTTGGACGCAGACAACAAGCTAAAGCCTACAAAAATAAATATAACATGAATAATATGGCGAATTTTCTTTATTCATAAACAAGAAATAAACTAAAAATATTATACCTCTTGGCAGTGTATATAAAATTTGGTATCCTCAAGAAACCTCAAAGACTCGACATCGCTCTTGCGCTAGTACTAGTGGGAGTATCCCGAGACGCGACCCAAAGAGCATCTCCTCGATCCGAGATAAACTAATCTCGAGGTGAGAGGCAGTGGAATCTAACGTCCTCAAAGATCGCCTAGCGAACTGCAACTCCGCTATATACCGGGTCATGGATCTTCTAAAATTGCTCTGTAATTTATTTGGTATCATCATATAAATTACGTAATATTATCCTAAATAATATTTATTATAGTAAATGTATTACCCGTATAGCTAGTCTTCTTTGGAGACATAAATCGACCACGAAGTAGAACCCTTTGGTATGGACTCATCCCGAACTCCATCATAGTAGGAGGTCACCAAGCTACTCCACATGGCCTAAATCATATACATTAAATAATATCAACTTAAATTACTATAGTTGCGGTTTAATATTAAACTAAACTAAAGATAAATACATACCACTTTAACCTCCACAAACGCATCATGAGCCGTAAGTATATACAACTCATGACTTTGCCTCGATTCTTCTTCATCCGCTTTGACTTGGTCTTGAGAACGCAACATCATCCCAATCGCGACACATCGCAGCCCATCTTTGGATAAATCTGCACGGGTGATGATCTCGGAGAAAGTAGTCGGCGATTCTTCTATCGCCTGATCGCTTTTCTTCTTCATCTCGTCTCGTGCACCCAAAGCATAGGCATAATTCTTGAGATGTGGGCAATGATAATCTGCAGCGTCACCATCCGCCTCAGTGATGCCGGTCTCGTATCTATAGTATCTCTATCAAACAGACATAACATACATATAATTAATTATTTGAACAATATTTAAATAACATGAACCTTGATTTAATATATGTAATTCGACTTACATAAAACTCCCGCAACACTATCACCATGAAGGCGATCGATAAATGGCCTTGAAATCTTGGCTAAATCGCATGCATCGATGAGAGAGATGCGCCAGATGATGGTACGTGCATTTACCATTTTAGCGATAGGATCCATAATACTAGAATACAAAATTTATTAAGAATATTTTAATTGATATCATCGCGATTGAACATATATAAGTGATAGTTGAAACCTACACAGACGAGCCGACATCAACTGGAACGACAGATTCTGCCCGACAGATTTATCAAAAGTCTGAACCCCTGTTTTCCACAACATCTTAAGTTCATCGATTAACGGTTTAAGGTACACTTTGATGTCTTTTGTAGGACTCTTATCCCCCGGTATTAGTAAAGTCAAGAAAAGATACGGATCCCTCATGCACATTGACGGTGGAAGATTGTAAGCTACCATAATCACTGGCCAAACAGAGTATGGCTGACTAAAATTAATAAACGGACAAAATCCATCGGTAGCCATGCCAAGCCTGACATTCCTAACATCGTAGGCAAATTGTGGAAAATTAGCATCAAAATTCTTCCACTCATCTCCATCTGCTGGGTGAGTAAGCTGACCAGGGACGACGTCCCTTGTCCTATACCAACGCATACTAGGTGCAGTATGCGAAGACATGAATAGACGCTGCAACCTTGGCGCAAGAGCAAAGTACCGTAATATCTTCTTCGGAACATGTTTCTCCTTCCCCCCACGTTTTGTGATTTTTGTACCGAGGTAAATTGCATATATCACACTGCACCTTATCTTTGTCCTCCCCATAGTATAACATACAGTCCTGCTCACAAGCATCGATCTTCTCATACCCAAGATTCAACCCCTTAACTATCTTCTTAACTTCATAGTAACTCGCGGGCAAGGTATTATCCTTAGGTAAGAACTCCCTGAAAATAGCAAGCAAATCATTGAATCCTCTCTCACTGCAGTCATGCTCATTCTTGTAGTGTAAAAGCTTCGTCACTACAGAAAGCCTGGTGTGCTTGTCGTGTTCAGGATACAATGGGGTCCCTGATTCAGATATCATCTTTGTAGAAGGCAGCTGCTGAATTATTTGGCTTTTGTTGATCAGCACTGCTTGACGTAGGCTCATTTTTAGCCCAGTCAATATTCGTAGGGCCATACGCATCTACCAATATCTCCACGACATCATAGTTTATCTGATTTGGTCTACTGATCTTCTCGTGATTCTCTAAACTCAACTGATTCCCCGTGATGAATCCATACCGAATACCCATCCATAAACCCACGTGAATATAAGTCAAATTTCACTTCATCGACAGTCTTCCATATCATGTTCTTACACTTGAGACACAGGCATCTCATCTTTCCGTTTAGATCATCAACATGTTCTATTGCTTTGTTCATAAAATTAGACACCCCGTCACGGTACGCATCAACTAATCCCCTCCCATCAATCTTTATCCTACGGTACATCCAACTCCGATCGGCATCCATCTTTAATTGAAGAAATACCCAATTAGATCAACAATAATCATGAATGTGGTCGAAGCATGAAATTTAGTTTACCTAGTTTATATCTCCATTCCACAGGGGTTAGGCTTCTATCCCATTCCTGGATGCGTCTCCTCACTAGTGCCAATCTTAAGCACGTTCCTACTATTTTCAGAAATTTTCAGCAGCACCTCCCTATGGTCTCCAAGTACACGAAATAGATCAAGAAAACTTAGTCTAAGTATGCACTCGGAGAACATGTAGAGACACCATCTGAAAGTTCCTCAAAACTTATAAAAATGCACCCTATGCATTGGCACCGACCTAAGTGAGAGACATAACATCTAGTAACAGTCCCAAACTGGGGACTATTCGACATTCACTCCTAATAAGTGAATGTCGAACGGGTTTCTAAGTTGACACCTCCAAAGTATGTATGGCTTCATCAAGATAAACTAAGTATATAGCATTTTCTTAGTTTGAACGATATGATCTGGTTCCCATATTTTATTATGGGAACCAGATCATATCATTCAAACTAAGCAAATGCTACTTAGTTTATTTTGCCAATGAAAAACTAAGTAAGTGCTACTTAGTTTATTGAAAATTGCATCCCAACTAAGCAAATGCTACTTAGTTATTAATTGTATTTAAGTGTACTTAATTTTATTTAATTGTATTATATTATATCGCATCTCAGCTAAACAAATGTTCCTTAGTTATTAATTGTATTTAATTGTATTATATTATATCGCATCCCAGCTAAACAAATATTCCTTAGTTATTAATTGTATTTAATTGTATTTTATTTTATTTTATTTGTATTTGTATTATACTATATTATAATATTTAATTTATTTAAATTTTACTATCTTAAATTAATTAAATGCTTTATTGAAATTAATTAAATGCTTTATTTATATTAATTTGTTTATTATATTAATTATTTAAATTATTTAAAAATAATTAAGCAACATTTAATAATATTTAGTAAAATTAAATTTAATTCAGATTTATTTATTATTTTTTAATATTATATTATATTAATTATTTAAATTAATTAAGTAAAATTTAATTATATTATAATAAATAAAATAAAATAAAATAAATTATTTATTTTTAAATAAATTAAATTAAATTATTTATTTTATTTTAGTTTATTATTAATTTTATTTTATTTATTTATTAGATATAATATATTAAATTAAAATTAAAATTTTTATTTGATTTTATTTTGTATTACAATAAATTAATATATTTTATTTTTATTAAATTATTTTATTTTAATTAAATTATTTTATATCTATTAAATTATGTAAGTACTAATTAAGAAACTAAGTAAATTTTGCTTAAATAATTTTAATATTGGGAAACATAATAAATATATACACAGTGTCTTCAAATTTTGTAAATGTTGATTAATTCTGACAGAAATTCGTCGAGAATTCCGTCAGAAATAACAAATATATATACTACTTAGCTATACCTAAACATAATCCAAATTATATTAAACCCAAATTGCAACATATATATCAAACCCAAATTACAGCAAATCCAAATCAATGGCTGACATATTGCAACATATATATCAAATTTTATCAAACCCAAATTGTAGCAAATCACAGCCAAATTGCAGTATATATATAACACCCGAAATTGTAACATAGCAAACCAACACAATGACTAACATATAAACCCTAACACACAATCAGTGGCTGACATAAACCTTATAACACAAAATCAGTTTCATATATAGAACAAAATAAATTAAACACTAACACAGCGCCAAGCCCAAAATCAATGGCTGACATATAATTAAACCCTAACCCTAACATAACTGAGTTGAAATTAGAAAATTACCTCACTTGATCAAAATGTTAGAGACAAAAGTGAAGAGATACCCACGGTCGCCGGAAATCAACCACCGCGCGATGGAATCCACCCACCACCGCCGATTCGGCCACCAATGGCGTACGATAGAAGAGATGAGAGAGGGATCTGGCGTTTTATGGAGGGGCGAGGGAACGAAGTAGGGAGGAGAGATGAGGGAGAAGCCGGAGAGTGAGGTAGGAGGGAGGAGGGAGAAACCGGAGAGGGAGGTAGGAGAGAGATGGGGCAGAAGTAAACTGATCAACAGATCTGTAAGTGGTTTATTAAAATAGATTATTTTCGACGGAAGTTCAGTCGACAATAAGTCCGTCGACTTTAGTTTATTTCTGACGGATTATCAGTCGACCATAAGGCTTATTCAGTCGAGATAGTATTTCCCGGTGGCGCGAAATATTGGCGCCTTTGGGTAGCCTTATTCTGACTGAATTCAGTCGACTTTAATATATCTCTGACTGAATTATGTTCGACTGATCGATCCTTCGGAAATACATTAATATCGACCGATTTTATTCCGTCGAAATTAATTCCGTCGATCATAACATGTTTTCTTGTAGTGAAATATGGGCTCACTCTATTGCAAACACTGACATGATCCAACTGATACTGGAGAAAATGCTCACGTATAGATGCTTGATGTTTTCATTGTTTGCATTATTTTTTGTAGTCTTTGTTATAGTAACTCAGCAAATCTATTACACTATATGTTCATCTTCTTATTTTATATACCGTATAAAGGCTTAACTTTGTTTTTTTAATATAAACTTTCAGACTGCAGAGATAGAAATGCAAAATAAGCTAGAAACAAAGGCGAAGAAACATATACAAAAACGTCTATTACTTGGCGTTAAACTTCATGATTTTCATGTTTATGTTGTTGGCAACTCAACAAATAGTTGTATGTCAAGTAGTAAATTTCATTTTGCATCTCATTGTGATTTTACCCCCTTAAAAAAATTTCATTAATTTGTTAGGTTGAATGAAACTTATATATTTGATTGAGAAGGAGAGGATGTTGCTATCATAATATTTGGAATCATTTAAATCATTTTATCCATTTTCTCTCATGTTCAATCCATATATGCCCATTAATTTTGAGATTTTTTAATTCAATTTTCAACTATTAAATTTTTGTTGTTTTAATGCCACATCAATTGCATCCTTAGAATCTCATTTTTATTTGTTTATTTACTTGATTTGCATGCTGCAGGTGGTTGCATTTGTTACATTTGGAAATCATTAATCAGGAATAGCGGCTTTGCATTCACTAAATGTGAGAAACAATCAGTATTTTACGTTTTCAATATATTTGTCATTTTGTAAACTTTACGTATATAATAAATGCATTCACTAGGTTTTTTTTACCACACTCAACATAAGTATTGTTTATTTCATTTTATTATCTTAGATAACTCAATTGTGATAAATTTGCTTCAGGAAAGAATGCTATTGAAAAGTCTTTTAAAAATTATTGGAAAAAATATCATTATCATCGCATAGTTAACAAATTATTCAATCTATTCTTCAAACTAGCCCGTGCATTGCACGGGTTATCAACTAGTAAAGAGGAAGAGAAGAAAGTAAGATAGAAAATCAATATTTATAGATAATTCATAATATTTTTTGTTATTTCACAACAAAAATATCGCTATAAATTTTATAATAATAATTATAATAACAATGAAAAGGCTGAAAATTAACCGTACTCATTAATTTTTAAAAGTTAATCCCAGCCCTTTATATCTTTATTCTTATATTAACTAGACTAGACTCATGATACATAATAATACTCTCATTTTAAAATCCAACTCTCATTTTAAAATCCAATTTGTCCTCAAGATGAAAATATATGCAACCTGCTTGATAATGTGATGGCATAAATCCAGTTAGATCTAATATGTAACACCCCAAACCTAATACATGCCCAAAGTGATATACACCACAAGTTCAAAAGCTCGCAAAGCAACAATATCAATAACGAGCAGCCAAAATAAAATAACAAACACAATAATGATACAAATATAAAACCTAACAATCTTTCAAATCAAATTTAAACTAATGTATAATAACTAGATACCGAAAACATAAAATGGAGACGCAACTCGTCAAAATTAAAGAAAAATATCAATAAATGCTCATTTTTTAACAATGTAACATGTAAAAATTAATGTAAGGTGTGGCAGCCCCAAATTCGGGTCTTTACCATACAATTTGAGTTGCCAAAAATCATACTACAAACACAAATTCTCCTTTATACAATTTTTACTGTAAGTGTTCAATACAAATATCGAACCGTAAAAAGTACGACAGTATCCACACTCAAATTATTACAAGGCCGTACAAAATACTGTAACACATTTTTTAAGTCCTCAGTACAATTATTGTTATACTATTTTTATAATTTAATGAGGACAACCAGTAACATGGACCATCACTCCATTTCCCTGTTCTCCCCACTAAACCCAACTATACTCTTATTTCTTGAAAGGAATTATGAAACAAAAGGGTGAACACAATAGCCCAGTAAAGGATATCATGACTAAGATAAGTAAATTATCATTAGACTTGAACAGTAATAAATTAGATATTTTGAGCATATGGTAGATGATATAAATGTTCAACAAATAACTGCAGCAGAATGAACAATCCTTTAGATGAGTCAAATAGATCATAATATCTATTATCTCCTCAAATTGAAAATTTTAACATTTATATTTTATCACTGTAACACCAATCAATAATTTCTCAAAGAGAAATTCCACCATCTGTCTTTATCAGTAACACCAAAAATTAAGATTAAACCAATTCAAATTCTTATTCATAATTATGTCATTCAATAGTTCATGATCATAATTATGCCGATCAATTTATCGTTGCACCCAGACCAAATATATTCAATTATAACACCAATGGTAATGATCATGTCGATCCACAATTCATCTTTGCACCCAGACCAAATATATTCTAACACTAATGGTCATGATCATGTTAATCAACAATTATTCTTTGCATCCAAACCAAAGATAATTTTCACCATGTGTCATTGCCACACATGCAAAAGACACTTAATAATCATAGTGTCTTTGCACCCAAGCCAAAGACATTCACAACCACTTAGTTTCAATAATTAATTCAATAACAATAACATGATGAATGGACAAAAATAATCACATTAATTATATAAAGAATAAATATTAGTGATTTATTCACTGTCTAAATTGTCAACAAGATATCCAAAAAATCGATTAAAGCTGTTGATAAAATATAATGTTCCCAGTTCAAAAACAACAATTTAAAATAGAAGATTCCGGTGAACAATATTAGATGAAGCACAAACTATGGATATTCTTAATCATTTTAGGAATTTCCATCATTTAATGATAAAGTTGTATAACGAATAATATTGTCTTACCATAATAAGAAGTATGAAAGAAAATGATATCTCTTACCTTAGTAGAAAGCTTAGATACCGTCTGATATATAGGAGATTAACTTGAGAATTTTAAAAGTCCAATAACAATCTAGAAGAGGAGTTGAATAAATTATTACAATTTAAAAATTGTCATAGGCCTTTTTGAAATTATAAGCAAATTAATTTATAATGTCAGAAATTAATATGCAAGATAAGAAAGATTCAATCACACAATGCACACATATTTATTTGGTTCACAATACACAACTTGGGTATATTTTTACGTCTAGTCTCAAGCTCCTCTTCAGGACTTGAGATCTTATTACTCCCAGTAATAAATGTTCCTTCAATAGGCGGAGAAACCTTTACAAAATTTTAAAGATTAACTTACAACTTTCCACAACTTACTGTCTCGGACAGCGAACTTCTAGCCCATTCCTCAAGCTTAGTTGTATTTTACTTTTGAGTTCAGAACTATTCTATGATCTGGTCTTGAAACAACAATCTCTTCTTTACCTCACAAGTACACTAGATACCCAACTTTCAGCTGACCTCTCTAAGACTCTGGTCTTGGTCAAATAATTTTTGTCTTTCTCACAAATACATACAATAAACTAACTCACCATTTTTCTTTTTACACAAGATTAGTTTTGACTTTGCTTCTAAGTAAGCAGATAAAGTTTAGTACAAATTTATAAAAGTTTAAATAACTTTTATAGTTGATACTTCTCAAATAAGCAGATATGCAGTTAAAGATCAAATATCAGATAAAAGTACCAAGACTTTTATTTGGGATGCTTCCAGGTAAGCAGATATGATAATTGATGTACTTTTATAAAGATTTTCTTTTCTTTTAATAAAAAATGTGTTTCTATTGATTAAACAAGTATAGAAAAGATTTTCTTTTATAATTAAAGAGTGTGTTTCTATGATATATTTTTGACTAAGTCATTCAATTTTATAATAAAACAAATACCTTGTGACTAAAGTAAGTTTGTGAACAGGATACTTGTAATGACAGTTATCAAGTATGACAAATTAATCAATTTAAATAATACTTGAAGAAATTTGTTTCACCCACGTATATATTATATTATATTTGATCTATGTTGTGAAAATTTGGCCACTTAAGATTTTAAAGACCGTTCGGAGAATTTCAGAGAAATAATATCCGAATTATATCGGTATCTAAGTACTTACCAAATTGTTTCTTTCACAATCTGATAATCTATATCAATAAAAAGCCACTTAGGATTTTAAAGACCGTCTGGAAGAGAAATTACTTCTGAATTATATCGGTATCTAAGTACTGATTTTTATATGATATTTAATAGATGCAATATATATATATAGATGTGTATAACAATTATATATATATATATAAGCAATTATGATAAACTTTGTTTCACTCACGTATATATATTATATTATATTTAATCTATGTTGTTAAAATTTGGCCACTTCAGATTTTAAAGGTTGTTCGGGGAATTTTAGAGAAATAATATTTGAATTATATCGGTATCTAAGTATTGACCAAATTTGTTTGTTTCATAATCTGATAATTATATAAATATTTTTCATTATTTATATAATGTATCTATATCAATAAAAAGTCACTTAGGATTTTAAAGACCGTCCGGAGAATTTCAAAGAAATTACTTTCGAATTATATCGGTATTTAAGTACTGACTTTTTATATGATATTTAATAGATTAAATATAGATGTATATGAATATGTATAACAATTTATCTTTAATATATCTATATATATAATCAGATATGATATAATGTAAATACAACCAATTTAATAACTTATCTTGTGAGAACCCAGATTTTATGAATAAATATTTAATTTTCTTGAAATAATTTTTGAATATTATGTTGTGGGTAGTATTTATAAATTTTGAAAAGTATGCAAGTTGTTGTATAATATTTGATTGGTGGGAATATTCTTTTTTGTTTGAATATCCGCATGCGACGGACACAATTATTGGTGGACTCCACAAGCGGAATTATCTGTCGGATTGAGAAAACGACAAAAATATTTTTTTGAAAATAACGACGAAAGTTTTACCATTAATACTGTTGAATTACTCGGTAGTTAAAATAAAGAATGTACGTGGCTGCGTAGTAGCACCTGCAGTATTGATTATTGATGCTTATGTGATAAGTCACTCAGTTTTGTTTTATTGGTATTATTAATGTAATAAAACAGAAAAGCTTTTTATATAAAACATAATACTTTTATAAAGTTATCTGTTTTATTAGACAATAATTAAAATATATTATATTTTATTATGCATAGTGTTTCAGATAGTGCTCGTATAGTGTTTCAGATAGTAAAATCTTTTATAAAGTTCGTTATTCGTTTTATTAGATTATAAATAGAATATATTATATTTTATTTAAAAGATTTTGCTTTAAATATGGACCGTCAGATTAAAGTAAATCAATCTCTAAACTGCTCATGAGTTAATTACTATGCAGAGTCCATTTTTCTATAAATGGAAGCTCATTCCTTCATTATTTTTACTTAATTCCTTTGAAACTCTAGAGAGAGAAATTATAGAAGGTTTATAGAAAAGTATTACGCTCATTTCCTACTCTTATATTCAGGTTTCTTTTACGATAGAGAATATTATTTGTTGTACTCGTAGTAAGGGTACTCTTTCTTTCTTATTTATAAAGAGAACTTACATTATTCCATTCTTTATTATTATGTTGGAATAACCTATCTATGCAAAATCTTTGCATACATGGTGAAATTCTTTTAATATTCCATTCTTTATTATTACATTTGGAATATCACATGCACATGCTTTACTTGGGACTTGTTCCGTTATTTATTATTCATTGGAATATCACATTTGTGCGCTTTTTCTGTGGGACTGGTTCCATTATTTATTATTACATTGGAATATCCTCATTGAGTGCGTTTTCTATACGGACCGGTTCCATTCTTTATTATTACATTGGAATATTTTATGCATGCATTTTACAGGACTGGTTCCGTTATTTATTATTTCATTGGAATAACTTTCACTGTCTGGCCTATCGCATGCATGGTGATTTCTTTTGTTATTCCATTCTTTATTATACTCGGTTGGTTAAAACTTTGACTTCTATACTCCATGAAATTAGTGGAATATCCTTGATATTTGCGCTTCATCCAAAGATCTTTTCATGGAAATATTTTTCTAAGCATTCTTGAATTTTACTCTACAAAGCAAAGATCATGTTGACAATTTGGGACGTTATCGCCCTAGATAAATTAATTCTTGAACTTGTTTTATTGAATTCTTATATCATTGTCATCATCATCATGTTTATATTTTGTTGAAAGTCATCGTGGCTGTAGTGAATAGATGGACTTGGTATGATTATGACCAGGGATTATTCGGTATAATCATAACCGTAATGTTACAAATGATGTCAAAAAAAATCTTCATTGGCCCGTAGTGCATTGATGGATGAGTTTTGGTATGATTATGGCTATGGATTCTCTTTTGGTAGTAGTGCAAGGATGAATTATTTTATGGCATGATCGGGGACTGATTGATGAAAACATGATTATCTTAAGTCAGTAGTGCATGGATAATTCGTGGTCGTGATACTTAAAGAATATCCTTGGTAGTAGTAGTGCAAGGGTGATTCGATGATGTGGATTATTTATTGTCGAGTCCCGTGATAAAAGTGATGAAAAACCTTTTAAATCATAGAAGATAGTAGATTTTATTCCCTACTTGACTCTTCTAATGGATTGCTTGTTTCAGCTGCAGTTAAACTTGATAGTTATTATATTTTATCGGTTTAACATCATTTGAAGGCTAACGATAAATTATTCTCGCATTATCTTAGTCATAATAATATTTCATTGGGCTAGTTGAGCTCACCCTTTCTTTTTTTTTGTTCTCTTGAGTGAAATGGGAGCGATTTGGGACTAGTCGGGGAACAAAGTGATGGTCCTAGATGGTGCATTAGTAGTCCTCACTATTCTTTGAAATAGTGTGATAATAATTGTAATGAGGACTCCTTTTGAGTTTGTATACTCTCTTGTAGACAATATTTGTATTCAAACTCACAGTTTATGTTTTGTCGTATTGTACACGACAATTGTATTATTAAGTTGTATTTGAATTCTGTACCATGTATCTGGCGACTCAAGATGGGTGATGTATACCTAATTTTGGGGGCGTCACAATTCTCTACTACTTTGACCAATTTTATCTTCTATCAAGAATTAGAACTTTGAAGTAGAAGATGAAGAGAAAGCTTCTGCAGAGAGAAAATGTAGGCAATGAGATATAACTTTTCTTTGCTTTGTAAATTGGTAATTTGGAAATGAAGAAAAGACTTCTGATTTATTGGATTTTGGAGTTGAGGGCAAAATAGTCTTTTGGAAATATGAATTTGATTTGAACGGTCTGGATTGTAAGGATACAAATTTGAAGGTTCAGATCAAATTGGAGCACACATATTTGAATTAAAAATAAGCTGACTTCATAGCCCATATTCAAAAATATTTCCTCAAGTTAGCTTTTAGTAAAAAAATAAAATTAACTTACTCAGTATTTGGTTGAAGCTTAAAGGATAAAACTTAAGCTTATGGCCATTCAAGACCCATGCTTTCTAGCACATGTTTGATATACTTGCACATACACGATTTCATTCTCATATTCACACACACGGAACATGTATGTAAGGTTTGTGAAAATCATGGACGCAATCAGATTGCATAAAACAGCGGAAGCATGACAAAATCAGATTTAAAAATTTTCACAAACCAATTACCCAGATCATCCTTTATGCATCAATCTTCCACATGTACGAGTTCAACTCTTAATTCTTCGCAATCTCCTTGAATCTTCGGGATTGATTTCTTCATTTGATCAATGTTAGCCACCCAATTGTTTGGCATCTAGAGGTGATCCACCAAGGAAGAAGGATTATTCAAGAATGAAAGTGGTTGGCTAAACCCTAGTTTTTCCTCTTTGTAGAAAGAGGAGTACTCTTCAACAATTGGAATTACGTTTACTGATATCTAGCATAAGACTCCTCTTATATAGATATTAGTTAACCCTTCTAATCTAATTAGAAATAGAGTTTTATTTAATCAATTAAAATTTTTTAATTAATTAAGCTCCCTAATCTTATTAGGGATAATTAATTAAACTCTTTTAATTAATTTACCTCCTAATCTTATTAGGAATAAATGAAAGTACATATATTAAATTCATTCCCAAACTTCTTTGAAATTAAAATAATAATAATAATAATAATAATAATAATAATAATAATAATAATAATAATAATAATAATAATAATAATAATAATAAGACTCTCTTATTAATTTATATTTAATATTTTTAAAATATTAAATAATAAATATTAAGCTATTTAATTTACTCGATCACCATAGATTAAATTAAATACACTTAACATATTATTACGATTATGCCATTAACTTCTTAAATAATTATTCTTCCTTTTATGGTGTGACCCTTTAGGTTCTCCATATTAAACCGGTTGTGAATAAATCAATTAGAACAATTCTAATATCATTTAAATAAATAAATTAAACTATTAATTTATTTAAATAAATCATTTTTATTCTACAATAAGGATAAGTCTCCTTAGCAATCAATGACTTTTCAGATAATATAGATTTCAACATTAATCATAAATTAAAGAACTTTTGAGTAAATAATTTCCGTACAATTCAATTCTTCCATCATACAATTCCCTAATTAAATATAAGACATGAAATTACTGCTAAGCCTTATTTTATTTAATTATATGTATTGTAAGAATAATGAATTTTATGAATAAAAAAATTAATAATGATATTAATAAGAATGAGAATATTTATTTTATATAAATATTTATGTGTCATGAGATGAGTAGCTCAACTAGATTAAATTGAAATTATGATAATTGAGAAAATGTGGGAAAACATGATGAGACCTGTGAAATGCCTTGTGTGGCACGAGAATGGAAATTTTGATGGTTTGATTAAATTAAAGAATGAATGAACTAAGAAGTGAATGACTAATTAATATCATATTGTTAATTAATTGTTATTGTGAGTAATAAAATATTAATGAGTAAATAATTTATTCAATTAATTATTGTGTGCAAGATATGTGATAATTAATAGTATTATACATAGTACCTACATTCAATTAAAAAGGGAGTGTAGTGTGACACTTTAATGTGACTATATAATATATAAGACTATATTATAAAATTGAATAAATTATAAGTTGCATAAGGAATGCTTATGTGACAACATGTATGTGTGAGAACATTAAAGAAGCATTTTACGTAATATTAAATTAGAATAAATCAACGAGTTACAAATTAATAATTATTTTAATAAGTAAGTATAATTGGAATAATAAAGTTGAGTACTGGAAATAATGGATTATTAATACCCAACTAATTATATTCTAACCCAATTTAAATATTATTTGAACTAGATTAATGTACATGAATTATATGATAGGGGTATATATATAATCCCTAACTTTTTATTTTGTAATGACATAAAGTTATCAAATGTGGAATTATTAGCCAAAAAGGAAATAAACCTAAGTGTATTAGTACCCATTTCGTTACTACAAATCAGAACAAGTTCCTTGTCCCATATAAAGTGAACAAACAGTACCCAACAGTAGCCTAACCTCCATTTTGCGTGAACTCGAGCCTACTAGAATTTGCTGTGATGATGAGCTAAGATATGGAGGAGAAGGAGTTGGTCAAATCTTTTCACCAAACCCTCTCAATCCAATGGTTTCTTCTCCTTCCTGTTGGTTTGTAATGGTAGGCAAAATCATGGACTGTGTAATCCATTTTCTATAAATTGAAGCATATTCCTTCTCAATTTCCAGTTGCTAGAATTTGTCTGATAAGAGTAATATAAAGAGAGTGAGTGTTGTGAAATTGAAGAGCAATCAGAGGTTGTGAGAGTAAAAGCTAAAAATTCAACCTCAAGAGGTAACATTACTGTCAAAACATGTTCTTAATGTTGAGTTTTGATAAATTCTTATAATTGCTTGAATTTCTCTGTTAATTAGTATGAAATGGCATGTCATTGTGTTAGAAGAGTTTATACGCATGTTATGGATTATGTAATGAGTCTGAGTATGCTGAATCAATGGTATGCTTGATTGGGATTCTGAACTGTTGTAAACTAGAGCCAAGTCTGTAGTTGTTTGAGTGGTGGTCGGCGCCACTTCTCTACAAGTTGAAATTTACTTAGCATTGTGTTGGTCATTCCCAGAAGATAGTTTTTATTGCTTCTAATGTTCTAAACAGGTTAGTTTACTGAGTAAGGTGTGATACTAAGTCTAACTTATGAGCTAAGACCCTTATTGCTCAACATAAGTCGTTTTAGCTTGGTTATAGTGATTTTGAAAACAAATTGTAAGGTTTTAAAACACAAATCATGATGAACTTGGTGTATTTTAAATTCTAATCTTTCTAGTCTATATTTATGTCTTACTTGTGTGAAAATATGGATATGAAGTGTGTTATAAAGTTGCTTTGCATATTAGCTTGATTTAGCATGAGTTTAAAAAGGAAACTTGCAGATTTTTCAAAATGATGATAATAATATTCTTTAAGTTCTGACTTTTAAACACTTGAACATAGCTTGAATATGTATAAAAATAAGCATAAGATGTTGTTTTAAGTTGTCTTGCATAAAGGGAGTTGCATAGTGGATTCATATAGGTTTGAGAACTAAATTTGGAAAAGCAAGATATGAATCACATTTTGACTATATTTACAAACATAAAAGCATCTTTTATGACTCTAAGCATGGTTGATATGTTCATTCAACTAGATAAGCGTAATATAGACTAGTCAAGCATGTTTCAAAGAAGGTTTCCGAGTAACGAACTATACTAGTTATGCGTAAGTAAACTAAATACATGCACGCATGCGTAATAAAAATGGTTTAATATCAATATGTGATATATTAAGCAATATGATCACTCTTTTGCATAATGAATTCTTTTAACCTCATTAAATGGAAACTTTTGGAATGAAACTATTAGATTTGAAGATAATCTTAAAATGAGTTTAAAGGAACATAAAACTAAGTCCAGAACCTTTTAACGTGCGTATCATGATCTGTTTATGCTAAATACTAAACTGTAGCCATGCCTTTTAAAAGTTCAAGTGCGGTCCGATCGGGGAAGCAAGATGGTCGCACCACTCTCGAGGTCAAAAATGTAGTATGAATGCGCTATACGCGGAGAGGATCGAAAAATTTTATCTTTTCCAAAACCTTGTATCATGTTTATCTAAATGTTTTAAGTTACAATGTATAATGAAAGTGATTTTTTAAGTACTTATGTATGTAGTGGCTACATTGAACCAATACATATCATTTTCTTGAGCATTTTTAGACAAAGTTTTCAAAGCAATGTTGATATAATAATCATATGATCTAAAGTGGAACTTAAATTATATGCTCAATGGTTAAGCATAACTAAGAGATTGGTTTTTATCAAACATATATGACTAATGTGTATAAATAAATAGGATAATATAGTTCGTTGGAGTGCTAGTAAGCTATAAGTTGGTAATCGACACGAAAGACAAGTTGTCTAACTTTCACGACTTTGAATATTGTGCAAGTATTTAAACCTTATCTCTTTGAGACGAGTTCTAACTTCATTTGATTCCCATATTGAATGCAAGTTTTCTAAGTTCTTTACACTGTATATATTGTATAATTCGAATTGTTGCCATATCAACCATATTTAATTCTAACAAATATCTATTACTATTCAGAAATCATTGATATATTTTGCCGATTATTGCAAGCATTGAACTTATAGTTCTTGAATGCATTATATAAGCTGTCTAAGCCACTAATTCGACTAGACTATTATTATATGATAGAAAGCCATCCAAACCAAATTGACTTGGTGCTGACTCGTATAATTGACTGAGATGAACAACCCTCCTAGGAGGGGAAACTATATAATTGTCGGGAGACCGACGTGCGCACATGAGTATGATTAAATGTTATGCATAACATAGGTTACTTTAGGCTGATCACCCGAGGTACCTTTTTTTGTTGGATTATCAGCATATCACTGTTAATTCTAATAGAAGTTCATAGTCCTTAGTGACTGCTCAATATTCATTATTTTGAAATCTCGAAATAATTAAGCATTGAATCTTATTGATATGTTTCTGTCCTTAGTGACTATTATTGAGAACCATCGATACTTCTTGCTTTCCTTGAACTATCATTTATTGATGTACTCTCGATAATTTAAAACTATATTGAACACCCTTATTGCTATATTACTTGTTGAGCAAACTTGTTACTCATTCTTGCTTTCCCTAAAAACATTTCAGTTAAGGCAGAGCAAGGCGGACCCTCAGGCACTGATAAGGGCAAGGGCAAAACTACGGAGTAGCTTCATTTTTTATTTAGAAATATTATGATAATGTGAAGACATAAATTGTGTTATGTATTAGTTATGTCTAAACTATGTTTAAGTGTGTTTAAGGTATGTAAGAGATGTTTTAAGTTACAAAACCTTGGGACGTGAATGATTATATTAAATAAATGTAATCTATTTTGTTATTTGCGTTGCATGAGATGTTATTTAGTCATTAGATTTGTAGTACGTGGCGAACCGAATTCGATATGTGAATGGTCTGAATTTGGGGGCGTCACAGGTTGGTATCAGAGCTGTAGTTATAAACCTTAGGAGAGGGATGTGACGCCCCCAAAATAGGTATACATCACCCATTCTGAGTCGTCAAATACATGGTACAGAATATAAATACAAACTTAAATATATAACATGAGCTGTGAGTTTTAATACAAATATTGTCTTCTAGACAGTATTCAAACTCAAAATAAGTCCTCAATACATTTATTATCACACTAGTTCACAGAATACTGAGGACTACTAATGCAAACATCTGGACCGTCACTCCATTCTCTGACTAGTCCCAGCTATATTTTCATTTCCTGAAGAGAACAATGAAAGCAAAGGGTGAGCTCAACTAGCCCAGTAAGAAATATTATGACTAAGATAATGTAGAATAAATTATTGTTAGCCTTCAACAGTGTTAAACTGATAAAATACAATAGACATTAAGTTTAACTGCAGAGGAACAAGCAATCCATTAGAAGAGTCAAGTAGAGCATGATATCTACTATCTTCTATGATTTAAAAGAATTTATCATCAATTTTATCGCTAAAACTCAACTTAATAAATAATCCACATCATCCTTGCACTACGGCCAATGATATTCATTAGTATCACGACCACAAATTATCCATGCACTACAAGCCAAAGATATTCGTGTTTTCATCAATGGTCATGATCATGCCAACAACTGTCCATCAATGCACTACGTGTGACGCCCCCAAAATAGGTATACATCACCTATTCTGAGTCGTCAAATACATGGTACAGGATACAAATACAACTTAATTATACAACTGTCGTGTACAATACGACAAAACGTAAACTGTGAGTTTGAATACAAATATTGTCTACTAGAGATTATACAAACTCAAAAGGAGTCCTTATTACAATTATTATTACACAGAATAGTGAGGACTTCTAATGCACCATCTAGGACCATCACTCTGTTCCCCGACTAGTCCCAGCTACGTTCTCATTTCCTGAAGAGAACAATGAAAGTAAAAGGGTGAGCTCAACTAGCCCAGTAGGAAATATTATGACTAAGATAATGCAGAATTAATTATCGTTAGCCTTCAATGATGTTAAAGCGATACAATACAACAAACATCAAGTTTAAGCTGCGGTGAACAAGCAATCCATTAGAAGAGTCAAGTTGAGAATAAAATTTACTATCTTCTATGATTTAAAGGTTTTCATCACTTTTATCATTTGAGACTCGACTTAATAAATAATCCACATCAAGAACTCATCCTCGCACTCTGAGGCCAAGGATATTTTTAGTATCACGGCCACGAATTATCCATGCACTACAGGCCAAAGATAATCGTGTTTTCATCAACGGTCTTGATCATGACATAAAACAATTCATCTTTGCACCCTTGGCCAAAGAGAATCCATAGACATAATCATACCAAAAATTATCCATTAATGCACTACGGGCCAATGAGGACTTTTACCACAACATTTGTAACATTACGGTCATGATTACACCGAATAATCCCTGGTCATAATTATACCAAGTCCATTTACGCACTACAGGCCACAGATGACTTTCAACAAAATATAAACATAAGGATGATGACAATGATATAAGAATTCAATAAAAAAAAGTTCAAGAATTAATTTATCCAGGAACTAATAATGTCCAAATTGTCAACATGATACGGCTTTGTAGAGTAAAATTCAAGAATGCTCAGAAGAATATTTTCATTAAAAGATACTGGATGAAGCGCAAATATCAAGGATATTCCACTAATTTCATGGAGTATAGAAGTCAAAACTTTAACCAACTGAGTATAATAAAGAATGGAATAACAAAAGAAATCACCGTATGCGCGGTACTTTGCGATGTACAGTTATTCCAACAAAATTCTAAATAACGGAACTGTGTCAAAGTAAAAATTACCAAGCAGGATGTTCCAAATGAATAATAAAGAATAAAATAAAACAAAAATCACCATGCATGCGGTATTTTGCATGTATGATTATTCCAATGAGAATACTAATAAGGGCGGAATCAGTCCGGCAGTAAAAGCGCCATGCACGAGGATATTCCAGCAGAATAATAATAATAAAGCGGAACCAGTCCGACGTAAAACGCATATGAGAAAGTATATTCCAAATGTAATAATAAAGATGGAATCGATTTAAAGGCGAAACGATATACGAGGATATTCCAATGTAATAGTAAAAGGCGGAATAATAGAAGAATGTCACCAAGTATAGGGTAGCCCGCGTATACAAGTTATTCCAACAGAATAATAAAGAATGGAATAACAGAAAAACTGTATACAACAAATATTATTTGTTGTACTCCCAACGAGTACAACAAATAATATTCCCTATCTTAGAAAAAAAATCGGATCTTTGGAATAGTGAGGTAGCAGACTTCTCTTCTTCTTTCTCTCTATAATTTTTCTCTATAATAATTTCTCTAAAGCTTTTGTGAATTGGTGAGAAATGAAGGAAGAATGAGCTTCTATTTATAGGAAAATATAGTTTCGATAATTGCACGTTTTGGGGCTCGAAATATTACAGTATAATACCTTCCATTTTTTCTTCATTTTTAATTTAGTCCTGCAAGTATTATCAAACTTGCACCAACTCCCCTAATAGTAAATAATGTGAATCAATAGTAAATCATGTGACTCAATAGTTCTAATCATGTGATAAAAACAATTACAAGATATAGACTCCATCTATACCTCCATTTTTAACTTAGTCATGCAAGTATTATCAATTTTGCACCAACTCCCCTAATAGTACAAGAATTTGATTCAATAGTACACACATGTGAACAAATAGTTATATAAGCATGTGAATTAATAGCAATTAATTGCTCATTTATCCGATAAATTACCCGATTTATCAAAATAACCCCAAGACATCAATCATCGGAATAGATGTCGATTTTTACTAACACAAACAATTCCAACATAATGAAACTATTTTTATCAAAAATATAAATTTTGAAATTTTGAAGTTTGATTTTCCCAAAAAAAGTCAACCGCTGTTGACTTTTGACCAAATAGTGAATCCCGGAAAATTTTGTGTTTATAGACTATTTTTACTACTTTCATCGTTCCGGACTCAAATATCACGTCTGCGTCTCCAAATTCAACTCCGAACACAACTTTAATTTTAATAACATTCATCATTAATATTATAACTCACAATATTTAACAACAAGGTCGTTCGTGAGGAAGAGGGCTTTCAAGAAGGATTTCTCTCTATTAGTAGCAATTAGGTGACCAAACCTCTCTTTGACAGAACTTCTAGACATTGTAAATATTGCAATTTAATAATATGAATAACTTTGTCGTCTCAATTATTGAATTAATAAAATAACATATTATGCAGATGATACTGTGATAATAACCGAATCAATAATATGAGAGATATGATGCAACAATTTCATCAGTAGCAATAATTGAGTATAACCGAGTGACTTCTCACGTAAGCATTAATAATCAATCAGGTGTCTGCTACTATGCAAACCACGCCAGACATCGCATTTCTTTTTACTACCGGGTAGTTCAATAGTATTAACGGTAAAATCTCCGTAGTTATTTTCATAAAGTATTTTTGTCGTTTTCTCAATCAAATAATAATTTATTTTAATGAGGGTCCACCAAACGACTGCATCATCGCACGGATATTCCCGAAAAAATAATATTCCCTGACCAAACGAATATTATATAACAACTTGCGTACTTTACAAAATTTATAAATATAACCCACAACTATAACATTATATCAAATCCACACCATAATATTTAAAAAATTATTTTGAGAAAATTAAATATTTATTCATAAAATCTGGGGTCTCACAATCTCCCCTCCTTATGGAATTTCGCCCTCGAAATTTACGTACGTACTTGGTATGGTGAACAGGTGAGGATACCTCGACTTCATTTCAAATTCTAACTCTTGAGGTATAACCTTTGAGTGTTGAATACGATTCTTCTTATCCAAGATTTTAACACGTATCTCGTCAAACATTAAATCAGCCGTTATCTCGTCTGGTTCTAAATTAATAATGTGTTTTGGGTCGTCCACATATTTACGTAACGTCGATACGTAAATAAAAACGTTATGAACACACTACATACTTGGCGGTAAAACGAGTCTATAAGCCACAGTTCTTACTCGATCGAGGATTTCAAATGGGTCAATTAAATCGAGGGTTGAGATTTCCTCTCTTCAACAATTCTTGCTTCTAGAATAACGCCCTCTTGAACCTTCTTCATTCATCAGCTCTGAGTATGTAGCTTGAGCGGCTTTAACTTTATCGATTAAAGTTGATTCTAATCGTATATTCGTTATCTTCACGTGGGTTCCTAGATTCTTTAACTCTATCTACATCATTTGTAAGTCGTACGAAATGGGTTTTTGTGTTAACAACATCGCACTCAGAACGCGTATGATCTTCTACTCAATAGCGTCGCCTACCACGTTCGCTTTCCCACGATGGTATTGAATGGTACGATCGTAATCTTCAATGAATTTCGAGCCAACGTCTTTGGCGCATGTTACGTTCATTTTAGTTGAAGAAATATTTGAGGGTTTAAGAAATGGGTTTTGTACTGGGGTCAATACAAAATTCGATTTCACGCTCTAGGGTAGGCTAAGAAGTCTTCAAGAATACGTAAGGAAATTTATTAACAATAGAAATATCATTCAAAACTGTGACTCTCATCCAAGACTTGGGTAACATGTCACATTGATACCTATCAACTTGCCATCGTCATTCACGGTGTCGCTTCTGAGAAAGTCGGCTTTGGTGCATTCCACATGGAAGTCAACAACGAAAGGATGAGGGCTCTTTACTTATGGCTTGATATGGCGGTGATTGACTTTAGTGGTTTGGTTACTTAAAAGTTAGGAATATGAAAGCTAACAACCTTACGAAAAGCATGATGAGTAGTTAACCAATCGATTCAAAAAATCACATCCATGCAAATATTTTCAAAGAGATAAGATCGACAGGTAACGTGAAAGTTTTGATTTGAATCAAACAAGATTTATAAATAGTAGAGGTAACGAAGGTTTCTCCCAACTGAGTTTCAACAGATAAATCAAAGCCTAACTTCTTCGGAGTTAAATTCAAACATTGAACACAACTAGGTGAAATAAAAGAGTGAGTAAAACCGGTATCTAACATGGTATAGACTTCGCAAAAGTTTATGATTAACTTACCCGTGATAATTTTATTCGGGTTCCTCGTTATTTAAAAAAAAACGCTCTCTTAAACTACTAGGTTTGGCTTCGTGCAGGACATCCTTTGGCATCACTATCCCAGCTGGACTTGACTTCACCATACGACAAAATCGAGCTAGGTGACCTTCTCTTCCGCAATTGAAACACGCTTTGGATTGCTGCGTACAGTTTGGATAGATGTGTCCCTCATGTCCGCATTTGAAACATACGACCGATGATCGTTCTTCTTCCATTGAAACGGGTGCTGGTGCTGCTGTCTTTCCATCATTATTGAACCTTCTCTTCTTGAAATTTCCACTTCTATTATCTTGGCCATGATTACCACCGAAGTGGTTACCATTCTTGGCATGATAATTTCCTCCACGATGGTTATCATTATCCCGATGGTCGTTGCCACTGATACGATTATTATCGTGTTGTTGGTCGTTGCCTTTTGGCTGTGCTGACTCATTATCGCATTCCAATAACTGAGCCCTATTCACAACATCTGAATATAAACAAAGTTTGTGAGAAATGAGGTATTGGCGTATATTGGGTTTCAAACCTCTTAAAAACATTCGCGTCATTCGCTCCTCATTATCGACTAAATGGGACGCAAATCGGGACAACTCGGCAAACTTGGCTTCGTACTGCGACATGGTCATGTTGTTTTGCTCCAACTTGATAAATTCCACCTCCTTCATGTGACGAATGCTTTCGGGAAAGTACTTGTCATTGAACAGCTCTTGGAACTTCTCCCAAGACATCTTGAGTCGTCGATGCACGCTTTTTCTGATTCCCACCAATGATCCGCTTCTTCAGCAACATACTGTGTGCAAAGGAAACCTTTTGCTCCTCGGAGCATCCCAAGACCTCAAATATCTTGGTGATCTGTTTTAACCACGTCTCTGCCTTAAGTGGTTCTCGCTTTCCAAAAATTGCGGTGGTCCCAGCTCCTTGAATCGCTAGCGGTGACCAACCGTGGTTGCCATTGTTTCTCCTCAGATATTATGAACAGGAGCCGCCTTCGCCTGATGTTACATGAATTCTAAAAAGCTCTTAAACGTACCTTCGTTCGTCAATTGATTAGTGTTGTTATTTACAGGAGGATTATCGCCATCCTATTGTATATTTTCCTGATTATTGATCTGTGGAGACTCAACGGTCTCTTGTGCTCCATTGCTATTCTCAATATTCTCGGATGCCATTTTCAAATACTGCCACAAAACAAGTGTTAATTGACATCACATATTATCCCTATACTCTGACCAACCAATTAAATACCAAATAAACTTAGGTAGGTCATACTAGCGAAGGAATTCCCCGTCTCTCCCCTCCTAGTTTTAGTCTCACATCTTAGCCAGGGATCATATCCCTAAGCTTTGATACCAACTGTAACGCCCCCAAAATAGGTATACATCACCTATTCTGAGTCGTCAAATACATGGTACAGAATACAAATACAACTTAATTATACAACTGTCATGTACAATACGACAAAACATAAACTGTGAGTTTGAATACAAATATTGTCTACTAGAGATTATACAAACTCAAAAGGAGTCCTTATTACAATTATTATTACACTATTTCACATATTAGTGAGGACTAATAATGCACCATCTAGGACCACCACTCTGTTTCCCGACTAGTCCCAGCTAGGTTCTCATTTCCTGAAGAGAACAATGAAAGTAAAAGGGCGAGCTCAACAAGCCTAGTAGGAAATATTATGACTAAGATAATGCAGAATAAATTATCGTTAGCCTTCAACAGTGTTAAACTGATACAATACAACAAACATCAAGTTTAACTGCAGCGGAACAAGCAATCCATTAGAAGAGTCAAGTAGAGAATAAAATCTACTATCTTCTATGATTTAAAAGGTTTTTCATCACTTTTATATCGCGAGACTCGGCTTAATAAATAATCCACATCATTAACTCATCCCGCACTACGTGCCAAGGATATTTTTAGTATCACGACCACGAATTATCCATGCATTCATGAGGCCAAAGATAATCGTGTTTTCATCAACGGTCCTGATCATGCCATAAAATTATTCATCTTTGTAACCTTGGCCGAAGAGAATCCATAGCCATAATCATACCAAAAACTATTCATCAATGCACTACGGGCCAATGAGGACTTTTACCACATCATTTGTAACATTACGGTCATGATTACAAATGCCGAATAATCCTCGGTCATAATCATACCAAGTCCATCTATGCACCATGTGCCACGTAGATGACTTTCAACAAAATATAAACATGTGGATAATGAAAATGATATAAGAATTCAATAAAACAAGTTCAAGAATTAATTTATCCAGGAACTAATAATGTCCGAATTGTCAACATGATACTGCTTTGTAGAGTAAAATTCAAGAATGCTCGGAAGAATATTTCCATGAAAAGATCTTGGATGAAGCGCAAATATCAAGGATATTCCACTAATTTCATGGATTATACAAGTCAAAACTTTAACCAACCGAGTATAATAAAGAATGGAATAACAAAAGAAATGACCATGTATGCGGTGCCAGATGTAGACAAAGTTATTCCAACAGAATACTAAATAACGGAAACGTGTCGCATTTAAATTCGCAGACCGGCTGGGATGTTCCAGCGAGAATAATAAAGAATGAAATAACAACAAAAATCACCATGCATGCAGATCTTTGACAGACAAAGTTATTCCAATGTAATACTAATAAGGCGAAATCGGTCGGCGTAAAAGCATGCAGATGGATATTCCAATGAATAATAATAAAAAGACGGAACCAGTCCCACAGAAACGCATCTGAGCGAGGATATTTCAGCAGAATAATAATAAAGACGGAATCAGTCCCACAGAAACGCATGCACAAGGATATTCCAATGTAATAATAAAGACGGAATAATAGAAGAATGTCACCAAGTATAGGGTAGCTGGCACAGATACAAAAGTTATTCCAATGAATAATAAAGAATGGAATAACAAAAGTTATCTTCATGGATAAGAAAGAAATAATAATCCCTACGAGTACAACAAATAATATTTCCTACCTTAGAAAAACTGGATACTGGAATAGTGAGGTAGCAGACTTCTCTTCTTCTTTCTCTTTATAATTTTTCTCTATAATAATTTCTCTAAAGCTTTGTGAATTGGTGAGAAATGAAGGAAGAATGAGCTTCTATTTATAGGAAAATATAGTTTTGATAATTGCACGTTTTGGGGCTCGAAATATTACAGTATAATACCTTCTTCTTTTTCTTCATTTTTAATTTAGTCCTGCAAGTATTATCAAACTTGCACCAACTCCCCTAATAGTAAATAATGTGAATCAATAGTAAATCATGTCTCAATAGTTCTAATCATGTGATAAAAAAATTACAGTATAGTACCTCCATCTATACCTCCATTTTTAACTTAGTCATGCAAGTATTATCAACTTTGCACCAACTCCCCTAATAGTACAAGAATGTGATTCAATAGTACACACATGTGAACAAATAGTTATATAAGCATTTGAATTAGTAGCAATTAATTGCTCATTTATCTGATAAATTACCCGATTTATCAATATAACCCCCAGACATCAATTATCATCGGAATAGATGTCGATTTTCACTAACACAAACAATTCCACTATTTTTATCAACAATATAAATTTTGAAATTTTAAAGTGACTTTTCTCGAAAAAGTCAACTGTTGACTTTTTGACCAAATAGTGAATCCCGGAAAATTTTGTGTTTATAGACTATTTTTACTACTTTCGTCGTTCCAGACTCAAATATCACTTCTGCGTCTCCAAATTCAACTCCGAACACAACTTTAATTTTAATAACATTCATTATTAATATTATAACTCACAATATTTAACAATCAGGTCGTTCCAAGGAAAGATGGGGCTTTTCAATAAGGATTTCTCCCTATTGGCGCGCAATTAGGTGACCAAACCTCTCCTTGACAGAACTTCTATACATTGTAAATATTACAATTTAATAATATGAATAACTTTGTCGTCTCAATTATTGAATTAATAAAATAACATATTATGCAGATGATACTGTGACAATAATCGAATCAATAATATGAGAGATATGATGCAATAATTACTGTAGTAATAATTGAGTATAACTGAGTGACTTCTCACGTAAGCATTAATAATCAATACCGAGTGTGTGCTACTATGCAACCACGCCAGTATTCTTTTACTTTTAATAGGGTAGTTCAACAAAGATTAACAGTAAAATCTCCGTAGTTATTTTCATAAAGTATTTTTGTCGTTTTCTCAATCCGACAATAATTCCGTTTGTGGGGTCCACCAATGATTGTACTGGTCAGACGGATATTCCCCTAAAAAAATAATATTCCCAATTAAATGAATATTATATAACAACTTGCGATTTTATAAAATTTATAAATATAACCCACAACTATAACATTATATCAAATCCACACCATAATATTTAAAAAATTATTTTGAGAAAATTAAATATTTATTCATAAAATGGGTATCACACTACGGGCCAATGAGAACTTTTACCACATCATTTGTAACATTACGGTCATGATTATACCGAATAATCCCTGGTCATAATCATACCAAGTCCATCTATATACTACGGCCACAGATGACTTTCAACATAATATAAACATGTGGATGATGAAAATGATATAAGAATTCAATAAAACAAGTTCAAGAATTAATTTATCCAGGAACTAATAATGTCCAAATTGTCAACATGATATCGCTTTGTAGAGTAAAATTCAAGAATGCTCGGAAGAATATTTCCATGAAAAAGATTTGGATGAAGCACAAATATCAAGGATATTCCACTAATTTCATGGATTATAGAAGTCAAAACTTTAACCAGGTGAGTATAATAAAGAATGGAATAACAAAAGAAATCGCCATGTATGCGGTACTTCAGATGATAAAAGTTATTCCAACAGAATACTAAATAACGGAAACCAGTCAAAGTAAATTGGCACCGAGCAGGATGTTCCAAATGAATAATAAAGACCGAAATAACAATGTAAATCACCATGCACGCGGTACTTCTCATAGGCAGGTTATTCCAATGTAATACTAATAAGGGCGGAATCAAGTTCTACGTAAAACGCATGCCGTGATGTGATACTCCAATGTAATAATAATAAAGACGGAACCGGTCCGGCGTAAAACGCGTCTGAAGATGTGATATTCCAAAAGAATAATAAAGATTTGAATCGTCGGTACAGAAACGCATGCATGAGGATATTCCAAATGTAATAATAAAAGACGAAGTAATAGAAGAATGTCACCAAGTATAGGGTAGCCCGCGTATACAGGTTATTCCAACAGAATAATAAAGAATGGAATAACAGAAGTTATCTTCATGGATAAGAAAGAAATAATACTCCATACGAGTACAACAAATAATATTTCCTACCTTAGAAAAACTGGATACTGGAATAGTGAGGTAGCAGACTTCTCTTCTTCTTTCTCTCTATAATTTTTCTCTATAATAATTGCTCTAAAGCTTTTGTGAATTGGTGAGAAATGAAGAAAGAATGAGCTTCTATTTATAGAAAAATATAGTTTCGATAATTACACGTTTTGGGGCTTGAAATATTACAGTATAATACCTTCTTCTTTTTCTTCATTTTTAATTTAGTCCTGCAAGTATTATCAAACTTTCACCAACTCCCCTAATAGTAAATAATGTGAATCAATAGTAAATCATGTGACTCAATAGTTCTAATCATGTGATAAAAAAAATTACAGTATAGTACCTCCATCTATACCTCCATTTTTAACTTAGTCATGCAAGTATTATCAACTTTGCACCAACTCCCCTAATAGCACAAGAATGTGATTCAATAGTACACACATGTAAACAAATAGTTTTATAAACATGTGAATTAGTAGCAATTAATTGCTCATTTATCTGATAAATTACCCGATTTATCAATATAACCCCCAGACATCAATTATCATCGGAATAGATGTCGATTTTCACTAACACAAACAATTCTAACATAATGAAACTATTTTTATCAGCAATATAATTTTGAAATTTCGAAGTTTGACTTTTCCCGAAAAAGTCAACTGTTGACTTTTTGACCAAATAGTGAATCTCGAAAAATTTTGTGTTTATAGACTATTTTTACTACTTTCATCGTTCCAGACTCAAATATCACGTCTGCGTCTCCAAATTCAACTCCGAACACAACTTTAATTTTAATAACATTCATCATTAATATTATAACTCAATATTTAACAACCAGGTCGTTCCCAGGAAAGAGGGGGCTTTTCAATAAGGATTTCTCCTATCAAGCGCCAATTAGGTAACCAAACCTCTCCTTGATGTAACTTCTAGACATTGTAAATATTGCAATTTAATAATATGAATAACTTTAAATCTCAATCATTGAATTAATAAAATAACATATTATGCGAGATGATAATTGTGACAATAATCGAATCAATAATATGAGAGATATGATGCAACAATTCATCAGAGTAATAATTGAGTATAACCGAGTGACTTCTCACGTAAGCATTAATAATCAATATCAGGTGCTACTACGCAACCACGCAGCAGACATCGCATTTCTTTTTAATACTGGGGTAGTTCAACAAGATAATCGGTAAAAATCTCCGCCGTTATTTTCATAAAGTATTTTTGTCATTTTCTCAATCCGACAATAATTCCGTTGTGGGGGTCCACCAATGATTGTACCGTCGTACGGATATTCCCCGAAAAAAATAATATTCCCCGACCAAACGAATATTATATAACAACTTGCGTACTTTACAAAATTTATAAATATAACCCACAACTATAACATTATATCAAATCCACACCATAATATTTAAAAAAATTATTTTGAGAAAATTAAATATTTATTCATAAAATCTGGGGTCTCACACTACGGGCCAATAAGAACTTTTACCACATCATTTGTAACATTACGGTCATGATTATATCGAATAATCTCTGGTCATAATCATACCAAGTCCATCTATGTACTACGGCCATAGATGACTTTCAACATAATATAAGCATGAGGATGATGACAATGATATAAGAATTCAATTAAAACAAAGCAAATGATAAATTTTTAAAAATTTATAATTTAATTTATCCAGAATTCAATAATGTCCAAATTGTCAACATGATACTGCTTTGTGGAGTAAAATTCAAGAATAATATTGTATCAAAAATGATTTGGACCGAAAAGAAATTATTTTTTGTCATGAATAGTACCCGTGTGAATAATAACTTAGAAAGTGAATAGTATCCCATGAATAGTAATTTTGGGAATAGTAACCCCGTGAATAGTACCCCGACATGAAAAAGTTAAAACTTATCAAAAATGCTCAGAATAATATTTTCATGAAAAGATACTGGATGAAGCGCAAATATCAAGGATATTCTACTAATTTCATGGAATATATAGAAGCCAAAACTTTAACCAAATGAGAATAGAATTCGAAATCTGAAACAAAATAATATTACTTACATACTATAGAGTATGGAAGAAAATATTATTTCGCTTAATTGAACAAAAATAACATCCCTTACCTTGAAAAGAAGAGTATTCAATTTGGTAGAGGCGGGGATATTCTTGAAGAAAACTTTCACTATTTTCTACGCTCAAAACTTTCTAAAACTCGAAAGAAATACGGTCAATATTATAGAAGAAGAATTCTCTGATTCTAGTGTGATTTTCAATTCTAACTAAGCATCCTATTTATAGGAGAATGAAAGGATACTATTTTAAAAAAAATTCTCACCGACCAACATTTATGCAATTCACGGATTAAAATTTTGAAGAATCACGGATGCCAATTTCAAGCAATCATCCAATAAAACAAAACAAAAAATATAATACATCTATATATATAAACAAACACATGTTAACTTATATATATATATATATATATATATATATATATATATATATATATATATTATATATACACCTTTTGGTTTTCTCCCCGTGACAAACATCATTCCCCACCCCCCAATGTCACTTTCATCATATATATATATATATATATATATATATATATATATATATATATATATATATATATTATCATACTCATAGCACACTATTTTGAAAATTGAGTAAGTGAGGGTCCAAATAATACGCAAAATTTATAACAAAGACCTCATAAAAATTCCCTCAATATTTTTAACAACATTTATTCATATTATTATAACTCATAATATTAACAACCAGATCGTTCCCAGGAAAGAGGGGGCTTTCCGATAAGGATTTCTTCTTATTGGCGCGCAATTAGGTGACCAAACCCCTTTCCTAGACAGAACTTTCTAGACATTTTTAATTATGCAAATAATAATATGAATAACTTGTCATCTCAATTATTGATTTAATAATATAAAATATTGACTATAATTGAATCAAATAACGTGATATACTACGCAAGAATTATTGTAGAAAGTAATAATTGAACAAAACTGAGTGACTTCTCACGTAAGCATCAATAATCAATCTTGTGTACTACTATGCAACCACGCCGACATTGTAGACTTTTATCCTTTGGGTATTTCAACAGTTTAACGGTAAAACTTCCACCGTTATTTTTATAAAAAGATATTTCTGTCGTTTTCTAACTCCGACAATAATTCCGCTGTGGGGTCCACCAATGATTGCGTCGTTGTACGAATATTCCCTGTTAAAACGAATATTCCCTGACCAATCAAATATTATATAACAACTTGCATACTTTGTAAAATTTATAAATATTACCCACAACTATATCATTATATCAAATCCACACCATAATATTCAAAAATATATTTTGAGAAAAAATTAATCTTTATTTATGAAAATTGGGGTCTTACACAGGAGTCCTTAGATTATAACTTAGGAGAACTTAGAAGATATGAAGGGATGAAACTCATGTAGAGTTTTCTTAGAAAAGACTTAGTGTATTATGGAATATAATTTCATTCTATACAATGAACTTATGTTTATTTAACATTATAATGGAGTTGTTGTTTGTTTGTCTTATGTTTGTGGTTATAGGATGACGGACTTGGGAGAACCCAGCCGAGTAGTAGAGGAGGATCCACATGACATACACGTGGTCTACGAGGCACCATTGATAGCTGAGCCCATTTCGGCAGTGGTTCATATCGATGATGATGATGAGGATGAGGATGAGGAGATGGAGCCATTTCCTGTAGAAACAGATCCAGAGGAGGAACCAATGGAGGACTAGCCCGCAGAAGATCCTGATGAAACTACATTTGAGGATCAGATGTTGGGTGAGTATGAGGAGCATATTTTGGAGTTAGGATGTAGAGTCGATGAGTGAGAGGTTGAGGCTCATGAGAGGCAACTGGAGATACATCAGTTGGAAGTAGAACTTGCGTATCACAAGGAAGCAAGAGTACAAATGGGCACTCTTTTTCATTGTTCAATCAAATAACCCCTTTACTTGACAGAACTTCCTAGACATTGCTAATAATCCTAACTGGTCATAAATAATATAAGTTACCGTGTCATGTCAATTATTGATTTAATAATATGATTACTAAGCAGAATGACAATTATTGATGTACGAATATAAACTACTGTGTTGTATTGTACTTTTATCACCGAGTATTTAAACAGTAATAGTATTGTTGATAATTTTTATTGAAAATGTTATTTCTGTTGTTTTCTGTATCCGACAATATTTCATTGTGAGGCCCATCAATGATTGATTACTTCGGCGACGTCGTAATTTCACCTAATTTTTTCGACAAAATAAATATTTGTCAACAAAACGAATATTCCCCGACATACTTTTATAATTTGAACATATCACCATTAAATTTGTCATTTTATCAATTTAACACCTTACTTTTTAGAATAATAATCATAGAGAAAATTAAATTTGTATTTTAGAAAAGTTGGGGTCTCTTACATAAGGGGTGAGCAATAAAGTATAACAAGTGGCAACCTTTACTATTTAGGTGGATCAAGTATAATTTGCAAAACATTTTTTTAAAATAATATTTGTGTTTCGATAACAGTAGTAAAAATATTTTCAAAACTAAACCAAATAATAACAAAGCAAATTCATATTCAAAAACAATTTTAATGTATTCAATGTATCTTTTAATTCAACCCCATCGACTAAGGTTACAATAGCTCAGTAACATGACCTCAAAGTTCGATAATGTCAATGATCACACCCCCTACTAAGGTATCTATAAAGTGCATTGTGACGCCCCCAAAATAGGTATACATCACCTATTCTGAGTCGCCAAATACATGGTACATAATAAAAATACAATTTTAATATACAACAAGAGAGTCTGTGAATTTTAATACAAAATCATCTTCAGACAATATCCACTCTCGAATAAGTCCTCATTACATTTATTGTCACACTATTTAATGAATAGTGAGGACTACTAATATTATCATCGGTCCATCACTCCGCTTCCCGACTCGTCCCAAAGAATATTCTCATTTCACAAGAGAAAAAGTGAAAGAAAGGGTGAGCTCAACTAGCCCGAGAAGAAATATTATGACTAAGATAATAATGCGAATAAATTATCATTAGCCTTAAGCAAAGTGTATAAACCGATACAATATAACAAATATCAAGTTTAACTGCAGCGGAACAAGCAATCCATTAAAAGAGTCAAGTAAAAAATAAAATCTACTATCTTTTATGATTTAAAAGGCTTTTCATCACTATTATCATTTGAGACTCGATTTTAATAAATAATCCACATCATCGAATCACCCCTGCACTACGGCCAAGGATATTCTTTAGTATCACGACCACAATTATCCATGCACTACGGGCCAAGAATATTTGTGTATTCATTAATGGTCATGATCATTCCAACAACTGTCCATCCATGTACTACAGCCAAAAGGACTTTTACCACATCATTTGTAACATTACGGTCATGATTACACCGTATAATCCCTGTTCATAATCATACCAAGTCCATTTATGCACTACAGGCCACAGATGACTTTCAAAAATATAAATATGAGGATGATGACAATGATATAAGAATTCAATAAAACAAGTTCAAGAATTAATTTATTCAGGAACTAATAACGTCCAAATTGTCAACATGATCTTCGCTTGCATACAAGTAAAATTCAAGAATGCTTGGAAGAATATTTCCATGAAAAGATACTAGATGAAGTGCAAATATCAAGAATATTCCACTAATTTCATGGAGTATAAAAGTCAAAAATTTAACCAACTGAGTATAACAAGGAATGGAATAACAAAATAAATCACCAAGCATGCGATAGACCGCACAGGCATGATATTCCAACATAATAATAAAGGCGAGAATCAGTCCCACAGAAACGCATGCGAGACGAGGATATTCCAGAGATGTAATAATAAAGCGGAATCAGTCCCACAAAGCGCATGAGCAGGATATTCCAATAGAATAATAAGGACGGAATCAGGTCCGGTGTAAAACACATAGACATGATATTCCAACAGAATAATAAAGACGGAATCAGAAGAATATTCCAACATAATAATAAAGAATGGAATAACAGAAGAATTTCACCAAGTATAAGGTAGCCCGCGTATACAGGTTATTCCAACAGAATAATAAATAATGGAATAACAGAAGTTCTCTTCATGAATACAAAAGAAATAATACTCCCTACGAGTACAACAAATAATATTCCCTACCTTAAGAAGAAGAGTATTGGATATATAAGTAGTGAAGTAGCGAGAATACTTTCTTCTTCTCTCTATAGTTTATCTCTAGAGTTTCAAATTGAATTCGTAAGAAAATAATGAAGGAATGAGCTTCTATTTATAGAAAAATGGATGCGTGATAAAGAACTAACTCATGAAGCGGTCAGATTGATTTACTTTAATTTGACGGTCCATATTTAAAGCAAAATCTTTTAAATAAAATATAATATATTCTATTTATAATCTAATAAAACGAATAACTTTATAAAAGATTTTACTATGCAAACACTACGCAGCCTTATGCAAACAACATGCATAATAAAATATAATATATTCTAATTATTGTCTAATAAAGCAGATAACTTTATAAAAGTATTCTATTTTATATAAAAAGATTTTACTATGTAAAACACTATGCAAAACACTATCCAATACTATGCATAATAGAATATAATATATTCTATTTATAGAATAACTTTATAAAAGTATTCTATTTTATATAAAAAGATTTGTTGTATTATTACATTAATAATACCAACAAAACCGAAAGTGACTTATCATGTAAGCATCAATAATTAATACCATGTGCTCTTATGCAACCACGCCAGTATTCATGTACTTTTAACACGGGTGTTTCAGCAGATAATCAGTAAAACTTTTCGTAGTTATTTTCATAAAGTATTTTTGTCGTTTTCTCAATTCGACAATAATTCTGTTGTGGGGTCCACCAATGATTGTGCCATTGTACGAATATTCCCTATTAAAATGAATATTCTCCGACCAATCGAATATTATATAACAACTTGCGTACTTTGCAAAATTTATAAATATTACCCACAACTATAACATTATATCAATTTCACTCCATAATATTCAAAAATAATATTTATAGAAAATTTATCTTTATTTAAAAAGTTGGGGTTTTACAATCTCCACTTTTTATGAAATTTCGCCCTCGAAATTAGGGTACGTACCTGGTATATTGAAGAGGTAAGGATACATTGATTTCATTTCGGATTCTAACTCCCAAGTCATTTCCTTAACATCGTGGTTTCTCCATAAAACTTTGACTTGAGGTATAACCTTGGAGCGTAGAATATTTCCTTCTTATCCAAGATTGGAACAGGAACATCTTTATACGTCAAATCTTCTGCTATTTCGTCCGGTTCTAACTCAATAAAGTGGTTCGGGTCTTCCACATATTTACATAACATGGATATGTGAAAAACGTTATGAACACAAGACATACTTTGCGGTAAAGCTAGTCTATAGGCAACAGTTCCTACTCGATCAAGGATTAAAAATGGGTCGATGAATCGAGGATTGAGCTTTCCTCTCTTTCCAAATCTCGTAACTCCTTTCCATGGAGCAACACGTAACAACACATGATCTCCTATATCGAATTTCACGTCCTTTCGATGAAGATCAGCATAACTCTTTTGTCGATCTTGTGAGGTTTTTATACGTTGTCGGATCGTTTGAATCTTTTCTGTAGTCATACGTATCAACTGGTCCCAACAACGTTGCTTCACCCACCTCATCCCAAAGATAACCGAGAACGACACTTTCTTCCATACAACGCTCGAATGGAGCCATGCCAATACTTGCTTGATAAGCTGTTGTTGTAGGAAAACTCCACCAATGGTAAGAACTTGTCCCAACTTCCTTGAAGTCAAGGACACGAGTCTTAATAGATCTTCAAGAGTTTGAATCATCCTCTCCACCGCCCGTCCGTCTCGAGGATGATATGCCGAAAGCTAAATCGTAAATCCGTGCCCATAGCTTTTTGCAAACTAATCCAAAATCTTGAATTGAATCTTGGGTCTCGATCGGGAAACTATGGATCTTGGCATACCATGCAATCTTACAACCTCGTTTATGTACATACGAGCAAGACGTTCAAGTGTATAAGTTTCTCGTATCGGTAAGAAATGAGCAGACTTGGTCAATCTATCAACAATGACCCAAATCACATCTATGCCTTGAGAAACTTTGGGAAGACCCAGAATTGAAATCCATGGTAATGTGCTCCCACTTCCATTACGGAATTTTAAGTGGTTGCAATGGACCTTTTGGTACTTGATGCTCCGCGCTTGACTCGTTGACACGTTAGACACCTTGAGATAAACAAATGATATCTCTCTCTTCATATTGCTCCACCAAAATGTATGATTTAATATCATGATACATTTGGTACTCCCCAGATGGATTGCAAATGGTGTGTTATGCGCCTCCATCATGATTTTATACTTTAAATCGTGGTCGTTAGGAACACAAAGTCCGGAGTTGACTCAAGTATTTCTTCTTCATCGATTCTTGCTTCCCTAAAGATAGCACCTTCTTGCACTTTCTTCCTCATACGCATCACCTCCGTGTCTATAGTTTGGCGACTTTAACTTTATCAATTAAAGTCGGTTCTACTCAGATATTTTCCATCATCACATGGGTCCTCGGAGTCTTTAACTCTATCTCCATCCTTTGCAAGTCACACAAATGGGCTTTGCGTTGACAATATCGCATTCACATTTGCATATGATCTTCTACTCAATGCGTCAGCTACAACGTTCGCTTTTCCAGGATGGTATTGGATGGTATGATCATAATCTTTCAACAGTTCAAGCCAACGTCGTTGTCGCATGTTGAGTTCCTTTTGAGTGAAGAAATATTTGAGGCTTTTATGATCCGTAAAGATCTCCACTTTTTTCCCATACAAGTAATTCCTCCAAATATTTAGTGCGAAGACAACAGCTGCCAACTCTAGATCATGAGTAGGATAATTCCTCTCATATTCTTTGAGTTGTCGTGAGGCATAGGCTATGACTTTCCCATGTTGCATAAGAACACATCCTAAACCTTTGCCCGAAGCATCACTGTAGATGACAAATCCCTCTGAACCAGATGGTATTGCGTAACAGTCTTTGAAATGAGTCTCCTCTTGAGTTCTTGAAAACTCTTCTCACATTCCTCGCTCCAACTGAACTTTGTATCTTTTCGAGTCAGCTGAGTTAGTGGATTAGCGATTCGAGAAAACCTTCTATTTAATCTCCGATAATAACCAACTAAGCCGAGAAAGCTACGACATCTCGGTCATCGATTTAGGTTGCTCCCACTTTGAATAGCTTCAATCTTTTTCATTGGTCAACAGATATTCCATGACACGATACCACGTGCCCAAGGAATGCTACTTCCTCAAGCCAGAACTTGCATTTCTTCAACTTGGCATAAAGCTTGTATTCACGAAGCTTTTGGAGTATCAGCCTCAAGTGTTGCTCATGATCTTCATGGCTTTTGTAATAAATAAGGATGTCATTAATAAAAATGACCACAAAGTGATCCAAATATTCCTTGAATACTCGGTTCATCATATCCATTAAGGCAGCAGGAGCATTAGTCAATCCAAAGAACATGACTAGAATTCATAATGCCCGCATGGGGAGTTTCGGAAAGCCGTCTTTGGAATGTCATCGGTTCTAATCTTCAATTGGTGATATCCGGAACAAAGATCAATCTTTGAAAAGAATTTGGCTCTTTACAACTGGTCAAAAAGGTCATCAATACGTGGCAATGGGTACCTATTTTTGATGGTGACATGATTCAACTCCCGATAATCAATACTAAGTCGCATACTCCCATCTTTCTTTTTTACGAATAGAACAGGAGCACCCCAAGGAGAAGTACTAGGACGAATAAAGCCAATGTCTAACAATTCCTGCAGTTGAGTCTTTAATTCCTGAAGTTCAATAGGAGCCATTCAATATGGGGCTTTGGAAATGGGTTTTGTACCGGGTTCAAGGTCGATACAAAATTCAATTTCACACTCTGGGGGTAGGCCAGGAAGTTCTTCAGGGAATACGTCAGGAAATTCATTAACAATAGAAATATTCAAAACTGACGTATTTTTGTTTAGATCTGTGACGTGGGCTAAGAAAGCTTGACATCCATTTTTCAATAAATGAATAGCTTTATAGCTTGAGATGACCATGATTGATTTTAATGGTTTGGTCGCTTGAATTCGCATAATAGGTTGATTAGGAATATGAAAGCTAACAACCTTACGAACACAATCAATTTTAGCATGATGAGTAGTTAACCAATCAATCCCTAGAATTACGTCAAATGCAAGTATTTTTAATGAAATAAGATCGATAGGTAATGTGAGGATACCGATTTGAACCAAACAAGACTTATAAACAAATTGGATGTAATGAAGGTTTCTCCCAACCGAGTTTCCACAGATAAGTCGAGTCTAATTTCTCCGAGTCAAATTTAATCGTTGAGCGCAAGTAGGAGAAATAAAAGAATGGGTAGAACCAGGTATCAAATAAAGTATAGACTTCGCTAGAGTTTATGATAAGCTTACCCGTGATGACCTCATTCGGGTTCCTTGCTTTTCGGGAGGTCACAACAAACGCTCTCCTCAGACTACACGGGCTTTGACTTTTTCGGGACGGCCTTTGGTGCCTCCACCGGGTGAACTTGTCTTGGTGAACGACAAAATCGGGCTAAGTGACCTCTCTTCCACAATTATAACATGCTTTGACTGACATCGCGTAGTTTTGACCGATGTGTCCCTCCCTCCGCATTTGAAGCATATGATGGGTGGTCGTTCTCCTTCCTTAACAACGGGTCTTTGGCCGACGTCCTTCCATCATTGTTGAATCTCCTCTTCTTGAAATGTCCATTCTTATTGTTTTGGCCCTGATTACCACCGAAGTGGTTACCACTTCTGGCCTGTTGATTTCCTTCACGCTTGTTGTCACCGCTTCAATGACTGCTCTCATTGGTATTATTATTTTGTCGGCTGCTCTCTTTTGGTTGCGTTGACTCGTTATCGCGCTCTACTAATTGAGCCCTATTTACAACATCTGAATACAAAAACAGTTTATGAGAAATAAGATGTTGACATATCTCCGGCTTTAAACCTCTTAAAAATATTCGCGTCATTCTCTCTTCATTATCCACTAAGTGGGACGCAAACCGAGATAACTCGGCAAACTTCGCTTCGTATTGCGACACGGTCATATTATTCTGCTCCAACTTGATGAACTCTATCTCTTTTATGTGACGAATACTTTCGGGAAAGTACTTGTCGTTGAATAGTTCTTGGAACTTCTCCTAAGACATCTTTGAAAAGGCCAGTGGGTACATTTTACAGATTCCCACCAGTAATCTGCCTCTTCACGCAACATAAAGGTGGCGAAGGGAACCTTTTACTCCTCGGAGCATCCCAAGACATCAAATATCTTGGTGATCTGTTTTATCCATGCTTCCGCCTTAAGTGGTTTTGGCTCTCCAATAAACTCCGGTGGTCCCAGCTCTTTGAACTGTTTAGCGGTGACCGTCCGAGAGTTTTCAGTGTTTCCACCTATATTTTGGACAAGAGCCGCTCTCGCCTGCTGTTGCATGAATTGCATAAAGCCTCTGAACATTTCATCATTCATCATTTGGTCAGTGTTGTTGTTTGCATGAGGATTGTCGCCTTCCTGATGCACATTATCCTGATTATTGATCTGTGGAGACTCAATGGTCTCCTGTGCTCCATTGCTATTCTCAACATTCTCGGATGTCATTTTCAGATACTGCCACAAAACAAAGGTTAATTAACATATAACATATTATCCCTATACTTTGACCGACCAATTAAATACCAAATAATCTTAGGTAGGTCATATTAGCGAAGGAATTCCCCGTCTCTCCCCTCCTAGTTCTAGTCTCACATCTTAGCCAAGGATAATATCCCTAAGCTTTGATACCAACTGTGACGCCCCCAAAATAGGTATACATCACCTATTCTGAGTCGCCAAATACATGGTACATAATACAAATACAATCTTTAATATACAATAAGAGAGCTATGAGTTTTAATACAAATACTGTCTTCTAGACAATATCCACTCGTAATAAGTCCTCATTATATTTATTGTCATACTATTTAATGTAATAGTGAGGACTACTAATACTATCATCATCCGTCCATCACTCCGCTCCCGACTCGTCCAAATTTATATTCTCATTTTCTAAAGAGAACAAGTGAAAGAAAGGGTGAGCTCAACTAGCCCAAAGAAGAAATATTATGACTAAGATAATACTGAATAAATTATCATTAGCCTTAAAATGATTGTTTAAACCGATACAATATAACAAATATCAAGTTTAATCTCAGCAATGGAACAAGCAATCCATTAAAAGAGTCAAGTAGAAAATAAAATCTACTATCTTTTATGATTTAAAAGGTTTTTCATCATCATTATCGCGAGACTCAAACTTAATAAATAATCCACATCATCGAATCACCCCCGCACTACGGCCAAGGATATTCTTTAGTATCACGACCACAATTATCCATGCACTACGGGCCAAGAATATTTGTGTATTCATTAATGGTCATGATCATGCCAACAACTGTCCATCCATGCACTACAGCCAAAAAGACTTTTACCACATCATTTGTAACATTACGGTCATGATTACACCGAATAATCCCTGGTCATAAACATACCAAGTCCATCTATACACTACAGGCCACAGATGACTTTCAAAAATATAAATATGAGGATGATGACAATGATATAAGAATTCAATAAAACAAGTTCAAGAACTAATTTATTCAGGAACTAATAACGTCCAAATTGTCAACATGATATCGCCAGCGAAGAATTAAGAAATCAGTCCCACAGAAAAACGCATGCATGTGATATTCCAATAGAATAATAAGGACGGAATCAGGTCCGGTGTAAAACACATAGACATGATATTCCAACAGAATAATAAAGGCGGAATCAGTCCCACAGTAAAATGTATGCATGTGATATTCCAATGTAATAATAAAGAATGGAATAATAGAAGAATTTTACCAAGTATAAGGTAGCCCGCGTATACAGGTTATTCCAACAGAATAATAAATAATGGAATAACTGAAGTTCTCTTCATGAATACAAAAGAAATAATACTCCCTACGAGTACAACAAATAATATTTCCTACCTTAAGAAGAAAAGTAATCGATATATAAGTAGTGAAGTAGGTAGAATACTTTCTTCTTTCTCTCTATAGTTTATCTCTCTAGAGTTTCAAATTGAATTCGTAAGAAAATAATGAAGGAATGAGCTTCTATTTATAGAAAAATGGATCAAGATAAGTAACTAACTCATGAACGGTTCAGATTGAATTACTTTAATCGACTCATCCATATTTAAAGCAAAAATTTTTAAATAAAATATAATATATTCTATTTATAATCTAATAAAACGAATAACTTTATAAAAGATTTTACTACGCAGTACTATGCAAACACTATGCATAATAAAATATAATATATTCTAATTATTGTCTAATAAAATGTATAACTTTATAAAAGTATCCTATTTTATATAAAAAGATTTTACTATTAGCCTAATAAAATGAATAATTTTATAAAAATATTCTGTTTTATATATAAAAAAATTCTGTTTTATTACATTAATAACACCAATAAAACAAAACTGAGTGACTTATCACATAAGCATCAATAATCAATATCGTGTGCTACTATGCAACCACGCGTATTACTGTACTTTTACTACCGAGTAGTTCAACAGAATTAATGATAAAAATTCCGTCGTTACTTTCAATAAAATATTTTTCTCGTTTTCTCAATCCGACAATAATTTCGTTGTGGGGTCCACCAATGATTGTGCCGTTGTACGAATATTTTCTGTTAAAACGAATATTCCCCGACCAATCGAATATTATATAACAATTTGCGTACTTTGCAAAATTTATAAATATTAGCAACAACTATAACATTATATCAAATTTACTCCATAATATTCAAAAATAATAGAAAATTCATCTTTATTCAAAAAATTGGAGTTTTACATGCACGCTCTCCGAAGGGTATCTAAAATATGTGTGTCTTAGTATGTACTATATTAACTTCAGAACTAAGCGTAAACACTAACGAGTTCTATACATAGTCGAACTAAAGATTTCAAGTAAAAAGTTTCTCAATATTATCAATGTTCTAAACTATACTTGTTTCACAATTCAAATCTTATAATCTCACTTCACAATTCAAAATAAATACTTGATCTGAAATTTGCAATAAAAGAGTAACATTTTAATCAAAAAATAAAAACATTAAAAAAATCATAATTTTGAAAATGTAACTCATAATATTTCATTTTTTGCTGAAGTATATTAAATAAAATACAGTTTCAAGAAAAACTAAACAATTCAAAAAGTCACTTACCTCGATATCACAAATTAATACAAAACAATAGCTGCACAAAATCCTAAATACATTTAAAAAAACTTATTATGATATATGATGAGTAGATTTTATATCTATGAATTGGGTAGTCTTACCTTAATTATTTTGCTTCTTCTTAAGGTTTTTAGAATTGTTTTATTGCATTTTAGTAATTTTATACTCCCTCCTATTCAGATTAAATGACATTTTAGAGTTAAGCACACTTATTAAGAAATAACACAAAATATCTTTTGTGTCCCTAATTAATTATTTCTCTCTCCACAATTGTCTTTTCTCATTCTCCACAATTGTCCCTAATTAATTATTTCTCTATCCACAATTGCATTTAATAAGCATATTAAATAGATGGGTAAATTAGGAAAAAATAGTGCAATATTGCATAGAGATTCCAAAACGACACTTATATAGAATAAAATTACACTCTTTAAAACGTCATTTAATCCAAATAGGAGGGAGTATATTCCAGCATGTAATAGTGTAAATGCTGTGAAATGTTGTAAATTTAGTCTTAATATAGCTACAAGTGATTAAAGATCGTTTGACACAAGTAAAAGGAGTAACTACTTCCAGAAGGAGCGTAAGGGCAAAAACTAGTTAAAGGAATCAAAGGAAATGGACAGGGAACTTGGAGCCGTGGCACCTCAAAGGCCAGAGTCGCGATGCTTGGCTGTGGAGGAAGAGAGCTGCGTCTCTCATTAACTTGGAGCCGCGACGCTTGGCTAGTTTTGACAGGCGCGTGTGTTTCACACGCTCGAGAGAATTTGAAGCTCAATGTGACGTAGATGCAACTCGTTAAAGAAAAAAAACACAAATTTAAGAAAGATGAAAATAAAATTGTTCATGTTCCATTGAAAGAACATTGTCGAATCTATCTTATGTATAAATATATGTCGATATTTTTTAATTGACATAAATTTATCTTCAAAATATTTGTTTTCCTTGATGAGTTTGCAGAAATCATGGCACATGATCTACCTAACCACTGTAGACATTTTAAAATTAGAGATAATTTTGAAAAAATTAATCAGATATTAAATTAGATTTATATTTATATTTTAGGACTATAAAATCACATAAAATTCATAATTTGTCATTAATTTTTAACTATTATTTCTAGTATCACTTCACCCCAACTAATTTCTTAGTTAATATTAGAAACACATTTGATAAACTAATTTTTTTTCTTAAAAATTGTTTTAGAAATTATTTTTTTCAAACGAAAAAGACTTTATCCAAAAGACTTGGATAAAGATAAATACAAAATATCTAATATGGATCTACAAATCTGCACTACAATCTTAATTCTACTCAAAGTCTGCCATGAAAACTTTGCATTACAAAACAGATTTGTTGTTCACAAATATGTCATTGTTAGGTTCCAATAGGTTGAAAAATAAGATAAAAATATATAAAAAAAAAAAATAGGATAAAGGAAGTTTAGGGTTATAGGCCAAAGGCCCAAACATGAATGTCCATGCCCAATTAAACTGCCCAATTACCCCAAGGCCCAGATGCTAGATCAAAGGACTCACCCAAGAAGGCCAAATGAAGCGAAATAGTTAGCCGATTGATTAAATCTCACTCGACTAAAATTTCGATTCGAGCTCGACTCGAAATATAAATGAGTCAAATATGAGAAAATTTTAAAGTTCGATAAATTACTCGAACCTTCTCAAATTATAATTTTCTATTAATACTCAGGTTATATTCGTTCGAAAAGTTCAAACTTCTCGGTCTCGATTCGGAATCGTGGTCGACTCGATAGCTAAATGAGCTTTAATCAAACCTTATATTATACTCGATAAATTTTATAAACCAAATCTGAGCAACTCAATTCTAAGATCAACTCGTTCCGTTTACACCCTTACTCACCAGCTCATCGAGTCGCAATTTCGCCCGAGGGACCCACCAAGTCACTTCTAGCTGATTGTACAGGACATAGGGCAGTCCAATTTTCCTTCGATGGGAAATCTCTACACCACCCACATAAATTAGAAAAATTTAAGCGGATCGAAAGTTTTCCGTCGGGAAGTGACCTACCGAATTTTTTTTTTTTTTTTTTTTGCTTTTGACTATAAAATAATTAATGTGATTTATTGGAACTGAAATTTTTACAAAATGCAATGATTTAGGTGTCATTTGGATACACGTAAAAAACAGCGTTATATAGATTGTATAACCCTGTTTGTTACGTGTAACCAAAAAGACACCTAAATCACTGTATTTTATAAAAATTTCAGTTCTAATAAATTACATTAATTATTTTGTAGGCAAAAGCAAAAAAATAAATAAATAAATAAATAATTCCGGCCGGTCACTACCCCGGTCGGAAAACGCCGGTCGGTGTAGAAGGACTCCATAAATTAATGTCAAAGCTGCAGGTTGAGAGGACGTGCCGAAGGAACGTGCACCACAAACTATGCTTATAAATAGGGCTCTCCTACAACATAAATAAATTTACACTTGAAATATAGATTTCCCATACCATGGTTAGCAGATTTGTTTTCGAGAATGTGTTGGAGGATTTCGAATTTTGGGTCTCAATTATACAAGTCATCATTGTATTATTATGTAATAGTTGGATTTTGATTCTAGACTCTTCATCAGTATATTTGGACAGTTTATAAATACGAGTTACATTTATATTATGGGTGAGAGGATTTTGCAGCTTTTAATTCGTATAAAAAGTTGTGTCACGGTATTGTGGAACCTCAACTTTTATAGCGTAAAACTTGGGAGGATTATTGTAAGACCATTATTTTGTACCGTGGAGATTAATATATTGAAGTTGATTTTGTGGATTGAATCATTGATGACCAAACTACGTTAAATATTGTATTGTTTTATCTCTCTTTATTTTTTGGTTGATTTATGATGACATAATTCCCTACAAGCGGTATCATGAGTTGGGTTTATTGGTTTCAAGGTAGAGGGAATTAGTTGCATTTGTGTGACAAGTAAAGAGAGTGAATAATGAAGAACTTGAATTTGAGTTTCATTTTGATGAGGATGAATAAGAGATTTTGCAGTTGTTGTAGTCGCTAGATGCTGAAGTTAATGGAGATGCTGAAGTTAATGGAGATGCTAATGAAGATGAAGACAACGATGATGATGATGCGGATGATATAGAATATGCGAAAGTTGCGAATGACGCAGATGATGCGTATATTGTGGATAACGGGATAATATAGGCAATGCGGATAATGTGGATGATGGTGGTGACTACGACAATGGTGACAGTGACAAAGATGAAATTGAAGTATTCAGGAATTTGAGTCGAGGGAGGAATTATTGTGTTACTCCTCGAATCCTATTAAAAAAAGAAATGTTAATATAAAAAGGAAGAACTCCTAATTTTTATACGAATATTATTTTGAGAAGGAGTCTATTTGTAGGAGAAGTTTAATTTATTTTGAAAGTCTCATATTTTGAATACAAAGAAGAGAATTGTGGGTTACTCTATATATTTTATACAATTATACATTGCTTGAAGTGAAAATTGAACAATATATTTTATACAATTATACATTGCTTGAAGTGAAATGCTCCTACAAATATGCAAGTACATTATTGACTTAATCACCCCCAAAAAAATTATCTGATATTTAACAGAAATTGGAGACACATATGTACTACATTTACCAAGTGTTGTATTGCTGCTTGTCTGTCCCAAAAACAAATGCACCTGCAAAATAAAACATAATTCCATCAATCACATATATATATGCACTTCATAATAGTAGAGTTTATACTCCCTCCTTTACAAAATATAATGATTATATAATATCATTGTCGATTTTTTATAGTTAATTTGAGACGTTTGAAACTTAAAATTGACATAGATTCATCTGATTTTTAATCAATATAATAATATGGCATATTGTAACCTACGTAAAAAGTAATACTAGTTATAATATTTATTGTTTCGTAATTGTTAATAAATCACGTGGACATGGATTAATTTGAATTTAAAAGTCGGATTTTATAATCTGGAACGTATGGAGTAGTATTCGAATTAGAGTAATGAAGGTCGATTACTTACCTAGAGTAGGCATCAAAATTGACAATACAAGAATTCCTGCGACTTTGAGCGGCGTTCCGACCTTAATCATGTCTTTGATATCGATGTGTCCGGTTGTGAACCCGACAACATTTGAAGGAGTTGAAGTCGGTAGGATGAAAGCGAATTGTGCTCCAATAGCTCCGGGAACCATAAGAAGTAGCGGGTGAAGGTGCATGGTTTGCGCCATTTGTATAAGAAGCGGAAGAATTAGGGTTGTGGTAGCATTGTTCGATGTGATGAGCTCGGTGAGCATTGCGCTTATGAGACAAACAGCTGGGGCAATGGCTAAATATGGGACTTTCTCTAAGAAATTTAAGCTTTTGGATAATTCATCTGCAAAGCCACTAGTTCGAACTCCATCGGCTATGGCAAAACCAGCTCCTAGTAGTAATATGATGTTCCATGGAAGTTTTTTGCATTTGTTCCAATCCATCAATTTCTCGCCTGGCTGCTTCTTGCTTGGAATTATGAATAATAAGGTAGCCATCACCACCTACATTTGAAATGAATCATGTTAAATTTAAATTTTAAAAATATCATTTATATGGAAAGTCGGTATTAATCTTATAATTCAGAACAGAACGGAGGTTGTATTTCACTGACACTTAAAGTAAGAAGGAGGGGACAGTATATATGTGTTACTACACTCTAGGATCGTATGTTACCGAGAAGTTAACTTCCTTCATGGTAATTTGGTCAATTAACCATGCTGACACGCAGAGATACTACCTTCCGCCTACGTGTCAGTACTGTATTAATCAATTGACTAAAATTAACTTAAAGTAAGGAGTTGACAGTATATATGTGTTATTATACTCTAGAACAGTGGCGAAGAACTTCTATGGGGTCAATCGCCCCCACTGAAAAAAAAAATTGTTTTATAATGTAAGGTAAATTTTAAAAATTTTAAGTATTATATATAAACTGACCCCACTAAAATTTTATAAATTTTCTATTATACGGGGTCAAATTGAAAATTTATAACTTTGTCAATCAAATTTTAATCACATATGACTCATATCCTCTTAATATATGTATCTCTCTATAATATTTTAAACTAAATAATAATCTAATTTATATTATTTTTAAAAATAAATAATGAAATACTTACTTATGAACAGTTGTGATTAAAAAAGTCTAGTATGAGTCATAGTGTATATATATACCATATATTATTACTCATTATATTTTCATTGTAATATATATATATATATACTCGAAAGTATAAAGTATTAAAAAAAATTAGTTTGGGGGCGTTGCCCCCGAACCCCCGCCAAATTATTTGTAACTCAATAATAATTTCGACCCCACTGACAAAAAATCATGGCTTCGCCACTGCTCTAGAATCATGTAATTTGGTCAATTAACTAATACAATGCTGACACGTTGATAGAGATTATCTTACGTCTGCATGTCAGCACTGTATTAATCAATTGACCAAAATTAACATTATGTTAACCGCTCCCTACATTTTAATACTCACACTAACGGTTCCGTCACCGGCTCGTCCGTTGAAGAGCGATCCCCATCCAGGAATATCATCTGTTATGCTTCTTGTCATCCACAAAACTATTAGTATCTGCACCAAATTAAATGGTCTTGAATTAATTATTAATATTAAAATTCATAAAAATTTCTTGTCCAAAATTAAATGTTAAATATGTAACCCACCGAAAATACGGACAATATCATCTTTTCAGCAAAAGCCATTGGACCTGCACATGTAACAATACCACATTTACAAGTTATGAAGTTAATTAATTAATTACATAATAATAATAATAAAAAATCGACAACAAATGGGCTTACCTAACAACTCAAGCTCCCTCTTCAAATGGCCTTTGTCCAAATAAGCAGATAGAACCCGACCCGATCCATTTGGACAATATAACCAGCAAAGAATACCCCACATGGGTACAAAAATCAACAACGCCAAAGGAAACCCGAAAAAGAACCAAGTGTTGAAGCTAATGGAAGGTGCATCAGGGAAGTAACTCTTCCACATCCCAACCAATATCAGATTGACACCTGTCCCGGTAAGCGTGCTCATCCCTCCAACTGTGGCAGAGTATATCACCCCCAGCACCACCGCTTTGCAAAATTTGGTAATTACGACGTCGGATCGGTCTGGACCCGATGGAAACTTCTGTAAGATTCCAGTCGCAACTGGCATCATCATGACGGTTACTGCCACGTTGTGCATCCAGAAGCTGACGAATGCGGTGGTGCCACATATACCCAGGAGTAGCAGGCGCGGTTTCAGAGGATCCCCGCAGAATAAGAGGGTTATCTGTCAACAAATAATTGGCACCAAACCCAAGGATAAGATTATGCTCAATCATGGAGGTAGACCAAAAAGAATAAGCACGCATGTCAATTATTTTCAATCTTTCAGGAGAGAGAGAGAGAGGGGGGTTAAATAAGTACTGTTCGACCTAAATAAGAAATAATTTACCAAATAAAACCTTTAAATTTTAAAATATTTAATATTATAAATTATTATTAAAATATTTAATATTATATCATTTTAAATAATTTTTTTTAAAACTTTTCAATATATTGAACAGGATATCTTCTCACTTATTAAACATATTTTAATAGGGCTTGCCAAATTGTGCACGTCAAATTTAATTAATATTCAAACTTCTCTAAGTAACCAACATGATCCAATCATCTTAAAATTAAATAAAGAACGAGTAAAACTACATATAGAAATAAAAATTCTCCAAAAAAACAAAAAAAACGTGCACCTCAATGATAAAATAAAAAATAATTTTAAAAAATGAGTCCCGTAGGCTTTATAAAAATAAAATCAGGACTCTATTTAATATATATCACGATTAATTAATGTTGAAAATCGATATTCTCACATTATTTTTTTATATTTCCACACGTAGGACTCCACATATTAATTGATGAGTCGAATTTTTATTAGTTAATATGTGAACATTAAGTGTGTAAATATCACAAAAATAATCGATTCAATTCCCTACGTATTCTAGCCTATTTCATACCGCAAATTAAAATCAACACAAACGCTAATGTTACGTTTGGATTGGAATAATGAAGGTGAGAATGGAATGATTCATTCGTATGGAATGAAAAAAAATTATGTTTATATTGAGATTGGAATAGATTGAACCATTCATATTCTTTCCAAATTTATAAATTTTATTCATTAGAATAAATAGTTTCACCCTCCATTTATTCCAATTAAATTCATATATTTATAAATAAAATTATTCATTTTAATTAGAATGAAATAAATAGTTTCACCCCCCATTTCATTCATTCGATTCAAATCGTAGCTTAAGATTGAAATATAATACTTACATTCAAGGCCAATCTCCGGTGAATATTGTAATGCTCAACCGCAAGAGCGAGAATGAAGCTCCCCAGCACAAGCGAAATCACATCATCCATATAAGCTTTCGCAACATCATCCGCCGTCGCAATCCCAAAAAGAGGAAAGAGAAAGAGCGGCGACATGGACGCGATCGGCATCGGAACCGCCTCCGTCATCCACCATGCAAACACCCATGCAAGCACCCCCAGCATATTCCGGCTAGTCGCCGGACCCTCAAACTTGACGGTCAAGCAAAGAATGCCGCATAGTAAAGGTCCTAGAAGGATGTAGAAAGTTTGAAGCGTGAATAGGGTTTTGATACATGATGAGGAATTGTAGAAGCTTTGTGGCCGTTGGATTTGATCATGGAGGGGAAGAAGTGGAGATTTTGAATCATCATGATGAGCTATGAAGTCTCCATTCATTTTGGAGGCCTAGCTAGGTGCTTTAGAAAAATGGAGAAGATATATATATATATATATATATATATATATATATATATATATATATATATATATATGGTGGGATAGGCTAGCTCATATCACTATAAAACCTTAAATATATATACATATATACTAGGGAAAAATTACATTTTTAGGTTATTTTATAATAAAAAATGGTGGCTCAGTTGTACCTACTCCAGTTAAAATTTGAATCTCAAATAAGTCTCAAATATTTATATTAGTATAACTCTAAAACTCACAAAAGAAATTGAAGAACGTCTAAATAGAAAAATAAAAAATAATAATATAGAAAAGACAAAATAATTACATTAAAAGTTTAAGGGGATTTTTTGAAAAAGACAAAAAAAAAAAATCAATTTTTTTATTTACACCAAGAGGTCTTCCAGCTTTATATATTAGTAGGAGTCCTGCTATGTATTGCGATAAATTTACGCCCAATTATAATTGTGAAATTTATCAATACATAACATTGATATGAATTATAGATGGGCTCCACTTATTACACGTCTATCCAAAAATTAGTATTAATACTTATCCAATTATTATTTTTCTCTATTCTTTCTTAGAAGTTAATTACTCCATCGATCCCTCAAAGAATAATCAATGGTATAAATATTTTTATCTCTTATAAAAGGATGAGATAAAATACTTTAAAGTGAATAATAACTGTCATTTATTGGGGTCCATTAATAAAAAAATATATATATAATCTTATATATATTTGTTATTTATTCAAAGAATAATCAATGGTATAAATATTTGTTATTTATTGGGGTCCATTAATATAAAAAAGAAGAAGCATACTCATCACTTTATAATATATAATCTTATAGGGCCATAAGGATAAATTTAGAACGGTTTTACTCTATTTTTTTTATTTTTATTTTTATTAATATGTGTGTAAATTATATTTTGTTAATATTTTAAGGAAAGGAGGGAGTTCAATTTTATTTTCTCAACTAAAATAGTGGATAAGTTGTTAGTAAACAAATTTTAATTTTGCTTTCTCTTTTTTATTGTTTGGACTTGGCTTCTCTTAATTTACCCGGTTGTCATCGTAGTGTTTGTACTTGTAGTATTTAATTGAGTATTAAATATTATGTTTTTGAATTGAATAAGTTATATTTAAAATAAATAATTGTTAGAAAAATAAAATTATCTTAACTTATCACAATTTTCTTTTTGTCTGCATGATTGGTAAATATATGGTCCACTTCACAACATGAGGTGATCCACGAACAGGTCATTCGACAATCGACAGGGAGCCACGTGGCAACCTATCCGGTAAGGTGACTTGTAGTTAAAGAAACAAGTGGGGTCAGTTGGTGTAAATAATTCATGTGCAGCAGTTGCTCTCCGATGACTGAATTATTTATGCATGGTGATGACTAGATAGATGGACAACGCGTGGATGTGGATAATTCAGTGGTGGCAATTTTCAACTGTGTTTTGATTGGGTATTATTCTCCATAAAATTAATTCTTTCGGTTTGATATTTTAAAAGTTAAATTGACCATTTTAAAATTAATCTTTTACTATTTTGCTAAAATATAGGTGAAGAGATTATAACCAAAAGAAAGTATATACAATTTATTACTAATCCTAATTTTTATAATTTTAGAAATATATTTATATATGCTTAATTATTAATTCTAAGAATAGTCAATTTGACTTTAAAAAATCAAAATTGAGCAGTTAATTTAGGACGGAGGGAGTATAATTCATTAATTACTTTTTAATATGGAGATGACTAAATTTAAAATAAATACAAAATTAATTATTTTTATATAAATAACTATAACAATTTTAAACTAATTAATACATAAGATTAGTTTTGAATGTAAATTTATGATATTATAACTCTTGTAATTAATACTATTTTTCAGTTCATTTGCAATTTTTATAGTTATTTGTGTAAAATTAATTGAATTTGTTTTAATTTTAAATTTTAAAATACCACAAAATTTTAAGAAGTCAAAATTAGTCTTATATTTTAAAATGATTGGGATATGCAACAATCAAAATGCATATACAAAAATTAAGAGGTACAATAAATACTTTTTCTACTTTTTTGTATGTTTACAAGCAAAACTAATTATTAAATTAATATTATATGAATTGCTGGTTCCGCGACATATATATATATATAGAAAAAAATATACATACACAACTGTGGATAGGTAGATATGTTCTTTCTTATCCAAAATTTGAACAGAAACCTCTTCATACGTCAAATCTTCCGCTATTTCGTCCGGTTCTAACTCAATAATATGGTTCGAGTCTTCTACATATTTACGTAACATGGATAGGTGAAAACGTTATGAACACGAGACATACTTTGGCAGAAAGCGAGTCTATAGGCCAGTTCCTACTCGATCGAGGATTAAAATGGGCCAATGAATCGAGGATTGAGCTTTTTCTCTCTTCCAAATCTCAGTAACTCCTTTTCCATGGAGCAACACGTAACAACACATGGTCTCCAATATCGATTCCACGTTCTTTCGATGAAGATCAAGATAACTCTTTTGTCGATCTTGTGAGATTTTTATATATTGTCACGGATCGTTTGAATCTTTTTCGTAGTCATACGCATCAACTCCGGCCCCAACAACGTTGCTTCACCCACCTCATCCCAACATACCGAGAATCGACACTTTCTTCCATACAACACCTCAAATGGACCCACGCCAATACTTGCTTGATAATCGTTGTTGTAGGAAAACTCCACTAATGGTAAGAACTTATCCCAACTTCCCCTGAAGTCAAGGACACGAGTCTTAATAAATCTTCAAGAGTTTGAATAGTCCTCTCCGATCGCCCGTCCGTCCCGAGGATGATATGCCGAAGCTAAATCATAAATCTGTGCCCATAGCTTTTCTCGCAAACTAACCCAAAATCGTAAAGTGAATCTTGGGTCTCGATCATAAACTATGGATCTTTGGCATACCATGCGGTCTTACAATCTCATTTATATACATATCTGAACAAGACGTTCAAGTGTATAAGTTTCTCGATCGGTAAGAAATGAGCAGACTTGGTCAATCTATCAACAATGACCCAAATCGCATCTATGCCTTGATAAACCTTAGGAAGACCAGTAACGAAATCCATGGTAATGTGCTCCCACTTCCATTTTGGAATTTCAAGTGGTTTCAATGGACCTTTTGGTACTTGATGCTCCGCCTTAACTCGTTGACAAGTTAGACACCTTGAGATAAACAAAGGCTTATATCTCTCTTCATATTGCTTCCACCAAAATGTATTACGAAGATCACGATACATTTTGGTACTCCTGGGATGGATTGCAAACGGTGTGTTATGCGCCTCCATCATGATTTTATACTTTAAATTAGGGTCGTTAGGAACACAAAGTCCGGAGTTGACTCAAGTATTCCTTCTTCATCGATTCTTGCTTCCTAAGATAGCACCTTCTTCGCACTTTCTTCCTCATACGCATCGGCCTGTGTCCGTAGCTTGAGCGAAACTTTAACTTTATCGATTAAATTTGGTTCTACTCGTATATTCGCCATCATCACATGGGTCCCCGGAGTCTTTAACTCTATCTCCATCCTTTTCAAGTCACACAAAATGGGCATTTGCGTTGACAATATCGCACTCGTACCCTCATATGATTTTCTACTCAATGCGTCAGCTACCACTTTCAATTTTCCAAGATGGTATTGGATGGTATGATCATAATCTTTCAACAGTTCAAACCAACTTCGTTGCCGCATGTTGAGTTCCTTTTGGGTGAAGAAATATTTGAGGCTTTTATGATTCGTAAAGATCTCCACTTTCTCCCCATACAAGTAATGCCTCCAAATTTTAAGTGCGAAGACAACAGCTACCAACTCTAGATCATGAGTAGGATAATTCCTCTCATATTCTTTGAGTTGTCTTGAGGCATAGGCTATGACTTTCCCATGTTGCATGAGAACATATCCCAACCCTTTGTTCAAGCATCACCGTGAGATGACAAATCCCTCCGAGCTAGATGGTATTGTCGTAACAAGTCTTTGAAATGAGTCTCTCTCGAGTTCTTAAAAACTCTTCTCACATTCCACGCTCCAACCAAATTTTATATCTTTCCGAGTCAGCTGAGTTAATGGAGTAGCGATTCGAAAAAACCCTTCCACGAATCTCCGATAATAACCAGCTAATCCGAGAAAGCTACGTACTTCGGTAATTGATTTAGGTTGCTCCCAACTTTGAATAGCTTCAATCTTTGCTGGGTCAACAGATATTCCATGGCTTGATACTACGTGCCCAAAGAATGTTACTTCCTCAAGCCAGAACTCGTATTTCTTCAACTTGGCATAAAGCTTGTTTTCACGAAGCTTTTGGAGTATCAGACTCAAGTGTTGCTCATGATATTCACGGCTTTTGGAATATATAAGGATGTCATCAATAAAGACGACCACAAAGTGATCCAAATATTCCTTGAATACTCGATTCATCATATCCATGAAGGCAGCAGGAGCATTAGTCAATCCAAAAGACATGACTAAGAATTCATAATGCCCGCATCGAGAGTTCGGAAGGGTCTTTGGAATATCCTCAGTTTTAACCTTCAACTGATGATATCCGTAAGCTAAGATCGATCTTTAAAAAGAATTGTGCTCCTTACAACTGGTCAAACAGGTCATCAATGCAAGGTAACGGATACCTATTCTTGATGGTGACATGGTTCAATTTTCGGTAGTCAATACAAAGTCGCATACTCCCATCTTTCTTCTTCACGAATAGAACAAGAGCACCCCAAGGAGACGTACTAGGATGAATGAAACCAATGTCTAACAATTCCTGCAATTGAGTCTTTAACTCCTGAAGTTCAATAAGAGACATTCGATATGGGGATTTGGAAATGGGTTTTGTACTAGTTTCCAGGTCGATACAAAATTCAATTTCACGCCTGGGGTAGGCAGAAGTTCTTCGTGGGGAATACGTCGGAAATTTATTAACAATAGAAATATCATTCAAATCTGACGTATTTTTGTTTAAATCTGTGACGTGAGCTAAGAAAGCTTGACATCCATTTTTCAATAAACGAATAGCTTTATGGCTTAAGATGACAGTGATTGATTTTAATGGTTTGGTTGCTTGAATTCTCATAATAGGTTGGTTAGGAATATGAAAGCTAACAACCTTACGAAAACAATCAATTTTTGCATGATGAGTAGTTAACCAATCAATCCCTAGAATCACATCAAATGCAAGTATTTTCAATGAAATAAGATTGACAGGTAATGTGAGGGTACCGATTTGAACCAAACAAGACCTATAAATAGTGGATGTAATGAAGGTTTCTCCCAACGGAGTTTCCACAGATAAGTCAAAGTCTAATTTCTCCGGAGTCAAATTTAATCGTTGAGCGCAAGTAGGAGAAATAAAAGAATGGGTAGAACCGGTATCAAATAAGGTATATACTTCGCTAGAGTTTATGATAAGCTTACCCGTGATGACCTCGTTCGGGTTCCTTGCTTTCTTTGAGGTCACAACAAAAGCTCTCCCTTGATCTACTGGTTTTGACTTGTCTGGGACGGTATTTTGTGTCACCGTTCCAACTGGACTTGTCTTCGGTGCACGACAAAATCAAGCTAGGTGACCTTCTCTTCCACAATTATAACACGCTTTGGATGGCATCGCGCAGTTTGGACTGATATGTCCCTCCCCTCCGCATTTGAAGCATATGATAGGTGGTCGTTCTCCTTCCTTAACCACGGGTGCTGATGATGATGTCTTTCCATCATTGTTGAATCTCCTCTTCTTGAAATTTCCATTCTTATTGTCTTGGCCATGATTACCACCGAAGTGGTTACCATTTCTGGAATGTTGATTCCCTCCACGTTTTTTGTCACCGCTTCGATGACTGCTACCACTGGTATTATCATTTTGTCGGCTGTTTTCTCTTGGTTGAGTTGGCTCGTTATCACGCTCCAATAACTGAGCCCTATTTACAACATCTGAATACAAACACAGTTTATGAGAAATTATATATTGACGTATCTCGGGTTTCAAACCTCTTAGAAACATCCGCGTCATTATTTCTTCATTATCAACCAAGTGAGACGCAAACCGGGACAACTCGGCAAACTTAGCTTCGTACTGCAACACACATATTGTTCTGCTCCAACTTGATGAACTCTACCTCTTTCATGTGACGAATACTTTCGGGAAAATACTTGTCGTTGAATAGTTCTTGGAACTTCTCCCAAGACATCTTCAGTATGGCAGGTTGAGTACGCTTTATCGATTCCCACCAGTAATCTGCCTCTTCCCCCAGCATAAAGGTGGCAAAGGAAACCTTTTGCTCCTAGGAGCATTCCAAGACATCAAATATCTTGGTGATCTGTTTTATCCACGTCTCCGCCTTAAGTGATTTTGGCTCTCCAATAAACTCCGGTGGTCCCATCTCCTTGAACTGTTTAGCGGTGACCGTCCGAGAGTTGCCAGTGTTTTCACCTACATTTTGGACAGGAGTCGCTCTCGCCTGATTTTTCATGAATTGCATAAAGCCTCTGAACATTCCATCATTCATCATTTGGTCAGTGTTGTTGTTTGCATGAGGATTGTCGCCTTCCTGATGCACATTCTCCTGATTATTGACATGTGGAGACTCAACGGTCTCCTGTACTCCATTTCTATTCTCAACATTCTCGGATGTCATTTTCAGATACTGCCACAAAACAAGGGTTAGTTATCATATCACATATTATCTCTATACTCTGACCGAACAATTAAATACCAAATAAACTTAGGTAGGTCATACTAGCGAAGGAATTCCCCGTCTCTCCCCTTCTAGTTCTTGTGTGATGCCCCCAAAATAGGTATACAACACCCATTCTGAGTCGCCAAAATACATGGTATAGAAAGCAAACTACAACTTTGACAATACAGATGTCGTTTAGAATACGACAATCTGTTGTGAGTTTGAATACAAATATTGTCTTCAGACAATATACACACCCAAATAAGTCCTCATTAATTATTCATACACTATTTTACGTAAATAGTGAGGACAACTAAAACATCTTCCTAGAACTATCACCCATACCCCGACTCGATCCTCGCTATGTTCTCACCTCCCGAGAAGAAAAATGGAACAAAAAGGAAAAGGGTGAGCTCAACTAGCCCAAAAGAAGAATATTATGACTAAGATAATATACAACAAATTATCGTTAGTCTTCAACAGGAAAAATCTAATAGAATACAATAGACAACAAGTTTTAGATCAACAAATGCAATGGAAATAAAGAATCCATTGTAAGAGTCACGAGAAAGAATTTCTACCGTCTTCTAAGGTTTAAAAGTCCATCATCAATATTTTATCCTCAGTAATAACAATCAATATTCATCTTTGCACCACAGCCAAAGATATTCATTTAAATCACCGGTTGGTCATGTTCATCTCAACACTGCTCATCTTTGCACTATGTGCCAAAGATATTCATTTATATCATCATTTAAGATCGAGGATGATGAAAAATATTTTTAAAGAAACGAATCCAGTGAAACAAAATGACAAGGATTAAGGATTAAGGATTCGTACTTTGTTTTACCCATGTCCAAAAATACCTCGAAAATAATTCTATTGGTGTAAAATTCAAGAATGATCAAAACATGGATACAATCAAAGTTTAGTATCCGAATAGATATTTTGGGCAAAAAAAAAATTTATTTTTCTATTGAATAAGCCGATTCGTGAATAGTAACCCCGACACAACAAGTTCTAAATTTGATAAAAAGTTCACCCATACTTTAAGATAATGATATTGAAGAAAAAAATATCATTTAAGAAGAAAATAATACCCTTACCTCAAAATAACCGTATTACGATTGAATTTAGATATAGTCTTGATGTAAACCCGACCGTATAGCAACACTCAAAGTATACTCACAAGAATACGCCGATAATTTTAGAGAGAAAGAGAAAAACTTAGTTTTCGGTGTGATTTTCAATTCTAACTTAGCCCTCTATTTATAGGAAAATGTTAGAACGCCAAAAGGAGACTAAATTAATAAATTAATATTATTACAAAACTTATTTTTACGCATGCCTAAAGACTAATTCAGCCCACCACCAACCTTGACCCAATTTCCAAAGAATTTCACATGTTCAAACAAGAGTGGGTCCCACCCATTATTTAATAAAAATTATTTTATCTTCCAAACTTCAATAATTTGTAGAAAATAGCTCGTTTATCGAAAAATTAAAACTCACGATTTTCCATGGAAATTCCATTCTCTACAACTTTGCAAAAGAAAATATTTCCAAATTCCAAATGTAAATTGACCAAATCCACAAACAGGCGATTTTACGCCTATAATCAATTTTTCGGTCAAGAATTGTGTCCCATTTAACACACAAAACATATGTTAAACATTTAATGCCACAAAATACTCTACCTCCTCATATACTCATATATCCCACATTCATTATAAAAATATCACCGTTAATATATTATTAAAATAATATATTTAAATGAATTATTTTATCGTAAAAAATAAAATATTAATTTCCAACAATTGTCACATTAAAAATTTTCTCCATCTATATCCACATAAAATAAATATTTTCTTTATCATAATAATCAATAATTACTTATTTAAAAATAATATTACTGTAATCACAAGATCGACAACCCAGTAGTTCCTGGAAGAGGGCTTTCAATAAGGATTTCTCCTTCTTTCTTGGCCAAGCAATTAGGTGACCAAACCTCTCCTTGTATGTAATTTTCTAGACATTGCCAATAATGTTATCTCGATAATATTATTCAAATAATATGAATTATTGATTTGATAATGAAAAAATGTGTAATGACAATTATTGAAACAACAAAGAATACAAAATATCAACGCAAAGCAATTATTGAATCAATAAAATATAATATTGAATAAAGCTACTATAACAATTATTGAGTAGTGCCTTCACGTAAGGATCAATAATTCAATAATATCGTGCAATACCGCAGTGCCATCAAGCAACTACCACGCCAGACATCATATTTTAACCACCGTGTAACCCAAAAAGTGTTAATTCAGAATAATTTACGTCGTTATTTATAAAACTCAATCTTTGTCGCTTTCCTTCATCCAACCGCTTTTCCGTTATGGGGCCCACCAATGATCAAGCTACTGTGGATTTGAGATTCCCGACAAAAAGAATATTCCACGACCAAACGAATATTCCCTGACAATAATGAATATTTTATAACCACTTGCTTATTTTATAAACTTTGCACATTTCACCCATAACCAAAGAATTATATCAAATTAACCCTTATTAATTTAGAATAATGAATAAAGGAAAATTCAATTTTATTTATAATAAGTTGGGGTCTTACAACCTCCCTCCTTATGAAATTTCATTCTCAAAATTGACGTGACGTACTGGTATATCGAAAAGGTGAGGTTACCTCGCTTTCATCTCCGATTCCAACTTCCATGTCATTTCCTCAATCGCATGGTTTCTCCACAAAACCTTAACTTGTGGTATAACCTTCGTCGTCGTAAGACATGCTCTTTCCTATCCAAAATCTCAACAGTATCTCCTCGTAGGTTAAATCTTCACTATCTCTAAATCCGGTTCTAATGCAATAATGTGGTTCGGGTCTTTCACATATTTACGAAGCATAGATATGTTTAATACATTGTGAACACGAGACATACTGGAGGTAACGCATGCATGTGATATTCCAATGTAATAATAAATAATGGAACTGTGTCATGCGTAAACGCATCGGCATGTGATGTTCCAACAGTATAATAAAGAACATAACCAAAGTTATGCATAAACGCACGTACGTAATATTCCAATGTAATAATAATGAATGGAATAATGGAAGAATTTTACCATGTATGCAGATCAGATAGACATGTTATTCCAACAATGATAAAGAATGGAATAACAGAAGTTCTCTTCATGAAGACGAAAGAAATAATACCCCTTACGAGTACAACAAATAATATCCCTTACGAGTACAACAAATAATATTCCTTACCGTAAAAAAATAGTATTTCGACTGGTAGGGCGAGGATATTCTTGAAGAAAACTTGCACTAATTTCTATGCTCAAAGCTTTCTTAAACTCTAAAGAAATACGCTAAAGATTATAGAAGGAGAATTCTCTGAACTTCTGGTGTGATTTTCAATTCTAACTAAGCATCCTATTTATAGAAGAATGGAAAGGATACTATGCTGCACTATGCAATAAAATATAATATATTCTATTTATAATCAAATAAAACAAAACTTTATAAAAAGTATTCTGTTTTATATAAAAAGTTTTTACTATGCAAATACTATGCATGCATTATGCAACACTATGCATAATAAAATATAATATATTCTATTTATAGTCTAATAAAACATATAACTTTATAAAAGTATTCTGTTTTATATAAAAAGATTTTACTATGCAAAATACTATGCATAATAGAATATAATATATTCTATTTATAGTCTAATAAAACAAATAACTTTATAAAAGTATTCTGTTTTATATAAAAAGTATTCTGTTTTATTACATTAATAATACTAATAAAATAAAATGCATCATCATTATTATAATTCACACTATTAATCGACTGTGCCGTTCCTGAGAGAGGGGCTTTCAATAAGGATTTCTCCTATCGGCGCCGTAATTAGGTGACCAAACCTCTCCTCGATGTAACTTCTAGACATCATTAATATTGCAAATAATAATATTAATAACTTTGTCGTCTCAATTATTGATTTAATAATATATAAAATATTGACAATAATTGAATCAAATAACGTGAGATATTATGCAAAGAATTATCGTGAGCAATAATTGAACAAAACTCGAGTGACTTCTCACGTAAGCATCAATAATCAATATCGTGTGCCATTATGCGGTAACTACACGACATCGTATTTTTAACACCGGGTGTTTCAACAATTAACAAAGAAAACTTTCGTACGTTATTTTCATAAAGTATTTTTATCGTTTTCTCAATCCGACAATAATTCCGTTGTAGGATCCACCAATGATTTGTATTGTTATATTTAATATTTCGTGTTAAAACGAATATTCCCCACCAATCAAATATTATATAACAACTTCACAGACTTTGCAAAATTTATAAATATTACCCACAACTATAACATTATATTAAATTCATTCCATAATATTCAAAAATGATATTTATAGAAAATTCATCTTTATTTATAAAAGTTGGGGTCTTACAATTTGGACGTTTTTGAATTATGGATAAATTAAATTATAAATCTTAAAAAATTTATCATTTGCTTTCGTTTAATTGAATTCTTATATCATAGTCATCATCATCATGCTTATATTGTAATGAAAGTCCTCATTGGCCTGTAGTGCATTGATGAACTGTTGATTGGTATGATTTTGACAAGGGATTATTTGATATAATCATGACCGTAGTGTTATAAATGATGTGGTAAAAGTCCTCATTGGCCCATAGTGCATTGATGGACAATTGTTGGCATGATCGTGACCATTGATGATTACAGGAATATCCTTGGCCTGTAGTGCATGGATAATTCGTGGACGTGATACTAATAAATATCATTGGCCCGTAGTGCAGGGATGATTCGATGATGTAGATTATTTATTAAGCTGAGTTTCAACGATAAAATTGATGATAAACTTTTTAAATCATAGAAGATTGTAGATATCATGCTCTACTTGACTCTTCTAATGGATTGTTTGTTTCGCTGCAGTTAAACTTGATGTTTATTGTATTTTATCAGTTTAACATTGTTGAAGGCTAATGATAATTTATTCTGCATTATCTTAATCATAATATTTCTTAGTCGGTTTGTTGAGCTCACCTTTTTGCTTTCATTGTTCTCTTCAGGAAATGAGAACGTAGTCGGGACTAGTCGGAGAATGGAGTGACGTTCCGAGATGGTTGTTTTAGTGGTCCTCACTATTTAGTGTGATAATAAATATAATGATGATTGAATTTGAGTTTGGATATTGTTTATGAGACAATATTCGTGTAAAAACTCAGCTATGTTTTGCCGTATTTTACACGACAATTATATTAATTAAGTTTGTATTTGAATCCTGTAACATGTATTTGGCGACTCAGAATGAGTGATGTATACCTATTTTGGGGGAGTCACACGAGGACTCCCACCAAGCCATTCCTCGAGCAGCTTAATTGTCCTTCGACATGACATCGCTGAGCAACCCACATGAGTTTATCCCTATAGAGCCGGTCGAAGGGACACAAACCACCAACCAACTCTACAAATTGAGCCTCCTATAGTTGGAATATATAGATCCGGTTATCATGAAGTTAACTTTATGATAAGTTGATCAATTGATCAATACAGTACTGACAAGTAAAGAGAGATCATCTCCTGATCTGCGTATTGACATTGTAAAATTAATTTTACCTTAGATTATACATCCTTGGCCCTTGAAAATTTAGATCGATATTCATCTTCACTCCACTTACTAGTATTTACATCCGAAGCGTACCACGATGGCCCAACGCCATCGTGAGCACATTTGTGCAGGGTTGGGGGCCACACCAGATACGGTCGCTAATTCAAAAATACAGTATATTAGATAAGTCATAAATGGTAAAAATCGAAACAAAGGTACCAATCCCCTATAGTTAATTTCCATTTAATCATGCATTTTTCGATCACTTGAAAATGATAGCCTCCTAATTAACACAAGTGGCGTCTTTTATATGCATAATTCAAGATTAAGAGAGACAACAATAATTGGAAGTTGAGTGATCCTAGTTTGTTAATTATTGGTGGTTAAATTAGTTATAAAATACATTCCAAAAGATATTCATAAACGCATTACTCAAAACTAAGGTTCTCATATCTGGATCGGTCATCAAACTGGAAAAAAGTACTGAATGGATGGATAAATGGTCCAATCAATGATCAAACCGTTATTGACCCAGTAACGTCATTAATATATAAAAATATATATTTTTAATAATTAATAAAATTTTTAAAAAAATCATTTTTTATGAAAATATTACTAATAGTGGTTAATTTTAATATTAAAACTTTTTTGAAACCAAAAAAAATAATTAAAAATTGGTTCAATTGGTCAATTAACCGATTTTATCGATTAAAAATCAACCGATTTTTAACCAAATTAAAAAAAAACAAATTGAATGGGACCGGAGATGAGAGCCGATCAATTTCGTTTTTTATCGGTTGGATCCGCGGGACGTTCCGAATTTACTCCCTCCGTCCCAAATTAATTGTTCAGTTTTGATTTTTTAAAGTCAAATTGATCATTTTTAAAACTAATCTTTTTATTATTTTTGCTAAAATATAGGTGAAGAGATTATAACCGAAAGAAAGTATATACAATTTATTACTAATCCAAATTTTATAATTTTAAAAATATATTTATATATGCTTAATTATTAATTTTAATAATAGTCAATTTAACTTTAAAAAATCAAAATTTAGCAATTAATTTGGAGCGGATGCAAGATCCGTGGCAATCTTTGAGCGCAATCCGATAATGCTGTTGTTGGCCCCACTACCGATGTTTAAGATAATAATTAAACCTTGAGCATGACAGTTATACCCTTAAAATCCCTCCTTAAAAATTAAACGATGGTCCCAAGGTCAACCAGATTGATTGAATATATGTCATATTGATAATTATAGCAAATAATGTGTAATAATGTGTACTACTATATTGTAAATAGGACAAAAAGTACAAATTACAAATTACAATATTTGTTGATGTTTTTTATTTTTATTTTTTAATTACTTCATTTACTATGCTTTTTTTTTCCCATTAAATTTCAACATTAATAATAAAAACTTTTTAGGTGTAACCAATTTTATTCCAACTGCTAAAGGGCTGTTTGTTAGAGTTACATACATCTGAATGACTAAATGATTGAATCGGTCAACTATTAAATGCGTTTGTTTTGGAAAAAAATTCAGACGACTGAATTAGTCAGATGATTAATCTGAATGGCTAAGTCAAATTTTTTTGACTGAATAGCTGAATAAGCAGAATAAAGTAACAAAAAGTTAAAAAAATATTAATTATTATATTAAGTAATATTAATTAAATTTATAACAACTTTGAATTTTTTCAGAGGGATAAAATAATAAAAATATGTTATTAAGATGTTTCAGACATATTAATTATCAAATAACTTTTTTCATTCAGATTCAGATACAAATTCATATTCAAATTCATTTAATTTTTATCAAACACCCCTTAAACTGTCCAAAATTTGAAATACTTTATCTACCTTTTATTTTTTACGACCAAAAAAAACAACAACAATTGACCGGTGATCCAAATTGTCGGCTACCTACCAAGTGCCTCCCATATGGGTTGTTTAATTTTTTTTTTTCTTCTGATCAATAATACTAGTTGCTTGTCCGAAACTTCCAAATTGTTTTGTTTTGTAGCCAAAATGTGAAAGTTGTAATATGGGAATATAAATTATATGAAAATAATATACAATTTCACAAAATTCGTTATAAAATTGGATTGCGATTTAACTTAAAAAATTAAAAAATAAAATAGCGACGATTAATGAATTAAACAGAGGAAAATTTTCTTTAACGAATTAAATACGAACCGGGCTATAGCGATGATTTTCTGAGATATAGACACGGTTCAAATTGTCGTCTTATATATAATCCGCTATAGCGACCGTTAAATGTTATAGCAACTAAAAAAATCGTCGTTATAACCGATTTGTTTTTGGTTCGCTTCTTCCGGTTCGCCGGAAAAACAGACTGCCCAAACATAATCTTGCTACACTTATAAAAATTAATTTATAAAATGACATGTTATTTTGTAATAATTATAATCAATTAAAATCATGGCTATTATTTTATATCTTTTTTATATAATAATTTTTTAATCAACGTAGTATTATGGATCCTAATAATATTATTCAATTAGGACAATACTTATAACCAGTTCTTAACATGAAGACTCGTGGCCATCATTGAAGCCCAATCCAATAATGCAGATGTGGGCCCCTACTACGAACGTGACGTGGATCTGGTTTGAAGTTATAGTTGTTGTCCCAGCTTCCAAATTGTTTTGTTGTGTAGCACAGTTGTACTCCAAATTAAATGTTCGTAATTTAACCGCGTGGACGATGGCATTTTATTAATAAATTCATAATTAATTAATAATTGTGTTAATAATATATGTGAATTTTTTTAAAACATAATAATTGAAAAATTATAATAAATTCATAATTAATTAATTGCCATAACTAAATTAAATTTTATTAAAGCTTGAGTTTCTAGTTCTATTTCGGATTATAATTTCAATATAAAAACTAATATATGTGACGCTCCCAAATTTAGGTTTACACTTTACACCATCCAATTTGAATTGTCAAAATTCAAAAAATATACTTAAATTCTTCTAATTATAATTAGGCAAGTGATATTTTCACACGGTTTTCTTATATTTCCACACGGTAGGACCCACATCTAAACCATGGTTGAGTAACTGCTGAAACTTAACAACAATACCAAATTTATTTTCCCAAATTACCCTCAACAAATACATAGCATAGCATAAATTGATTACTCTAATATCATTGTTTCACAGACAACATTACTTAAAAAAATCCACTCATATTACAGTCATTACAGTAAACATGTTCACTTCAAAAACATATTAAACTAAACATAACATCTTTTCATAAACTTTAAATTCTTCCACTGTTGAATGATCAAATTCACTTTCTTCAAAAAGTCCAAATTGGCATCATGTAAACTTGCAACAGGTGCATCATCAGTCCAAAATTGGCACCAAAACTGTAGACATAGATGAACACAATAAGAAAATAAAAGCATTAAATATGTGTTTATTTTTAAGACATTCAAATTATATATAAACAAATTTCATTAGAAGCACCTTTCTTCTTTTTGAATGCGTTACGGTAAAGATATGTCAGATAGTCCATCACCTTGATCAACACTGAAAGATCAAAGCTACACAATATTATAGTAATATATACTACCGTATGTAAACTAATATTAGTATTACTTAATCAATCAAATTAATGAAGTTAGTAAAATTAAAATCTGAATTGAGTATAAAGTGAAGTGTTTGGGTTATCTTTGAATGGACAATAACTTTTATTGTGGCTCGGATCTTTGCATATACTACACTTCATTACCTTTTCTACAAACTCAAAAGCAGAAGGATCACGACTTGTAGATGTAGTCTTCTTATTATTTGACCCCGTAGGACGACCTTTGTGGGGTTGTATACGAGGCTCATGCAATAACGACTCGTGTCCATCCAAAAGTTCATACATTTTCTTTTGAACAACTTGTTGTCTCTCAAGAGGCCACTCCACATATCTTTCCTTCAACTTTTCAAGCAGTCCACATATCTCACTTTCTTCACAATTTTGAGTAAAATAATTATCCAAAAATGATCTTGTGTCAAGTCTCCACTGTGAATGTATATCATCTAAATGTAACACTTCATCTCCCAAACTTTTCATTTTATGTGCACAAGGCATACCCATGACTGTCATAAAATAATTTTTACAAGTAAGAGATTCTTCATGAGCTATGACTAACTTGTATTGCTTATGGAGCTCATTTAAAGCAAACACTGACACATTAGTAAGAAGCTCTTTAAACAAAGAAATATGAAGGTGATGAGGGATTCTTATTTTTTCACTTTCAAATTGTGTCTTGATTTCTTGAAATTGATTCTCAATTGCAAGACATAGTTTGTTTTTTACGTCACTAAGATCCCCAATTGAAATTTGTAAGTACCTTTTAAGAATTGCATGCGCTCTTTCTGCCCTTGAGGTAACACAAGTTTCAAAATGAGTGTGTTTTTCTGTCCATGCACAAATAAAGTGTTCTTTTAGATGCAACCAAGTATTTTTGATGTAATTGAGAACATTCGTCTTTTCTTTGTATTGGTTTTTAAAGTGCTCCAATACTCTATTGTATTCATCTTCACTTTGAGAATTTATAACCAATCTCCAACTTTTCATAAATCCTTCCCAATCTTCACCTTCTTGAAATTGAGATTTACAATTTGTCAAGATGTTCTTCTCAATGTGCCATACGCATAGGATGTTGAATGTTGTTGGAAAAACCACTATAATAGCTTTTATCAATGCCAACTCTCTATCTGTCACAATAGTCAAAGGTTCACAATTAACACCAAGAATATCCCCAAATCTCTTCAAAGCCCAAATATAGTCTTCCACTTCCTCTTTTTGTAAGAAAGTGAAGCATGAGTAGAATGATGTATTGAAACTTAATACTCTAACAATGTCAAGTAACAACATTTTATACTTGTTGGTCTTGTAAGAACAATCCATTACAAAGACATGGGAGTACCTTTTAGTCAATGCTATTGATATAGGGTGAGCAAAAAATAAACGTGTCACGTGTCCGGTAGAATCAGATTCCACATCATAAGTAAAACCATTTGCACCAAGTTCTTCAACCAAAGCTTGAATCATCGTACGACCACCCAAATTATCCCTACGCATTTTGGCTTTTGCATTATACACTGTTCTAGAAACGGCCTTGAGATTCGGATTACATTGTCGTAGTGAAGAAAGAATTTGACGTGGAGCAATTCCACACTTGGTCATATCTTTAACACGTTCAAACTCTTCTTTTGAAAAGCGACGACAAGAAGGATGACCCGACATATCTACTATAGGATCATGGTTATGACATGCATTTATAATTTCAAGCACCCAAGGTCGCCCAACCCTTTTCCTTCCGCAAACATTAAAAAGGCAATCTGTTAGACGGGATGATGTCTTTCTTTTACGACTTTCCATCAGAATTTTTAGTTTATCCCGATAAGTACATCATTTATCACAACCAATAATCACAAAACGATCTTTAGCAGAACTTTTTATCGATGTTGCATAACCTTGCATTAAAGCATATGTTTGAACCAAACCAATTAAATCTTCACGAGTTTGAAATTCTATCTCTGGAAATTGTAACGCTCCATCGAGATTATCAATATTATCTTTACACTTCATATTTGCACTTGGTAAGCAATCATCATTGGCTGAACCATTTTCGGAATTTTCTAACGCTACATAATTCTCCATGTTTATAGTGCAATAAAATCAACACCTTCAAAGATCAAAAAATTGATGTATAGCCAATCCTGTAAAAAAAGAAAGCAGAGAATGTCATAACAGGAGATCCATTTATCTTGGGTATAGTTAACTCTTTAAACGGACAATATTACACTTCAACAATTACGTATCTGTGAAGACATTGAAAAAACTAGCACATAAAACATGATTAAACCAAAGAAGCATTTTGCCCAATTAAGCATTTACCACAAGCTTATGCAGAAAAGAGAGGTAGATGATTACATAAAGAAATTTAAGGAATTAAAAACCTATATGTTGACACAAAATAGAAATTATACAGAAGATTACTTTATTGAAAGCTTGGACTGATAGATGAAATTGCCAATGCCTTATATTGATGAAACCTACTATCTGTTGGAGAAATAGCAGTAGCAAGAGCAATATTAACAAGACTAAAAGCCGAACAAAATTGGAACAACTTAGCTGTTATACGAAAGAAGCCGAGGTGTAGCAAAGCTACTGTCCTAAAAAGTGATTCAGCCCTCACTAGTTATAAACCTTGGTACAGTTGAGCTCCAATGGCGTTCACCCTCCAGGATTCAACGGCAAGCCTTCAATTACGTGTACTCACAGAAGAAGACTATGGACCTGTCTTTGTGGATTGCCCAGAATACATGAACAAAAATAGTACAGAAATAAGGAGAAGGAAGACTATTTTTGTGATAAAAATTGCTACTGAAAAGAGCATAAGACACTGTTATATATATACAAAGAAGAAACAGGAAGAACGTTGGAAAGCAACGGGAAGAAGAACGTTGGGAATCAGTAACGTAAAAAGGAACTAAATAAGGTTTTTACGTTTTGGGGAAAAAACGGCTAGGGCATTAAAGCTAGACTTAGTATAAAAAGAAATTAAGGATTTAACCAAAATAGTGGGCTACTGGTGCACCCATGGTTTAATCCACCGGATCGGCACCTCTCTCATGAGGCGTGTCGCACACACACGCACTAAGGTTTTTTCGCCGAAAGTCCGAGAACCAAGCTCAAGCTTAGCCCAATTCCTTAGTCAATCCTCGTATGCATGAGCCCATCCCTATTTCCTCAACCATGTTATTAAGCCCATAACAACAAGTACTAATATGCACCATGAGAGTTCCTAAAATAACCAATGTGGGACTTTGAAAAAACCATAAGATTTTGAAGCATAACTAACAATCCCCCACATGATCCAAAATTATCAAAGAGAGGAAAATTAAAAGGAAGTGAGAAGGGTAATGGATTTTAGATACATAACGTCGATACCTTGTGGGTTTGAATCGACACTTAGTGGAACAAACTCATGATTGTAGATTATAGGTGAATTATATTCTTGAACCCATTATCTGTGATACAATCAATTGAGCTTGCACACATATCTTAAATCCTGAATCCACACAAGTCCATGGTTGGTAGCGTTCAGGCCATGCGTCGCCATATCCCGATTTTCATAAAGGCTCTAGAGAGTTTGCCAAAGACTCTCATAGGAAAGCTTTATACTTCCACCTTTATATAGGTGAACCCATCAAGTGTATACTGACATACACCACCCTTTAGGGCTATGAGTTTCATTAAGAATCTAAATGATTCATCCTATCATAATTTGTCAGTAAGCACCACATACACACAGGGAGAGATATAAATAATTGTAGTGCTTTAATTAAATAATTACATGACTTGTTATTACCCATTGAACCCAATTCATGGGATCTCCAATCACATGGGTTGGGTTTCCATCACATATTATTTACTCAAAATATTAGCAATAGTCCCATCCCTCTGGATGCTTCTTGGACTACCTTTTTACTCAATCCCTTAGTAAGAGGATCCACTAGGTTCTTTTCAGACCTCACAAATTCCATGGAAATAACCCCGTTACTGATTAGTCCTCGTACAATATTATGCCTCAAGCAAATGTGCCTCTGTTTTCCATTATAAACATGGTTCATTGCCCTGCCAATAGCTGCTTGAGAATCACAATGCAAAGAGATAGAAGGAATTGGCTTATACCACAATGGTATATCAGCCAATAAATTCCTTATCCACTCTGCTTCTGTACCTACCAATTCTAAAGCAATAAATTCAGATTCCATAGTAGATCTAGCAGTACAAGTTTGTTTAGCAGATTTCCAAGAAACAGCTCATCCACCTAAAGTAAATACATAACCACTAGTGGAGTTTGTTTCATCATTATCAGATACCCAAATAGCATCACAATATCCTTCTAAAACACTAGGATTCCCAGTAAAATGTACACCTACATTAACTGTTCCTTTTAAAAACCTCATTAGTCGTGACAATGCATTCCAATGATCTTGTGAAGGATTATGTGTGTATCTGCTAAGTCTACTAATGGCATATGCAATATCAGGTCGAGTACAGTTCATTAAATACGTTACACTACCAATGATTCTAGCATATTCAATTTGTGCAATACCATTCCCTTTATTTTTCTTTAAATGCACACTAGAGTCATAAGGAGTTCCTAATGACTCTTCATTAAAAAAATTAAATTTCATAAGAATATTTTTCACATAATGAGACTGTGATAAAACTAAACCATTTGCATGTTTATTTATTTTCATGCCAAGAATCAAATTCGCTTTTCCTAAATCTTTCATGTCAAACTTAGAAGATAAAAAGTTTTTAGTAGTTTTCACAACTTTCTCATCAGTACCAAATATTAGCAAGTCATCCACATATAAACAAAGAATCACACCACAATTTTTATTGAATCTACTATAAACACAACTATCAGATTCATTTGTCACAAAATTATTAGACAAGAGAGTTTTATTAAATTTGTCATTCCATTATTGTGGCGCTTGTTTCAAACCATACAAATATTTTACAAGTCTACACACTTTTTGTTCTTCACCTGGAACAACAAACCCTTTAGGTTGACACATATAAATTTCTTCATTTAACTCTCCATTCAAAAAATCAGTTTTAACGTCCATTTTGTGAGACCCCAGATTTTTTGAATAAAGATTAAATTTTCTCGAAATATATTTTTGAATATTATGGTGTGGATTTGATATAATATTATAGGTGTGGGTAATATTTACAAATTTTGCAAAGTACGCAAGTTGTTATATAATATTCGATTGGTCGGGAATATTCGTTTTAACGAGAGAATATTCGTATAACGACGACACAATCATTGGTGGACCCATTAACGGAATTATTATCGGATTGAGAAAAGCGACAAAAATACTTTTTTATGAAAATAACGGCGGAAGTTTTACCATTAATCTGTTGAAACACCGGTGTTAAAAAAATACGAAGAATACGCGTGGTTGCATAAGTAGCATACCAGTATTGATTATTGATGCTTACGTGAGAAGTCACTCGATTATACTCAATTATTGCTACTGAAGAATTCTTTGCATCATATTTATCATATTATTGATTCAATTATTGCCACAGTATCATCTGCATAAAATGTTTTTTTTATTAAATCAATACTTGAGACGACAAAGTTATTCATATTATAAATTGTAATATTTACAATGTCTAGAAGTTCTGTCAAGGAGAGGTTTGGTCACCTAATTGCGCGCCAATAGGGAGAAATCCTTATTGGAAAGCCCCCTCTTTCCTGGGAACGACCTGGTTGATAAATATTGTGAGTTATAATATTAATAATGAATATTGTTCGGAGTTGAATTTGGAGACGTGGACGTGATATTTGAGTCCGGAACGATGAAATTAGTAAAAATAGTCTATAAACACAATTTTCCGGGATTCACTATTTGGTCAAAAAGTCAACAGTTGACTTTTTCGGGAAAAGTCAAACTTCAAAATTTTAAATTTTATATTTTTGATAAAAATAGTTTCATTATGTAGGAATTGTTTGTGTTAGTAAAAATCGACATTTATTCCGATGATAATTGATGTCTAGGGGTTATATTGAGAAATCGGGTAATTTATCAGATAAATGAGCAATTAATTGCTACTAATTCACATGCTTATATAACTATTTGTTCACATATGTGTACTATTTAATCACATTATTTACTATTAGGGGAGTTGGTGCAAGATTGATAATACTTGCATGACTAAATTAAAAATGGAGGTATAGATGGAGGTACTATATCTTTGAAATTAGTATTTTCACATGATTATACTATTGATTCACATGATTAAACTATTGATTCACATTATTTACTATTAGGGGAGTTGGTGCAAGATTGATAATACTTGCGGGACTAAATTATAAATGAAAGAAAAGTTGGAGGTATTGTCTTTGTAATTTTTGAGCTAAAAACGTGCGATTATCAAAACTATATTTTCCTATAAATAGAAGCTCATTCTTCCTTCATTTCTTACCAATTCACAAAAGCTTTAGAGCGATTATTATAGAGAGATTATAGAGAGAAAGAAGAAGAGAAATCGCTACCTCACTATTCCGAGATCCGCTTTTTTCCAAGGTAGAGAATATTATTTGTTGTACTCGTAGGGAGTATTATTTCTTTCTTATCTATGAAGAGAACATCCGTTATTCCATTCTTTATTATTCTATTGGAATAACTTTGATATCATGAGCTACCCTATACTTGGTGAAATTCTTACATTGTTCCATTCTTTATCATTCATTTGGAACATCCTCATGCGTTTCTTCATGGGACCGGGTTAAAATCTTTGTTATTACATTGGAATATCTCATGCATGCTTTTTCACGGACCGATTAAAATTTTTATTATTACATTGGAATATCTTATTCATGCGTTCTACTGGCGGACTGATTCCGTCTTTATTATTACATTGGAATATCACATGCATGCGTTTTACATGAGACACGATTCCGTTATTTATTATTCTGTTGGAATAACTTTGCTGCAATGTGATCTATCGCATGCACGGTGATTTCTTTTGTTATTCCATTCCTTATTATACTCGGTTGGTTAAAGTTTTGACTTCTATACTCCATGAAATTAGTGGAATATCCTTGATATTTGCGCTTCATCCGATATCTTTTCATGGAAATATTCTTACGAGCATTCTTGAATTTTACTCACAAAGCAAGCGATATCATGTTGACAATTTGGACGTTATTAGTTCTGGATAAATTAATTCTTGAACTTGTTTTATTGAATTCTTATATCATTGTCATCATCCTCATGTTTATATTTTGTTGAAAGTCATCTGTGGCTATATAGTGCATAGATGGACTTGGTATGATTATGACCGAGGATTATTCGGTGTAATCATCACCGTAATGTTACAAATGATGTGGAAAAAAGTCCTCATTGGCCCGTAGAGCATTGATGGACGAGTTGTTGGCATGATCATGACCATTATTGAATACACAAATATTCTTGGCCCGTAGTGCATGGATAATTGTGGTCGTGATACTAAAGAATATCCTTGGCCGTAGTAGTGCAGGGTGATTCGATGATGTGGATTATTTATTGTCGAGTCCCAATGATAAAAGTGATGAAAAACTTTCTAAATCATAAAAGATAGTAGATTTTATTCTCTACTTGACTCTTTTAATGGATTGCTTGTTCATTATGATTAAACTTTATGGTTGTTATATTGTATCGGTTTAACCTTTGTTGAAGGCTAACGATAATATATTACGCATTATCTTAGTCATAATATTTCCCTCTTTGGGCTAGTTGAGCTCACCCTTTTACTTTTATTGTTCTCTCTTCAGAAATGAGAATGTAGCGAGGGGACTAGTCGGGAGCGGAGTGACGGACGAGATGATAGCATTAGTAGTCCCACTATTATGTGAAATAGTGTAATAATAATTGTAATAAGGACTCTTTTTGAGTTTGTATAATCTCTAGTAGACAATATTTGTATTCAAACTCATAGTTTATGTTTTGTCGTATTGTACATGACAATTATATTATTAAGTTGTATTTGAATTTATGTACCATGTAAGTGGCGACCCAAGATGGGTGACGTATACCTAATTTTGGGGGCGTCACACATTTGGTGGATTATCAATTTATGAATAGAAGCCAAAGCAATTAAAATTCTTATTGTTGCTAATTTAGTCACTGGTGAGTAAGTGTCAAAATAATCAAAACCTTCCTTTTGAGTAAACCCTTTTGCTACCAGTCTTGCCTTAAATTTGTCAATAGACCCATCAGCTTTTAACTTCTTTTTAAACAGCCATTTACATCCAATAGGTTTACATCCTCTAGGCAAATTAACTAGTTCCCATGTATGGTTAGACATAATAGATTCTAGTTCACTATTAATAGCATCCTTCCAAAAATTTGCATCAATTGATTTCATTGCTTCTTCATAATTTTTAGGGTCATCTTCAGTTATGAAAGCAGTTATAGAGTCTGGACCAAAAGTTTTCTCAAACTGTTGCCTTTTACTTCTAGTAGATGCAGGTACAGGTTCTTTATCTTTCCTTTTAAGAGGTTCACTAGAGGAAGGATTACCCTCATCTCTAATTTTCATTGGAAATATATTTTCAAAAAATTCTGCATCCTTTGTTTCCAAAATTGAATTATTTTGATAATTATTAGTTGCATCTTTAATTACCAAAAATCTATAAGCAGCACTATTAGAAGCATACCCAATAAAAATGCAATCCATTTTTTTAGGTCCAATTTTATTCCTTTTAAATTTTGGTATAGCTACTTTAGCTAAACACCCCCACACTTTAAGATACCTCAAATTAGGTGTATGTTTCTTCCATAAATGATATGGTGTAGAGTCTATCTTTTTGTGTGGAACTATATTTAAAATATAATTTGCAGAAAGGCAAGCTTCTCCCCACATATTAGAAGGTAAACCAGAACTAATTAACATAGCATTCATCATATCTTTAAGTGTTCTATTTTTTTTATGCAACTCCATTGGACTGTGGAGAATAAGGAGGAGAAGTTTCATGTATAATTCCATTTATTTCACAAAATTTTTTAAGACTTCCCGAATCATATTCACCTTCACGGTCAGATCTAAGTCTTTTAATTTTTCTTTCTAACTGATTTTCAACTTCCGCTTTATATTTAATAAACATTTCTTCAGCTTCATCTTTTGAGGAAAGTAGATAAATTCGAGTATATCTAGACATATCATCTACAAAAGAAATATAATATTTCTTACCACCTATACTCATAGTATTTTTAAAATCAGCTAGGTCACTGTGAATTAACTCAAGTAGCTCAGTTTGTCTTTCAACACTTTTAAAAGGTTTCTTAGCACGTTTTGCTTCTACACAAATTTCACATTTTGTTTAAACTCGGTATTAGCAAGATTAGGTATAAGTTCAAGTTGTTTCAATTTTTTAATAGAAGCTACATTCACATGTCCTAATCTAGCATGCCAAATATCCAAAGATTCAACGATATAAGCAAAATAAGCATTCTTATTATTTAATTCAGCAGAAGCATCAAGTACAAATAAACCCCCATTACAAAAACTTTTCCCAAAAAATTCTCCATTACGAGTAAGTACAAGTTTATCAGACTCAAACACAAGTTTAATGCCAGCTTTGTTCAACAAAGACCCGGACACAAGATTCCTACGAATATCGGGCACATGAAGTACATCTTGTAGGGCAATTGTTTTCCCAGAAGTTAATTTTAGTAAGACTTTCCCTTTTCCAGCAACGTTGGTGGCTCGAGAATCCCCCATAAAAACCTTATCTCCATTAGTCACATTTTTCGTAGTTGAGAATTACGTCTCTATTCGCGCAAATGTGTCTAGTGGCCCCAGTATCTACTATCCATTCTGTGAAGTTGTCAACTAGGTTTACTTCCGAGACAACAACAAAAATAACATCATCGGATTTAACTAAGATAGCTTTGGGGCTTAGGCTGAGAGGTATTATTTTTGTTATCTTGCCCCTTGCGAAAGTGACACTTCATAGCAATATGGCTAGGTCTGCCACATACGAAGCAAGGACCTTTAATAAAAGGTTTCTGAATTTGATTGGAATTGTTGAACCTATTATCCTTTCTTCCCATTAATTTTTGATTTTTCCCTTTGTAGTTTTTGGACTGATAATTTTGGCTCTTCCACTGTGGCTTTTGTTCTACGAGATTAGCTTTGACAGTATGAGTTGGAACTACGTCTCCCCTTTCTTTAGCCCTGTTTTGTTCTTTAATATGGATGTGTGCCACTAATTCCTGCATAGTGAAATCTTTAGTTTCATGTTTGAGGTTCATCTTATAATCTTTCCACGAGGGTGGTAATTTTTTGATAAGTACAGCCACTTAAAAATTCTCACATATTTTCATTCCTTCCCCAATAACTTCCCCCACAATTGTTTGGTATATATGAACTTGATCTATTACTGATTTCCCATCTTGCATCTTAAAATCTAGAAATTTTCCCGCAACATATTTTTTAAGTCTAGAGTTTTCAACAACATATTTAGATTTTAACGCTTCCCAAATTTTCTTAGCACTTTCATAAGGATAATAAATCTCAAATAGCGAATTAGACAAATAGTGCAACAAGTATCTACGACATGTACGATTATCCTTAACATAATCTCCTTTTGCAGACTTATCAGAATCAGACTTTTCAACAATTTCAATAGCAGCAGGAGTAACATCATTAACAGTAACAGCAGGAGCAACCACATATAACACATATTCCAAATTCATGGTCTCCAAATAAAACAGTACATCTTCAGACCATCTCTTAAAATTATTACCATCAAAACGTTCAATTTCAGAAAGGTCAAAGGAAGTTTTCATCATCTTGTTAATAAACCGAGAATCACTTTTTAGATTGTTGGAGAAATAGCAGTAGCAAGAGCAATATTAACAAGACTAAAAGTCGAACAAAATTGGAACAACTTAGCTGTTATACGAAAAAAGCCGAGGTGTAGCAAAGCTACTGTCCTAAAAAGTGATTCCTCCTTCACTGGTTATAAACCTTGGTACAGTTGAGCTTCAATGGCGTTCACCCTCCAGGATTCAACGACAAGCCTTTAATTGCGTGTACTCGCAGAAGAAGACTATGGACTGTCTTTGTGGATTGCCCAGAATACATGAACAAAAATAGTACAGAAATAAGGAGAAGGAAGACTGTTTTTGCGATAAAAATTGCTACTGAAAAGAGCATAAGACACTATTATATATATACAAAGAAGAAATAGGAAGAACGTTGGAAAGCAACGGGAAGAAGAACGTTGGGAATCATTAACGTAAAAAGGAATTAAATAAGGTTTTTACGTTTTGGGGAAAAAACAGCTAGGGCATTAAAGCTAGACTTAGTATAAAAAGAAATTAGGGATTTAACCAAAACAGTGGGCTACCTGGGTGCACCCGCAAAGCACAATCCACCGGATCGGCACCCCCCCTGCGCGGGCGTATCACACACACTTACGCACTAAGGTTTTCTGGCCGAAAGTCCGAGAACCAAGCTTGGCTTAGCCCAATTCCTTAGTCGTCCTCATGTGCGCGAGCCCATCCCTATTTTCTCAACCATGTTACTAAGCCCATAACAACAAGTACTAATATGCACCGTGAGAGTTCCTAAAATAACCAATGTGGGACTTTGAAAAAACCATAAGATTTTGGAGCATAACTAAAACTACCCTCAAGGAGGCAATAAATCAAGCAAGGAGGCAATAGTTGTATTTGAAGTCCTTAGAAAAAAGGAGTCAGTCAACCACTAAACTAGTTTCAGGAAATCACATTAAAACCAACTCTGTGGTCAGCAAGGAGTCCTACAAGAAGCCATACAAAATTGCCCAGACAAAATTCTTCAACAAATGCGTTCAACTCATACAAAATTTCTTTTTCAAATATCACCATCCTAGAATTGAAAATTTCAAGTGCATACAACTTCTATACTTAAATCTTAACGATGCCCAATACACATTAGAAACGGATAATACTAGAGCACCCAAAATACCAAAAAAAAACAAAAACACACCTCAGATCTACCAAAATTAACTATAGAATAAAGATAGGTAAGTCAAAAGCAAACAAATTCAAGTATACCAAAACCCCAAGAAAATGGTGAGTGAGATACCTTGAGTGAGAATGGTGAGTTGCAGAGACAAGAAGAGAAGCCCTTCTTGTCGCAGAAAATTGCAGAAATCGAAATTGGGGCTTCTTTTTTTTTTTTCTAAATTAGGGAAATAATGAGGGAGGAGAAAGGGGAAAGTGCGTACTGAGGCGGAGGAGATTGAGAAAGGAGGAGGATGGACTGAGGAAGCAGCAACAAGAGATTGACAGAGGAGGAGGTGAGGGTTAGTACTGGATAATTGAGGGTAATTTGGGAAAATGAATTTGGTATTGTTGTTAAGTTTCAACTGTTACTTAACCATAGTTTAGATGTGGGTCCTATCGTGTGGAAATATAAGAAAACCGTGTGGAAATATCACTTGCCTATAATTATTATAATGTCGCGTATAGTGCGACAGCACACACACTAAGTGTTCACTACAATTATTGTCACATTATTTTACAACTTGGTGAAAACTATTATAGCTACTAACTTGGACCATCCTTCTATTCCCATGTTTTCTTCGTTAACCCCAACTACACTCTCATTTTCTGAAAGGAATTATGAAACAAAAGGGTGAGCTCAAATACTCCAATAAAAAATATAATGACTAAGATAACGAAGAAAAAGTTATCCTTTGTCTTCAATAATGATAAATCAAAGACTTAGAAATTGATAGACAACATAAGTTTTCAACAAACAACGGTAATATAATGAACAATTCATTAGAAGAGTCAAATAGACCAAAGATCATTATCATGTCAATCAACAGTTCCTTTTTGCACCCAAACCAAAGAGAACTTTGACAAAGTATCCTTGCCACACAAGCTAAATATACTCAACAATAAGGTTGTTAAACCCGAACTGGACCGCCGGTTGAACCGGTTAAAATCAGAACCGGTTGGCACTCTGGTCCGGATTAGACCAATTAGCAATTTAGGCCAAAACACGCTCAAACCCAACGAACCGAATGTTCAACCGCTTGACCCAATAATTAGTCGTTGTTGATTAATTAGATGATTAATAATACCGAGGTTACAATCTCTACTGCACATTTAGTATATGCAGACCTTGAGTCAAATAAAGCTATGAGTAAAAAATATCTTAAATGGGCAATCCTTCACTCTATGGCAGTTGATTTTGCAAAAATAGGAGTAAAAACTAAAAGGCCTAGGGCTTTAAAATCGAGGATGTTTCCCGATTTCATGGAGAGGTGGGTCAAAGATTTTACACTTCTCAAGGAGTATTGGGGAGAAATTTCATTGTGTTATATAGTCTTGAATCTATAGTGCATGAAAAGTCACAATCTGTTTGTTCAAAAAATATAATATCATTAAGGCGTTTATATAAAATACTTAAAGATATATATGTTAATATACTAAAATGGCAATGATTTAATTAAAAAAATAGAATGACAATGATTTAATTAAAATAAATAAAAGAGATAACATACTTTATTAATAACTCAACTACAACATCCTTTAGACCGACTTTTTTTGAATGCATGTTTTGTAACCAAATATCATTATTTTCTTGACAAATAGTTTATATCACAATATCTATCATGAAAGTATACTATGGATCTGCGACCAACCATCCTCGTCTTGAATTTGAATTCACAAAGTAGTATCCTCAAATTATATACAATAAATTGGAGAAAGATGAAAGTATGCACTTACTGAAAGATAACTTGTCACAATTAGATGGAAACTTCATGTTATAATGTAAAACAAATACCTTAATCATCGCCCAAGAGTAATGACTATTGGGAGAAAAGTCAAGGACTTCCTTGTATGCAAGATTCGACATAGCAGTTACAACTAATACTCCAACTGGTTCCTCGACATAAATAAAAAACACGGGCCGTAGTTCCTGTGACGCCCCCAAAATAGGTATACATCATCCATTCTGAATCGCCAAATACATGGTACATAAATCAAATAGAAACTTCTTTTATACAATACGACAATAGCATAGCTTAGAGTTTTTACACGAATATTGTCTCATAGGCGGTGATTCAAACTCAAATGAAGTCCTCATTACATTTATTATCACACTATTTCATAAAATAGTGAGGACTACTATAGCCACCATCTCGGGACCGTCACACTGCTCCTCGACTAGTCCCACCACGTTCTCATTTTTACAGAGAGAACAATGAAAGCAAAAGGGTGAGCTCAACTAGCCCAGTAAAAAATATTATGACTAAGATAATGCAGAATAAATTATCGTTAGCCTTCAACAGTGTTCAACTAATAAAATACAATAAACATCAAGTTTAACTGCAGCGAAATAAGCAATCCATTAGAAGAGTCAAGTAGAACATGATATTTACTATCTTCTATGATTTAAAAAGTTTTTCATCAACTTTATCGCTGAGACTCAGCTTAATAAATAAACCACATCATCGAATCATCCCTGCACTACGGGCCAATGATATTCATGTAATCATCAATGGTCATGATCATACCAACAACTGTCCATCAATGCATTACGGGCCAATGAGGACTTTTACCACATCATTTGTACATTACGGTCATGATTATACCGAAAAATCCCTGGTTATAATCATACCAATCAATAGTACAACTATGCACGTAAGCCACATATGACTTTTATCACAATATAAGCATGAGGATGATGAAAGTGATATAAGAATTCAATTAAAAGAAAGCAAAGGATAATTTTTTTAAGATTTATAACTTAATTTATCCAGAATTCAACAATGTCCAAATTGTGAACATGATACTGCTTTGTGGAGTAAAATTCAAGAATAATATTGTATCAAAAATGATTTGGACATCAAAGAAAGCAATTTTTGTCATGAATAATTCCCCGGGTGAATAGTACCCGAGTGAATAGTACCCCGTTAATAGTACTTTATGAATAATACTCATGAATAGTACTCGTAAATAGTACTTTGTGAATAGTACCCCGTGAATAGTACTTTGTGAATAGTACCGTAAAAATGAATACTACTCATGGACAGTACTCCGGCATGAAAAGCTTAAAATTTAATAAAAATTTGCAGAAAATATCCTTGTGAAACGATATTAGATGAAACGCAAATTTCAAGGATATTATACTAATTTCACGGAGTATAGAAGCAATACTTTAACAAAATGAGGGTATAATCAGGAATACGAGATGAAATAATATTACTCATATACTACAGAGTATGGAAGAAAATATTATTCCTATGAATACTGAATAAAATAATATCCCTTACCTCAGAAAAAGACTGGATACTGGAATAGCGAGGTAGCAGATTTCTCCTATTATTTCTCTCTATAGCTTCTCTCTCTATAATTGCTCTTGTGAGTCTTAGTGAATTGGTGAGAATGAAAGAAGAATGAGCTTATATTTATAGGAAAACATAATTTTGATAATTGCACATTTTGGGGCTCGAAATATTACAGTATAATACCTTCATCTTTTCCTTCATTTTTAATTTAGTCCTGCAAGTATTATCAAACTTGCACCACCTACCCTAATAGTACATCATGTGAATCAATAGTTCTATACATGTGAAAAAAATAATTACAGTATAGTACCTTCATCTATACCTCCATTTTAAATTTAGTCATGCAAGTATTATCAATCTTGCACCACCTCCCCTAATAGTACATGCATGTGAATCAATAGTACACACATTTGAACAAATAGTTATAAGCATGTGAATTAATAATAATTAATTGCTCATTTATCCGATGAATTACCTGATTGGTCAATATAACCTCCAGACATCAATTATTATCGGAATAGATGTCGATTTCCACTAACACTAATAATCCCCACACAATGGAAATATCAATTTCATCTTTAATCAACACAAACTTATTCATCATTAATATTATAACTTACAATATTTAACAATCAGATCATTCCCAAGAAAGAAGGGGTTTTTCGATAAGAATTTCTCCCTATTGGCGCGCAATGAGGTGACCAAACCTCTCATTGATAGAACTTTCTAGACATTGTCAATATTGCAAATAATAATATGAATAACTTTATCGTATCAATTATTGATTTAATAATAATAAATATTATAGAGATGATACTGGGACAATAATTGAATCAATAATACGAGAGATCTTATGCAGCAATGACTATAGCAATAATTGAGTATAACTGAGTGACTTCTCACGTAAGCATCAATAATCAATACCGTGTACTACTATGCAACCACATGTATTACTGTTCTTTTACCACCCGGTAGTTCAACAGTTTAACGGTAAAACTTTCGCCGTTATTTTTATAAAAAGATAATTCCGTCGTTTTCTAAATACGACAATACTTCCGTTGTGGGGTCCACTAATGATTGTGTCGTCGTACGAATATTCTCTGTTAAAACGAATATTCCCCGACCAATCGAATTTTATATAACCACTTGTTTACTTTGCAAAATTTGTAAATATTACTCACAACTATAACATTATATCAAATCCACACCATAATATTCAAAAATATATTTCGAGAATAATTAATCTTTATTCATAAAAGTTGGGGTTTTACAACCTCCCATTCTTATGAAATTTCGTCCTCAAAATTAGGGTGCGTACCTAGTATGTCGAAGAGGTGAGGATACCTTGACTTCATTTCAGATTCTAACTCCCAGGTCATTTTCTCAACATCGTGGTTTCTCCACAAAACTTTGACTTGAGGTATAACCTTGGAGCGTAGAATATGATCCTTCATATCCAAGATTTTAACAGGTATCTCCTCGTACGTTAAATCTTCCGCTATCTCGTCCAGTTCTAATTCAATAATGTGGTTCGAGTCTTTCACATATTTATGTGACATAGATATGTGAAAAACATTATGAACACAAGACATACTTGGCGGTAAGGCGAGTCTATAGGCCACAGTTCCTAATCGATCGAGGATTAAAAATGGGCCAATGAATCGAGGATTGAGCTTTCCCCTCTTTCCAAATCTCGTAACTCGTTTCCATAGAGCAACACGTAACAACACATGATCTCCAATATTGAATTCCACGTCCTTTCGATGAAGATCAGCATAACTCTTTTGTCGAACTATTGAGGTTTTTATACTTTATCGGATCGTTTGAATCTTTTCCATAGTCATACGTACCAACTCCGGTCCCAACAACGTTGCTTCACCCACCTCATCCTAGCATACTGAAGAACGACACTTTCTTCCATACAACGCCTCAAATGGAGCCATGCCTATACTTGTTTGATAACTGTTGTTGTAGGAAAACTCCACCAATGGTAAGAACTTGTCCCAACTTTCTTTAAAGTCAAGGACACATAGTCTTAATAAATCTTCAAGAGTTTGAATAGTCCTCTCTGACTGCCCGTCCGTTTAAGGATGATATACTAAACTAAATCGTAAATTCGTGCCCATAACTTTTTGCAAACTAACCCAAAATCGTGAAGTGAATCTTGGGCCTCGATCAGAAACTATGGATACTGGCATACCATGCAACCGTATAATATCATATATGTATATATGAGCAAGACGTTCAAGTGAATAAGTTTCTCGTATTAGTAAGAAATGAGCAGACTTGGTCAATCTATCAACAATGACCAAAATCGCATCAATGCCTTGAGAAACCTTGGGAAGACCAGTAACGAAATCCATGATAATGTGCTCCCACTTCCATTCTGGAATTTTAAGTGGTTGCAATGGACCTTTTGGCACTTAATGCTCTGCCTTGACTCACTCACAAGTTAGACACCTTGAGATAAATCCCGCTATCTCTCTCTTCATATTGCTCTACCAAAATGTATGTCGAAGATCACGATACATTTTGGTACTCCTAGGATGGATTACAAACGGTGTGTTGTGCGCCTCCATCATTATTTTATACTTCAAGTTAGAATCGTTAGGAACACAAAGTCTGGAGTTGACTCGAAGTATTCCTTCTTCATCGATTCTTGCTTCCAAAATAGCACCTTCTTGCACTTTCTTCCTCATACGCATCAGCTCCAGGTCTGTAGCTTGAGCAGTTTTAACTTTATCAAATAAAGTCGGTTCTACTCGTATATTCGCCATCATCACGTGGGTCCCTGGAGTCTTTAAATCTATCTCCATCCTTTGTAAGTCATACAAAATGGGCATTTACATTAAAAATATCACACTCGTACCCGTATATGATCTTCTACTCAATGCGTCAGCTACTACGTTCGCTTTTCCAAGATGGTATTAAATGGTATGATCATAAACTTTCAATAGCTCAAGTTATAGTCATTGTCGCATGTAAAAGTTCCTTTTGAGTGAATAAATATTTGAGGCTTTTATGATCCGTATAGATCTGCACCTTCTCTCCATACAGGTAATGCCTCCAAATCTTAAGCGCAAAAACGATAACTGCCAACTCTAGATCATGAGTAGGATGATTCCTCTCATATACTTTGAGTTGTCGTGAGGCATAGGCTATGACTTTCCCATGTTTCATGAGAACACATCATAAACCATTGCCTGAAGCATCGCTGTATATGACAAATCTCTCCGAACCAGCTGGTATTGTCAGAACAGATGCTGAAATGAGCCTCCTCTTGAGTTCTTGAAAACTCTTCTCATATTCCTCGCTCCAACCGAATTTTGTATCTTTTGGAGTCAGCTGAGTTAATGGAGTAGCGATTCGAGAAAATCCTTCCACGAACCTCCGATAATAACCAGCTAAGCCCAAAAAGCTACGTACTTCGGTCACTGAATTAGGTTGCTCCCAGCTTTGAATTGCTTCAATCTTGGCCGGGTCAACAGATATTCCATGATTTGATATCACATGCCCAAGGAATGCTACTTCCTCACGCCAGAACTCGCATTTCTTTAACTTGGAATATAACTTATTTTCACGAAGCTTTTGGAGTATCAGCCTCAAGTGTTGCTCATGATCTTCACGGCTTTTGGAGTAAATGAGGATGTCATCAATAAAGACGACCACAAAGTGATCCAAATATTCCTTGAATACTCGATTCATAATATCCATAAAGGCAGCAGGAGCATTAGTCAATCCAAAAGACATGACTAGGAATTCGTAATACCCGTACCGAGTTCTGAAAGTAGTCTTTGGAATGCCATCAGTTTTAATCTAAAATTGATGATATCCAGAACGAAGATCGATCTTTGAAAAGAATTTGGCGCCTTGCAACTGGTCAAACAGATCATCAATACGAGGTAACGAGTACCTATTTTTGATGGTGACATGATTCAACTCCCGATAATAAATACAAAGTCACATATTTCTGTAAGACCCCAACTTTTATGAATAAAGATTAATTTTTCTCGAAATATATTTTTAAATATTATGGTGTGGATTTGATATAATGTTATAGTTGTGGGTAATATTTACAAATTTTGCAAAGTAAGCAAGTGGTTATATAATATTCGATTGGTCGGGGAATATTCGTTTTAACAGGGAATATTCGTACAACGGCACAATCATTGGTGGACCCCAAAACGAAAGTATTATCGTAGTTAGAAAATGACAGAATTATCTTGTTATGAAAATAACGGCGAAAGTTTTATCGTTAAACTGTTGAACTACCTGGTAGTAAAAGTACAGTAATACGCGTGGTTGAATAGTAGCACACGGTATTGATTATTGATGCTTACGTGAGAAGTCACTTAGTTATACTCAATTATTGCTATCATGAATTCACGCATCATATCTCTCATATTATTGATTCAATTATTGTCACAGTATCATCTGCATAATATTTTATATTATTAAATCAATAATTGAGACGACAAAGTTATTCATATTATTATTTACAATATTAACAATGTCTAGAAGTTATGTCAAGGAGAGGTTTGGTCACCTAATTGCGCGCCAATAAGGAGAAATCCTTATCGGAAATCCCCTCTTTCCTGGGAACAACCTGGTTGTTTAATATTGTGAGTTATAATATTAATGATGAATAAGTTCTTGTTGATGAAATTGATAGTTCAATTGTGTGGAAATTATTAGTGTTAGTAGAAATCGACATCTATTTCGATAATAATGGATGTCTGGAGGTTATATTGATCAATCGGGTAATTAATCGGATAAATGAGCAATTAATTGCTATTAATTCACATGCTTATAACTATGTGTTCACATGTGTGTACTATTGATTCACATGATTTACTATTAGGGGAGGTGGTGCAAGTTTGATAATACTTGCAGGACTAAATTAAAAATAAAGAAAAAGAGGAAGGTATTATATTGTAATATTTCGAGCCCCAAAACATGCAATTAACGAAACTATATTTTTCTATAAATAGAAGCTCATTCTTCTTTCATTTTCACCAATTTACTAAGTCTCACAAGAGCAATTATTATAGAGAGAAATTATAGAGAGAAAGAAGAAGAGAAGTCTGCTACCTCACTATTCGAGTATCCAGTTTTTCTAAGGTAAGGGGTATTATTCTTTCGTATTCATGAAGAGAGTTATTTTCTTTCAATCTAGGTGAAGGGTTGTTATTCCATTCTTTATTATTATGTTGGAATAACTTCCGTCTATGTGAAGTACCGCATACATGGTGAAATTCTTACATTATTCAATTCTTTATTATTACATTGGAATAACTTTATGCATATGGCCTATCGCATGCCCGGTGAATTCGTTGTTATTCCATTCTTTATTATTCTTTTGGAACATCACATGCATGCGGATTACGCATGACCTGGTTCCAGTTCCATTCTTTATTATTCTATTGGAACATCATGTATGCATGCGGATTACGCACGACCTGGTTCCATTCTTTATATTTCTATTGGAATAACTCCTGCACGTCTGCGGACACGCGCTTTTGGTGAATTCTTCATTATTCCATTCTTTATTATTCGTTGGAATAATGCATCTACGTGGATTACCACATGGCGGCAAAAATCCATTTATGGTTTCATATATTCTATTATACTCAGTTGATTAAAGTTTTGGCTATACTCCATGAAATTAGTGGAATAACCTTGATATTTGCGCTTCATCCAGTATCTTTTCATGGAAATATTTTTCTGAGCATTCTTGAATTTTACTCCACAAAACATTATCATGTTGACAATTTGGAAGTTATTGATTTCTAGGTAAATTAAATTATAAATCTTTACAAATTTATCCTTAAACTTATTTTATTGAATTCTTATATCATTGTCATCATCCTCATGTTTATAATATGTTAAAATTCATCTGTGGCCTGTAGTGCATAGATGATCTTGATATGATTATGACCAGGGATTATTCGGTATAATCATGACCGTAATGTACAAATGATGTGGTAAAAGTCCTCATTGGCCGTAGTGGATTGATGGACAGTTGTTGGCATGATCATGACCATGGATGAATACACGAATATCCTTGGCCCGTAGTGCATGGATAATTTGTTGTCGTGATACTAATTAATATCCTTGGTCATAGTGCAGGGATGATGTGGTTTATTTATTAAGCCGAGTCTCATCGATAAAAGTGATGAAAAACCTTTTAAATGATAGAAGATAGTAGATTTTATTCTCTATTTGACTCTTCTAAAGGATTGCTTGTTCCGCTGCAGTTAAACTTGATGTTTATTATATTTTATCAGTTTAACACTGTTGAAGGCTAATGATAATTTATTCTGCATAATCTTAGTCATGATATTTCTTACTGGGCTAGTTGAGCTCACCCTTTCTTTCACCATTCTCTTTGAAATGAGAACGAATGGACTTGGTCAATGGGAGCTGAGAGTGGCGGTCCGGATGATAGCATTAGTAGTCCTCACTATTCTCATTAAATAGTGTGATAATAAATGTAATGAGGACTCCATTGAGTGTGGATATTGTCTAGATGACAATATTCTTATTAAAACTCTTAGATTATGTTTTGTCGTATTTTACACGACTGTTGTATAATTAAGTTGTATTTGAATTTTGTACCATGTATTTGGCAACTCAAATGGGTGATGTATACCTATTTTGGGGGCGGCACAATAACATACTGAAGGAGGGCCATTAAGCTGTTGAATAAAGTTCTAGGTTCAGCATACCCTCTAGATGAACGAGCGTCCAAATCTCTTTTAAGAGTGAATCATTAAATGATATGGGTCCAATCCATGAAATAGACAGCTTCTCACTATTCTGAATTCCTCAGATGGGTAGTTCTCACAGAAGAGATACTTTTTCTAAAAAAGTGAAGCGATTCCTCACAGAAAAAGTATCTCTTCGGAGTAGTGAGAAACTATCTATTTCATGGATTAGACCCATATTAGTCAATGATTCACTCTTAAAAGAGAAGTGGTCGCTCGTTCATCTAGAGGGTTTCCTGAACCTGAAACTTTATTCAACAACTTAATGGCCCTCCTTTGAAATGTTGTCATCTGTTATGATAGAATAATGATGAATGTCTATAGTAATTCAATTATTCAATTCGAGTATGGGACACAAACAGAAACTACGACCCATACTTTTTTATCTATGCCGAGGAACCAGTTGGAGTATTTGCTGCAACTGTTATGTCGAATCCTGCGTATAAAGAAGTCCTTGATTCCTGTCCCAGTAGCATTACTCTTGGGTGATGATTAATGTATTTATTTTACATTATAACATGAAGTTTTCATCTAATTGTGACAAGTTATCTTCAGTAAGTGCACATTTCATCTTTCTCCAATTTGTTGTATATATTTCGAGCATACTGCTTTGTGAATTCAAATTCAAGACGAGGATGGTTAATCACAAACCCATAATATACTTTCATGATAGAGATTGTGATATAAACTATTTGCCAAGAAAATGCTGATTTTGGTTACAAAACATGCATTCGAAAAAAATCGGTCTTAAGGATACTGCAGTTGAGTTATTGATAGAGTATGTTTTCTCTTTTATTTATTTTAATTAAATCATTGTCATTCTATTTTTTAAAAAAACTTATTTATTTATAAATTTATTTTGTATTATATTATTTAAATTAATAATGTTAAGGAATGTAATTAAGTTAATGAATTTATTTCACTTTATGTAATGTCATGTTATGATATATTATGATATAATATTTTATATTATATTATATTATACAAAGTAATATAAATTTATGTTATTATATTATTTTATTATTATTTAGTAGTGTAAAACTAAGTAAATTAATGATACTTAATTTATTTTAATTAGTATTGGGAAACTAAGTAATATTAATTAAGTAAATACTACTTAGTTGATATAAATTTAGTAATGAAAACTAAGTAAAAGCTACTTAGTTGATTTTAGTGGGGAAAAATTAAGTAATCTAAGGAAATTTATATATTTATTTTCTTTACTTTACTTTGTATTATTTTTTGTTATATTATTTATCTTATTTTATTTTATTTATATGTTATTATATTTAATTTAATTTAATTTTTAATTTATGTATTTTAGTAATATTATATAATAATGGAAATTATATTATTTTTATTATAATTTATGTCTAACCACTATAAACAACTTACAAATTATACCATAAATTTATACACTAGGAAAAAAAACTCAAATTGAAGCAATTATCTCATTCAATACACTAACATAAGCCTCAATATCAAATTATGAACATGCATGCCCTGAAATTGCACAAATTAAAGCCAAATTGAAACTAAATATCACATTGTTATTATATAATCAACATACTAGCTGTCATTTTATAAATCTAACACAAATTCAAACTAAATAGTCGAATCAAACTCATATAAACATTATATATAGATGAAAGAGATAGATTGAATACCTGCATACCTAAGTGGGGCTATTTGCTGCAATGACGTCTGACAAAGGCGTCAGCGGCGGCATGAATGTGAACGACTTCTCTTTCTTCTCTCCTTTTCTTTTTCTTTCTTTCTTCTTCTGGCAGACGATAGTTAGAAGACCCCAACTTTTATGAATAAAGATTAATTTTTCTCGAAATATATTTTTGAATATTATGGTGTGGATTTGATATAATGTTATAGTTGTGGGTATTATTTACAAATTTTGCAAAGTAAACAAGTGGTTATATAATATTCGATTGGTCTGGGGTATATTCGTTTTAACGGGGAATATTAAATACAACAACACAATCATTGGTGGACCCCATAACGAAAGTATTGTCATAGTTAGAAAATGATGTAATTATCTTTTATAAAAATAACTACGAAAGTTTTACCGTTAATTTGTTGAACTACGGTGGTAAAAGTACAAGAATACGCTGTGGTTGCGTAGTAGCACAAGATTGATTATTGATGCTTACGTGAGAAGTCACTCGCTTATACTCAATTATTACTACGAAGAATTCATTGCATAATATCTTTCATATTATTGATTCAATTATTGTCACAAAGATCATCTCAGTATAATATTTTATATTATTAAATCAATAATTGAGACGACAAAGTTATTCATATTATTATTTGCAATATTGACAATGTTCAGAAGTTACATCGAGAGAGGTTTGGTCACCTAATTGCGCCTAATAAGGAGAAATCCTTATCGGAAAGCCCTCTCTTTCCTGGGAACGACCTGGTTGTTAAATATTGTGAGTTATAATATTAATAATGAATAAGTTCGTGTTGATTAAAGATGAAATTGATATCTCCATTGTGTTGAGATTATTAGTGTTAGTAGAAATCGACATCTATTTCGATAATAATGGATGTCTGGAGGTTATACTGACCAATTAGGTAATTAATCGGATAAATGAGCAATTAATTGCTATTAATTCACATGCTTATAACAATTTGTTCACATGTGTGTACTATTGATTCATATGCATGTACTATTAGGGGAGATGGTGCAAGTTTGATAATACTTGCATGACTAAATTAAAAATAGAGGTATAAATGAAGGTACTATACTATAATTATTTTTTTAACATGATTGTATTATTGATTCACAAGATGTACTATTAGGGGAGGTGGTGCAAGTTTGATAATACTTGTAGGACTAAATTAAAAATAAAGAAAAAGATGAAGGTATTATATTAAAATATTTTGTGCCCTAAAACGTGCAATTATCGAAACTATATTTTCCTATAAATAGAAGCTCATTCTTATTTCATTCTCACCAATTCACTAAGACTCACAAGAGCATTTATAGAGAGAGAAGTTTTAGAGAGAAAGTAGAAGAGAAGTCTGCTACCTCACTATTCTAGTATCCAGTCTTCTTTTGAGGTAAGGGATATTATAATTTTCAGTATTCGTAGAAATAATATTTTCTTCCATACTCTATAGTATGTGAGTAATATTATTTTGTTTCATATTCCTTATTATACCCTCATTCTGTTAAAGTATTGCTTCTATACTTCATGAAATTAGTAGAATATCCTTGATATTTGCGCTTCATCCAGTATCTTTTTATGGAAATATTATTATGAGTTTTCTTGATAATTATTGATCTTTTCATACTGGAATACTATTCATGAGTTACTATTCACTCAAATATTATTCACTCGGGTATTCGGGGAACTTTTTATGCCGGAGTACTATTCACGGGTTACTATTCACCCAATTACTATTCACCCGAATATTTTTCACTCGGGTATTTGGGGCACTTTTCATGTCGGGGTACTATTCTCGAAGTACTATTCACAGAGTACTATTCACAGGGTATTATTCTTGAATTTTTACTCCACAAAGCAGTTTCATGTTGACAATTTGGACAATATTGAATTCTGGATAAATTAAATTATAAATCTTTAAAAATTTATCCTTGAACTTGTTTTATTGAATTCTTATATCATTGTCATCATCCTCATGTTATATTATGTTGAAAGTCATCCATGGCCTGTAGTGCATAGATGGACTTGGTATGATTATGACTATGGATTATTCGGTATAATCATGACCATAATGTTACAAATGAAGTGGTAAAAGTCCTCATTGGCCCGTAGTGCATTGATGGACAGTTGTTGGCATGATTATGACAATTGATGAATACACGAATATCCTAGGCCCGTAGTGCATGGATAATTTGTGGTCGTGATACTAAAGAATATCCTCGTCAGTAGTAGTGTAAGGGGTGATTCGATGATGTGGATTATTTATTGTCGAGTCTCAAATGATAAAAGTGATGAAAAACCTTTTAAATCATAGAAGATAGTAGATTTTATGCTCTACTTGACTCTTCTAATGAATTACTTATTCCGCTGCTGTTAAACTTGATGTTTGTTATATTTTATCAGTTTAACACTATTGAAGGCTAACGATAAATTATTATGCATTATCTTAGTCATAATATTTCTTACTGGGCTAGTTGAGCTCACCCTTTTGCTTTCATTATTCTCTTCAATAAATGAGAACGTAGCTGGGACTAGTTGGGGAACGGAGTGATGGGCCAGATGATACTATTAGTAGTCCTCACTATTCTGTGAAATAGTGTAATAATAATTGTAATAAGGACTCCTTTTGAGTTTGTATAATCTCTAGTAGACAATATTTGTATTCAAACTCATAGTTTATGTTTTGTCGTATTGTACACGACAATTGTATTATTAAGTTGTATTTGAATTTTGTACCATGTATTTGGCGACTCAAGATGGGTGATGTATACCTATTTTGGGGGCGTCACAGTTGGTATCAAAGCCTAGGGATATGATCCTTGACTGAGATGTGAGACTAGAACTAGGAGGGGAGAGACGGGAAATTCCTTCGCTAGTATGAACTACCTAAGTTTATTTGGTATTTATTTGGTCGAACAAAGTATAGGGATAATATTTGACATGTCAATTAACCCTTGTTTTGTGGCAGTATTTGAAAATGACATCCGAGAATGTTGAGAATAGCAATGGAGCACAAGAGACCGTTGAGTCACCACAGATCAATACCGAGGATAATGTGCATCAGGAAGGTAATAATCCTCATACAAACAATAACACCAACCAAATGATGAACGACAGAATGTTCAGGGGCTTTCTGCAATTCATGTAACATCAGGCGAAAGAGACTTATGTCCAAAATATAGGTGGAAACACTGGAAACTCTCGGACAGTCACCGCTAAACAGTTCAAGGAGCTGGGACCATCGGAGTTTGTTGGAGAGCCAAAACCACTTATGGCGAAAACGTGGATAAAGCAGATCACCAAGATATTTGATGTTTTGGGATGCTCCGAGGAGCAAAAGGTTCCCTTTGCCACCTATATGTTGCGAGGAGAGGCAGATTACTGGTGGAAATCGGTAAAGTGTACTCAACCTGCCGCACTGAAGATGTATTGGGAGAAGTTCCAAGAACTATTCAATGACAAGTACTTTCCCAAAAGTATTCGTCACATGAAAGAGGTAGAGTTCATCAAGTTGGAGCAGAACAATATGACCGTGTCACTGTACGAAGCTAAGTTTGTCGAGTTGTCTCGGTTTGCGTCTCACTTGGTTGATAATGAGGAGAGAATGAGGCGGATGTTTCTAAGAGGTTTGAAACCCGAGATACGTCAATATCTAATTTCTCATAAACTGTGTTTGTATTCAGATTTTGTAAATAGGGCTCAGTTATTGGAGCGCGATAATGAGTCAACCCAACCAAGAGAAAGCAGCCGGCAAAATGATAATACCATGGGTAATAGTCATCGAAGCGGTGACAACAAACGTGGAGGGAATCAACATGCCAGAAATGGTAACCACTTCGGTGGTAATCATGGCCAAGACAATAAGAATGGACATTTCAAGAAGAAGAGATTCAACAATGATGGAAAGACGTCAGCATCAACACCCATTGTTAAGGAAGGAGAACGACCACCTATCATATGCTTCAAATGCGGAGGGGAGGGACATATCAGTCCAAACTGTGCGCTGTAGTCCAAAAGGTGTTACAATTGTGAAAGAGAATGTCACCTAGCTCGATTTTATCATTCAGGGAAGACAAGTCCAGCTGGGATGGAGGCACCAAAGGCCGTCCTAGAAAAGTTAAAACCAGTAGTTCAAGGGAGAGCTTTTGTTGTGACCTCCTAGAAAGCAAGGAACCCGAACGAGGTCATCACGAGTAAGCTTATCATAAACTCTAGCGAATTCTATACCTTATTTGATACCGGTTCTACCCATTCTTTTATTTCTCCTACTTGCGCTCAACGTTTAAATTTGACTATGGAGAAATTAGACTTTGACTTATATGTTGAAACTCCGTTGGGAGAAACCTTCATTACATCCACTGTTTATAAGTCTTGTTTGGTTCAAATCGGTACCCTCATTTAAAATACTTGCATTTGACGTATTTCTAGGGATTGATTGGTTAACTATTCATTATGCAAAAATTGGTTGTTTTCGTAAGGTTGTTAGCTTTCATATTCCTAACCAACCTATTGTGCAAATTCAAGCAGCCAAACCATTAAAATCAATCACTGTCATCTCAAGCCATAAAGCTATTCGCTTATTGAAAAATAGATGTCAAGCTTTCTTAGCTCATGTCATTTAATTTAAACAAAAATACGCCGCTTTTGAATGATATTTCTATTGTTAATAAATTTCCGACGTATTCCCTCGAAGAACTTCTGTGCCTACCTCAGAGCGTGAAATTGAATTTTGTATCGACCTTGAACCCGGTACAAAACCCATTTCCAAAGCCCCATATCGAATGGCTCCTATTGAACTTCAAGAGTTAAAAACCCAACTGCAGGAATTGTTAGACATCGGTTTCATTCGTCCTAGTCGGGGAACGGAGTGATGGTCCATATGATAGCATTAGTAGTCCTCACTATTCTATGAAATAGTGTGATAATAAATGTATTGAGGACTCCATTTGAGTTGAATACTGTCTAGAAGACAATATTCGTATTAAAACTCTCAGTTTATATTTTATCGTATTTTACACGACAATTGTATTATTAAGTTGTATTTGAATTTTGTATCATGTATTTGGTGACTCAAGATGGGTGATGTATACCTATTTTGGGGGCGTCACAATAGTGAGCTGATCTATTTTAAAATTATCAACTATCAGCATACAGTAAATCGCACGCGGTCATTGAATTTAATTGACCGACTACGTCGAGTCTTTGAGAAAGTCAAAATGATATGCGACCGCAAGCGGTCGCAGATTAAATGCGGCAAATATGCGCCAAAATTAAAGTGACAAATTCAAATTATCAACCATGTAGCGACGACATGGCTGTCGCTAATATCAAATAACGACTAGTTTGGATACCCATTGCTAATAGGTGTGACGCACCCAAAATAGGTGCACACAATCCATTTTGGGTCGCCAGAAATACACACTAAAGACGCGAACTTTCTTATTACAACTATTGAACTATCGTGCAAAATACGACGACATATATATTGTGAGTTTTAATACAAATATTGTAACGTATATAATAGGACAATATTCATACTCAAATTATTACAATGCCATATAAAATATAGCAAATATTTCAAGTCCTCAAAGGAAAACAGGAAGATTTATGTCCTCCTCATTCTAATGGAGTGCATTTTTTTTACGCTTCCAAATTAAGGGTTCACATCACCCTATTTGATTCACAAAAATTAACTATTAAATGACATATAAAATACGATACACACATTTTAAGTTCTCAGTAAAATTATTATGTCACACTTCTCTATAACTTGATGATGACCGCGACTAATTCGAAACACCACTTTATACCCATGTTCTCTCTGTTATTCTCAGCTACACTTTTATTTCCTGAAAGGAATTGTTAAGCAAAAGGGTGAGCACAAATAGTCCAGTAAAATATCATGACTAAGATAATTAAATTATAAATAACCTTCATCAATAATAAATCAGATATTTAGAGGATATGATAGATGATAAAAGTTTTTAACCATAATTTTAGCGAAATCAACAATCCATTAGAAGATTCAAGTATAACATAATGTCTACTATCTTCTCCAAATTAAAAATCCATCATCAATATTTTATTCCTATAACACCAATCCATAGTTCTTCGTTGTACCCAAGACAAAGAGAACTTTCACCATATGTCTTTACATGAAACACTAAAGATCATGGTTATATTAATTCACAGTTCATGTTTATAATTATGCCATTCATCTTTGCACTCCGGGCCAAAGATATTCAATTATAACACCAATAGCCATGTCAATTAACAGTCCATCTTTGCACTACGGGCCAAAGACATATAACTGAAAACCAATAATCAACAGTCAATCTTTTCACTACGGGCCAAAGACATACAACTATAACACAAATGGTCATGATTATACCAATACATAATTCCAGTCATGATTATACCAATACATAATTCCTGGTTATAATCATACCAATCAACAGTTCATCTCTGCACTACGGGCCAAAGATAACTTTCCAACCCAAATTTAAGTCTGAGGATGATGACAATGATATATATAATGAATGGACATAAATAATCAGAATAATAAGTTAAATAGATCTTAGTGATTTTTAAATTAATTATCCAGAACCAAATTGCCAACATAATATCCAGAAAATCGATTAGAATTCTTGATAGAATATAAAATTCAAGTAATGTAGAGTTCCCGGTTCAAAAATAATAACTTACAACTGAATAGAAAGATTCAGGTAAAGATATTAGATGAAGCACAAACTATTAAGGATATTCTAATCATTTCAGGACTTTTCAGCATTTAATGATAAACTGAAGAAACAAATAATAATATCTTACCATAATATGGAGTATGAAAGTAAATGATATCCCTTTACCATAAAAAAATGATACCTCTTACCTTAGCATGTGACTTGATTATGCTTTCTATGAAATTAATCAACTTAAACGATGTTTGCATTCCTTATCTACACTTGGAGTAATCTTACACTCAACAGAAATACTCACAATATTGTAGTAAAAGAATTTATATTTTTAGTGTAGTGATGGTGTGTTTTGTTTCTCATCTAAGCAATCTATTTATACTGAAAATTGAGGAGACAACTAGCACACCCTTTTTGACAAAATAACCAAATGAGCTATATAAAAATGCTGGTAGTGGAATTTGTGTACCATAGAGAAAATTAAAACAACTTGTAATTGAGTTGTGGTCCAGACTACTTTAGGAAAAGTAGAGTGTCGGCAAGTCCTACCAGACTTACTTTTCTAAAAAGAAAATAATTTAACAAACATATGCATATCATACTTATCTTTAATCAACACATTTTTCAATCTTTGAACTATTATTCACAATTATTAACATAGACTCACAATACTGCCAACTGGTCTAATTATATCATATGAAATAATATGAGTTATTGTGCAATAACTACTGTGGCAAATATTGAATGAAATACTGAGTGACTTCTTACGTAAGAATCAATAATCAAAGATACTGTACAATACCGTGTACTACTGTAGAATAAAGCGTATTACTATTATGATGCCCCCAAAATAGGTCTACACAACCTATTTTGAGTCGCCAAATACATGGTTCAAAATTCAAATACAAACTTTATTTATACAACTGTCGTGCAAAATACGACAACACAATAACTGAGTTTCAATACAAATGTTGTCTCTTAGACAATATCCAAACTCAAATAAAGTTCTTATTACATATATTGTCACATTATTTTATAAAATAGCGAGGACTACTATAATAACCATCTTAGAACAATGGAACCAAAAGAAAAAGGGTGAGCTCAACTAGCCCAGTAAAGAATATTATGACTAAGATAATTTAGAAAAATTTATCATTAGTCCTCAACAGGGAAAAATATGATAGAATACAATAGACAACAAGTTTTAGATCAACAACTACGACGGAATAAGCAATCCATTAGAAGAGTCAAGTAGAGCGTGATATCTACTATCTTCTATGATTTAAAAGTTCATCATCAATATTTTATCCATGTAATACCAATCAATAATCATTTCAGATCAATGAATTATCCATGAACTACGGGCCAAGGATATTCGTATGTATCACCAGTGGTCATGATCATGTCAAACATTTGTCCATCTATGCACTACGGGCCAAAGATGACTTTCACCACAATATAAATATGAGGATGATGACAATGATATAAAGAATCAATCAAGTGAGATCAAGGATAAATATTAGAGATTTATAATTCAATTTATCTAGAGTTTAAAATATCCAAATTGTCAACATGATAACTAATTGTGGAGTAAATTTTAAGAATGATATTCATGTATCAAAAATAATTTGGACAAAAAAAAAACTAATTTTATCGTGAATAGTACCCCGTGAATAGTACCGTATGAATAGTAACCCGACATGAAAATATTGAAATTTAACAAGAAAGTTCAGACCAATATTCCAGTGAAACGATACTAGATGGAGCGCAAAACTCAAGGATATTCTACTAATTTTAGGGATTATAGAAGCAATACTTATCAAAGTAAGTGTAGATTTAGGAATATAAAACGGAATAATATCACTTACATACTATAGAGTATGAAAGAAAATAATATCCCTTACGAATATTGAACAAAAATAATATTCCTTACGAATATTGAACGAAGATAATATCCCTTACGAATATTGAACGAAAATAATTTCCTTATGGATATTGAACAAAAATAATATTCCTTACGAATATTGAATGAAAATAATATTCCATATGAATACGAAAAATAATATCTCTTACGAATATGAATAAATAATACCCCTTACCTTAGTAAGAGAGTAAATCTGACTGGTATAATAGAGATATTCTAGATGAAATCTTTCACTATTAGCTACACTCAAAGTATACTTATACTAAAAAGAAATATGCACAATATTATAGAAGAAGAATTCTCCGATTCTGGTGTGATTTTCATTTCTTAACTAAGCATCCTATTTATAGGAGAATGGTGCACTATTTGAATATAATCAAGGGTGAACAGAAGAAAAAATTCACGGGCGTTTGGCGAGAAATCTGATTTTTACTAGTCCTTACTGTGCAATAAAATATTCTAATAAAACAAAAACTTTATATATAATATAATATATTCTAATTATAATCTAATAAAACAAATAACTTTATATATATTATAAAAAGTATTCTGTTTTCTATAAAAAGTTTTCTGTTTTATTATTATTATAATAATAATAAAACAAAACTGAAACAACTTTTTATCGACGATTTTGAAAAATGAGTAAATGGAGGTCCATGTAATAAGCCAAACTTACAATAAATACTTCATGAAAAACCCCTCTATTTATATCAAAAATTGAATAAATATTTACCACAAATCACTTATCTTCAATCAACACATTTTTAATCTTAACTCACAATATCGACAACCATAACATTCCCAGGAAAGAGTGGGCTTTTCGATAAGGGTTTCTCCTGATTGGCGCGCAATTAAATAACCTAACTCATTTCCTCGACAGAACTTTCTAGATATTATCAATAATGCAAATAATAATATGAATAATTGTGTCGTCACAATTATTGATTTAATAATATAAAATATTGTGCAGATGATACTGTGGCAATAATTGAACCAATAATATGAGATACTATGCAGTAACTACTGTGGCAATTATGAACTGAGTTACTTCTTACGTAAGCATCAATAATCAGAGATACTATACAATACTGTGTGCTACTGTGCAACCACGCGTATTACTGTTCTTTTATCACCGGGTATTTCAACAGTTTAACGGAAAAAGTCTTGCCGTTATTTTTAATAAAAAGATTATTTATGTCAATTTCTATACCCGATAGTCATTTCGTTATGGGGTCTACCAATGATTGTGACGTCATACGAATATTTTCCGACAAAAAGAATATTCCCCGACCAAACGAATATTTTATGACAACTTGCTTACTTTGTAAAATTTGCACATATCAACCATAACTATACCATTATATCAAATCAACACCTTATTATTCAAAATAATATTTAGAAAAAATTAAATCCTTATTCATAAAAAATTGGGGTCTTACAACCTCCACTCCATATGAAATTTCGTCCTCGAAATTAATGTACGTACCTGGTATGTCGAAAAGGTGAAGATACCTTGTTTTCATTTTAGATTCTAACTCCCTGGTCATTTTCTCAATATTATGGTTTCTCCATAAAACTTTGACTTGAGGTATAACCTTTGAGCGTAGAATATGTTCCTTCTTATCCAAGATCTTGACAAGTACCTCCTCATACGTTAAATCTTCCGCTATCTCATCTGGTTCTAATTCAATAATGTGGTTAGGGTCTTCCACATATTTACGTAACATATATATGTGAAAAATATTATGAACACGCGACATACTTGGCGGTAAGGTCCTATAGGCCACAGTTCCTACTCGATCGAGGATTTCTGTGATAACCTAGGATTTTGAATAATTCGAATTTTACGAATAATTTTTTTTATTTATTTAATATTGATATTGAATATCAATATTGTGTTGTGTATATGTGGTACGAGTCTAAGAGAAGTTGTCAATTTGTGTATTGACTGAGAAATAAGAGTAGAGTTGTGCTTAACAGAGAATAGAAACCATAACCCTAGTTGCGGATAGTGATTTGGTAGAAAATACAATTATAATAATGGTGTTGATGAGTATATGTTTGTGCTATATTGAATTTGTGATCAATGATTGATCGGAAAGGGTATAAACTTAGTAAACCCTAATAAGAGATTAGAAACCCTAATCTCAAATTGAGAAACCCTAACGCACAATTAGGAACCCTAATCGAATGTCGAGAAACCCTAATTTTAAATTCGGGAACCCTAAACCCTTATTAGGAAACACTAATCCTAATTAGCAAGCCCTAATGTGATTAGTAAACTTTAATATAATTAGGAAACCCTAATTATAATTTAGAAGTCTTAATTTTCTATTTTAAAACCTTAATTAGAAAATCCTAGAAATTAAATTTGTAAAACCTAAGGGTTAGAACCTAAGGGTTAAACCCTAAGGGTTGAGCAAGTTACATTTATGCCATTAAAATTGGAAACCAAAAGACCAAACTACCCTTTAGTTACTTGTAAGAAATTTTTTTTTCTAGAATGCAATGAGTCTCATATTAGGTAAGACTATGTGCTCTTAAAATCTTAGCAAATCTGATCTAACTTGTCACCCTGCATTACTTAAATGCATTGTATCTAAATTAAAGAGATAAAGAGAGAGAAAGTTCACATTTTTGGTCCATTTGCTCTCTAACACTCAACCTACTCTCTCTCTTTCTCTCCCCAAACCTTCGAAATACTTAAGTGATTCAGTCACTCATCAAGCCCCTAGATCACCAAGATCAGTTAAGAAGAGCTAAGATCAAAGATTGTACTAGAAAGGTAAAACCCTAAAATCACCTTTACTCTTGTATGCAAAGAAAGAATTCGTGTTTATGTGTTTAGATGTTTGCTAGAAGGTGTTTTATGATGATCTATGATGATATATCATAGATCTATAGCATCAAAAGGCCTTAAAATCAAAGTTTTTAAAAACTGTCATGAACCCTAAAAAGTGGTCTGACAAGCATATGTCAGTGGCCTTAGATCTTTCTCTGTTTATGATTTGTTATGATTTATGTTTTAGATTTGTAATCTGACATGAGGACTATGATCTGGAAGTGGAATCATGGTTATTCCATGTCCAGATTACAAGTTATTGTTGGTCAAACTCAGTTGACAGAGCATGACTGAGCAATTCTGGGTAACCCAGAAACTGCCCAGATCGTGTCTGACAAGGTTTCTTAAAGCTTGGATCTGACAGATTGTAAGTATTTTGTTGATGTTATGGTAACTAGTTTGTAGCCTGTTAGATGGACTCTAAATCCATGCCTTTAGATTCCTTAAACAACAAATATGTTGGTTGTAGTGGATGGTCAAACTAAACCATTCGATCACGGATAGAGTTTCTGGAAAACCCAGAAACCGTAAGAACTAGCCCGCTGACATAGTTTGACCTGTCTAAATCTGGAGAATGAGATGTTGTTGAACTGAGATGTTGTTATGTAAATGTTCCTTGACACAAAGACTATAAATTTGGACCATGAGAACACTTAATTAAGGACTAGAACACCAAGTTAATCGAGTCACAAAATGGTACCTCAAAACTGTCTGGGTTTCTGGGTAACTCAGATGGTGTCTGATAATATATTTGGAGGCTCAGATCTCTTTGTTGTGATGTTGTATGATCGAGATGAGGATTGATAATTGTAGTAATACATATCTACTACAAGATCAAAGTTTTAGAAAGCCCAGAACATTCATGGACTGAGAATCAAAGGTGGTCAAACAAGACCCCTTGAGAACTGAACTGTCAGTGTTCTTGAGCTCAAGAACCCTAACAACGACAGAAAGTGTGACGCCCCCAAAATAGGTATACATCACCCATTCTGGGTCGCCGAATACATGGTACATAAACAAATACAATTTCATTAATACAATTGTCATGCAAAATACGACAACACATATACTATTAGTTTAAATACAAATACTGTCTAATAGACAGTATACAAACTCAAAAGGAGTCCTCATTACAATTATTGATACACTATTTTATAAAATAGTGAGGACTACTAAAACAATTATCCTGAACCATCACTCCATACCCCGACTAGTTCCTGCTATGTTCTCACCTCCTGAGAAGAAAAATGGAACAAAAAATAAAAAGGGTGAGCTAAACTAGCTTGGTAAAGAATATTATGACTAAGATAATATACAAAAAATTATCATTAGTCTTCAACAGGGAAAAATCTGATAGAATATAATAGACAACAAGTTTTAGATCAACAACTGCAGCGAAAACAACAATCCATTAGAAGAGTCAAGTAGAGAATGAATTATACTATCTTCTAAGATTTAAAAGTCTATCATCAATATTTTATCCATGTAACATCAATCAATATACATCTTGAATCAAATATTCATCTTTGTACTACAAGCCAAAGATATTCATTTGTATCACCAGTTGGTCATGTTCATCTCAACACATGTTCATCTTTGCACTACGGGCCAAAGATATTCATCAATTAATCATTCATCTTTGCACTACAGGACAAAGATATTCAGCAATATCATCATTTAGGACTGAGGATGATAAAAAATATCTTAAAGAAAACTAATCCAGTGAGACAAAAGGACAAATATTAGGGATTCATGCTACAATTTATCCAAGTTCAAAATACTCGATAATAATCAACTGTGGAGTAAAATTCAAGAATAAAGATCAAAACATGGATACAATCAAAGATAGTAACCATAATAGATATTTTGGACAAAGAAGAGAAATTTTATTTTTCTGTGAATAGTGTCGTATTCGTGAATAGTGTCATATACGTGAATAGTAATCCTGACACAAAAAAGTAGAAATTCCACAATAAAATTTATATCAATATTTCGGCATAATGATATTGAAGAAAATAATATCATTTACGAAGAAAATAACATCCCTTACATCAAAAGAACAGTACTTTAGGCTGAAATATCAGGTATAAGGCTAAAGGAAACTTGCACTGAATAGCAACTCACAAAGTATCTAAATACTCACAAATACGCTCGATAATATAGAGAGAAAGCTTATGATTCTGGTGTGCTTTTTAATTCTAACTAAGCACCCTATTTATAGGAAAATGCTTAGAACGCCATATCAGACTAACCTGCTACCTGATGGCTTTACCTGCTACTATTCACGCCCACTATTTTTGAAATAAAATTTTAGCACATTTCTCACGAACGAAAAGTGGGGCCCACCCATGTTTTTAATAAAAAAATTTATTTCTGAAACTTCAATAATTCATAATAAATAGCCCTTTTATCATAAAAATATGAATTTTATGTCCATTCCATAGGAAATTTAATTATCTACAACTTTGAAGAAGAAAGTTTTTTCAAATTTCAAACAGAAAATGCCCGAAATCGACATACGAACGATTTTTAATACCTTCATTCTGACAAAATACTGATAAAACACCTCAACATTAATTCCTTCATTTATATCCACATAAAATAAATATATCATTATCATATAAATAAATAATTAATTATTCACAAATAATATTACAGAATTATAATTATGACAACCAGGTCGTTCCCAGGAAAGAAAGGGGCTTTCCGATAAGGATTTCTCCTTACTAGAGCGCAATTAGGTGATCAAACCCCTTTCCTAGACAAAACTTCCTTAGACATTACCAATAATTCTATCTAATAATATTATTCAAATAATATGAATTATTGATCTGATAATGGGAAATCTTTATCTTGTTGACAATTATGAAACAACAATAATAAAAAATATCAACGTAGCAATTATTGAATCAATAAAATAAAATATTGAATAAAGAATTATTGTAACAATTATTGAGTAATGCCTTCTTACGTAAGAATCAATAATTCAAAAATATTGTACAATACTGGTATCTTCTTGTCAAAATCACGCCAGACATCGTATTTTAACCACAAGGGTATTCAAATGTTGTTAATTCGGTAACCATTACTGTCAATTATTTATAAAAATTCAAACTTGTCTTTTTTTTCTTCATCCGACCGTTTTTTTTTATTATGGGGCCCATAAATAGTTGCGTCGTCGTACAAATATTCCCCGACAACAAGAATATTCCACGACCAAATGAATATTCCCCGACAACAATGAATATTTTATAACCACTTGCTTATTTTGCAAAATTTTCACATTTCACCCATAACCAAAATATTATATCAAATTAACACCTTATTATACACAATAATAATTAGAGGAAATTTGATTTATTAATAAAAAGTTGGGGTCTTATAACCTCCCATTCTTGTGAAATTTCGTCCTCGAAATTGACGTACGTACCTGGTATTTCGAAAAGGTGAAAATACCTCGTTTTCATTTCTGATGCTAACTCCTAGGTCATTTCTTCAATAGTATACTTCCTCCACAATGCCTTAACTTGTGGTATAACCTTGGTGTGTAAGACATGCTCTTTCCTATCCAAGATCTTAACAGGTACCTCCTCGTATGTTAAATCTTCGGCTATCTCGTCTGATTCTAACTCAATAATGTGGTTCAAGTCTTTCACATATTCACGAAGCATATATATGTGAAAAACATTATGAACACGAGACATTCTTAGAGGTAATGCGAGTTTATAGGCCACATTTCCTATTCGGTCCAGAATTTCAAATGGACTAACAAATCTTGGACTGAGCTTTCCTCTCTTCCCAAGTCTTGTAACTCCCTTCCATGGAGCAACACGTAATAATACATGATCTCCAATATTAAATTCCACGTCCTTTCGATGAAGATCCGCATAACTCTTTTGTTGATCCTGTGTCGTTTGTATACGTTATCGAATCGTTTGGATCTTTTCTATAATTATGCGTACCAATTCTGGTCCCAACAATGTTGCTTCACCCACCTCGTCCCAGCATACTGGAGAACGACATTTTCTTCCATACAACGCCTCGAATGGAGCCATGCCTATACTTGCTTGATAACTGTTGTTGTAGGAGAATTCCACCAATGATAAGTAACTTATCCCAACTTCCTTTGAAATCTAGGACACGAGTCTTAATAGATCTTCAAGAGTTTGAATAGTCCTTTTCGATTGTCCAAAATCTCGTTGAGGATGCTTGCTTAATCGAATCGTAAATTCGTGCCCATAGCTTTCTGCACGCTAACCCAAAATTATAAAGTGAATCTTGGGTCACGATCTGAAACTATAGATATTGGCATGCCATGCAATCTCACAATCTCATTCACGTACATACGAGCAAGACATTAAAGGGAATAAGTCTCACGTATAGGCAAGAAATGAGCAGACTTGGTTAATCTATCAACAATAACCAAAATCGCATCTATGCCTTGAGAAACCTTGGGAAGACCTGTAACGAAATCCATAGTAATCTGTTCCCACTTCCATTTCGAAATCTCAAATGGTTGCAATGGACCCTTCGGCACTTGATGCTCCGCCTTTTACACGTTGATAAGTTAAACACCTCGAGATAAACTTCGTGATCTCTCTCTTCATATTGCTCCACCAAAATGTATGTCGAAGATCATGATACATTTTGGTACTCCCAGGATGGATTGCAAACGGTGTGTTGTGTGCCGCCATTATGATTCTATGTTTCAAGTCAGGATCGTTAGGAACACGAAGTCTGTAGTTGACTCGAAGTATTACTTCTTCATCGATTCTTGCTTCTTGAATAACGCTTTCTTGCACTTTCTTCTTCATACGCATCAACTCCAGGTCCTTAGCTTGAGAAGCTTTAACTTTATCGATTAAAGTCGGTTCTACTCGTACGTTTGATATCATCACGTGGGTACTTGGAGCCTTTGCCTCTATCTCCATTCTTTGCGTTAACAACATTGCACTTGTACCCGCATATGATCTTCTACTCAATGTGTCAGCTACCACGTTTGCTTTTCCAGGATGATATTGGATGGTATGGTCGTAATCTTTCAACAACTCGAGCCAAAGTCGTTGCCACATGTTGAGTTCCTTTTGGGTGAATAAATATTTGAGGCTTTTATGATCCATATAAATCTCCACTTTCTCCCCATACAGGTAGTGCCTCTAGATCTTCAATGCGAAAACGACTGCTCTCTACTCCAAATCATGAGTAGGATAATTCCTCTCATTTTCTTTGAGTTGTCGCGAGGCATGGGCTATGACTTTCCCATGTTGCATGAGAACACATCCTAACCCTTTGCCTGAAGCATCGCTGTAGATAACAAATCCATCTGAACCAGATGGTATTGTCAGAACAGGTGCCGAAATGAGTCTCCTCTTGAGCTTTTGGAAACGCTTCTCACATTCCTCGCTCCATACGAATTTTGTATCTTTCTGAGTCAGCTGAGTTAACGGAGTAGCGATTCTAGAAAATTCTTCCACGAATCTCCGATAATAACAAATTAAGCTTTAAAGCTACGTGCATTTCGGTCACCGACTTTGGTTGCTCCCAACTTTGTATTGCTTCAATCTTCGCCGGGTCAATAAATACTCCATGTTTGGACACCACGTACGTAGCCCAAGGAATGCTACTTCCTCAAGCCAGAACTCGCATTTCTTCAGCTTGGCATATAACTTGTTGTCACGAAGCCTTTGAAGTACTAGCTTCAAATGGTGCTCATGATCTTCACGACTTTTGGAATAGATGAGGATGTCATCAATAAAGACAACAACGAACAGATCCAAATATTCCTTGAACACACGGTTCATCATATCCATGAAAGCAGCAGGAGCATTAGTTAATCCAAAAGACATAACAAAGAATTCATAATGCCCGTACCGAGTTCTGAAGGCAGTCTTAGGAATATCCTTAGTTTTAATCTTCAGCTGATGATATCCAGAATGAAGATCGATCTTTGAAAAGAATTGTGCTCCTTGTAACTGGTCAAACAGGTCATCAATGCGAGGTAGCGGATACCTATTCTTGATGGTGACATGGTTCAATTCCCGGTATTCAATTCAAAGTCGCATACTGTGACTCCCCCAAAACTGGTATACATCACCATCTTGAGTCGCCAGATACATGGTACATAAATTCAAATACAACTTAATTATACAACAGTTGTGTAAAATACGACAAAACATAGCTGAGAGTTTAAACAAGAATATTGTCATCTAGACAATATCCACACTCAATGGTGTCCTCATTACAATTATTATCACATTATTCCGTAGAATAGTGAGGACTACTAAAGCCATTTATCCTGGACCATCACTCCATTCCCCGACTCATCCCAATTATATTCTCATTTCCTGAAGAGAACAATGAAAGAAAGGGTGAGCTCAACTAGCCCAGTAAGAAATTTTATGACTAAGATAATGCAGAATAAATTATCCTTAGCCTTCAACAGTATAACAACTGATAGAATACAATAGACAACAAGTTTTAGATCAACAACTACAGAGGAAATAAGCAATCCATTAGAAGAGTCTAGTAGAGCATAAAATCTACTATCTTTTATGATTTAAAAAGTTTTTCATCAACTTTATCGCTGATACTCAGCTTAATAAATAATCCACAACATCGAATCACCCCTGAACTATGGTCAAGGATATTTTTTAGTATCACGACCATAAATTATGCATGCACTACGGGCCAAGGATATTCGTGTATTCATCAATGGTCATGATTATACCGAATAATCCCTGGTCATAATCATACCAATAACTGTCCATCAATGAACTACAGGCTAATGAAGACTTTTACCACATCATTCGTTACATTACGGTCATGATTATACCGAATAATCCCTGGTCATAATCATACCAAGTTCATCTATGCACGTAAGCCAAAGATGACTTTCATCACAATATAAACATGAGGATGATGGCAATGACATAATAATTCAATAAAACAAGTTCAAGGATAAATTTTAAAGATTTATAATTTAATTTATCCGTAAATCAATAACGCCCAAATTGTCAACATGATATCGCTTTGTGGAGTAAAATTGAACAATAATATTCATGTACCAAAAATAATTTGGATGGAAAAGAAATATATTTTCGGGTAAATAAGTACACGTGAATAGTACTTGAGGAATAGTACATCGTGAATAGTACCCGAACATAAAAAGTGCCCCAAATATCCGAAAGTGAATAATATTGGGTGAATAGTAATTTGGGTGAATAAGAACCGTGAATAGTACTCGAACCGAAAAAGTACCGAATACCGAGAAAGTGAATAATATTAGAGTGAATAGTAACTTAGGGTGAATAAAACTCGTGAATAGTAACTCGTAAATAAAATACCAAATAAAATGATATTTTATGATTTAGTACAAAAGAAATGATATCTCATACGAGTATAATAGAATATACAAAACTCAAATGGATTTTTACGCCATGCGGTAATCCATGTAGGCGAGATCATTTCCACAATTTAATAAGGAATGAATACAAAGGATCATTCATCATGCATGCGGTAGAATCGCATGCATGAGTTATTCCAAATGTAATAATAAATAATGGAATAACAATGAAATTCACAGTGTATGCGATAGATCGCATGCAGAAACGTTATTCCAACGAAGAATAATAAAGAATGGAACCAGTCATTCGTGAATCCGCATGATGATGAGGATATCCAAATGAATAATAAAGAAGGGAACCAGGTCATGCGTAATCTGCACAGACAAGATATTCCAACATAATAATAAAGAATGGAATAACAACAGAATTCACCAAGCATGCGATAGACCGCACAGACAAGTTATTCCAATAGAATAATAAAGAATAGAATAACAGAAGAATTTCATCATGTATGCGGTACTTCTTATAGACAGGTTATTGCAACATAATAATAAAGAATGGAATAACAACCCTTACGAGTATTGAAAGAAAATAACTCTCTTCATGAATACGAAAGAATAATACCTCTTACCTCAAAAGAAGACTGGATACTGAAATAATGAGGTAGCAGACTTCTCTTATTCTTTCTCTCTATAATTTCTCTCTATAATAATTGTTCTATAGATTTAGCGAATTGGTGAGAAATGAAGGAAGAATGAGCTTCTATTTATAGGAAAATATAGTTTCGATAATTATACATTTTGGGGCTCGAAATATTACAGTATAATACTTTTCTCTTTTTCTTCATTTTTAATTTAGTCCTGCAAGTATTATCAAACTTGCACCACCTCCCCTAATAGTAAATCATGTGAATTAATAGTAAATAATGTGATTCAATAGTTCTAAACATGTGAAAAAATAATTACAATATAGTACATTCATCTATACCTCCATTTTTAACTTAGTCATGCAAGTATTATCAATCTTGCACCAACTCCCCTAATAGTAAATGAATGTGAATCAATAGTATACACATGTGAACAAATAGTTATAATCATGTGAATCAATAGCAATTAATTGTTCATTTATCCGGTTAATTACCCGATTGGTCAATATAACCTCCAGACATCAATTATTATTGAAATAAATGTCAATTTTCACTAACACTAATAATTTCAACACAATGGAACTATCAATTTCATCTTTAATCAACACGAACTTATTCATCATAAATATTATAATTCATAATATATAACAACCAGGTCATTCCCAAGAAAGAGGGGGCTTTCCGATAAGGATTTCTCCTTATTGGCGCGCAATTAGGTGACCAAACCTTTACTTGACAGAACTTCTAGACATTGTCAATATTGTAAATAATAATATGAATAACTTTGCCGTCTCAATTATTGATTTAATAATATAAAATATTATACAAATGATACTGTGACAATAATTGAATCAATAATATGAGAGATATGATAGAACAATTACTGTAGCAATAATTGAGTATAACTGAGTGACTTCTTACGTAAGCATCAATAATCAATACTGTGTGCTACTATGCAACCATGCGTATTACTGTACTCTTACTACCGGGTAGTTCAACAGTTTTAACGGTAACATACTTCGCCGTTATTTTTATAAAAGATAATTCGCATGCTTTTTAACTACTTACAATACTTCCGTTGTGGGGTCCACCAATGATTGTGTCGTCGTACGAATAATCCCCGACAAAAATAATATTCCTCGACCAAACGAATATTTTATAACAACTTACATACTTTGTAAAAAAATTCACATATCACCCTTAACTTTAACATTTTATCAATTTAACCATTTACGAAATAAAATAATAATTTTACATCTCCCGTCTTTCTTCTTTACAAATAACACATGAACACCCCAAGGAGATGTACTGGGGCCGAATGAAATCGATGTCCAACAACTCCCCGTAGTTGGACCTTTAACTCCTCAAGTTCAATAGAGCCATTCGATATGGGGTTTTAGAAATGGGCTTTGTACCAGGTTCAAGGTCAATAAAGAATTCAACTTCACGTTCTGGGGGTAAACCGAGAAGTTCTTCAGGAAATACGTCAGGAAATTCACTAACAATAGAAATATTATTCAAATCTGACGTGTTTTTGTTCAAGTCCGTGACATGGGCTAAGAAAGCTTGACATCCATTTTTCAATAATCGAATAGCTTTATGGCTTGATATGACAGTGATTGACTTTAGTGGTTTGGTTATTTGAATTCGCATAACAGGTTGGTTAGGAATATGAAAACTAATAACCTTACGAAAATAATCAAATTTGGCATGATGAGTGGTTAACCAATTAATCCCTAAAATCACATCAAATGCAAGAATTTTCAACGAAATAAGATCGACAGGTAATGTGATGGTACCAACTTGTATCAAGCAAGATTTATAAACAGTAGATGTAATGAAAGTTTCTCCTAACGAAGTCTCAACAGATAAGTCAAAGTCTAATTTCTCCGGAGTTAAGTTCAAACTTTAAGCACAAGCAGGAGAGATAAAAGAATGGAACCTTCTGTTCCTCCGTGCATCCCAAGACATCAAATATCTTGGTAATTTGCTTAACCCACGTTTCCGCCTTGATCGGATCCGGCTTTCCCATAAATTCTAGTGGTCCCAACTCTTTGAACTGCTTGGCTGTGAAAAGTCGCGAATTGCTATCATTTCCATCTGTATTTTGTACACGAGTCTCCCTCGTCTGATTTTGCATAAACTGCAAAAGGCTTCTAAACATCCCATCATTCATCATTTGTTCGGTAGTGTTGTTTATATGAGGAATATTGCATTCCTGTTGCACGTTCCCCTGGGTGGTGATTAAAGGTGTCTCCACGGTCTCATTCACTCCATTGTGAAGATTTCCAGCTGCCATTCTCAAATACTACCACAAAACAAGGGTTAATTAACAAATTAACATATTACGTATTAACCATATGCTCCGACTGACCAACCAAATAAGCTTAGGTATGACACACTAGCGAAGGATTACTCGTCTCTCCCCTCCTAGTTATATTCCCCGATTTCCGTCAGATACCATATCCCTAAGCTCTGATACCAACTGTGACGCCCCCAAAATAGGTATACATCACCCATTCTGAGTCGCCAAATACATGGTAGAAAAATAAATATAACTTCATTAATACAATTATCGTGAAAAATACGACAACACATATACTATGAGTTTAAATACAAATACTGTCTAATAAACAGTATACAAACTCAAAAGGGTCCTCATTACAATTATTGATACACTATTTTACAAAATAGTGAGGACTACTAAAACAACTATCTTGAATCATCACTCCATACCCCGGCTAGTTCCTGCTATGTTCTCACCTCCTGAGAAGAAAAATGGAACAAAAAAGAAAAATGGTGAGCTCAACTAGCCCAGTAAAGAATATTATGACTAAGATAATATACAACAAATTATCATTAGTCTTCAACAGGGAAAAATCTGATAGAATATAATATACAACAAGTTTTAGATCAACAACTGCAGCGGAAACAACAATCCATTAGAAGAGTCAAGTAGAGAATGAATTCTACTATCTTCTAAGATTTAAAAGTCCATCATCAATATTTTATGTGACGCCCCCAAAATAGGTATACAACACTCATTCTGAGTCGCCAAAGAAATGGTACAGAAACAATTACAACTTTAATAATACAATTGTCGTGCAAAATACGACAACACTTAAACTGTGAGTTTAAATACAACTATTGTCATCTAGACAATATCCACACTCAAATAAGTCCTCATTACAATTATTGATACACTATTTTACAAAATAGTGAGGACTACTAAAAAACTTCTAGAACCATCATTCCACACCCCGACTAGTACTCGCTAGACATCAAATATCTTGGTAATTTATTTAACCCACGTCTCTACCTTGATCGGATCCGACTTTCCAATAAATTCTGGTGGTCCCAACTCTTTGAACTGCTTGGCTGTGACAAACTGTGAATTGCTATCATTTCCTCTTGTATTTTGAACACGAGTCTCCCTCGTCTGGTTTTGTATGAATTTCAAAAAGCTTCTAAACATTCCATTGTTCATCGTCTGCTCAATGGTGTTGTTTACAGGAGGAATATTGCCTTCCTGTTGCACGTTCCCCTGGGTGGTGATTTAAGGTGTCTCCACGGTCTCATTTACTCCACTGTTAACATTCTCAGTCGACATTCTCAAATACTGCCATAAAACAAGGGTTAATTAAAGAAATCAATATATCACATAATATCCCTATATACTGACCAACCAATAAATAAACTTAGGTAGGACACACTAGCGAAGGATTTACTCGTTTCTCCCCTCCTAGTTCTATTCCCCGATCTCCGCCAGAGATCATATCCCTAAGCTCTGATACCAACTGTGACGCCCCCAAAATAGGTATACAACATCCATTCTGAGTCGCCAAATACATGGTACAGAAACAACTACAACTTTATTAATACAACTGTCGAGCAAAATACGACAACACTTAAACTGTGAGTTTAAATACAAATATTGTCATCTAGACAATATCCCCACTCAAATAAGTCATCATTACAATTATTGATACACTATTTTACAAAATAGTGAGGACTACTAAAATAACTTTTAGAACCATCATTCCACACCTCGACTAGTACTCGCTACATTCTCGCCTCCTGAGAAGAAAAATGGAACAAAAAGGAAAAGGGTGAGCTCAACTAGCCCAGTAAAGAACATTATGACTAAGATAACATAGAACAAATTATCGTTAGTCCTCAACAGGGAAAAATCTAATAGAATACAATAGACAAACCGGTTTTAAATTAATATTCACAATGAAATAATAATTCATTAGAAGAGTTAAGTAGAGAATGAAATCTACTATCTTCTATATATGAATTTAAAAGTTCATCGTCGATATTTTATCCCTGTAACATCAATCAATATATATCTGGAATCAAATATTCATCTTTGTACTATGTGCCAAATATATTTATCGATTGATCATGTTCATCTAAACACTGTTCATCTTTGCACTACTGGGCCAAAGATATTCATCGAAATCTTTCATCTTTTGCACTACAAAAGCCAAAGATATTCAATAATATCATCATTTAGGATTTGAGGATGATGAAAAATATTTTAAAGGAAAGCGAATCTAGTGAAACAAAATAACAAATATTAAGGATTCAGTATTTGGTTTATCCATGTCCAAAAATACCTCATAAGTAATCATAGTGGAGTAAAATTCAAGAATGATCAAAACATGGATACAATCAAAGCTAGTATCCATAATAGATATTTTGGAGGAAAACAAAAATTTAATTTTTTTACATGAATAATGTCGTATTCGTGTGAAAGTGACGATACGTGAATAGTCTTGTATCACGTGAATAGTAACTTGACACTAAAAGACAAGAATTTCACAAAAAAATCTTACCAATATTAAGATAATGATATTGAAAGAAATAATATCATTTTTAAAAAAATTAATAATATCCTTACCTCGAAAAAGATAAAGATTACATTTGGAATCTTTGGATATAAAGTGAAGAGAACTTGCAATAGTATAGCAACACTCAAAGTCTTAAAATACTCACAAGAATACACTCGATAATATAGAGAGAGAGAAAGAGAGAAAACTTCAGTTTCTGGTGTATTTTTTAATTCTAACCTAAGCACCCTATTTATAGGAAAATGCTTAGAACACCAAAGCAGAAAATTTAATAAAATATTAATATATATTTATTAAATTCTTACGCACACATAATCTGATTCAAAACATCAGCTACCAAGAGTGACCCACCTCACCTAAAATAAAAAAAAAACATTTTTCTTATTAAAAATATTTAAAACTTCAAAAATTAATTATTTTGGAATTTCAGAACTTCAATAATTCATAATATATAGCCCTTTTGTCAGAAAAATTCAAACCTTATGTCTTTTCCATAAGAAATTCCATTATCTACAACTTTGCAGAAGAAAGTTTTTTCAAATTCCAAACAAAAATTGACCGATATTCACATATGGACGATTTTATAGGCTATAATCAAATTTCAGTCAAGAAATGGGTCCACCAACATGAAAAACATGTTTTTAACATTTATTGCAACAAAAATACTCTTCCTCCTCATATACTCATATATCCCACATTCATTGTAAAAATATCACCACTATTATATTATTAAAATATAATAATATATTTAAATGAATTATTTTATCGAAAAAGATAAAATATCAATTTTCAACAATTGTCACATTAAAAAATTTTCTCCATGTATATCCACATAAAATGAATATTTTCCTTATCATATAAGTCAATAATTAATTATTCACAAATAATATTACAGAATCACAGTACTGGCAACCAAGCCGTTCTCAGAAAAGAGGGGGCTTTCCAATAAGGATCTCTCCTTACTGGCGCGTAATTAGGTGACCAAACCTCTCCTTAGACAGAACTTTTTAGACATTGCCAATAATGTTATCTAATAATATTATTCAGATAATATGAATTATTGCTTCGATAATGGAAAATACTATGTAGTGACAATTATTGAAACAACAGTAATATAAAATATCAACGTAGCAATTATTGAATCAATAAAATAAAATATTGAGCGAAGAATTACTATAACACTTCTTCTTACGTAAGAATCAATAATTGGTGCAATACCTGGTGTGCTCTTGTGCAACAACGCGCGACATTCTGTGTTTTAACCACCGGGTATTCCAACAAGATAATAGCAGTAATAACTACGCCTAGTTATTTATAAACAACTTATACTTGTCATTTTCTTCATCCAATCGCTTTTTCCAGTTATGGGGCCCCAAAAAGATGCGCTTGCATTAAATATCGAATATTCCACGACCAAACGAATATTCTCCGATAAAAATGAATATTTTATATAAACCACTTGCTTATTTGAAATATTTGCGCATTTTACCCATAACTAACCACATTAATCAATTCAACTCTTACTATTTAAAAATAATAAATAGAGAAATTCAATTTCATTTATAATAAGTTGGGGTCTTACAACCTCCCCTCCTTATGAAATTTCATCCTCGAAATTGACGTACGTACCTGGTGTTTCGAAAAGGTGAGGATACCTCGCTTTCATTTCCATTTGCAACTCCCAGGTCATTTCCTCTATAGCATGGTTCCTCCACAAAACTTTGACTTGTGGTATGACCTTTGTGCGTAGGACATGCTCTTTCATATCCAAGATCTTGACAGGTACCTCTTCGTACGTTAAGTCTTCGGTTATCTCGTCCGGTTCTAAGTCAATAATGTTGTTTGGGTCTTTCACATATTTACGTAGCACAGATATATGAAAAACATTATGAACACGAGACATACTTGGAGGTAATGTGAGTCTATAGGCCACATTTCCTACTCGGTCAAGAATCTGAAATGGACCAATAAATCGTGGATTGAGCTTTCCTCTCTTCCCGAATCTTATAACTCCCTTCCATGGAGCAATACGTAACAATACATGATCCCCAATGTCAAATTCCACATCCTTTCGATGAAGATCCGCATAACTCTTTTGTTAATCCTGTGCCGTTTATATACGTTGTCGAATCATTTGGATCTTCTCTGTAGTCATTCGTACCAACTCTGGTCCCAATAACGTTGCTTCTCCCACCTCATCCCAACATACTAGAGAGCGACACTTTCTTCCATACAATGCTTCAAATGGAGCCACACCTATACTTGCCTGATAACTGTTGTTATAGGAGAATTCCACCAATGGTAGGTACTTATCCCAACTCCCTTTGAAATCTAGGACACAAAGTCTTAATAGATCTTCAAGAGTTTGAATAGTCCTCTCTCGATTGCTGTCCGTTTGAGGATGGTATGCCAAACCAATCAGAACTGCGTGCCCATAGCTTTTTGCAAGCTAATCCAAAATCGTGAAGTGAATCTTGGGTTACGATCCGAAACTATGGATACTGGCATGCCATGCAATCTCAAAATCTCATTTACGTACATACGAGCAAGATGTTCAAGGGAATAAATCTCCCGTATCGGCAAGAAATGAGAAGACTTGGTTAATCTATCAACAATAACCCAAATCGCATTTATGCCTTGAGAAACAGTGGGAAGACCCGTAACAAAATCCATGGTAATGTGTTCCCACTTCCATTTCGGATTCTCAAGTGGTTGCAATGGACCCTTTGGCACTTGATGCTCTGCCTTTACACGTTGATAAGTTAAACACCTCGAGATAAACTTCGCGATCTCTCTCTTCATATTGTTCCACCAAAATGTATGTCGAAGATCATGATACATTTTGGTACTCCCAGGTTGGATTGCAAACGGTGTGTTGTGCGCCTCCATCATGATTCTATGCTTCAAGTCAGAATCGTTAGGAACACAAAGTCTGGAGTTGACTCGAAGTATTCCTTCTTAATCGATTCTTGCTTCTAGAATAACACCTTCTTGCACTTTCTTCTTCATACGCATCAGCTCCATCTTTGTAGCTTGAGCAGCTTTAACTTTATCAATTAAAGTTGGTTCTACTCGTATGCTTGATATCATCACGTGGGTACTTGGAGCCTTTATCTCTATCTCCATCCTTTGCAAGTCATACAAAATGGGCCTTTGTGTTAACAACATTGCACTTGTACCCGCATATGATCTTCTACTCAATGCGTCAGCTACCACGTTTGCTTTTTCAGGATGGTATGGTCGTAATCTTTCAATAACTAGAGCCAACGTCGTTGCCGCATGTTGAGTTCCTTTTGGGTGAAGAAATATTTGAGACTTTTATGGTCTGAATATATTTCCACTTTCTCCCCATATAAATAGTGCCTCCAGATCTTTAGCGCGAAAATGACTACTGCCAACTCTAGATCATGAGTAGGATAATTCCTCTCATAATCTTTAAGTTGTCGCAAGGCATAGGCTATGACTTTCCCATGTTGCATGAGAATACATCCTAACCCTTTACGAAGCAAGCATCGCCAGAGATAAAAATCCATCCGAACCAGATGGTATTGTCAGAACAGGTGCCGAAATGAGTCTCCTCTTGAGATCTTGGAAACTCTTCTCGCATTCCTCGCTCCATATGAATTTTTATCTTTACGAGTCAGCTGAGTTAACGAAGTAGTGATTCGAGAAAATCCTTCCACAAATCTCCAATAATAACCAGTTAAGCCCAAAAAGCTACGTACTTCGGTCACCGATTTCGGTTGCTCCCAACTTTATATTGCTTCAATCTTTGTTGGGTCAACAGATACTCCATGTTTTGATAGCACGTGCCCAAGGAATGCTACTTCCTCAAGCCAGAACTCGCATTTCTTCAGCTTGGCATATAGCTTGTTATCACGAAGCCTTTGCAGTACCAGCTTCAAATGGTGCTCTTGATCTTCACGACTTTTGGAATATATGAGGATGCCATCAATAAAGACGACAAAAAACTGATCCAAATAATCCTTGAATACTCGGTTCATCATATCCATGAAAGTCGCAGGAGAATTAGTCAATCCAAAAGACATGACTAAGAATTCATAATGCGTATACCGAGTTCTGAAGGCAGTCTTTGGAATATCCTCAGTTCTAATCTTCAGCTGATGATATCCAGAACGAAGATCGATCTTTGAGAAGAATTGTGCTCCTTGCAACTGGTCAAATAGTTTATCAATACGAGGTAGCGGATACCTATTCTTGATGGTGACATGGTTCAATTCTCGATAGTCAATACAAAGTCGCATACTCCCATCTTTCTTCTTTACAAATAAAACAGGAGCACCCCAAGGAGATGTACTAGGACAAATGAAACCGATGTCTAACAACTCCTGTAGTTGGACCTTTAACTCCAGAAGTTCAATAGGAGCCATTCGATATGGGGTTTTAGAAATGGGCTTTCTACCAGGTTCAAGGTCAATAAAGAATTCAACTTCACGTTCTGGGGTAGACCGGGAAGTTCTTGAGATATATCGTCGGAAATTCACTAACAATAGAAATATTATTCACATCGGCGTGTTTTTGTTCAAGAAGTCAAGTGACATGGGCTAAGAAAGCTTGATATCCATTTTTCAATAAACGAATAGCTTTATGGCTTGATATGACAGTGATTGACTTTAGAGGTTTGGTTGCTTGAATTTTCATAACAGGTTGGTTAGAATATGAAAACTAACAACCTTACGAAAACAATCAATTTTAGCATGATGAGTGGTTAACCAATCAATCCCTAAAATCACATTAAATGCAAGTATTTTCAAAGAAATAAGATCAACAGGTAATGTGATGGTACCAACTTGGATCAAACAAGATTTATAAACAGTGGATGCAATGAAAGTTTCTCCTAATGGAGTCTCCACAGATAAGTTAAGGTCTAATTTCTCTGGAGTCAAGTTTAAACATTGAGCACAAGCAGGAGAGATAAAAGAATGGGTAGAACCGGTATCTAATAAGGTATAAACTTTGCAAGAGTTTATGATTAGCTTACCCGTGATCACCTCGTTTGGGTTCCTTGCACTTTGACCAGTCACGACAAATGCTCTTCTAGGAACCATTGACTTTGACTTTTCTGGGACAGCCTTTTGAGTCACCATCCCCACTGAACTTGGTTTCGCTACCGTATAATCTCGAGCGATATGTCCTTCCTTTTCCACAATTATAGCATACCTTGAACTATTGTGGACAGTTTGGGCTGATGTGTCCCTCTTTTCCACATTTATAGCATACGACCGGTGGTCGTTCTCCTCCCTTAAAACCGATTCTTTCTTTGTGTGAGAGCGTCTTCACGATTGTCGGTGTTGAATCTCCCCTTTTTAAAATCTCCCCCCGACTTGCTTCTTCTATTTTCATGGCCACGATTACCACCAGAGTGGTTATCGCTTTTGTTCGAATGTTTTCCTCTCCGCTAGTTTTCATTGCTCCGATGACTGCTGCCACCGGTATGACCTTGGTTGTGGTCCCTCGGTTGAACATACTTATTATCTCGCTCTAATAATTGAGCCCTATTTACAACATCTGAATATAAGAAAAAATTATGAGAGATAAGATATTGCCGAATCTCGGGTTTTAAACCTCTCATAAACATCCTCGTCATTCGTTCCTCATTCTCTACCAAATGAGGTGCAAACCTGGATAACTCTGCGAACTTCGCCTCGTACTGGGACACCGTCATGTTGTTTTGTTCTAGTCTAATAAACTCTACCTCCTTCATATGGGGAATACTTTCAGGAAAGTACTTGTCGTTGAAATGTTTCCCGAGACATGTTGAGTGCGGCAGGCTGAGTACGCTTCACAGACTCCCACCAGTAGTCTGTCTCACCACGAAGAAATGCAAGTGGCGAATGGAACTTACATTCCTCCGTGCATCCCAAGACATCAAATATCTTGGTAATTTGTTTAACCCACATCTGCGCTTGATCGGATCCGGCTTTCCAATAAATTCGGTGATCCCAACTCTTTGAACTCGCTTGCATTGTGACAAACCGTGAATTGCTATCATTTCCTCCGTATTTTGAACATGAGTCTCTCCTAAATGCGGGTTTTGCATGAATTGCAAAAACTTCTAAACATTCCATTGTTCATCAAATGCGCTTTCGGTGGTGTTGTTTCTGGGAGGAATATTGCCTTCTGTTGCACGTTCCCACAGGTGGTGATTTAAGGTGTCTCCACGGTGTCATTTACTCCTTTGTTAACATTATCAATCGACTTTCTCAAATCTCGCCATAAAACAAGGGTTAATTAAAGAAATCAACATATCACATAATATCCCTATATCTTGACCACCAACAAATAAGCTTAGGTAGGACACACTAGCGAAGGATTTACTCGCTCTCCCCTCCTAGTTCTATTCCCGATCTCCGCGAGAGATCATATCCCTAAGCTTTGATACTAATCTGTGACGCCTCAAAATAGGTATACAACACCCATTACGAAGTCGCCAAATACATGGTACGTAAAACAACTACAACTTTATTAATACAATTGTCGTGCAAAAATCGACAACACTTAAAGCTGTGAGTTTAAATACAACTATTGTCATCTAGACAATATCCACAAATCAAATAAGTCCTCATTACAATTATTGATACACTATTTTACAAAATAGTGAGGACTACTAAAACAACTTCTAGAACCATCATTCCACACCTCGACTAGTACTCATTACATTCTCGCCTCCTAAGAAGAAAAATGGAAGAAAAAGGAAAAGAGTGAGCTCAACTAGTCCAAGAAAGAACATTATGACTAAGATAACATAGAACAAATTATCATTAGTCCTCAACAGGGAAAAATCTAATAGAATACAATAGACAACAAGTTTTAAATCAATATTCGCAGCGGAAATAATAATTCATTAGAAGAGTTAAGTAGAACATAAAATCTACTATCTTCTATATATGAATTTAAAAGTCCATCGTCAATATTTTATCCCTGTAACATAAATCAATATATATCTGGAATCAAATATTCATCTTTGCACTACAGGCCAAAGATATTCACCAGTTGGTCATGTCCATCTAAACACCTGTTCATCTTTGCACTACAGGCCAAAGATATTCATTAGAAATCATTCATCTTTGCACTACTGAGCCAAAGATATTGATAATATCATCATTTAGGGATGAGGATGATGAAAAATATTTTAAAAAAGCGAATCCAAATGAGACAAAAGAACAAATATTAGGGATTCGTTTTACAGTTTTATCCAAGTTCAATAATACTCCATAATAACCAATTTTGAAGCAGAATTCAAAAATAAATATCAAAACATGGATACAATTAAAGATAATAACCATAATAGACATCTTGGACAAAAAGAAGAAAATTTCATTTTTCGGTGAATAGTGCCGTATTCGTGAATAGTGTCATATATGTGAATAGTGTCGTATACGCGAATAGTAACTCCGACACAAAAAGTTCCAAATTTGATAAAAATTTCAGACCAATATTTCGGCATAATGATATTGAAAGAAATAATATCATTTACGAAGAAATAACATCCCTTACCTCGAAAAGATAGTACTTACGATTTGGAATCTTTGGATATAATCTTGAAGGAACTTCAGACGTATAGCAACATTCAAAGTATCAAAATACTCCCAAGAATACGCTCGATAATATAGAGAGAGAAATCTTTAGTTTCTAGACATTGCCAATAATGTTATCTAGTAATATTATTAAAATAATATGAATCATTGATCTGATAATGGGAAATACTGTGTAGTGACAATTATTAAAACAACAATAATATAAAATTTCAACGTAGCAATTATTGAATCAATAAAATAAAATATTGAACAGTAATTACTGTAACAATTATTGAATAGTGTCTTCCTATGTAAGAATAAATAATTGATGCAATACTGAAAGTGCTTCTTGCAACAACGCGTAGACATCGTGTTTTAACCAACGGATATTCCAACAAAGTGTTAATTCAGTAATAACTTCTGCCGTTATTTATAAAAACTCATACTTGTCGTTTTCTTCATCCAATCGCTTTTTGTTATGGGGCCCACAAAAGGTCTTTGTCGTCGCATTTAATATTCAAGACGGTAAGAATATTCCACGACCAAACGAATATTTTCCGATAACAATGAATATTTTATAACCACTTGCTTATTTGAAATATTTGCGCATTTTACCCATAACTAACCACATTAATCAATTCAACCCTTACTATTTTAAAATAATAAATAGAGGAAATTTAATTTCATTTATAAAAATTTGGGGTCTTACATTTTATCTCTGTAACATCAATCAATATACATCTTGAATCAAATATTCATTTTTGCACTACAGGCCAAAGATATTCATTTGTATCACTAGTTGGTCATGTTCATCTCAACACCTGTTCATCTTTGCACTACGGGCCAAAGATATTCATCAATTAATCATTCATCTTTTGCACTACAGGCCAAAGATATTCAGCAATATCATCGTTTAGGACTGAGGATGATGAAAAATATCTTAAAGAAAACTAATCCAGTGAGACAAAAGGACAAATATTAGGGATTCGTGCTACAGTTTATCCAAGTTCAAAATGCTCCATAATAATCAATTGTGGAGTAAAATTCAAGAATAAAGATCAAAACATGGATACAATCAAAGATAGTAACCATAATAAATATTTTGGACAAAGAAGAGAAATTTCATTTTTACGTGAATAAGGTCAGATTCGTGAATAAGTGTCATATCGTTAATAGTAACTCGACACAAAAAAAGTATAAATTCCACAATAAAATTTATATCAATATTTCGGCATAATGATATTGAAGAAAATAATATCATTTACAAAGAAAATAACATCCCTTACCTCAAAAGAACAGTACTTCCGGCTGAAATATCTGGTATAAGGCTGAAGGGAACTTGCACTAAATAGAAACTCACAAAGTATCTAAATACTCACAAATACGCTTGATAATATAGAGAGAGGAAGCTTATGATTCTAGTGTGATTTTTAATTCTAACTAAGCACCATATTTATAGGAAAATGCTTAGAACACCATAGCAGAATAACCTGCTACCTAATGGCTTTACGTGCTACTATTCACGCCCACTATTTTGAAATAAAATTTTAGCACATTTCTCACCATCCAAAAGTGGGGCCCACCCATGTTTTTAATAAAAAAACATTTATTTTCGAAACATCAATAATTCATAATAAATAGCCCTTTTATCAGAAAAATACAAATTTTATGTTCGTTCCATAGAAAATTTAATTATCTACAACTTTGAAGAAGAAAGTTTTTCCAAATTCCAAACAGAAAATGCCCGAAATCCACATACGGACGATTTTTAATACCTTCATTCCATAAAATACTGATAAAACACCTCAACATTAATTCCTTCATTTATATCCACATAAAATAAATATATCATTATCATATAAATCAATAATTAATTATTCACAAATAATATTACAGAATCACAATTATGGCAACTAGGTCGTTCCCAGGAAAGAAGGGGGCTTTCCGATAAGGATTTCTCCTAACTGGCGCGCAATTAGGTGACCAAACCCCTTTCCTAGACAGAACTTCCTTAGACATTGACAATTATTGATCTGATAATGGGAAATACTGTGCAGTGACAATTATTGAAACAATAATAATATAAAATATCAACGTAGCAATTATTAGATAGTATTATTGGCAATAATATAAAATATCCGCGTCATTCTCTCCTCATTATCAACCAAGTGGGACGCAAATCGGGACAACTCGGCAAACTTAGCTTCGTACTATGACACGGTCATATTGTTTTGCTCCAGCTTGATAAACTCCACCTCCTTCATGTGACGAATACTTTCGGAAAAGTACTTGTCGTTTAACAATTCTTGGAACTTCTCCCAAGACATCTTCAGTGCGGCAGGTTGGGTACGTTTTACGAATTCCTACCAGTAATCTGCCTCTCCTCGTAACATGAAGGTGGCAAAGGGAACCTTTTGCTCCTCAGAGCATCCCAAGACATCAAATAACTTGGTGATCTACTTTATCCATGCCTCGCTCTTAAGTGGTTTTGGCTCTCCCAAGACAAAGCGTGAATTGCTATCATTTCCTCTTGTATTTTGAACACGAGTCTCCTAAATGCGGTTTTACATGAATTTCAAAAAGCTTCTAAACATTCCATTGTTCATCGTCTGCTCAGTGGTGTTGTTTACAGGAGGAATATTGCCTTCCTGTTGCACGTTCCCCTGGGTGGTGATTTAAGGTGTCTCCACGGTGTCATTTACTCCACTGTTAACATTATCAGTCGACTTTCTAAAATACTGCCATAAAACAAGGGTTAATTAAAGAAATCAACATATCACATAATATCCCTATATACTGACCAACCAACAAATAAGCTTAGGTAGGACACACTAGCGAAGGATTTACTCGTCTCTCCCCTCCTAGTTCTATTCCCGATCTCCATTGAGATCATATCCTAAGCTCGATACCAATTGTGGCGCCTCAAAATAGGTATACAACACCCATTCGAGTCGCCAAATACATGGTACAGAAACAACTACAACTTTATTAATACAATTGTCGTGCAAAATACGACAACACTTAAACTGTGAGTTTAAATACAACTATTGTCATCTAGACAATATCCACAGTCAAATAAGTCCTCATTACAATTATTGATACACTATTTTACAAAATAGTGAGGACTACTAAAACAACTTCTAGAACCATCATTCCACACCCGACTAGTACTCGCTACATTCTCGCCTCCTAAGAAGAAAAATGGAAGAAAAAGGAAAAGGGTGAGCTCAACTAGTCCAGTAAAGAACATTATGACTAAGATAACATAGAACAAATTATCATTAGTCCTCAACAGGGAAAAATCTAATAGAATACAATAGACAACAAGTTTTAAATCAATATTCGCAGCGGAAATAATAATTCATTAGAAGAGTTAAGTAGAACATAAAATCTACTATCTTCTATATATGAATTTAAAAGTCCATCGTCAATATTTTATCCCTGTAACATAAATCAATATATATCTGGAATCAAATATTCATCTTTGCACTACAGGCCAAAGATATTCACCAGTTGGTCATGTCCATCTAAACACCTGTTCATCTTTGCACTACAGGCCAAAGATATTCATTAGAAATCATTCATCTTTGCACTACAGGCCAAAGATATTCAGTAATATCATCATTTAGGACTGAGGATGATGAAAAATATTTTAAAGAAAACGAATCCAGTGAGACAAAAGAACAAATATTAGGGATTCGTTTTACAGTTTTATCCAAGTTCAATAATACTCCATAATAACCAATTTTGAAGCAGAATTCAAAAATAAATATCAAAACATGGATACAATTAAAGATAATAACCATAATAGACATCTTGGACAAAAAAGAAGAAAATTTCATTTTTCTATTGAATAAGGCCGTATTCGTGAATAGTGTCATATATGTGAATAGTGTCGATATCTGTGAATAAGTAACTCAGCAAACACAAAAAGTTCCAAATTTGATAAAATTTCGGACCAATATTTAAGATAATGATATTGAAAGAAATAATATCATTTTACGAAGAAATAACATCCCTTACCTCGAAAAGATAGTACTTATTTGGAATCTTTGGATATATAATCTTGAAGGAACTTGCCTTTGTAGCAACATTCAAAGTATCAAAATACTCCCAAGAATACGCTCGATAATATAGAGAGAGAAATCTTTAGTTTCTTGTGTGATTTTCAATTCTAATTTAAGCATCCTATTTATAGAAAAATGCTTAGAACACCAAAGCAGAAAATTTAATAAAATATTAATATATATTAATTAAATTCCTACATACACCTTACCAACTGACTTCAACCATTTAACACATGCCCACAAATGAAAAAAATATTTTTCTTTTAAAAATTATTTAAAACTTCAAAAATTAATTATTTCGGAACTTCAATAATTCATAATAAATAGCCCTTTATCAGAAAAATTCGGGTCTTACGTCTTTCTATAGGAAATTCAATTCTCTACAACTTTGTAAGTTTAAGTTTTTCCAATTTCCAAACAGAAATTGACCGAAATCCACATACGGACGATTTTACAAGCTATAATCAAATTTCAGTCAAGAAATGGGATCCACAAACATGAAAAACATGTTTTAAATATTTTTAGTAACAAAAATACTCTTCCTCCTCATTTACTCGTCTACCCCACATTCATTGTAAAAATATCACCATAATTATATTATTATAATATAATAATAAATTATTTTATCAGAAAAGATAAAATATCAATTTTCAACAATTGTCACATTAAAAATTTTCTCAATCTATATCCACATAAAATGAATATTTTCCTTATCATATAAATCAATAATTAATTATTTATAAATAATATTACAGAATCACAATAATGACAACCAGGCAGTTCCCAGGAAAGAGGGGGCTTTTCAATAAGAATTTCTCTCTTCTTTGCCAGCAATTAGGTGACCAAACCTCTCCTTGAGACGTAACTTTCTAGACATTGCCAATAATGTTATCTAGTAATATTATTAAAATAATATGAATCATTGATCTGATAATGGGAAATACTGTGTAGTGACAATTATTAAAACAACAATAATATAAAATTTCAACGTAGCAATTATTGAATCAATAAAATAAAATATTGAACAGTAATTACTGTAACAATTATTGAATAGTGTCTTCCTATGTAAGAATAAATAATTGATGCAATACCGAGTGCTACTGTGCAACAACGCGTATTACTGTGTTTTAACCACCGGATATTCCAACAGTGTTAACGGTAACAACTACGCCGTTATTTATAAAAACTCATACTTGTCGTTTTCTTCATCCAATCGCTTTTTGTTATGGGGCCCACACAAGGCTGCGCCGTCGTACGAATATTCCCCGACAGTAAGAATATTCCACGACCAAACGAATATTTTCCGATAACAATGAATATTTTATAACCACTTGCTTATTTGAAATATTTGCGCATTTTACCCATAACTAACCACATTAATCAATTCAACCCTTACTATTTTAAAATAATAAATAGAGGAAATTTAATTTCATTTATAAAAATTTGGGGTCTTACATTTTATCTCTGTAACATCAATCAATATACATCTTGAATCAAATATTCATTTTTGCACTACAGGCCAAAGATATTCATTTGTATCACTAGTTGGTCATGTTCATCTCAACACCTGTTCATCTTTGCACTACGGGCCAAAGATATTCATCAATTAATCATTCATCTTTGCACTACAGGCCAAAGATATTCAGCAATATCATCGTTTAGGACTGAGGATGATGAAAAATATCTTAAAGAAAACTAATCCAGTGAGACAAAAGGACAAATATTAGGGATTCGTGCTACAGTTTATCCAAGTTCAAAATGCTCCATAATAATCAATTGTGGAGTAAAATTCAAGAATAAAGATCAAAACATGGATACAATCAAAGATAGTAACCATAATAAATATTTTGGACAAAGAAGAGAAATTTCATTTTTCTGTGAATAGTGTCGTATTCGTGAATAGTGTCATATACGTTAATAGTAACTCTGACACAAAAAAGTATAAATTCCACAATAAAATTTATATCAATATTTCGGCATAATGATATTGAAGAAAATAATATCATTTACAAAGAAAATAACATCCCTTACCTCAAAAGAACAGTACTTCCGGCTGAAATATCTGGTATAAGGCTGAAGGAACTTGCACTAAATAGAAACTCACAAAGTATCTAAATACTCACAAATACGCTTGATAATATAGAGAGAGGAAGCTTATGATTCTAGTGTGATTTTTAATTCTAACTAAGCACCATATTTATAGGAAAATGCTTAGAACACCATAGCAGAATAACCTGCTACCTAATGGCTTTACGTGCTACTATTCACGCCCACTATTTTGAAATAAAATTTTAGCACATTTCTCACCATCCAAAAGTGGGGCCCACCCATGTTTTTAATAAAAAAACATTTATTTTCGAAACATCAATAATTCATAATAAATAGCCCTTTTATCAGAAAAATACAAATTTTATGTTCGTTCCATAGAAAATTTAATTATCTACAACTTTGAAGAAGAAAGTTTTTCCAAATTCCAAACAGAAAATGCCCGAAATCCACATACGGACGATTTTTAATACCTTCATTCCATAAAATACTGATAAAACACCTCAACATTAATTCCTTCATTTATATCCACATAAAATAAATATATCATTATCATATAAATCAATAATTAATTATTCACAAATAATATTACAGAATCACAATTATGGCAACTAGGTCGTTCCCAGGAAAGAAGGGGGCTTTCCGATAAGGATTTCTCCTAACTGGCGCGCAATTAGGTGACCAAACCCCTTTCCTAGACAGAACTTCCTTAGACATTGACAATTATTGATCTGATAATGGGAAATACTGTGCAGTGACAATTATTGAAACAATAATAATATAAAATATCAACGTAGCAATTATTAGATAGTATTATTGGCAATAATATAAAATATCCGCGTCATTCTCTCTTCATTATCAACCAAGTGGGACGCAAATCGGGACAACTCGGCAAACTTAGCTTCGTACTATGACACGGTCATATTGTTTTGCTCCAGCTTGATAAACTCCACCTCCTTCATGTGACGAATACTTTCGGAAAAGTACTTGTCGTTTAACAATTCTTGGAACTTCTCCCAAGACATCTTCAGTGCGGCAGGTTGGGTACGTTTTACGAATTCCTACCAGTAATCTGCCTCTCCTCGTAACATGAAGGTGGCAAAGGGAACCTTTTGCTCCTCAGAGCATCCCAAGACATCAAATAACTTGGTGATCTACTTTATCCATGCCTCCGCCTTAAGTGGTTTTGGCTCTCCCAAGACAAACTGTGAATTGCTATCATTTCCTCTTGTATTTTGAACACGAGTCTCCCTCGTCTGGTTTTACATGAATTTCAAAAAGCTTCTAAACATTCCATTGTTCATCGTCGCTTTCGGTGGTGTTGTTTTATGAGGAGGAATATTGCCTTCTGTTGCACGCGTTCACAGGTGGTGATTTAAGGTGTCTCCCACGGTGTCATTTACTCCATTGTTAACATTATCGATTCGACTTTCTAAAAATCGCCATAAAACAAGGGTTAATTAAAGAAATCAACATATCACATAATATCCCTATATCTTGACCAACCAACAAATAAGCTTAGGTAGGACACACTTAGCGAAGGATTTACTCCTCTCTCTCCCTCCTAGTTCTATTCCCCGATCTCCGCTTGGAGATCATATCCTAAGCTCGATACCAATCTGTGACGCCTCAAAATAGGTATACAACACCCATTACGAGTGCCAAATACATGATGCGAAACAACTACAACTTTATTAATACAATTGTCGTGCAAAATACGACAACACTTAAAATCTGTGAGTTTAAATACAACTATTGTCATCTAGATAATATCCACGATCAAATAAGTCCTCATTACAATTATTGATACACTATTTTACAAAATAGTGAGGACTACTAAAACAACTTCTAGAACCATCATTCCACACCCCGACTAGTACTCGCTACATTCTCGCCTCCTAAGAAGAAAAATGGAAGAAAAAGGAAAGGGTGAGCTCAACTAGTCAAATAAAGAACATTATGACTAAGATAACATAGAACAAATTATCATTAGTCCTCAACAGGAAAAATCTAATAGAATACAATAGACAACAAGTTTTAAATCAATATTCGCAGCGGAAATAATAATTCATTAGAAGAGTTAAGTAGAACATAAAATCTACTATCTTCTATATATGAATTTAAAAGTCCATCGTCAATATTTTATCCCTGTAACATAAATCAATATATATCTGGAATCAAATATTCATCTTTGCACTACAGAGCCAAAGATATTCACCAGTTGGTCATGTCCATCTAAACACCTGTTCATCTTTGCACTACAGGCCAAAGATATTCATTAGAAATCATTCATCTTTGCACTACAGGCCAAAGATATTCAGTAATATCATCATTTAGGACTGGGGATGATGAAAAATATTTTAAAGAAAACGAATCCAGTGAGACAAAAGAACAAATATTAGGGATTCGTTTTACAGTTTTATCCAAGTTCAATAATACTCCATAATAACCAATTTTGAAGCAGAATTCAAAAATAAATATCAAAACATGGATACAATTAAAGATAATAACCATAATAGACATCTTGGACAAAAAGAAGAAAATTTCATTTTTCGGTGAATAGTGCCGTATTCGTGAATAGTGTCATATATGTGAATAGTGTCGTATACGCGAATAGTAACTCCGACACAAAAAGTTCCAAATTTGATAAAAATTTCAGACCAATATTTCGGCATAATGATATTGAAAGAAATAATATCATTTACGAAGAAATAACATCCCTTACCTCGAAAAGATAGTACTTCTGACTGGAATACTGGATATAGTACTGAAGGAACTTGCACTGTATAGCAACATTCAAAGTATCAAAATACTCCCAAGAATACGCTCGATAATATAGAGAGAGAAATCTTTAGTTTCTTGTGTGATTTTCAATTCTAATTTAAGCATCCTATTTATAGAAAAATGCTTAGAACACCAAAGCAGAAAATTTAATAAAATATTAATATATATTAATTAAATTCCTACATACACCTTACCAACTGACTTCAACCATTTAACACATGCCCACAAATGAAAAAAATTTTTCTTTTAAAATTATTTAAAACTTCAAAAATTAATTATTTTGAACTTCAATAATTCATAATAAATAGCCCTTTATCAGAAAAATTCGGGTCTTACGTCTTTCTCTGTGAAATTCAATTCTCTACAACTTTGTAAGTTTAAGTTTTCCAATTTCCAAATGCGAAATTGACCGAAATCCACATCTGAGACGATTTTACAATTTATAATCAAATTTAAATCAAGAAATGGGATCCACAAACATGAAAAACATGTTTTAAATATTTTTAGTAACAAAAATACTCTTCCTCCTCCTTTACTAAATCTACCCCACATTCATTGTAAAAATATCACCATAATTATATTATTATAATATAATAATAAATTATTTTATCAGAAAAGATAAAATATCAATTTTCAACAATTGTCACATTAAAAATTTTCTCAATCTATATCCACATAAAATGAATATTTTCCTTATCATATAAATCAATAATTAATTATTTATAAATAATATTACAGAATCACAATAATGACAACCAGGCCGTTCCCAGGAAAGAGGGGGCTTTTCAATAAGAATTTCTCCTTACTGGCGCGCAATTAGGTGACCAAACCTCTCCTTAGACAGAACTTTCTAGACATTGCCAATAATGTTATCTAGTAATATTATTAAAATAATATGAATCATTGATCTGATAATGGGAAATACTGTGTAGTGACAATTATTAAAACAACAATAATATAAAATTTCAACGTAGCAATTATTGAATCAATAAAATAAAATATTGAGCAATAATTCTTGTAATAATTATTGAATAGTGTCTTCCTATGTAAGAATAAATAATTGATGCAATACCGAAGTGCTCTTTGTGCAACAACAACGCAGTATTCTTGTGTTTTAACCAACGGATATTCCAACAAATTGTTAATTGGTGAATAACCACGCCAAGTTATTTATAAAAACTCATACTTATCGTTTTCTTCATCCAATCGCTTTTTGTTATGGGGCCCACACAAGTTTTGCTAGGTAGTCGCATTTAATATTCCCCGACAGTAAGAATATTCCACGACCAAACGAATATTTTCCGATAACAATGAATATTTTATAACCACTTGCTTATTTGAAATATTTGCGCATTTTACCCATAACTAACCACATTAATCAATTCAACCCTTACTATTTTAAAATAATAAATAGAGGAAATTTAATTTCATTTATAAAAATTTGGGGTCTTACATTTTATCTCTGTAACATCAATCAATATACATCTTGAATCAAATATTCATTTTTGCACTACAGGCCAAAGATATTCATTTGTATCACTAGTTGGTCATGTTCATCTCAACACCTGTTCATCTTTGCACTACGGGCCAAAGATATTCATCAATTAATCATTCATCTTTGCACTACAGGCCAAAGATATTCAGCAATATCATCGTTTAGGACTGAGGATGATGAAAAATATCTTAAAGAAAACTAATCCAGTGAGACAAAAGGACAAATATTAGGGATTCGTGCTACAGTTTATCCAAGTTCAAAATGCTCCATAATAATCAATTGTGGAGTAAAATTCAAGAATAAAGATCAAAACATGGATACAATCAAAGATAGTAACCATAATAAATATTTTGGACAAAGAAGAGAAATTTCATTTTTCTGTGAATAGTGCCGTATTCGTGAATAGTGTCATATACGTTAATAGTAACTCTGACACAAAAAAGTATAAATTCCACAATAAAATTTATATCAATATTTCGGCATAATGATATTGAAGAAAATAATATCATTTACAAAGAAAATAACATCCCTTACCTCAAAAAAAACAAGACTTCCTATTTGAAATATCCGGTATAAGGTCAAGGAACTTGCAGACTAAATAGAAACTCACAAAGTATCTAAATACTCACAAATACGCTTGATAATATAGAGAGAGGAAGCTTATGATTCTAGTGTGATTTTTAATTCTAACTAAGCACCATATTTATAGGAAAATGCTTAGAACACCATAGCATAATAACCTGCTACCTAATGGCTTTACGTGCTACTATTCACGCCCACTATTTTGAAATAAAATTTTAGCACATTTCTCACCATCCAAAAGTGGGGCCCACCCATGTTTTTAATAAAAAAACATTTATTTTCGAAACATCAATAATTCATAATAAATAGCCCTTTTATCGAGAAAAAAATACAAATTTTATGTTCGATTTCCATAGAAAATTTAATTATCTACAACTTTGAAGAAGAAAGTTTTTCCAAATTCCAAGCGAGAAAATGCCCAAATCCACATACAGACGATTTTAATACCTTCATTCCATAAAATCTTGATAAAACACCTCAACATTAATTCCTTCATTTATATCCACATAAAATAAATATATCATTATCATATAAATCAATAATTAATTATTCACAAATAATATTACGAGAATCACAATTATGGCAACTAGGTCGTTCCTGGGAAAGAAGGGGCTTTCAGATAAGGATTTCTCCTGGCTGGCGCTGCAATTAGGGTGACCAAACCCCTTCCTGAAGACGTAACTTCCTTAGACATTGACAATTATTGATCCGATAATGGGAAATATCGCAAATGACAATTATTGAAACAATAATAATATAAAATATCAACGTAGCAATTATTAGATAGTATTATTGGCAATAATATAAAATATCCGCGTCATTCTCTCCTCATTATCAACCAAGTGGGACGCAAATCGGGACAACTCGGCAAACTTAGCTTCGTACTATGACACGGTCATATTGTTTTGCTCCAGCTTGATAAACTCCACCTCCTTCATGTGACGAATACTTTCGGAAAAGTACTTGTCGTTTAACAATTCTTGGAACTTCTCCCAAGACATCTTGGTCTGGCGGAGTTGGGTACGTTTTTATTTAATTCCTACCGAAGAATCGCCTCTCCTCGTAACATGAAGGTGGCAAAGGGAACCTTTTGCTCCTCAGAGCATCCCAAGACATCAAATAACTTGGTGATCTACTTTATCCATGCCTCCGCCTTAAGTGGTTTTGGCTCTCCCAAGACAAACTGTGAATTGCTATCATTTCCTCTTGTATTTTGAACACGAGTCTCCCTCGTCTGGTTTTACATGAATTTCAAAAAGCTTCTAAACATTCCATTGTTCATCGTCTGCTCAGTGGTGTTGTTTACAGGAGGAATATTGCCTTCCTGTTGCACGTTCCCCTGGGTGGTGATTTAAGGTGTCTCCACGGTGTCATTTACTCCACTGTTAACATTATCAGTCGACTTTCTAAAATACTGCCATAAAACAAGGGTTAATTAAAGAAATCAACATATCACATAATATCCCTATATACTGACCAACCAACAAATAAGCTTAGGTAGGACACACTAGCGAAGGATTTACTCGCCTCTCCCTCCTAGTTCTATTCCCCGATCTCCGCTGGAGATCATATCCCTAAGCTCGATATTAATCGTGACGCCTCAAAATAGGTATACAACACCCATTCTGAGTCGCCAAATACATGGTACAGAAACAACTACAACTTTATTAATACAATTGTCGTGCAAAATACGACAACACTTAAACTGTGAGTTTAAATACAACTATTGTCATCTAGACAATATCCACAGTCAAATAAGTCCTCATTACAATTATTGATACACTATTTTACAAAATAGTGAGGACTACTAAAACAACTTCTAGAACCATCATTCCACACCCCGACTAGTACTCGCTACATTCTCGCCTCCTAAGAAGAAAAATGGAAGAAAAAGGAAAAGGGTGAGCTCAACTAGTCCAGTAAAGAACATTATGACTAAGATAACATAGAACAAATTATCATTAGTCCTCAACAGGGAAAAATCTAATAGAATACAATAGACAACAAGTTTTAAATCAATATTCGCAGCGGAAATAATAATTCATTAGAAGAGTTAAGTAGAACATAAAATCTACTATCTTCTATATATGAATTTAAAAGTCCATCGTCAATATTTTATCCCTGTAACATAAATCAATATATATCTGGAATCAAATATTCATCTTTGCACTACAGGCCAAAGATATTCACCAGTTGGTCATGTCCATCTAAACACACATTCATCTTGCACTACTGAGCCAAAGATATTCATTAGAAATCATTCATCTTTTGCACTACAAAGGCCAAAGATATTCAGTAATATCATCATTTAGGACTGGGGATGATGAAAAATATTTTAAAGAAAACGAATCCAGTGAGACAAAAGAACAAATATTAGGGATTCGTTTTACAGTTTTATCCAAGTTCAATAATACTCCATAATAACCAATTTTGAAGCAGAATTCAAAAATAAATATCAAAACATGGATACAATTAAAGATAATAACCATAATAGACATCTTGGACAAAAGAAGAAAATTTCATTTTTCTATTGAATAGTGCCAGTATTCGTGAATAGTGTCATATATGTGAATAGTGTCGTATACGCGAATAGTAACTCCGACACAAAAAGTTCCAAATTTGATAAAAATTTCAGACCAATATTTCGGCATAATGATATTGAAAGAAATAATATCATTTACGAAGAAATAACATCCTTACCTCGAAAAGATAGTACTTTCGATTTGGAATCTTCGGATATATAATCTTGAAGGAACTTGCACCCGATATAGCAACATTCAAAGTATCAAAATACTCCCAAGAATACGCTCGATAATATAGAGAGAGAAATCTTTAGTTTCTTGTGTGATTTTCAATTCTAATTTAAGCATCCTATTTATAGAAAAATGCTTAGAACACCAAAGCAGAAAATTTAATAAAATATTAATATATATTAATTAAATTCCTACATACACCTTACCAACTGACTTCAACCATTTAACACATGCCCACAAATGAAAAAAATATTTTTCTTTTAAAAATTATTTAAAACTTCAAAAATTAATTATTTCGGAACTTCAATAATTCATAATAAATAGTCCTTTATCAGAAAAATTCGGGTCTTACGTCTTTCTACAGGAAATTCAATTCTCTACAACTTTGTAAGTTTAAGTTTTTCCAATTTCCAAACAGAAATTGACCGAAATCCACATACGGACGATTTTACAAGCTATAATCAAATTTCAGTCAAGAAATGGGATCCACAAACATGAAAAACATGTTTTAAATATTTTTAGTAACAAAAATACTCTTCCTCCTCATTTACTCGTCTACCCCACATTCATTGTAAAAATATCACCATAATTATATTATTATAATATAATAATAAATTATTTTATCAGAAAAGATAAAATATCAATTTTCAACAATTGTCACATTAAAAATTTTCTCAATCTATATCCACATAAAATGAATATTTTCCTTATCATATAAATCAATAATTAATTATTTATAAATAATATTACAGAATCACAATAATGACAACCAGGCCGTTCCCAGGAAAGAGGGGGCTTTTCAATAAGAATTTCTCCTTACTGGCGCGCAATTAGGTGACCAAACCTCTCCTTAGACAGAACTTTCTAGACATTGCCAATAATGTTATCTAGTAATATTATTAAAATAATATGAATCATTGATCTGATAATGGGAAATACTGTGTAGTGACAATTATTAAAACAACAATAATATAAAATTTCAACGTAGCAATTATTGAATCAATAAAATAAAATATTGAACAGTAATTACTGTAACAATTATTGAATAGTGTCTTCCTATGTAAGAATAAATAATTGATGCAATACCGAGTGCTACTGTGCAACAACGCGTATTACTGTGTTTTAACCACCGGATATTCCAACAGTGTTAACGGTAACAACTACGCCGTTATTTATAAAAACTCATACTTGTCGTTTTCTTCATCCAATCGCTTTTGTTATGGGGCCCACACAAAGGTCATGCTATTGGTCGCATTTAATATTCCCGAAGCGGTAAGAATATTCCACGACCAAACGAATATTTTCCGATAACAATGAATATTTTATAACCACTTGCTTATTTGAAATATTTGCGCATTTTACCCATAACTAACCACATTAATCAATTCAACCCTTACTATTTTAAAATAATAAATAGAGGAAATTTAATTTCATTTATAAAATTTGGGGTCTTACATTTTATCTCCGTAACATCAATCAATATACATCTTGAATCAAATATTCATTTTTGCACCACAAAAGCCAAAGATATTCATTTGTATCACTAGTTGGTCATGTTCATCTCAACACTGTTCATCTTTGCACTACGGGCCAAAGATATTCATCAATTAATCATTCATCTTGACCTTCTGAAGCCAAAGATATTCAAAGAATATCATCGTTTAGGACCGAGGATGATGAAAAATATCTTAAAGAAAACTAATCCGGTGAGACAAAAGGACAAATATTAGGGATTCGTACTACGGTTTATCCAAGTTCAAAATGCTCCATAATAATCAATTGTGGAGTAAAATTCAAGAATAAAGATCAAAACATGGATACAATCAAAGATAGTAACCATAATAAATATTTTGGACAAAGAAGAGAAATTTCATTTTTCTGTGAATAGTGCCGTATTCGTGAATAGTGTCATATACGTTAATAGTAACTCTGACACAAAAAAGTATAAATTCCACAATAAAATTTATATCAATATTTCGGCATAATGATATTGAAGAAAATAATATCATTTACAAAGAAAATAACATCCCTTACCTCAAAAGAACAGTACTTCCGGCTGAAATATCTGGTATAAGGCTGAAGGGAACTTGCACTAAATAGAAACTCACAAAGTATCTAAATACTCACAAATACGCTTGATAATATAGAGAGAGGAAGCTTATGATTCTAGTGTGATTTTTAATTCTAACTAAGCACCATATTTATAGGAAAATGCTTAGAACACCATAGCAGAATAACCTGCTACCTAATGGCTTTACGTGCTACTATTCACGCCCACTATTTTGAAATAAAATTTTAGCACATTTCTCACCATCCAAAAGTGGGGCCCACCCATGTTTTTAATAAAAAAACATTTATTTTCGAAACATCAATAATTCATAATAAATAGCCCTTTTATCAGAAAAATACAAATTTTATGTTCGTTCCATAGAAAATTTAATTATCTACAACTTTGAAGAAGAAAGTTTTTCCAAATTCCAAATGAAAATAGAAATCCACATACGGACGATTTTTAATACCTTCATTCCATAAAATACTGATAAAACACCTCAACATTAATTCCTTCATTTATATCCACATAAAATAAATATATCATTATCATATAAATCAATAATTAATTATTCACAAATAATATTACGAGAATCACAATTATGGCAACTAAAGTCGTTCCCGTGAAAGAAAGGGCTTTCCGATAAGGATTTCTCCTAACTGGCGCGCAATTAGGTGACCAAACCCCTTTCCTAGACAGAACTTCCTTAGACATTGACAATTATTGATCTGATAATGGGAAATACTGTGCAGTGACAATTATTGAAACAATAATAATATAAAATATCAACGTAGCAATTATTAGATAGTATTATTGGCAATAATATAAAATATCCGCGTCATTCTCTCCTCATTATCAACCAAGTGGGACGCAAATCGGGACAACTCGGCAAACTTAGCTTCCCGATTTTATGACACTACGGTCATATTGTTTTGCTCCAGCTTGATAAACTCCACCTCCTTCATGTGACGAATACTTTCGAAAAAGTACTTGTCGTTTAACAATTCTTGGAACTTCTCCCAAGACATCTTCAGTGCGGCAGGTTGGGTACGTTTTACAAATTCCTACCAGTAATCTGCCTCTCCTCGTAACATGAAGGTGGCAAAGGGAACCTTTTGCTCCTCAGAGCATCCCAAGACATCAAATAACTTGGTGATCTACTTTATCCATGCCTCCGCCTTAAGTGGTTTTGGCTCTCCAAAGACAAACTGTGAATTGCTATAATTTCCTCTTGTATTTTGAACACGAGTCTCCCTCGTCTGGTTTTACATGAATTTCAAAAAGCTTCTAAACATTCCATTGTTCATCGTCTGCTCAGTGGTGTTGTTTACAGGAGGAATATTGCCTTCCTGTTGCATGTTCCCCTGGGTGGTGATTAAAGGTGTCTCCACGGTCTCATTTACTCTATTGTTAACATTCTCAGTCGACATTCTCAAATACTGCCATAAAACAAGGGTTAATTAAAGAAATCAATATATCACATAATATCCCTATATACTAACCAACCAATAAATAAACTTAGGTAGGACACACTAGCGAAGGATTTACTCGTCTCTCCCTCCTAGTTTATTCCCGATCTCCGCCAGTAGATCATATCCCTAAGCTACGATATTAACTGTGAGGCCCCCAAAATAGGTATACAACACCCATTCCGAAAGTCGCCAAATACATGGTACGTAAACAACTACAACTTTATTAATACAATCATCGAGCAAAATATTTACAACACTTAAAGCTGTGAGTTTAAATACAAATATTGTCATCTAGACAATATCCACACTCAAATAAGTCCTCATTACAATTATTGATACACTATTTTTACAAAATAGTGAGGACTACTAAAACAACTTCTAGAACCATCATTCCACACCTCGACTAGTACTTGCTACATTCTCGCCTCCTAAGAAGAAAAATGGAAGAAAAGGAAAAGGGTGAGCTCAACTAGTCCAAAGAAAGAACATTATGACTAAGATAACATAGAACAAATTATCATTAGTCCTCAACAAGGAAAAATCTAATAGAATACAATAGACAACAAGTTTTAAATCAATATTCGCAATGAAATAATAATTCATTAGAAGAGTTAAGTAGAACATAAAATCTACTATCTTCTATATATGAATTTAAAAGTCCATCGTCAATATTTTATCCCTGTAACATAAATCAATATATATCTGGAATCAAATATTCATCTTTGCACTACAGGCCAAAGATATTCACCAGTTAGTCATGTCCATCTAAACACCTGTTCATCTTTGCACTACGGGCCAAAGATATTCATTAGAAATCATTCATCTTTGCACTACAGGCCAAAGATATTCAGTAATATCATCATTTAGAACTGAGGATGATGAAAAATATTTTAAAGAAAACGAATCCAGTGAGACAAAAGAACAAATATTAGGGATTCGTTTTACAGTTTTATCCAAGTTCAATAATACTCCATAATAACCAATTTTGAAGCAGAATTCAAAAATAAATATCAAAACATGGATACAATTAAAGATAATAACCATAATAGACATCTTGGACAAAAAGAAGAAAATTTCATTTTTCAGTGAATAGTGCCGTATTCGTGAATAGTGTCATATATGTGAATAGTGTCGTATACGCGAATAGTAACTCCGACACAAAAAGTTCCAAATTTGATAAAAATTTCAGACCAATATTTCGGCATAATGATATTGAAAGAAATAATATCATTTACGAAGAAATAACATCCCTTACCTCGAAAAGATAGTACTTTTGACTGGAATACTGGATATAGTACTGAAGGAACTTTCACTGTATAGCAACATTCAAAGTATCAAAATACTCCTAAGAATACGCTCGATAATATAGAGAGAGAAATCTTTAGTTTCTTGTGTGATTTTCAATTCTAATTTAAGCATCCTATTTATAGAAAAATGCTTAGAACACCAAAGCAGAAAATTTAATAAAATATTAATATATATTAATTAAATTCCTACATACACCTTACCAACTGACTTCAACCATTTAACACATGCCCACAAATGAAAAAAATATTTTTCTTTTAAAAATTATTTAAAACTTCAAAAATTAATTATTTCTGAACTTCAATAATTCATAATAAATAGTCCTTTATCGAGAAAATTTGGGTCTTACGTCCTCTCTACGGAAATTCAATTCTCTACAACTTTGTAAGTTTAAGTTTTTCCAATTTCCAAATGAAATTGGCCAAGAAATCCACATCTGAGACGATTTTACAAGCTATAATCAAATTTCAGTCAAGAAATGGGATCCACAAACATGAAAAACATGTTTTAAATATTTTTAGAAACAAAAATACTCTTCCTCCTCATTTACTCGTCTACCCCACATTCATTGTAAAAATATCACCATAATTATATTATTATAATATAATAATAAATTATTTTATCAGAAAAGATAAAATATCAATTTTCAACAATTGTCACATTAAAAATTTTCTCAATCTATATCCACATAAAATGAATATTTTCCTTATCATATAAATCAATAATTAATTATTTATAAATAATATTACGGAATCACAATAATGACAACCAGTAGCTCCTGAGAAAGAGGGGCTTTTCAATAAGAATTTCTCCTATCTTGGTAGCTTAATTAGGTGACCAAACCTCTCCTTAGAGCACAGAACTTTCTAGACATTGCCAATAATGTTATCTAGTAATATTATTAAAATAATATGAATCATTGATCCGATAATGGGAAATCTTGTGTAGTGACAATTATTAAAACAACAATAATATAAAATTTCAACGTAAAGCAATTATTGAATCAATAAAATAAAATATTGAGCAAGAATTTCTGTAACAATTATTGAATAGTGTCTTCCTATGTAAGAATCAATAATTGATGCAATACTGAAAGTCTTCTTGCTAATAATAACAGACATAGACTTGTGTTTTAACCAACGGATATTCCAACAAAGGTGTTACTTGGTAATAACTACGCCAAGATTATTTATAAAAACTCATACTTGTCGTTTTCTTCATCCAATCGCTTTTTGTTACGGGGCCCACACAAGGCTGCGCCGTCGTACGAATATTCCACGACCAAACGAATATTTTTCGATAACAATGAATATTTTATAACCACTTGCTTATTTGAAATATTTGCGCATTTTACCCATAACTAACCACATTAATCAATTCAACCCTTACTATTTTAAAATAATAAATATAGGAAATTTAATTTCATTTATAAAAAGTTGGGGTCTTACATTTTATCTCTGTAACATCAATCAATATACATCTTGAATCAAATATTCATTTTTGCACTACAGGCCAAAGATATTCATTTGTATCACTAGTTGGTCATGTTCGTCTCAACACCTGTTCATCTTTGCACTACGGGCCAAAGATATTCATCAATTAATCATTCATCTTTGCACTACAGGCCAAAGATATTCAGCAATATCATCATTTAGGACTGAGGATGATGAAAAATATCTTAAAGAAAACTAATCCAATTGAGACAAAAGGACAAATATTAGGGATTCGTACTACGAGTTTATCCAAGTTCAAAATGCTCCATAATAATCAATTGTGGAGTAAAATTCAAGAATAAAGATCAAAACATGGATACAATCAAAGATAGTAACCATAATAAATATTTTGGACAAAGAAGAGAAATTTCATTTTTCTGTGAATAGTGTCGTATTCGTGAATAGTGTCATATACGTGAATAGTAACTCGACACAAAAAAGTATAAATTCCACAATAAAATTTATATCAATATTTTAAGATAATGATATTGAAGAAAATAATATCATTTTCTGAAGAAAATAACATCCTTACCTCAAAAGAACAAGACTTCTATTTGAAATATCGTATAAAAGGTGAAGGAAACTTGCACTAAATAGAAACTCACAAAGTATCTAAATACTCACAAATACGCTTGATAATATAGAGAGAGGAAGCTTATGATTCTAGTGTGATTTTCAATTCTAACTAAGCACCATATTTATAGGAAAATGCTTAGAACACCATAGCAGAATAACCTGCTACCTAATGGCTTTACGTGCTACTATTCACGCCCACTATTTTTGAAATAAAATTTTAGCACATTTCTCACCATCCAAAAGTGGGGCCCACCCATGTTTTTAATAAAAAAACATTTATTTCCGAAACTTCAATAATTCATAATAAATAGCCCTTTTATCAAAAAAATACAAATTTTATGTTCGTTCCATAGAAAATTTAATTATCTACAACTTTGAAGAAGAAAGTTTTTCCAAATTCCAAACAGAAAATGCCCGAAATCCACATACGGACGATTTTTAATACCTTCATTCCATAAAATACTGATAAAACACCTCAACATTAATTCCTTCATTTATATCCACATAAAATAAATATATCATTATCATATAAATCAATAATTAATTATTCACAAATAATATTACTGAGAATCACAATTATGGCAACTAAAGTCGTTCCCTGGGAAAGAAGGGCTTTACGATAAGGATTTCTCCTAACTGGCGCGCAATTAGGTGACCAAACCCCTTTCCTAGACAGAACTTCCTTAGACATTGACAATTATTGATCTGATAATGGGAAATACTGTGCAGTGACTATTATTGAAATAATAATAATATAAAATATCAACGTAGCAATTATTAGATAGTATTATTGGCAATAATATAAAATATCCGCGTCATTCTCTCCTCATTATCAACCAAGTGGGATGCAAATCGGGACAACTCGGCAAACTTAGCTTCGTACTATGACACGGTCATATTGTTTTGCTCCAGCTTGATAAACTCCACCTCCTTCATGTGACGAATACTTTCAGAAAAGTACTTGTCGTTTAACAATTCTTGGAACTTCTCCCAAGACATCTTCAGTGCGGCAGGTTGGGTATGTTTTACGAATTCCTACCAGTAATCTGCCTCTCCTCGTAACATGAAGGTGGCAAAAGGAACCTTTTGCTCCTCAGAGCATCCCAAGACATCAAATAACTTGGTGATCTGCTTTATCCATGCCTCCGCCTTAAGTGGTTTTGGCTCTCCCAAAAACTCCGGTGGTCCCAGTTCCTTGAACTGCTTAGCGGTGACCATCCGTGAGTTATTAGTGTTTTCACCTGCATTTTGGACATGAGTCTCTTACGCCTGATGTTGCATGAATTGCAGAAAGCCTCTGAACATTCCGGCGTTCATCATTTGGTCGGTGTTGTTGTTTACCTGAGGATTATTGTCTTCCTGATGCACATTATCCTGGGTATTGATCTGTGGTGACTCAACGGTCTCCTGTGCTCCATTGCTAATCTCAACATTATCAGATGTCATTTTCAAACACTGCCACAAAATAAGGGTTAATTGACATGCCACATATTATCCCTATATTCTGACCGACCAATTAAATAACAATTAAACTTAGGTAGGTCATACTAGCGAAGGAATTACCCGTCTCTCCCCTCGTAGTTCTAGTCTCACATCTCAGCCAGGGATCATATCCCTAAGCTTTGATACCAACTCTGACGCCCCCAAAATAGGTATACATCATCCATCTTGAGTCGCCAAATACATGGTACAGAATTTAAATACAAACTTCTTTATACAAGACGACAAAAAAACGTTTGAAGCGTTTCAACACGGATAATGTCTCGTAGAGAGTATCCAAACTCAAATAAAGTCCTCATTACAATTATTATCACACTATTTCACATAATAGTGAGGACTACTATAGCCACCTATCTGGACCGTCACTCCATTTCCCGACTCATCCCACCTATATTCTCATTTCCTGAAGAGAACAATGAAAGCAAAAGGGTGAGCTCAACTAGCCTAGTAAGAAATATTATGACTAAGATAATGCAGAATAAATTATCATTAGCCTTCAACAGTGTTAAACTGATAAAATACAATAAACACCAAGTTTAACTGCAGCGGAACAAGCAATCCATTAGAAAGAGTCAAGTAGAGCATTATATCTACTATCTTCTATGATTTAAAAGTTTATCATCAATTTTATTGCTGGAACTCAGCTAAATAAATAATCCACATCACTGAATTATCCATGTACTACGGGCCAAGGATATTTATTTTTATCACCAATGGTCATGATCATACCAACAACTGTCCATCAATGCACTACGGGCCAATGAGGACTTTTACCACATCATTTATAACATTTTGGGTCATGATTATACCGAATGATCCCTGGTCATAATCATACCAATCAACAGTCCATCTATGCACTACGGCCAAAGATGACTTTCGTCATAATATAAGCATGAGGATGATGATAATGATATAATAATTCAATTAAATGAGAGCAAGGATAAATTTTAAATATTTATAATTCAATTTATCCAGAATTCAATAATGTCCAAATTGTCAACATGATACTGCTTTGTGGAGTAAAATTCAAGATTAATATTGTATCAAAAATAATTTGGATAGAAAAGAAATCAATTTTTTTCATGAATAGTATCCCGTGAATAGTACTTTGTGAATAGTACCACGTGAATAGTACTCCGGCATGAAAAGATTAAACTTTAACAAGAATGTTCAGAAAAATATCCTTGTGAAACGATACTAGATGAAGCACAAATTTCAAGGATATTCTACTAATTTCATGGAGTATAGCAGCAATACTTATCAACATAAGTGTAGAATTCAGAATATGAAACGAAATAATATTACTTACATACTACAGAGTATGGAAGAAAATATTATTTTATACAAATATTGAACAAAAATAATATCCCTATATGAATACGAAAGAAATAATACCCCTTACCTTAGTAGGAGATTGGCTACTAAAATAGTGTAGTAACAGAATACTCTTCTTCTTTCTCTCTGATTCTCTCTCTATAGAATTCTCTTGTGACTCGTAGTGAATTGGTGAGAATGAAAGAAAAATTAAGCTTCTATTTATAGACGATTTCTAGCTTAGCCCTTGCAATGTGAAAAGGTAAGTGGCTTGACGACTAGTGATGTGAAAAGAAAAATGGTTTGACGCCTGTAATGTGAAACAATAAGTGGTTTGACGCCTATAATGTGAAACAACAAGTGGTTCGACGCCTGTAATGTGAAACGACAATTAGTTTGACGTCTGTAATGTGAAACGACAATTAGTTTGACGCCTGTAATATAAAACGGCAAGTGGTTTGACGTCTGGTAAAGGCAATTACTATTGACGAAAGTGACTCATAGATGATGACATAAGGGCCCCCATAGAATAAACCAAACTTACCACAGACGTCTCATAACAGACTTCTTATTTATATCAAAGATTGAATAAATATTACCACAAATCATTTTATCTTCAATCAATACATATTTAATCTTTCAACAATTATTCATCATTAATATTATAACTCAATATTTAACAACCAGATCATTCTCAGGAAAGAGGGGGCTTTCCGATAAGGATTTCTCCCTATTGGCGCGCAATTAGGTGACCAAACCTCTCCTCGACAGAACTTTCTAGACATCGTCAATATTGCAAATAATAATATGAATAACTTTGTCGTCTCAATTATTGATTTAATAATATAAAATATTGTGCAGATGATACTGTGATAATAATTGAATCAATAATATGAGATATTATGCAGCAATTACTATAGCAATAATTGAATATAACTGAGTGGCTTCTTACGTAAGCATCAATAATCAATACCGTGTGCTACTATGCAACCACGCCAGACATCAGCATTTTTACCACCACCGGGTATTTCAGCAGTTAACGGTCCAAAACTTTCGCCGTTATTTTTATAAAAAGATATTTTTGTCGTTTCTTAACTCCGATAATAATTACGTTGTGGGGTCCACTAATGATTGTGTCATCGCATCTAATATTCTCCGACAAAAGAATATTCTCCCACCAAACTAATATTTTATAACAACTTGCTTACTTTGCAATATTTATAAATATTACCCACAACTATAACATTATATCAAATCTACACCATAATATTCAAAATGATATTTAGAGAAAAATAATCTTTATTTATGAAAGTTGGGATCTTACACGTACCCGCATATGATCTTCTACTCAATGCGTTAGCTACCACGTTTGCTTTTCCAGGATGGTATTGGATGGTATGATACATTGACTTCATTTCAGATTCTAACTCCCAGGTCATTTCCTCAACATCTTGGTTTCTCCACAAAACTTTGACTTGAGGTATAAGTTTGGAGCGTAGAATATATTCCTTCTTATCCAAGATTTTAACAGGTACCTCTTCGTACATTAAATCTTTCGGTATCTCGTCTGGTTCTAACTCAATAATGTGGTTCGGGTCTTCCACTTATTTACGTAACTTAGATATGTAAAAAACGTTATGAACACGAGACATACATAGCGGTAAGGCGAGTCTATAAGCCACAACTCCTACTCGATCAAGGATTTCAAATGGGCCAATGAATCGAGGATTGAGCTTTCCTCTCTTTCCAAATCTTGTAACTCCTTTCCATGGAGCAACACGTAACAACACATGTTCTCCAACATTGAATTCTACGTCCTTTCGATGAAGATCAGCATAACTCTTTTGTCGATCTTGTGAGGTCTTTGTACGTTTTCGGATTATTTGAATCTTTTTCGTAGTCATACGTACCAATTCTGGTCCCAACAACGTTGCTTCACCCACCTCATCCTAGCATACTGGAGAACGACACTTTCTTTCATATAAGGCCTCGAACGGAGCCATGCCGATACTTGCTTGATAAATGTTTTTGTAGGAGAATTTCACCAATGGCAAGCACTTGTCCCAACTTCCTTTGAAGTCAATGACACAGAGTCTTAATAGATCTTCCAGAGTTTGAATAGTCCTCTCCGACTGCCCATCCGTTTGAGGATGATATGTCGAACTAAATCTAAATCCGTGCCCATAGCTTTTTGCAAACTAACCCAAAACAGTGAAGTGAATCTTGTGTCTCGATCAGAAACTATGGATACTGGCATACCATGCAGTCTTACAATCTCATTTATGTACATACGAGCAAGACGTTCAAGTGTATAAGCTTCTCATATAGGTAAGAAATGAGCAGACTTGGTCAATCTATCAACAATGACCCAAATTGCATCTATGCCTTGAGAAATCTTGGGAAGACCGATAACAAAATCCATGGTAATGTGCTCCCACTTCCATTCTGGAATTTCAAGTGGTTGCAATGGACCTTTTGGCACTTGATGATCCGCCTTGACACGTTGACACGTTAGACACCTTGAGATAAACTCTGCTATTTCTCTCTTCATATTGCTCCACCAAAATGTATGTCGAATATTATGATACATTTTCTTATTCCCAAGATAGATTGCAAATGGTGTGTTGTGCACCTCCATCATGATCTTATACTTTAAATCAAGGTCGTTAGGAACACAAAGTCTGGAGTTGACTCGAAGTATTCCTTCTTCATCAATTCTTGCTTCTGGAATAGCACCTTCTTGTACTTTCTTCTTCATACGCATCAGCTCCAGGTCCGTAGTTTGAGCAACTTTAACTTTATCGGTTAAAGTCGGTTTTACTCGTATATTTGTCATCATCATGTGGGTCCTGGAGTCTTTATCTCTATCTACATCCTTTGCAAGTCATACAAAATGGGCCTTTGTGTTGATAATATCGCACTCGTACCCGAATGTATGATCTTCTACTCAATGCGTCAGCTACCACGTTCGCTTTTCTAGGACGAAATTGAATAGTATGATCATAATCTTTCAACAGTTCAAGCCAACGTCATTGCCGCATATTGAGTTCCTTTTGAGTGAAGAAATATTTGAGGCTTTTATAATCCGTAAAGATCTCCGCCTTCTCCCCATACAGGTAATGGCTCCAGATTTTAAGTGCGAAAACGACAGCTGCCAACTCTAGATAATGAGTAGGATAATTTCTCTCATATTCTTTGAGTTTTCGTGAGGCATAGGCTATGACTTTCCCATGTTGCATGAGAACACATCCTAAACCTCTGCCTGAAGCAACATTGTAGATAAGGGTGTAAATGAACCGAGTCGATCCGAGTATTGAGTTGCTCAGATTTGGTTTACAAAATTTATCGAGTATAAAATAAGGTTTGATTGAGGCTCATTTAATTACCGAGTCGAGCACGATTCCGAATCGAGCCCGAGCAGTTTGGACTTTTTCAACGAATATGATCCGAGTATCAATAGAAAATTATAATTTGAGGAGGTTCGAGTAATTTATCGAACTTTAAAATGTGCTCATATTTGACTCATTTATATTTTGAGTCGAGCTCAAATCGAACTTTTAGTCGAGCGAGTACGAACCGAGCCCGAATTGTTTGCTCATTTTACAGCCTTAGCTGTAGATGACATATCCCTTCGTACTAGATGGTATTGTCAGAATAGGTGCTGAAATGAGTCTCCTCTTGAGTTCTTGAAAACTCTTCTCACATTCCGCGCTCCAACTGAATTTTGTATCTTTTCGAGTCAACTGAGTTAATGGGGTAGCGATTCGAGAAAATCCTTCCACGAATCTCCGATAATAACCTGCTAAGCCGAGAAAGCTATGTGCTTAGGTCACTGACTTAGGTTTCTCCCAGCTTTGAATTGCTTCAATCTTTGTCGGGTCAACATATATTCCATGATTTGATATCATGTGCCCAAGGAATGCTACTTCCTCAAGCCAGAACTCACATTTATTCAACTTGGCATATAGCTTGTTTTCACGAAGCTTTTGGAGTATTAGGCTCAAGTGTTGCTCATGATCTTCACGGCTTTTGGAGTATATGAGGATGTCATCAATAAAGACAACAACAAAATGATCCAAATATTCCTTGAATACTCAGTTCATCATATCCATGAAGGCCTCAGGAGCATTAGTCAATCCAAAAGATATGACTAGGAATTCGTAATGCCCGTACCGAGTTCTGAAAGTAGTCTTAGGAATGTCCTCAGTTTTAACTTTTTACTGATGATATCCGGAACGAAGATCGATCTTTAAAAAGAATTTAGCACCTTATAACTGGTCAAACAGGTCATCAATTCGAGGTAACAGGTACCTATTTTTGACGGTGACATGATTCAACTCCCGATAGTCAATACAAAGTCGCATACTTCCATCTTTCTTCTTTACGAAAAGAACAGGAGCACCCCAAGGAGACGTACTAGGACGAATGAAACCGATGTCTAACAATTCTTGTAGTTGGGTTTTGTACGGGTTCAAGGTCGATACAAAATTTGACTTCTCGCTCTGGGGGTAGGCCAGGAAGTTCTTCAGGAAATACGTCAGGAAATTTATTAACAATAGAAATATCATTCAACTCTGACGTATTTTGGTTTAAATCCGTGACATGGGCTAAGAAAGCTTGACATCCGTTTTTCAATAAACGAATAGCTTTATGGCTTGATATGACAGTGACTGACTTTAGTGGTTTGGTTGCTTGAATTCGTATAATAGGTTGGTTAGGAATATGAAAGCTAACAACCTTACGAAAACAATCGATTTTTTGCATGATGAATTGTTAACCAATCAATCCCTAAAATCACATCAAATGCAAGTATTTTCAAAGAAATAAGATCGATAGGTAACGTGCGGTCACCGATTTGGATCCAACAAGGCTTATAAACAGTGGATGTAATGAAGGTTTCTCCCAACGGAGTTTCAACAGATAAATCAAAGTCTAATTTCTCCGAAATCAAATTTAAACATTGAGCGCAAGTAGGAGAAATAAAAGAATGGGTAGAACCGGTATCAAATAAGGTATAGACTTCGCTAGAGTTTATGATGAGCTTACCCGTGATCACCTCGTTCGGATTTCTCACTTTTTGGGAGGTTACGACAAACGCTCTCCCTTGGACTACCAGTTTTATCTTGTCTGAGATGGCCTTTGATGCCTCCATCTCAGCTGGACTTGACTTTGGTGCACTACAAAATTGGGCTAGATGACCTTCTCTTCCACAATTGTAACATGCCTTGGACTTCTACGTACAGTTTGGACTGATGTGTCCCTCCCCTCCGCATTTGTAACATATGACCGGCGGTCTTTCTCCTTTCTTAACAACAGGTGTTGGTTCTGACGTCTTTCCATCATTATTGAATTTCATCTTCTTGAAATTTCCACTTCTATATCTTGGCCATGATTACCACCAAAGTGGTTACCTCCACGTTTGTTGTCACCGCTTCGATGACTACTACCACTGCTATTATCGATTTATCGGCTGCTCTCTCTTGGTTGGGTTAACTCATTATCGCGCTCCAATAACTGAGCCCTATTTACAACATCTGAATACAAACACAGTTTGTGAGAAATTAGGTATTGACGTATCTCAGGTTTCAAACCTCTTAGAAACATCCGCGTCATTCTCTCCTCATTATCAACCAAGTGGGACGCAAACAGGGACAACTCAGTAAACTTAGCTTCGTACTGTGACACGGTCATATTGTTTTGCTCCAGCTTGATAAACTCCACCTGCTTTATGTGACGAATACTTTCGGGAAAGTACTTGTCGTTGAACAGTTCTTAGAACTTTTCCCAAAACATCTTCAATGCGGCAGGTTGGGTACGTTTTACGGATTCCCACCAGTAAGCTGCCTCTCCTCGTAACATGAAGGTGGAAAAGGGAACCTTTTGCTCCTCGAAGCATCCCAAGACATCAAATATCTTGGTGATCTGCTTTATCCACGCCTCCGCCTTAAGGTTGTAGGAAACTTGCACTGAATAGCAACTCTCAAAGTATCTAAATACTCACAAAATATGCTCGATAATATAGAGAGAAAGAAAACTTATGATTCTGGTATGATTTTTAATTCTAACTAAGCACCCTATTTATAGGAAAATGCTAGAACGCCAAAGGAGACTAAATTAATAAAATAATAATTATTTTTCTACGCACACTTCTTTGAAAAAAAAATCAGCCACCACAAGTGGGGACCACCAATTTAGCAATTTTCCAAAAAATACAAAAGTGGGGCCCACCCATGTTTTAATTAAAAAAATATTTATTTCCGAAACTTCAATAATTCATAAGAAATAGCCCTTTTATCAGAACAATACAACTTTTATTTCCATTCCATAGGAAATTAAATTCTCTACAACTTTGTAGAAGAAACTTTTTCCAAATTCCAAACGAAAAATAACCGAAATCCACATACACATGATTTTTCCACATTTAAATTTCAATAACAATACATACAGAGGCTTTTTTTTTTCTTCTCTGCAGCATTCCTTCTTTGAAACTTCAAAGCCTACCAAAAAGGACAACTCCACCCACCACATGCTTTTATATATATATATATATATATTAAAACATTTATAATTATTAAACAGAATTAATAATTCCATTTTCTCTCTTTCACCTTATTTTATTCATATACCGTGAATTTAGTGTAAAAATATCACCATTATTATATTATCACATTATACATTTATTATATAATATAATAATATATTTGAATGACTTACTTTATCAGAAAAGATAAAATATCAATTTTCAACAATTGTCACTTTTCTAAAAATTCCTCAATTTATATCCACATTAAATAAATATTTCCTTATCAATAATTAATTATTCACAAATAATATTACAGAGTCACAATTATGACAACCAAGTCGTTTCCAAGAAAGAGGGGGTTTTTCGATAAGGATTTCTCTTTATTGGCGCGCAATTAAGTGACCAAACCTCTTTCATAGACAGAACTTGTGAGACCCCAGATTTTGTGAATAAATATTTAATTTTCTCAGAATAATTTTTTGAATATTATGGTGTGGATTTGATATAATCTTATAGTTGTGGGTAATATTTATAAATTTTGCAAAGTACGCAAGTTGTCATATAATATTCAATTGGTCGGAGAATATTCGTTTTATCAGAGAATATTCGTACAATGGCACAATCATTGGTGGACCCCACAACGGAATTATTATTGGATTGAGAAAACGACAAAATATTTTATGAAAATAACGGCAAAAGTTTTACTGAATTATCTTGTTGAACTACCGGTAGTAGAAATGCGATGTCGTGTGGTTGCATAGTAGTAGCACCGGTATTGATTATTGATGCTTACTTGATAAGTCACTCGCTTTTTGTTTTATTAGTATTATTAATGTAATAAAAGCAGAAAAGCTTTTATATAAAAATGAAAACTTTTATAAAGTTATTCGTTTTATTAGACTATAAATAGAATATATTATATTCTATTATGCATAGTGTTTTACATAGTAAAATCTTTTTATATAAAACTGAATACTTTTATAAAGTTATTCGTTTTACTAGACTATAAATAGAATATATTATATTCTATTATGCATAGTGTTGTGCATAGTAAAATCTTTTTATATAAAACAGAATACTTTTATAAAGTTATTTATTTTATTAGACTATAAATAGAATATATTATATTTTATTATGCATAGTGTTGCATAGTGCCTGCATAGTGTTGTATAGTATTTAAGAAAGCTTTGAGCGTAGTACAAGTTTTCTTCGAGTATATCCTTGCCCTACAAGTCGGAATACTCTTCTTTTACGGTAAGAAATATTATTTGTTGTACTCGTAAGGGGTATTCTTTCTTTCTTATTCATGAAGAGAACTTCTGTTATTCCATTCTTTATTATTATGTTGGAATAACCTATATACGCGGTCTACCCTATACTTGGTGAAATTCTTCTATTATTCCATTCTTTATCATTATGTTGGAATAACTTTTGTTTTATCAAACATCGCATACATGGTGAAATTCTTCTGTTATTCCATTCTTTATTATTCTGTTGGAATATCCTGTCGGTGCGTATTACGCCTGACCTGGTTTTATTATTTATTATTCTGTTTGAATATCCTGTCTGTGCGTTTACGCTTGACCTAGTTCCGTTCTTTATCATTCTTTTGGAACATCATGTCTGTGCTTTACGCATGACCTGGTTTCGTTCTTTATCATTCTATTGGAACATCTTGTTTGTGCTTTACGCATGACCTGGTTCCGTTATTTATTATTCTATTGGAATAACCTGTCTGTGCGGTCTATCGCATGCATGGTGATTTCTTTTGTTATTCCATTCTTTATTATACTCAGTTGGTTAAAGTTTTGGCTTCTATACTCCATGAAATTAGTGAAATATCCTTGATATTTGTGCTTTATCCACTATCTTTTCATGGAAATATTCTTCTGAGCATTCTTGAATTTTACTCCACAAAGAAGTATCATGTTGACAATTTGGACGTTAATGGTTCCTGGATAAATTAATTCTTGAACTTGTTTTATTGAATTATTATGTCATTGTCATCATCCTCATGTTTATATTATGTTGAAAGTCATCTGTGGCCTGTAGTGCATAGATGGACTTGGTATGATTATGACCAGGGATTATTCGGTATAATCATGACCGTAATGTTACAAATGATGTGGAAAAAAAAGTCCTCATTGCCCCGTAGTGCATTTATGGACAGTTTTTGGTATGATTATGACTATGGATTCTCTTCGGCCAAGGGTGCAAAGATGAATTGTTTTATGGCATGATCAGGACCGTTGATGAAAACACGATTATCTTTGGCCCGTAGTGCATGAATAATTCGTGGTCGTGATACTAAAGAATATCCTTAGCTTTTGTAAAGAGGATGATTTGATGATGTGGATTATTTATTAAGTTGAGTCTCAGCGATAAAAGTAATGAAAAACCTTTTAAATCATAGAAGATAGTAGATTTTATTATCTACTTGACTCTTCTAATGGATTGTTTGTTCCCTGCAGTTAAACTTGATGTTTGTTATATTGTATCAGTTTAACACTGTTGAAGGCTAACGATAATTTATTCTGCATTATCTTAGTCATAATATTTCTTACAGGGATAGTTGAGCTCACCCTTTTGCTTTCATTGTTCTCTTCAGGAAATGAGAACGTAGCAGGGACTAGTCAGGAAACAGAGTGATGGTCCCAGATGTTTACATTAGTAGTCCTCACTATTCTGTGAAATAGTGTGATAATAATTGTAATGAGGACTCCTTTTGAGTTTTTATACTCTCTAGTAGACAATATTTGTATTCAAACTCACAGTTTAAGTTTTGTCGTATTGTACACGACAGTTGTATTATTAAGTTTTTATTTGTATTGTGTACCATGTATTTGGCGACTCAAGATGGGTGATGTATACCAATTTTGGGGGCGTCACAATTGGTATCAAAGCTTAGGGATATGATCCCTGGCCGAGATGTGAGACAAGAACTAAGAGGGAAGAGACGGGGAATTCCTTCGCTAGTATGACCTACCTAAGTTTATTTGGTATTTAATTGGTCGGTCAGAATATAGGGATAATATGTGATATGTTAATTAACCCTTGTTTTTTTTGCAGTGTTGGAAAATGGCAGCTGAAAATGTTCACAATGGAGTGAATGAGACCGTTGAGACACCTTTAATCACTAACCAGGTTAATGTGATGTCAAACGAAGAAGAAATTAGAGATATCTACGTGGTGAGTGAAGAACTAATAGTTGCACCCAAGCTAGTTGCAAAGGTAGCAGCTGAGAGTGAGGAAGAAGAGGAACCTGAGGAGAATTGGTTAGAAGAATTTTATGATCGAAACTTAGAATTACAAAATCGTATTCATGAGTTAGAAGAGCAGGCTGAAGAACGGCAGGCGGTCGTGGAGCAAAGAGATGTAACAATTCAAAATTGTGTTACCCGATCAATGCGACGACGCTTGAATGAAGCACTCTTTGGCAGAGTATAAGATATTAGAGCTGGAATCTGAGAATACTATGATCAAAGTTTTGATGAAAGAAGAAACAACTGAACGAAGGAGAATAGATGACGCATGGGTAAAAGCCGCACGACGTGTAGATATTGTAGAAAAAGACGTCCGATCCAATAAAGCCAAAATAGATGAAATGGATTTTGCTTTTTGGACAACAATTGGGAGAATCCAACATCGAATTCAGAATTATCCTGTGCATTGCGGTCAACCCCAATTCAATATGGATCGGAGAATAATGATTCAAATCATGGATCAAGAATGTGAAGAAGCACTTAAGGGTGGAATGTACCCTATAACAAAGTCAAATCCAGTAGTTTAAGTGAGAGCGTTTGTCGAGGAACCCGAACGAAGTTATTACGGGTAAGTTAATCATAAACTCTTGCGAAGTCTATACCTTATTAGATACCGGTTCTACCCATTCTTTTATCTTTCTTGCTTGCGTTCAACGTTTAAATTTAACTTAGGAGAAATTAGACTTTGACTTATCGGTTGAAACTTCGTTAGGAGAAACCTTCATTTCATGTGCTATCCAAGTCTTGGATGAGAGTCACAGTTTTGAATGATATTTCTATTGTTAATTTCCCGGCGTATTCTTGAAGACTTCCTAGCCTACCCCTAGAGCATGAAATCGAATTTTGTATTGACCCCAGTACAAAACCCATTTCTTAAACCCTCAAATATTTTTTCAACTAAAATGAACGTAACATGCGCCAAAGACGTTGACTCGAGCTGTTGAAGATTACGATCATACCATTCAATACCATCGTAGGAAAAACGAACATGGTAGCTAACGCGTTGAGTAGAAGATCGTATGAGGTTACAAGTGCGAATATACGAACCCACGTGAAGATAACGAATATACGAGTAGAATCGACTTTAATCGATAAAGTTAAAGCCGCTCAAGCTACACACCCGAAGCTAATGAATGTGAAGAATTAAGAAGGTTCAAGAGGGCGTTATTCTAGAAGAAAGAATCGACGAAGAGAGAAAATCTCAACCCTCAATTTAATTGAGCCATTAGAAATCATCGATCAAGTAGGAACTGTGGCTTATAGACTCGTTTTACCGCCAAGTATGTCGCGTGTTCATAACATTTTTAACGTATCGATGTTACGTAAATATGTGGACGACCCGAACCACATTATTAATTTAAAACCGAACGAGATAGCGGATGATTTAACGTTTGAGGAGATACGTGTTAAAATCTTGGATAAGAAGAATCTTATTCAACACTCAAAGGTTATACCTCAAGAGTTAGAATTTGAAGTGAAGTCAAGGTATCCTTACCTGTTCGGCATACCAGGTACGTATGTAAATTTTGAGAGCAAAATTCCATAAGGAGGGGAGATTGTGAGACCCCAGATTTTATGAATAAATATTTAATTTTCTCAAAATAATTTTTTGAATATTATGGTGTGGATTTGATATAATGTTATAGTTGTAGGTAATATTTATAAATTTTGCAAAGTGCATGAAGTTGTTATATAATATTCGATTGGTGGGGAATATTCGTTTTATCAGGGAATATTCGTACAATGGCACAATCATTGGTGGACCCCGCAACGGAATTATTGTCGGATTGAGAAAATGACAAAAATATTTTATGAAAATAACGGCAGAAGTTTTACCGTTAATACTGTTGAACTACCCGGTAGTAAAAGTACAGTAATATTGCATAGTATCACACGGTATTGATTATTGATGCTTACGTGATAAATCACTCAGTTATACTCAATTATTGCTACAGTAATTATTTCATCATATCTATCATATTATTGATTCAATTATTGTTACAGTATCATCTGCATAATATGTTATATTATTAAATTAATAATTGAGACGGCAAAGTTATTCATATTATTATTTGTAATATTGAAAATGTCTAGAAGTTCTGTTAAGGAGAGGTTTGGTTACCTAATTGCGCGCCAATAAGGATAAATCCTTATCGGAAAGCCCCCTCTTTCCTGGGAATGACCTGGTCGTTAAATATTGTGAATTATAATATTAATGATGAATAAGTTCGTGTTGATTAAAGATGAATTTTATAGTTCCATTGTGTTGGAATTATTTGTGTTAGTGGAAATCGACATTTGTTTCGATAATATTTGTCGGATGAAGAAAACGACAAGTTTGAGTTTTTATAAATAACGGCGTAATTGTTACCGTTAACACTATTGAAATACCCAGTGATTAAAATACGATAATACGCGTGGATGCACAGTATTGATGAATTATTGATCCTTACGTAAAAAGGCACTACTGAATAATTGTTACTGATAATTCTTTATTCAATATTTTATTTTATTGATTCAATAATTCTTTGCGTTGATATTTTATATTATTGTTGTTTCAATAATTGTCAACGCATGATATTTCTCATTATCGGATCAATAATTCATATTATTTGAATAATATTATTAGATAGCATTATTGGCAATGTTTAGAAAGTTCTGTCAAGGAGAGGTTTGGTCACCTAATTGCACGCCAATAAGGAGAAATTCTTATTGAAAGCCCCTCTTTCCGGAAGCGGCCTGGTTGTCATAAATGTGATTTCGTAATATTATTTGTGAATAATTAATTATTGATTCATATGATAAGGAAATATTTATTTTATGTGGATATATATGTTGGATATATTTATTGTGGTTAAAAATAAAGGAGTTAATGTTGAGGTGTTTTATCAGTATTTTTGTCGGAATGAAGGTATTAAAAATTAAATCAGTGTTTTTGAGATATATTGTATGAGTTATAATTTTTAATCCGACCGTTGGATCGTTGTAATTTTTGGATATGTTATACATATATAAGTTGAGTATATGTCCACAAATTTTGAACCGTTAAAAATGAACGTATGATTTGTTATGAATTTTAAGAGGTGGTGATTCGTAAATTAGGTTTATAAATGATTTTGGTGGAAAATTCTAGAATTGAGTGGGCCCCACTTGTGGTTGGTGAAGAAATGTGCTGAATTTATTTCAAATGTGGTGGGTGGGAATAGTAGCAGGTAAAGCCATCAAAGTCTTGGTCAAGTCTCGCTAACATTTTCCTATAAATAGAGAGGCTAAGTTAGAATTTAAAATCACACCAGAAACAAGTTTTCTCTCTTTCTCTCTCTAGATTATTGAGTGTATTTTATGAGTATTTAGATACTTTGTGAGTTTCTATTCATCAGTGCAAGTTTCCTTCACCTTTATCTGATATTTTGATCGTAATGCGATATTTTGAGGTAAGGATGTTATTTTCTTCATATATGATATTATTTCTTCAATATCATTATGTCAAGTATTGATCCGAATTTTATCAAATTTGGAACTTTTGTGTGGGGTTACTTATTCACGATATCTGACACTTTATTCACGATATCGACACTTATTCACGAATACTAAGACTATTCAATAGAAAAATGAAATTTTCTTCTTTTTATCCAAGATGTCTATTATGGTAACTATCTTTGATTGTATCCATGTTTGGATCTTTATTTTTGAATTCTGCTTCAAATTTGGTATATATGAAGTATTATTGATCTTGGATAAACTATTATACGAATCCCTACTATTTGTCCTTCCGTTTCACTGGATTTGTTTTCTTTAAAATAGTTTTCATCATCCTCAGTCCTAAATGATGATATTACTAAATATCTTCGGCCTGTAATGCAAAGATAAATGATTAACTGATGAATATCTTTGGCCCGTAGTGCAAAGATGAACAGGTGTTGAGATAAACATGACCAACTGGTGATACAAATGAATATCTTTGGCCTGTAGTGTAAAGATGAATATTTGATTAAAGATGTATATTGATTGTTGTTACAGGGATAAAATATTGATGATGGACTTTTAAATCTTAGAAGATAGTAGAACGCATTCTCTACTTGACTCTTCTAATGGATTGCTGTTTCCGCTGCAATTGTTGATATAAAACTTGTTGGCTATTATATTTTATCAGATTTTTTCCTGTTGAAGACTAACGATAATTTGTTGTATATTATCTTAGTCATAATATTCTTTACTAGGCTAGTTGAGCTCACCCTTTTCCTTTTTGTTCCATTTTTCTCAGGAGGTGAGAACATAGCAGAACTAGTAAAGTGCGGAGTGATGGTTCTAGAAAGATGTTTTAGCAGTCCTCACTATTTCTGTAAAATAGTGATTGAATAATTGTAACGAGGACTTATTTGAGTGTGAATATTGTCTAGAAGATAATATTTGTAAACAACACTACCGAGTAAACGATGAATGATGGAATGTTTAGGAGCTTTTTGCAGTTCATGCAAAACCAGACGAAGGAGACTCGTGCACAAAATACGGGTGGAAATGATAGAAATGCGCGGCTTGTCACAGCCAAGCAGTTCAAGTAGTTGGGACCACCAGAATTTAAGGGAAAGCCGGATCCGATCATGGCGGAAACGTGGGTCAAGAAAATTACCAAGATATTTGATGTCTTGGGATGCACAGAGGAACAGAAGGTTCCATTCGCCACCTTTATGTTCCACGGTGAGGCAGACTACTGGTGGGAGTCTGTGAAGCCTACCAACCACCGTTTTCAAAGATGTTTTGGGAAACGTTTCAGAAACTATTCAATGACAAGTACTTTCCTGAAAGTATTCGTCATATGAAGGAGGTGGAGTTTATCAAACTGGAACAAAACAACACGATGGTGTCCCAGTACGAGGCGAAGTTTGCAGAGTTATCCAGGTTTGCACCTCATTTGGTCAAAAATGAGGAACGAATGACGAGGATGTTTCTGAGAGGTCTAAAGCCCAAGATTCGGTAATATCTTATATCTCATAAATTTTCTTTATATTCAGATGTTGTAAACAGGGCTCAATTATTAGAGCGAGATAATGAGTATGTTCAACCGAAAGTGACCACAACCAAGGTCATAACCGGTGTGGTGGCGATCATCGAGCGATGATGACCAACGAGGAGGGAAAAATACGAACAAAGCGTGAACCACTCGGGTGGTCATCGTGGCCATGATAATAGGAGAGGTGAGTCAAGTGGAAATTTCGGAAGAGAAGATTCAACAATGACGGAAGACATCAACAAAGAAGACCAAAGACCAACAACAAATTCTAGGGGAGGAGAACGACCACTTGGTTAGATGTTACAAATGCGGAAAGAGGGACATATCATTCAAACCGTCCCACAACAATCCAAGGTATGTTACAACTGTGGAAAGGAAGGCCACATAGCTAGGGATTGTTCTGTAGCAAAATCAAGTTCAAAGGGGATGGTGACTCCAAGGGCTGTCCCGGATAAATCGAAATCAGTGGTTCCAGGAAGAGCGTTTATCGTGACTAGCCAAAACGCGAGGAACCCGAACGAGGTGATTACGGGTAAGCTAATCTTGAACTCTTGCGAAGTTTATACCTTACTAGATATCGGTTCTACCCATTCTTTTATCTCTCCTGCTTGTGCTCAACGTTTAAACTTGACTCCGAAGAAATTGGACTTTGACTTATCTGTTGAAACTCCGTTAGGTGAAACCTTCGTTACATCTACAGTTTATAAATCTTGCATGATCCCAGTTGGCACTATCACATTACCTGTTGATCTTATATCTTTAAAGATACTTGCTTTTGATGTGATTTTAGGAATTGATTGGTTAACCACTCATCATGCCAAAATTGATTATTTTTGTAAGGTTGTTAGTTTTCATATTCCTAACCAACCTATCATGCAATTCAAACAACTAAACCACTAAAATCACCACTATCATATCAAGCCATAAAGCTATTCGTTTATTGAAAACGGATGTCAAGCTTTCTTAGCCCATGTTATGGATTTGAATAAAGACAAGTCGATTTGAATAATATTTCATTGTTAGAGAATTTTCGATGTATTTCTGAAGAACTTCCGGCCTACCCCGTAATGTGATGTTGAATTCTTTATTAACCTTGGAGGGTACAAAACCCGTTTCTAAAACCCCATATCGAATGGCTCTATTGAACTTCAGAGTTAAAAGTCCAACTACTGTGAATTGTTAGACATAGGTTTCATTCGTCCCTAGTACATCTCCTTGGGGCGCTCTGTTTTATTCGTGAAAGAAGAAAGGCGGGAGTATGCAACTTTGTATTGACTCTGAGAATTAAACCATGTCACCATCAAGAATAGGTATCCGCTACCTCACATTGATGACATATTACGACCGATTGCAAGGAGCACAATTCTTTTCAAAGATCGATCTTCGATTCGGATATCATCGGTGAAGATTAAAAGCGAGGATATTCCAAAGACCGCCTTCGAGAACTTCTAATGACGGCATTATGAATTCTTAGTCATGTCTTTTGGATTGACTAATGCTCCTGCTGCTTTCATGGATATGATGAACCGTGTATTCAAGGAATATTTGGATCGGTTTGTTGTTGTCTTTATTGATGACATCCTCATCTATTCCAAAATCCGTGAAGATCATGAGCACCATTTGAAGCTGATACCTGAAAGGCTTTGTGAAAACAAACTTTATGCCAAGCTGAAGAAATGCGAGTTCTGGCTTGAGAAAGTAGCATTCCTTGGGCACGTGGTGTCAAAACATGGAGTATCTGTAGACCCGGCGAAGATTGAAGCAGTACAAAGTTGGGAGCAACCAAAGTCGGTGACCGAAGTGCGTAGCTTTCTAGGCTTAGCTGGTTATTATCGAAGATTCGTGGAAGGATTTTCTCGAATCGCTACTCCGTTAACTCAGTTGACTCGGAAAGATACAAATTTGTATGGAGTGAGGAATGCGAGAAGAGTTTCCAAGAGCTCAAGAGGAGACTCATTTTGGCACCTGTTCTGGCAATACCATCTGGTACGGATGGATTTTTTATATACAGCGATGCTTCAGGCAAAGGGTTAGGATGCGTTCTCATGCAACATGGGAAAGTCATAGCCTATTCCTCACGACAACTCAAAGAATATGAGAGGAATTATCCTACTCATGATCTAGAGTTGGCAGTAGTCGTATTCGCGTTGAAAATTTGGAGACACTACTTGTATGGGGAGAAAGTGGAGATTTATACAGACCATAAAAGCCTCAAATATTTCTTCACCCAAAAAGAACTCAACATGCGGCAACGATGTTGGCTTGAACTATTGAAAGATTACGATCACACTATTCAATATCATCCTGTAAAAGCGAACGAGAGTACCGACGTATTGAGTAGAAGATCATACGCGATCTGAGCGATATTGTTAATGCAAAGGCCCATTCTGTATGACTTGCAAAGGATGGAGGTAGAATTAAAGACTCTAGGGACCCACATGATGATGGCGAATATACGAGTAGAACCGACTTTAATCGATAAAGTTAAAGCTGCTCAAGCTACGGACCTGGAGCTAATACGTATGAAGAAGAAAGTGCAAGAAAGAGCTATTCCAGAAGCGAGAATCGATGAAGAAAGAATACTTAGATTCAACTCCAGACTTTGTGTTCCTAACGATTCTGACTTGAAGCATAGAATCATGATGGAGGCACACAACACCCCGTTGTAATCCATCTCAGGAGTACCAAAATGTATCATGATATTCGGACATACATTTTGGTGGAACAATATGAAGAGAGAGATCGCGGAGTTTATCTCGAGGTGTTTAACTTGTCAACGTGTAAAGGTGGAGCATCAAGTGCCAAAGGGTCCATTACAACCACTTGAGATTCCAAAATGGAAGTGGGAACACATTACTATGGATTTCAACATGTGTCTTCCCAAAGTTTCTCAAGGCATAGATGCGATTTGTGTTATTGTTGATAGATTAACCAAGTCCGCCCATTTCTTTACCGAATCGTGAGACTTATTCCTTGAACGTCTTGCTCGCGTACGACGTGAATGAGATTGTGAGATTGCATGGCATGCCAATAACCATAGTTTCGGATCGTGACCCAAGATTCACTTCACGATTTTGGGTTAGCTTGCAGAAAGCTATGGGCACGGATTTACGATTCAGTTCGGCATACCATCCTCAAACGGACGGACAATAAGAGAGGACTATTCAAACCCTTGAAGATCTATTAAGACTTTGTGTCCTAGATTTTAAAGGAAGTTGGGATAAGTACTTGCCACTGGTGGAATTCTCCTACAACAACAGTTATCAAGCAAGTATAGGCATGGCTCCAATTGAGGCGTTGTATGGATGAAAGTGTCGTTCTCCAGTATACTGGGATGAGGTGGGAGAAGCATCGTTGTTGGGACCAGAATTAGTACATATGACTACAGAAAAGATCCAAATGATTCGACAACGTATACAAATGGCACAAGATCGACAAAAGAGTTATGCGGATCTTCATCGAAAAGACGTGGAATTTAATATTGGGGATCATGTATTGTTACGTGTTTCACCATAGAAGGGAGTTACAAGATTTGGGAAGAGAGGAAAGCTCAATCCACAATTTGTTGGTCCATTTGAGATTCTAGACCGAATAGGAAATGTGGCCAATAGACTCGCATTACCTCTAAGTATGTCTCGTGTTCATAATATTTTTCACATATCCATGCTTCGTGAATATGTGAAAGACCCGAACCATATTATTGCGTTAGAACCAGATGAGATAGCCGAAGATTTAACGTACGAAGAAGTACCTGTTAAGATCTTGGATAGGAAAGAGCATGTCCTACGCACCAAGGTTATACCACAAGTTAAGGTTTTATGGAGAAACTATGCTATTGAAGAAATGACACGGGAGTTGGAATCGTAAATGAAAGCGAGGTATCCTCACCTTTTCAAACACTAAAAGACGTATGTCAATTTCGTGAGACGAAATTTCATAAGGAGGGAGGTTGTAAGACCCCAACTTATTATAAATAAAATCGAATTTCTCTAATTATATTTGTGAATAATAAGGTATTAATTTGATATAATTCTCTCGGTTATGGGTGAAATGTACAAATTTTGCAAAATATGCAAGTGGTTATAAAATAATCATTGTTGTCTTGGGAATATTCGTTTGGTCGTGGAATATTCTTTGTTGTTGGGAATATTAAATGCACGGCATGTTGCAGATCATTTGTAGGCCCCATAATGTAATAACCGCTTTGGATGAAGAAAACGATAAGTTTGAGTTTTTATAAATAATGGCGTAATTGTTACCGTTAACTTTGTTGAAATACCAAAGTGGTTAAAATACGATGAATACGCGTGGATGCACGTGATTGATGAATTATTGATCCTTACGTAAGAAGGCACTACTCAATAATTATTAAAGTAGTTATCGCTCAATATTTTATTTTATTGATTCAATAATTGTTGCGTTGATATTTTATATTATTGTTGTTTCAATAATTGTCATCGCACAGTATTTCTCATTATCGATCAATAATTCATATTATTTGAATAATATTATTAGATAGCATTATTGGCAATGTCTAGAAAGTTTCATCAATGAGAGGTTTGGTCACCTAATGCGCAAGCGCCAATAAGGAGAGAAATTTTATTGGAAAGCCCCTCCTTCCTCGGAATGGCCCGGTTGTCATAAATGTGATTACGTAATATTATTTGTGAATAATTAATTATTGATTCATATGATAAGGAAATATTTATTTTATGTGGATATAAATGTTGGATATATTTATTGTGGTTAAAAATGAAGGAGTTAATGTTGAGGTGTTTTATCAAGATTTTTGTTCGGAATGAAGGTATTAAAAATTAAACCAAAGATTTTTGAGATATATTGTATGAGTTATAATTTTTAATCCCAATCATTTGGATCGTTGTAATTTTTGGATATGTTATACATTTATAAGTTGAGTATATGTCCACAAATTTTGAACCGTTAAAAATGAACGATGATTTGTTATGAATTTTAAGAGGTGACTGATTCGTAAATTAGGTTTATAAATGATTTTGGTGGAAAATTCTAGAATTGAGTGGGCCCCACTTGTGGTTGGTGAAGAAATGTGCTGAATTTATTTCAAATGTGGTGGGTGGGAATAGTAGCGAGGTAAAGCCATCAAAGTTGCAGTCAAGTCTCGCTAACATTTTCCTATAAACAGAGGGCTAAGTTAAAATTGAAAATCACACCGTAAACAAGTTTTCTCTTTCTCTCCGGATTATCGAGTGTATGTTGTGAGTATTTAGATACTTTGTGAGTTTCTATTCATCAGTGCAAGTTTCTTTCAGCCTTATACCGATATTCCGATCAGAAGTACTAATATTTTGAGGTAAGGGATGTTATTTTCTTCATATATGATATTATTTCTTCAATATCATTACGCCAAGTATTGATCCGAATTTTTATCAAATTTGGAACTTTTTGTGCTGGGGGTTACTATTTACGATACTCAAGACTATTCACGATATCTAAGACTATTCAATTTAAAAATGAAATTTTCTTCTTTTTGTCCAAGATGTCTATTATGGTTACTATCTTTGATTGTATCCATGTTTGGATCTTTATTTTTGAATTCTTCTTCAAAATTGGTATTTATGAAGTATTATTGATCTTGGATAAACTATTATACGAATCCCTACTATTTGTCTTTCCGTTTCACTGGATTTGTTTTCTTTAAAATATTTTTCATCATCCTCAGTCCTAAATAATGATATTACTAAATATCTTCGGCCTGTAATGCAAAGATAAATGATTAACTGATGAATATCTTTGGCCCGTAGTGCAAAGATGAACAGGTGTTGAGATAAACATGACCAACTGGTGATACAAATGAATATCTTTGGCATGTAGTGCAAAGATGAATATTTGATTAAAGATGTATATTGATTGTTGTTACAGGGATAAAATATTGATGATGGACTTTTAAATCTTAGAAGATAGTAGAACGCATTCTCTACTTTACTCTTCTAATGGATTGTTGTTTCCGCTGCAGTTGTTGATCTAAAACTTGTTGGCTATTATATTTTATCAGATTTTTCCCTGTTGAAGACTAACGATAATTTGTTGTATATTATCTTAGTCATAATATTCTTTGCTGGGCTAGTTGAGCTCACCCTTTTCCTTTTTGTTCTATTTTTCTCAGGAAGTGAGATCATAGTAGGAACTAGTCAGGGTACGGAGTGATGGTTCTAGAAAGATATTTTAGTAGTCCTCACTATTTCTGTAAAATAGTGTTTGAATAATTGTAACGAGGACTTATTTGAGTGTGGATATTATCTAGAAGACAATATTTGTATTTAAACTCACAGTATGTGTTGTCGTATTTTGCACGATAATTGTATTATTGAAGTTGTAGTTTGCTTTCTGTACCATGTATTTAGTGACTCAGAATGGGTGTTGAATACCTATTTTGGGGTGTCACAATTTCTCCTTATTATGCCAAGCAATTAGGTAACCAAACCTCTCATTGATGTAACTTACAGACATTGTCAATATTGCAAATAATAATATGAATAACTTTGTCGCCTCAATTATTGATTTAATAATATAATATATTATGCAGATGATTGTAAAAATAATATGACAGATATGATGCAAAGAATTATCGTAGCAATAATTGAGTATAAATCGAGTGACTTCTCACGTAAAGATCAATAATCAATACCGGTGTGCTACTATGCAACCATGCCAGACATCGTAGATTTTTTACTCTTAGGGTAGTTCAATAGTTTTAACGGTAACACCTCCGCCGTTATTTTTATAGAAATATAATTTTATCGTTTTCTAACGACGACAATACTTCTATTGTGGGGTCCACCAATGATTGTACTGCCGCATAATATTCCCTCGTTAAAACTAATATTCCCAGACCAATCTAATATTATATAACCACTTGCTTACTTTGCAAAATTTATAAATATTGTCCACAACTATAACATTATATCAAATCCACACCATAATATTAAAAAATTTATTTCGAAAAAATTAAATATTTATTCATAAAATCTGGGGTCTCACATATGACCTGATTGAAAAAATTGAAAGGTCAATTAACGAAGTAGAATAAAGTCAATAATTTAGGATAATAATTTATATTTAAGCCTTAATTTTATGTCCAAGTAGGTATTATAATCTACAACATTTGAGATTAAAAATTTATGAACAAAATTAATCTTACATTTTTTTAAAAATATTAGCGGTATATCCAATTCTATTTTTCTATAATAACATAACTGAGAGTATGATCTCGGTATTATTATTAGTAAGAGTATAATCGTTCAAACGATAAATTTTGATCCAATCTTTAAATAATATTTGATAAAATAAACATAATATGAAATTATTTTAAATTATTATATGAGTAATTAATTTCTAAACAAATATATGAGTAATACTATTTAATTCTAAATTTAGTAATTTTAAAATTATTATTCATAAGAATATAGTCACGAAATTATAATTTTTGTAAATAAACATGACCACTAGGTTGATGTCATCTGCTATGGCTTCTGAAATTAGAGAACGACGTCACTCGACCTTGTTCCAAATTGATGATCAGTGGGGGTATAAATAAATCGAGTCGAGGCGAATAATGAGTTGCTCACATTTGGTTCATAAAATTTACTAAGTATGAAATAAAGTTTGATTGAGACTCGTTTAACCACCGAGTTGAATCGAGCCCGAACAATTTAAACTTTTTAAGTGAATATGATTCAAAAATCAATAAAAAAAAATTATAATTTGAATATATTCGAATAATTTATAGAACGTTAAAATTTAGTTTATTTATATATCAAACTTTTAGTCCAGTCAATAAGAATCAAGTCCCAACTATTTATTTGATTTTACTACCTTATGCTCATAACAAACTAAGATATTAACAATAATTTTAAATTATTTAATTTAATAAGTTAGTAATTCATTTTAATGCCACGTGGAAGCTCCGATCAAGTTGTCTACAATGTATACTCTCTCTCCTTTAATTTTCATCAACCACACCTACCTCTAAGGTGGTGTTTCATTACATCTTAACAACCCACCTTTTAGAGCATTTACAACAGTTTTCTTATCTTTATCTCTACTCTGCAGCGCTATTGGGTCATTCTGCAAAATAGTGATTCAATTTTTTTAGTATGTATCCAACATGTTCTTTATATTGATTCCTTAAATAATGAAATTTAAATTTTAAAAGTTAAAATTTAAAATTTCCAACAGTCAAAACATCAAATTAATAATAATAATCTTATAATTTATAAAAAAAGAGAGTATAATTTAACAATTATATTCAAATGTAAAATAATTTTTATTTTATTTTAAATTTTAAGTAATTTATGGAATGAGTATTGAATGGATTGTAGTTGCAAATGTACATAAGATCAATATTAACTTTTAAAAGTTAATTTGTGATATTTTTAAATTTAAATTTAATTTGATTCATTTAAAATTTGAAATTAATAGTACTTTTATAATGTTTATAATTATATTGACATAAATTAAATAAATTTATATCAATTTTTAATTTGAATACATTTGAAATTAATTTTTAAAAAATAAGTCAATATTAAGTTTATAATTTGAAAATAAAGTAGTAAAAAAATGTCAAGATGTGTATGATTGATGAGTTGTCCACTTAAATGATGGTGTGAAATGTCATTTTGTATATATAGAGAATGATCTTTTGACTCCCTCACACTGGAGACTAAAATTTTATATATGGATTAAAATAGAGAGTCAAATAAGGATAAGAAAACTATTGGATAATGATTTGTTGATGTATTCTTCAAAATTAAGGATAGAGAGTTGATTAGGGAAACTATTGTTAATGCTCTTAATGCATGAAATTAAGATAAAAACTTTCCCTTCGAATGCCTCTAAATTATTAAGATACAATATGAATCTAAACTGTTCAGTTGACCTCTTAATCCAAATATGTGGCATGTTAAAATGCATTAAGGGGGGTGTATTCAATTAAGATTTTTAAAGACTTTTAAAATTTTTAAAAGTTTGGTTGTATTCAATCAAGACATTTAAAGAATTTATAAAAGTTTACTTGTATTCAATTACAACTTTTTTAATGTCTTTAAAAGTTAAGTGGTATTGAATTAAGATTTTTACAAAATTTATAAAAATATTTTGGTATTCAAAAAGTCATAGATTTTTTAGATTTCTATCAAATAATAGAGTTTGACAGACTTTAGAAGAAGAATTATAACTATCAATCCATATCCAAAGTCTGACCTAATCTCTAAATAACTCTAAAGACTTCCAAATATTAAACACAAAGATGGAAATTCGGAGTGCTAGTAAAGAGGGTACCCAGAAATTCGCGGTGTAATACGCATAAAAAATAATAATAAAGAAATAAAATAAATAAAATAAAATTTAAATTTACAATTCAAATAATTTAATTGGACTTTGTCTTTTATTAGGTCAAACTAGTTATTTATTTTATATGAGCTAATAAGTATTAATATATGAAGGATAAATTAATTTGATAAAATTTGAGCCTTAAAACTAATTGATTTTAATTTATATGTGGATAAAATTAAATCATATTATAATTAAGAGAATTAACAAGATATATTAATAAGTAAACAAATACCTAAAGACCTAATCTGTCTCGCGGTACGTGTAATCGAGAAAAGAGAGAAAAGACACAGTAAATTAGTAAGGGAGAAAGCGGCAGTTCGAAAGCTTCCAATACAAAGACGAAAGAATTTTTTTTAATAAAGGTGAGATAAAATCATGAAACTCTCAGATTAATTGTGAAGATTATGTATGTATATATATTTAAAATTTTTGTCTTATTATTAATTATACTGCATAATTTGGTAAAAGGAGGGATTATTTATATATATATATATATATATATATATATATATATATATATATTGTCTTTTACTTAACCCTGACTTTTTATAAATAAAATTTAATTTTTCTCTAATTATTATTTTGAAATAATAAGGTGTTAATTTGATATAATGTTTTGGTTATGGGTGAAATGTGCAAATTTTGCAAAATAAGCAAATGGTTATAAAATATTCATTGTTGTCGGGGAATATTCGTTTGGCCGTGGAATATTCGTACGAGGGCAGAGCCATTTGTGAGCCCTATAACAGAATAACTGTCGGATGAAGAAAACGATAAAGTTTGAGTTTTTATAAATAAATAACAGAATTATTATCGTTAATATTGTTGGATTACCCAGTGGTTAAAATATAGTAATACGCGTGGTTGCATAAAGAAGAGTTATTACGGTTTTGCACATGATTTTTGAATTATTAATTTTACGTAAGAAGGCACTACTCAATAATTGTTACGGTAATTATCGCTCAATATTTTATTTTATTGGTTCAATAATTGCCGCGTTGATATTTTAAATTATTGTTGTTTTAATAATTGTCATCAAGACAAGATTTCCCATTATCAGATAATAATTCATATTATTTGAATAATATTATTAGATAGCATTATTGGCAATGTCTAGAAAGTTCTGTCAACGAGAGGTTTGGTCACCTAATTGCGCGCAAGTAAGGAGAAATCCTTATTGGAAAGCCCCCTCTTTCCTGGGAACTGCCTGGTTGTCATAATTGTGATTCTGTAATATTATTTGTGAATAATTAGTTATTAATTTATATGATAAGGAAAATAATTATTTGATGTGGATATAAATGATGGATTTATTTATTTTATGTGGTTATTAATAAAAGAATTAATGTTGAGGTATTTTATCAATATTTTATCGGATTGGAAGTATTAAAAGATCAAACTAGTGTTCTTGAGATATATTGCGTGAGTTATAATTTTTGATCTGACCGTTGGATCATTGTGATTTTTGGATATGTTATACATATATAAGTTGAGTATATGTCCACAAATTTTGAACCGTTAAAAATGAGCGTATGATTTGTTATGAATTTTAAGAGGTGACTGGTTCAGAAATTGTTGAAGTATCCGAATTTATCATTTTGGTGAAAAATTCTAGAATGAGTGGGCCCCACTTTTGGTTGGTGAGAAATGTGCTCAAATTGAATTTCAAATGTGGTGGGTGGCAATAGTAGCAGGTAAAGTCATCAAGTAGCAGGTCAAGTGTAAGACCCCAACTTATTATAAATAAAATTGAATTTCCTCTAATTATTATTATGAATAATAAGCTGTTAAATTGATATAATATTTTGGTTATGGGTGAAATGTGCAAATTTTTATAAAATAAGCAAGTGGTTATAAAATATTCCTTTTTTGGAATGGAATATTTCGTCGTCGTGGAATATTCTTTTTGTCGGGAATATCCAGACGACGGCTGCAAATCATTCGTGGGCCTCATAATGTGATAATTGTTTGGATGAAAAAAACGACAAAGTATGAGTTTTTATTATTAACGACGTAATGGTTACCGTTAACACTGTTGGAATACCCGGTGGTTAAAATACAGTAATACGCGTGGATGCATAGTATTTTTGAATTATTGATTCTTACGTAAGAAGGCACTACTCAATAATTGTTACAAAGAATTATCGCTCAATATTTTATTTTATTGATTCAATAATTGTCGCGTTGATATTTTATATTATTGTTGTTTCAATAATTATCAACGCAAGATTTCCCATTATCGATCAATAATTCATATTATTTGAATAATATTATTAGATAAAGCATTATTGGTAATGTCTAGAAAGTTCTCATTAATGAGAGGTTTGGTCACCTAATCGCGCTGCCAAGAAGAGAGAAATTTTTATTGGAAAGCCCCTCTTCCTAGGAATGGCATTCGTTGTCATAATTGTGATTCTCGTAATATTATTTGTGAATAATTAATTATTGATTTATATGATAATGAAATATTTATTTGATATAAATTATGGATTTATTTATTTTATGTGGTAATTAATGAAGGAATTAATGCTGAGGTATTTTATCAAGATTTTGTTTGCATTGTGGAGATATTAAAATCATCCGTTTGTGGATTTAGGATATTTTCTATTTGAAATTTGAAAACTCAAAGCTACAAAGTTGTAGAGAATTGATTTCAAAGTGTAATAGACATAAAATTCATATTTTTCTCGATAAACGGGCTATTTTCTATGAATTATGAAGTTTCGAAAATAAAATTTTTTTTAATAAATTATGGGTGGGACCCACTTTTTGGTTTGTGATTGAATGCATGTGCTAAATTGTTCTTTCAATTGTGGTGGGTGAATTCAAAGGTATGAAAAGGAAGATTAATAAATATTATTATTTTATTAATTTAGTCTCCTTTCATGTTTCTAGATTTTCCTATAAATAGTGCTTATGTTAGAATTGAAAATCACACCAGAAACAAGTTTTCTTTCTCTCTAGATTATCGAGCATATTTTTGTGAGTATTTTGATACTTTGAGAGTTGTTATTCAGTACAAGTTTCACAAGACTATATCCAAATTCACCAAGTACTTGTTATTTTGAGGTAAAGGATGTTGTTTTCTTCTTAAATGATATTATTTTCTTCAATATCATCATGCCGAAATATTGGTCTGAATTTTTTATCAAATTTGGAACTTTTTGTGTCGGAGTTACTATTCACGATACTAGACTATTCATTTAATACTTCAAGACTATTCATCTAAAAATAAAATTTTCTTCTTTTTGTCCAAGATGTTTATTATGGTTACTATATTTGATCGTATCCATGTTTTGGTCTTTATTTTTGAATTCTACTTCAAAATTTGTTATTATGAAGTATTATTAATCTTGGATAAACTGTTATACGAATCCCTAATATTTGTCCTTCTGTCTCACTAGATTCGTTTTCTTTAAAATATTTTTCATCATCCTTAGTCCTAAATGATGATATTTATCGAATATCTTTATTCGTGTAAAAAGATGAATGATTAATTGATGAATATCTTTGGTCCGTAGTGCAAAGATGAACAGGTGTTGAGATGAACATGACCAACTGGTGATATGACCAACTGGTGATACAAATGAATATCTTTGGACTGTAATGCAAAGATGAATATTGATTAAAGATGTATATTGATTGTTGTTACAGGGATAAAATATTGATGATAGACTTTTAAATCTTAGAAGATAGTAGAACTCATTTCTACTTGACTCTTCTAATGGATTGTTGTTTCCTTGCAGTAATATTGATCTAAAACTTGTTGTTTATTATATTCTATCGATTTTTCCTCATTGAGGACTAATGATAATGTGTTGTATATTATCTTAGTCATAATATTCTTTATCGGGCTAGTTGAGCTCACCTTTTCCTTTTTATTCCATTTTTCTTCTCGTGGAGGTGAGAACATATACAGGATCTAATGGGTACCGGAGTGATGGTTCTAGAAAGTCGTTAGAAGCGTATCCTCACTATTTTTGTAAAATAGTGTATGAATAATTGTAATGAGGACTTATTTGAGTGTGGATATTGTCTAGAAGACAATATTTGTATTTAAACTCATAAAGATGTGTTGTCGTATTTTGCACGACAATCAGATTATGAAGTTGTAGTTTACTTTATGTACCATGTATTTAGTGACTCGTAATAGGTGTTGTATACCTATTTTGGGGGCGCCAAAGTTGGTATCAAAGCTTAGGATATGGTCTCCAGTGAGATCGGAGAATAGAACTAGGAGGGAGAGATGAGTAAATCCTTCGCTAGTGTGTCCTATCTAAGCTTATTTGTTGGTCACCATAATATAGGATATTATGTGTTATGTTAATTTGTTTAATTAACCCTTGTTTTATGGCAAGATTTAAGAATGGTCACGATAACGTTAACAATGGAGTGTATGAGACCTGTGGAACAACATTTAGTCACAAACCAGAGAACGCATAATGAAGGCAATATTCCTCCCGTAAACAACACTACCGAGAAAACGATGAATGATGGAATGTTTAGGAGCTTTTTACCTGCTCATGCAAAATCGCACGAGGGAGACTCTGTACAAAATACGGGTGGAAGTGATAGCAACGCTACGGCTATTCATCACACAAATGCAAGGATTCAAGGATTTGGGACCACCGAATTTATTGGAAAGCGGATCCGATCAAGGCGGAAACATGGGTCAAGCAAATTACCAAGATATTCGATGCGTCTCAAATGACCGAGGAAAAGAAAGTTCCATTCGCCACCTTTATGTTCCGCGTGAGGCGTATCACCGTGGGAGTCTCGTGAAGCGCACTCCAACCTCGCGTGACTCAACATGTCTTGGGAAACGCTTTTAGAAACCTGCTCAATGACAAGTAATTTTCGAAAGTATTCATTATATGAAAAGAGGTAGAGTTTATCGACCGAACAAAACAACATGACGGTGTCCCAAAGACGAGGCGAAGTTCATTGAAAGTTATCTGTGTTTGCACCTCATTTGGTAGAGAATGAGGAACTAATGCCAAGGATGTTTCGAGAGGTCTAAAACCCGAGATTCGTCAATACCTTATATCTCATAAATTTTCTCTCAGATTCAGAGATGTTGTCAACATGGCTCAATTATTAGAGCGAGATATTGAGTATGTTCAACCGAGGGACCACAACCAGGGTCATACCAGTGACAATAGTCATCAGAGCGATGATAAACAACGAGGAGGGAAAAATACGAACAAAGGCGGTAACCACTCGGGTGGTCATCGTGGCCACGATAATAGGAGAGGTGAGTCAAGTGGAAATTTTAGAAAGAGGAGATTCAACAATGACGGGAAGACATCAACAGCAGCACCAACAACAAATTCTAGGGGAGGAGAACGACCGCCAGTTAGATGTTACAAATGTGGGAAAGAGGGACATATAAGCCCAAACTGTCCACAACAATCCAAGGTATGTTACAACTGTGGAAAGGAAGGCCACATAACTCGTGATTGTTTCAGAAAAACCAAGTTCAACGGGATGGTGACTCCAAGGGCTATCCCTGATAAGTAAAAATCACGGTTCGAAGAAGAGCGTTTGTCGTGATCGCCAAAACGTGAGGAACCTTAACGAGGTGATCACGGTAAGCTAATCTTGAACTCTTCATGAAGTTTATACCTTACTAGATCATCGGTTATGCCCATTATTTTATCTCTCCCGCTCGCGTGCTCAATGTTTAAACTTGACTCTAGGAGAAATTAGACTTTAATTTATCGTTGGAGACCGTTAGAGAAAATTTCGTTACGCCCATCGCTTATAAATCTTACTTAATCCAAGTTGGCACTATCACATTACTCGCTGATCTTATCTCTTTAAAGATACTTGCTTTTGATGTGATTTTAGGAATTGATTGGTTAACCACTCATCATGCCAAAATTGATTGTTTTCGTAAGTGTTGTTAGTTTTCATATTCCTAACCAAACTCATATGCTAATTAAAGCAACTAAACCACTAAAATCGGGCCATCGTCATATCAAGCCATAAAGCTATTCGCTTATTGAAAAACGGATGTCAAGCTTTCTTAGCCCATGTTATGGATTTGAACAAAGACAAGTCAGATTTGAATAATATTTCTATTGTTAGAGAATTTCTTGATGTATTTCTGAAGAACTTCCCCAGATACCCCGTAACGTGATGTTGAATTCTTTATTGATCTTGAATCGGGTATAAATCTCATTTCTAAAACCCCATATCGAATGGCTCCTATTGAACTTCAGGAGTTAAAAGTCCAACTACAGGAATTGTTAGACATAGGTTTCATTCATCCTAGTACATCTCCTCGGGGTGCTGCTCTGCTTTATTCAGAAAAGAAGAAAGACGGAGTATGCGACTTTGTATCGACTACCGAGAATTAAACCATGTCACCATCAAGAATAGGTATCCGCTACCTCGCATTGATGACCTATTCACCACCGCAAGAGAGCACAATTCTTTTCAAAGATCGATCTTTGTTCGATATCATCACCAAGATTAAAATTGAGGATATTCCAAAGACGCCTTAAACTCCCAGACGGGCATTATGAATTCTTAGTCATGTCTTTTGGATTGACTAATGCTCCTACCGCTTTCATGGATATGATGAACCGTGTATTCAAGGAATATTTGGATCAATTTGTTGTTGTCTTTATTGATGACATCCTCATCTATTCCAAAAGTCGTGAAGGTCATGAGCACCATTTCGTCGATACTTGAAAGGCTTCGTGAAAACAAACTTTATGCCAAGTCAAGAAATGCGAAGTTCTTGCTTGAGGAAGTAGCATTCCTTGGGCACGTGGTGTCAAAACATGGAGTATCTGCTGACCCATCGAAGATCAAGCAAAGACAAAGTTGGGAGCAACCAAGCTTGGTGGACGCGTGAAGCGAAGCTCTCGGGTTTAGTGGTTATTATCGAGATTCGTGGAAGGATTTTCTCGAATCGCCATCCGCTAACTCAGTTGACTAGGAAGGATACAAAATTTGTATGGAGCGAGGAATGCGAGAGGAGTTTCTAAGAGCTCAAGAGGAGACTCATTTTAAGCACTTGTTCGCAATACCATCCGGTTCGGATGGATTTGTTATATACAATGATGCTTCGGACAAAGGGTTAGGATGTGTTCACATGCAACATGGGAAAGTCATAGCCTATGCCTCACGACAACTCAAAGAATATGAGAGAATTATCCTACTCATGATCTACGGTTCAAGCAAATGTTTGCAGCGTTGAAAATCTAGAGACACTACCCGTATGGGGAGAAAGTGGAGATCTATATGATCATAAAAGCCTCAAATATTTTTTTCACCCAAAAAGAACTCAACATGCGGCAACGACGTTGGCTAGAGCTGTTGAAAGATTACGATCATACTATTCAATATCATCCTGGAAAAGCAAATGTAGTAGCTGACGCATTGAGTAGAAGATCATATGCGGGTACGAGTGCAATGTTGTCAACACAAAGGCCCATTTTGTATGACTTGCAAAGGATGGAGATAGAGTTAAAGGCTCCAAGTACCCATGTGATGATATCAAACATATAAGTAGAATCGACTTTAATCGATAAAGTTAAAGCTGCTCAAGCTACGGACACGGAGCTGATGCGTATGAAGAAGAAAGTGGAAGAAGGTGTTATTCCAGAAGCAAGAATCGATGAAGAAGGAATACTTCGAGTCAACTCCAGACTTTGTTTTCCTAACGATTCTGACTTGAAGCATAAAATCATGATGGAGGCACACAACACACCGTTTGCAATCCATCCTGGGAGTACCAAAATGTATCATGATATTCGACACACATTTTGGTGGAACAATATGAAGAGAGAGATCGTGGAGTTTACCTCGAGGTGTTTAACTTGTCAATGTATAAAGGCGGAGCATCAAGTACCAAAGGGTCCATTGCAACCACTTGAGATTCCGGAATGGAAGTGGGAACACATTACCATGGATTTCGTTACGGGTCTTCCCAAGGTTTCTCAAGGCATAGATGCGATTTGGGTTATTGTTGATAGATTAACCAAGTCTGCTCATTTCTTACCTATACGAGAAACTTATTCCCTTGAACGTCTTTCTCTTATGTACGTGAATGAGATTGTGAGATTGCATGGCATGCCAGTATCCATAGTTTCGGATCGTGACCCAAGATTCACTTCACGATTTTGGGTTAGCTTGCAGAAAGCTATGTGTGACACCCCCAAAATAGGTATACATCACCCATCTTGAGTCGCCAGATACATGGTACATAATTCAAATACAACTTAATAATACAACTATCGTGTACAATACGACAAAACATAAACTATGAGTTTGAATATAAATATTGTCTACTAGAAAGTATACAAACTCAAAAGGAGTCCTCATTATAATTATTATCACACTATTTCACAGAATAGTGAGGACTACTAATGCAAACATCTAGGACCATCACTGCTCCCCGACTAGTCCCATTTCGTTCTCATTTCCTCAAGAGAACAAAGAAAAGAAAAGGGTGAGCTCAACTAGCCCAAAGAGGAAATATTATGACTAAGATAATGCGAGAATAAATTATCAATATCCTTCAACAAAGATAACAACCGATAGAATATAATAGACAACAAGTTTTAGATCAAAACTCGTAATGTGAATAAGCAATCCATTAGAAGAGTCAAGTAGGGAATAAAATCTACTATCTTCTATGATTTAAAAGGTTTTCATCACTTTTATCACTGGACTCAAATTTTAATAAATAATCCACATCATCGAATCACCCCGCACTACTACGGCCAAGGATATTCTTTAGTATCACGACCACTTAATTATCCGTGCACTACTACTAAAGATAATCATGTTTTTATCAACGGTCCTGATCATGCCATAAAACAATTCATCTTTGCACTACGGCCAAAGAGAATCCATAGCCATAATCATACCAAAAAACTATCCATCAATGCACTACGGGCTAATGAGGACTTTTTCCACATCATTTGTAACATTACGGTTATGATTATACCGAATAATCCTCGGTCATAATCATACCAAGTACATCTATGCAACCGCAGCTTATGTCTGGATGATTTTCAACATAATATAAGCATGAGGATGATGACAATGATATAAGAATTCAATAAAACAAGTTCAAGAATTAATTTATCTAGAACCGATAACGCCCAAATTGTCAACATGATACTCGCTTTGTAGAGTAAAATTCAAGAATGCTCGAAGAATATTTCCATGAAAAGATCTTTGGATGAAGCAAGAATATCAAGGATATTCCACTAATTTCATGGAATATAGATGTCAAAGTTTTAACCAACCGAGTATAATAAAGAATGGAATAACAAAAGAAATCACCATGCATGCAATGCATCGCATGCATAAAAGTTATTCCAATGTAATAATAAATAACGGAATCAGTTTCACAGAAAACGCATGCATGATGATATTCCAACATAATAATAAAAGACGGAATCAGTCCCACAGTAAAACACATGTATGTGATATTCCAAATGAATAATAAATAATGGAACCAGTCATGCAGAAAGCATGCAGGATGTTCCAACAGAATGATAAATAATGGAACCAGTGTCCGCATAAACGCATGCATGAGGATGTTCGCAGAATAATAAAGAATGGAATAATGTAAGAATTTCACCAAGTATACTAAGATTGCGATGTATAAAGTTATTCCAACATAATAACAAAGAATGGAATAATGTAATTTCTCTTCATGAAGACGAAGAAAGAAAGAAATAATATTCCCTACGAAGTACAACAAATAATATTTCCTACCTTAGAAGAAATCGGATATAGAAGTAGTGAAGTAAATAGAATACTTTTCTTCTTTCTCTCTATAATAATTGCTCTATAGCTTTAGTGAATTAGTGAGAAATGAAGGAAGAATGAGCTTCTATTTATAGAAAAATATAATTTCGATAATTGCACGTTTTGGGGCTCAAAAAATTACAGTACAATACCTCCAACTTTTCTTTCATTTTTAATTTAGTCCTGCAAGTATTATCAAACTTGCACCAACTCCCCTAATAGTAAATAATGTGAATCAATAGTAAATCATGTGACTCAATAGTTCTAATCATGTGATAAAAACAATTACAGTATAGTACCTCCATCTATACCTCCATTTTTAACTTAGTCATGCAAGTATTATCAATCTTGCACCACCACCCCTAATAGTAAATAATGTGAATCAATAGTACCCCGTGAATAATAACTCATGAATATTAACTTGTGAATAGTAACTCGTGAATAGTACTTCGACACAAAAAGTGCTCCGAATACCTGAGTGAACAATATAACCTCCAGACATCAATTATCATCGAAATAAATGTCAATTTCCACTAACACTAATAATCCCAATACAATGGAACAATCAATTTCATCTTTAATCAACACAACTTATTCATCATTAATATTATAACTCACAATATTTAACAACCAGGTCGTTCCCAGGAAATAGGGGGCTTTCCGATAAGGATTTCTCCTTATTGGGCGCCGCAATTAGGTGACCAAACCTCTCCTCGATGTAACTTCTAGACATTGTCAATATTGCAAATAATAATATGAATAACTTTTTGTCGTCTCAATTATTGATTTAATAATAATAAATATTATGCAGATGATACTGTGACAATAATTGAATCAATAATATGAGACATATGATGCAGCAATTACTGTAGCAATAATTGAGTATAACTTAGTGACTTCTTACGTAAGCATCAATAATCAATACCGTGTGCTACTATGCAATCACGCATATTACTGTACTTTTAACACTGGGTGTTTTAACAGTTAACGGTAAAACTTCCGCCATTATTTTTATAAAGTATTTTTGTCGTTTTCTCAATCCGACAATAATTTCGTTGTGGAGTCCACCAATGATTGTACCGTCGTACAGATATTCCCCAAAAAAAAGAATATTCCCCGACCAATCGAATAATATATAACAACTTGCGTACTTTGCAAAATTTATAAATATTACCCACAACTATAACATTATATCAAATCCACACCATCATATTTTAAAAAAAATCGAGAAAATTAAATCTTTATTCATAAAATCTGGGGTCTCACACTATGGGCACAGATTTACGATTTAGTTCAGCATACCATCCTCAAACGGACGGGCAATCGGAAAGGAATATTCAAACCCTTGAAGATCTATTAAGACTTTCTGTCCTAGATTTCAAAGGAAGTTGGGATAAGTGCTTGCCACTGGTGGAATTCTCCTACAACAACAGCTTATCAAACAAGTATAGGTATGGCTCCATTCAAGCGCCAGTATGTGACGAAAGTGTCGTTCTCAAAGATGGGGACGAGGTGGGAGAAGCAACGTTGTTGGGACGTAATTAGTACGCATGACTACAGAATAGATCCAAATGATTCGACAACGTATTCAAACCTCACAAGATCGACAAAAGAGTTATGTTGATCTTCATAGAAAGGACGTGGAATTTAATATCGGAGATCATGTACTGTTACGTATTGCTAAATGGAAGGGCAAGATTTGGGAAGAGAGGAAAGCTCAATCCACGATTTGTTGGTCCATTTGAGATTCTTGATCGAATAGAAAATGTGGCCTATAGACTCATATTACCTCCAAGTATGTCTCGTGTTCATAATGTTTTTCACATATCTATGCTTCGTAAATATGTGAAAGACCCGAACCATATTATTTCTTTAGAACCAGACGAGATAGCCGAAGATTTAACGTACGAAGAAGTACCTGTTAAGATCTTGGATAGGAAAGAGCATGTCCTACGCACCAAAGTTATACCACAAGTTAAGGTTTTGTGGAGGAACCATGCTATTGAGGAAATGACCTAGGAGTTGGAATCGGAAATGAAAGCGAGGTACCCTCACCATTTCGAAACACCAGGTACGTATGTTAATTTCGAGGACGAAATTTCATAAGGAGGGGAGGTTGTAAACCCCAACTTATTATAAATAAAATTAAATTTTCTCTAATTATTATTGTGAATAATAAGGTGTTAAATTGATATAATATTTTGGTTATGGGTGAAATGTGCAAATTTTTACAAAATAAGCAAGTGGTTATAAAATATTCCTTTTGTCGGGGAATATTCGTTTGGTCGTGGAATATTCTTTTTGTCGGGAATATCCGTACGACGGCGCAGTCATTCGTGGGCCCCATAACAACATAATTGTCGGATGAAGAAAATAACAAATTATGAGTACTTATTATTAATCTACAGAATGGTTACCAATTAACACCGTTTGAATACCCGGTGGTTAAAATATAAAGAATACGCGTGGATGCATGATTTTGAATTATTGATTCTTACGTAAGAAGACACTACTCAATAATTTTTACAAAGAATTCTTTGTTCAATATTTTATTTTATTGATTCAATAATTCTTTGCGTTGATATTTTATATTATTGTTGTTTCAATAATTATCATCGCATGACAAGATTACCCATTATCAAATCAATAATTCATATTATTTGAATAATATTATTAGATAGCATTATTGGCAATGTCTAAAAAGTTCTGTTAAGGAGAGGTTTGGTCAACTAATTGCAAGGCCAAGAAGGAGAGAAATTCTTATTGAAAGCCCCCTCTTTCCAGGAGCTATGCCGTTCATCATAATTGTGATTCTCGTAATATTATTTGTGAATAATTAATTATTGATTTATATGATAATGAAATATTTATTTGATATAAATGATGGATTTATTTATTTTATGTGGTTATTAATGAAGAAATTAATGTTGAGATGTTTTATCAGTATTTTGTCGGTGTTGAGATATTAAAAATTATCCGTTTGTGGATTTCAGATATTTTCTATTTGAAATTTGGAAAAACTCAAAGCTACAAAGTTGTAGAGAATTCGATTTCAGGCAGAATGGACATAAAATTAGTATTTTTCTGATAAACGGACTATTTTCTATGAATTATTGAAGTTTCAGAAAATAAAATGTTTTTTATTAAATTATAGGTGGGACCCACTTTTTGGTTGGTGATTGAATGCATGTGCTGAATTGTTCTTTCAATTGTGGTGGGCTGAATTCAAAGGTGGCGTAGAAGGAAGATTAATAAATATTATTATTTTATTAATTTAGTCTCCTTTGGAGTTCTATCATTTTCCTATAAATAGGTGCTTATGTTAGAATTGAAAATCACACCAGAAACAAGTTTTCTTTCTCTCTAGATTATCGAGCGTATTTTTGTGAGTATTTTGATACTTTGAGAGTTCTTTATTCAAAGACAAGTTTCATCAAAGACTATATCCGAAATTGATCAAATACGGTTATTTTGAGGTAAAGGATGTTGTTTTCTTCTTAAATGATATTATTTTCTTCAATATCATTATGTGAAATATTGGTCCGAACTTTTTATCAAATTTAGAACTTTTTGTGTCGGAGTTACTTATTCACGATACTCTGACTATTCATTTAAAACGATACTATTCACCGAAAAATGAAATTTTCTTCTTTTTATCCAAGATGATTATTATGGTTACTATATTTGATTGTATCCATGTTTTGGTCTTTATTTTTGAATTCTACTTCAAAATTTGTTATTATGAAGTATTATTAATCTTGGATAAAGCATTATACTGAATCCCTAATATTTGTCATTGTCTCATTTGAATTCGCTTTTCTTTAAAATATTTTCATCATCCTCGGTCCTAAATGATGATATTACTTGAATATCTTTGGCCTGTAGTGCAAAGATGAATGATTAATTGATGAATGTCTTTGGCGTAGTGCAAAAGATGAGCAGTGTTGAGATGAACATGACCAATTGGTGATATAAAATGAATATCTTTGGCTCGTAGTGCAAAAGATGAATATTGATTAAAGATGTATATTGATTGTTGTTACTGAGGATAAATATTGATGATGGACTTTTAAATCTTAGAAGATAGTAGAACTCATTCTCTACTTGACTCTTCTAATGGATTGTTTGCTTTCCGCCACTGTAATATTGATCTAAAACTTGTTGTTTATTATATTCTCATCGATTTTTTCTGTTGAGGACTAATGATAATTTGTTGTATATTATCTTAGTCATAATATTCTTTTCTTTGGGATAGTTAAGCTCACCTTTTCCTTTTGTTCCATTTTTCTTCTCGTGGAGGTGAGAACATAGCAGGATCTAGTCGGGGTACGGAGTGATGGTTCTAGAAATTCGTTGTAGCAGTCCTCACTATTTTTGTAAAATAGTGTATGAATAATTATAATGAGAACTTATTTGAGTGTGGATATTGTCTAGAAGACAATATTTGTATTTAAACTCACAGTATGTGTTGTCGTATTTTGCACGACAATTGTATTATTGATGTTGTAGTTTGCTTTATGTACCATGTATTTGGCAACTCAGAATAGGTGTTGTATACCTATTTTGGGGGCGTCACATCAAGTCTGCTTCGGCGTGCTAACATTTTCCTATAAATAGAGGGCTAAGTTAGAATTGAAAATCACACCAGAAATAAGTTTTCTCTATTTCTCTCTCTATATTATCGAGCGTATTCTTGTGAGTATTTTGATACTTTGAGTGTTGTTATACGGTGCAAGTTCCTTCAAAGACTATATCCGAAGATTCTAGTCAAGTAATCTTGTCTTTTTGAGGTAAGGATGTTATATTCTTCCTAATGATGTTATTCTTTCAATATCATTTATAAGAAATATTGGTATAGATTTTATTGTGGAATTTCTACCTTTTGTGCTGGGGGTTACTATTCACGATATACGGCACTATTCATGTATCGACACTATTCACGAATATAAGACTATTCAATTAAAAATGAAATTTTCTCCTTTTTGTCCAAGATGTCTATTATGGTTAATATCTTTAATTGTATCCATGTTTTGATCTTTATTTTTAAATTCTGCTTCAAAATTGGTTATTATGGAGTATTATTGAATTTAGATAAACAGAATATCTGAATCCCTAATATTTGTTCTTTTATCTCCATTGGATTCATTTTCTTTAATATATTTTCATCATCCTCACCCTAAATGATGATTTCTTGAATATCTTTGGCCTATAGTGCAAAGATGAATGATTAATCGATGAATATCTTTGGCACCTGTAGTGCAAAAGATGAATGATTACCTAATGAATATCTTTGGCCCGTAGTGCAAAAGATGAGCAGTGTTGAGATGAACATGATTAACCTGGTGATACAAATGAATATCTTTGTCCTGTAGTGCAAAGATGAATATTTGATTCAAGATGTATATTGATTGATGTTACAGGGATAAAATATTGATAATGGACTTTTAAATCTTAGAAGATAGTAGAATTCTTTCTCTACTTAACTCTTCTAATGGATTGTTGTTTCCGCTGCAGTTGTTGGGGACGTCACAGTTGGTATCAAAGCTTAGGGATATGATCTCTGGCTGAGGTGTGAGACAAGAACTAGGAGGGAAGAGACGGGGAATTCCTTCGCTAGTATGACCTACCTAAGTTTATTTGGTATTTAATTGGTCGGTCAGAGTATAGAGATAATATGTGATATGTCAATTAACCCTTGTTTTATGGCAGTGTTTGAAAATGGCATCTGAAAATGTTGTGATAAGCAATGAAGCATATGAGACCGTTGAGTCACCAACGATCAATACCCAGGATAATGTGCATCAGGATGGCAATAATCCTCAGGTAAACAACAACACCGATCAAATGATGAACGATGGGATATTCAGAGGCTTTATGCAATTCATGCAACATCAGGCGAGAGGGACTCCTGTTCAAAATGCAGGTGGAAATACTGGCAACTCTCGGATAGTCACCACTAAGCAGTTCAAGGAGCTGGGACCACCGGAGTTTTTGGGAAAGCCAGAACCACTTACGGCAGAGACGTGGATAAAGCAGATCACCAAGATATTTGATGTCTTGGGATGTTCCTAGGATCAAAAGGTTCCCTTTGCCACCTTTACGTTGCGAGGAGAGGCTGACATCGGTGGAATCCAGAAAAGCGTACTCAACACTTGCCGCTGCATCGAAGATGTCTTGGGAGAAGTTCCAAGAATTGTTCAACGACAAGTACTTTCCCGAAAGTATTCGTCACATGAAGGAGGTTGAGTTCATCAAGCTGGAGCAAAACAATATGAACGTGTCGCAGTACGAAGCTAAGTTTGCCGAGTTGTCCCGATTTGCATCCCATTTGGTTGATAATGAGGAGAGAATGACGCGAATGTTTCTGCGAGGTTTGAAACCCGAAATACGTCAATACCTCATTTCTCACAAACTTTGTTTATATTCAGATGTAGTGAATAGGGCTCAGTTATTGGAGCGCGATAATGAGCCAGCCCAACCGAAGGATAACGAGCAACAACACGATAATAATAATTACAAAAGATGCAGCGGTTATCTAGAACAATGATAACCATCGTAGAGGAAATTATCATGCCAGAAATGGTAACCACTTCGGTGGTAATCATGGCCAAGATAATAGAAGAAATGATTCAAGTGGAAATTTCAAGAAGAGAAGATTTAACGATGACGGAAGACGCGTAATAAAAGACACCAAAGAACAAATTCTAGGGGAGGAGAACGACCGCCAGTTAGATGCTATAGATGCGGAGAGGAGGGACATATAAGTCCAAACTGTTCACAGCTTTCCAAGATATGTTTTAGTTGGGGAAAAGACGGTCACATAGCTCGATTTTATCCTATAGAGAAATAAAGTCCAATTGGGACGGTGGCACCAAAGGTGGATACAGACAAAATAAAGTTGGTGGTTTCAGGAAGAGCGTTTTTTGTGACTTTTCAAAGAGCGAGTAACCCAAACGAAGTTAGCACGGGTTAGTTAATTATAAATTTTTTTGAAGTCTATACCTTATTAGATATCGGTTCTATCCATTCTTTTATTTCTCCTGCTTGTGCTCAACATTTAAACTTGACTCCGGAGAAATTAGACTTTGACTTATCTTTGGAGACTCCGTTAGGAAAAACTGTTATTATATCCACGATTTATAAATCTTCTTTGATCCAAATGGGCACAATCACATTACCTGTTGATCTTATCTCTTTAAAGATACTTGCATTTGACGTAATTGTAGGGATTAATTGGTTAACTACTCATCATGCCAAAATTGATTGTTTTCATAAGGTTGTTAGTTTTCATATTCCTAACTAACCAGTTATGTGAATTCAAGAAACCAAATCATTGAAGTCAAACACTTTCATATCAAGCCATAAAGCCATTCGTTTATTGAAAAACGGATGCCAAGTTTTCTTAGCCCGTTTAATGGATTTAAACAAAAATACATCAGATTTAATTGATTTTTCTGTTGTTAGTGAATTTCCTGACGAATTTCCTGGCATACCCCCAGAGCGTGATATTGAATTTTGTATCGACTTTGAACCCGGTACAAAACCCATTTCTAAAATCTCTTATCGAATGGCTACTATTGAACTTCAGGAGTTAAAAACCCAACTACAAGAGTTGGTACTCAAGCCTCTATCTGGTAACTTCCTTTGTGGAATGCACCGAAGCCAGACTCTCCGTAGGGGACGCTATATTTGTTTGGTGGTAAAACAAAAGGTGCTATTGTGACGTGTTATCCAAGATTGGGATATGAGTCACAGTTGAGAGCAACTTAAGTCAGTAATCGAAATACGTAGCTTTCTAGGCTTAGCTGGTTACTATTGGAGATTCGTGGAAGGATTTTCTCGAATCGCTACTCCGTTAACTTAGCTGACTCGGAAAGATACAAAATTTGTATGGAGCAAGGAATGTGAGAAGATTTTCCAAGAGCTCAAGAGGTGACTCATTTAGGAACCTATTCTGACCATACCATCTTGGAAAAGTGAACGTGGTAGCTGACGCGTTGAGTAGAAGATCGTACGCGAGTACGAGTGCGATATTGTTGAACACAAAGACCTATTTTGTATAATTTATAAACGATAAAGATAGAGTTAAAGACTCTAGGGACCCACGTTATGATGTTAAATATATGAGTAGAATCGAATTTAATTGATAAAGTTAAAACCGCTCAAGCTACACACCAGAGCTGATGCATATAAAGAAGAATGCGTTATTCTAGAAGTAAGAGTCGATGAAGAGAAGAAAGCTCAAGCCTTAGATTTATTTGAAATCCTCGATCGAGTAGGAACTGTGGCCTATAGACTCGCCTTAACGCTAAGTATGTTGCGTGTTCATAACGTTTTTCATGTATCGATGTTACGTAAATATGTGAACGACCCGAATCATATTATTGCGTTAGAACCAGACGAGATAGCCAAAGATTTAACGTACGATGAGGTACCTGTCAAGATCTTGGATAGGAAAGAACATGTCATATGCACAAAGGTTATACCTCAAGTTAAGTTTTTGTGGAGAAACCATGCTATTGAATAAATGAACTGGGAGTTGGAATCAGAAATGAAAGCGAGGAATCAGAAATCAGAAATGAATAGTAACTCATGAATATTAACTCGTGAATAATAACTCATAAATAGTAACTCGTGAATAGTAACTCGTGAATAGTAACTCCGACACAAAAAGTATCTCAAATACTCGAGTGAACAATACTAAAGTAAATAGTAATTTAGGTGAATAGTAACCCGTAAATAGTAACTCGTGAATAGTAACTCCGACACAAAAAGTGTCCCAAATACTCGAGTGAACAATACTAGAGTGAATAGTAATTTGGGTGAATAGTAACTCGTGAATAGTACTCCAACTCAAAAAGTGCCCTAAATACCCGAGTGATTAATACTAGAGTGAATAGTAACTGGGTATTTTATGCCAACTTGTCTACTTTGAAAAATTTTCACATATCACCCTTAACTTTAACCTTTTATCAATTTAACCATTTACTAAAATAGAAAAATTAAATACTTTTATTTCATAAAATTCGGGGTCTCACAATCTCCCCTCCTTATGAAATTTCGCCCTCAAATTTACGCACTAAATATTGATATTCAAGAGATGAGAATACCTAGCTTTTCTTTTGATTGTATCTTCCCTATAATTTCCTCGCTATCATGATTTTCTCATTTCTCATCTCCCTGTATTTCAGATATCATTCTAGAATATAGCTTCAAAACAAAGGTTAATTGACATATCATAATTTGTCAACTTATCAAGTAAACAATTTCAAACTTAGGTAAGTCACACACTAGCGAAGTATATAACCTCGCTCTCCCTCCTAGTTCTAGACTCTTATCTCCGCCTTGACCATATCCCTAAGCTCGATGATACCATTGTGACGCCCCCAAAATTAGGTCCACACGACCCATTCTCGAGTCATGAGATATCACACTATAAAAATCAAATACCAACTTCATTTATACAACTGTTGAACTGTCGTAAAGAATATGACCACAGTTAACTTTGAGTTTTAATACAATATAGTCTCATAGACAGTATCCAAACTCAAATTATTACAATGCCATATATAATACAGCAGCAAATAACGCTTCCAAAGTCGGGTTCACTTCACCCTATTATAGTTCACCAAAATTAAATATTACGTGACGTATAAAATACGACACCCACATCTTAGGTCCTCAATACAATTATATATTGTATGTCATGCCATTTTATAATGTATTGAGAAACTTCGACAGTCTCGAACCATCTCACTATTTCCTCATATTATCCCGTTTCGACCCAAATTACACTTTTATTACCTGAAAGGAATTGTGAAGCAAAAGGGTGAGCATAACTAGCCCAGTAAAGAATATCATGACTAAAGATAACTACATTATCAATAGTTCTCATCAATAATAAATCAGAGATTTATAACATATGGTAGATAATAAAACTTTTCAACCATAATTGCGCAATGAATTAATAATCCATTAGAAGAGTCAAGTAGAACATAATGTCTACTGTCTCCTCTAAATTAAAAGTCCATCGTTGCTATTTTATCCCTGTAATATTCATCAATAGTTCTTTGTTATACTCAAGACAAATAGAACTTTCATCACGTGTCTTCACCTGAACCACCAAAGATGTTAGTTAAATTCACAATTCATATTTATAATAATGTGAATTAACAATTCCTTCTTGCCACAAAGGCTTAATGGAACGTTTACTCAATATCCTTACCCCAAAGGCTAAAGATATTCAGATGTAATAACAATGATCATACCAATCATTTGTCTACCTTTTGACTACGTACAAAGATGTTCAACTATAAAAGCCATATTTGAGACTCACTAAATAAATAATTCCCATCATCGAATCATCCTCGCACTACTACCAAGGATATTCATTAAGTATCACCAAAGGGTCATGATCATGTCATACTTTTTTGTCCATCTTTTCACTACGGGCCAAAGCTATCAATTAACAATTCATCTTTGCACGTAAGCCAAAGATATTCAACAACATATCATCGTTTCAATATGGGTCAAAGACATACAACTGTAAAACCAATAACCAACAATATAATAAAGAATATATGAAGCGCAGAATGGATTTTTTCACCGCCATGCAGTAATCCACTCAAATGCGATTATTTCCACAATTTAATAAGGAATGAATATAAAGGATCATTCACCGTGCATGTGGTAATCCACATAGACAGGTTATTCTAACAGAATAATAAAGAATGGAATAACAAAAGACATCACCATGCATGCGATAGAGACCGATGCAGAAAGTTATTCTCAATGTAATAATAAATGCGAAATAATAATTAATGGAACCAGTCCGGCCAAAACGCATGCATGTGATATTCGATAGAATAATAAATGCGGAATAATAAATATTGGAACCTGAGTCGTGAAATTACACAAGCGTGATATTCGGCGAGGATAATAAATGCGGAATAATAAAAGAAGATCACCAAGTATTGGGTAAACCGCATATACAAGTCATTCCACCAAGTATAGGGTAAACCGCGCATACAGGTTATTCCAACAGAATAATAAATGCGGAATAATAAAAGAAGATCACCAAGTATTGGGTAAACCGCATATACAGGTCATTCCACCAAGTATAGGGTAAACCGCGCATACATGTTATTCCAACAGAATAATAAATAATGGAATAACAGAAGTTCTCTTCATGAAGACGAAAGAATAACACCCCTTACGGGTACAACAAATAATATCCCTTACCACAATAATGATATCCCTTACCTTTCAAAGAAGAGTATTCCGACTAGTAGGGCGAGGATATACTCGAAGGAAACTTATACTATGCTCAAAGCTTTCTTAAACTCTAAAGAAATACTCTCAAGATTATAGAAGAAGAATTCTCTTTATAGTTTTTCTCTCTAGAGTTTCAATGAATTCGTAAGAAAATAATGAAGGAATGAGCTTCTATTTATAAGCTTGGTAGAGTAAGGGTAAAATAGTCTTTTTGCCATAATTTATGACATCATCGCTTACATCATCGATCATATGACATCATTGCTTACATCATCGATCAAATGACATCATTGCTTACATCATCCTTCTGATGACATCATTGCTTACATCATCAGAATTCAAATTCAAATTGTTCTCTTTCACCTCATTTTACTTTTATACCATGAATTTACTATATTAATGTTACCATTCAAATTATAAAAAAACATACTATCATATAATCACATTATACTACTATAATATAATATTATAATAATATATTTAAATGAATTATTGATTTACTAATATAATTTCAACCAACAGTCTGAAAAATTAGCACATCTCCTCATGGAATAATATTATACCCAAAAATGATTTGGACCGAAAATAAATATATTGTTCGGGTGAATAGTAACTCATGAATAGTAACTCGTGAATAGTAACTCATGAATAGTAACTCGTGAATATTAACTCGTGAATAGTAACTCTGACACAAAAAGTATCCCAAATATTCGAGTGAACAATACTAAAGTGAATAGTAATTTGGGTGAATAGTAACCCATAAATAGTAACTCGTGAATAGTAACTTTGACATAAAAAGTGTCCCAAATACTCGAGTGAACAATACTAGAGTGAATAGTAATTTGGGTGAATAGTAACTCGTGAATAATAACCCGTGAATAGTAACTCGTGAATAGTACTCCAACACAAAAAGTGTCCTAAATACCCGAGTGATTAATACTAGAGTGAATAGTAACTGGGTATTTTATGCCAACTTGTCTACTTTGAAAAATTTTCACATATCACCCTTAACTTTAACCTTTTATCAATTTAACCATTTACTAAAATAGAAAAATTAAATACTTTTATTTCATAAATTCGGGGTGTCACAATCTCCCCTCCTTATGAAATTTCGCCCTCGAAATTTACGACGTCACGTCTTACGATATTCAAGAGAGATGAGAATACCTTGCTTTCTTTTCAGATTGTATCTTCCCTGTAATTTCCTCGCTATCATGATTTTCCCATTTCTCATCTCCTGTATTTCAGATATCATTCTAGAATATAGCTTCAAAACAAAGGTTAATTGACATATCATAATTTGTCAACTTATCAAGTAAACAATTTCAGCTTAGGTAAGTCACACACTAGCGAAGTATATAACTCGTCTCTCCCCTCCTAGTTCTAGACTCTTATCTCCGCCAGCGACCATATCCCTAAGCTCTGATACCAATTGTGACGCCCCCAAAATTAGGTCCACACGACCCATTCTGAGTCGCCAGATATCACACTATAAAAATCAAATACCAACTTCATTTATACAACTGTTGAACTGTCGTAAAGAATACGACCACAGTTAACTTTGAGTTTTAATACAATATAGTCTCATAGACAGTATCCAAACTCAAATTATTACAATGCCATATATAATACAGCAGCAAATAACGCTTCCAAAGTCGGGTTCACTTCACCCTATTATAGTTCACCAAAATTAAATATTACGTGACGTATAAAATACGACACCCACATCTTAGGTCCTCAATACAATTATATATTGTATGTCATGTCGTTTATAATGTATTGAGAAACTTGACGGGTCTCGAACCATCTCACTATTTCCTGTTATCCCCGTCAACCAACTACACTCTTATTACAGAAAGGAATTGTGAAACAAAAGGGTGAGCACAACTAGCCCAGTAAAGAATATCATGACTAAAGATAACTACATTATCAATAGTTCTCATCAATAATAAATCAGAGATTTATAACATATGGTAGATAATAAAACTTTTCAACCATAATTGCGGTGAATTAACAATCCATTAGAAGAGTCAAGTAGAACATAATGTCTACTTGTCTCCTCTAAATTAAAAGTCCATCGTTGATATTTTATTCTGTAATACTCATCAACAGCTTCTTTGTTATACTCAAGACAAATAGAACTTTCATCACGTGTCTTCACCTAAACCACTAAAGATGTTAGTTAAATTCACAATTCATATTTATAATAATGTGAATTAACAATTTCTTCTCGCCACAAAGGCTTAATGGAAGCGCTTACTCAATATCCTTACCCCAAAGGCTAAAGATATTCAGATGTAATAACAATGATCATACCAATCATTGTCTCACCTTTTGCACTACGTACAAAGATGTTCAACTATAAAAGCCATCGGGCCGAGACTCAAACTAAATAAATAATTCCATCATCGAATCATCCCGCACTCACTTCTGCCAAGGATATTCATTAAGTATCACCATGGTCATGATCATGTCATACACTGTCCATCTTTGCACTACACGCCAAAGCTATCAATTAACAATTCATCTATGCACGTAAGCCAAAGATATTCAATAACATATCATCGTTTCACCATGGGTCAAAGACATACAACTGTAAAAGAAGATCATTCCACCAAGTGTTGGGTAAACCGCATATACAGGTCATTCCACCAAGTATAGGGTAAACCACAAGATACAAAGTTATTCCAAATGTAATAATAAATGCAAAGATAATAAAAGAAGATCACCAAGTATTGGGTAAACCGCATATACAGGTCATTCCACCAAGTATAGGGTAAACCGCTCATACAGGTTATTCCAATAGAATAATAAATAATGGAATAACAGAAGTTCTCTTCATGAATACGAAAGAATAACACCCCTTACGGGTACAACAAATAATATCTCTTACCACAATAATGATATCCCTTACCTTTCAAAGAAGAGTATTCCGACTAGTAGGGCGAGGATATACTCGAAGGAAACTTATACTACGCTCAAAGCTTTATTAAACTCTAAAGAAATACTCTCAAGATTATAGAAGAAGAATTCTCTCTATAGTTTCTCTCTCTAGAGTTTCAATGAATTCGTAAGAAAATAATGAAGGAATGAGCTTCTATTTATAAGCTTGGTAGAGTAAGTGTAAAATAGTCTTTTTGCCATAATTTATGACATCATCGCTTACATCATCAATCATATGACATCATTGCTTACATCATCGATCAAATGACATCATTGCTTACATCATCAGAATTCAAATTCAAATTGTTCTCTTTCACCTCATTTTACTTTTATACCATGAATTTACTATATTAATGTTACCATTCAAATTATAAAAAAACATACTATCATATAATCACATTATACTACTATAATATAATATTATAATAATATATTTAAATGAATTATTGATTTACTAATATAATTTCAACCAACTGATTACGAAAAATTAAGACATCTCCTCATGGAATAATATTATACCCAAAATGATTTAATTAGAAAATAAATATATTGTTAAAGTAGAATAGTAACTCGTGAATAGTAACTCGTGAATAGTAACTCATGAATATTAACTCGTGAATAGTAACTCATAAATAGTAACTCGTGAATAGTAACTCGTGAATAGTAACTCCGACACAAAAAGTATCTCAAATACTCGAAAGTGAACAATACTAAAGTAAATAGTAATTTAGGTGAATAAGTAACAGTAAATAGTAACTCGTGAATAGTAACTCAGACACAAAAAGTGTCCCAAATACTCGAGTGAACAATACTAGAGTGAATAGTAATTTGGGTGAAATAAGAATCTGTGAATAGTACTCCAACACAAAAGTGCCCTAAATACCGGAAGTGATTAATACTATAGTGAATAAGAATCGGGTATTTTATGCCAACTTGTCTACTTTGAAAAATTTTCACATATCACCCTTAACTTTAACCTTTTATCAATTTAACCATTTACTAAAATAGAAAAATTAAATACTTTTATTTCATAAAATTTTGGGTCTCACAATCTCCCTCCTTAAGAAATTTAAGCCCTCGAAATTTGTATCGACGCACTGATATTCAAAGAGATGAGAATACCTTGCTTTCTTTCTGATTGTATCTTCCCGTAATTTCCTCATTATCATGATTTTCTCATCTCCGTATTTCAGATATCATTCTAGAATATAGCTTCAAAACAAAGGTTAATTGACATATCATAATTTGTCAACTTATCAAGTAAACAATTTTAGTTTAGGTAAGTCACACACTAGCGAAGTATATAACTCGTCTCTCCCCTCCTAGTTCTAGACTCTTATCTCCGCCAGCGACCATATCCTTAAGCTCTTATACCAATTGTGATGCCCCCAAAATTAGGTCCACACGACCCATTCTGAGTCGCCAGATATCACACTATAAAAATCAAATACCAACTTCATTTATACAACTGTTGAACTGTCGTAAAGAATACGACCACAGTTAACTTTGAGTTTTAATACAATATAGTCTCATAGACAGTATCCAAACTCAAATTATTACAATGCCATATATAATACAAACAAAGAAATAACGCTTCCAAAGTCGGGTTCACTTCACCCTATTATAGTTCACTAAAATTAAATATTACGTGACGTATAAAATACGACACCCACATCTTAGGTCCTCAATACAATTATATATTGTATGTCATGCCGTTTTATAATATATTGAGAAGCTTCGACAGTCTCGAACCATCTCACTATTTCCCTGTTATCCCCGCTCGACCCAGCTACACTCTTATTACCTGAAAGGAATTGTGAAGGAAAAGGGTGAGCATAACTAGCCCAGTAAAGAATACCATGACTAAAGATAACTACATTATCAATGGTTCTCATCAATAATAAATCAGAGATTTATAACATATGGTAGATAATAAAACTTTTCAACCATAATTGCGGTGGAATTAACAATCCATTAGAAGAGTCAAGTAGAACATAATGTCTCATCGCCTCTAAATTAAAAGTCCATCGTTGATATTTTATTCTCGTAATACTCATCAACAGTTCTTTTTTGTTATACTCAAGACAAATAGAACTTTCATCATGTGTCTTCACCGAACCATTAAAGATGTTAGTTAAATTCACAATTCATATTTATAATAATGTGAATTAACAATTCCTTCTCGCCACAAAGGCTTAATGGAGCGTTTACTCAATATCCTTACCCCAAAGGCTAAAGATATTCGGATGTAATAACAATGATCATACCAATCGGGTTGTTCACCAGACCACGTGCAAAGATGTTCAACTATAAAAGCCATCATTTGAGACTCAAATTTAAATAAATAATTCCCATCATCGAATCATCCCACACTTACTACCAAGGATATTCATTTAGTATCACCAATGGTCATGATCATGTCATACACCTGTCCATCTTTGCACTACGGGCCAAAGCTATTAATTAACAATTCATCTATGCACGTAAGCCAAAGATATTCAACAACATATCATCGTTTCACTATGGGTCAAAGACATACAACTTTAAAAGAAGATCATTCCAACAAGTATTGGGTAAACCGCATATACAGGTCATTCCACCAAGTATAGGGTAAACCGCGCATACAGGTTATTCCAACAGAATAATAAATGCAGAATAATAAAAGAAGATCACCAAGTATTGGGTAAACCGCATATACAGGTCATTCCACCAAGTATAGGGTAAACCGCGCATACAGGTTATTCCAATAGAATAATAAATAATGGAATAACAGAAGTTCTCTTCATGAATACGAAAGAATAACACCCCTTACGGGTACAACAAATAATATCCCTTACCACAATAATGATATCCCTTACCTTTCAAAGAAGAGTATTCCGACTAGTAGGGCGAGGATATACTCGAAGGAAACTTATACTACGCTCAAAGCTTTATTAAACTCTAAAGAAATACTCTCAAGATTATAGAAGAAGAATTCTCTCTATAGTTTCTCTCTCTAGAGTTTCAATGAATTCGTAAGAAAATAATGAAGGAATGAGCTTCTATTTATAAGCTTGGTAGAGTAAGTGTAAAATAGTCTTTTTGCCATAATTTATGACATCATCGCTTATATCATCAATCATATGACATCATTGCTTACATCATCGATCAAATGACATCATTGCTTACATCATCCTTCTGATGACATCATTGCTTACATCATCAGAATTCAAATTCAAATTGTTCTCTTTCACCTCATTTTACTTTTATACCATGAATTTACTATATTAATGTTACCATTCAAATTATAAAAAAACATACTATCATATAATCACATTATACTACTATAATATAATATTATAATAATATATTTAAATGAATTATTGATTTACTAATATAATTTCAACCAACGGTCTGAAAAATTAGCACATCTCCTCATGGAATAATATTATACCCAAAAATGATTTGGCCCAAAAATAAATATATTGTTCGGGTGAATAGTAACTCGTGAATAGTAACTCGTGAATAGTAACTCATGAATATTAACTCGTGAATATTAACTCGTGAATAGTAACTCGTGAATAGTAACTCCGACACAAAAAGTATCTCAAATACTCGAGTGAACAATACTAAAGTGAATAGTAATTTGGGTGAATAGTAACCCGTAAATAGTAACTCGTGAATAGTAACTCGACATAAAAAAGTGTCCCAAATACTCGAAAGTGAACAATACTAGAGTGAATAGTAATTTGGGTGAATAGTAATCGTGAATAATAACCCGTGAATAGTAACTCGTGAATAGTACTCAACACAAAAAGTGTCCTAAATGCCGAGTGATTAATACTAGAGTGAATAGTAACTGGGTATTTTATGCCAACTTGTCTACTTTGAAAAATTTTCACATATCACCCTTAACTTTAACCTTTTATCAATTTAACCATTTACTAAAATAGAAAAATTAAATACTTTTATTTCATAAAAGTTGGGGTCTCACAACTTTGGCCTATAGACTCGCCTTAACGCTAAGTATGTCGCGTGTTCATAACGTTTTTCACGTATCGATGTTACGTAAATATGTGGACGACCCGAATCATATTATTGCGTTAGAACTAGACGAGATAGCCAAATATTTAACGTACGAGGAGGTACCTGTCAAGATCTTGGATAGGAAAGAACATGTCCTATGCACAAAGGTTATGTAAGACCCCAACTTATTATAAATAAAATTGAATTTCCTATAATTATTATTGTGAATAATAAGGTGTTAATTTGATGTAATACTTTGGTTATGGGTGAAATGTGAAAATTTTGCAAAATAAGCAAGTTGTTATAAATATTCATTTCTGTCGGAGAATATTCGTTTGATCGTGGAATGTTCTTGTTGTCGGGGAATATTTATGCAATGCGCTATAAACCATTCGTGGGCCCCATGTAAGAATAAGCGCCGGATGAAGAAAGCGACAAAGTTTGAATTTTTATAAATAACTACGTAATGGTTACCGTTAATAACATTGGAATACGGTGGTTAAAATACGATGAATGTCGGCATGGGTTGTCACAAAGAACACATGGTATTGCACGGTATTGTTGAATTATTGATTCTTACGTAAGAAGGCCTTACTCAATAATTATTCTTTTGTAATTCTTATGCTCAATATTTTAGTTTATTGATTCAATAATTGCTGCGTTGATATATTATATTATTGTTGTTTCAATAATTGTCACTGCATAGTATTTCCCATTATCGGATTAATAATTCATATTATTTGAATAATATTATGAGATAGCATTATTGGCAATGTCTAGAAAATTCTATCAAGGAGAGGTTTGGTCACCTAATTGCGCGCCAGTAAGGAGAAATCCTTATCGGAAAGCCTCCTAGTTCCTGGGAACGGCCTGGTTGTCATAATTGTGATTCTGTAATATTATTTGTGAATAATTAATTATTGATTTATATGATAAGGAAATATTTATTTGATGTGGATATAAATAATGGATTTATTTATGTGGTTATAAATGAAGGAATTAATGTTGAGGTGTTTTATAAGTATTTTGTCGAATTGGATGTATTAAAAAATTAAATCGATGTTCTTAAAGCTCTATTGCGTGAGTTATAATTTTTAATCTGATCGTTGGATCGTTGTGATCTTTGGATATGTTATGCATATATAAGTTGAGTATATGTCCACAAATTTTGAACAGTTAAAAATAAACGTATAATTTGTTATGAATTTTAAGAGGTGACTGATTCGGAAATTAGGTTTATAAATGATTTTGGTGGAAAATTCGAGAATTGAGTGGGCCCCACTTGTGGTTGGTGAAGAAATGTGCTGAATTTTATTTCAAATGTGGTGGGTGGCAATAGTAGCAGGTAAAGCCATCAGGTAGCAGGTCAAGTCTGCTTCGGTGTGCTAATATTTTCTTATAAATAGATGGCTAAGTTAGAATTAAAAATCACACCAGAAACATATGCTTTCTCTCTTTCTCTCTCTCTCTATTTTATAAGTATTTAGATAATTTATGAGTTTCTATTTATCAGTGCAAGTTTTCTTCAGCCTTATATCGATATTCCGATTAGAAGTACAATTCTTTTGAGGTAAGGGATGTTATTTTCTTCCTAAATGATGTTATTCTTTCAATATCATTATACCGAAATATTGGTATGGATTTTATTGTAAAATTTCTACCTTTTTGTGTCGTGGTTACTATTCACGATCGACCTTTATTCACGATATCTGACAATTATTCACGAATACTAGCCTATTCATCGAAAAATAAAATTTTATTCTTTTTGTCCAAGATGTCTATTATGGTTACTATCCTTGATTGTATCCATATTTTGATCTTTATTCTTGAATTTTACTTCAAAATTGGTTATTATGGAGTATTATTGATCTAGGATAAACTTTAATACGAATATCTAATATTTGTTATTTTGTTTCACTGGATTCGTTTTCTTTAAGATATTTTTCATCATCCTTAGTCCTAAATGATGATATTCTTTGAATATCTTTGGCTATATAGTGCAAAGATGAATGATTAACTAATGAATATCTTTGGCCTGTAGTGCAAAGATGAATGATTACCTAATGAATATCTTTGCCCAGAAGTGCAAGATGAGCAGTGTTGAGATGAACATGGCCAACCTTGGTGATACAAATGAATATCTTTAGCACAGAAGTGCAAAGTTGAATATTTGATTCAAGATGTATATTGATTGATGTTACTGAGGATAAAATATTGATGATGGACTTTTTAAATCTTAGAAGATAGTAGAATTCTTTCTCTACTGACTCTTCTAATGGATTTGTCGCTTCCACCGCAGCTTGTTGATCTAAAACTTGTTGTCTACTATATTTTATCGATTTTTTCCTGTTGAAGACTAATGATAATTTGTTGTATATTATCTTAGTCATAATATTCTTTATTGGGCTAGTTGAGCTCACCTTTTTCCTTTTTGTTCCATTTTTCTTCTCAGGATGTGAGAACATAGCAGGAACTAGCCGGGGTATGGAGTGATGGGTTAGGATAGTTGTATTAGTAGTCCTCACTATTTTGTAAAATAGTGTATCAATAATTGTAATGAGGACTCCTTTTGAGTTTGTATACTCTCTATTAGACAATAGTTGTATTCAAACTCACAGTATATGTGTTGTCGTATTTTGCACGATAATTGTATTACTGAAGTTGTATTTGTTTATGTACCATGTATTTGGCGACTCAGAATGGGTTATCACAGTTGGTATCAAAGCTCAGGGATATGATCCCTGGCTGAGGTGTGAGACAAGAACTAGGAGGGGAGAGACGGGGAATTCCTTCGCTAGTATGACCTACCTAAGTTTATTTGGTATTTAATTGGCTCATCGTAGTATAGAGATAATATGTGATATGTCAATTAACCCTTGTTTTGTGGCAGTGTTTGAAAATGGCATCTGAAAATGTTGTGATAAGCAATGAAGTATATGAGACCGTTGAGTCACCAACGATCAATACTCAGGATAATGTGCATTAGGATGATAATAATCCTCAGGTAAACAACAACACCGATCAAATGATGAACGATGGGATGTTCAAAGGCTTTATGCAATTCATGCAACATCAGGCGAGAGGGACTCCTGTTCAAAATGCAGGTGGAAACACTGGCAACTCTCGGATGATCACCGCTAAGCAGTTCAAGGAGCTGGGACCACTGGAGTTTTTAGGAAAGTCATAACCACTTACAGCAGAGACGTGGATAAAGCAGATCACCAAGATATTTGATGTCTTGGGATGTTCCGAGGAGCAAAAGGTTCCCTTTGCCACCTTTATGTTGCGAGGATAGGCAGATTACTAGTGGGAATCTGTAAAGCGTACTCAATCTGCCGCACTGAAAATGTCTTGGGAGAAGTTCCAAGAATTGTTCAACGACAAGTAATTTCCCGAAAGTATTCGTCACATGAAGGAGGTTGAGTTCATCAAACTGGAGCAAAATAATATGAACGTGTCGCCGTACGAAGCTAAGTTTGCCGAGTTGTCCCGATTTGCATCCCATTTGGTTGATAATGAGGAAAGAATGACGCGAATGTTTCTGCGAGGTTTGAAACCCGAAATACGTTAATACCTCATTTCTCACAAACTTTGTTTATATTCAGATGTAGTGAATAGGGCTCAGTTATTGGAGCACGATAATGAGCCAGCCCAACCGAAGGATAACGAGCAATATCACGATAATAATCGTATCGGTGGCAACGGTCATCAGAACAATGATAACCATCGTGGAGGAAATTATCATGCCAGAAATGGTAACTACTTCGGTGGTAATCATGGCCAAGATAATAGAAGAAATGATTCAAGTGGAAATTTCAAGAAGAGGAGATTTAACGATGACGGAAGACGCTTCAAGAATAAAAGACCAAAGACCAAAGAACAAATTCTAGGGGAGGAGAACGACCGCCAGTTAGATGCTAAAGATGCGGAGAGGAGGGACATATAAGTCCAAACTATTCACAACTTTCCAAGATATGTTTTAGTTGTGGAAAAGACGGTCACATAGCTTGATTTTGTCCTGTAGCGAAATCAAGTCCAGCTGGGACACTGGCACCAAAGGCGGATATGGACAAAACGAAGTTGGCGGTTTCAGGAAGAGCGTTTTTCGTGACTTCTCAAAGAGAGAGTAACCCGAACGAAGTTAGCACGGGTTAGTTAATTATAAATTCTTGCGAAGTCTATACCTTGTTAGATACCGGTTCTACCCACTCTTTTATTTCTCTTGCTTGTGCTCAGTGTTTAAACTTGACTCCGGAGAAATTAGGCTTTGACTTATCTGTGGAGACTCCGTTAGGAGAAACTTTTATCATATCCACTATTTATAAATCTTGTTTGATCCAAATGGGCACAATCACATTACCTGTTGATATTATCTCTTTAAAGATACTTGCATTTGACGTAATTTTAGGGATTGATTGGTTAACTACTCATTATGCCAAAATTGATTGTTTTCGTAAGGTTGTTAGTTTTCATATTCCTAACTAACCTGTTATGCGAATTGAAGAAACCAAATCATTGAAGTCAAACACTTTCATATCAAGCCATAAAGCCATTCGTTTATTGAAAAACGGATGTCAAGTTTTCTTAGCCCATTTCATGGATTTAAACAAAAATACGTTAGATTTGAATGATATTTCTGTTGTTAGTGAATTTCCTGACGTATTTCCTGAAGAATTTCCTGGCATACCCCCAGAGCGTGATATTGAATTTTATATCGATTTTGAACCCGGTACAAAACTCATTTCTAAAATCTCATATCGAATGGCTCCTATTAAATTTCAGGAGTTAAAAACCCAAGTACAAGAGTTAGTACTCAAGCCTCTATCTGGTAACTTCCTTTGTGGAATGCACCAAAGCCAGACTCTCCGTAGGGGACGCTATATTTGTTTGGTGGTAAAACAATAGGTTTATTGTGACGCTTATCCAAGATTGGGATATGAGTCACAGTTGAGATCAACTTAAGTCACTAATCAAAATACGTAGCTTTCAGGCTTATTTAATTGTTACTATCAGAGATTCGTGGAAGGATTTTCTCGAATCGCTAATCCATTAACTTATTGACTAGGAAAGATACAAAATTAAATATGGAAGCGAAGAAAGAACGCGAGAAGATTTTCTAAGAGCTCATGAGGCGACTCATTTCGGAACCTGTTCTGACCATACCATCCTGGAAAAGTGAACGTGGTAGCTGACGCGTTGAGTAGAAGATCATACGCAAGTACGAGTGCGATATTGTTGAACACAAAGACCTATTTTGTATAATTTACAAATGATAAAGATAGAGTTAAAGACTCTAGGGACCCACGTTATGATGTTAAATATACGAGTAGAATCGAATTTAATTGATAAAGTTAAAACCGCTCAAGCTACACACCAGAGCTGATGCATATTAAGAAGAATGCGTTATTCTAGAAGTAAGAGTCGATGAAGAGAAGAAAGCTCAAGCCTTCGATTTATTTGAAATCCTCGATCGAGTAGAAGGCGTGGCCTATAGACTCGCTTTCGCTTTAACGCTAAGTATGTTGCGTGTTCATAACGCGTTTTTTCATGTATCGATGTTACGTAAATATGTGAACGATTCAATCATATTATTACGTTAGAACCAGCACGAGATAGCCAAGATTTAACGATCGATGAGGTACTGTCAAGATCTTGGATAGGGAAAGAACATGTCATATGCACAAAGGTTATACCTCAAGTTAAGTTTTTGTGGAGAAACCATGCTATTGAATAAATGAACGGGAGTTGGAATTTAAATGAAAGCGAGGTATCCTCACCTTTTCAAACACTGTGCACGACGACGTCAACTTCGGCGAGACTTAAATTTTATAAGGAGGGAGGTTGTAAGACCCTAACTTATTATAAATAAAATCGAATTTCCTCTAATTATTATTGTGAATAATAAGGTGTTAATTTGATATAATACTTTGGTTATGGGTGAAATGTGAAAATTTTGCAAAATAAGTAAGTGGTTATAAAATATTTATTTCTGTCGGGGAATATTCGTTTGGTCGTGGAATGTTCTTGTTGTCGGGGAATATTCGTACGACGGCGCAACCATTCGTGGGTCCCATAACATAATAATTGTCGGATGAAGAAAATGACAAAGTTTGAGTTTTTATAAATAACGACGTAATGGTTACTGCTAATTAACAACTTGTTGGAATATTCGATGGTTAAAATATAAAGAATACGCGTGTCACAATAAAGAAGGTACACCAGAGATTGCTGATATTATTGAATTATTGATTCTTACGTAAGAAGGCACTACTCAATAATTGTTACAGTAATTACTATTCAATATTTTAGTTTATTGATTCAATAATTGTTGCATTGATATTTTATATTATTGTTGTTTCAATAATTGTCATTGCACAGTATTTCCCATTATCGGATCAATAATTCATATTATTTGAATAATATTATAAGATAACATTATTGGCAATGTCTAGAAAGTTCTGTTAAGAAGAGGTTTGGTCACCTAATTGCGCGCCAATAAGGAGAAATCCTTATCGAAAAGCCTCCCCTTTCCTGGGAACGGCCTGGTTGTCATAATTGTGATTCTGTAATATTATTTGTGAATAATTAATTATTGATTTATATGATAAGGAAATATTTATTTGATGTGGATATAAATGATGGATTTATTTATGTGGTTATAAATGAAGGAAATAATGTTGAGGTGTTTTATCAATTATTTTTGCCGGATTGGAGGTATTAAAAGATCAAATCGATTGTTCTTAAAGCTCTATTGCGTGAGTTATAATTTTTAATCCGACTAGTTGGATCGTTGTGATTTTTGGATATGTTATACATATATAAGTTGAGTATATGTCCATAAATTTTGAACCGATTTAAAATGAACGTATAATTTGTTATGAATTTTAAGAGGTGGTGATTCGTAAATTAGGTTTATAAATGATTTTGGTAGAAAATTCTAGAATTGAGTGGCCCTACTTGTGGTTGGTGAAAAATGTATTTGAATTTTATTTCAAATGTGGTGGGTGGCAATAGTAGTAGTGTAAAGCCATCAGTAAAGAGTCAAGTCTGCTTTGACGTCTTAACATTTTTTTCTATAAATAGAGGCAAAGTTAGAATTAAAAATCACACCAGAAACAAGTTTTCTCTTTTTCTCTCTCTATATTATCGAGCATATTCTTGTGAGTATTTTGATACTTTGAGTGTTGCTATACGGTGCAAGTTCCTTCAAAGACTATATCCGATATTCCAATCAAGCATGTCTTTTTGAGGTAAAGGATGTTATTTTCTTCTAATGATGTTATTCTTTCAATATCATTATCTTTGAAATATTGGTATGGATTTTATTGTGGAATTTCTACCTTTTTGTGTTGGGGTTCTTATTCACGATATCGGCATTATTCACGATATCAAGACTATTCAATAGAAAATGAAATTTTCTCCTTTTTGTCCAATATGTCTATTATGGTTACTATCTTTGATTGTTTCCATGTTTTGATCTTTATTTTTGAATTCTGCTTCAAATTTGGTTATTATGGAGTATTATTAAACTTGGATAAATTGTAATACGAATCCCTAATATTTGTTCTTTTATCTCACTGGATTTGTTTTTTTTAATATATTTTTCATCATCCTAGTCCTAAATGATGATAGTACTGAATATCTTTGGACTGTAGTGCAAAGATGAATGATTAACTGATGAATATCTTTGGCTCAGAAGTGCAAAAGATGAATGATTATTCTAATGAATATCTTTGGCCCGTAGTGCAAAGATGAACAGGTGTTGAGATGAACATGACCAACTGGTGATACAAATGAATATATTTGGCCTGTAGTGCAAAGATGAATATTTGATTCAAGATGTATATTGATTGATGTTACAGGGATAAAATATTGATGATGGACTTTTAAATCTTAGAAGATAGTAGATTTCTTTCTCTACTTGACTCTTTTAATGGATTGTTGTTTCCGCTACAGTTGTTGATCTAAAACTTGTTGTCTATTATATTTTATCAAATTTTTCCCTGTTGAAGACAAATGATAATTTGTTGTATATTATCTTAGTCATAATATTCTTTATTGGGCTAGTTGAGCTCACCCTTTTCCTTTTTGTTCCATTTTTCTTCTCAGGAAGCGAGAACATAGCAGGAACCAGTCGGGGTATAGAGTGATGATCCTAGACAGTTGTTTTAGTAGTCCTCACTATTTTTGTAAAATAGTGTATCAATAATTATAATGAGGACTTATTTGAGTGTGGATATTGTCTAGAAGACAATATTTGTATTTAAACTCATAGTATATGTGTTGTCGTATTTTGCACGACAATTGTATTACTAAAGTTGTATTTATTTCTGTACCATATATTTGGCGACTCAGAATGGGTGATGTATACCTATTTTGGGGACGTCACACATACACACACACACACACACACACATATATATATATATATATATATATATATATATATATATATAGAGAGAGGTTTGATCAAAGTTGGACTCTCGGACCCATTCAAAATCGAACATTTTTGTTTGTTTTTTTTTGCTTTTTTTAAAACAACTAAATTTTTTTTTTAATATTTTATGGAACTAGATTTTTTATATAATACAGTGTTTTGGTTGTGATTTGGATACGTATAACAAAAAATATCTGTACAGTCTGTGATACATATAACAAATAATGTGTACTGTCTGTGCAGACTGTACATACATTTTTTTGTATAGGTATCCAAATCACACCTAAAACACTGTATTATGAAAAAATTTCAGCTCCTTAAAATATTAATTTTTTTTAGTTGTTTAAAAAAAAAAAAATAGGGTCCGGATTTGATCAGTCCGGAGTCCTGGGACCGATCCGTATATATATATATATATATATATATATATATATATATATATATATATATATATATGTGGTGTTCGTAAACGGACCAACTGTGCATGACTAACAAATGACTCAAGAGAATTCAAGAAAAAGAAGAACGCGGGCAACGTGGTCAAATGATCCATCCTTCTCTTAGACTTCTTGAATCGTAAGGGCTTTGTTCGTAAAGAAGAGACTCCCTTCTTTCTCTTTCTCTTCCAATTTGTACAGATCTAAAACCCTCTTTTCTCTTTCTCTTCCATACTCAGTATAGCTCTTGATTCAATTTTGTATGTAAACAAGATTTCAAATTGTTCCATTTATGGATAACTCTAGGTTTGGATGTTCGTGACCGCTTGATTTTGGATATTTGTCCAGATTCGGTTAGGGTTCTCTTGGTTTTCCGAAACGGGTTTGATAAGAATCGGATCTTCTTGGGTTAATTTAGGTATATTGTTGGTTTTGTGTTTGATATGTTGTGATTGCAATTTTAGGTTCCTTTAGTATTTCAAAGGGAGAGAGGAGGGATTTAGGTAGGGTTCAGTGATGGTGTCAGGAATGACCCTCCGGAGTATTTTTTAAATTCGTTTTAGCTAGTTAAAAATCGATTACCCGCTTGAATCCTAGATTCTAAAGCGGTGAAAGATTTTGAAACCTTTGTTGGCCGGTTTGAAAATGGGGCTAACAACCTTGAACTCAGTACGGGACAAGTGAATGTGGTTGGTGATAGGAAGAAAAAAAAGTAGGTCGTGTGTGGTTGGTGATGAGAGGAAGAAGGGTTTATCGATAAAGGTCCGGTTAAGACATTCTTGGGAATGTTTTCAAACCCAGGGGAGAAGTGCACATTGTAAAGTTGACGATCGAGAAAAGGGGTAAAAAGAGAGGATAATGTTAACGAGGATGCGACTTGCATTAATTGCTTGCAGTTTGCGGTCAATTCTCAATCGAATTGGAAGACTAAGAGAGAAGGAGGAGAGTCTTCTTTCATTCTCGATCGTCAAGGGTTACATTTCTTTCATTTTGACCGGATCTTTTCAAATGACCAGCGTGTTTCTTTTTTTGATGAGTCAGTTTGTTAGTCGCATAGTTGGTCCGTTTTCAACCCCACCATATATATATATATATATATATATATATATATATATATATATATTAGCAAAGCAATCAATATGGTATTGAATCACACGCCACACAATAAAGAGAGTGTGTATTTCATTTTTGAAGAAAAAAAAAATGATATCATGGAGCCAATAATTGAATGATTAGAAGCTATGTAATAAATATATATATATATATATATATATATATATATATATATATATATATATATATATATATGTATTCTAATGCTTAGATAAAATAATATTGCTGTAACTTAAATTTTTTGTATAATATGTTTTACGAAAGTTGTTATCATAAGCAAGTGGATTATTATTTATAATATATGCACTAATAAATAATTTAACTGTAGTAGCAAAATTTTAATCTTAAATCTAATAATCTTTCAATTTTATATATTAGAATTATACAAAAGTTTATCACACTCTTAATAAAAAGTTTATATTTACTTCATAGAAGTCTATAAAAATCATTTAATTTTTTTTTAAAGTCTTTAAAAGTCATTAAAATCCATAAATTATATAAAAATTTATTACTTAAAAAAGTCTTTAAAAATCTTAATTAATACACCTCCATAAAAATCATTAAAATTTATAAATTCTATAAAAGTTTGTCACTTAATTTTTTTTTTTTTAAATCTTAATCGAATATATCCCAATAGGTGAGCTTTCAAACACCGCTTAATCTCAAGCACAATTAGGGCTTTTGTTTGCCGGGAAAATTACGAACTCCTCTATGGACTCACTCTAATTCTCCGATCATTGGCGCCAGCACACCTTCAATGTCTGTCGTCGACACCTCAATCGACCGTGTCCATCAACGTATCAAGCGCAAATTGGACGATTATGGCCCCGCCGACGATGACGATTTCTCCTCTGACTTAGTCTCCGTCAGGATGCGGAAGGACGAACACGACGCCGTCAACTCCTACGCCGGTCCACTGCATAATCACCACTCTCCGTTTCAGCCTAGGGTTTCCGATGCCCGATCAGCCCTTTGTTCTTCCGACTCCAAGCTCCAATTTTTCGTTCGGATGATCTCCGGTGGTAATACACTTGTTTTCCAGGCGAATTCTCATGATACGGTGAGATCAATTCACGAAAGGATCCAGTCGATCGTCGGGATTCCGGTGATCGAGCAACGGTTAATTTATCTAGGTAAGCAGCTTCAGTGGGAGCAGTCGTTAGCTGATTGTTCGATTGAAAATGATGCTGGGCTTCAGTTAGTGGGTCGGATGCGGAGCACGGAGCATCCGCAAGCTTGGCAGGCTATTGATCAGATGGTTTCGTCCATTTATAGGATGTGTAAAAGTGAGTCGGTTTTATTAGGAAGTTATGTTAAAACGAAGCTGATTGAGTTTTTGACTATGACGCCGAGGGGTGATACTGAACAGGCGGCAGGGCATCTTCAGATATTTATTTCTTCCTGCGCACCGGTGGCTTTGGTGATGCTCTATCTGTCGCCGGATGAAGGTAATAAGAAATGTGGTGATGATTTAATTAGACAGGTTATTACTTTGATTAGTATGTTGCAGAAGAGTCTACACCAGCACTTTGCACCTATATTGTTAGAATTTTGTAAATTATTGCGTAGAGCTTCTCCTGATGATGCTATGTATAGTTTGTGCCGTAGTAGTCTTGGCTCGATGGTGGAATATATCGACATTGGGCTTGGGACCACATCCAAGAGTGCCGATAGTAAGAAGTTTGTCATTTCATTTCAAGACGTATTCCCTTTTGTCAGTGAGCTTGCTGCTAAGTTAACTCATGATTTAACGGCTAGTGTACAGTCCAAATCGGGCCCCTTGCTAGTTGATGTTCATGATTTTACGTCATTCTTGCTCCCTGTAATAAGAGTGATTGAGGAGCAGGTGGTTTTTGGGAGGCTAATCTCAATGCCATTTCACGATGTGGGATATAATGTTCCATGTCTTGGGGAAGAGATCAATTTTCTGTATGTTATTTTCTCCGATTTGTTGGAAAAAATGGATCTTTGCCTCAGTATAATGGAGGAATGTTTGGCTGTTAAAGAGAAAGGTGAAGGCGAAATTCTTCATCTTGGGTGGTGCCAGTATCTTGCTATATTAAAGCAATTGAATAAAATTTCTAAGCTTTATCAAGGTGCAGAAAAACAATTTTGGACAAAGCTGATGCATAGAAAGGTTTCTTTCTGTTATATAATCATTAGATATACTAAGAGGAATGATCATCATATATGGCTTCTTGAGCACAAGGAGGTGACTAATTTTGAGTGCAGGAGGCATTTGGCGATGATGTTACTTCGTGAGGCTAAGGAAGAGTACGAGGAGCTCCACGAGATGCTCATTGACAGATCACAACTGCTGGCAGAATCTTTCGAGTATATTGCACGCGCTGAAACTGATGCACTACGTGCTGGTTTATTTTTGGAGTTCAAAAACGAGGAAGCTACAGGTCCTGGTGTATTGAGGGAGTGGTTTTTCTTGGTGTGCCAAGCAATCTTTAATCCTCAAAATGCACTCTTTGTAGCTTGTCCAAATGATCGAAGAAGGTTCTTTCCAAATCCAGGTATACTTTGAATGTTTTTGAAGAATACTCTGTTGAGATACATTTGATTTTTATGTCCTTTTGTGTTAATAGTTCCATTCATACTTATTAAGGCGCCAAGTCAAGTCGAGGCGAGGCGACAGCCGGGAGCTTAAGCGCTTAGGCGACAAGGCGCCCGACTAGTCGTCGACAAGTCGTTAACAATGTAAATTTTATACATATAAAATTATATATATTTAACATTTATATGAATATTTATATATTTATATTTAAATAAACAATTTGGCAATATGTTTTTTATTGTTTGGTCCGTTCTCTTATTATTATTATTTTTTTTGGTTCTACCATTGTCTTTTCCTACATTAAATCAACTTTTATTATTATATAAGAAAATATTCAAAATAAGATCATTTTACCTAATTATTTATCAATTCAAATACAATGTGTGTTTATATATGTAGCCAAATACTTATCAAAATCTGAAAACAGGGGAAAATATCTCTGGTGATTTCCAAAAATTAATGTGTTCAGAAATTGTTTTGAAAAAAATTTCAACAGTAATGCAGTAGCCAACAAAGCAAAATAAACATTAAATAAAGAAAGAAAAAAAATTGGGCAGCATGTGGCCATGTAAAAAAAAAATGGGCAGCATGTGGCCATATAAAAAAAAAATGGGCAGAACGAAGAGTAGAAGAAGGATAACAGAACGAAAAAAAAAGAGTTGGAGACTAAGAGGCTCAGAGCAGAAGAAGAGAAGAGAGAAGAAGAGAAGAGTAGAAGTCTAGAAGTCTAGAAGAAGAAGAAGCGTAGAAGAAGAGGAAGAAGAAGCGTGCACTCAGAGATCATGAGTTACTTGCCACGAGGAGTAGATGATGTAGATCTGCCGCAGGTCTTCGCCACGCCACGATAAGTCAGCTCCCCTTTTCTCCTTCTCTGTGGTCTGTTGTTGTGATGTCTGTTGTTCTGAGATTAGGTTTTAGTAGCTGTTTTTTTTTACCCAAGTCGATCGCTTTGAACTCCAGTCGTCCAAGTCGCACCGAAGGCGTCCAAGGCGTCGCCTTTGTTAGCTGAGCGCTCGCCTTTCACACATCCAACCAAGTCGTCCAAACGCCTTAACAACTTCCACCGCTTTGACGCCTAAGCGTCGCCTAGGCGACGACTTGATAAGCACGTCCATTTTTATTGGTAAATTTGTGTTAATAGGTTTTATAAATATATTACTTAGAAGAAAGTTGATTGATGATTTGCATGTTGAACCAGTATAGGTACATTTTCTTGAATATGAAGTATTAGCCGACTTAACTGTATATTAGGATTTGTGGGTTTAGAATGCAGTGTACTGCAGTTTGACTAGAACATTTCCTGAAGAGGTCTTATGAAATATTATCAGGCCTCCCCCCAACCAATGTGTCATAAACTTATAATTTGGTACTACTTCAGATAACTATTTTGTAGCAGGAAAAAATGCATTGTGGTAGGTCTTACATTATAGTTGGTAGTTTTAAATAAAAATGTATGAATCTGTTGCAAATATGAGTAGTTTGAACTTTTAAAAACTGGTTCTATTCAGTTGGTTTGTCCTTTGGTGGAAATGATTGCGTCATGCCAATGTTTGTAGAGAGGAAGCGGGTGCTTTGAATAGAAGAGACCTTAGGTGGCTCTTTTATTATGATCTGGTGCTATGGACAGGATACAAAAAGCAGGCATTTGAGGGCATTCCTCTTATTTCATACGCTGAAGCATTTGTTTCAGGCTCAGTGCGAAGGAGCTTATAATTTGTATTATGATGTGGTGCTATGGATGCAAGATGCAATAGTTAGGCATTTGAGGGCGTTGATTCCTACTTGATAAGCTGAAGTATGTGTTGCGGGCTCATTGCTAAGGAGCTTATAAATTCTTCTATACGTTACTTTATATAGTTTTTATTTGCTTTTCCTTTAGTTTTTTTTATAAATAAAATAAACCAAAATAAAATCTGGAAGCCACATCCAAAATCACAAAATTTAACCAAAATCCTCTAGGTTCTTACATTTAGTATATAATCTTCCGCCAGCTTCTTATATTCAGAAGACAGATTTCCTAAAAATTAAGGTTCTGTGTGGTATTAACCCTTGAGGAACATGAGTCAAAGGCATAGATCTTACAAATTTTTATTTCCAAATGTGTGTTATGTGCTTGTGTCTATGCAGGAAAGTGGTTGTCCGATGGCTTGGTGGTTTTTTTTATATGTTGGGTGAATGTTGGATTTGGTCCTCTTCGGTGGAAGATCTTCTCCTATATAGATTTAGGGATAATATGACTCTTTAATAATATGCTTATTTTGCATTTTGTGGGGCAAATAATGTAATTAGTTATTCTATTTAATAGCGGGGATTTAAGATATTTTATAGTGATTAGTAAGTTTTAATGTTTAATTAGGGTATTTTAGTATTTTGACTGTTCCTGAAACAAAATTAGGGTTTGTTTTTCTTTAAATAGCGATGTAGTCCCCACAAGTTTAGAATAGATTATTATCATTGATATTAAGAGATTTGAAGGATTTAGCTGCCATTGAGAGAGCTTAGTTAGTGGTTTAGGTGCTGAGCCAAACCTTAATTATTTTTCAGTTAAATTATTGTTTGTTGCAGTATCCTTAAGATTGCGAATGTTAAGTCCTTTTGTGTCATGGCAAGTATCAATTAACATGGATACATTTTTGAGAAGCTTATCCTTTAGACCATCATAGGATTGACTAGCGGTGCTTCAATTGTGTATGCATTTTTTTTATAAAATATTTTTTGATATAAAAGAATAAGTTTTATCAGATAGAAATTTGGTTCAAAGAAGCGGCCATGTTACCAAAATATCTTTCCGATTTGCTCCTAAGGAACCAAGATTGAATAGATAGAAAAAATAAGTCATTCACAACCACTGATGAAGGTAGAAAACTCTCGAGTACGGTTCTAAGGGAAGGAATTGACTCGCCTATTCTGATTGGGGAGAACATGCCATTCAATAGGGAGATTTTGAAATTGCGGTGGCTTGGTTCGATGAATGCGGTGGCTTGGTTTGATGAAGCTACTGATTATTGAAAACAAGCTATGGTGCTTACTTTTGGTAGTTATATTGAAGCACATAATTGGTTGAAGATATGAGGCGTTTCTCTTATTCGTATTAACAGCCGCTCTAGGAGGAATGTTTTTTTGCCGTGATAATGATTCAACAACTATTTTTGGTAGCTCCAAAATGTTTAGTTTATGCTCCTACTTACTATCTGGATATACCAAGAAAGATGTACGGTCTAATGAGGCTACTCTGAAATATTTACTCATAGGTGGGGCAAGCTGATAGGGCCAAAAATTCTATCACAAAATAATCCTCTCTACGACTTAGGTGGTGTTCATAGTTGTTATGGCGCCACGACGAGTCATGTCGTTTACAATGTGAAATTTATGTATTATTTATTTTACTTAACAAGTATATTGGCAATAAAATTTTATATACATTAAAACTCGGAATAACATTAAAGGCATAATTATGTAAATACTTAGCAATAATAATTCAAAAACAAAACACTTGATATTAAAAATTAGTAAAAAAAATGAAGAATTCAACAAACACCACATAGAAAATAAAGTTGCAACCAACCATCACAAATATGTAGTCTAATAACTAATAAAACACCACCATATCAAGTCAAAATAATGTCTAGACTCTCTACACTAGTCTAGAAATATTGTTCATGCAAAATCATATTAGAAAATGTCATCTCCATCTCTTCCACGAGAACTACAGCTACTTTTATTCAAAGGCGTAGGAGGTGGTCTTTCTCCAAAATCATTCTCCACATCTTCATCATCATTTCGAATTCTCTCTTCATCAACTTCATTATCGGAGTCGGAATCCATCAACCTTGATTCCCTTGAAGTTGAACCACCACCACGTCGAGAGTACGTCATGAGATTATCACTAGTATTAGCACAAGCCCTCCTTGAAAGATGGCAACCCTCAAGCGTGTTGGATGCACCGGTTGCTCGATCCACATCATTCCATTTAAGATTCCCCGGGATGAACAACATCGGCCTCATTATCGATCCATTCATTACCCCATTCAAAGTCATCAATGGCTAATGGATCAAAATTATTTCCAAATTCACGCCTCTTTTGGAACCTCGAGTTGATCTTTCGATTTTATTGGACACACCAAGATAGTCAATCGTTTGTGTTCCAATCTATTCCTCTTCTTCGTATGAATCTAAAATAAATAGAATAAAAAATAATAGTATTAATGATAAAATTTTAATTATATAAAAAATAGTTGGTATTAGTATTGAATGACTTATTACTTTTGAAATTTAAACTAACAATAGAAAGTACTTACAAACTCAAATGTACTCTAATTGCGCTTGCAACCGGAAGAACAACAGAGGCCTAGAATTCTTTTTGCAAACGAGGATAGCTCAATAGCCCGCGATCCAAAAGTATTCCACCAATCAACTAGCTAGGGGTGAGCATTCGGTTAATAACCGAACCGAATAAACATTTCGGTTATAACCGAAAACCGAAATTACACTGTTTTGAATATCCGAACAACTAACCGAAATACATGATAACCGAATTTAATAGTTTACAACAACTCTGGGCTAACTCAACAATACAGAGTGAAATTAAGTCCAAAGATTAACAACAACAATCAACAAGTCTAAAGAAAAGGATAATTGTTAAGTAAATTGACATGGTAATTGATAACATGGAAAGAGTGAAGAAAAGAGTAGGTTAATAAATCTACTTTCATAAGATAGCCCAAAGACTTAAATTAGCAGTAAAACTACTCAAAATTCTGCAATGAAGAGCACCACCCGTCTTCAACAGTAATCAAAATTATTGCCTTGTCCTAACTTAGCCAGCTTGTCTTTAACACTATTGCTTCTCTTCCCACGAGCTTCAAATGCCACTCCCATGGTTTCCTTAACAGTTCTCTGAAATCCTGAATGGGGCCATTAAGCGGATGAGAGAAAAAAATGATAATAAATGCAAGGAACATGCCATCATACTTGCACTGGAGTGGGTCTGGAATTACCTACTGTGGAAGTAAGGCATCAGAATTTATGCGTAGAAGCAGAATGTGAAGTGGTTCAAGGGAATCCCCTGCCTACTCTATGGAACTCTCTCAAATGGATTTTCTCAATAAGTTTTGTTACTATCCTTTTCTTAATCTCTAAACAATTATCAATTGACAATCTCATATGGAATGTCATTTGTAGAAAACAATTGACGCCTCATTTCTGAAAGCTACCACTTTCCTAGAAAGAAGGATTCTCACAGTGGGTATGCTATTTCAACCATCACCAGAAAGATATTAATACACCAATACACCATCGACATGTTTTCATGCATTCTAAAAGTTATGTCCATTTTTCCTAGGTTATCCTAATGATAATCAACATTTGCTCATACTCAAGAAGCAAATTTCTATGTTTAGCAAAAAGATGAAGAAAACTTCCATGGATTTGGCAAAGCAGAAATTTTAAATAGAAATAATATTTACCGAACACTGCAAGGATCCAAGGATATATAATATATCATTACAGGTTAATAAATACAAGAAATTGTAGAAAAAAGTTTGGAAGCAAGCTGATAATAGATGTTTACTATAAAAGAACCAATCAATTTCAAATAGTTTTGTGAGATGCTTAATCCAATATAATCCAGAAAACTTCCTTACTAAAGAAGCTTGTATGGATTCTAGATAACTTTATTTTATTTTATTTTTTAAAGTCCTAACTATTGAGGGATATCATTATAAGTACGAATGAATTTCATAACCAACCTCAATAATATCTCAATTACAATATCTAGTAAATTAGAGCAGTAGAGCTAATGGATGAAAATATTGCAAGTAGAGCTAGCCTCAAATAAGGAAGAAATACAAACTCACAACGTCAAAGGGGTTTGGGTCGATGGCCGTTGGCCGATGAGAGTTGAGTTCCGACTTTTGAGTTCGAGATCTGAGTTTGGAATGAGAGATTGAGCGAGATCTGGGTTTGGGTTAAGATCTAAGTTTGGGATGAGAGATTGGGTCGATGGCCGTCCGCCGATGAGTGTTGGAGTTCCGACTTTTGAGTTCGAGATCTGAGTTTGGGATGAGAGATTGAGTGAGATCTGGGTTTGGGAATTGAGACTCTGAGAGTTCCAACTTCATCGCGGCCTCGCGCTTTTTGAACTTCATAGCGGCGCGGCCGCGCCCAACCTCCAAGAGTTGAATTCTGGCTCTGCATCTCAGCGCTGCCACGCTCCATTTGTTCTTCTCCACCGCGGCCGCGCTGCTCTTACAAACTTTTCTTTTTCAATTTAGTTCCAAATCAGCCCTTTTCCTCCCTTCAGCTCCAAATTCATCTAAAAACAATAAATATCCTTAAAGCCCATATACACATGAAACATACATTAAAACCAAACATAAAGGAATCAAAAATCATGAATAATGTGTACTTGTCATATTTTTTATAATTTTTCAAAACATTGTTATTATATAGGGATCATGAATAGCGTGAGATAGCCTTCACCTCCCGTTCCCTCAATAAAAATGTTTGTTCATGTGTTTTTTTTCTTTTGAAGGACAACAAGTGACTAATTTTATTTTAAATTGTTTATCATTTGCATGTCCTATTGTACATGTATAGCAATACAATTGTTATTCAAATATTGGATCAATTATGAGTTTTAAAGATTTTTTTTATAGATTTATAACTGATGCGATTCATCCGCGCACATTAATCGTAACTCTTATGTAATAATTTTCACCATAGAAGATTTATTGCGACCCTAATTATTTTTGTCGTAAAAATTTATTGTGATCCTAAAAGGCCAACAAAACCAACGATTACCCTCAATTTACCTCTTTATATATAATAGTATAGATATATGACTCAAAATAATACCCTAACTTTGAGAATTATTGCTCGTCTTGGAATATTATACCAAGGGATAACCACTTGTCCACTTCGTTAGTCCTCAAACTATGTTGTTTTTTATGTTTAGTCCTTAAACTATTTTTTCCGCGTTATCGTCCTCAAACTATATGTTTCTTTCATGTTAGTCCTCAAATTGTGGTGGTGGTGGTTCACGTTTGGTTTTCTATCTATAGTTGTTTTTCATATCTAGTACCCTTCAATTACTTTATTTTTGTAAGGTTGGACAAAGATTACAGAAATAATAAGTCTGAGGATAAAATACACGAAAAAATAGTTTGGGAACTAAACGTGAAAAACAACAATAGTTTGTGGACTAACGAAGAGGTTATCCTTTATACTAAATACTAAATATGAGACATGCTCATTCCTTACACCAGCTAGAGTTTACCGTATAAAGATATGTCAATTATTAGGTTGGATTTGTAAGATTTTACGAAAAATTTAATATAAATTTAATATTGTGATACCGACCATCTCATTGAGGGATAAGATTCTAAAACAAAATAAATATACTCTTGATAAAAGACTAAAACACAAAGTGAATTACTACATACACGAAGACATAACATAGTTCAACTTATGAAAAACATTAGTGCCACAGATACATAGTCTGTGCGTGCTAAATGCTTTTGACCTAACCATTCTTTACTCATGGGGGAATTTTTTAATAATAGTAATATTGTAAAACCAATAAAAAAATGCAACAAAAAAGTAGAGAAAAGCGCAACCATTATACTAGTACAAATTTGTGCCCTCCAACCTTTTTTTCTTGTGTTCCCTCAATTTTTGCATCTCTTTTATCTGTAAATCAAAAATACCAAAATCATACATTAATAACCCAAATAATGCTTTTTCACATAACGGTAGACCACAACAATAATTAGACAACATTACGATATGGAATTTAAATGACCACATATATACTTCTTAGTGAGCTTACAACATGTACAACCTACCTTGAGACATTTTGATAGCGCGCTCTTCTTTACGTCCTTTCTTATCCGTGCATTATCATATTGTGTGGAATGTCAAATATTCTGCTCACTTCGTGAAGCAATATGTACGTCTTACAAATCAATGTTAAATTATGAATAATGGTGGCAATCTATTGGCATGCAGTTAGCTTCACTTGTGTATTTCAGGACCAAAATTCGGGAAAGATGATTGGACATACCTGAGAACGGGACAGACTCTATTACCTAGAAGCATCGAGCCAGTCAAATCTCAAGGGAAAATTACCTTTTGTTTCAGAACTTTATTCATCCAATGAAGAAAAAGTTCGGCTTCACCACTGCCGACTTGGACATCCATCATTTAGAGTCATTAAAATTCTGTTTCCGTCTTTATTTTAAGGTCTAGATGTTGAAAACTTTCTTTGTGAAGTGTGTGAACTTGCCAAACACAAACGTGTACCTTTTCCTGGTAGTGATAAAAGCTCTCTTCCCTTTTATCTCATTAACAGTGATATTTGGTGTCTACTATTGCTAATGTTTCTTGGGCAAGATGGTTTGTGACATTCATTGATGATTGTACTCGTGTTACTTGGCTTTTCTTACTTAAACATAAATATGAGGTCAGTATTGTTCTCCCAAATTTTTTTTCCATGATTAAGAACCAATTTGGGGTCGCTATCAAAAGGTTTAGGTAAGATAATGCCAGAGATTATTTCAATCAAGTACTAACTCCTTATTTTCAAAAGGAAGGAATAGTACACGAGTCATCTTGTGTCAATACGCTACAACAAAACGGAGTCGCGGAAAGAAAAAATGGTAATCTCACTCGGTCGACCAGGGCCTTATTCCAAAAAAAATGTGCCTAAATCTTTTTGGGGAGAAGTAACTCTTACAGCCACTCATCTTATAAATCGTTTGCTTTCCAGAATCTAGGGATTCAAGAGTCCAATGAATATTCTCTCAACATTCTATCCAAACATACACACTACAAATAATCTTGTTCCTAAGATATTTGGGTGCATATCATTTGTCCATGTTCATAGTCAAAATAGAGGGAAACTAGTCCCATGGGCGTTAAAATGTGTATTTGTGAGTTATTCCTCAACTCAAAAAGGGTACAAGTGTTATCACCATCCATTGAATAATTTTATGTCTCGATCTGTCGTCACTTCCTAAACCAGTTTCTAGTAACTCGAGTCATGTGTTTGAGCCAGTATCCGAGTCCATGCCAAATCTTGTGTCTAAACCAGTTTTTAGTAATTTGAGTCATGTGTTTGAGCCAGTATTTGATTCCATGCCAAATGTTGTGTCTGAACCCGTGCCGGAAATTTCACTCTCCCAACTTTTCCCTTGAAAATGTTAGATTTAACAAAGGCAAGGTGTATTCGAGGAAGAAGACAATTGCCCCGGAATCAGTGCAAGTCCAATCATCCAACCCAAATCCTGAGACCGAGGTAACAAATTCTATTTCTTCATTACAAGCTGAAACTGAATCCCATGTAGACAATAATGACCAGGACTTTCCCATTGCTATTAGGAAGGGAACTAAAGAGTGCACAAAATGACCTTTATATCCTCTTGCACACTTTCTTTCCTTATAATATTTTCACCATCACATAGAGCCTTGTTAACTTAAACACCATTACCATTCCTACCACCTTATTCGAGGCTTTGACCAATGAAAAATGGAGACAAGCCATGAATGTAGAAATGGAAGCTTTGGAGAAGAATAAAACATGGGAGTTAGTGAAGTTACCTGTCGGAAAGAAACCCGTATAGTGTAAATGGGTCTATACAGTGAAATATAGAGCAAATGAGTCAATAGAGAGATACAAGGCAAGGTTGGTAGCCAAGGGCTATACTCAAACCTATGGGATTGACTACCTAGAGACTTTTGCTCCGGTTTCAAAGATGAATACTGTTAGAATCCTACTGTCATTAGCAGCTAATTATGGTTGGGAGTTGAAACAATTTGATGTCTAGAATGCATTCTTGCACGGAGAACTGGTTGAAGAAATTTATATGGATATCGCACCAGGTTATGGGAATAACTTGGGTGTTCATACTGTGTAAATTGAAGAAAGCCTTGTATGGACTTAAGCAATCGCCACGGGCATGGTTTGACAGATTTGCCAGAGTTATGATTGCCATGGGGTATAAAAAAGCCAAGGGGATCACACGTTGTTCATTAAACATGGTATCAAAGCAAGACAGCATTAGAATACATTTTAGTACCAATATGAATAGTTATATATTTTAGTACCAATATGAATTGTAATACAATACTGAATTAAGATAATTACATTATTAGATATTATAGATAGTAAGAATATGAACTCTTATAGAATACCAAATCAAAATATATATGTATATAAGAGATGATGGTAGAAGATAATTATGGTAGTAAGACTATCTTGGATTTTGTTGGTACTAGTCTGCAGCTATTTCTAATTTGCCTCTTAACACTTGCCTCCCCTTCAAGAATATTCATATCCTCATGGCCCGAATGTTATGCATTTTTTGATTAAGAGTTGTGTCTTGATGCCCTGGTTGAGAAGGGAGTCTTTCTTAGGATTTTGTGTGACTGGGGTAGTGTGGAATCACTGGTGTTTGTATTTTGAGTTTTATAAATTGGGGCCTCATAGAATTTGGCTTGTTTGCAGGCTTGATGAAGAGATTGAGGATCCAATAATTTCACTATTTTTGATGCAGTGGCAAATTCCAATTCAGAATCGGATTTAGAATAGAATTTAACTTTAGTGTTATTTTTATTTTAATAGTTTCCAACTACTTGTAGGAAAAGTTAATTAGTACTTTTATTATCCTTTTCAAAGTAGGTTAGGAAAGTAACTAGGCCTATAAATATAGGTTGTCTTGAGACTTTTTATTCATTTAGTTCATAATAATATTGCGTTCTCTCTTGTAGAATTCATTATTTTCCCTTGTGCGCAAGGATTTATTTTCCATTGTGTTAGTAGGATAAACTAACCATTGTAATTCGTTGCGTCAATTGGCATCGGAGCAAGAATAACTGTATCCATTGGTCATGGCTAAAGGAGCACAACCACGGTATGCTACACAGGAATCAGTGGATGTCTTGCAGCGACAGATGGTGGATATGCAACAACAGATAGACGGGTTGGAATATCCATCAATGAGTTGAGGACTGCGGAGGATCGTGATGGACGTGCCCTAAATCGAGCGGCAGAACCCAATTTTAATGTTAATCGTCAACGAGTTTGGCGATTATGAGGCTTATGATCATTTGGCTTATGATCATTTGGCTTATGAAGAACTATATACCTACCAGTCCAGAACCTTCGTAGAGGTTGTGGACGTGGTGTTGCTTATGGTGCAGGTTGTGGAAGGGCTGTGGAACCTTATGAGAATAACGGTGAACATGGGAATTACGGCCAACAACCAGAGTACAAGGTAAAAATAGAAATTCCCAAATTTTACGGTTCATTAGATATTGAAGGATTTTTAGATTGGATGAATGATGTCGACGAAGCTTTCTTTGATTTAATGGATATCCTAAAACAGACATGAAGCTATTCGTGATTGGGATCGTATGGAGGCTATCTTACAGAACAGGTTTTTAACCCGTGATCATCAGCAGTATTTGTTCCAACAATATCAAAATTGTTCACAGGGAAATCGGACAATTATTGCCTATACTGAGGAGTTGTATGCAGTTTTTCGTGCCTTGAAGATGTGGGAGTCGTATTTAATTCCCCAGGAGTTTGTCATCTATTCAGGCTATCAATAAGCATATAAATAAAATGCATGCACATTGGGCAATTTACTTGGAGCAATTTGCATATGTAATTAAACATAAATCTGGAGTAGGGCTGCAAATGCATTAAGTAGGCGTGCCTATTTGTTGGCTCTTAGAACAGAAATTGTTTGTTTTGTTTACATGAATGAATTGTATTCTTTAGATGATGATTTTCAGCATGTTTGGGAAAAATGTAAATGGCATGGTTCTGATGGGGAGTTTCATATTTTGGAGGGGTTCTTGTTTAAAAGAAAATGTCTGTGTGTTCCTAATACTTCCCTTCGAGAGCATGTTATACGGGAGTTGCATGGAGGAGGATTTCGTGCTCATTTGGGACGTGGTAAGACCGTGCGTACGTACATAATGTGGTTGAGAGATATTATTGGCCTCGGCTTAAACGAGATGTTGAGCATATTGTTCGAAGTTGTACTATGTCTTGTTGGAAAAGGTCATATTCAAAATACCGGTCTTTATATGGCTTTGCCAATGCCGAACAATATATGGGAAGATCTCAGTATGGATTTTGTTTTGGGTCTTCCAACACGAAAGGGGAAAGATTCTATATTTGTGGTTGTTGATAGGTTTTCAAAGATGGTGCATTTTATTTAGAAAACTCCTGATGCCGTTCATGTTGCTAAGTTATTTTTTCAAGATGTGGTTTGTTTACATGGAGTGCTATTGTCAATTGTTTTGGATCGTGATTCTAAATTCCTTGCTTATTTTTGGATTACTTTATGGAGTTGTTTTGAGACTCATTTGAAATAGAGTAGTTCAGCCCATCCTCAAACTGATGGCCAGATGGAAGTTTGTAATTCGTACTATTGGTAATATGCTTCGTTCTATTTGTGGGAACAAGATTCGACAATGGGAGTTGGCTATTGGGCAGACTGAGTTTGCTTACAACAGTGCAGTCCATAATTCTCATGGTATGTCTCCTTTCGAAGTTGTTTATCGGAAAGTACCTAAGCATGTATTGGATTTGGTGCCTTTGCCAAAGCAAGTAGGTTCTAGCGGGGGCAGCTGTGTCTTATGGCTGAGCAGGTGTCGGATGTTCAAGCAGAGGTGTATGCTAAATTGGAGGCTGCAAACGCCGAGTATAAAGCTACTGCTGATCTACGTAAGCGCACCAAATAGTTTTAGGTTGGCGATGAAGTGATGGTGTTTTTCCTCGAGAGGTTTCCTCCCGGTAGACATCACAAGCTCAAACAGAAGAAGTATGGACCTTTTTGTGTTTTGCAGAGGATTAATGACAATGCTTATGTGCTCGACTTGCCGGTGGATATGGGTGTTTCTTCCACTTTCAACGTGTCAGTTTTAACAGCATACTTCCCTCCGATTGTGCTTGATTATCCAGATCATACCTTGAGGACGAGCTCTGTTCAATTGATTAAATCTGATGTAGTGGCAAATTCCAATTCAGAATCAGATTTAGAATATGATTTAAATTTAGTATTATTTTTATTTTAATAGTTTCCAACTACTTGTAGGAAAAGTTAATTAGTACTTTTATTATCCTTTTTGAAGTAAGTTAGGAAAGTTATTTATTATCCTTTTCAAAGTAGATTAGGAGAGTACCTAGGCCTATATCAGCCTATAAATATATAGGTTGTCATGAGACTTCTTATTCATTCAATTCATAATAATATTGCGTTTTTTCTTGGAGAATTCGTTATTTTCCTTTGCGCGCAAGGATTTATTTGCCTTTGTTTTAGTAGGATAAACTAACCATCGTAATCTGTTGTGTCAGTTTTCTTAGTTTCTTCCTATAGTCCCCTACAAAGTTTCCTACAAAAAACTCCTAAGTAGTAAACACTGATGTTGGAGATTTGTTTATGCAATTTGAACTGCTCAAAAATATTATCTAACTCGGCCTCAGTAAATCTGGCAATGAAGGCTTTAGAGAACACAGTCCATTATACCTCCTTTCATCCTACCATAAATGCCGTTGTACCAGGACTTGGTAATTCCATCCAGATACAGTGCTCTGCTGTAGCACCTCTTCTGGGCTCCTTTACCCCATATATTTTGAAATATTCCTCACACTCCTTGGTCCATCCTCGAGCATCTGGGGTCCTTATCCCCCCCATAAATTTCGAAATTTTCTTCACTTTTGTTGGTCCATCCAAGAGCTTCTTCTCCTTCTTTGTATCTTGGAAAGGCCAACTTAAGGTATCTTAAGTCTTGGTCTTTACTGGTATTGTTATCCTCAACTTCTACTTATTCATCAGATCAGTCCTCACTTTACAGTGATTTCTCTGGGTAATCCCTCTCCTTTTCGACATGTGCAGTTTTCTAAAGAAACCTTTTGCACTGAGGTCATCAGCCTTCCTTCTACCTTTCGTTTCAGTTGGGGAAGTCATTCCCTTGTCATTGTGGAACTACTTTTGCTGAAACATCTCAACCATTCTTTCCATGAATTGATTCTGCTTGTCATCCAGCTCTTGAAACCCCTTGCCAGTGTAGTTTCATATTTCCAGAAGTCCTGTTGAAGCTGGCTCTTCTGAGTTCTGGCTATTACTGGAGGGACCAGTCATAGGGTTTATGAGAGTTGTAGAAGGTGAAGTTCAGAACAATTAAACTTCTGAGCTCAACAATGAATTCTTATGGTGCCAACACTACGAAGATTAACGAGTAATTGAAAGCTAGAGTGGGTCTACAATGATAAGAAGTGCTATTACTCATAGACAATTGAGTATCCGAAGTCAAACAAGTATTAATTCTGTGACACCTGTTGAGTAAATGAGCATATGTATGAAAGCTGTTTTATCAAATGATCAACAGTGCACACTTAGGCTTAAAACTGTTGTATTAAGCTCAAGCACATACTGTTATGTAGCTGAAAAGTGTTTTAGCAGAGAATTGAAGGAAATTTGAGGAAGTGATAACATATTTATGAGTGTTTGATGATTGTAATGAGTTTAATGTGGGTTAGGCTTTTCATACGGGCTTGCGTCCACGTTCCCGTGACCCCATGACCATTTTTATTGGCTTGACAAATTGGAGCTGGTGGTATTCGAACCCAAGACGTCCGAGTTTATGGCTCGTCCCACGGTCTCATACTTTTCTTTGATGATGTAGTTTGTTTGTGTGTTTTCTTTTCCCCCTTTGTTGACATAAATATCCTTGCAAGGCCCACAAGATAGCTCGTGAGCTTCTAGTTATTTCAGTTCAGCCCCTGCATGCTTAAATCCTTTCAGTTCGGTCCCTGGAGTCCAAAAGAAAAAGGCCTAGGAAAAAAATTATGGTGGTGAAGTCGACGCATAACTAGATGTTACATTTTACAATAAGACAAACTTCTTTAAAAAATTGAGAATTCCATCGCAGCACAAAAATTTTGCATGGCCCTACTTGAATTCTTGGTAATAGATAAGATTTTGTTGCACTCATATATAACGGATATATTAAAGTCCCCCCCTCTCTCCTCTCTCTCTCTGTGAAGTAGGACAGTTGGAAACTTTGTAGAAAGCTGCCTACAAAATGGTTTTTTGGCTCAATGGAAGGTTATAAATTAGATTTTAGGTTTTTAACAAGGTAGATGAATAGTTAAATGGTTTGAGCAGGAAGTGACCAATAGAGTCAGAATTGGTAGGAGGAAGTATTCAGTTGTTGACATAGTTGTCACGGCGCCAAGGCACGACGAGGTTGTAGTTGACCGCCATGACACCTAGGCGATAAGGCGTCCGCCATGGCATCCGTATGACCACAAGTTAACAATGTACACTTTATACATTATTTATTTTATTTGAAAAGTATATTGTACAATAAAATTTTATACACTAAAATCCAAACCATAATAACTAACACTAATAGCTCAGGCAAAGTCATCAACTATAATTTAGCAACAAAAAAAGTCATCAACTATGAAGTCATTTCCGTCTCCCTCACGAGCATTACTCTCATTCAAAGGAGTAAGGTCATGAGTTAGGCTAGGGTCATGGGTTGAGTTAGTTGGATAATTGAAAAAGTCTATGAGTTATGATGAGTCATGGTTAAAAATGACTTAATCACTTAATTTGACCCGCTACTAATGTGAGCCTTGGCGGCTCGGCGTCCAAGGCGTTGCCTTGCCCTTCTCCAATGCCAGGATGCCCATGACGACGCCAGGACAACTATGGTTGTTAGATTACCCTAAAAAATAAAATATAAAATTTAGTTACTGTATTTTCTTTAGTAGTTCACAAGAATTTTGTAGAAAGTGGGTGAACCTATGTTTTAGCTAGGTCTGGCAACCATGTTTTGTGGGGTGGGTTCGCGTTGTGTTTCGTCACATGAATTACAATAAACATGTTAGTATAAACACGTCACATTTAACTTATCCTGTAAGACCGTCAACCATAACACAACCAATTTAATATCGTGTCAATTGTTTCCCTTGTGCACATCCCAAGGTGCATTGAACCAAGTCTTAGGTTTTTTCACTAATAAAAACTTGGACAAAATACAAAGAAAGGATACCTTATCCAAGGTTTCCACCTGAACCCCAAATCCATAACTTTCTAGCACTGTCTAAATAATACCAATTCACTAGTCCTTTAAGTGCCACTTGAGAATCTAGGCACGTCTGCTCCTTCTACCGACATCCTCGACAACCTTGTTTGCAATTAAAGCTACTTCAGTAATCTATCTACCCACTTTCCCCACCTCAGCTCCTACCCAGGTAAACCACCCTGATTAACAGAAATGGAAATCCCCAAAATCCAAACTGTCTGCTCAATAGTACAAGGTCCATTCCAAGTTACTTAAAAGTTAAATAATCACGTGAGTTACCTGTTCCAACTGACTACAAAGTTCTCGGTTTGATATTTGCAAAAGTTTTTGGAGACAAATTGCACATATATAAGGTAATTGAATGGTTTCACCCTATTAAGATAACATGTTGGCGACACTGGATGCAATCCATGGCTTCAAACCATTCTTATACGTGGTAGTCACCATTCTTATACATGGTAGTCCTCACTCCAATCAAAACCACAATGCATGGCAAGATGCTAAAGAACTTACGAGTATAAACCTTTATGCTATCTATCTATCTACATGTGTGTTTCTGTGTGTGTTGCTTGTGTTCATTACACTCTTATTGAAGATGGACCGTTTTATTTTAAAAGGCATTGAGAAAGTTGGTTTCTAGGTATGCTTCATATCACATCATACATACCATCTGACAATTTGTTTGCTCCTTCAGCTGCATACATGTGCAATCCCTTTTGAGTTTAAATTTGTCGAGCTTCATAGATCTTTTACCTTTTACCTAACATTCCGGAATCTGCTCCTACTTCCTAATCAATATACATATTTCCATGACTAACTACTTATCAGGTAGATATGCCTTATCTGTTTTTCTGAAATTGTCATACCTTGTTTACCTATTCTTGCCATCAATGATCTTGTGTTGCAATGGTAGATAAGGTTATGATTGTTCTCATTAAAAGTAGCAACTTGAGACATTGAATTACTTTCAGATTCAAATGACTGTTGAATCGACTTAAGAATATTTATTCCAAAGCGACATTGAGGCAGAAATAGGGAGACGGTGATCAATGTGTTCACTGGAGAATTTTTATTTTATTTAAAAAAAATTAAAAAATGCACAGTTGGAGTTGAGGCTAGATGTGAAATTTTTGGATCCTCATTATTGAGTAATTGCTTTTCAATAGGTTTTTTTATTTGTGACAGCAACTGACCCTATCGATGAATTCTTTCAATTTCTCCAACATTGGATTTTTGGTAAGCTGAGCCCCTAGAGTGTGGGGTTACTTCCTCTAACATTGCTCAATATTACAATTTTCGCTCTTCAAGCAAAAGACATCTTCCTTAACGGTTTCGTAATTCCTTCAGAAACCTTCATACTTGGAAGAAAGCTCTGCATTGGTAACATAGGACATATTATTGGAGTAAATTATTGGGTTTTCTAAAGAAGTGGTTCTAGGATTGAAGTGTTAAAATGGTTTGATCACTGTGCAAACTTACAGAAAGTAAGATATTAAAGAGAATATCCTTACATTTCATTTAGAGTAGATTTAAAGCATCACATTTCCTCTGAATCAATTATTTCTTTCAATATAACAGTCTATAAGATAATTGTATAATAAGTAGTAGATTCATCATTTTCAATCTGCAAATAACAATGTCCTGGTTTTTCTCATTTCTTTTCTTCATTTTCATTTTATGTATGCGCGGGTTTTGGATTTGTGGGATAGAAATAGTGGAGCAAAGATAAGGTTTCATTATGAAATTGTGTTTATAGGCTTAAAAATATGGTTGCCAAGGTCAGATCAGTGGTCAAAATTTTGAAGATACGACCATAAACATCACAAGTACTTTACAAGCTTCTTACATGCTCTTGTATGTAAAATAAATAGACTTCTTACATTCTCAAAATCAATTTACTTGCATACATACCTACTTTTCCTCGTGTTGTGCAGAGAGCAATGACAGAATCCCTGTGACACTGTAAAGAGCAAAAACCATGCCCCATAATTTTGAACCAACTACCAGTGCATCAAAAGATGGCTGCCTGTTCCTTGCATAGTTGTCACATCGCCGCCATGGCGTCGCCTAGGCGTCAGATGGAGAACATGTCACGGCGAGGGTCGACTTGAGGTGGAGCTGCCAAGGCATACCTTAGCAGCTCCACCCCAACCCATAACCCGTCTTTTAACCCATTGACTCATGGGCATTAACCCATTACCCATCGATTAAAAAAGGCGAAACTGAGAAAGGCCATAAAACCCTTGTTTGCAATCGCGATTCGCACCATTGACTTTCTTCTTTGGTCTTTGGACTCGACACAACTTCTTCGAATTCAATCGCGACTCCAGTCGACTCGCCGTCGCCGACTCCTCTTTGATCAACATACTTGGACTTTGGACTTTGCCTCCTCCAGTCGACTCGTCGTCGCCGACTCCTCTTCGTCAGGTCTATTTTCTCTCCTTCATTCTCTCTCATTTCGACTCCTCTTCGACTTCCTTTTCTCTCCATCGCTGCTATGCTGATTTCTAGTTACTTGTAATAAAAATTGTGATATACTGATATGTTGGGTTGGGTTACATGAGTTATGAATAATGGGTATACTGTCTTAGTGAGTTAGTCTATCTTAGTGGGTTACTTTACTTAAGTCAGTTGGGTTGTACACTTGTACAACATATGTTAGACTCTGGGTACACTTGTACAACATATTTTGTGTATTATGTAATATGTTCTGGGTATTGTTTTTAACTATTAACAATTTAAAATTTGCAAACTTTACACTATGAATTTTACATAATATGTTGTTTTAGGTGTTTAATTGCTAAAATTTATTGTTTTGGAAAGTGGGTACTAAATAATTTTGATGAATGATTTGTTATTTGAATCAATTTTGTCTTATATTTTTTGTTTGATTTGTTTGATTGTATTGTGTAGAAACTAGAAAACAAAATGGGAAAAGTTCGGGAGTCGATAGTTATGATATAACCAAGGACCTGAAAATAAAGGTCAAATGATTTGGGTTGGAAATACGAGTATTGGCGGGATATGAATAATAAAGATAGTGTATTGTATCCTTTGTGGGAAGCAATGTCGTTTGGGAATCAAAAAGTTGAAGCAACATCTAGCAGAAAATTTTGGAGATGTAGTAAAGTGCCCTAAAACATCTATCGAAATTATGAAGGAGATGCAATTGGCTTTGAATAGTAAAATGAGGAACAAGTCAGTTGAGTTGGATGATGATGATGATGATGATATTGTAGTAGAACTACAAGAAGAACAATCATTTGCTCCCCTAAGCATGACTTCCAATACTTCCTTTAACACTATCCCAAGTTCTGGGACCGCTTCCAAAAGGAGAAAGCTACTTTTTAATTTCAAAAGCCACAACCAAAAGCTCCAACAAAGACGGTTGAATCACTTCTAAAGAAGACTCCCAAAGTTATAGAGGAGAGACATAGCAAGCGTTTGAGCAAAACGACTATTGAAAATCGTTTGAGGACACCAGAGGAAAAGGAGAGTCCATATGTACATTGCTAACTTTTTCTATGAGTGGCATACCATTCAATGCTGCAAATGCAAGGAGCTTTAAGGTAGTGATCGAGTCTAGAGGGCAATATGGGCCGGGTTAAAAGCCTCCAACGTATCATGAGTTGAGGGTTTCTTTACTTGAGAAGGCAAAGACGAAACCGATGAGTAAAAGGCTAAACATAAAGTTTCTTGAAAGCATACTCATGTTGGATGGTTGGACAAATAGGAGGGGAAGATACTTGTTGAATTTCCTTGTTAATAGTTTGGAGGGTACTCAACTTCATTGGTTCTGTTGATGCCTCTAGTCAGTCGCAAGATGCCACAATGTTGACAAATCTCCTTGATAGTAAGATTGAGGAAATTGACCCCGAGTATGTTGTTCAGGTGGTCACGGACAATGCCTCTAATTACAAAGCAGCGGGGCATATACTTATGGAGAGGAGATTTGCGTTGTTTCGGACACTTTGTGTTGTTCACTACCTAGACCTTATGCTAGAGGACATAGGCAAGCTGAAGCAATTCTAGCCCACAATCACAAATGCAAGAAAAATCACAACATTCATTTACAGGCATGATCGTCGTCTTGATGCGATGAGGGAAAAAACTAATGGGAGGGATCTTGTGAGACCCAAAGTTACTAGATTTGCTACAACTTTCCTCACCATGCAGAGTTTGTACAAGCATAGAGATGCATTGAGGCATTTGTTCATAAGCAAGGATTGGACAAAATCTAAGTTGTTGGCTACCGAAGCGGGGAAGAAAGTACGTGATACTGTAATTTCAACTACATTTTGGCATCATGTTGAGGTTTGCATTAGGGTGTCACAACCACTTCTTGTAGCCTTGAGGATTTTTGATGGTGATGATAAGCTTGCTAGGCCAGAAGTTTTCGTTGCGATGGAATGTGCGAAGAAAAAAATCATTTATTCATTTGATAACAAACAAAGACTACAAGAAGGTGATTGACATTGTGGAGCGGCGATGGGAAAGCCAAATGCAATAAATATTATATGGGGCTACGTTGTTTCTCAATCCAGGCAAGTACTTTGATATCAAAGATGAACGTTCGGTGTTAGTTGGTACTTTATGAGAAGACTTCAATGACATTCTTGCAAATATGGTGCCCAAGTTAGATTTGCTAGACAAGATACGCAATATAGCTGATAACTATGATGCTTCTCGAGATACTTTTGCAAGAGAAATGACGATTAGACGATGGAAATTAAAGAATCATTGTAAGTATATTGAAATATATATAAAGATATAAAATTATAATTATATACATTCTCCTTCCCTCCTTTTAAAAATATTTATTTTCTTTTAAATGTTTGCTAGTTGAATTGTGGAACTCTTTTGGAGGGCAGACTATTGAGCTTACCAAGTTTGCAAAAAGAATTTTAGGCATTTGTTCTTGTTCTTCCGGTTGTGAGCGCAATTGGAGTACATTTGAGTAAGTACTTTCTATTGTTGGTTCAAAAGTAATAAGTCATTTAATGCTACTTATTTTTTTATATAATTAAAATTTTATCATTAATATTATTATTTTTTGTTTTATTTATTTTAGATTCATACGAAGAAGAGCAATATATTGAAACACAAACGATTGAGTGACTTGGTGTATGTCCAATACAATCAAAAGATCGTTTCAAGGTTCCAAAAAAGGCGTGAACTTGAATTGTTTTTGATCCATTAGTTGAATGGGGTAATGAATGGATTAATAATGAGGCCGATGTTGTTCATCCCGAGGAGGATCTTACAAAGAATGATGTGGATCGAGCAACCAGTGCATCCAACACTTTTGAGGGTCACAATTCTTCAAGGAGGGCTCATGCTAATACTAATGATAATTTATGACGTACTCTCGACGTGGTGGTGGTTCAACTTCAAAGGAATCAAGGTTGATGAATTTTGACTCCGATGATGAAGTTGATGAAGAAGAGAGAATTCCAAATGACGATGAAGATGTGGAGGATAATTTTGGAGAAAGACAACCTACGCCTTTGAATGAGAGTAGTTTTCATGGAGATGGACTTGCACGTTGTTTAGAGACTAGTGTAGAGAGTCTAGACACTATTTTGGCTTGCTATGTGGTGTTTTATTAATTATTAGACTAGTAACATGTGATGTTTGGTTGCAACTTTATTTTCTGTGGTGTTTGTTGAATTCTTCGTTTCTTCTACTAGTGTTCAATATCAAGTGTTTTATTTTTGAATTGTTATTGCTTAGTGTTTACATAATTGTGTTTTTACTGTTATTCCATGGTGTTATGTTTTGGATTTTAATGTATATAAAATTTTATTGTCAATATACTTGTTAATCAAAATAAATAATATATAAATTGCACGTTGTAAACGACTTGTCGCCATACGGACATCATGGTGGTCGCCTTGTAGCCTAGGCGTCTTTACAGTCGGCTACCGCCATGACTTGCCGTAACGCCATGACAACTATGCTTCCTTTGCCCATTGCACATACAACACCAGTTAGTAATGAGTTTCCACTTTTCCTCGTGTTGTGTAGAGCTAAAATAGATCCAGGTGATGCTGTCCAAGTAGGGAACATGATCCTTCTAAGGGGCTCCAGTTCTCCAAATACTTTCACGTGAACCATCCCTTGACCTTGTCATGAATAACATCACCAAAGGACTTCATGGAGAACGACCCCCAATAACATCACCAAAGGACTTCATGGAGAACGACCCTCCCCCCCAATACTTCCCTTCCCCCCACAGTGAATCCCTATTTCTTACTGACATGAGGACATTCCTATTCTTACCAACATGAGGACAATTCATCTTCGAAATCTTCAAAAAGGAATTAACCTCCTTGAGCTCATAATCATGGAAAGACCTCTTGAAAATAGTGTGCCAAGAACGTGCACCATACTCATTTTGCGGTCCTGAACCACAAACTGTAGTATGCTTGACAAACTTTCTACTGTGGGTGTCCAAGCCGAATCTGCTCACAACCACCTGTCTCAGTAAGCTATTTCTCCTTTCCTATAGAAGCTCCATAACCATTTTGCTTACAAAGTTTGATTAAACAAGCCAATATATACCTCTTAATTTATATGATCTATTAAACATCTGATTGTTAAAGTTATGTTTGATGTCAGGAAATCAACATGTTTCTATGCTTACATTATAATTATCCTTCTCAAATTACAGACTGTCAGGGGAATGTCAGCGGAGCAAAGAAAGGTTCTTCTTTTCTTCTGGACCTCAGTGAAGTATCTACCTATAGAGGGTTTTGGTGGCTTGGCTTCTCGGCTTTACATCTACAAGTCCACAGAGACCCGTGATCACCTGCCTTCTTCTCACACATGCTTCTACCGGTTGTGTTTCCCTCCTTATCCATCATTTAAAATCATGCAAGATCGTCTACGCCTTATCACTCAGGAGCATATTGGCTGCAGCTTTGGTACTTGGTGAAGTAACTTTTACATCTCGAGGCAGAAAAACTTCTGGCTGCACATAGAAAGATTCGTACTGAGCTTGTACAGAATTTTAGGATAACTTGTCCTTTCTGATTTTTGACTTGTGTAAAAAGTTGCAAGCTTAATTGTGGTTTTTTTGTAGTCAATTGTTCATATATAGGTAAATATTATAAATAAAGAAGGCAAGAAGGAAGAATATTTTCCCTGCATCTTTTGGCTTCATTGTTGGCTTCATTGTTTTGGAACTTCTATTCCTTTTATATGAACTATTATATGACATAGTTCAGGGTGAACAGAGCCGTTCCTGAGCACGGGCGGGAGGGTTGACTGCCTGGGCCCCGATCGAGGGGGCCATATATATATATATATATATATATATATATATATATATATCTGATTCGGATCAAGTGCATACCATTATATTTACTCACCGTGCGTTTCCCCTTTAGATGACAGTTTGGTCATACAACCGTCGCCTATACTTTTAGCGACGCTATAGGTTGTCTCTGTCATTAAAAAAAGTATGAGCGACGATTGTATGACCGAAACCGTCGCCTAAATGGGAGTGAGCACGGGTGAGTAAGATAAGGGGTATGCACTTGATCCTTGCTATATATATATATATATATATAGCATTTTGAACATTTGATTGAAGATTTTGGTTCTAAGAATACTAGAAGAAGTATTTTTCAATGAATGTATTCTCATATATTTTGTTGTAGTCAAACTAATTAGTCGAACTTTACATATATTTTGTTGCAGTCGAAGTTCTCATATATTTTGTTGTAGTCGACCTATTATGTTTTAAGCTCCATAAATGCACTTTTTTGAATACAACTTGTATTATTTATTTATTTATTTATTCCTTTATTTTTGGGTGAAAGACAATATTTCGAAAAGGGTCTCGTTTTCATTTTTTTGTATTAAACCACCAAAATCTTTTTCATTTTTTTGTATTAAACCACCAAAATCTTAGGAACAGCTCTGAGGGTGAAATATACTTATATTTTCTACTAAACATGAAATTGTATCATCCATCAGATAGAGGAGCTTGCGCTCTGGGAGATTCGTGTGCTCATGCTTCATTTTTGTTGTTTCTTTTCTAAAATAGAAGTCGTACGTAGCTTTTTTGTGCAAAGTAATAGATTGAAGTATTACTGTATGTAAAGAAGACTGGCGATTTTATTTCCTAGTTAAGATAATTTCGTGTTATATTTACAACTAGTTATGTGCCGTGCCTCCGACACTACATGAACAGTGAGATTTATCCTAAACTTTGGACGGTCCAGATGATTTATTAGGATGAGCAGAAAATTTAAAATCAATTGTATTTTGTTAGATATATTAAAGCTATTTTTGTAGGTAATTTAATTTATATTTCTACCAGTAAAATTTAATATTTTCGCACCTTCCCTCACGAGCGTGGGTTATTTGTATTGGGAGAATGAAGCACAAGACCTTAATACAATAAAGGATCAAATGAGACATGGGGAAACTGAGTTCGTAGGCGATCCTCTAGGCCAAATTTGTTGGTCCAGATTTGTTACATTCTTGGGATTTTCATTTGTAACTTGGAGTATTTCTTTTTTTTTTTAAATATTAAATCTCTAACCTTAAATGGGTTTATTGTTTGTACATACCACAATAAGTCATCCTATTTTTTATGTACGTCTTTATGGTGTACATTTTAAAGGTACTTCAACAAGTCGTTGACTTTTAGTAGTAAATTTGAGATATTTTTAAATTTAAAATTTACTTAATTTATTTAAGTTTTGAAAATAATGAATCTTATTACTAGTAGTACTTTTTTTTGATAATTTATGATATTTATAATTGTAGCCCCCTTTTCCTTTTTGTCAAAAAATAACAATAAAACGTTTTAGGCACCTCACTCCATGCATGGTTATTGGATGTAGTGGCGTTTTTAGTGAGTGAATTGACATTTTCACAAGTAAATTTGATAATTTTATAAGCTACTCCTCACATGAATAGTAAGTTCCATGACAAGCGTAGTGATATGCTCGCGCATGTCGGGCCAAAAAAAACATTGAGAGACCCTAGCCATGGTATTGTGGATTCCGGAGTGACCTCCCAACCCGGAGTGGTGCAGATCCTGAATAATAGTGGACTCTGTCGATCCCTGTTGGCACCAACATAGTACTCCGAATGAAAATATTAAAATTTCATAAAAAGTTCAGACTAATATTTCAATGAAACGATATTAGATGAAACGCAAAACTTAATGATATTCTACTAATTTCAGGGATTATAGAAGCAATACTTATCAAAAAAGTGTAGATTTAGGAATATGAAACGAAATAATATTACTTACATACTATAGAGTATGAAAGAAAAATAATATTTTTTACGAATATTGAACAAAAATAATGTCTCTTACGAATATTGAACGAAAATAATATTCCTTACGAATATTGGACGAAGATAATATCCCTTACGAATATTAAACGAAAATAATATTCCTTACGAATATTGAACGAAAATAATATTCCTTACGAATACGAAAAATAATATCTCGTACGAATATGAAATAAATAATACCCCTTACCTTAGTAGGAGACTAATTCTGACTGGTATAGCGGAGATATTCCTTAAGAAAATTTGCACTATTTGTTATACTCAAAGTATCCTTATATTAGAAAGAAATACGCACAATATCTTTCCAGCAGCACCAGCACCCGTTTTCAAGGAAGGAGAACGACCACCGATCGTATGCTTCAAATGTGGAGGGGAGGGACACATTAGTCCAAACTGCACGATGCAGTCCAAAGCATGTTATAATTGCGGAAGAGAAGGTCACCTAGTTCGATTTTGTCGTGTAGTGAAGTCAAGTCCAGCTGGGATGATGACGCCAAAGGGTGTTCCAGACAAGTCAAAGTCGGTAGTTTAAGTGAGAGCGTTTGTCGAGGAACCCGAACGAAGTTATAACGGGTAAGCTAATCATAAACTCTTGCAAAGTCTATACCTTATTTGATACCGGTTTTATCCATTCTTTTATTTCTCTCACTTGCGCTCAATGTTTAAATTTAACTCCGGAGAAATTAGACTTTGACTTATCTGTTGAAACTTCGTTGGGAGAAACCTTCGTTACATCCACTGTTGATAAATCTTGTTTGATTTAAATCGGCAACCTCACGTTACCCATCGATCTTATTATTTTGAAAATACTTGCATTTGATGTGATTTTAGGGATTGATTGGTTAACTACTCATCATGCTAAAATTGATTGTTTTCATAAGGTTGTTAGCTTTCATATTCCTAACCAACCTATTATGCGAATTTAAACAACCAAACCACTAAAGTCAATCACTATCATATCAAGCCATAAAGCTATTCGTTTATTGAAAAATAGATGTCAAGCTTTATTAGCCCATGTCATAAATTTAAATAAAAATACGTCAGATTTGAATGATATTTCTATTATTAATAAATTTCCTGACGTATTCCCCGAAGAACTTCCTAGCCTACCCTAGAGCGTGAAATCAAATTTTGTATCGACCTTGAACCCGGTACAAAACCCTAAAATATTTCTTCACCCAGAACGAACGTAACATGCGCCAAACACGTTGGCTCGAGCTGTTGAAAGATTACAATCATACCATTCAATACCATCCTGGAAAAACGAGCGTAGTAGCTGATGCATTGAGTAGAAGATCATATGCGGGTACGAGTGAGATATTGTCAATGCAAAGGCCCATTTCGTATGACTTACAAAGGATGGAAATAAAGTTAAAGACTCCAGTGACCCATGTGATGATGACAAATATACGAGTAAAACCGACTTTAATCAATGAAGTTAAAGCCGCTCAAGCTACAGACTCAGAGCTGATGAATGTGAAGAAGAAGGTGCAAGAAGGCGTTATTCTAGAAGCAAGAATCGAAGAAGAGAGGAAATCTCAACCCTCTATTTTATTGGTCTATTTAAAATTCTCGATCGAGTAGGAAATGTGGCCTATAAACTCGCTTTACCGCCAAGTATATCGCGTGTTCATAATGTTTTTCACGTATCGATGTTACGTAAATATGTGGACGACCTGAACCACATTATTAAATTAGAACTAGACGAGATAATAGAAGATTTAACGTATGAGGAGATACTTGTTAAAATCTTGCATAAAAAGGATCATATTCTACGCTCCAAGGTTATACCTCAAGTCAAAATTTTGTGGAGAAACCACGATGTTGAGAAAATGACCTGAGAGTTAGAATCTGAAATGAAGTCAAGGTATCCTCACCTCTTCAACATACCAGATATGTACCCTAATTTCGAGGACAAAATTTCATAACAAGGGGAGGTTGTAAGACCCCAACTTTTATGAATAAAGATTAATTTTTCTCGAAATATATTTTTGAATATTATGGTGTGGATTTGATATAATGTTATAGTTGTGATTAATATTTACAAATTTTGCAAAGTAAGCAAGTGGTTATAAAATATTCGATTGGTCGGGGAATATTCGTTTTAACAAGGAATATTCGTACGACGACACAATCATTAGTGGACCTCACAACGGAAGTATTGTCGGAGTTAGAAAATGACAGAAATTTCTTTTTATAAACATAACGGCGAAAGTGTTACCATTAAACTGTTGAACTACCCGGTGGTAAAAGTACAGTATTTCGCGTGGTTGCATAGTAACACACAGTATTCATTATTGATACTTACGTGAGAAGTCACTCAGTTATACTCAATTATTGCTACTGAGAATTCTTGATGTATATATCTCTCATATTATTGATTCAATTATTGTCATAGTATCATCTGCATAATATTTTATATTTTTAAATCAAGAATTGAGACGACAAAGTTATTCATATTATTATTTGCAATAGTGACGATGTCTAGAAAGTTCTATCGAGGAAAGGGGTTTGGTCACCTAATTGCGCGTCAGTAGGGAGAAATCCTTATCAAAAATATTGTGAGTTATAATATTAATGATGAATAAGTTCGTGTTGATTAAAGATGAAATTGATATTTCTATTGTGTTGGGATTATTAATGTTAGTAGAAATCGATATTTATTTCGATAATAATTGATTTCTGGAGGTTATATTGACCAATCGAGTAATTAATCGGATAAATAAACAATTAATTGCTATTAGTTCACATGCATATAACTATTTGTTCACATGAATGGAACTATTGATTCACATGCATGTACTATTAGGAGAGGTGGTGCAAGTTTGATAATACTTGTATGACTAAATTAAATATGAAGGAAAAGATGAAGGTACTATACTGTAATAATTCGAGCCCCAAAACGTGCAATTATCGAAACTATGTTTCCTATAAATAGAAGCTCATTCTTCTTTCATTCTCACCAATTCACTAAGACTCACAAGAGCAATTATAGAGAGAGAAGCTATAAAGAGGAAGAAGAAGAGTATTCTGCTACTTCACTATTCCAGTATCCAGTCTTCTTCTAAGGTAAGAGATATTATTTTTGTTCAGTATTTGTAAGAAATAATATTTTCTTCCATACTATGTAGTATGTGAGCAATTTTTTTTTGTATTCCTAATTCTACACTCATTATGTTAAAGTATTGCTTATATACTCCGTGAAATTAGTAGAATATCCTTGATATTTGCGCTTTATCCGGTATCATTTCATGAAAATATTATTCTGAGCATTCTTGATATTTATTTATTTTTTCATGCTAGAATACTTGTGACGCCCCCAAAATAGGTATACATCACTCATCTTGAGTCGCCAAATACATGGTACAAAATTCAAATACAATCTTAAATATACAACATGAGCTGTGAGTTTTAATACAAATATTGTCTTCTAGACAGCATTAAAACTTAAAATAAGTCCTCAATACATTTATTAACACACTATTTCACAGAATAGTGAGGATTACTAATGCTATCCTCTGGACCATTACTCCGTTTCCCGACTAGTCCCTGCTACGTTCTCATTTCTGAGAGAATACGGTGAAAGAAAGAAAGGGTGAGCTCAACTAGCCCAAAGAAGAAATATTATGACTAAGATAATGCAGAATAATTTATCGTTAGCCTTCAACAATGTTAAACTGATAAAATATAATAAATATCAAGTTTAACTGCAGCGGAACAAGCAATCCATTAGAAGAGTCAAGTAGAGAATAAAATCTACTATCTTCTATGATTTAAAAGGTTTTTCATCACTTTCATCGCTGGGACTCAGCTTAATATATAATCCACATCATTCCTACACTACGGCCAAGGATAATCACTAGTATCACAACCATAAATTATCCATGTACTACGGGCCAAGGATATTCGTGTATTCATTAATGGTCATGATCATGCCAACAACTGTCCATCAATGCACTACGGGCCAATGAGGACTTTTACCACATCATTTGTAATATTATGGTCATGATTACAATCGAATAATCCTCGGTCATAATCATACCAAGTCCATCATGCACTACAAAGCCACATATGACTTTCAAAAAAATATAAACATGAGGATGATGACAATGATATAAGAACTCAATAAAACAAGTTCAAGAATTAATTTATCCAGGAACTAATAACGTCCAAATTGACAACATGATACTTCTTTGTAGAGTAAAATTCAAGAATGCTCAGAAGAATATTTTCATGAAAAGATACTGGATGAAGCGCAAATATCAAGGATATTCCACTAATTTCATGGAGTATGGAAGTCAAAATTTTAACCAACTGAGTATAATAAAGAATGGAATAACAAAAGAAATCACCAGGCATGCGATAGACCGCACATGCAGGTTATTCCAACAGAATAATAAATAACGGAATCAGGTCTGGCGTAAAACGCACAAACACGATATTTCAACAGCATAATAAAGAATGGAATCAGGTCCGGCGTAAAATGTACAGACAGGATATTCCAACAGAATAATAAAGAATGGAATCAGTCCAAACAGAAAAAGCATGCAGACGAGGATATTCCAATGTAATAATAAATAATGGAATAACAGAAGTTCTCTTCATGATACAAAAGAAATAATACCCCTTACCGTAAAAGAAACTGGATATAAGAGTAGGGAAGTAGCAGAATACTTTTCTATAGTTTCTCTATAATTTTTCTCTCTAGAGTTTCAGTGAATTCGTAAGAAATAATGAAGGAATGAGCTTCTATTTATAGGAGAATGGAAAGATACTATTTGAAAAATAAATCACGGGCGCAACAGAATGTCAGATGAATAATTTGTAAATTCACGGGCTTCAGACGTATTAGTACACTAATTAACACTTTGAACCAATAAGGGAGTACCCTTTAAAATAATACCCACGTTGCTAAAACAAAAGCTTTCAACAAATGTTATACCAACCAATCAGAAGCTACCTCCATCTTAAGGGAATGCAAATTTCAAAGTGTTAACCAATGAGGGAACACCCTCATTTATAAAGTATTGAATATGAAGCATACTTGGAATATTTGGCCAACATTTGTTCATAATTTACCCCATTTCACATGCCATCACACTATATAATACTAATACTTTACTCCACCACTTCCACTTTTCCACCAAAAATTCCACTCACATAATCCACCCATAATATTCCGCTCACCTCATTCCTACGGCACATCAACACACACCCACAATTTCCTTCCTTACAAGACATCTTCCCCCACCCCCCCTTTTTCTCCCACCCCACACATATATACATGTATATATATATATATATATATATATATATATATATACACACACACACACACACACACACACATATATATATATATATATACTTTATAACTTCCTTTCGATTATTTGAAAATTGAGTAAATGGGGGTTCATAAAATAAAATCTACATCAAATACATCATAAAAATTCCTTCAATATTTTTAACAACATTTATCATCATTATTATAATTCACAATATTAATCGACCAGGTCGTTCCCAGGAAAGAGGGGGCTTTCCAATAAGGATTTCTCCCAATTGGCGCGCAATTAGGTGACCAAACCTCTCCTTGACAAAACTTCTAGACATCGTTAATATTGCAAATAATAATATTAATAACTTTGTCATCTCAATTATTGATTTAATAATATATAAAATATTGACAATAATTGAATCAATTAACGTGAGATATTATGCAGCAATTACTGTAGCAATAATTAAACAAAACTGAGTGACTTCTCACGTAAGCATCAATAATCAATACAGGTGTGTACTCTTTGTGCAACTACAGCAGACATTGTACTTTTAACAAGGGTGTTTCAACAGTTAACGGTAAAACTTCCGCCGTTATTTTCATAGAGTATTTTTGTCGTTTTCTCAATCCGACAATAATTCCGTTGTGGGGTCCACCAATGATTGTGTCGTTGTACGAATATTTCCTGTTAAAACGAATATTCCCCGACCAATCGAATATTATATAACAAATTGCGTACTTTGCAAAATTTATAAATATTACCCACAACTATAACATTATATCAAATTCATTCCATAATATTCAAAATGATATTTATAGAAAACTCATCTTTATTCATAAAAGTTGGGGTCTTACAACCTCCCCTTCTTATGAAATTTTGCCCTCGAAATTAGGGTACGTACCTGGTATGTCGAAGAGGTAAGGATACCTTGATTTCATTTCAGATTCTAACTCCTAGGTCATTTCCTCAACATCATGGTTTCTCCACAAAACTTTGACTTGAGGTATAACCTTGGAGCGTAGAATATGTTCTTTCTTATCCAAGATTTGAGCAGGAACCTCTTCATACATTAAATCTTCCGCTATTTAAATGGGTTCTAACTCAATAATGTGGTTCGGGTCTTTCACATATTTACGTAACATGGATATGTGAAAAGCGTTATGAACACGAGACATACTTGGCGGTAAAAGCGAGTCTATATAGCCACGGTTCCTACTCGATCGAGGGATTAAAATGGGCCAATGAATCGAGGATTGAGCTTTCATCTCTTTCCAAATCTCATAACTCTTTTCCATGGAGCAACACGAATAAACACATGATCTCCTATATCAATTCCACATCCTTTCGATGAAGATCAAAGATAACTCTTTTGTCGATCTTATGAGGTTTTTATACGTTGTCGGATTATTTGAATCTTTTAGTAGTCATACGCATTCATCTCCGGTCCCAACAACGTTGCTTCACCCACCTCATCCTAGCATACTGGAGAACACTTTCTTCCATACAACGCCTCAAATGGAGCCATGCCAATACTTGCTTGATAAGCTGTTGTTATAGGGAAAACTCCACCAATGGTAAGAACTTATCCCAACTTCCTTGAAGTCAAGGACATGAGTCTTAATAAATCTTCAAGAGTTTGAATAGTCCTCTCCATTGTCCGTCGTCGAGGATAATATGCCGAGCTAAATCAGAATAAATGCGCCCATAGCTTTATGCAAACTAACCCAAAATTGTGAAGTGAATCTTGGGTCTCGATCGAAACTATGGATACCGCATACCATGCGATCTTACAATCTCGTTTATGTACATACTGAGCAAGACGTTCAAGTGTATAAGTTTTTCAGATCGGTAAGAAATGAGCGGACTTGGTCAATCTATCAACAATGACCCAAATCGCATCTATACCTTGAGAAACCTTAGGAAGGCCGTGTGTGAAATCCATGGTAATGTGCTCCCACTTCTATTCGGAATTTCAAGTGGTTGCAATGGACCTTTTGGTACTTGATGCTTCGCTTTAACTCGTTGACAAGTTAGATACCTTGAGATAAACATCGTTATCTCTCTCTTCATAATGCTCCACCAAAATGTATGACGAATATCATGATACATTTTGGTACTCCCAGGATGGATTATAAATGGTGTGTACTGCGCCTCCATCATGATTTTATACTTTAAATCGTAAGGTCGTTAGAACACAAAGTCCGGAGTTGACTCAAGTATTCCTTCTTCATCGATTCTTGCTTCCGGCATAGCACCTTCTTGCACTTTCTTCCTCATACGCATCAGCTCCAGGTCTGTAGCTTGAGCAACTTTAACTTTATCAATTAAAGTCGGTTCTACTTGTATATTCGCCATCATTGCATGGGTCCCTGAAGTCTTAAACTCTATCTCCATCCTTTGCAAGTCATACAAAATGAGCCTTTGTGATGACAATATCGCACTCGTACTTGCATATGATCTTCTACTCAATGCGTCAGCTACCACGTTCGCTTTTCCAGGATGGTATTGGATGGTATGATCATAATCTTTCAACAGTTCAAGCCAACGTCTTTGTCGCATGTTGAGTTCCTTTTGAGTGAAGAAATATTTGAGGTTTTTATGATCCGTAAAGATCTCCACTTTTTTCCCATACAAGTAATGCCTCCAAATTTTAAGTGCAAAGACAACAACTGCTAACTCTAGGTCATGAGTAGGATAATTCCTCTCATATTCTTTGAGTTGTCTTGAGGCATAGGCTATGAATTTCCCATGTTGCATGAGAACACATCCCAACCCTTTGCCTCAAGCATCTTTGAGATGACAAATCCTCCGAGCCGGATGGTATTGTCGAGCAGTCTTGAAATGAGTCTCCTCTTGAGTTCTTGAAAACTCTTCTCACATTCTTCGCTCCAACTGAACTTTGTATCTTTCCGAGTCAGTTGAGTTAATGGAGTAGCTATTCGAGAAAATCCTTCCATGAATCTCCGATAATAACCAGCTAAGCCGAGAAAGCTATGTACTTCGGTCACTGACTTAAGTTGCTCCCAGCTTTGAATTGCTTCAATCTTTGCCGGGTCAACAGATATTCCATGACTTGATACTACGTGCCCAAGGAATGCTACTTCCTCAAGCCAGAACTCACATTTATTCAACTTGGCATAAAGCTTGTATTCATGAAGCTTTTGGAGTGTCAGCCTCAAGTGTTGCTCATAATCTTCACGTCTTTTGGAATAAATAAGGATGTCATCAATAAAGACGACCACAAAGTGATCCAAATATTCCTTGAATATTCGGTTCATCATATCCATGAAAGCGGCGAGGAGCATTAGTCAATCCAAAAGACATGACTAGGAATTCATAATGCCCGTCTGCAGGAGTTTCGAAAGCCGTCTTTGGAATGTCATCGGTTCTAATCTTCAATTGGTGATATCCGGAACGAAGATCAATCTTTGAAAAGAATTTGGCTCCTTGCAACTGGTCAAATAGGTCATCAATACGTGGCAATGGGTACCTATTTTTGATGGTGACATGATTCAACTCCCGATAATCAATACAAAGTCGCATACTCCCATCTTTCTTCTTCATGAATAGAACAAGAGCACCCTAAGGAGACGTACTAGGACGAATGAAACCAATGTCTAACAATTCTTGCAATTGGGTCTTTAACTCCTGAAGTTCAATAGGAGCCATTCGATATGGGGCTTTGGAAATGGGTTTTGTACTGGGTTCAAGGTCGATACAAAATTCAATTTCACGCCTGGGGTAGGCTGGGAAGTTCTTGGGGAATACGTCAGGGAATTTATTAACAATAGAAATATCATTCAAAACTGATGTATTTTTGTTTAGATCCGTGACATGAGCTAAGAAAGCTTGACATCCGTTTTTCAATAAACGAATAGCTTTATGGCTTTAAATGATTGTGATTGATTTTAATGGTTTGGTCGCTTGAATTCGCATAATAGGTTGATTAGGAATATGAAAGCTAACAACCTTACGAAAACAATCAATTTTAGCATGATGAGTAGTTAACCAATCAATCCCTAGAATCACATCAAATGCAAGTATTTTCAATGAAATAAGATCGACAGGTAATGTGAGGGTACCGATTTGAACCAAACAAGACTTATAAATAGTGGATGTAATGAAAGTTTCTCCCAACGGAGTTTCCACAGATAAGTCAAAGTCTAATTTCTCCGGAGTCAAATTTAATCGTTGAGCGCAAGTAGGAGAAATAAAAGAATGGGTAGAACCGGTATCAAATAAAGTATAGACTTCGCTAGAGTGTATGATAAGCTTACCCGTGATGACCTCATTCGGGTTCCTTGCTTTCTGGGAGGTCACAATAAACGCTCTCCCTTACACTATCGGCTTTGACTTTTTTGGGATGGCCTTTGGTGCCTCCATCCTAGCTGAACTTGTCTTCGGTGAACGATAAAATCGGGCTAAGTGACCTTCTCTTCCACAATTATAACATGCTTTGGACGACATCACGCAGTTTGGACTGATGTGTCCCTCCCCTCCGCATTTGAAGCATATGATAGGTGGTCGTTTTCCTTCCTTAACAACGGGTGCTGGTTGTGACAACCCCAAAATAGGTCCATTCCATCCAACCCATTCTGAGTCGACAAATACATGGTACAGAAAATAACTACAACTTTATTAATACAATTGTCGTGCAAGATACGACAACACTTAAACTATGAGTTTAAATACAAATATATACCATCTGTGACTTATGTCCCAACCGTGGACAACACCTCATAATGACACCTTACATAAAGGTATAGTCGAGAACTGTTTTAGAAATTAGAATCTTTGGGAAGTGCTCAAGGAAACCTTCGTACATGGGAGGCCATGCGTCTAGGTTATGATAGATATCATATGGCCACAGAATTATCCTTGGTTGACCCAATAGACCCCAAAGAAAAACGAAAAGATTACTATCATATTCTTCCCAATGGTGAGTCTTCTCTTGACATATCATTATCTCCACTGTCTCTAATTGGGAATTATACTCCAAACAAACACCAAGATTATATAGGTAGTGCTTGTAAATATACTCAGCAAGTGGATGAGCACAACTCTGTCTTATGATGACACGAGGTTGTATGTCATTAGACATCTTGTATGATAGTGGCAAAACACCCTTCTAAGTTAAGTTCACCTCACCTCAACAAATATATAGACCACCGATTCTATTCCCTGTTATCCCCAGCTCGACCCAAATTTACACTTTTATTACACGAAAGGAATTGTGAAGCAAAAGGGTGAAAGCACAACTAGCTTCGAAAAAAATATCATGACTAAAGATAAATAAATTATCAATAGCCTTCAATAGTAATAAATCAGAGTTTTAGTAGAACATATGGTAGATGATAAAACTTTTCAACCATAGTTGCAGCGGAACGAGCAATCCATTAGAAGAGTCAAATAGACCATAAAATCTATTTTCTTCTCCATGTTAAAAGTCCATCAACAATGTTTTATCCTCAGTAACATTAATCAACAATTCTCATCCCACAATCACGTGTATAACTCATAATCGTAATTGTAGTTCTAAATTCCTTTCCTCATCCGGGACAAAGTTAATTTTCATCACCGAAACATCAAAGATCATGGTTATATCAAATCACGGTTCATGTTCATAATCTTACTAATAAATTCATCTTTGCACTACTGGGCCAAAGATATTCATCAACAAGTCATCTTTGCACTCTGAGGCCAAAGATATTCATCAACAAGTCATCTTTGCACTACAAAAGCCAAAGATATTCAACAACAGTCATCTTTGCATTACGAGCCAAAGATATTCATCGAAATCATTCATCTTTGCACTCATGTGCCAAAGATATTCAGTTATATCATCATTTAGGAGATGAGGATGATGAAAATATTTTAAAAAAAAACGAATCTAGTGAAACAAAAGAACAAATATTAAGGATTCGTACTTTAAACAATTTCCGTTCAAAAATACTTCATAAATAACCAGAGTGGAGTAAAATTCAAGAATGAAGATCAAAACATAGATCCAATCAATGATAGGTTTTGGACACAGAAAATAAAATTTAATTTTTTTATAAATAGTGTCGTATTCGTGAATAGTGCCGTATACGTGAATAGTAATTTCGACACTAAAAGATAAAAATTTCACAAAAATATCATCATGCTTCGTGAATAGTACTCGTGAATAGTAACTCATAAATAGTAACTCATGAATAGTAACTCGTGAATAGTAACTCATGAATAGTAACCCCGACATGAAAAAGTTGCAAATTTGATAAAAAGTTCCAACCAATATTTCGGCATAATGATATTGAAGAAATAATATCATTTTTGAATAAAATAACATCCCTTACCTCAGAAAGAATAATACTTATGACTGAAATACTAGATATAATGCTAAAAGAACTTGCACCGTATAGCAATACTCGAAGTACTAAAATACTTACAAAAATACGCTCGATATATAGAGAGAGAAAGAGAGAGAAATCTTTAGTTTCTGGTGTGATTTTCAATTCTAACCTAAGCACCCTATTTATAGAAAAATGTATAGAACACCAAAGCAGAAAATTTAATAAAATATTATTATAATTAAATTATAATCCTACGCACACCACACCAGACCAAACTCATCAGCCATTCACCCAAAACAATAACAAAAATGTTTTTCATCATAATTAAAATATTTTAAACTTCCAAAAATAAATTATTTCGGAACTTCGGAACTTCAATAATTCATAATAAATAGCCCTTTTATCAGAAAATTCGAATCTCGCGAATTTCTATAGGAAATTCAATTCTCTACAACTTTACAGAAGAAAATTTTTCTAAATTCCAAGCGTAAATTGGAGAAATCCCACATCATGCAGCGATTTTACTGTGCTATAATTAAATTTCAGTCAAGAAATGGGGTCCACCGACACACAAAACATGTGTTAATTATTTAATGCAACAAAAATACTCTTCCTCCTCATATACTCATATATCACACATTCATTGTAAAAATATCATCATTATTATATTATAATAATATAATAAAATATTATTTTATCAGAAAAGATAAAATATCAATTTTCAACAATTGTCACTTTAAAAATTTTCTCCATCTATATCCACATAAAATGAATATTTTCCTTATCATATAAATCAATAATTAATTATTCACAAATAATATTACAGAATCACAATACTAACAACCAGGCCGTTCCCAAGAAAGAGGGGACTTTCCAATAAGAATTTCTCCTTACTGGCGCGCAATTAGGTGACCAAACCTCTCCTTGACAGAACTTTCTAGACATTGCCAATAATGTTATCTAATAATATTATCCAAATAATATGAATTATTGATCTGATAATGGGAAATATTGTGCCGTGATAGTTATTGAAACAACAATAATATAAAATATCAACGCAGAAATTATTGAATCAAAAATAAAATATTGAACAGTAATTACTGTAACAATTATTGAGTAATGCCTTCTTACGTAAGAATCAATAATTGGTGCAATACTGCAAATCTTCTTGTGCATGCAACAACGCGTATTCATCGTGTTTTTAACCAAGGTATTCCAACAATGATACTTGATATGATTACTGCGTTATTTGTAAACAACTTATACTTGTCATTTTTTAATCCAATCGCTTTTTAGTTATGGGGCCCAAAAAGGTCAATACCGTCATATGAATATTCCCCGATTGGAAGAATATTCCACGACCAACAAGAATATTCCCGACAACAATGAGTATTTTATAACCACTTGCTTATTTTAAAAATTTTCATATATCACCCTTAACTTTAAACTTTTATCAATTTAACCATTTTCTTGATATAGTAATTATAAGAAAAATTGAATACTTTTATTTCATAAAATTCGGGGTCTTACACTAGTGTTGACGTGTTTCCATCATTGTTGAATCTCCTCTTCTTGAAATGTCTATTTTTATTGTGTTGGCCCTGATTACCACCGAAGTGGTTACCACTTACGGCTCATTGATTCCTCCACGCTTATTGTCACCGCTTCGATGATTTCGCTCTCACCGGTATTATCATTTTGTGTTTACCTCTCTCTTTGGTTGCGTTGACTCGTTATCGCGCTCTACTAACTGAGCCCTATTTATAACATCTGAATACAAACATAGTTTATGAGAAATAAGATGTTGACGTATCTCCGGCTTTAAACCTCTTAAAAAAATCCGCGTCATTCTCTCTTCATTATCCACCAAGTGGGATGCAAACCGAGATAACTCGGCAAACTTAGCTTTGTACTAAGACACGGTCATATTATTCTGCTCCAACTTGATGAACTCTACCTCTTTTATGTGACGAATACTTTCGGGAAAGTACTTGTCGTTGAATAGTTCTTGGAACTTCTCCCAAGACATCTTTAGTGCGGCGCAGTTGAGTATGCTTTTACCGATTCCCACCGAAGAATGCCTCTCCTCGCAACATAAAAGGGTAAAGGGAACCTTTTGCTCTCGGAGCATCCCAAGACATCAAATATCTTGGTGATACGCTTTATCCATGCTTAGCCTTAAGTGGTTTTGGCTCTCCAATAAACTCCGGTGGTCCTAGCTCCTTGAAGCTGTTTAGCGGTGACCGTCCGAGAGTTTCAAGTGTTCCACCAAAATTTTGGGACAGAGCCGCCTCTACTTTCTTTGTTGTATGAATTGCATAGAGCCTCTGAATATTCCATCATTCATCATTTGGTCGGTGTTGTTGTTGTTTGCATGAGGATTGTCGCCTTCCCGATGCACATTATCTCCGATTATTGATATGTGGTGAATCAACGATGCTTTGTGCTCCATTGCCATTCTCAACATTCTCGGATGTCATTTTCAGATACTGCCACAAAACAAAGGTTAATTGACATGTAACATATTATCTCTATACTCTGACCAACCAATTAAATACCAAATAAATTTAAGTTGGTCATACTAGCGAAGGAATTCCCCGTCTCTCCCCTCCTAGTTCTAGTCTCACATCTTAACCAAGGATCATATCCCTAAGCTTTGATACCAACTGTGACACCCCCAATATAGGTATACATCACCCATCTTGAGTCGCCAAATACATGGTACAAAATTCAAATACAATCTTAAATATACAACATGAATGTGAGTTTTAATACAAACATTGTCTTCAGACTGACATTAAAACTCAAAATAAGTCCTCAATACATTTATTAACACACTATTTCACGAGAATAGTGAGGACTACTAATGTTATCATCTGACGGCCGTCCGCCTCCCCCCGACTAGTCCTCGCTACGTTCTCATTTTCAAGAGAACGGTGAAAGAAAGGTGAGCTCAACTAGCCCAAAGAAGAAATATTATGACTAAGATAATGCAGAATAATTTATCGTTAGCCTTCAACAGTGTTAAACTGATAAAATATAATAAATATCAAGTTCAACTGCAGCGGAACAAGCAATCCATTAGAAGAGTCAAGTAGAGAATAAAATCTACTATCTTTTATGATTTAAAAGGTTTTTCATCACTTTTATCACTAGGACTCAGCTCAATAAATAATCCACATCATTCCTGCACTACGGCCAAGGATAATCACTAGTATCACAACCACAAATTATCCATGCACTACGGGCCAATGATATTCGTGTATTCATCAATGGTCATGATCATGCCAACAACTGTCCATCAATGCACTACGAGCCAATGAGGACTTTTACCACATCATTTGTAACATTACGGTCATGATTCCACCGAATAATCCCTGGTCATAATCATACCAAGTCCATCTATATATGCACTATAGGCCACAGATGACTTTCAACAAAATATAAACATGAGGATGATGACAATGATATAAGAATTCAATAAAACAAGTTCAAGAATTAATTTATCCAGAACTAATAACGCCCAAATTGTCACATGATACTTCTTTGTAGAGTAAAATTCAAAAATGCTCGGAAGAATATTTCCATGAAAAGATCTTTGGATGCAGTATGAAATATCAAGGATATTCCACTAATTTCATGGAGTATAAGTCAAAATTTTAACCAATCGAGTATATTAAAGAATAGAATAACAAAAGAAATCACCGGGCATGCGATAGACCGCGCACATGGAGGTTATTCAATAGAATAATAAATATGTAGAACTAGGAATTGCCAGTAAAAACGTATGCATGTGATATTCCAACAAAGATAATAAAGAATGGAATCGAATTAAACAGAAAGCGCATTGCAGACGAGGATATTCCAACAAAGATAATAAAGAATGGAATCGGTCCGGCGTAAAACGCATGCATGTGATATCTCTTCATGAATACAAAAGAAATAATACCCTTTAAAGTAAAAGAAACCGGATATAAGAGTAGGGAAGTAGCGAATACTTTTCTATAGTTTTCTATAATTTCTCTCTAGAGTTTCAAAGTGAATTAAGTAAGAAATAATGAAGGAATGAGCTTCTATTTATACGAGAATGGAAAGATACTATTTGAAAAATAAATCACTTGATTTAATAGAATGTCGATTTAATAATTTGTAAATTCACGGGCTTTGACGTATCAATTACACTAATTAACACTTTGAACCTTTGAACCAATAAGGGAATACCCTTTAAAATAATACCCACGTTGCTAAAACAAAAGCTTTCAACAAATGTTATACCAACCAATCAGAAGCTACCTCCATCATAAGGGAATGGAAATTTCAAAATGTTAACCAATGAGGGAACACCCTCATTTATAAAGTATTGAATATGAAGCATACTTGGAATATTTGGCCAACATTTGTTCATAATTTACCCCATTTCACATGCCATCACACTATATAATACTAATACTTTACTCCACCACTTCCACTTTTCCACCAAGAATTCCACTCACATAATCCACCCATAATATTTCACTCACCTCATTCCTACGGCACATCAACAGACACCCACAATTTCCTTCCTTACAAGACATCTCCCCCCCACCCCCCTTTTTCTCCCACCCCACACATATATACATGTAATATATATATATATATACACACTTTATAACTTCCTTCCGATTATTTGAAAAATGGGTAAATGGGGGTTCATAAAATAAAATCTATATCAAATACATCATAAAAATTCCTTCAATATTTTTAACAACATTTATCATCATTATTATAATTCACAATATTAATCGACTGTGTCGTTCCTGTGAAAGAGGGCTTTCAATAAGGATTTCTCCCCATTGGTAGCTAAATTAGGTGACCAAACCTCTCCTTGATAGAACTTCTGACATCGTTAATATTGCAAATAATAATATTAATAACTTTGTCATCTCAATTATTGATTTAATAATATATAAAATATTGACAATAATTGAATCAATTAACGTGAGATATTATGCAGCAATTACTATAGCAATAATTGAACAAAACTGAGTGACTTCTTCACGTAAACATTAATAATCAATACCGCAAAGCATCTTTAACTGCACGCCAGACATTTGTTTTTAACACCGGTGTTTCAACAGTTAACAGTAAAACTTCCGCCGTTATTTTCATAAAGTATTTTGTCATTTTCTTAATCCGACAATAATTTCGTTGTAGGGGTCCACTAATAATTGTGCCGTTTATTTAATATTCTCTGTTAAAAGCGAATATTCCCCACCAATCGAATATTATATAACAACTTGCGTACTTTGCAAACTTTATAAATATTACCCACAACTATAACATTATATCAAATTCATTTCATAATATTCAAAAATGATATTTATAGAAAACTCATCTTTATTCATAAAAGTTGGGGTCTTACAATACTACTATTCATAAAGTACTATTCATAGGGTCACAAAGTACTATTCACGGGTACTATTCACAAAGTACTATTCTCGGGTACTATTCACAAAGTACTATTCACGGGTACTATTCATAAGGTACTATTCATGAGTACTATTCACGAAGTACTATTCACAGGGTACTATTCACCCGAGGAACTATTTATGATAAAAATTGATTTCTTTGTTGTCCAAATCATTTTTGATACAATATTATTTTTGAATTTTACTCCACAAAACAGTATCATGTTGACAATTTGGACATTATTTAATTCTGGATAAATTAAATTATAAATCTTTAAAAAATTATCTTTTATTTTCTTTTAATTGAATTCTTATATCATTGTCATCATCCTCATGCTTATATTGTGATGAAAGTCATCTTTGGCTTACGTGCATAAATGGACTGTTGATTGGTATTATTATGACTGGAGATTATTCAGTATAATCATGACCCGTAATGTTACAAATGATGTGGTAAAAGTCCTCATTGGCCCGTAGTGCATTGATGGACAGTTGTTGGCATGATCATGACCATTGATGATTACACGAATATCTTTGGCCCGTAGTGCATGGATAATTCGTGGTTGTGATACTAATGAATATCTTTGGCCCGTAGTGGATGGATAATTCAGTGATGTGGATTATTTATTAAGCTGAGTCTCAGCTATAAAGATTATGATAAACTTTTTAAATCATAGAAGATAGTAGATATCATGCTCTACTTGACTCTTCTAATGGATTGTTTGTTCCACTGTAGTTAAACTTGTTGTTTATTGTTTAACACTGTTGAAGGCTAACAATAATTTATTCTGCATTATCTTAGTTATAATATTTCTTACTAGGCTAGTTGAGCTCACCCTTTTGCTTTCATTGTTCTCTTCAGAAAATGAGAACGTAGCCGGGACTAGTCGGGGAATGGAGTGACGATCCGAGATGGTTATTTTAGTAGTCCTCACTATTTAGTGTGATAATAAATGTAATGAGGACTCCTTTTTGAGTTTGAATACTGTCTATTAGACAATATTCGTGTAAAAACTCTTAGCTCATGTTGTATAATTAAGTTTGTATTTATATTAACTACCATGTATTTGGCAACTCAAGATGGGTGATGTATACCTATTTTGGGGGCGTCACATGTAGTGCAGGGAGGATTCGATGATGTGGTTTATTTATTAAGATTAGTCTCAGCGATAAAATTGATGATAAATGTTTTAAATCATAGAAGATAATAGATATCATGCTCTACTTGACTCTTCTAATGGATTTCTTTCCGTTGAAGTTAAACTTGATGTTTATTATATTTTATCAGTTTAACACGATTGAAGGCTAACGATAATTTATTCTACATTATCTTAGTCATAATATTTCTTACTGGGCTAGTTGAGCTCACCCTTTTGCTTTCATTGTTCTCTTCAGGAAATGAGAACGTAGCCGGGACTAGTCAGGGAATGGAGTGACGGTTCGAGATGGTTGTTTTAGTGGTCCTCACTATTTAGTGTGATAATAAATGTAATGAGGATTGAATTTGAGTTTGGATATTGTCTATATGAGACAATATTCATGTAAAAACTCAGCTATGTTGTGTCGTATTTTACACGACAGTTGTATTAATTAAGTTTGTATTTGAATCATGTACCATGTATTTGGCGACTCAGAATAGGTGATGTATACCTATTTTGGGGGCGTCACATATCTGGTAGTTTCAGAGACTTAATCCATGTTCACACATCTTCAACCTATTTTTTTAATAATATGTACCTTGCATGCGGTTTGACCATCATACCATTAGGAGATTCATAAAGTTCTAATCAAGGATGCTTAAAAATATCTTTCATGCACAATCATGCCTTATCATTATATTTCGTCTTACCCATAACACTCATCACATTATTAAACACATTGTCAAACACATTCTTCTTAATATGCAAGATTATGACGAATCAATTTTGTAGACCAATAAGGCAGTTTCCAAAAGATGCTTCTCCTAACCCAATTATGAGATTCACCAAATCCATTGATTATGTTCGAGGCAACAATCTTACCAAATGGGATGACCGACAATTTTATCACACAGTCACGCATCTCCGTCCCCGACAATCGCGGTGCAGACATATAATTCTCTATTTTCCCTTTCCAGAAGTGTTCTCTATGTCTTCGAAATAGGTGATCTACCAGTAAAAAACAAAGATGACAGTCAAACCAGTAAGGCTTTTGACCTTTTATTAGATTAAAAGACTTTATATACTCCATAAAATATGGAAAAGCCAACTTTCCATGTGTACTCTATCCAGCTAACATACTATAAGCAAGGAAGTCACTTATAGTCCACATAACCGTTGCCCTAAGGTTAAAATTTATTTTTGTGGAAACATCCCAAGTCTGTACTCCATTGTCCCACAATACCTTCAACTCTTTTATAAGAGGTCTCAAGTAAACATTTAGGTTCTTTCCAAGACTCTTGGGACCAGGAATCACGAGTGAAAGAAATAATTATGGTTGTTTCATATATATCCAAGGAGCCAAGTTTTACGAAGTAACAATCACAGGCCAATAGGAATACAAAATAACTGAGTGCCCGAAAGGGTTGAAACCATCAGTGGACAATCTTTCCAATGAAAACCTAGGATGTGCTAAGTTGAAATCTTTCCAAGTATGCCCATCTACGGGATGGTTAAGTTTTTCATCTTTAACTAGACATGTCGCATGTCAAGTTATATGATCAGCTATTCTTGAAGATATGTACAATCTTTTTAGCCAATGTGTAATTGGAAAATACCTTAAATCGTATATTTGTCTTTTGTGTAGTCACACCCTCTTTATTAGGTCTGAACCGACCATGACTTCAAAACGTGCACTTTGTTTTCTGTTTATTTTCCTTATAAAATAACATGAAATTGTTCGGACATGGATGCAGCAATATTTTGGTATCCAAGACCTAACTTCTTCACCATTTTCTTACAATAGTAGTAGTTATCAGATATTTTTTTACCGTCAGGCAACATACTCTTAATAGCCTTTAAGAGTGACTCAAAACACTCATACCTCACGTTGTGATCAGCCTTGATGTTAAATAATATCGCCATTGTAGACAATATAGCGTGCTTGGTGCAACCATGCCACAACGGTTTGCTACCCTCGTCTAACAACTTAAAAGACGATTTGGCATCAGAATTCATAGGTTGCTCTTTGCCTTGTTTCCAATCAAAATCTGGCCCTGCAATATCATGAACCATGTCATTTATTCGATGGGTACTGCTGCCTGGATTATGTACTTGTGTGATGCCACTATCTCTTCTCGTCCCATGTTCCCACCAGCATTCTTCGTAATTTTTCATGAACCCATAAATAAGTAAATGATAGTTTACCATGTCTTTGTTCATGTCATTTACATTCTTACACTTCAAATAAGAGAATTTTGTCTTGTTTTGTCCATTCACACATTCAGGGTGACTATAAGCATACTCCAGAAACACTTAGCAACCAGTTCTAAATTCAACTGTAGCACCTATCTGAGCACTTGAATTTCGTCGTCTCATCTAACTACGGTCTGAATAGAAATCCATGATACCACGATACCTATTTTGACAATAATTATTTTATTCCCCTTATTAGAGATTAACAATTCATCCTAATGTCATTTATAATTCTTATAAATACATATATAACATGAGTGTGCATCATAAATGCTTATTTACACAGCATGAGATCAACTATCCAAAGACATGCTATATTGTTGTGGATTAGAATGAGGTATAGTCCTATGTCATCCTATATATTTTAACTGACATCTGCACAAATTTAAAAACAATGGATTACTAGGGGTGGAATATGAATCATTGCATCATGCATGGTCTGCATATGCATTGGGACAAGTCTACATCATTTTTTTTGCTTATACGTAGGTATAATATAAATATACTATGTTCAGTTACCCAAGCAATGAAAAAATTTCATCCGGATCTCCCCTATAATATGGACTATCCACATGCACGACGGCATGCATATATAACTATTTGTAGGCACCCAAGACACGGCCCAAGAGAAATATACAAATTCCCGATATAATAAGAACAAAACAACTACTAGGGTGGTTCTTTACCACAATCAAATTAAAAACTCCTTATTTTGGTAATTTACAATTTTATAAATTAGAGAATATACTAAAACATTTGGTACAACAAGAAGCAAGCTCTTGCTAACTACAACTTCAACATCACTAGTACAAAAGGCAATGTAGAAATTAAGCTCCCCATTTCAGTGTGTTTCCCCAAAATAAGGTTATGATCAAATAAAAGTTCAAATGAAATAACATTAAACAATTGTCAATAAGTTAAATTTCTAACTCTGCCATAGGGGTGAGCATGATGCGGTTTGGTGATGTTTGAAGTCCAAACCACACCCGAAATCGCTTAGGTGCAGTTTAACAAATCTAAAACCACACATAAAACCGTTTATGATTGGTACGGTACGATTTTAAATTGTGCGGTGCAATTTAAATTGGTGTGATTTTGGTTCCAAAACCAATTGAAACAACAAAATTTTATTTAATTTAGAATCACTACTATAATTTTGTGACCATATTTGAAAAATATTTATCTCTTGAGCCAGTTATTTCTTTGGTGTGGACTTCTAGTGTAATTATTTCTTAGACTAACTTTATGACCATCCACTACTTGCAAACCTCCCTTCCAATCCAACTAGTAGTGACTTGAATATGTCATTTTTCCAATAAGGTCTAAGCCTTCAATATAATTTTTTTTCCACCCTAATCAAATGAACAATCATTTGGAACCTTTAATTATGCGATCAATAATTTTTTACATGGTTGACTTCATTACAGTCATACTTTCAGAGACATCAAGATCATGCATCTAAGATACATACACACATATGGTGCGGTTTCGATTTTATACATGCGCTTTTGGCTAGTAACCAAATTGAAACCGTAAATTGGGTTTTTCATGACATTCAGAAGTGTATGCACACATAAAGGGGGTGAATAGGTGTTTATGATGAAAGTGATATACAATGACAATTTTAAAATTCTCTGATAACTGAACTATGCAGACAGGTTATCTCCTGTCTGCTTAAGTATATTATCCTGAAACACAGAATCTTGATATGCAGAACTTCCTAAATTGAGTAGTGTAGAATATAATTTGTGGTTAAGTGCAAAATTTAAACAATGCAAACAAGAAAAATAGTAAATAAGAACACCAAGCTTTTTACGTGGTTCTGCCCTTAACCTCTAATTGCTTAATCCACGTCTAATACCAATTGGTATTGGAGACTCCTTTATTCAAATAGATATTCAATCAATTACAAATACTCCATGTTAAAAAGAAGATATGAATATTGTTGGACACCACTACCTCTTTTGTACAACTGCAACCTCTTGCACAACTGCAACCGCTTGCACCACTGCAACCTTAGAGCTTTCTGTGTACAAGTCTATCCACCACAAGATCACACAAGCCAAACTAAGCTTGTATACAAGTTTTAATATGAGTGAATATGATTACAATATATATACATATATATATATATATGAATTTCTAGCACAAGAAACTAAAAACAAGGCAAAACCAAATTGCTAGAAACTTTTCTTTATAAGCTCTCTCCTGTTTTCTTTATTCGTTGTTTGCTTTGAGTTTTTCTCTATTCGTTGTTTGCATAAGCTTTAGCCAAGAGGATGATGAAAGTAGTATGCATACAAGCCAATCATGTATGATGATAAAACATATACTTTATAACAATCTTATTTATTTATTAATAAAAGAATTATTTATAGGCAATTATTTATCTACATATTTCTATTTTTATTAATATGTGATAAACCCGTAGTTTTAAGCCATGTTTTTAGAATCATAATGATGATCATGCTAATGAGATGTAAATTCTTAGATATCTTAAAATAAAATAGTTCCCAATTGTTGGATTACTAAAAAGTAGATTAGTGAATCCAGATAGATTGGTACATACGTTGCTTGCTTATTGGATGAGGATGATTGATCTCATGATTATTTGTGTGGAGACACTAAAGCAAGTATGTAGGTACTTATTGGAGAATAAGTTCACTGAACGTGGCTCGCTAAGGAATACCTAATAGAGTTTTACTCGTCTGTCAATATGAATTCTTGTAGTGATAGTAGTACAAGTGATCCTTAGACTTGAGATCCTCATAATATTTTTTATATAATAAGTTATACTTTGACATGTCCCTTAAGACTCTTAGGGTATATCAAAGGGTATGCTTGGGTGTAATAAGTTATATATGAAGGTAATGTATGATCAATAAAGAATCTACCACTTCTAGTAAAAGAAGAGAAATATCATATGTGATTTGATAAATGACAACCCAAGAATCTTTGGCCAAGGTCGAATAAAATTAGAAATGATTTTCTAATTTGCATTATTTGAAGTTGTGCATTTGTGAATCGAAATACATATAATTAAATAAAGTATTACTTAATAGTAATTCCATGTCTTATATTTAATTAGGACATTGTATGGTGGAAGGATTAAATTGTACGGTAACTATTTACTCAAAGGTTCTTTTAGGATTAATGTTGAAATCAATATTATATAGAAAGTCGTTGATCGCTAAGGAGGCTTATGCTTATTGTAGAATAAATGTTATTTATTTAAATAAATTAATAGTTTAATATTTATTATTTAATATTTTGGAAATATTAAATATATATTAATAAGAGGAGTCTTATTAATATTATTATAATTATTATTATTTTAATTTCTAAAGAAGTTTGAGAATTAATTTAATATAAGTACTCTCATTGATTCCCAATAAGATTAGGAGACAAATTAATTAAAAGAGTTTAATTAATTATCTCTAATAAGATTAGGGAGATTAATTAATTAAATAAAACCCTATTTCTAATTAGATTAGAAGGGTTGACTAATATCTATATAAGAGGAGTCTTATGCTAGATATCAATAGACGTAATTCTAATTGTTGAAGAGTACTCTTTTTCTACAGAGAGAGAAAAAACTAGGGTTTAGCCAACCACCCTCCTTCTTGAATAATTCTTCTTCCTTGGTGGATCAACTTTCGAGGCCAAATACTTGGGTGACTGACATTGATCAAAGGAAGGAATAAATCCCGGAGATTTAAGGAGATTGCGAAGAACTAGGAGTTGAACTTGTACTTGTGAAAACTTGAATCTACAAGGGTATGAATCTATAACTTCTTATCATTCGCTTTAATTAATAACATGCATAAAAGATTATCTGGGTAATTGGTTTGTGAAATTTTTAAATATGATTTTGCCATTCTTTCGCTTGTTTTGCAATTTGATTGCGTCTATGATTCTCAGAAAACCTAACAGTGGCATCAGAGCCAAACTTTTATGCAGTAATTAATTGTATAGATTTGATATATATGATTGATATGTGTTTTGTACAATTTTTTTGGGCATAATTATTAGCATAAAATTGATTTTTTGGAGAAAAACTGTAGAATTCGAGAACTGGAAAATAGTTTCTGTGAACTGGCGTTATAGTCACCCTTCATTCTGATGTAAATATGTACTTGCTTGTGTCGAATTGACTCTCAATTCGGATCACCCGGCTACCACTCCTCTTCATAAAGATAAACCCAAGGCTACGCAACGCTAGGTCGAGTTTTCGTAAATCGGGTTTATCCTCAAGCACAAATACCCAAACCGAAGACATTTGGGGTCTGCAGTAAATATTGCACTCAAAAAATGAATAAAAAATATTTTTATTTATAAAAACTAATTTCTAATTAAAATAAAAGGCTTATTTAAATTAAAAATTGGATTTCATGTTTTTCATAAATTCTAAATTAAAATAAAGTTGTTTATTTTGTATTTAGAATATAATTTCATGTTGATTAAATAAAGGAGTTTATTTTAAATCATAATTGAAATTGATGCTAATTAAATTTGCCCATTCCATCGATATATATATATATATATATATATATATATATATATATTAAATGTTTATTATTCATGAGATGAATGTTTATTTATTGATTCATATAGTGATATGTATGATAATAAATGGGATTGATTATGGACTATTAACCAATGAGATTGGATTTTTTTTGGTTGGATGCTTGAATTTATGGGTTTTTATTAAATGGGGTCTGCGTACCTCGTCTCCTCTGATTTATTCTCAATGTAAATTATATCTCCATCCTATGTACTTTCCTTTGACTGCTGATCAATATTTCTATTTAAATTTTAAAAAGTTTATATAATAGGATTAGTTAAAATTATCTTGAAGAATTGAAGATCAAGGGGCAAGTAGCGTTTGAAGACCCGTTTATAATGGAGCCCGAGTTTAAATGTAAATGTTATATTTAAATTTTAATTCTTGCACCCTAAGTTTGACATTTTGGTTCACTTGATAGCTCTAGTGAATCAAACTAGAATAAAAGTTCATAATCAATCCGGGTAGAATATAGTATTTTATATGCATGATTATACTATATATATATATATATGTGTGTGTGTGTGTGTGTGTGTGTGTGTGTGTGTGTGTGTGTGTCTTGTATGCCGTGTGTAAAATGCTAAACAAGATGAGACAAATAATAATACTCAAAGAAATTATATTAAGTTATAACGTTCAAAGATATTTGGAATATCGAACGTCGACTTCTAGTATGATAAAAATAATAGAGTATTGAATATTTAATATGAGTTTGTTGTGCACACACAAGGCAAGTATTAAATATTTGAGATGTTTTTTTATTGCATATGATGTTTATAAGGAATTGAACATTACCGTTTTGTTGTGCACACACAAGGGTTGTAGTTTTCTCTTTACTTATATATATGAAAATGTTGGGTATTACTTAACTTAAATCATTTTAGTTCGGATGTGCACACACTTGACCATTATGATTTAAGAGGTAAAATATAAGAATTTACATGATGATATAATTGACAAGAGTTGTCTACCTATTTATTTATATATAGTTTATTGTGCACACACAAAGCTATATACATTTGAAATGGGGTCCTTATTCTCACTAGTAAATCTTTAATTAGATATTGCCGAACTATATAACGAGGGTAATATAACATGAAAAAAATAGTGGAAAATACCAATTTAAAACAAGACCTAATTTATTTTGGTAATTAACTAAATGAATGTTTGCTAAAATATTATCTTTTTCACATGCATAATTTTGAAAATGTCACACTTACTAATATCACTGCGTAGCATATTGGATGCTAACAAACTGACCGGACCCAATTTAACGGACTAGTTAAGAAATTTGAGAATTGTTCTCACTATTGAAAAGCTTTCTTATGTCCTAAATTCGCATGTCCCTGAAAAACTTATTGAAACAGCCTATGAGGAATAGATTGCTACTTTTAAGAAGTGGAAAGATGATGCATATGTGGCTCAATGCAGCATGCTCGCATCTATGAGTAACGAGCTTCAACATCAACATGAAACTATGAATGCTCCTACTATATTGTTACACCTCTAAGAGTTGTATGGTGAGCAAAGTTGTGACGCCCCCAAATCCGGGTTTCCTAACCTCAGGTTTGGTGCTCACGATCCATCATACATAACACATCTAACTACCCATTCAATTATCAATTTCATCATTCATTACGTTAACTTATTAAAAACATACATTTCAACATAATTATACCATCGTTATCCCAGGCTAACTAACCTTAATCTTTCATGTCTATTAATACACAAGACTTAAACAAAATTATAATATAGTAATCATTGAACAACTTGATACTACTCGGTCGCCTTTGTTTTGCCTTTGTCCTTATTAGAACCTTCTATTACCACGACTTTAGATGAATATTTTATTTAAGCAAGTGTGAGCAACGAGTTTGCTCCGCAAGTTAAGCCTACAATAAAGGACAAAGAAGAATTTAACTTTCTAGAATTTCAACGATATTCGAAAGATTTCGAAGTAGCTGAATAATAAATCATTTGCAATAGCAAGGATTTTCTTTAGTTTCATACTAAATAACATTCTAAGGGTGAAAGAGTAAATGTGAAACCCCAGATTTTATGAATAAAGAATTAATTTTCTCGAAATAATTTTTTTTATATTATGGTGTGAATTTGAGATAATGTTATAGTTGTGGGTAATATTTATAAATTTTGCAAAGTATGCAAGTTGTCATATTATATTCAATTTGGTGGGGAATATTCGTTTTAAGCGGTGAAATATTCGCATGCGACTCAAGACAATCATTAGTGGACCCCATAGCGGAATTATTATCGGATCGAGAAAACGATGTAAATATTTTATTGAAAAAATAACGGAAGTTTTACCGTTGATATTGTTGAACTACTCGGTAGTAAAAAAAGTCTGATGTCTGGCTGTTGTTAGTAGTAGCACATGATATTGATTATTGATATTTATGTGAGAAGTCACTCGCTTTTTTGTTTAATTATTGCTACAATAGTTCTTTGTGATAGTATCTCACATTATTTGATTCAATTATTGTTGATTTAGAAGTTTTGTTTTATTCAGTATTATTAACGTAATAAAATAGAAACATCTTTTATATAAAATGTAATACTTTATTAAAGTTATTCTATAAATAGAATATATTATATTCTATTATGCATAGTGTTTTGCATAGTAAAATCTTTTATATAAAAAATGAATACTTTATTAAAGTTATTCTATAAATATAATATATTATATTTTATTATGCATAGTGTTTGCATATAGTGCCCGCATAGTGTTTGTATAGTAAAAATCTTTTTATATAAATAGAATATATTATATTTTATTTAAATAATTTTTCTAAAAATATGGATAGTCAGATTAAAGTAAATCAATCTCGACCGTTCATGGATTAGATTACTATGCATTCCATTTTCCTATAAATAGAAGCTCATTCCTTCATTATTTTCTTACGAATTCTTTGAACTCTATAGAGAGAAACTATAGAGAGAGATATAGAGATAGAAGAAAAGTTTTCTACTACTTCACTACTCTTATATCAAGTATTATTTTTACAGTGAGGGTATTATTCTTTTATATTCATGAAAGAAGGCTGTAGTTATTCCATTTCTTATTATTACATTGGAATAACTTTATATCCATGAATACCCTATACTTTGTGACATTCTTCTATTATTACGTAAGAATATCACATACATCTTATCTGTGGGACATTGGTTCCATTTTTATTATTCCGTCTTTATTATTACCGCGGAATATCCATCATCTTATCTACGCAGGACTGGTTCCATCATTTATTATTAAAAGTATTTATTATTCTCGTTAAAACATCATGTCGATTGTGAATTTCACCGACTTTGGTTTATTATTATTCTACATTGGAATAACTTTACATCATCATGCTCAAGTATCGCATGCATGGTGATTTCTTTTGTTATTCCATTCGGTATTATATACTCGATTGATTAAAATTTTGACTTCTATACTCCATGAAATTAATGGAATATCCTTGATATTTGCACTTCATCGAGATCTTTTCATGGAAATATTCTTGAGCATTCTTGAATTTTACTCTACAAAGCAGTATCATGTTGACAATTTGGACGTTATTGGTTCCTGGACAAATTAATTCTTGAACTTGTTTAATTGAATTCTTATATCATTGTCATCATCCCCATGTTTATATTTATTGAAAGTCATCATGGCTTTTGTAGTGCATAGATGGAGTTGGTATGATTATGACCGAGGATTATTTCGGTATAATCATGGTAGTAATGTTACAAATGATGTGAAAATTAAAAGTCGTCATTGGCGTAGTGCATTGATGGATGATTTTTGGTATGATTATGACTATGGATTCTCTTGACGAGGGTGCAAAGATGAATTGTTTTATGGCATGATCGGGATCAGGTTGATGAAAACACGATTATCTTTGGCCCGTAGTGCGTGGATGGATAATTCGTGGTCGTGATACTAAATAATATCCTTGGCTTATAGTGCGGGGATGATTTAATGATGTGGATTATTTATTGGTAGAGTCTCAATTGATAAAAGTGATGAAAAACCTTTTAATCATAAAAGATAGTAGATTTTATTTTCTACTTGACTCTTTTAATGGATTGCTTGTTCCGCTGCAGTTAAACTTGATGTTTATTGTATTTTATCAGTTTAACATCGTTGGAGGCTAATGATAATTTATTTTGCATTATATTAGTCATAATATTTCTTACTGGGCTAGTTGATCTCACCCTTTCTTTCACTGTTCTCTTCAGGAAATGAGAATATAGCTGGGATTAGTCGGGGAATGGAGTGATGGTCCAGAGGATAAAATTAGTAGTTCTCACTATTTTGTGAAATAGTGTGATAATAATTGTAATGAGGACTCCTTTTGAGTTTGTATAATCTCTAGTAGATAATATTTGTATTCAAACTCACAGTTTATGTTTTGTCGTATTGTACACGACAGTTGTATTAATAAGTTGTATTTGAATTCTGTACCATGTATCTGGCGACCCAAGATGGGTGATGTATACCTAATTTTGGGGGCGTCACAGTAAAATTCTTCTAAAGGTTCAATAATATTCAATTGATTTAGAAAAATTATTAATACTACAACAATATTCAACAAAGTGGGATATTTTCAGATTTCATGCTGAGTGATCACAAATGAATCAAGAACTACTCGAGGAATCATCAGTAATTAAAGTTGAATCACCTCAAGAATATAAGTTAGTTATAAAAACTAATTATACTCTTCTGCAAGTACATGAAGTGATCAGCTCCATTGTACCCTATATTATGCATAATACTCAATATAGTTCACGGGTCATTTTACTATAATAAAGTTCCCCCTTTTATAAGGGTTGTTCTTCTCAGTCTCACCTCATGAGTCCGTACCATGACAATATGGTTTGGATTGAATTCAAAGAAATGCTATGAATTTATCATATAATATTAATGTTGATCTAGTCGAAGTAAATGGCATTAATCAACTCATAATAACTGGAACGCTTCATGCTTTATCAAATATTAGTCTCGCCAAAACAAATAGCTGAGACACAACTCATAAACAGTTCATGGATAAAAGAACTTTAAATTATTTCACAGTTCAAGTAATAGATCAAGAAATCAGATGCACTAGGTGTGAATAACAATAATCATTATGGATATGAATAACCAACAATAATTATTCACTAACATGCTTGAAAAATAATAACTCGAGTTTGAGTTAGAGAACTTTCATAATAATAACAACTTGCACAATATGTGAATATCAATAAATATCATAGATATGGAATAATCAAACAATAATTATCCACTAACATGCTTGAAAAATAATAACTTGAGTTTGAGTTAGGAAACTTGCATATTAATAACAACTTGCACAATATGCGAATATCAATAAATATCATAGATGTGGAATAATCAACAATAATTATCCACTAGTGTGACGCCCCAAAAATTAGGTATACATCACCCATCTTGAGTCGCCAGATACATGGTACATAATTCAAATACAACTTAATAATACAACTGTCGTGTAGAATATGACAAAACATAAACTATGAGTTTGAATACAAATATTGTCTACTAGAGAGTATACAACTCAAAAGGAGTCCTCATTACAATTATTATCACACTATTTCACAAAATAGTGAGGACTACTAATGCAAACATCTAGGACCATCACACTGCTTCTGACTAGTCCCATACCACGTTCTCATTTCAAGAGAACGGTGAAAGAAAGGGTGAGCTCAACTAGCCCAGTAAGAAATATTATGACTAAGATAATGCAGAATAAATTATCTTTAGCCTTCAACAGTGTTAAACTGATAAAATATAATAACTATCAAGTTTAACTGCAGCGGAATAAGCAATCCATTAGAAAAGTCAAGTAGGGAATAAAATCTACTATCTTCTATGATTTAAAAGGTTTTTCATCACTTTTATCGTTGGGACTCAGCTTAATAAATAATTCACATCATCGAATCACCCCTGCACTATGGCCAAGGATATTCTTTATTATCACGACCATAAATTATCCATGCACTACGGCTAAAGATAATCATGTTTTCATCAACGGTCCTGATCATGCCATAAAACAATTCATCTTTGCACCCTTGGCCGAAGAGAATCCATAGCCATAATCATACCAAAAACTGTTCATCAATGCACTACGGGCTAATGAGGACTTTTTCCACATCATTTGTAACATTACGATCATGATTACATCGAATAATCCCTGGTCATAATCATACCAAGTCCATCTATGCACTACAGGCCATAGATGACTTTCAACAAAATATAAGCATGAGGATGATGACAATGATATAAGAATTCAATAAAACAAGTTCAAGAATTAATTTATCCAGGAACTAATAACGTCCAAATTGTCAACATGATACTGCTTTGTAGAGTAAAATTCAAGAATGCTCGGAAGAATATTTCCATGAAAAGATATCTTTGGATGAAGCTTAAATATCAAGGATATTCCACTAATTTCATGGAGTATGGAAGTCAAAGTTTTAACCAATTCGAGTATAATAAAGAATGGAATAACAAAAGAAATTACCATGCATGCGGATTGCAGATAGACAAAGTTATTCAATAGAATAATAATTAACGGAACCAGGTCATGTGTAAAGCACACGCAGGATGTTCCAACAAAATAATAAAGAACGGAATAATAATAGATATCACCATGCATGCGGTACTTCGCATAGACAGGTTATTCCAACGGAATACCAATAAAGACGGAATTCAGTCCCCGCCAAAACGCATGACGAGGATATTCCAATGAGAATAATAATAAAGAGCCGGAACCAGTCACAGAAAAGCATGTGATGAGGATATTCCAATGAATAATAAAGAATGTAATAACAATAGAATTTCACCAAGTATAGGGTGATCAGCAGTATCTGAGTTATTCAATAGAATAATAAAGAATGGAATAACAGAAGTTCTCTTCATGAATACAAAAGAAATAATACCCCTTACAAGTACAACAAATAATATCCCCTACCTTAAGAAGAAGAGTACTGGATATAGAAGTAGTGAAGTAACAGAACACTTTTCTTCTTTCTCTCTATAGTTTCTCTCTCAGAGTTTCAAATTGAATTCGTAAGAAATAATAAAGGAATGAGCTTTATTTATAAAAAATGGGTATATAGTAACTAACTCATGAGCGGTCCAGATTGATTTACTTTAATCTGACGGTCCATATTTAAAGCAAAATCTTTTAAATAAAATATAATATATTCTATTTATAATCTAATAAAATGAATAACTTTATAAAAGATTTTACTATGCAAATACTATGCATAATAAAATATAATATTTTCTAATTATTGTTGTGACGCCCCCAAAATTAGGTATACATCACCCATCTTGGGTCACCAGATACATGGTACAGAATTCAAATACAACTTACTAATACAACTGTCGTGTATAATACGACAAAACATAAATTGTGAGTTTGAATACAATTATTGTCTACTAGAGATTATACAAACTCAAAAGGAGTCCTCATTACAATTATTATCACACTATTTCACAAAATAGTGAGGACTACTAATGTTATCCTCTGGACCATCACTCCGTTCCCCGACTCGTCCCAGCTATATTCTCATTTCCTGAAGAGAGCAATGAAAGAAAGGTTGAGCTCAACTAGCCCAGTAAGAAATATTATGACTAAGATAATGCAGAATAAATTATCATTAACCTCCAACAATGTTAAACTAATAAAATACAATAGACATCAAGTTTAACTGCAGCGGAACAAGCAATCCATTAAAAGAGTCAAGTAGAGAATAGAATCTACTATCTTTTATGATTTAAAAAGTCTTTCATCACTTTTGTCGCTGAGACTCAGCTCAATAAATAATCCACATCATTAAATCATCCCTGCACTACAGGCCAAGGATATTCTTTAGTATCACGACCACAATTATCCATGCACTACGGGCCAAAGATAATCGTGTTTTCATCAACGGTTCTGATCATGCCATAAAACAATTCATCTTTGCTCCCTTGGCCGAAGAGAATCCATAGCCATAATCATACAAAAAATTGTCCATCAATGCACTATGGGCCAATGAGAACTTTTAATTTTCACATCATTTGTAACATTACGATCATGATTATACTAGAATAATCCTCTCGGTCATAATCATACCAAGTCCATCTATGCACTACAGGTGCCACATATGACTTTCAACATAACATAAACATGAGGATGATGACAATGATATAAGAATTCAATTAAACAAGTTCAAGAATTAATTTGTCCAGAACCAATAACGCCCAAATTGTCAACATGATACTTCTTTGTAGAATAAAATTCAAGAATGATCAAAGAATATTTCCATGAAAAGATCTTTGGATGAAGCGCAAATATCAAGGATATTCTACTAATTTCATGGAGTATAGAAGTCAAAACTTTAACCAACTGAGTATAATAAAGAATGGAATAACAAATGAAATCATCATGTATGCGATTACTTCAGATAGATAGGTTATTCAAACGAGAATACTAAATAACGGAACAAGTCGGTGAAATGCACAATCGGGATGTTCCAATGTAATAATAAATGCGGGATAATAAATGATGGAACCAGTCCTACAGATATAGAGATAGGATATTATTCCAGAATAATAAAGATGAAATAATAAAAATGGAACCGAAGTCCAAGACGATAAGATGCAGACGGGATATTCTCAGCGAGAATAATAAAGAGCAGAATAATAAATAATGAAATAATGTAAGAATTTCACCAAGTATAGGGTAGCCCGCGTATACAAGTTATTCCAACAGAATAATAAATAATGGAATAACCGAAGTTCTCTTCATGAATACAAAAGAAATAATATCCCTTACCGTAAAATAATACTTGATATAAGAATAGTGAAGTAGCAGAAAACTTTTCTTCTATCTCTCTATAGTCTCTCTCTATAGTTTCTCTCTCTAGAGTTCAGTTAATTCGTAAGAAAATAATGAAGGAATGAGCTTCTATTTATAGAAAAAAGGAATGCATAGTAACTAATCTATGAACGGTCCAAATTGATTTACTTTAATCTGACGGTCCATATTTAAAAAAAATCTTTTAAATAAAATATAATATATTCTATTTATAATCTAATAAAAATGAATAACTTTATAAAAGATTTTACTATGCAAACACTATGCAGGCACTATGTAAACACTATGCATAATAAAACATAATATATTCTAATTATTGTCTAATAAAACAGATAGCTTTATAAAAGTATTTTGTTTTATATAAAAAGATTTTACTATGCAAAATACTATGCATACACTATGCAACACTATGCATAATATAATATAATATATTCTATTTATAGAATAACTTTATAAAATTATTCTGCTTTTATATAAAAGATTTTCTCAGATTATTACATTAATAATACCAACAAAACCGAGTGACTTATCACATAAGCATCAATAATCAATACTGTAGTGTCTACTACGCAATAACGCCAGACATTTGTACTTTTACTACCAAGTAGTTCAACAAAGATCAACCAGTAAAACTTCCATTGTTATTTTCAATAAAATATTTTTGTCTTTTTCTCAATTCGACAATAATTCCGTTGTGGGGTCCACCAATGATTATGCCATCGAATCTAATATTTTACATTTAAAACGAATATTCCCCACCAATCGAATATAATATGACAACTTGCATACTTTGCAAAATTTATAAATATTACCCACAACTATAAATTCGCCGGGGTTTCATTAATTGTCTAATAAAAATGTATAACTTTATAAAAGTATTCATTTTTATTAAAAGATTTTACTTGTTCTATTTCATAATAGAATATTCTCATTTTAGAATAACTTTATAAAAGTAGATATTGTTTGCAAAAAACAAGTGAAAAGGTCCGAATATATGTATAATGTGGGTGATTTACTTGTTCTTTGGTGTTCTCATTTTAGGTGAGATTTGTTTGAAAAACAAGTGAAAAACCGATATGTATAATGTAATGGGACCATAAGAGTCGCCATTGGTTTTTTAAATGGTTGTACCAACACAACCGAGAAAAGGTTTGCACATTGACCCGTTGATGTGACATCGATATACTGGGCCGGTGAAACCGAGATTCGCTTAGGGTCCGGGGACTTGGTTATTATGGGGGAAGTGTTAGGCACTTCGACATCCGTGTTACCACGGTGACCGCCTCTTTTCAAGAAACTATTATCCGAGTGTATGTGTGTGTGTGTGTGTGTGGGTCAATGTGTGTTTATTATATAGAAGTTGTGCGAGGCCTCGCTCAACCTATATACATTGTGGTTTGAATTTATGTAAAATTTAGTTTTTAGCAAGATATGGCAATGATGTTTTTATAAAGAGGTTTTTCAAACCCCGATGCTCAATAGGAATTGAGACCTTTACACTCCCATTTTATTAAGTGATCTATTTGAATTGATTTTATTTGACGAATAATGCGAGGCATCCGCATTTAAAAAAATAATATACAAAAATAATGCCGATTTCCTCGTGGGTATGGAAACCATCCGAGGAAATTCGACACCGCAGAATAATTTACAAGTCGCCATAATTGAAAATGTCCATCACGGGAATCTAATCTAGATCCAATGGGATGAATCTGTGATCACATGATTCCTAGGCGCACAAAATACGCAGCATTTATATAAAGTATAGATAGGTATATATATATATAAAAAGCCGTAGAATATATATATATACATACGGGATCACCAACCACGCAAGCACCTCCACGGGGGATCAAAATGTAAATAAAGTTATAAAGTTATCAACCGCCACTTGAGGAAACTCCAAAGTGACAAAACATAAATAAAGTCAGAATACTTGGCCAACCACACGAAGAAAACTCCAAAAGTAAATAAAATATAATATATATATATATATATATATATATATATATATATATATATATATATAATTTGATAAATGCATCGATGAAAATCAAAGCTCATTTAATGTAGTTCACTATTAGATATATATATATATATATATATATATATATATATATATATATATATATATATATATATATATATATATATAAATATATATATATATATATATATATATATATATAATATATATATATATATATATATATATATATATATATATATATATATATATATATATATATATAAAGTAGAGTAAACGCATATATATCAAGTCTAGGCTCATATAACAAAGTATATATATATATATATATATATATATATATATATATATATATATATAGCTATAAATAAACGCACTGCATCAAGTTCAGCTCATCGAACAAAGTTCGACACACAAATGATATATATAATTGTAAATATATATATATATATATATATATATATATATATATATATATATTAAAGCAAATAAACGCTCCGCATCAAGTTCAGGCTCAATCGAGGCATAACTCGATAATGTTAGTCAATATATATGTAAATATATATATATATATATATATATATATATAGATCGAAATGAAACCACTGATCAAGTCCGCAAAAGCAAGCAACACGACTCTCAACGTAGAAGGGTGTGTGCAAAGATGAAGAGAAAGACTCTAAAGTGTGTGAGAAGGCTTACAACCGATCGCTAAAAAAGGCTTCTATATCTTTAGAGTGGGTAAACACCGGCTTTTGTGGGTACAAAAGAGGCTATATATGAGCTCACGCTGTGTGTTTAAAAGTGGGAAAATACATCGTAGGGAAAGTGTGGAGTGAATTGTGCAGGTTTCCGCCTTTTTTCTCTTAGAAAATCAGCACCCCAAGCCCTCTATTTATAGGCATATTAGCCGCAGTAGTACTCGTGGGTAAGCCGTGAGTGTACCCAAACCCGGTTGGCCCGGGTTTGTTTGCCCGTCGTCGTCTCAAGCACGTGCACTCAAGCAATCGTAATGTCCACTGGATTTTCGTAAGTGCAATCCGCATCCGCTTGAGGTATACAGACCTATTTCGGACCGCCGTTGTCGAGAGTCAGACGATGGCATGGGATTAGAGTTTGTACGAAGTCATTGAAGATGGGACGATGCCCTCCGGCCTTCAAGCTTCAACTTTCATCCGCTACTCCCGCATAATAGTCACCGGATTGGTTAGCCTCAGGGACATCGCCAGAGACGTGACGTGGCATCGTGGTTCGACGAGATGACGATGTTGCCCTCACCGGCAGTTATCGCCGGATTCACCGATAAAGCAGACGCTGCTCGACTTCACCGAGATTCGATCGCCAGAATTGTTGAAGGTCCTCATTGTCATCTTTGAGGTGTGCCCGCCTTCCCGATGTTATTGTTTTGTTGGTGCAGCAGTGTATCTCATCAGGAGCCGAGATTGAAGTCGGTCGCGATTTGAAACAAGCATTTTCGGGTTATCGCCAAAAATCGCATTCCTCGGGGTTATCACCAAGGTTAGTGGCTATTCCTATGGTTGGGATCGAGATCGATACCTCGTGGTTATCTCCGAGATTAATCGGCCTTTCTCCGTGTGTGTTCCAGATCAGATTCGCAGTGCTCCTGGGTTACATCCGAGGTTGAAATCGCTATTCTGCATTGCGATCCGGTTGATGTCGAACTTCCAGTAGTAGTATCCCAGATGGATTGGATTGTCTCTTCGTGGTTCTCTCTTAAAAGATTTAACTGGTCCTCCCCGCAATGTTAGTAATAAAGAGTACATGAAAATTTTCGAGTGTTCATAGATGCCCTCTTTATCATACTCATCATGCATGGCGATGCATGGGTAGGATAAAGAATCCTAGACACTTGAAACGCAACAAGACAAACGTGGTACTACGGGTAGCAAAATGATGCAAATGTATGATGCATGTGTACGGGTCAGAGCCCAACATGCCGGGATGATCATTGGATCCTCGTTGCTTCAACCGGGATGGCAATATCGACCAGATCCGATGCGTAAGTCGAATCTGTTAGATGTTGATGTTGGAGTTATCACCAAATTCATCGTGTTCTTGATAACGATTTGATCCTCAAGAGGTACCTCTTATGTGTAAGAGATCCGTGGGGATAAAGCTTGATCTGCTTTGAGGATGTGTATAACATATTCCATCATCTATCCTCTTTGATAACATTGATCTTTTCTCGTTGGTATCGCTGTAATATGTCAAGATCCTCGCTGGATTTATCGCCAACAAAGAAATGTTGTCGTGGATGCCCGACCTTCGTTGACGTGTGCTTCATCGACACGTGAATCAACTACCTAAAATCCCTCGGGATATACCGTCAAGGTCGCTTGACCTTCACCGACGCGTGAATCAACCAACCGAGATTCTAGTAGATTGTCAAGGTTGTTTGACCTTCGCCGTCGCGGTAGATCAACGGAGCATCATACAGACTCCCTCACCGGGATCCCACCGGGAATACGAGCAATGGGTATGAAAACCTCGAATAGCTCTAGAGCTCGATAGGTTTAATCGCTATCTACCGAAATGACGCCAAGGTTGCTTGACCTTCATTGATATGTGTGTCAACGGATGAAAGCACGCATTGTTACTCCCGCCGAGAGATATACGCAGAATCCCCGTCTGGGATCTATCGGGACTCACGAGACGACGCAACTATCGAATAGCCCTCAATGCTTCGATGGGTTTATTTTGCCATCTATTGAAATAACGCCAAGGTCGCTTGACCTTCGTTGATAGACATGTCAACGGATGAACGTGTTGTAACCCCACCGGGGATTTACGTTGTAACCCCGCCGGGGACCCACGTTGTAATTCCCCGCTTCTGGGATATACGTCAGAATCCCCCGCTGGGGACCTATTTAGGTAACGACCGTGAGTCAGGGCACAGACGGACCAGACGAGGTATCGCCGATGTGATTTGTGACAACCGAGATCATTGGTAGGGTATACCTTGTGTACTTAGGTGACTACCAATGAGTGATGGACAAATTCAAAGTCTCATCCGAGAAGACCAGATCAGATGCTTTTTGCTCAATCGCATGGCATTTTTATTCTCGATTCGACCTTTCTAGTCCGTAAGAACTCCGCTTCAACTCGAATCGACCGAGCCGAGGGGTGGGACCCACATAGGGTGCCGCAGTGCAGTGCACGCACCACCGCAGCCAGTGGGCTCTCGCGCCAAAGCGTGGATTATAAATCCCGCAGTCGGGTCTTCACAAGTCACTTTCAACTTGTTTCACTTAGAAAAACCATGAGCCATCTTCGATCCGCCGAAGTTCGGATGCTTTCGCAAATTCTGTCACCGTACAAGCGTTCTACACTATTCTGGTAACGTATGCATGTATTTTTTCCAATTTCTGTCCGTATCGCACAAAATGCATCTAAACACATAGTAGTGATTATGTATGCACAAATGACTTGATAAAAAATATTCAACATAATAAATGTTAGTATTAAACCATGCTGAACATAATGATGTGAAAAAATTTGACTTTCGAGAGATACCAAATTGGCACCTTTTTTTGCTATTTTTTGTCCTATTTGAGGTCCAATGAGCAAAAGGTAGAAAGGCAAAGTACTCCTAGCATTGAGGTTGGCCTTATGCATGATGATTTTGATTTTTAATGCATATATTATGTATATGACTTTGGGGCAGGTGTGCTACTGAATGGCCACCTAGACATGCCATGTGCATGCACGTGGATAGTCCTATTTTCAAAGGGGACTATGGCAAAATTTTTCCAAATGTAGGCATTGGGTAGTCATGCATTCTAACTCTATTATATGTTAAAGTAAATGCATGCATGCATATAGTCATAAATGCATTTTAGAAAGCTCTGTAAGGAAATACCACACCCTTTCTGAGGTGATTTGGAGACTTGTTGTCCAGATATTATGGATCCGGATCACCGAAAGGCAGCTTTATAGACCGCTTCGCGCATGACGGAGGGCTTCAAGTGCCTCTCCCCTGCTCTCGCCGACAAATTTCGCCGGTTGGTGGAGGCCGTGATACGCCCCGCCCGTGTAGATGTTCCAGATTTTGAGGACGAGGAGGTGGATATTCCGATTGAGGATCCCGCCTCGCCGCATATGTCCCCTCGCAGGAGCTTCCGAAAGCATTCAGTGGTGAACCCAGAGTTGCATTGGGTGATTCAAAGTACATCCATCGATGTACTTGCATGCTAACGAGGTATGGCGTTAGACTTTGATCTTCCTTCTTTCCTATTGATGAGGATTAAAGGGTTTTGATGTTGATCCGCATTTCATGCGGTGTTCCGTGGATTTACATGCCTCGAGGGAATCGGGTTTAGCATTCACTCCATGTATCAGCGCTTCATCATCCCGACTATATAAAGCAGATAGTGCATGAGTGGGGATTTGGGGCATTTTTCTCCATCCTTCCCCGTCGTTGTCCCTCGGGTTACCTCGTGGCATTGTCTCGAGCGATGGTTTCATCGACTCACCACCCACCGCCGGATCATGAGGTGATGATGACGCCCATGGATTGGCGATTTATCTGTGTATGGAGTTCGAGGGGAGAGCAAAGGTTTCGCATGGTTAATATCACCCTACCGCCGTCCGATCCTTATTAGAGTTCCTATGGGCGCCAAAGGCGTGGATCGTCTGCTCGTGTCCTTTGAGCGAGATGCTATGAAGGGCTATCGAGTGAGCCCATGCCTCGATGATGTCGTGGATCGTGGATCGCTTCTCGCTGATGATTGTTCCCGATGATCATTCGAGGTCGCTTTCATAGCGTATAACTCTTCCATAGTATCTTTCACTTGGTCGTCGCCACACGTGATGTGGACCGATTGAGAGTACGATTGGGGCTCTTACACCTTTGCCTATTTCCTCGGGGCATGCGACGCGCCGCTGTGGTTCGACCGAGGCTTCGCTAGCTAGATTTTACCCATTTCGCCGGTGAGTATTTTCTTGTTTTTCCCATTCATAAAGTTAAGAGTGTTTATCGATAGCAGATGTTTTGCCATCAGGTGGCAGCTTTGGGCCCATGAGAGGCTCCCATGTTTAAGGCCCCGTGAGTGTGTTAGGTTTAGATACCCATCCACGAGGACGACGATGGCACCATTCTATTTTGCCCGAGGTCCCTCAGATCCGAGGGATTCACTCACCGCCAGATGCAAATTGAGTTGTCGACTATGCGGTACCATTACATGGATTCCTATTCGTGGGGAGCATTTGACCATCGGATTTGAGGATGGACATCCAACCGAGTCGAGTATTTGATCTCTACCAGAGAGTTCTCTCTTCACCGATGGAGGCCGGGAGCTCTATTTAGGAGAGCGTGTTATTAGAGCACCACAGGGGAGATCCAGATACCGATCTTGCCTCCCGCCAGCGCCATTGGGCTCAGATCACGCACCACCCACCACCGATATCCCATTGTTGGGGTCGACGGCTTGCAGATTATCGAGGGCCCATGTACTGTGGAGACGCTTCCAAATGATTGGTGGTTCCTCAAGACTATTGGAGCCCAAATTCCGCGCCACACACGCTTTATGGGGGATATGGTTCCGTGATCTTTGATGATGACTTGATGGGTAGCTTCAGGTCTAAGTCCCACTCATCCGACCCAGATTGATAGTTTGACCCGCAGCTTGGACGTGCACATGTATTTATTCTAAGATTTGGGCAGTAGATCCAAAGCAGAGGTGAGTCATTTGTTCCTTCCACCTTGTGTGCCGCCCCTCGACGCACCCATTTGGTTTTTTTGCCAAGCAGATCCTCCTCTCTTTATAGGCCCCGACATCCCCGCTGATAGAGATCCAAATGACTCAGAGGAGTTACACATCGTGGACAGATCGAGGATGTGACATCGAGACCCCGGTCTTCTTCTCGATGTATATTCTCGTTATATCTTTTGATAGCTCTCGTTAGATATCGGGTGGTCGTTCCTCATTCTCGCTATATCTTTTGATAGGCCTCATAGTAGTAGGGCTGGTTGTGCCCCATTTCCTCATATATATTTGTAGTCAGACAGAATCGATGTATTAGATGATGATATATTTAGGAATGTATGCACCATTTTTCATTCCCTATATCATATTGCCATCCATTATCTCGTTATGCATGTATCATGTTATGCATATGTATGTATGTCCAGAGATATTCAAGATCGATTTCGGATGGTCTTATGACACTACCGCATGTATGTCTTCTTCGACAGCTTAGTCAGATAGATCATACCCCACCCCGCTGGTGGTATTAGGTATGCGATCGTGGTACGATAAAGATGTCACCACCGCAAACAGGTGATCAGAGATCGTTGTCGCAAAGATACCATGACCCTTTTGGCATTTCTGTGTTCCCGCAGGATTTGTAGACGGATGCTAGAGCATGGCTACCGACAGGCAGTGTATTCCGCTTTGGCACCCATGAGTCGACTCCTACTGGAGGAGTACGACGCTTGACGATGTCGCCTTAGATGCACTCTCGCAGGCATCTAGCTTTTGGGAGACATGAGTAGACGATTCATGACTCTCATGTGATTGAGGCGCAGAGTAAAGGCAGACGAGTCGACATCCGCCACGTGATCTCTCAAAGATTTTCAGATGATGATGATTTGGCGTGAGGATGGCTACTCACGACATTCCCGGGATTTCACCGCGTCGGAGGATCATGGCATTTGGCCGAGTTGATGTAATCGATGCTATATGTATCGCCATATGTGTACATGCCGCAGATATATGGATGAGATAGATATAGGCGTTATCATGGCCGTGAGAGCTCTCGTGGAGGGTCATACCATTGTGCTCTATGATTGTAAAGCAGAGACTCGCGCACAAGATCCCATTGTTGCAATTTATCCCGCCACAGAGAGTGTTCACTGGAGTCTTGGCCATGTCAGATGTGTGGTTTATGTCACACTTGAGACCGGTTGGTACCCTTAGATCAAGCACGGGTATTGCTTCTCCCATGATGTGGCTATGTCATACCCTTTCAAACCATCGGAGTGTATAGATGCTCGTCCTCGGTCCGTGATTTTTGGCAGATATCGAGATCCATTTAGCATATTGTCGTGTTTCGGGCTTTGCTCACCATACGCCTTCATTACTCACGCCCGCATGGATTTCTCCTCCGGTCGGGGTTTGAGGGGCGTGACTACTTATCACCCATCGCCGTGATGTCGCAGCTTCAACCGGGGCCCAGGATTTTCATCCTTTCGAGGGGGCGATAGTCATTGCTCAATTTTCTCGATATCTCTCAAACAGAGGACCGATCCCGTGTATGCTTGTTGGGACTGGCCATGAGATAGCTTCTTTTTTCGTCACCATCCCTGTTATTCCGCAGAGTATTCCGCATGGATGGAGACAGAGATTTTATCTACCGCAGCAAAGATCCGCAAGATCGGATATCGAGTCATACGATGCAGAGCCCATGGAGGACATCGATACCTACATCGAGGAGGAGCCCGTCGCCGGGTTGCCAAAGATTTCTTCCGGATTCTCCTAGTACCAAGATTTTTTTGTGATTCAAAGACTCTAAGACAAGATTTTAGAGCAGTAGTCTTCATCCGATGACCTTCGAGAGAGACCAGATTCGATCTATGATGTCGATCGCTCTCGACGTGAGGGACGCCGCCCTATCGAGAGAGAGACGAGGCATTAGATCGCAGAGATGCCGCCATTGTTGAGTTGATGGGATGAGGCTATATCACCAGAGATGCAGTTGATAGTTGAGCGGATGAGGCTATATCCGCCGGATGTAGCCATCACAGATAAGACCGCAGTTGAGGTCCCTTACCACCGGCATGATTGCAGAGATGAGCAGCATATATCGATGATCATATGGTCACCATGCAGATGGCTATGATCTTTTGGGTCGTGTGGATATTCTCACACAGAGACCACGCCTTCGCCTCCCCTTCCGAGAGGGACGCCATGTTGGGCTTGTTAGCTCAGATATACCCCGACTTGTAGATGAGCTTTGTATTTACCGCATGCACTAGCTTAGCCATTTTGTCATGTATAGCTTTATATTGTATATATATCAAACAACATATATATATGACAGGAAATATATTTTGGATCACTTCCTTTTAGATATGCCTTGCTATTTGTTTGATATTTTGCCCGCCGCTTTTGTGGCTTGTGGTCTTGATGTATTCTCAATTCCTCCCGGTGGATGGACATCGAGTTGTCTCTCGGATAGTTCGTAATGGATCATCGATCTATGTGTATCCCTACCATCTTTGTGTGTCTTGGGACTTGTTTCGAATGGAAATGTGGAGAGGAGTGTGGCTTTCTCTCTCGAGATCGACCGCACTACGATGGTCGCCAAGATTTCTATTTAGAGAGTTTTAGTTAATTCCATCTCTTATGGATTGGTGTTGTTTCTTCAAGGTATGACCGCAGCTTAGATGGTCGCCCAATCTCCTATTTGGGAGGAGTTCAGTAATTCCATCCCTTTGGTCCAAGCCAAATGAAATGTAATGGATCAAGGATGATCCCAAAGCATCAAATGACAATGGTTTGTGTTTTGGTAGGGGTGAGACCGCACCATGAATGGTCGCCACGCACTCCTATGAAGAGAGATCAGTCATGTAGTTCAAACCTCGTGTAAGAGGTTCAACGTCAGATATATGGTCGAAATGGTGTAGGAATGTTTTGGTTGTTTTTTTTTGTAAGGAGAAGAGGGTAGAAATGTTTTGTTGTTGTTTTTGTTTTATCACGACCGCCATATGAAATGGTTGCCTACGCATTCTTCTATCAAGAGGAGAGATCGTCGACGTAGTTCGCCCCTAGTGTATGAGAAGAAAAGCGTAATCCCATGTGCAGTCGTCGAAAGGGGGAGAGAAAGTTTAATCCTAGGTCGAGGATAAATCGTAGGTACGAGAAGTTTGATCCTGTGTAATGGGTAGCCAAACCGCAAACGCAAGAGGTTCAATCCATGGGATGACCTCAAGTCAGTATGAACGCAGAGAGGAGAAAGCCAGTCATCGGGCTTGAAGAGTACGCTTCCTCGAGGGGCAAAGTGTAGATAAGTTGTATGTGGTAAAGGGTTAAAGAACCGGAATGACCGGTGACTGGATGATGATGCACTGTGGTGTTTATTTGGTTACTTCAGATATAATACCGCTTTCACTTGTCTCGAAGTTGATGAGTTGTGGAAATTCATCGCCGCCCATTTCTTGCAACTGAGAGCGCCCCGCCAATACTTCCTCGACAATAAACGGCCTTCCCAGTTAGGAGCTTAATTTTCCTTTAGCCCGATCTTCGTTGTCAAGAATCTTCTTCAAAACCAAGTCATGTTGTTTAAACCGCCGTAGTTGGATTTTTTTTTGTTGTAGGATCTCGCAATCCTTTTGTCGATATAATCGACCATGGAAGATAGTCGCGGCTCATTTTTTCGCCTATTTAGAGACAATTGGTGATACCGCCTTGTACCCATTGGTCTTCATCCACCGAAGGCCGATCAACACTCGAGGGATTCCATCTCAACTTCTATGGGGAGCACCGCCCATCCCATAGGTTAAAGCGTAGGGGTTGCCCCCATTGAAGTGCGCACGAGGTTCTCAGAGGCTAACAGAGTTAGAGGCAACAGGTCGTGCCAATCTTTGTGGGTCAAGGACATCTTTTGCATAATCTTCTTGATGTTTTTGTTAGCCGCTTCAACAAAGACCGCTCATCTTCTGGACGATAGATGACAGAGTTGAGATGTTTGATGTGGAATTTATCGCATAATTCCTCCATCATTTTGTTGTTGAGGTTTTGGCATTGTTCGACACACAATCACCCGTTGTCCATATCGACAAACGACATTGTTTTCGGCGAAAGCAATGATGACTTCTTTAGTAACCCCGGGGAAGGAGGTCGCTTCTACCCACTTGGTAAAGTAGTCGATCATGGTGAAGATAAACCGATGGCCATTACTGGCTTTAGGCTCAATGGGCCCGATAACGTCCATTCCCCACATCGAGAAGGGCCAAGGCGAACTCATATTGTGGAGTTCCCGTGGAGGGGCGGTATAGCATTCCCATGAATTTGGCAATCGATAGCATCTTTTGACGTGGTCATTGTAATCGCCTTTGAGAGGATAGCCAATAATGTCCCGGCCCCGAGGACTTTTCGACAAGGAGGGAGCCACTCATGTGGGGGCCACAGACTCCACCATGGATTTCATCCATAAGCCTTTTGGGCTTGATCTTTGTCTAAACATCCGAGGAGACCTAGTCCTCAGATCTCTTTTGTAGAGCGATTCCACTCAAATAGAATTTCATAAAGAAGTCGATGGATCCGCTTTTTTCGGCTCGCTCGCCTCTGGGTGTAGATCCATCTCGCAGATATTCCTTGATATGCCGATACCAAGGATGTGAGATGGGAGGTAGCTCATCCGATACTTCTCCAACGTAATTCCATAGTCGGGTGGGGCCTCAGCAGTGGAAATTGTGACGCTTCATGAAAGTGTTCTTATCCGATATGCGAATCAAGGAGGCCAAAGTTGCTAATGCGTCCGCAAAGTCATTCCTATTACGAGGAATGTGTAGAAAGGAGATTTCTTCAACTCCAAAGCCATCTTCAAAACTCCGCCGATGGTAAGGCAAAGAAATGTAGTTCCTTGGTTTGATAGATTCCGTGGATTGTTCGATTACCAACTCAATCTCCAAAGATGCTTAACCACCGATGCCCATCGAAACGGCAAGTTTTAGCCCCATGAGATGTACCTTCATACTCACCAGATTGTTGGTGCCGATAAACTATAATTTGACTAAGAACGGATATCGCTTCCCCGCAGACGATACTAGAATCGCTTCCAGCCCGTAACCTTCCATATTAATGTACCCATCAAAATACATCTTCCATGATCATGCGCAGTTCGCATCGATGGTGTTGTTGCACCGTCATTACTCCTTCATCGTGGAAATATGTTTCAAGGGTTTGAAATCCTCAAGGTAAAAGCGCTACCATTGATCCGCGATTCCTCGACTTCGATGGACTTTTTGAGTCACATATACGATGTCAAATTGTCAGTAGGATCAATCGCCATCCGGACAAAAACCGATAATTTAATATGGGTTTGTTGAACACGATTGAGAGGATCCACGCGGATATGAGATGGGTTGTGTGACCATGGAGGTAATGTTGTAACCTCATGGAAGCCCATGCTAAAGCACAACACGCCTTTTTTCGATCAGAGTGTACTTGTGTTCACCGTCACGAACCTTTTGCCGAGGTAATAGATAGCTCGCTTCGCCTCTATCGCCCTTTCGTCTCCAAAGATGCAAAATTTCATGGCATTGTCACTTATGGACAGTACATAAACAGGGGAACATCATCATCGGTGGTGGTACCAAATGGGAGCTTTGACTAGTATTTTTTGATTGTAAGGAAGGCATTCTCGACACTCATCATTCCATTTCACGGAGGAGTTCTTCCTTAATAGTTTGAAGATCGCTCACTGTGTTGTCGTGAGTTGGGAGATAAACCCGCTAATGAAGTCGATTCTTCCCAAAAATCTCAGATTTTTCTCTCGTCTCGAGGAATGGGCATTTCAAAGTTGATGGCTTGGATTTTGGCAGATCCATTTCAATCCCCTTTGTGGTCGATTAGAAATCCTAGCAAGAACTTTGCTCGATTTAACGCCAAAGGCGCACTTTAGTCGGATTCAACTTCAAGTTGTATTTTACGCAACTCGTTGAACAACTTTTTTAAGATGGTCTATATGGTCATCCTCCTTCCGGACTTGACAATGATGTCATCCACGTAGATCTCGATCTCTTTATGCATTAAGTCATGGAAAAGAGCCATCATAGCTCGCCGATAGGTAGCTCCAAGATCGATGAGGCCGAATGACAACCGCTCTATAGCAAAAAGTTCCCCAAGGAGTGATGAAAGTAGCTTTTCTCACGATCTTCCTCAAGAACCATGATCCGATGGTACCCCGCAAAGCAATCAAAGAAAGGAGTATATGTCGACACGTAAAGATTGTCAATGAGAATGTGGATAAATGGCACGGAAAGCTATCTTTTAAGCAAGCTTTGTTCAAGTCCCAGAATCCACGCAAACTCGCACCTTCCCTCCGTGTTTAGGCACGGCAACAATGTTGGATATCCACTGTGATATGTAGACACCATTATGATGCCAACTTGAAATTGTTTCACAATTTCTTCTTTCACCTTTAAACTCCACTCGTGTTTCAATCACCGAAGTTTTTCGTTGACCGCTTAAATCCTCTTTAATGGGAAGGCGATGAAGGACAATGTCAAAGGATAAACCCACCATGTCTTCATGAGACCATGCAAACACATCCCGAATTGGGTTAATAGCAGTAACCATATCATTCCGCTGGTTTGGGGTAAGGTCCCAACCAACTGGATTAACTTAGGCTTTCTAAGGTTCCAGATCGAAAGAAGTGGTTTGATCAAGGTTGGGTTTGGGTTTGTCTTCGACCCATTCTGAATTTCTCGAGGCACCTCAATGTCATCCTCAGATATCCATCAAGGTCAATTCATCTCTACATCAAAGGTACAATCCCTCGTGGTAAGAGGCATCAGACGCGCAAGCATGTGCACATTTAAATTCAAAGTCCTCAAACAAAATATGCTTTCACTTAGTATATATGAAATGCGTTGATCATACACAAGTTAAGTTAAGATATATCGCAAAATAAACCGCTAATATCGCATGTAAAAGTAAGCAAGTTATTATATCTACAGGCGTAAAGAGTTCGCCCGCTTTTACCCTCGACGCACCAAAGCAAGGAATGTTGCTCCAATTGGCAAGGGCAAAGTCCGGTGGACCGCAGTGATGGAGGGATTGTCATCATCCTCCCCGTCCCAATGATGGCCATTACATCCGGGCAATCATCGTCTGGGTGTATCTGTTGGTATGTTCATCATGAACGATGATGCGATACCGACATCATCCGTGATGACGCCTTGCTTGATTCTTCGCTCCTCTTCTTCCATCGCGGATTTGGAACAAAGATTTTTTCCCTTCACCTGCATCGGCTTTGGGACATAACATAGCCATTACATCCGGCACCTTTACGGAGGTTCAGGGACGTATTTTGAAGGCAAAGATAAACGCCACATGGTTGAAGTCAAGGAATCATTGATGTTTATGAGGATTCTCGTGACTAGAATCGAAGTAATAGCCTAGCCCAAATTGTTCCAAATTTTGCTTCGTTAATCGAATTGGGTACTTGATACCGGCAATCTTTACCCAACCTTGTCCCTTTTTTATGACCCAACGACATCATTTTTCGAGTGGTCGACATCACCTCGGCAGTAAATCTTGGGTTCGGCAATGGTGCTCCAACAAAGCATGGTATTGGGTGTTGCTTATTTCCAAAGCATGAAAACTAATCGGCTCAACATCCTCATTGGCATTGATGAATGGCATGTCCCCGCGTCGAGGAATCTCCTGCTCAAGCCGCCGATCGTGACTGTGCTATTGTTGATGATGTATTTCAACCGTTGATGAAGAGTGGAGGGATCGCCCTACCATATGAATCCATGGTCGCCCCAAGAGCAAAGTTGTATCCCTAATCTATCTTGAGCACATGGAAAGATACGCAGAATGTGTGAGGACCAATTTCGATTGGCAAATTCAATTATCTCGACCGAAATTACTACGGCTCCATCAAAAGCTTTGATGATAGTATGGCTATCTCGAATTCAATTGAGATTGATGTTCATCTTCACCAAGGTAGCATATGGGCAGATATTCGTAGAGGAACTCCATCTATTAAGACTCCAAATACCATATATCCGGAGGACAAGACCAAGAATGTGCAACGATTTCAGAATGACCGGCCCCTTCAAGCAGATGTCATCATCAATGAAGGATATCACATTGTTGTTGAAAATGTGATCAACCATATGTTGAAACTTTTCCGTATCCATCGATGTCTGGAGATAGGCTTCTTCCAAAACCTTTAACAAGACCTTCTATGATTCTCGGAAGTTAGGACCAAGTCCAAAATTGATATTTGTTGTGGAGCTTCTTTCAAGCTTTAAAACCACCGTAAGCTTTCATTATGACCCATAGCACGGAGGAATTTTTTCAATCTTCTTCCATGGGTATTTTCCCTTTGATTGGTGGTAGACTTCATCACCCGATGGGGAGATATAAAGGATTTTCCTTCAACATCGCAGTTAGCCAGTATGTGAGGTGGATCCTTCACCTTCTCCATAATTCCACACTAACCTCGCGCAAGCTAACAATAGGATATTGTGCTCGCATGGCAAGTTGATTCGCTCGGGAGCGCCACTTTCAAAGGATTGTTTCTCCTCGAGTTGAATTGTCATGCGCAGTGAGTAAGGTATTAATCCCATCGGGCCAGTGGATATGATCGCTACCACACTTTTCCACTTAGTAGGGCCTCGATTCTCACTTGCACGTAATACAATGTCGCTATTCCGCCAAGCAGCAGACACCACCGCCGATTAGATTTTGAATAAGGTATGAGTGCCCAAAGATCTTTCCAGGTGTGACCACTTAGATCGGGAGTGATATCGACATACTCCATCGAGTTGTATCATCCCTTAACGGGGTTGATTGGAGGTAGAAGGAACCGATCCTTCCTTCATTGATTAATATATGAAGGATTTCCTCCATAGGTTGGCCCAAATAGTGAATTCCCTTTGTTGGTAAATCCCGACGACGGCTTTGGCATTTGCTCTCTTCGTCACTTTGTCTTCCAAAGATTTCATTTTTTCGAAAGTGACGAGGAATATTCATGATAAGAGGTAGGAGACCGGCATGCTCCTCGGGTCGATTAATCGACGAGTCACTTGATGTCGATAAGTCACCAGCCCGCCAATTGTTCAATTTGTTTGCAGAGAGCTTTCATCTTTCGCTCCATTGTGAATCGAACTTAGCATAATCCCATCTATCATCACCGCTTTGATGGTCTCGGGAAGAATCACAAACCAAGTTGGAACTCGCCCATCGCTTCCAATTAATCATGTTGACCTTTCTTCTTCTTTGTCGAGGAAGAGGGTTATCTTGAACATGAGGTCGATCGGGTTTGGTGACTACGATCTCCCCCCCGTTGTCTATTAGGTCCCGGATCTTGTGTTTCAAGGCCCAATAATCTCGAGTATCATGTCCAGTGTGCCCCTGCATGATAAGCACATTTCCTAAAGCAAAGATTGAAACCCCGCCCATTAGGGTCGGGGTGGTGGAAGAAGATGTAATTTCTTCTCGTTGTCGTAAGATTAAGAATGTTCTCGAGGGTATCCCCTAAGGGTGTAAACACTCGAGGGCGCTTGACTTCTCCACCTTTTGGTATTGGAGGGTTTGCAGACCGTGGGCCGAAAGGGAGTGTAGTTTCTCCTTTGAATAGCATGTTTTGATTGCCTTTTGCCCTCAGTAGTATCGTGGAAACATCTTCTTCTTTTTTTTATGGACCTCCGGGTTGTTCCCATAATTTCCAGATTGATGTGATCAAGAATGCCTTTTGAGTGCGCCTAGGTCTTGAATCTTTCCCGACTTCAATCCCATCTCACCATCTCCCCATGTTCGACCATTTCAAAAATGGTTTGTCGATGCCGGCTTAAAAACTCTCTCATAGAAGGGAGCTTTCAGATGTCTATGAAAGTCATGACCATTTCGATTCTCACATGGAAGGACTAACTTGGGGTACCAAAGGCCTCCACCTTCGAGCATACTCTCTAAAGACTCGTTAGACTGCTTTTTCGATCTTCGTAATTTGATACCGATCAGAGCCATCCGAGTTTGAAAATCAGATTGAGTGAGGAAGGCATGTGCTAGCTCTTCCCAATGCCTATGGATTTTGAGTTGTTTAATTGTGTACCACTTAACCAAGCTTTCCAGTTAGACTTTTTTGGAACAATTGCATTCGAAGTTTTTTCATCCTCCGATAGATCCAAGTTCTCCAATAAATACTTTTAAATGTGTATAAGGATCTCCTAACCCGCCATATTTTTCAAAGTCGAGTTTTAAATTTTTTCGGTAATGAACACCGTGAAAAATACACAGATCAAGATATGAAACACTCCTGTGTGTTCCAATTCCTTTGATAAATACAAGGGTCTCTTCCATTCGAGGACTTTCTTTTGATGTCACCAAAGGTTCCGGATCTCCAGTGGGATGGGCAAGATCAAGAGTTTTGTTGGTCGATCCAATCGTAGTTCGTGTATGGTAATGACCGGATTCCTCCTCGTGTGGAGGATTCGCATGATGTACGGGTATTTTCTCGACCCTCGTAGATCGGTGTAATTTTTGAGTAGTAAAACAACCAAATCAGAATTTGTTTGCTTAATCCGTCAATTTTCATGAGAAATCGGATTAAGTTCACCGTCTGATGACGCTACATGATCGATCGTAGCCCGTGCTTTTTCGACTTTGAACGGGTAAGAGGTCCGATTGATTCCTCGCGAAAGACTCGCATAGTTTAGTCTTTAGGGAATGTATATAATAACATGCTATGTGATGTGTCCATTTTAGGAATTTTATCCCGCATAACGGATGTCACTGCTTGTTAAGATGTTAATGTGTATGTGTACACATTTCTTCATATTTCTCATTACATGGAGATAGATATGGAATGAAATTACAAGTAATTGTGTTTACAAGTAATTAAAATGAGAGCATGAAAGAGACTTTCTCCGCTTTTGGGTTTATCGAGGTCTAACCTATCTTAGGTTACTCTCATGGCTTTTTGGCATGAAGGTTCCCAAATCATCGCAATCTACTAGACGGAAGTTAATCCGGCTTTTTCAACCGGAGCGAATTTGGTGGTGTTTTCCGAGCCTCGAGAATTAGTCTTCTCACGAGTCCAAAGAATCAAACACCGACGGATAGCCTCCCGTGGAGGGACCACACAACATACATTCACATACATCGCATCTCACCGTATGAAAATGATGACATGTATGAAGCACTAATATCACAAGCAGATATGGTGCGGTAAGCACTAATATCACAAGCGCTAAGAAAGAAGCAAGCATCACAAGAAGCTATGGTGCAAAGCACTAATGCAATAAGGAAATGCATTCGTACACATTCATCAAATGTAAATGCAACATCCACACACAAGCAGATAATAGTTTTGAAAAGATTGTAATAGCGGCTTAAGTCCTCTTATCGAGTCCCCAGCAGAGAGTCGCCACCGTCGACGCTGGATTTTTGGGTGTCCCTTTCCGTTACTTGTTCTTTGGTGTTCTCATTTTAGGTGAGATTTGTTTGAAAAAAACAAGTGAAAAAGGTCCACATGTATAATGTCGATTTATGGACCGTTAAGAGTCGCCATTGTTTTTTAAATGGTTGTACCAACACAACCGAGAAAAGGTTTGCAGACATCGACCCAAAGGATGTGACATCGATATACGGGCCTGTGAAACCGAGATTCGCATTAGGGTCCGGGGACTTGGTTATGCGGGGAAGGTGTTAGCACTTCGACATCCGTGTTACTACTTGTGGACCGCCTCTTTTCAAGAAACTATTATCCGAATGTGTGTGTGTGTGTGTGGGTCAATGTGTGTTATATGGAAGAAGTAAAGTGAGGCCTCGCTCAACCTATATATATTGTGGTTTGAATTTATGTAAAAATTCGCTTTTTAGCAAGATATGGCAAATGATGTTTTATAAAAGAGGTTTTTCAAACCCCGATGCTCAATAGAATTGAGACCTTTACACTCCCATTTTATTAAGTGATCTATTTCAATTGATTTTATTTGATTTAATGCGAGGCATCCGCATAAAAAATAATATATACAAAATAATGCCGATTTCCTCGTGGGTATGGAAACCATCCGAGGAAATTCAGACATCGCGTAATAATTTACAAGTCGCCATAAATTGAAAATGTCCATCACGGAACCGAATCTAGATTCAATGGGATGAATCTGTGATCACATGATTCCTAGGCGCATAAAATATACCGCGCAGCAATTTATATGAAAGTAAAGAAGTGTATATATATAAAAGTATAGAATATATATATATATATATATGATCACCAACCACGGAAAGCACCTCCATGGGGGATCAAATGTAAATAAAGTCATAAAGTTATCAACCGCCACAACCGCCACGAGGAAACTCCAAAGTGACAAAACGTAAATAAAGTCAGAATAATATAATCAACCGCCACTTAAGGAAACTCCAAAGTGATGTAAATATAAATAAATATATATATATATATATATATATAATATATATATATATATATATAAATATATTAAATATATATATATAAATATTGTGCTCATATAAGTAAAAGTTCATCATGGGTAGTTCATTACAGCTCATATATATATATATATATATATATATATATATATATATATATATATATATATATATAAAGTTTAATAAATGCAATCTGATATAAAATCTGTGCTCATCGTAATGTAGTTCACCACAGCATATATATATATATATATATATATATATATATATATATATATATATATATATATATATATATATATATATATATAAAGTAAACGCACTGCATCAAGTTCTAGCTCATCAATACAATATATATATATATATATATATATATATATATATATATATATAAGTAAAAGTAAACGCGCACTGCATCAAGTCAAGGCTCATCGAACAAAGTTCGACACACATATATATATATATATATATATATATATATATATATATATATATATATATATATATATATATATATATATATATTAAAGCAAATAAACGCCTGCATCAAGTCTAGCTCAACCGAGACATAACTCGATAATGTTATAATAATATATATATATATATATATATATATATATATATATATATATATATATATATATACAGACTAAATGAAACCACTGATCAAGTCCGCAAAAGCAAGCAACACGACTCTCAACGCAGGTAAGGGTGTGTGCAAAGATGAAGAGAAAGACTCTAAAGTGTGAGAGAAGGCTTATAACCGATCGCTAAAAAAGGCTTCTATATCTTTAGAGTGGTAAACACCGGCTTTTGTGGGTACAAAAGAGGCTATATATGAGCTCACTGTGTGTTTAAAAGTGGGAAAATACATCGTATGGGCGAAAGTGCAGAGTGAATTGTGCGGTGGTTTCCGCCTTTTTTCTTAGAAAATCAGCACCCCAAGCCCTCTATTTATAGGCATATATTATAGTGTAGGTACGCGACCGAGCCGTAGTGTACCAGAGGCAACCTGTGCTGGCCCGGTTTTTGTCTGTCGTCGTCTCAAGCACGTGCACTCGTGCAATCGTAATGTCCACTGGATTTTTAGAAGTGCAACCGCATCCGCTTTGAGGTATACAGACCTATTTCGGACCGCCGTTGTCGAGAGTCAGACGATGGCATGGGATTAGAGTTTGTACGAAGTCATTGAAGATGGGACGATGCCCTCCGGCCTTCAAGCTTCAACTTTCATCCGCTACTCCCGCATAATAGTCACTCAAGATTGGTTAGCCTTGTGGGACATCGCTATGTAGAGACGTGACGTGGCATCGTGGTTCGACGAGATGACGATGTTGCCCTCACCTGTTATCGCCGGATCAATGCCGATAAAGCAGATATTGCTCGACTTCACCGAGATTGACCGCCGCAATTATTGAAGGTCCTCATTGTCATCTTTGAGGTGTGTTTCGCCTCCCCGATGTTATTGCGGGTTGGTGCAAAGCAGTATCTCATTGTGAGCGCCGAGATTGAAGTCGGTCACATTTGAAACAAGCATTTTCGGGTTATCGCCAAAACTACATTCCTTGGGGTTATCACCAAGGTTAATGGCTATTCCCATGGTTGGGATCGAGATCGATACCTCGGGGTTATCTCCAGATTAATCGGCATTCTCTCCGTGTGTGTTCCAAGATTAGATCTCGCAGCCTCGGGTTACATCCGAGGTTGAAATTGTTACTCCTGCATTACGATCCCGGTTGATGTTGAACTTCCTAGAGTATCCCAGATGGATTTGGATTCTTAAAAGACTTAATTTGTCCTCCGCAATTCGTGGTTCTGTAAAATTTCAAAAAGAGGTATAACCTTTGAGCGGCCTCCTTCTTATCCAAATGTTAACACGCATCTCCCCTCAACGTTAAATCTTCCGCTATCTATGTTCTAAAAATATTTGGTTGAATCATTCGCCCACATATTTACGTAACATCGATACGTTAAAAATGTTATGAACACCCGACATACTTGGCGGTAAAACGAGTCTATAAGCCACGCTTCCTACTTTATCAAGGATTTCAAATGGGCCATTTAAATCGAGGGTTGAGATTTCTCTCTTCACGATTCTTGCTTCTAGAATAACGCCTCGAACCTTCTTAATTCTTCACATTCATTCATCATTTCAGTGTAGCTTCGAGCGGCTTTAACTTTATCGATTAAAGTCGATTCTACTCAGATATTCAAGTATTATCTTCACGGGGTTCGTGATATTCACACTTGTAAACACATGGGATCTTCTACTCAATGCGCCGTACCACGCTCGCTTTTCTACGATGGTATTAAATGATATGATCGTAATCTTCAATGTACCGAAGCCAACGTCTTTTGGCACATTACACGCTCGTTTTAGTTGAAGAAATATTTGAGGGTTTTAGAAATGGGTTTTGTATCGGGGTCAATACAAAATTCGATTTCACGCCTAGGGTAGGCTAAGAAGACTTCAAGAATACGCCAGAAATTTATTAACAATAGAAATATCATTCAAAGTCATGACCCTCATCAAAGACTTGGATAGTACGTCACATTGATACCTATCAACTTTCCATCTTCATTCACGACGTCGCCTACGTAAAGTCCGCTTGCATTCCACACAAGGAAGTCAACAATGAAAGGACCGGGCTCTTTATTTATGGCTTGATATGACAATGATTGACTTTAGTGGTTTGGTTACTTTGAATTCAAGATAACAAAGTTGGTTAGAGTATGAAAGCTAACAACCTTACAAAAAGCATGATGAGTAGTTAACCAATCTATTCCTAAAATCACATCAAAGGTAAGTATTTTCAAAGAGATACGATCGACAGGTAACGTGAAAGTGTTGATTTGAACAAGATTTATAAATAGTGGAGGTAACGAAGGTTTCTCCCAACTGAGTTTAAACAGATATATCAAAGTCTAACTTCTCCGGAGTTAACTTCAAACATTGAACACAACTAGGTGAAATAAAAGAGTAAGTAGAACTGGTATCTAATCAGGTATAAACTTCGCAAAAGTTTATCATTAACTTACCCGTAATAACTTTTTTCGGGTTCCTAGACAAACGCTCTCACTTAAACTACTGGATTTGACTTTGCCATAGGGTACATTCTACCCTTAAATGCTTCGTCCCATTCCTGATCCATGATTTGAATCATTATTCTCCCATCCATATCGAATTGGGGTTGACCGCTATGCATTGTGGTAATTCAATTCGATGTTGGATTCTCCCAATTGTTGTCCAAAAAGAAAAATCCATTTCATCTATTTTGGCTTTATCGATCGGACGCCTTTTTCATAATATCTACACGTCATGCGATTTTTACCCATACGTCATCTATTCTCCTTCGTTTCACTTGTTTTCGCTTTCATCGTAACTTTGATCATAGCATTCTCGCATTCCATTTCTAATATCTTATACTCGCCAAAGAGTGCTTTATTCAAGCATCGCACATCGGGTAACACAATTTTGAAGGGTTGTATCTCTTTGCTCCACGACCTCCCGCCATTCTTCACCGCTTCTTCTAACTCATGAATACGATTTTGTAATGCTAAATTTTGATCATAAAATTCTTCTAATAAATTCTCCTCGTGTTCCTCTTCTTCCTCACTCTCACCGCTACCTCTCAGAATTAGCTAAAAGTGCAACTATTAGTTCTTCACGCACCACGTAGATATCTCTAATTCTTCTTCGTCCGACATCACATTAACCTGGTTAGTGATTAAAGGTGTCTCAAAGGTCTCATGTGCTTCATTGCTTATCTCAACATTTTCGGATGCCATTTGCAAATACTACTACAAAACAAAGGTTAATTGACATGTAACATATTATCCATATACTCTGACCGACCAATTAAATATCAAATAAACTTAGGTAGGTAATACTAAGCGAAGGAATTCCCCATCTCTCTCCTCCTAGTTCTATTCTCACATCCCAGCCTGTGGATCATATCCCAAGCTCTCGATACCAACCGTGACACCCCAAAATTAGGTATACATCACCCATCTTGAGTCGCCAGATACATGGTATGTAATTCAAATACAACTTAATAATACAATCGCTGGTACAATACGACAAAACATAAACTGTGAGTTTTAATATAAATATTGTCTACTAGAGAGTATACAACTCAAAAGGAATCCTCATTAGAATTATTATCACACTATTTCACAGAATAGCGAGGACTACTAATGCAAACATCTAGGACCATCACTGCGTTCTCGACTAGTCCCAACCACGTTCTCATTTTCAAGAGAATAAAGTGAAAGAAAGGGTGAGCTCAACTAGCCCAAGAAGAAATATTATGACTAAGATAATACGTAATAAATTATCGTTAGCCTTCAACAAGTGTTAAACCGATAAAATATAATAACTATCAAGTTTAATCAGCAATAAACAAGCAATCCACTGTAAAAGTCAGTAGTAGGAATAAAATCTACTATCTTCTATGATTTAAAAGGTTTTCATCACTTTTATCGCTAGGACTCAAATTTTAATAAATAATCCACATCATCGAATCACCCCGCACTACGGCCAAGGATATTCTTTAAGAGTATCACGACCACGAATTATCCATGCACTACTACTACTTAAAGATAATCATGTTTTCATCAACGGTCCCGATCATGCCATAAAATAATTCATCTTTGCACCTTGGTCAAGAGAATCCATAGCCATAATCATACCAAACACTGTCCATCAATGCACAACGGGCCAATGAGGACTTTTTCCACATCATTTGTAACATTACAGTCATGATAACACCGAATAATCCCTGGTCATAATCATTCCAATCCATCTATGCACTACAGGCCACACATGACTTTCAACAAAATATAAGCATGAGGATGATGACAATGATATAAGAATTCAATAAAACAAGTTCAAGAATTAATTTATCCAGAACTAATAACGCCCAAATTGTCAACATGATATCGCTTTGTAGAGTAAAATTCAAGAATGCTCGTAAGAATATTTCCATGAAAAGATATATGGATGAAGCGCAAATATCAAGGATATTCCACTAATTTCATGGAGTATGGAAGTTAAAGTTTTAACCAACCGAGTATAATAAAGAATGGAATAACAAAAGAAATCACCATGCATGCAGATTGTGATGACAAAGTTATTCCAACAGTAATAATAATTAAATGAACCAGTCATGCGTAAAGCTACGCATGTGATGTTCCAACAGTAATAATAAAGAACTAATAATAATGTAAATCACCATGCATGCAGATTGTGACAGACAAAGTTATTCCAATATAATACCTATAAAGATTTTAACCAGTCCCATTAAAACGCATGCATGTGATATTCCAATAGAATAATAATAAAGATGTAATTCGTGTCCCAGAAAACGCATGCATGTGATATTCCAATGTAATAATAAAGACGGAATTCAGTCCACAGAAAACGCATACATACATGATATTCTAATGTAATAATAAAGAATATAATAACAATAGAATTTCACCAAGTATAGGGTGATCACAGACATAAAAGTTATTCCAATGTAATAATAAAGAATGGAATAATAAAAGTTCTCTTCATGAATACAAAAGAAATAATACCCCTTATTTAGTACAACAAATAATATCCCTACCTTAAAGAAGAAGAGTACTTGATATAGAAGTAGTGAAGTCTTAGAACACTTTTCTTCTTTCTCTCTATAATTTCTCTCTCAGAGTTTCAAAGTGAATTCGTAAGAAATAAAGAAGGAATGAGCTTCTATTTATAGAAAAATGGATTTGATAGTAATTAACTCATGAACTATCAGCATTGATTTACTTTAATCATTTTATCCATATTTAAAGCAAAATCTTTTAAATAAAATATAATATATTCTATTTATAATCTAATAAAATGAATAACTTTATAAAAGATTTTACTATACAAATACTATGCATAATAAAATATAATATATTCTAATTATTGTCTAATAAAATGTATAACTTTATAAAAGTATTCATTTTTTATAAAAAAAAGATTTTACTATGCAAAACACTATGCAAACACTATACAACACTATGCATAATAGAATATAATATATTCTATTTATAAAATAACTTTATAAAAGTATTACATTTTATATAAAAAGATTTTACTATGCAAAATATTATGCAGTATTAATTACGCAACACTATGCATAATAGAATATAATATATTCTATTTATAGAATAACTTTATAAAAGTATTATATTTTATTACATTAATAATACCAATAAAACAAAACCGAGTGACTTATCACGTAAGCATCAATAATCAATACCGTGTGCTACTATGCAACCACGCCAGACATCGCATTTCTTTACTACCGAAAGTAGTTCAACAAGATTAATCAGTAAAACTTCCGCCGTTATTTTCATAAAGTATTTTTGTCGCTTTTCAATCCGACAATAATTATGTTGTGGGGTCCACCAATGATTGTGTTGTTGCATCTAATATTCCCCGATAAAACAAATATTCCCCACCAATCGAATATAATACTTATTAACTCAGATACTTTGCAAAATTTATAAATACTACCCACAATTATAACATTATATCAAATCCACACCATAATATTTAAAAAATTATTTCAAGAAAATTAAATATTTATTCATAAAATCTGGGGTCTCACAACTAGCATGCTTGAAAAATAATAACTCGAGTTTGAGTTAGGAAATTTACCTATTTGACGAGCTACGGCTAACTAGCTTTAATTAAAACTCTTTGAATGACCTAGCATTGACAATGTTGGTATATTAGTTAGTATATATCTATGCACTTATTTATGCTATTATCTAGCAAATAATTCAATCACAATGTTCACATAGTATAAAGTATCATCATTAACCCTATAAGATATTTAATAAATCTTAGGTTAATGATTTAATAAATTTATAAAGTCTTTCTTAAGTAATAAACACTTATTAGATCCTTAACAATTTATTATAATTATTTAATTAATGAGTCATTTAAATTATTTTCATTTATTAACTATATCTTCATTTAATTACCATTTAATATTAGTTAAATAGTAATTAATTAATTACCTTTAGTTATTATTATATAAATAATAGCTAATTACATCTACTTATTATTTAATTAAATATTGAATAATTTATATTATTAAATCTTTAATTATTATTTAATATTAATTAAGTAATAATTAATTAATCATTCATCCTTGAATAATAAATAATTAATTTATTAGTCTTTAATTATTCATTACTATTAATAAATGAACAATTAATTAACCTTTGTACTTATTTAATATTAATTAATTATTTATTTATCCTTGAATAATAAATAATTAATTTACTTCATAAATTTTTAATTATTCTTTCTTATTAACTTCGAGAATAATTAATCATCATTTGTTTTAGTTATTAATTAGTTATTTATCTTTGAATAATAAATAATTAATTTACTTCATAAGTCTTTAATTATTTTTCTTATTAACTTAATAATCATTTATTCTTATTTATTATTTAATTATTTATTTATTTATCCTTGAATAATAAATAATTAATTTACTTCATAAGTCTTTAATTAGTTTTTCTTATTAACTTAAGAATAATTAATCATCATTTATTCTTATTTATTATTTAATATTAACTAAATAATAAATAATTACTTTATAAATTTTATGTCAATGTAAATAAATAATTACATTATTACATAATCTTACTTAAGCATTCTTTTCATTTTAGTATTAAGGTTTCAATATTATCTAGTTATAGTTTTTTTTTTTTTTTGAATTTTATACTTGTCAATTACTCCCTCCATCCCATAATATATATTTTAAAGAATTTTATTTTTTTTAAATTATAGAACGTTTTATATAATCTAGGGTTATGTTTGTTTGCAATAATTATAATCCTGAAATTATAATCTATGAGATTATAATCCAAAAACTATTAACCCTAGGATTATATTCCCGGGATTATAAATATAATGTCAATATTATTAAGTCATTTTATAATAACGAGACTAATAGTTTTAAAGTTTAAATTTAAAAATAAACAAGATACTTGAAATTAATAATTTTATCCCAAGTAGTATAATACTTGAAACAAACATTGCCTAGGAGAATTAGCTATAATTTTTTAAAAATTATCCCTAATGAAAAAATATGTATGAGATAAATATATGATAAATGGTAATTATGAATAATTAATACTATATTTAATATTATAAAATTATTTCCTTAATAAATTCGTGTGCATATCTCTGGAAATAATGAAATAATTTTATAATATTAAATATAGTATTAATTATTCATAATCTCTTCACATTCCCCTGGAACCGCACACGGCATGCTTCAAGTTGAAAACTATCAAACTCTCCTCCTAATCTCTTCACATTCCCCTGGGCTGGGCTGCCTTAATTAAGCCTAATTGTATCATTATAAATTTAGCAGTTCTCAGTGTCACCCGCCCCACTCCTAACCATTCTCTCCCACTCGAATTAATGCCACCCAAACGTCCGATTAAGCTCCAACCCCCAGTCCCCTCTTCTTCTGAGGATGAAGATCAAGGATCAGAATCCGATCAAGGATCTGAATTGAAATCGAAGTCGGGAGAACTAAATAGTAACAACAAGACGAAGAATCGATCAGCACCACCATCCGACGACGACGACGATGATGAAGAAGATTTTGGATCTGGGTCTGTGTCTGGGTCTGAAGAATCAGAATCAGAGCGTCGCGCCCACAAACCCAACCGACTGTCAAGCCGCCAATAGAAGACCCAGCCAAGTCCTCTGTGAAGAAAATTACCAGGTCCAAACCTGCTTCGGCTGGGGCTGGAGTCAAACGGCGTGCGGAAAATGAACCTAATCTGGCAAAGAAGTTGGTTATTTCGGAAGAAGAAGAAAATGGAGCAAAAAAGGATGAGGATCAGAAGAAGCCGTTGTTTCAGAGATTATGGAGTGAAGATGATGAGCTTGCGATATTGAAGGGGATAAGGGATTTTGTGGCCAAAAAGGGTATTGATTCGTTTAACAACATGAATGCATTTCATGATTTTGTAAAAGATTCTTTGCATGTTGATGTCAGCACGAGTCAGTTGCAAGATAAAGTCCGTAGACTTAAGAAGAAGTTTCTAAACAATGTCAGCAAAGAGAAAGATGGGAAAAATAGGATCTTTTCAAAACCTCATGACCAGAAATCATATGATGCGTCCAAAAAGATTTGGGCATCTAATGGTAAACTCTTGGGACTAGACAGTTCAAAGGTTAATAAAGGTTCTGCAAGGAAGAATTCAGCTCAACCAAATGCAAGGCTTCATGTAGAACAGTCGGGGTCAATGAGATATATTCAATTTGGGAGTAGTGTTGGCGTTGGTGACACTGCTGTAGAATATCAGATTCTCCACGATGGGTTGGAGTACATTGAGAGGCGTAAGAGGGTTGAGTTGGAGGAGAAGTGGAAGACTCTGAGGGTGGAGGAATATCAACTTTACTTGAAGAAGGTGGAGTTGATGGAGGAGATGACAACTCTGGTTTTGGAAGCTATCAAGGCAGGGGAGGAGAATTAGTGTTCTGTTCTGTTCAGGTAAAGTTCTGGTGGTTTTTTCTTTTTGGGTAGTTGAAAGAAAGCCTGGTTATTAACTTTTGACATGTATTTTTGTGTTGCCTGATTGCTTCATCTTAGATGACAATATTCAACTACTAGATGGGGTAGTACCCTAGTAACTTTTGACTTTTTTAATTATGTGTTTATGATTTAGTATTGAAATCTAAAGTATGAACACTTTCTGGGTAAGGTATATTGGTGTTCACTTCTTCTGATTACTTATTTGAAATAATTCTGTATTGATATGATAATGTTGCTTGAAATCTTTTCCCTTGGCATTTTATGTTTTGGTTATTATAAGTGGATCCAATAAAAAATTCACACTTAATTGTTAACATAGTTGACTGTGAGGTTTTATAACCATAAAAGCTAGGATGAGTACAGCCCTGCCAAAAGTGGATGGGCAGTTGCAAGATAATGGATCCGAGGAAAAATAAAGATAAAGTTGGCTTGGTATAATATTTTTGTAGAAGCATCCAAGAGTTAAGAGACTTACTGTACTGGGAAGGATGGTGATATGATTCCTATTTAAGATCCGACAGGGATAGCATATGAAAATATAACATATTCAAGGCTGCATGACTTATTACTTGATAGAGTACTTGATAATGTATATGATTCACTACAAGGGAATAGTATATAGTCTATGCATTTTTTCAGCTGTGAAGAACTTGTTGGGCATGCTAAACGCTGGTCACCCAAAGTTGGCAACTGTGTTCGATTTCTCATGGTTGCATTTTGGTTGTCAAAATGCAGATTCTCAATTATCTGTTGCCCCTCAATTGATAAATCCCTAATTGCAGGTGAGTGATGGATTTGTCATTGATTTTAGAGATGATGGTTTTTGTCTCAATTATCATGTTTGTTTTAGCTTTTTCTTGATAACTTTTAAGAAGCTATATAAGGCGTTTATTTCAGTTTTTGGGTCGTTAGAAGCCAGTGTGAACTTAGAAGTCGAGTACAAGTATTTTAATGCATAAATGCTTCTTCGGTTGTTGCCGCCTAATTAGCTACGATAGTAAGAAAAAAAAGTTGTGCCACGAATAGGGCTTTGCCCTTTCTATATAAGCGGCACTACGCTGAATGATAAAGATTTCTTGCTCCCATCTACTCCCTCTCGTTTCTAAAAGATTGTCGTTTTAGAAGAAAAAATTTGTTTTAATTTATTTGTCATTTACAACTTTTTAGGAGAATAAATTATTTACTTTTATAGAAGTTTTTTTGTCAATGTTTTAGAATTCTAAGCAAGCATTAATTGTTTATTTTCCAATATTATTCCAAGTACTCCTTTCGTTCCTAATTATTTGACGTTTTAGATGTGGACGCAAGAATTAAGATAATGATTGAAAAACATTAAATATAGTACTCAATTGTCTATAATACCCTTAAATCTTTTGTTGTGATAAGGAAAGTTTTGTTAGGATAAGGAGAGAGAAAGAGTTTAAAGTATAAAAAAATTGTCAAAGTAATGAGGGGTAATTTTGGAAAAATTGTCATAGATTTGAGTAAACGTCAAATAATTAGAGATAAATGAAAAATTCTAAAACGTCAAATAATTAGGGACAGGGGGAGTATTAAATATAACTTTGGTTCTCTCACTATTTTTAACATAATAAATAACAATCTCTATTTTCAATACAAGGGCAATATAAATACTACCTCCGTCCCACAATAAGTTATTTTTTAGGCTTAATATTTTTTTTCAAAATAAGTTATGTGTTAGAACTTCAATACAATTTTTACAATATTTTCTCATATATGCCCTTATGCATTCAATGGTATTTATTGCATCTTGCAACCACTACAATTAAATGACACTCATTAACTTTTTAACTTCAAAGAAAATATATTAAGGGTATTTTTGACATTTTAATTTGTGTATTGGTATGTGTGATTTAAGCTAAAAATCACTTATTATGGGACGGAGATAGTATTTAATATTATATTTAATGTTATACAACCATTTTATGAATACTTGTGCACAACTTTAAAATATTTTATACTCCCTCTGTTCCTAAAAGATTGTCGTTTTAGAAGAAAAAATTTGTTCTAAAAAGTTTGTCGTTTATAACTTTCGAGAAGAATAAATTATTTACTTTCCTATATTATCCCTACCTTCTCTCATTGTCCCAATAAATTCTCTCCTTTGTATTAATAGTTTTTAATTTTTCATAAAGGGGTAGTGATAAAATTTCAAACAAATTTTATTTGGTAAATAACATTTTTTTAATTCATATGACAAAACTTTAAATGACAATTTTTTTAGGACAGAGGGAGTATTAAAGGAGGAAGGGAATATTTGTTAAGGGGGTTCTGTTGGTCAACAACCAACAAAAAAAAGTTGAAAGTTAGAAATCATTTAATGCATAAAAAAGATAAAAGCTAGAATCTTTTCTTGAAGTGCTTATCAAATCAATTTCTCGACTTCTAATATAATAAAAAAAATCTTTTAACCAAAAAATCTTTAAATTCAATTGCAAAATTAAAGAACTATGTCTTTAATACTACAATATCACAAGAATTTAGGTAAAAATCTTTAAATTCAATTGCAAAATTAGAGAACTATGTCTTTAATACTACAATATCACAAGAATTTAGGTGTCGCTTGGTTGGACTAAAATGCCATTCACTCATATACTCTATTGATTTCTAAATAAGTAACGTTTTAAATTTTTTTATTATTATATATATATATATATATATATATATATATATATATATATATATATATATATATATATGTCTTGATTCATTCCTCTCATCTTTATTGTAATGATATTTGATCTTTTGAAATTCTCATATTCTTTAAGTTTTAAAACTCATGACCTTTGAGTTTTGAAACTTCCAAATATTGATGTTGATATACCTATAAATAGATGTATTGTATAGAGAATGAGACACATAACTAATCATTGTTCTTAATATTAGTATTCTTTTAAAATACGTTATCAACACAAAACTCTACCCAATTTTGAAAAAAGAGTTCTTTTAACTTACTGTAAGTATTGTTTCATTACAATTAATGTAAGACCCCAACTTATTATAAATAAAATCGAATTTTCTCTAATTATATTTGTGAATAATAAGGTATTAATTTGATATAATTCTATGGTTATGGGTGAAATGTGCAAATTTTGCAAAATATGGAAGTGGTTATAAAATAATCATTGTTGTCGGGGAATATTCGTTTGGTCGTGGAATATTCTTGTTGTCGGGGAATATTCATACAAATGGTAGCGATCATTTGTGGAGCCCATATGAGAATAATTGTCGGATGAAGAAAAAGCGACAAGTTTGAGTTTTTATAAATAACGGCGTAGTTATTACAATTAACACTTTGTTGGAATACCGGTGGTTAAAATACAAGAATACGTTTGGATGCAGTATTGATGAATTATTGATCCTTACGTAAGAAGGCACTACTCAATAATTGTTACGATGAATTCTTGTTCAATATTTTATTTTATTGATTCAATAATTCTTTGCGTTGATATTTTATATTATTATTGCTTCAATAATTGTCTTTGCACAAGATATTTTCCATTATCGGATCAATAATTCATATTATTTGAATAATATTATTAGATAGCATTATTATTGACAATGTCTAGAAAGTTCATCAAGGAGAGGTTTGGTCACCTAATTGCGCTTGGCATGATAAGGAGAAATTTTTATTGGAAGCCCCTCTTTCTCGAGGAGCGATCTGTTTGTCATAAATGTGATTCTGTAATATTATTTGTAAATAATTAATTATTGATTCATATGATAAGAAAATATTTATTTTATGTGGATATAAATGTTGGATATATTTATTGTGGTTAAAAATGAAGGAGTTAATGTTGAGGTGTTTTATCAGTATTTTTTGTCGGAATGAAGGTATTAAAAATTAAACCAGTGTTTTTAAGATATATTGCAGGAGTTATAATTTTAAATCCGACCGTTGGATCGTTGTAATTTTTTGATATGTAATATATATATAAGTTGAGTATATGTCCACAAATTTTGAACCGTTAAAAATGAACGTATGATTTGTTATGAATTTTAAGAGGTGATTGATTCAGAAATTAGGTTTATAAATGATTTTGGTGGAAAATTCTAGAATTGAGTGGGCCCCACTTGTGATTGGTGAAGAAATGTGCTGAATTTATTTTAAATGTGGTGGGTGGAAATAGTAGCAGGTGAAGCCATCAGGTTACAGGTCAAGTCTGTTAACATTTTCTTATAAATAGAGGCCTAAGTTAGAATTGAAAATCACACCAGAAACAAGTTTTCTCTCTTTCTCTCTAGATTATTGAGTGTATTTTGTGAGTATTTAGATACTTTGTGAGTTTCTATTCATCGGTCTGCAAGTTTCCTTGACTTTATCTACCGATATTTCGATCGAAATCTCTTGATATTTTGAGGTAAGGGATGTTATTTTCTTCATATATGATATTATTTCTTCAATATCATTATCTTAGGAAGTATTGATCTGAATTTTTATCAAATTTGGAACTTTTTGTGTCTGGAGTTACTTATTCACGATATCTGACTTTATTCACAAATACGACACTATTCAATTGAAAAATGAAATTTTCTTCTTTTTGTCCAAGATGTCTATTATGGTTACTATCTTTGATTGTATCCATGTTTTGATCTTTATTTTTGAATTTCGCTTCAAAATTGGTATTTATGAAGTATTATTGATCTTGGATAAATTGTTATCTGAATCCCTACTATTTGTCCTTCCGTTTCACTTTGGATTCGTTTTTCTTTAAAATATTTTTATTATCCTCGGTCCCCTAAATGATGATATTACTAAATATCTTCTGTAGTGCAAAAGATAAATGATTAATCGATGAATATCTTTGGCCCGTAGTGCAAAGATGAACAGTGTTGAGATGAAACATGACCAATGGTGATGATACAAATGAATATCTTTGGCTGCGGTGCAAAGATGAATATTTGATTAAAGATGTATATTGATTGTTATTCTGAGGATAAAATATTGATGATGGACTTTTAAATCTTAGAAGATAGTAGAACTCATTCTCTACTTGACTCTTCTAATGGATTGTTGTTTCATTTGCACTTGTTGATCTAAAACTTGTTGGCTATTATATTTTATCGATTTTTTCCTGTTGAAGACTAACGATAATTTGTTGTATATTATCTTAGTCATAATATTCTTTTCTTGGGCTAGTTGAGCTCACCCTTTTCCTTTTTGTTCCATTTTTCTCGAGGAGGTGAGAACATAGCGAGAACTAGTCGAGGTGCGGAGTGATGGTTTTGGAAAGATGTTTTAGCGATCCTCACTATTTTACGTAAAATAGTGTTTGAATAATTGTAACGAGGACTTATTTAAGTGTGGATATTGTGCAGAAGACAATATTTGTATTTAAACTCACAGTATGTGTTGTCGTATTTTTACGACAATTGTATTATTGAAGTTGTAGTTTGCTTTACATACTTATGTATTTGGCGACTCGAGAATGGGTGTTGTATACCTATTTTGGGGGCGTCACGGTTAATATCGAGCTTAGGGATATGGTCTCTGGCGGAGATCGGGAAATAGAACTAGGAGGGGAGAGATGAGTAAATCCTTCGCTAGTGTGTCTTATCTAAGCTTATTTGTTGGTCAGTCATAATATAGGGATATTATGTGATATGTTAATTTGTTTAATTAACCCTTGTTTTATGGCGATGATTTAAGAATGACCACCGAGAAGCGTTAACAATGGAGTGTATGAGATGTGGAACACCTTTAGTTACAAACCCGAGGAGAACGTGCAATGAGGAAGGCAATCTCCTCTCCCGTAAACAACACTACCGAGCAAACGATGAATGATGGAATGTTTAGGAGCTTTTTGCAATTCATGCAAAACCAGACGAGGGAGACTCGTGCACAAAATACGGGTGGAAATGATAGCAATGCGCGGCTTGTCACAGCCAAGCAGTTCAAGGAATTGGGACCACCAGAATTTAAGGGAAAGCCGAATCCGATCATGGCGGAAACGTGGGTCAAGCAAATTACCAAGATATTGGATGTCTTGGGATGCGGCGGAGGAACAGAAGGTTCCATTCGCCACTTTTATGTTCAGCGGTGAGGCGGATCATTGGTGGGAGTCTGTTAAGCGTACTGACCCAAAATTACTGACTTAGCATGTCTTGGGAAACATTTTGAAACTATTCAATGACAAGTACTTTCCTCAAAGTATTCGCTATATGAAGAAGGTGGAGTTTATCGATCGAACAAAACAACATGACGGTGTCCCGATGACGAGGCGAAGTTTGTAGAGTTATCGAGGTTTGCACCTCATTTGGTGAAAAATGAGGAGCGAATGACGAGGATGTTTCGAGAGGTCTAAAGCCGAGATTGACTAATATCTTATATCTCATAAATTTTCTTTATATTCGGATGTTGTAAACATGACTCAATTATTAGAAGCGAGATAATGAGTATGTTCAACCGAGGGACCACAACCGTGTGGTCATACCGTGATGGCGATCATCGAGGCGATGATAACCAACGAGGAGGGAAAAATACTGAACAAAGGCGGTAACCACTCGGGTGGTCATCGTGGCCATGATAATAGGAGAGGTGAGTCAAGTGAAAATTTGAAAGAGGAGATTCAACAATGGCGGAAGACATCAACAATGAAGACTTAAAGCACCAACAACAAATGCTAGGGGAGGAGAAACGACCGCCAGTTAGATGTTACAAATCGCGGAAAGAGGGACATATCGGTCCAAACTGCCCACAACAATCCAAGGTATGTTATTCTGTTGTGGAAAGGAAGGCCACATAGCTCGAGATTTTTCTGTAGCAAAACCAAGTTCAATGGGTATGGTGACTCCAAGGGCTGACCCGGATAAGTTGAAATCAACGGTTCCTAGAAGAGTGTTTGTCGTGACTGGCCAAAACGCGAGGAACCCGAACGAGGTGATTACGGGTAAGCTAATCTTGAACTCTTGCGAAGTTTATACCTTACTAGATACCGGTTCTATCCATTCTTTTATCTCTCCTGCTTGTGCTCAACGTTTAAACTTGACTCCGGAGAAATTAGACTTTGATTTATCAGTGGAGACTCCGTTGGGTGAAACCTTTGTTACATCTATAGTTTATAAATCTTGCATGATCCAAGTTGGTACTATCACATTACATGTTGATCTTATATCTTTAAAGATACTTGCTTTTGATGTGATTTTAGGAATTGATTGGTTAACCACTCATCATGCCAAAATTAATTATTTTTGTAAGGTTGTTAATTTTCATATTCCTAACCAACCTATCATACGAATTCAAACAACTAAACTACTAAAATCAGTCACTGTCATATCAAGCCATAAAGCTACTCGTTTATTGAAAAACGGATGTCAAGCTTTCTTAGCCCATGTTATGGATTTGAACAAAGACAAGTCAGATTTGAATAATATTTCTATTGTTAGAGAATTTTACGATGTATTTCTGAAGAACTTCCGGTCTACCCCGAGCGTGATGTTGAATTCTTTATTGACCTTGAGTAATGTACAAAACCAATTTCTAAAACCCCATATCGAATGGCTCTATTGAACTTTCGGGAGTTAAAAAGTCCAACTACTGGGGAATTGTTAGACATAGGTTTCATTCGCCCTAGTACATCTCTCCTTGGGGTGCTCTGTTTTATTCGTAAAAAAAGAAAGGCGGGAGTATGCGACTTTGTATTGACTCTGAGAATTAAACCATGTCACCATCAAGAATAGGTATCCGCTACCTCGCATTGATGACACATTCGACCGGGTTGCAAGGAGCACAATTCTTTTCAAAGATCGATCTTCGATTACGGATATCATCACTAAAGATCAAAACCGAGGATATTCCAAAATTGCCCTTGAAACTCGATGCGGGCATTATGAATTCTTAGTCATGTCTTTTGGATTGACTAATGCTCTCGCCGCTTTCATGGATATGATGAAGCGTGTATTCAAGGAATATTTGGATCGGTTTGTTGTTGTCTTTATTGATGACATCCTCATCTATTTCAAAAGTCGTGAAGATCATGAGCACCATTTGAAGGCGATACTTGAAAGGCTTCGTGAAAACAAACTTTATGCAAGTGAAGAAATGCGAGTTACGGCTTGAGGAAGTAGCATTCCTTGGGCGCGTGGTGTCAAAACATGGAGTGTCTGTCGACCCGGCGAAGATTGAAGCGAGACAAAGTTGGGAGCAACCAAAGTCGGTGGCCAAAGTGCGTAGCTTTACGGGCTTAAATTTGGTTATTATCGGAGATTCGTGGAAGGATTTTCTCGAATCGCTACTCAGATTAACTCAGTTGACTCGAAAAGATACAAAATTTGTATGGGCGAGGAATGCGAGAAGAGTTTCAAGAGCTCAAGAGGAGACTCATTTCGGCACTGTTGCAGCAATACCATCTCGAGTACGAATGGATTTGTTATATCTGGACGATGCTTGAGCAAAGGGTTAGGATGCGTTCTCATGCAACATGGGAAAGTCATAGCTTTATGCCTCACGACAACTCAAAGAATATGAGAGGAATTATCCTACTCATGATCTAGAGTTAGCGGCAATGATCGTATTCAGCGTTGAAAATTTGGAGACACTTACTTGTATGGGGAGAAAGTGGAGATTTATACGGACCATAAAAGCCTCAAATATTTCTTACCCAAAAGAACTCAACATGCGGTAAACGACGTTGGCTTGAACTATTGAAAGATTACGATCACACTATTCAATATCATCCGGAAAAGCGAACATAGTAGGTATGGCGCATTGAGTAGAAGATCATGCGAAAGATCTGAGTGCGATATTGTTAATGCAAAGGCCCATTCTGTATGACTTACAAAGGATGGAGGTAGAATTAAGACTCCAGGGACCCACATGATGATGGCGAATATACGAGTAGAACCGACTTTAATCGATAAAGTTAAAACTGCTCAAGCTACGAACCTGGAGCTGATACGTATGAAGAATAAAGTGCAAGAAGGAGCTATTCCAGAAGCGAGAATCGATGAAGAAGGAATACTTAGATTCAACTCCAGACTTTGTGTTCCTAACGATTTTGACTTGAAGTATATAATCATGATGGAGGCACACAACACCCCGTTTGCAATCCATCCTGGGAGTACCAAAATGTATCATGATATTCGACATACATTTTGGTGGAATAATATGAAGAGAGAGATTGCGGAGTTTATCTCGAGGTGTTTAACTTGTCAACGTGTAAAGGCGGAGCATCAAGTGCCAAAGGATCCATTACAACCACTTGAGATTCCGAAATGGAAGTGGGAACACATTACTATGGATTTCGTTACAGGTCTTCCCAAAGTTTCTCAAGGCATAGATGCGATTTGGGTTATTGTTGATAGATTAACCAAGTCTGCCCATTTCTTACCGATACGTGAGACTTATTCCCTTGAGCGTCTTGCTTTCGATATATACGTGAATGAGATTGTGAGATTGCATGGCATGCCGGTATATATAGTTTGGATCGTGACCCAAGATTCACTTCACGATTTTGGGTTAGGTTGCAGAAAGCTATGAAGACGGATTTACGATTGATTGGCATACCATCCTCAAACGAGCGGACAATCGAGAGAGGACTATTCAAACCCTTGAAGATCTATTAAGACTTTGTGTCCTAGATTTTAAAGGAAGTTGGGATAAGTACTTGCCCTTTGGTGGAATTTCTCTCACAACAATGAGTTATCAAGCAAGTATAGCATGGCTCCATTTGAGGCGCCATATGGACGAAAGTGTCATTCTCGGTATCTTTGGGGTGAGGTGGGAGAAAGCAACGTTGTTGGGACCGAAATTATATGCGCATGACTACTGAGAAAAGATCCAAATGATTCGACAACGTATACAAAGCGGCACAAGATCGACAAAAGAGTTATGCGGATCTTCATCGAAAAAGGCGTGGAATTTAATATTGGGGATCATGTATTGTTATTACGTGTTGCACCATGGAAGGAGTTACAAGATTTAAAAAGAGAGAAAGCTCAATCCACGATTTGTTGGTCCATTTGAGATTCTTGACCGAATAGGAAATGTGGCCTATAGACTCGCGATTACCTCCAAGTATGTCTCGTGTTCATAATGTTTTTCACATATCCATGCTTCGTAAATATGTGAAAGACCGAACCATATTATTACGTTAGAACCAGACGAGATAATAGAAGAATTAACGTCACGAAGAAGTACTGTTAAGATCTTGGATAGGAAAGAGCATGTCCTACGCATTCATGGTTATACCACAAGTTAAGGTTTTATAGAGAAACCATGCTTTATTGAAGAAATGACCAGGAGTTGGAATCGAGAAATGAAAGCGAGGTATCCTCACCTTTTGAAACACCGAGTGCGTATGTCGATTTCGAGGACGAAATTTCATAAGGAAGGGAGGTTGTAAGACCCCAACTTATTATAAATAAAATCAATTTCCTCTAATTATATTTGTGAATAATAAGGTATTAATTTGATATAATTCTATGGTTATGGGTGAAATGTACAAATTTTGCAAAAATATCAAAGTGGTTATATAATAATCATTGTTGTTGGGAATATTCGTTTGATCGTGGAATATTCTTGTTGTGGGGAATATTAAATGCAATGGCCAGCCTTGATCATTTATGGGGCCCCATAATGAGAATAAGCTGTTCGGATGAAGAAAAGCGACAAGTTTGAGTTTTTATAAATAACTTGGCGTAGTTGTTATACTCGTTAACAACTTTGTTGGAATACGGTGGTTAAAATACGATGTCTGGCGTGGATGCATGTGATTGATGAATTATTGATCCTTACGTAAGAAGGCACTACTCAATAATTGTTACAGTAGTTACTGTTCAATATTTTATTTTATTGATTCAATAATTGCTGCGTTGATATTTTATATTATTGTTGTTTCAATAATTGTCACTGCATAGTATTTCCCATTATCAGATCAATAATTCATATTATTTGAATAATATTATTAGATAGCATTATTGGCAATGTCTAGAAAGTTACATCGAGGAGAGGTTTGGTCACCTAATTAAGGCTGCATGATAAGGAGAAATTCTTATTGGAAAGCCCCCTCTTTCTTAGGAACGGCCTGGTTGTCATAAATGTGATTCTGTAATATTATTTGTGAATAATTAATTATTGATTCATATGATAAGAAAATATTTATTTTATGTGGATATAAATGTTGGATATATTTATTGTGGTTAAAAATGAAGGAGTTAATGTTGAGGTTTTTTATCAGTATTTTTTGTCAGAATGAAGGTATTAAAAATTAAACCAGTGTTTTTGAGATATATTGCAGGAGTTATAATTTTAAATCCGACCGTTGGATCGTCGTAATTTTTGGATATGTTATACATATATAAGTTGAGTATATGTCCACAAATTTTGAACCGTTAAAAATGAACGTATGATTTGTTATGAATTTTAAGAGATGATTGATTCAGAAATTAGGTTTATAAATGATTTTGGTGGAAAATTCTAGAATTGAGTGGGCCCCACTTGTGATTGGTGAAGAAATATGCTGAATTTATTTTAAATGTGGTGGGTGGGAATAGTAGCAGGTAAAGCCATCAGGTTGCAGGTCAAGTCTGCTAACATTTTCTTATAAATAGAGGCCTAAGTTAGAATTGAAAATCACACCAGAAACAAGTTTTCTCTCTTTCTCTCTCTAGATTATTGAGTGTATTTTGTGAGTATTTAGATACTTTGTGAGTTTCTATTCATCGATCTGCAAGTTTCCTTGACCTTATACCGATATTTCGATCGAAATGCGATATTTTGAGGTAAGGGATGTTATTTTCTTCATATATGATATTATTTCTTCAATATCATTATCGCCAAGTATTGATCTGAATTTTTATCAAATTAGGAACTTTTTGTGTCCTGGGGTTCTTATTCACGATATCTTGACTTATTCACAAATACAAGACTATTCATCGAAAAATGAAATTTTCTTCTTTTGTCCAAGATGTCTATTATGGTTACTATCTTTGATTGTATCCATGTTTTGATCTTTATTTTTGAATTACGCTTCAAAATTGGTATTTATGAAGTATTATTGATCTTGGATAAACTGTTATCTGAATCCTACTATTTGTCCTTCCGTTTCTTTGGATTCGTTTTCTTTAAAATATTTTTATTATCCTCGGTCCTAAATGATGATATTACTAAATATCTTTGACTGTAGTAAAAGATAAATGATTAAGCGATGAATATCTTTGGCCCGTAGTGCAAAAGATGAGCAGTGTTGAGATGAACATGATGATTTGGTGATATAAATGAATATCTTTGGCTGCGGTGCAAAAGATTAATATTTGATTCTGAGATGTATATTGATTGTTATTCTGAGGGATGAAATATTGATGATGGACTTTTAAATCTTAGAAGATAGTAGAACTCATTTCTACTTGACTCTTCTAATGGATTCTATTATTTCATTGCGATTGTTGATCTAAAACTTGTTGGCTATTATATTTTATCGATTTTTCCTGTTGAAGACTAACGATAATTTGTTGTATATTATCTTAGTCATAATATTATTCTTGGGCTAGTTGAGCTCACCCTTTTCCTTTTGTTCCATTTTTCTCGGGAGGTGAGAACATAGCGAGGAACTAGTCGAGTGCGGAGTGATGGTTTTGGAAAGATGTTTTAGCGATCCTCACTATTTACGTAAAATAGTGTTTGAATAAATAATTTAACGATGACTTATTTGAGTGTGGATATTGTCTAGAAGACAATATTTGTATTTAAACTCACAGTATGTGTTGTCGTATTTTGCACGACAATTGTATTATTGAAGTTGTAGTTTGCTTTCTGTACCATATATTTGGCGACTCAGAATGGGTGTTGTATACCTATTTTGGGGGCGTCACAATTAAATTTGATTATATATATATATGTATTACTGTTTATATACGTACAAGATGGATAACAACATGTAAATGATTGAGGAAATTATTTGTACTTTGGAATCACTTGATAAGCCATAAAAAAATCGGTTGGATGAAGCATGATCAAGATGAAAAACGGAGTAGTATATAAATTTTCTTTTGAAATACATCATGTATGTTTTCCTGTGATATGATATTAAATATTCATAAAGTATTCATATTACACATGTTAACCCCAAGTGATGGAGTTATATGAAAATAGCCTAAAACTGAGAGCAAATATGTTTGGATGGACATATTTGTTTTGCTTTTTGTTTTTGGATATTTTTCAACTTAATTGGCTCTCACTTTAAGGTCATAGTAAATACATATATAATAATGTTACACTGTACAAAATTATATATTTATATAAATGTCGAACCTTGCAAAACTTAAATTATTTGTCATGTACTCTTAATGATGAGATTCATCTAGAGGCAAAGAACCTTGGAGATACAATTAAAGTTGGAAATCATGCATCCGTGCAGGATCATGCAAAATTAATGATTTTTATTCGCTATCATCTCCATGAAAAATTAAAATATGAATACATTACAGTAAAAGACTCACTTGTCTTATGAAATGATTTAAAGGAAAGATATGAGATTCAAAAAATTTTAATACTCCCAAAAGCTCGTTATAATTGGTTGCACCTGAAGTTGTAAGATTTAAAAAGTGTTGAGTGAGAACAATTCTACCTTTTTTTTAAAATAATCTCACTATTAAATTATGTGGAAAAAATAATAATGAAGACATGTTAGAGAAAATATTTATTATATTTCATACCTCGAATATGCTCCTGTAGTAGCAATATGGAGAGCGTAAGTTCACAAAATATTCCCTGAAGCGATAAAGAAAACTATGTTCCTAGAAGTGATATTATGTCTTCTAGTGACTGTACAAAATGATGAGTTTTTGTTGAAAAATCAACAATCTCGCCCGACCGATTCTACTACATTTCCTGAAGTGAATGAAACCTCATTCGATAATTACAGAGGAAATTATAATTGTGGTTGTTGTGAGACCCCAGATTTTATGAATAAAGATTTAATTTTCTCGAAATATTTTTTTGAATATTATGGTGTGGATTTGAGATAGTGTTATAGCTGTGGGTAGTATTTATAAATTTTGAAAAGTATGTAAGTTGTTGTATAATATTCGATTGGTCGGGAAATATTATTTTTGTCAAGGAATATCCAAACGACGGTACAATCATTGGTGGACCCCACAACAGAATTATTGTCGGATTGAGAAAACGACAAAAATATTTTTATGAGAATAACGGCGGAAGTTTTCTTTGTTAAAGCTGTTGAACTACTTTCAGTAGTAAAAAGTACGATGTCTGGCGTGGTTGCATAGTAGCACACGATATTGATTATTGATGTTTACGTGATAAGTCACTCAGTTTTGTTTTATTAGTATTATTAATGTAATAAAACAGAAAATCTTTTTATATAAAACAGAATACTTTTATAAAGTTATTCTATAAATAAAATATATTATATTTTATTATGTATAGTGTTTTGCATAGTAAAATCTTTTTATATAAAATAGAATACTTTTTATAAAGTTATTCTATAAATAGAATATATTATATTTTATTATGCATAGTGTTGCATAGTGCTGCAGATAGTGTTTGCATAGTAAAATCTTTTTATATAAAGCAGAATACTTTTATAAAGTTATTCGTTTTATTAGATTATAAATAGAATATATTATATTTTATTTAAAAGATTTTGCTTTAAATATGGACCGTCCGATTAAAAGTAAATCAATCTGGACTGTTCATAAATTAGTTACTTATCAACGATCCATTCTTCTATAAATAGAAGCTCATTCCTTCATTATTTCATTTAATTCATTGAAACTCTAGAGAGAGAAACTATAGAGAGAGTTCTTCTTCTATAATCTTGAGCGTATTTCGTTAGAGTTTAAGAAAGCTTTGAAGCGAAGTACAAGTTTTCTTCAAGTATATCATCATTTCTACCAAATTGGAATACTCTTCTTTCAAAGGTAAGAGATATTATTTGTTGTACTCGTAAGGGGTATTATTTCTTTTGTATTCATGAAGAGAACATCTGTTATTCCATTCTTTATTATTATGTTAGAATAACCTGTCTATGCGAAGTACCGCATACATGGTGAAATTCTTCTGTTATTCCATTCTTTATTATTATGTTGGAATAACCTGTTTATGCGAAGTACCGCATATATAGTGAAATTCTTCTATTATTCCATTCTTTATTATTATGTTAAAATAACCTATTTATGCGAAGTACCGCATACATGGTGAAATTCTTCTATTATTATGTTCTTTATTATTCTGTCGAAATATCATGTCGGTACGTTTACACCTAACCTGGTTCCATTATTTATCATTCTGTTGGAATATCATGTATGTATTTGCTTTCGATGACCTAATTAGATTATTTATTATTACGTTGGAACATCACATGCGTGTGTGTTTTACGCATTGACTGGTTCCATTTCTTTAATATTCATTAGAATAACTCATACATGCATGCGATCTATCGCATGCATGGTGATTTCTTGATTATTTCATTCTTTATTATTCATTGCTGAATAACTTTGCCTACATGTGAATTATCATATGCATGGTGAATGATCCTTTGTATTCATTCCTTATTAAATTGTGGACATGATCATCTAAGTGGATTACCGCATGGCGGCGAAAATCCATTTACAGTTTCATATATTCTATTATACTCAGTTGGTTAAAGTTTTGGCTTCTATACTCCATGAAATTAGTGTAATATCCTTGATATTTGCGCTTCATCCAGTATCTTTTCATGGAAATATTCTTCTGAGCATTCTTGAATTTTACTCTACAAAGAAGTATCATGTTGACAATTTGGACGTTATTGGTTACTAGATAAATTAATTTTTGAACTTGTTTTATTGAATTATTATGTCATTGTCATCATCCTCATGTTTATATTATGTTGAAAGTCATATGTGGCCTGTAGTCATATCAGGGATTATTTGGTATAATCATGACCGTAATGTTACAAATGATGTGGAAAAAGTCCTCATTGGCCCGTAATGCATTGATGGACAGTTTTTAGTATGATTATGTGTAAAATCCCAAATTTTACGAATAAAGATTTAATTTTCTCAAAATATTTTTTTTAATATTATGGTGTGAATTTGAGATAATATTATAGTTGTGGGTAGTATTTATAAATTTTGCAAAGTATGCAAGTTGTTATATAATATTCGATTGGTCGGGGAATATTCGTTTTAACAGGGAATATTCGTACAATGACACAATCATTGGTGGACCTCAGTGCGAATTATTATTCGGATTGAGAAAACGACAAAAAATACTTTATGAAAATAACGGCGGAAGTTTTATCGTTAGCTGTTGAACTACCCATTAGTAAAAGTATAAGTAATGTCTGCGTGGTTGCATAGTTGTGACAACCCGAGAAATTAAAAATTATTAAAATCTTAAATGATTGGTTTAAGGTCAAATAATGACTGAGCAGAGAATAAGTGTATGTGTTTGATGTTTTCGAGAAAGGAATTTTGAGGATTTAAAATTTTTTAGTGAATTATTCGAGATTAAGGGTATGTGTGTATATATTCGTGATTACGGTTATGTATACAGAATGTGGTTAAGGGTCAAGTGTTGACCGGATAAATTATATCTCGTGTCAAACCTAATATTATTAGAACGTCAACGTTCAGGTTATAAAATTATTACGATTTATAAGAAACCCAGAAATCGGTCTTTGAAACCCTAATTTGATGCAGGGAATCAAAATCTAATTCGAAGATTTGAAACCCTAATTTGGGAAGTCAAAGGCTAAATATAATGGCTTAAGTATTTGTGATTATATATTAGGGATAACCCTAATTGTTAAATTAGAAATCCTAATGTTTTGTATAAAACCCTATGGGATTAAAAAGTTATGTGTGTAATGAATATGAATTATGTGTATGATTAAATAAATATACATTATATAATGTGAATACATTTATTTTGTATATAAAAGGGAAGTAAGAATTAAATTATGTAACCTAATATATATAGTAGGTGTGATAATTAAATAACCTAAATGGTTATCGTTATTTAGTGGTTCTAATATTTTATTTTTATATTAGTGACCTAATTTAAGAGAATTGTGGAACATGTCACAATTTATTAAATTATTTTGTTAGAATATGTGAGTAAAAGAATATGAAGATTATGTGATGGTTTATATTGTTTATTATATAAACAAATAAAAAAAAACTAATGTGATCCTAATTATATATTAGGAATGAAGAATTTAATAACTTAAGGGTTATGAGATGAGAAAATTATGGTATTTAGAATATATACCAATTATGAGAGATTTATTTTATACATCTCAGTTAATTAATTTTATAACCTAATTTTAGCAAGTCTAATTGGGTTAAGGAAATAAATGTGCATGAGTAAGGATTTAAGTTATAATTGAGGAAAATGAAAACCCTAATTAAATGATTTGGGTTGGATAAGAATTAAGAGTGTTGGACTATGTTAATTTACATGGCCCAAAGAATTAAATTTTAAGTCCAATATATTATTTATTGATAGCCTAAAAGATGAAAATGGTGACCCAAATTTAAGCCCAAATAAGGAGGGACATATTGGACATTTGGTATAATAAATAAGAATTAAAAAGAAATCATTTATTAATGTGGAAATTACTAGTATACCCTTTTATTTTATTAGTGTATTATTAGTAACATTGTTGATAAGAATCTTCAATTATGCTAGCTAATCAATTGCTTCTAGAAGTCACTCATGTTACTATGCTATTACACCTCAATTATCAAGCAAACTAATGTCTAGATACATTTCTTACATTATTACACTAAACAAAAATCATATTCTTCACTTTTCTCATCTTATTTTCCAACATAACTAAGAAAGAAAGAGAGAGACAAGAGAGAGAGAGGAGAGGGAGTTAGGAAACTCCAAGAAAGAAGGAGAAGAGATTTTGATTTTTCATTCCATCCAAGATCCATCACATAGTTGGAAGAAAAAGATATGTCATGAAGCTAAAGGTAAAATTTCCTAAACTCAAAACTCTTGTTAGTTAAAGTGTTTTGATATGGTGTTTTAGATCAAGTGTTGAACTTATGATTTTGAACCATAAGTTTAAGATCTTGAACATGAGAACTATAGATCTACATGATAAATGATATTTTATGGTTAGATCTTGCCATTTTTAGGGTTGATAGGCTTGAACAAAGAAGAATAACCAAAACAGTTTTTTTTGTTTTAAATGAATTAATGGACTGCTGCCCTAAACAGAAATTTTCGGATTTGTTAGAGTGCTCTAAAAATTCTGGACTTGTGATATGTTATAGTACACTCAATAAGCTTTCCATAGACTCCGAAACGGACTAAATCCGACATCGGAGGAGGGAGTTATGGGATTTCTCCCAAACTACACAAAGTTAAGAAAACTGTAAAAAGGACAGTTTTGGAACAGTCACTTCCGGGCTAAATTCCGGGAGCTAAACATATCCAAATATGGATTGTGATATATGAAAACTGTAGTTCGGAAAGATACGAATCCAACAAAATCTACGGATCATTAATCGGAGTTACAGATTTCGTTTTATTTAAGTTTTGGTGAAGGACTCCAAAACTGCCAAAGTGCAAAAAAGTTTCTGGCCAAAATTTTCCGAGGGCTGTTTTGGACATTTAGTTAATGAGAAAAATTACAGGCTTTTGGGAAATGAAAATATATGGTAATATGTAGCTCGTGTCCAAAAATGAGCTAATTCCGGCTTAAAACGACCAAGTTATGACCATTTCAATTTTTGTTATTTTCCAACGGAAATCGCTATAACCGGAGTTCTACAACTCCGATTGCCACGAAATTTAAAATGGAGCATCACGTTAACATATATAAGGTTATGTCAAAAGATGGGCATCTCTGGAGTTAAGCACGAGGTAGCTAATTTTCTTAAGTCACGCACTATTTATGATTTTTGAAAAATAGTAAAAGAAATTGAAAAATTACGGAAAAATATTTTTATGTATGAAATACATGTATATATGTTCGACCAAAGGATAAAAAATAATAAGTTGATTTGGTATTTTTCGTGAAAAGAATAGTGATTTCGGGATCTTTGAAATAAAATCCGTCTTCTTGAAATGGTATTTAGGTTTACTAAGATGTTATCTAATTTACTAGGATAACATATAAAAATGAATAACTTATAAGTAAAAGTTATGATGTGATTAAAAGAATATCAAAGTATAATAATAATATTAAGACTTAAAACTAATGTCTAATACTTAACTATATGTTATGACTAGCTAAAGAAAGATCTATTATAGGTTTTATATCTTTGATAGACCGATAGGATTATGTGTTTAAGTTATTTTATAACTTGTGATGATATTATTCTAATATTGGAGATCTATATTATTAATATTAGGTCTTGAGGAGAAGCTTATTATATTGCGTTACAGTAATCAATGGTTCGAGCAAGTTTTTTCAAGTTCTTTTTACTTAAACTCTTTTAAGAGTGGTTTTGCACGAGATATGCTTATGAATTGTACTCTGTACATATTGCATGTATTCATCGTATGAAAGGTCGATCACCTTCATTACCAAATCGATTCGAGATATAATTGTTATGTTCATTTTCAATGTTCATTCAAACTTTGAAATTTTGTTCATGCTAATTCACAACTACATTGTGAAGGATAGCGATTTTATTATTCAAACTCTTTCAATCATGATATATCTTTACCTTGTTTTTTTAAAACTTCTTTGGGCAACTTTCATGCTCACCCTTGCTATATCATGATAAAACATTGCAGATAAAAGCGAACTGACGGAATCTGAGGAAAAGGATAATGTCAAGTTCAAATTTGGGATAAAATGTGAAGTTAAGTTGTAAAAGTATGTTGAAGAATAGTATTGTCATGTGTTAGGCAGTTCACGATTGTGTATTAGTTAAGGTTACTCGATTTTGGGAATAGTGTGTAAAGTTTAATGTATAAACAATTTATGTTTATATCTTCATATAAACGATTGTAGAAATAGCGAACGGATTTAGGGCTCGATCCGGGGGACGCTTACAATAGAGCACACAAGATTGATTATTGATACTTACGTGAGAAGTCACTCAGTTATACTCAATTATTGCTACACGATAATTCTTGATGATTATATCTCTCATATTATTGATTCGATTATTGTCATAGTATCATCATCGCATAATATGTTATTTTATTAAATCAATAATTGAGGCGACAAAGTTATTCATATTATTAAATTGCAATATTTATAATGTCTAGAAGTTACATCAAGGAGAGGTTTGGTCACCCAATCTTGGCATGATAGGAGAAATCCTTATTGAAAGCCCCCTTTCCGAGGAACGACACTGGTTGATAAATATTGTGAGTTATAATATTAATGATGAATGTTATTAAAATTGAAGTTGTGTTCGGAGTTGAATTTGGAGGCGCAGACGTGATATTTGAGTCCGAAATGATGAAATTAGTAAAAATAGTCTATAAACACAAAATTTTTCGGAATTCACTATTTGGTTAAAAAGTCAACAGTTGACTTTTTTGGGAAAAGTCAAACTTCAATTTTCAAAATTTATATTTTTGATAAAAATGGTTTCATTGTGTTGGAATTATTTGTGTTAGTGAAAATCGATAATTATTTTGATAATAATTGATGTCTGGAGGTTATATTGACCAATCGGGTATTTAACCGGATAAATGAGCAATTGATTGCTATTATTTCACATGATTATAACTATTTGTTTACATGTGTATACTATTGTTTCACATTCTTGTTACTATTAGGGGAATTGGTGCAAGATTGATAATACTTACATGACTAAGTTAAAAATAGAGGTATAGATGGAGGTACTATACTATAATTCGTATTTTCACATGTCTAGAACTATTGATTCACATGATTTACTATTGATTCATATTATTTACTATTAGGGGAGGTGGTGTAAGTTTGATAATACTTGTAAGACTAAATTAAAAATGAAAGAAAAGTTGGAGGTATTGTTCTGTAATTTTTCAAGCCCCAAAATGTGTAATTATCGAAACTATATTTTTCTATAAATAGAAGCTCATTCTTCCTTCATTTCTCACCAATTCACTAAAGCTATAGAGCACTTATTATAGAGAGAAATTATAGAGAGAAGTTTATAGAGAGAAAATCTATAGAAGAAGAAGCCTCTCTTACTCACTACTCATATATCCGCTTTTTTTACGGTAAGGGTGTTATTTATTTTGTATTCAAGAAGAGAACTTATGTTATTCCATTCTTTATTATTCTATTGGAATAACCTGTATACGCGGGCTACCCTATACTTGGTGACATTCTTCTATTATTCCGTCTTTATTATTCTGTTGGAATATCCTATACATGCGTTTTACGTACGGACCGATTAAATCTTTATTATTACATTGGAATATCCTCATGCATGCGTTTCTTACCGGACCTGGTTCCATCTTTATTATTATTCATTGGAATATCACATGCATGCGTTTACTTGGGACCGGTTCCGCTCTTTATTATTCTCGTTGGAACATCCCGCAGCCGGTCTTAATTTCACCGACCTAGTTCAGATTACTTATTATTCTATTGAAATAACTCATCTATCACGCAAGTACCGCATGTATGGTAATTTCTTTTGTTATTCCATTCGTTATTATACTCAGTTGGTTAAAGTTTTGACTTCTATACTCCATGAAATTAGTGGAATATCTTTGATATTTGCGCTTCATCCAGTATCTTCTCATGGAAATATTCTTCTGAGCAATCTTGAATTTTACTCTACAAAGCAGTATCATGTTGATAATTTGAACGTTATCAGTTCTTGGATAAACTAATTCTTGAACTTGTTTTATTGAATTCTTATATCATTGTCATCATCCTCATGTTTATATTATGTTGAAAGTCATCTATGGCCTGTAGTGCATAAATGGACTTGGTATGATTATGACCAGGGATTATTCGGTATAATCATAACCGTAATGTTACAAATGATGTGGAAAAAGTCCTCATTGGCCCGTAGTGCATTGATGGACAGTTTTTGATATGAATATGGCTATGGATTCTCTTTGGCCGTAGTGCAAAGATGAATTATTTTATGGCATGATCAGGACCGTTGATGAAAACATGATTATCTTAAGCCGTAGTGCATGGATAATTCGTGGTCGTGATACTAAAGAATATCCTTGGCCGTAGTGCAGGGGTGATTCGATGATGTGGATTATTTATTAAGCTGAGTTCCAGCGATAAAAGTGATGAAAAACCTTTTAAATCATAGAAGATAGTAGATTTTATTCCCTACTTGACTCTTCTAATGGATTGTTTGTTCCGCTGCAGTTAAACTTGATGTTTGTTATATTTTATCAGTTTAACACTGTTGAAGGCTAACGATAAATTATTCTGCATTATCTTAGTCTTAATATTTCTTCTTTGGGCTAGTTGAGCTCACCCTTTCTTTCTTTCGTTCTCTTTAGGAAATGAGAACGTAGATGGGACTAGTCGGGGAACAGAGTGATGGTCCTAGATGGTGCATTAGTAGTCCTCACCATTATGTGAAATAGTGTGATAATAATTGTAATGTGGAATCCTTTTGAGTTTGTATAATCTCTAGTAGACAATATTTGTATTCAAACTCACAGCTTATGTTTTGTCGTATTGTACACGACAGTTGTATTATTAAGTTGTATTTGAATTCTGTGCCATGTATCTTACGACTCAAGATGGGTGATGTATACCTATTTTGGGGGCGTCACATTATGGCTATGGATTCTCTTCGGCTAAGGGTGCAAAGATGAATTGTTTTATGGCATGATTAGGACCGTTGATGAAAATACGATTATCTTTGGCCCGTAGTGCATGGATAATTCGTGGTCGTGATACTGAAGAATATCCTTAGCCTGTAGTGCAAGGATGATTTGATGATGTGGATTATTTATTGAGCTGAGTCTCAGCGATAAAAGTAATGAAAAACCTTTTAAATCATAGAAGATAGTAGATTGTATTCTCTACTTGACTCTTCTAATGGATTGCTTGTTCCGCTGCAGTTAAACTTGATGTTTGTTATATTGTATCAGTTTAACACTGTTGAAGGCTAACGATAATTTATTCTGCATTATCTTTGTCATAATATTTCTTATTGGGCTAGTTGAGCTCACCCTTTTCTTTCATTGTTCTCTTCAGGAAATGAGAACGTAGCTGGGGCTAGTCGGGGAATAGTGTGATGGTCCTAGATGGTGCATTAGTAGTCCTCACTATTCTGTGAAATAGTGTAATAATAAATGTAATGAGGACTCCATTGAGTGTGGATATTGTCTAGATGAAAATATTTGTATTAAAACTCACAGCATATGTTTTGTCGTATTTTACATGACTGTTGTATAATTAATTTATATTTGTATTATGTACCATGTATCTGGCGACCCAAGATGGGTGATGTATCCCTATTTTTGGGGGCATCACAGTTGGTTACAAAGCTTAGGGATATGATCCCTGGCTGAGATGTGAGACAAGAACTAGGAGGGGAGAGACGGGAAATTCCTTCGCTAGTATGACCTACCTAAGTTTATTTGGTATTTAATTGGTCAGTCAGAGTATAGGAATAATATGTGACATGTTAATTGACCCTTGTTTTGTGGCAGTGTTTGAAAATGGCACCTGAAAATGCTGAGATAAGCAATGAAGCACATGCGACCGTTGAGTTAGCTCAACCAAAAAGTAACGACCAACAACACGATAATAATCATACCGGTGGCAACGGCCATCGGAACAATGATAACCATCGTGAGGGAAATTATCATGTCAAGAATGGTAACCACTTTGGTGGTAATCATGGCCAAGATAATAGAAGTGGAAATTTCAAGAAGAGAAGGTCATTTAGCTCGATTTTGTCGTATAGTGAAGTCAAGTCCGGTGGGCAATTGGCACCAAAGGCGGATACGGACAAAACAAAGTCGGTGGTTTTCGGGGAGAAGCGTTTTTTCATGACTTCTCAAAGCGAAAGTAACTTAACGAAGTTAGCACGGGTTAGTTAATTATAAATTTTTGCGAAGTCTATACCTTATTAGATACCGGTTCTACCCATTATTTTATCTCTCTTGCTTGCGCTCAACGTTTAAATTTAACTCCAGAGAAATTAGACTTTGACTTATTGGTTGAAACTTCGTTAGTAGAAACCTTCGTTACCTCCACTGTTTATAAATCTTGTTGATTCAAATCGACACTTTCACGTTACCTATCGATCTTATCTCTTTGAAAATACTTGCCTTTGATGTGATTTTAGGAATCGATTGGTTAACTACACATCATGCTTTTCGTAAGGTTGTTAGCTTTCATATTCCTAACCAACCTGTTATGAGAATTCAACCAACCAAACCACTAAAGTCAATCATTGTCATATCAAGCCATAAGTAAAGAGCCCCGGTCCTTTCATTGTTGACTTCCTTGTGTGGAATGCACGAAGCGGACTTTTTTCAGAGGCGACGTCGTGAATGACGATGGCGATTGATAGGTATCAATGTGACGTATTATCCAAGTCTTGGATGAAGGTCGCGATTTTGAATGATATTTCTATTGTTAATAAATTTCCTGACGTATTCTTGAAGACTTCTTAGCCTACCCCTAGAACGTGAAATCGAATTTTGTATTGACCCCAGTACAAAACCCATTTCTAAAACCCTTAAATATTTCTTCAAATAAAGTGAACGTAACATACGCCAAAGACGTTGGCTCGAGCTGTTGAAGATTACGATCGTACCATACAATACCAACGTGGGAAAGCGAACGTGGTAGTTGACGCGTTGAGTAGAAGATCGTATGCGTTTACGAGTGCGATGTTGTTAACACAAAGACCAATTTCGTACAACTTACAAATGATGAAGATAAAGTTAAAGACTCTAGGAACCGACGTGAAGATAACGAGTATACGAGTATAATCGACTTTAATTGTGAAACCCCAGATTTTATGAATAAAGAATTAATTTTCTCGAAATAATTTTTTTTATATTATGGTGTGAATTTGAGATAATGTTATAGTTGTGGGTAATATTTATAAATTTTGCAAAGTATGCAAGTTGTCATATTATATTCGATTGGTTCAGGAATATTCGTTTTAAGCGGGGAAATATTCGTGACGACTCAAGACAATCATTGGTGGACCCATAATGTAATTATTATCGGATTGAGAAAACGACAAAAATATTTTATTGAAAATAACGGCGGAAGTTTTACCTTTGATCTTGTTGAACTACTCGGTAGTAAAAAAGAAATGCGATGTCTGGCGTTGTTGCGTAGAAAGTACACTGCGTATTGATTATTGATATTTATGTGAGAAGAAGTCACTCGGTTTTGTTCAATTATTGCTACAATAGTTGTTGCATAGTATCTCACATTATTTGATTCAATTATTGTTGATTTAGAAGTTTTGTTTTATTCACGTAATAAAATAGAAACATCTTTTTATAAAAAATGAGAATACTTTATTAAAGTTATTCTATAAATAGAATATATTATATTCTATTATGCATAGTGTTTTTTGCATAGTAAAATCTTTTTATATAAAATGAGAATACTTTATTAAAGTTATTCTATAAATAGAATATATTATATTTTATTATGCATAGTGTTTTGCATAGTGCCCAAGATAGTGTTTGCATAGTAAAAATCTTTTTATATAAATAGAATATATTATTTAAAAGATTTTTCTTTAAATATGGACCGTCGATTAAAGTAAATCAATTTGGACCGTTCATGGATTAGTTCTATGCATTCCATTTTTCTATAAATAAAAGCTCATTCCTTCATTATTTTCTTACGAATTCTTCGAACTCTAGAGAGAGAAACTATAGAGAGACTATAGAGAGAAGAAAAGTTTTTTCGCTACTTCACTACTCTTATATCAAGTATTATTTTACGGTAAGGGATATTATTCTTTTATATTCAAGAAGAGAACTTACATTATTCCATTTCTTTATTGTTCTCGTTGGAATAACTCAGATATGCTGGCTACCCTATACTTGGTGACATTCTTTTATTATTCATCTTTATTATTCGGCGGAATATCCATGCATCTATATCTGTGGGACACGGGTTCCATCATTTATTATTTCGCATTTATTATTTTGTTGGAACATCTTCTCGGTGTGAATTTCACCTGACCTGGTTCCGTTATTATTATTCTGTTGAAATAACCGTTTATGCGAAGTACCGCATGCATGGTGATATCTTTTGTTATTCCATTCGGTATTATACTCAGTTGATTAAAATTTTGACTTCTATACTCCATGAAATTAGTGGAATATCCTTGATATTTGCGCTTCATCCAGTATCTTTTCGTGGAAATATTCTTACGAGCATTCTTGAATTTTACTCTACAAAGCAAGATCGTGTTGACAATTTGGACATTATTGGTTCCTGGACAAATTAATTCTTGAACTTGTTTAATTGAATTCTTATATCATTGTCATCATCCTCATGTTTATGTTATGTTGAAAGTCATCACGTGGGCTGTAGTGCATAGATGGACTTGGTATGATTATGACCGAGGATTATTCGGTATAATCATGGCCAGTAATGTTACAAATGATGTGAAAATTAAAAGTCCTCATTGGCCCGTAGTGCATTGAAGGACGTTTTTGGTATGATTATGGCTATGGATTCTCTTTGCCGAGGAGCAAAGATGAATTATTTTATGGCATGATCGAGCAGTTGATGAAAACACGATTATCTTTGGCCCGTAGTGCATGGATAATTCGTGGTCGTGATACTTAAAGAATATCCTTGGCACAGTAGTGCATGGATGATTTAATGATGTGGATTATTTATTGAGCAAAGTCTCAGCGATAAAAGTGATGAAAAACTTTTTAAATCATAAAAGATAGTAGATTCTATTCTCTACTTGACTCTTTTAATGGATTGCTTGTTCCACTGCAGTTAAACTTGATGTCTATTGTATTTTATCAGTTTAGCATTGTTGGAGGCTAATGATAATTTATTTTGCATTATCTTAGTCATAATATTTCTTACTGGGCTAGTTGAGCTCACCCTTTCTTTTACTGTTCTCTTCAGGAAATGAGAACGTAGCTGGGACTAGTCGGGGAATGGAGTGATGGTCCTAGATGGTGCATTAGTAGTCCTCACTATTCTGTGAAATAATGTGATAATAATTGTAATGAGGACTCCTTTTGAGTTTGTATAATCTCTAGTAGACAATAATTGTATTCAAACTCACAGTTTATGTTTTGTCGTATTGTACATGATAGTTGTATTAGTAAGTTGTATTTGAATTCTGTACCATGTATCTGGCGACCCAAGATGGGTGATGTTTACCTAATTTTGGGGGCGTCACAGTTGGTATCAAAGCTTAGGGATATGATCCCTGGCTAAGATGTGAGACAAGAACTAGGAGGGGAGAGACGGGGAATTTCTTCGCTAGTATGACCAACCTAAGTTTATTTGGTATTTAATTGGTCGGTCAAAGTATAGGGATAATATATGATATGTTAATTAACCCTTGTTTTGTGGTAGTGTTTGAAAATGGCATCCGAGAATGTTTAGATTATCAATGGAGCACAGGAGACCGTTGAGTCTCCACAGATCAATAATTAGGATAATGTGCAACCAGAGGACAATACTCCTCATGAAAACAATAACACCGATGAAATGGTGAATGATGGGATTGTCAGAGGCTTTATGCAATTCATGCAACAACGGGCGAAGGCAGCTCCTGTCCAAAATACAAGTAGAAATACTGATAACTCTTGGACGGTCACCGTTAAGAAGTTTAAGGAGCAATTCATGCAACAACGGGTGAAGGCATCTCCTGTCCATAATGCAGGTGGAAACAATGGTAACCTACGGTTGGTCACCGCTAAGCAGTTCAAGGAGCTGGGACCACCGGAGTTTTTGGGAAAGCCAGAACCACTTAAGGCGGAGACGTGGTTAAAGCAGATCACCAAGATATTTGATGTCTTGGGATGCTCCGAGGAGAAAAAGGTTCCATTCGCCACCTTTATGTTGAGTGAAGAAGGAGATCATTGGTGGGAATTTGTAAAACGTACCCAGCCTGACGCACTCAAGATGTCTTGGGAGAAGTTCCAAGAATTATTCAACGACAAGTACTTTCCCGAAAGTATTAAATCACATGAAGGAGGTAGAATTCATCAATTTGGAGCAAAAAAAATACGACCGTGTCGCGAAGACGAGGCTAAGTTTGCGGAGTTATCCCGGTTTGCATCCCATTTGGTCGATAATGAGGAGCGAATGACGCGAATATTTTTGCGAGGTTTGAAACCCGATATCGTCAATACCTCATTTCTCACAAACTTTGTTTATATTCATATGTTGTGAATAGGGCTCGATTATTGGAGTAGCGATAATGAGTCAAAGACAACCAAAAGGCAACGACCAACAACACGATAATAATCATACGGTGGCAGCGGTCATCGAACAACGATAACCATCGTGGGGATATTATCATGCCAAGAATGGTAACCATTTCGGTGGTAATCATGGCCAAAATAATAAGAATGAACATTTTAAGAAGAGAAGGTTCAACAATGGCGTGAAGAGGCGTCGGCACCAAAGACCCATTTCAAAGGAAGAAGAACGCCCATCGTTCATATGTTTCAAATGCGGACAAGAGGGACACATCCGTCCAGTCAAAGCAGACGCAACAATCCAAAGCGTGTTTTAATTGCGGAAGAGAAGGTCACCTAGCTCGATTTTGTCATATAGTGAAGTCAAGTCCAATTGGGATAGTGATTCCAAAGGATGTCCTGCATACAAGCCAAAACCTAGTAGTTTAAGAGAGAGCGTTTTTTTCTCGTGACGAGGAACCGAATAAAATTATCACGGGTAAGTTAATCATAAGCTCTACGAAGTCTATACCGTGTTGATACCGGTTCTACTCACTCTTTTATTTCACCTAGTTGTTTTCAATGTTTATACTTAACTCCGGGAGAAGTTAAACTTTGATTTATCTATTGAAACTCCATTGGGAGAAACCTTCGTTACCTCCAATCGTTTATAAATCTTGTTTGATTCAAATCGACACTTTCACGTTACTCGTCGATCTTATCTCTTTGAAAATACTTGCCTTTGATGTGGTTTTTTTGAAACTATTGGTTAACTACTCATCATGTTTTTTCGTAAGGTTGTTAGCTTTCATATTCCTAACCAACCTATTATGCTAATTCTAGCAACCAAACCACTAAATTCAATCATTGTCATATCAAGCCATAAGTAAAGAGCCCGATCCTTTTGTTGATGACTTCACGGTGTGGAATGCACCGAAGCGGACTTTCACGTAGGCGACGTCGTGAATGACGATGACAAGTTGATAGGTATCATTGTGAGGTGCTATCTAGGTTAAGGGATAGAAGTCGCAGTTGGTATCAATGTGACGTCTTATCCAAGTCTTGGATGAGAAGTACAGATTTTGAATGATATTTCTATCATTAATAAATCTCTCGACGTATTCTCGAAGACTTCTTAGCCTACCCAGAGCGTGAAATCGAATTTTGTATTGACACCAAGACAAAACCCATTTCTTAAACCCTCAAATATTTTTCAACCAAAACGAACGTAATACGCGCCAAATACGTTGGCTCAAGTATTGAAGATTACGATCGTATCATTCAATACCATCGTGGGAAAGCGAGCGTGGTAGGTGACGCGTTGAGTAGAAGATCGTGACGCGTTCTGAGTGCGATGTTGTTAACACAAAGGCCCATTTAAACACGACTTTCAAATGATGAAGATAGAGTTAAAGACTCTAGGAACCCAAATGAAGATAACGAATATACGAGTAGAATCAACTTTAATCGATAAAGTTAAAGACGCTCAAGCTATATACCCGAATCTGATGAATGTGAAGAAGAAGGTTCAAGAGGGCGTTATTCTAGAAGCAAGAGTTGCTGAAGAGAGGAAATCTCAACCCTCGATTTAATTGGCTGATTTGAAATCCTCGATTGAGTAGGAACTGTGGCTTATAGACTCGCTTTATCGCCAAGTATGTCGCGTGCTCATAACGTTTTTAACGTATCAATGTTATGTAAATATGTGGATGACCCGAACCACATTATTAATTTAGAATCGGACGAGATAGCGGATGATTTAACGTATGAGATCTCGTGTTAAAATCTTGGATAAGAAGAATCGTATCCAACACTCAAGGGTTATATCTCAAGAGTTAGAATCTGAAATGAAGTCAAGGTATCCTCACCTATTCGGCATACCAGGTACGTACGTAAATTTCGAGGGCGAAATTCCATAAGGAGGGGAGATTGTGAAACCCCAGATTTTATGAATAAATAATTAATTTTCTCGAAATAATTTTTTATATTATGGTGTGAATTTGAGATAATGTTATAGTTGTGGGTAATATTTTTAAATTTTGCAAAGTATGCAAGTTGTCATATTATATTCGATTGGTCGGGGAATATTCGTTTTAAACAGGAAATATTCATACGACAGCAGCACAATCATTAAGTGGACCCCATTAACGGAATTATTGGCCGGATTGAGAAAGCGACAAAAATATTTTATTGAAAATAACGGCGAAAAGTTTTACCGTTGATCTTGTTGAACTACTCGGTAGTAAAGTACGATGAATACGCGTTGTTGCATAAGTAGCAATACCGGTATTGATTATTGATATTTATGTGAGAAGTCACCGGTTTTGTTCAATTATTGCTACAATAGTTCTTTGCATAGTATCTCACATTATTTGATTCAATTATTGTTGATTTAGAAATTTTGTTTTATTCACGTAATAAAATAGAAACATCTTTTTATATAAAATGTAATACTTTATTAAAGTTATTCTATAAATAGAATATATTATATTCTATTATGCATAGTATTTTGCATAGTAAAATCTTTTTTATATAAAATAGAATACTTTATTAAAGTTATTCTATAAATAGAATATATTATATTTTATTATGCATAGAATTTGCATAGTGCTTGGATAGTGTTTGTATAGTAAAAATCTTTTTATATAAATAGAATATATTATTTAAAAGATTTTTCTTTAAATATGGACCGTCAGATTAAAGTAAATCAATCTGGACCGTTTCATGGATTGAAGTTCTTATGCATTCCATTTTCCTATAAATAGAAGTTCATTCCTTCATTATTTTCTTATAAATTCTTTGAACTCTAGAGAGAGAACTATAGAGAGAGACTATAGAGATAGAAGAAAAGTTTCTCGCTACTTCACTACTCTTATATCAAGTATTATTTTACGGTAAGGGATATTATTCTTTTGTATTCAAGAAGAGAACTTTTGTTATTCCATTTCTTTATTGTTACGTTGAATAACTCAGATATGCTGCTACCCTATACTTAGTGACATTCTTCTATTATTCTATCTTTATTATTATGTCAGAATATCCTGTCTGTCTTTATCTGTGGGACTGGTTCCATTTTTATTATTCCGTCTTTATTATTACGTCGGAATATCCGTCTCGTGCTTATCTGTACGAACCCGGTTCCATCATTTATTATTCGCATTTATTATTACATTAGAACATCCCGCTTGTGAATTTCACCGACACAGTTCCGATTATTATTATTCTGTTGAAATAACCGTTTATGCGAAGTACCGCATGTATGGTGATATCTTTTGTTATTCCATTCGGTATTATACTCAGTTAATTAAAATTTTGACTTCTATACTCCATGAAATTAGTGGAATATCCTTGATATTTGCGCTTCATCCAGTATCTTTTCGTGAAAATATTCTTCTGAGCATTCTTGAATTTTACTCTACAAAGCAGTATCATGTTGACAATTTGGACGTTATTGGTTCCTGGACAAATTAATTCTTGAACTTGTTTAATTGAATTCTTATATCATTGTCATCATCCTCATGTTTATGTTATGTTGAAAGTCATCTGTGGCCTTTAGTGCATAGATGGACTTGGTATGATTATGACAAGGGATTATTCGGTATAATCATGACCGTAATGTTACAAATGATGTGAAAATTAAAAGTCCTCATTGGCTGCGTAAGTGCATTGAAGGGATGATTTTTGGTATGATTATGGCTATGGATTCTCTTCGGCCAAGGGAGCAAAGATGAATTATTTTATGGCATGATCAGGACCGTTGATGAAAACACGATTATCTTTGGCCCGTAGTGCATGGATAATTCGTGGTCGTGATACTAAAGAATATCCTTGGCCTGTAGTGCAGGGATGATTTAATGATGTGGATTATTTATTGAGCAAAGTCTCAGCGATAAAAGTGATGAAAAACTTTTTAAATCATAAAAGATAGTAGATTTTATTCTCTACTTGACTCTTTTAATGGATTGCTTGTTCCACTGCAGTTAAACTTGATGTCTATTGTATTTTATCAGTTTAACATTGTTGGAGGCTAATGATAATTTATTTTGAATTATCTTAGTCATAATATTTCTTACTGGGCTAGTTGAGCTCACCCTTTCTTTTACTGTTCTCTTCAGGAAATGAGAACGTAGCTGGGACTAGTCGGGAAATGGAGTGATGGTCCTAGATGGTGCATTAGTAGTCCTCACTATTCTGTGAAATAGTGTGATAATAATTGTAATGAGGACTCCTTTTGAGTTTGTATAATCTCTAGTAGACAATAATTGTATTCAAACTCACAGTTTATGTTTTATCGTATTGTACATGACAATTGTATTAGTAAGTTGTATTTGAATTCTGTACCATGTATCTGGCGACCCAAGATGGGTGATGTATACCTAATTTTGGGGGCGTCACATTAATCGATAAAGTTAAAGCCGCTCAAGCTACACACCCGGAGCTGATGAATGTGAAGAAGAAGGTTCAAGAGGGCGTTATTCTAGAAGCAAGAATCGACGAAGAGAGGAAATCTCAACCCTTTATTTAATTGGCCCATTTAAAATCATCGATCGAGTAGGAATTGTGGCCTATAGACTCGTTTTACCGCCAAGTATGTTGCGAGTTCATAACGTTTTTTTTGTATCGATGTTACGTAAATATGTGGACAACTCGAACCACATTATTGATTTAGAACCGGACGAGATAGCAGAAGATTTAACGTATGAGGAGATACGTGTTAAAATATTGGATAAGAAGGATTATATTCGACACTCAAAGGTTATACCTCAAGAATTAGAATCTGAAATGAAGTCAAGGTATCCTCACCTCTTGAGATACAGTGTATCGCACGTAAATTTCGAGGGCGAAATTTCATAAGGAGGGGAGATTGTGAGACCCCAGATTTTATGAATAAAGATTTAATTTTCTTGAAATATTTTTTTTGAATATTATGGTGTGGATTTGAGATAGTGTTACAGTTGTGGGTATTATTTATAAATTTTGAAAAGTATGCAAGTTGTTGTTTAATATTCGATTGGTCGGGGAATATTATTTTTGTGGGGAGAATATCCGACGACAGTACAATCATTGGTGGACCTTATTAATGGAATTATTGTCGGATTGAGAAAACGACAAAAATATTTTTATGAGAATAACGGCGGAAGTTTTACTGTTAAAACTGTTGAACTACTCGAGTAGTAAAAGAAATAAGAATCTGGCTGTGGTTACATAGTAGTATTACAGTATTGATTATTGATGTTTACGTGATAAGTCACTCAGCTTTTGTTTTATTAGTATTATTAATGTAATAAAAGCAGAAAAAACTTTTTATATAAAATAAAATACTTTTATAAAGTTATTCTATAAATAGAATATATTATATTCTATTATGCATAGTATTTTGTATAGTAAAATCTTTTTATATAAAATGTATACTTTTATAAAGTTATTCTATAAATAGAATATATTATATTTTATTATGCATAGTGTTGCATAGTGCTCATAGATAGTGTTTGCATAGTAAAATCTTTTTATATAAAATAGAATACTTTTATAAAGTTATTCGCTTTTATTAGATTATAAATAGAATATATTATATTTTATTTAAAAGATTTTGCTTTAAATATGGATAGTCCGATTAAAAGTAAATCAATACGGACCGTTCATAAATTAGTTACTATGTGATCCATTCTTCATAAATAGAAGCTCATTCCTTCATTATTTTTTTACGAATTCTTTGAAACTCAAGAGAGAGAAACTATAGAGAGAGTTCTTCTTCTATAATCTTGAGCGTGTTTCTTTAGAGTTTAAGAAAACTTTGAGCGTAGTACAAGTTTTTTTCGAGTATATCCTCGCCCTACCAGTCAGAATACTCTTCTTTCAAAGGTTAGGGATATTATTTGTTGTACTCGTAAGGGGTATTATTTCTTTTGTATTCATGAAGAGAACTTCTGTTATTCCATTCTTTATTATTATGTTGGAATAACCTGTCTATGCGAAGTACCGCATACATGGTGAAATTCTTCTGTTATTCCTTTCTTTATTATTATGTTGGAATAACCTATTTATGCGAAGTAACGCATACATGGTGAAATTCTTCTGTTATTCCATTCTTTATTATTATGTTGGAATAACCTGTTTATGCAAAGTACCGCATACATGGTGAAATTCTTCAATTATTTCGTTCTTTATTATTATTTAATATATCACAGCCGAAGACGCGTTTACGCTTTGACATTCGGTTCCATTATTTATCATTCTGTTGGAACATCTTGTCTGTGCTTTACGCATGACCTGGTTCCGTTATTTATTATTCTGTTGGAACATCATGTCTGTGCTTTACGCATGACCTGGTTCCATTTCTTTAATATTCTGTTGGAATAACCTGTCTGTGCAGTCTATCGCATGCATGGTAATTTCTTCTGTTATTTCATTCTTTATTATTCTGTTGGAATAACCTATCTATGTGAATTATCACATGCATGGTGAATGATCCTTTGTATTCATTCCTTATTAAATTATGGACATGATCTGTCTAAGTGGATTACCGCATGGCGGCGAAAATCCATTTACAGTTTCATATATTCTATTATACTCAGTTGGTTAAAGTTTTGGCTTCTATACTCCATGAAATTAGTGGAATATCCTTGATATTTATGCTTCATCCAGTATCTTTTCATGAAAATATTCTTCTGAGCATTCTTGAATTTTACTCTACAAAGAAGTATCATGTTGACAATTTGGACGTTATTGGTTCCTGGATAAATTAATTTTTGAACTTGTTTTATTGAATTATTATGTCATTGTCATCATCCTCATGTTTATATTATGTTGAAAGTCATCTGTGGCCTGTAGTGCATAGATGGACTTGGTATGATTATGATCAGGGATTATTCGGTATAATCATGACCGTATTATTATAAATGATGTGGAAAAAGTCCTCATTGGCCCGTAATGCATTGATGGACAGTTTTTGGTATGATTATGGCTATGGATTCTCTTCGGCCAAGGGTGCAAAGATGAATTGTTTTATGGCATGATCAGGACCATTGATGAAAACACGATTATCTTTGGCCCATAGTGCATGGATAATTCGTGGTCGTGATACTAAAGAATATCATTGACCTGTAGTGCATGGATGATTTGATGATGTGGATTATTTATTGAGCTGAGTCTCAGCGATAAAAGTGATGAAAAACCTTTTAAATCATAGAAGATAATAGATTTTATTCTCTACTTGACTCTTCTAATGGATTGCTTGTTTCGCTGCAGTTAAACTTGATGTTTGTTATATTGTATCAGTTTAACACTGTTGAAGGCTAACGATAATTTATTCTGCATTATCTTAGTCATAATATTTCTTACTAGGCTAATTGAGCTCACCCTTTTCTTTCATTGTTCTCTTCAGGAAATGTGTAAGACCCCAACTTTTATGAATAAAGAATAATTTTCTCGAAATATATTTTTGAATATTATGGTGTGGATTTGATATAATATTATAGTTGTGGGTAATATTTACAAATTTTGCAAAGTAAGCAAGTGGTTATATAATATTCTATTGGTCGAGGAATATTACGTTTTAACGGGGAATATTAAATACGACCAAGCACAATCATTAGTGGACCCCATTAGCGGAAGTATTGTCGTAGTTAGAAAGCGACAAAATATCTTTCTATAAAAATAATCGGAGGTGTTACCGTTAAAACTGTTGAACTACCCATTAGTAAAAAATACGATGTCTGGCGTGGTTGCATAAGTAGCAACACCGGTATTGATTATTGATGCTTACGTGAGAAGTCACTCAATTATACTCAATTATTGCTACAAAGATTGTGTTGCATCATATCTCTCATATTATTGATTCAATTATTGTTACAAAGATCATCTACATAATATGATATATTATTAAATCAATAATTGAGACGATAAAGTTATTCATATTATTATTTGCAATATTGACAATGTCTAGAAGTTCTGTCAAGGAGAGGTTTGGTCACCTAATTGGGCGCCAATAAGGAGAAATCTTTATCGGAAAGCCCCCTCTTTCCTGGGAATGACCTGGTTGTTTAATATTGTGAATTATACTATTAATGATGAATAAGTTCGTGTTGATTAAAGATGAATTTTATAGTTCTATTGTGTTGGACTTATTTGTGTTAGTATAATTGATGTCTGGAGGTTATATTGTTCAATTGGGTATTCGGGACACTTTTCGTGTCGGAGTACTATTCACGAGTTACTATTTATGAGTTACTATTCACGAGTTACTATTCATGAGTTACTATTCACGGGGTACTATTCACCCGTAAGATATATTTCTGTTCCGTCCAAATCATTTTTGGGTACAATATTATTCCATGAGGAGATGTGTTAATTTTTCGAATAGTTGGTTGAAGATATAATAAGTAAATCAATATGGACCACATTGGTGGAAAGTATAATAATAAATCAATATGGATCATTTGGTTTAAAGTTTTAATAGTAAATCAGTATGGACCGTTGCTTTAAGTTTTAATAGTAAACCAATATGGACCGTCCGTTTAAAAGTAAATCAATATGGACCGTTTATGAATTAGTTATTATTCAGGTCCATTCTCCTATAAATAAGCTCATTCCTTCATTATTTCTTACGAATTAATTCTTTGAAACTCTAGAGAGAGAAACTATAGAAAGAAAGAAGAAAAGTATTCTGCTACTTCACTACTTCAGTATTCAGTTTTTCTAAGGTAGGGAATATTATTTGTTGTACTCATAAGGGGTATTCTTTCTTTCTTATTCATGAAGAGAACTTCTGTTATTCCATTCTTTATTATTCTGTTGGAATAATCTGTATACGCGGGATACCCCATACTTGGTGAAATTCTTCTGTTATTCCATTCTTATTATTCTGTTAGAATAACCTGTTTATGCAAAGTACCGCATATATGGTGAAATTATTCTAATATTTCATTCTTTATTATTCTCGTCGGAATATCACATGTATGCGTTTCTGGTGGGACACGGTTCCATTATTTATTATTACGTTGGGAATAACTCACGCTTGCATGCGGTCGATCTATCGCACGCATGGTGAATCCTTCTGTTATTTCATTCTTTATTATTCTGTTGGAATAACCTGTCGATGTGGATTACCACATGCATGGTGAATGATCCTGTGTATTCATTCATTATTAAATTGTGGAAATGATCTGTATACGTGGATTATCGCATGGTGGGTGAAAATCCATTTGCAGTTTCATATATTATATTATACTCAGTTGGTTAAAGCTTTGGCTTCTATACTCCATGAAATTAGTGGAATATCCTTGATATTTGTGCTTCATCCAGTATCTTTTCATAGAAATATTCTTCTGAGCATTCTTGAATTTTACTGCACAAAGCAGTATCATGTTGACAATTTGGACGTTATTGAGTTCAGGATAAATTAACTTATAAATCTTTAAAATTTATTCTTGAACCTGTTTTATTTAATTGTCATCATCCTCATGCTTATATTATGTTGAAAGTCATCTTTGGCTTACGTATGTATAGATGGACTTGGTATGATTATGACCAGGATTATTCAAAGTATAATCATGACCGTAATGTGACGTAATGATGTGGTAAAAGTCCTCATTGGCACGTAGTTCATTGGTGGGACGGGTTGTTGGTATGATTATGACCGGAATTATTTGGTATAGTCATGACCATTGATGATTATATGAATATCCTTGGCCGTGGGAGCGAGGATAATTCGATTTTATTTATTTGTCGAGTCTCGTGATAAAGTTGATGAAAAACTTTTTAAATCATAGAAGGCGATGAGATTTTATACTTTACTTGACTCTTCTAATGAATTGCTTATTCTGCTGCAGTTTTTGATCTAAAACTTGTTGTCTATTATATTCTATCAGTTGTTATGTTGTTGAAGGCTATTGATAATTTATTCTGCATTATCTTAGTCATAATATTTCTTTCTGGGCTAGTTGAGCTCACCCTTTCTTTTACTGTTCTCTTCAGGAAATGAGAACGTAGCTGGGACTAGTCGGGGAACTGAGTGATGGTCCTAGATGGTGCATTAGTAGTCCTCACTATTCTGTGAAATAGTGTGATAATAATTGTAATGAGGACTCCATTGAGTGTGAATATTGTCTAGATGACAATATTTGTATTAAAACTCACAGCCTATGTTTTGTCGTATTTCACACGACTGTTGTATAATTAAGTTGTATTTGTATTTAGTACCTTGTATCTGACAACTCAAGATGGGTGATGTATACCTGTTTTGGGGGCGTCACAAAATGAGAACGTAACTGGGGCTAGTGGGGGAACAGTGTGATGGTCCTAGATGGTGCATTAGTAGTCCTCACTATTCTGTGAAATAGTGTAATAATAAATGTAATGAGGACTCCATTGAGTGTGGATATTGTCTAGATGACAATATTTGTATTAAAACTCACACCATATGTTTTGTCGTATTTTACACGACTGTTGTATAATTAGTTTGTATTTGTATTCTGTATCATGTATCTGGCGACCCAAGATGGGTGATGTATACCTATTTTTGGGGGCGTCACAGTTGTGGTAGTGGGCGTGAAAAGAACAATCAATATAGAAAAGAGAATGTAAATGTCGTTCTCCTAAACATTTGGTAGATTTGTACCAAGACTCCATAAAAGAAAAGAAAATGGAATTGATCATAATGATCCTGAAGATCCCATGAATTATTTTGACTTTTCAAATGGAGTGGATATAACTAATTTTGACATCTATGATTTCCTTGATGATGTTGATAAAAATGTTCATTCCAATTATTTATTTTTATTCCATTGTATTATGGCATTATAATAAGTATTTTTATCATATGTTTTATTTATGTGTTCAAGTAATAAAGTTAAATTTTTATTCTTGATGATGTTGATAAAAATGTTCATACCCATGAATTATTTATGTTTCATTGTATTTATGTTGACAATTGTCCTTTTGTTACAATCCTTCTTAAAAAGGGGTATCATGATTTTTATCATATGTTTTATTTATTTTTATTTCTTTTCTGTTCAAATTATTTTTGATACATAAATATTATTCTTGAATTTTACTCCACAAAGCAGTATCATGTTGACAATTTGGATATTTTTAAACTCTGGATAAATTTAAAGTCTTTAATATTTATCCTTGATTTCGTTTGATTAATGCTTATATCATTGTCATCATCCTCATGCTTATATTGTGATAAAAGTCATCTTTGGCTTACGTGCATAGACGAACTGTTGGTTATTGGTTTTACAGTTGTATGTCTTTGGCCCGTAGTGCAAAGAAGAATAATTGATTGATATCTTTGGTCGTAGTGCAAAGATGAACTGTTGATTGATAGCTTTGGCGATGAGGTAAAAGAAAGATGGATGGTGTATGACATGATCATGACCACTGGTGATACTAACGAATATCCTTGGTCGTCGTGCATGGATAATTTGATGATGAGATTAGCAGAATCATGACCATTAGTTAACAGTTGAATGTCTTTGGTCGTAGTGCACTGACATACAATTGATTAGTATGATCATGACCATTGATTTTATAGTTGAACATCTTTGGCCCGTAGTGCAAAGATAGACAACTGATTGGTATGATCATTGTTATTACATTTGAATATCTTTATCCTTTGGGGTAAGGATATTGAGTGAGCGTTCTATTAAGCCTTTGTGGCAAAGAATTACTGTTGATTCACATTGTTATAAACATGAATTATGAATTTAACTAAAATCTTTGGTGGTTCAGATGAAGACACGTGATGAAAGTTCTCTTTATCTTGAGTATAATAAAGAACTGTTAATGGGTATTACAGCGATAATATTTATGATAAACTTTTTAAATCATAGAAGATAGTAGATATCATGCTCTACTTGACTCTTCTAATGGATTGCTCGTTCCGCTACAGTTATTGATCTAAAACTTATTGTCAATTGTATTATATCAGTTGTTATACTGTTGAAGGCTAACGATAATTTATTCTGCATTATCTTAGTCATAATATTTCTTACTGGGCTAGTTAAGCTCATCCTTTTCTTTCACTGTTCTATTTAGGAAATGAGAATATAGTTGGGACTAGTCGGGAAATGGAGTAATGGTCCGAGATGGTGGGTATAGTAGTTCTCACTATTCTATGAAATAGTGTGACAAATAATGTAATGAGGACTTCATTGAGTGTGGATATTGTCTAGAAGACAATATTCATTTTAAAACTCTCAGCTATATTTTGTCGTATTTTTACACGACAGTTGTATTAAAGAAGTTTGTATTTGATTTCTATACCATGTATTTGGCGACTCAAGATGGGTATACCTATTTTGGGGGTGTCACATTAATTGTGGTCGTATTCTGCACGAGAGTTCAACAGTTGTATAAATAAAGTTTGTATTTGATTTCTATAGTGTGATATCCGGCGACTTAGAGTGGGTCGTGTGGACCTATTTTGTGGGCATCACACCCTCCGTCCCTAATTATTTGACGTTTTAGAATTTTTCATTTGTCCCTAATTATTTGACAGTTGTTCAAATCTAAGAGAATTAATGACAATTTTTCCAAAATTACCCCTCATTACTCTACCTATTTTTTTGATACTTTAAACTTTTTTTCTCTCTTTATCCCAACAAAACTCTTTTTATCTCCACAAAATATTTAAGGGTATTATAGACAATTGAGTACTATATTTAATGATTTTCAATCATTATCTTAATACTTATGTCCACCTCTAAAATGTCAAATAATTAAGGACGGAGAGAGTATCTATAATATTATAGCCAACCAATATAATTAGTGACCATCACGATCTCACCCTCCTCTGTTTCTCTCTCTCTCTCTTAATTGACGTTTTAAAAAGAAAATAAATAAAAAATTAGAAAAATAATTAAGTTTTGTTAAATTGATCATATTATATATATAATATCAATATTATCATTCTAAAAAATGGAAGACTAAACAATTACTTCTTCCTTTTCTTTTTTAATTAACGTTTTAAGAGAAAATACATTTAATACAAAATATGAAAAATATGAACAAACGGATGAAAAAGAGTTAGAAGGAATAGTATTTAATATATTAAATATGAAAAACTAATTCATCAATAGTTAATTAAAATATAGAATATATTTTCTTTTAAAAAAAAGTTTCACTCAAAAGAGATAAAAAGGTTCGGAGGTGTTGGGAATATCGGTCTCAACCCAAATTCACAGTTGAGAATTAACGGTCCATATATGTTCATATGAAATTATATCGATGCGTCTCAATATTATATTGATATTAATTTAGCTAATCTAATTTCAACATTTCCTTCTCTGCATGACTGCATCAAACTCTTCAACAAAAAAACCCATCTCTCTCCTTCTGTGGGATAAATGTTTTTTCAGTCACCGTACTATATGTCAACTTACAGATAGATAATTGAATTTTTTTTTTTTCTTTACGATTCAACTCATCATCTTTCAATTTCTTAACGAGAAAATTAAAAAAACCGTTAAGTCACAGTTGACTTAACGGAAATCGCCACATGGCAGCTGACTTGTCTTTAATAAAGCCTATGTGACAATTAGTAGATGACGTGTAAGCGATGATGATGTGGATTTGGAGGAAAATTTTTATGAAAAAATGGAAAAATATTTTAAAGTATAATATAAATTATAAAAATTAGCCAAAAACAAGAAAATAAATAAATAAAATAATTACTTTTAATAAAAATAAAAAACGCAGCTTTTTTTTTTTTTTTATTAAAAATTTAAAACGCAATTTTTTAATTAAAATAATTGTTAAAAATGCAATTTTTTAATTAAAATAATTGTTAAAAATGAAGTTTTTTTAATAAAAATTAAAAATGCAGTATTTTTAATTTTTATTTTATTAATAAAACTGCATTTTATTAAAAAAAACTATATTTTTATTTTTATTAAAAAAACGCAATTTTTATTATAAAAAAACGTAATTGCAGTTATTAAAAAAACGCAATTTTTAAAAAAATGCAGTTTTATTAATAAAAATAAAATTTGCGTTTTTTTAATAAAAATGCAGTTTTAATAAAATGCATTTTTAATGCAGTTTTAATAAAATGCCTTTTTTAATAAAAATGCATTTTTAATAAAATTCAGTTTTAATAAATTGCTTTTTTTTAATAATAAAACATTTGCGTTTTTTTTAATAAAAATAAAAATGCAGTTTTATTAATTAAAATAAAAAAATGTTTTTTTATAATAAAAAAAAACTTTTTTTAAAATAAAAAAAAATTAAAACGCAGTTTTTTTTTAATAAAAAAATTAATTTTTTAACAGATCTGTTAATAAAAATTGTGTTTTTTTAATAAAAAAAAATTGCGTTTTTTAATAAAAAATAAAAAATACACTTTTTTAATAAAATGCAGTTTTATTAATAAAAATAAAAAATTGCATTTTTCTTATATTAATTTTTTATTTTTATTAAAAAAACTTCATTTTAACAATTATTTTATTAAAAAAACAGAGTTTTAATTTTTTATTTAAAAAACTGCATTTTTAATTTTTATTAAAAAACTGCATTTTTAACAATTATTTTATTAAAAAAACTGCATTTTTAACAATTATTTTAATAAAAAAAACTGCGTTTTAAAAAATTTTTAATAAAAAAAATTATTAAAAAAAACTGTGTTTTTTTATTAAAAAAATACGTTTTAATTTTTTTTTTAATAAAAAAAAAAAAAATCATGTTTTTAATTTTTATTAAAATAATTATTTTTATTTATTTATTTTTATTTTTTTTGGCTAATTTTTATAATTTATATTATACTTTAAAAAAAAATTCATTTTTTCATAAAAATTTTCCTCCAAATCCACATCATCACTGTCACGTCGCATACTAACTGCCACATAGGCTTTATTTAAGACAAGTCAACTGCCACATGGCGATTTCCGTTAAGTCAACTGTGACTTAACGGTTTTTTTAATTTTTTGTTAGTAAAATCGAGTACAGTAAGTTGATTGTTAAAAAAAAAAAATCAGTTATCCATCTGTAAGTTGACATATATTACGGTGACCGAAAAAACATTTATCCCCTCCTTCTGGCTCCCTCTAATTCTTAATCTTTTTGGGGTGTCTTTTTCTTGTTGGAAGGTTTATCCTTCGTGGGTAGTGGTTGTCTTACTTTTTTTCCTTTTTCTTTTTTTTACTATTTGCCTTATTCTTGCCTCTTGGATTCTTTGACCCAATTCCCTTTTTCCCATAACTGAAAAAAATTCATCTTACCATAAAAGTAGTATATTATATTGTTTGGGGTACGTCCATTTTTTATGGTTTATCTAGTATTAAATTAATAATTGGTTCTATTTTTCTTAGTTGTCCCATTATATCTGTCATTCCTCATCTTCCATTTGGTGATTTGGGATTGTTGAGTGACCTCTTTTTGATGTCTTTGGCTGTTGAAATTGTTTCTGGTTCTTCTGCTTCCAAAATAATGGGTTTTGATGAAAAAAACAAGGAGGGTGCCAAAGAAATTGGGACAAAAGTTGGTAATAAAACAGGGGAGGAGTCTGAGATTGAGAATGGGGATTTAGGGGAGGAGAAAATAAGCAGACAGATGAGTGGGAATTCTGTGTATGCTGCTACTGATCAGGAGGAAGATGATGAAGATATTGAAGGGAAATTACAATTGGGTCCTCAGTGTACTCTTAAAGATCAGTTTGAGAAGGATAAGGTTTGTATTTGCAGTAAAACAATCATTTTTATTTATGCCCTTCATCACTTTTGAGTGTTTTTTTTTTAATAAAATTTAAATTACAAATTTTCCTTTTGATTTTTAACAATGTCTACTTTTACCTGGTTGTTTATGGGTGAAATTGGTTGAGTATAGGATGATGAGAGCTTGAGGAGGTGGAAAGAACAACTTCTTGGGAGTGTAGATATCAACTCTGTTGGAGGTAATTATTCATCTTCTGCCTCCCCTTTTTTGCTATTTGAACTTTGTTTGGCTGGCTGCTGAGAAATTTGAAATATTATACTCCCAAATTATAAGATTACTAGAAATTTTTTGAAGTCAATTTAAAACATTTTCAAACTCAAATTTTACATTGAATTTTCTTAATTGAAGTCAATATAATGTAAACTAGCTAAAAAGTATTTTATTTTATTATATTTTTTTAAAGATTTTGTTTTTTCTGTCTAATGTACATTTTTCTTTATGACAAACATTAGTGAAATGACTTTAATGAATTCATGAGATCTTAAAGCTTTAGACTTGGTATAGTTTCCTGATTACTGTAGATACCATCAAGTTTAGGCCAGTTTTTCAATGCACTTTGACCTGTCTTGTTAAAAATCTTTGGGAAGTTTAAGTGTGAGAAAACTTGAATTTTGATGGAAGCATTTTCCCACTATATAACTGGAAAAAGTTACTCCCTCTGTTCTCAGATTAGAGATACATTTCTATTTTAGGACTATAAAACGACATGATGTTCTTAATTTGCCATTACTTTTTTACCATCATTTTTATCATCACGCTACCACTACTAATTTCTTAATTAATATTATTAAGAACATTTGAGAATATAAAATTATCTTTAAATGTCATCATTTTTAAGACGGAAGGAATAATAATCACAGCCTTAATATTGTAGAAACTCTGGATCCTGAAGTTAAAATTTTGAGCCTTGCAATCAAATCCCCTGGTAGATCTGATATCTTCCTTCCGATTCCTGGATTGGGAAATCCTAAAGGCACATGGTTTACTTTGAAAGAGGGAAGCCGTTACAGCATTAAGTTCACTTTCCAGGTCTGCAATAATATTGTATCCGGCCTAAAATACCGTAATACAGTTTGGAAGACTGGCCTTAAAGGTACATTTTTGGTCTTAGACACAATATAAGCCAAAGATTATTATTTGATTATATTGGATTTTGTTTACTTAATTGAATCTTCATTCCAGTGGACAGCACAAAAGAAATGTTTGGAACATTCAGTCCTCAACTAGAGCCTTATGCGCACGAAATGCCTGACGAAACAACTCCGTCTGGCATGCTTGCAAGAGGGTCATACTCGGCTAGATCAAAGGTAAGTTTGCCCATAGTCCATTTGTTGTTTACCTTCTCTTACAACAAACGAATCAGCTCATACTCCCTCGGTCCGGAAATGTGAGTCTCATCTGACATTTTAACTTTTAGTTAAGGATGCTAAGATTTGTTATTGGACAATACGCCTTTTGTTTTTTTTAATAGACGTTTTAGGAGAAAACACAAAGATTAAGAAACGTAAGTTGCTTTTTCGATTAATCAAAATGGATATAAAATCTCAATATTACCCTTCTAAAATTCATTAGAAAGATGAAAGAGAGACAAATTAGTATTTGATGTAGGGATAATATTGGAAACTAACTCATTAATCCTTCCGTTAAATCTACAAACAACAAATAAAAAGGAACAAGTTTCACTTTGTGAGAAGGCAAATAAAATGGAACGGAGAGAGTAATATCTATGTTTTCATCCTTAGCAAACTTTAATATGCCTAAAAAAGGGTTAAAAAGTGAAACGGGACACTTGTTTCTGGCCGGAGGTAGGATTTTTTATTTCGATATGAATTGATCTCACCCTCCTTATCAGAAAGCTATTATTGTTTTAGGTTCTTGTGTGCCTAAGATTATATATGGTGGGGTTGTGATGGGGTGGACTTTCAACTGCATCTGCATTTCAGTTCTGTCAGTTCTTTGCATGTGCTAATAGTAACTCATCTGGGCATGTAAAAAGGGACCACCTTCTGTCATCATTATAGATAAGAAAATTCCCCAACATATTTGTTGGTTATAGTTTCATTGTCTTTTCTATTCATAGTGGTGGCTCTAAATACTCTGAGCTATGTTTGACAACTCAGTTCTAAGCCTTATAATTGAAATTGAGCACTAAACATTTAACTAAATTTCAATTCTATGGAATTGAAAATATGCTTGCAATTCTGATGCGGGACAAGATTCTTATATTTTTGTATTTTAGATTTTATTTCATGATCGAGGAAGATATGATGTTTTGTTATATCTAATTTGTAATTTTCTGATATTTAGTTGTTAGGATTTTTCAGCAATACATTTAGTCCTGATTTTGGGCTCTAATAAGGGATTTTAAATGCGTATCGATTACGAATATTCTAGGCGTAATTTTAGGTTTTTATATTATGCATTTAATTTTTAGTTTTGACTTTCCTTTTCAATTGTAAGAAGGGTATTCAATATGAGATGTAAGATGACCTTTAGGGTGTTAAATTTTTTTCTCACTTGTGGATTCAAGAACCTTTGTGAATTCATCGTGGATTCGAGGTTTATCTCTTCTTCGTCCATCTAGAACAATATCTAGGTCTGCCACGGATACTCCGTTCTGCGTCAAATTCTAATTCAAAAACTTGGAATTGAGTTGCCAAACATAGTGTGTCCATTGTTTAAATAGAAACACATTGGATTTTCTCTCTGTTTTAAAAAGAAGTTTTAATGTATTTGGTTCTTATTCTAGTAAGAAGTTTAATTTTCTATATTTTTTTTTTCTCTGTTTACAGTTTCTCGACGATGACAACAAGTGTTACTTGGAGATCAACTATTCATTTGATATTCGGAAAGATTGGCAGTCAAATTAGATTAAGACTTATCACACTCTCGACAACATTCATTTTCTCACTAGACTATTTTCTGGTGGGTTGCTCCTCGAATCCTATTCAAAAAAGAATTATTATTCTGGAAAGAAAGTTGTCCTATTTTTAATAGTATATTTATTATATGTTGGAGTCCTATTATGAGAAGTAATCTTATTTTTTGTAGGAGTTTTATTTTGTAATTGTCCTATTTTGAATAGGAAGAGCAAAATTGTGGGTACTCTATAAATAGAGTATTATGTTAAGTTGTTGAAGGGTAACACAATTAAAAGTCATGTAGCATCTTGAAAGTTGAGAGAGGGTGTGAGTGGGTTTTGTGTTTGTGTGAGGGAGAGGTTTTTTTGCAGTTTGTTATATTCTGTGCAAAAAAGTTATACTATGGGTGGGAGGGTTTTGTAACTTTTAGTTGGTGAAAAAAGATGTCGCGGTATTGTGGAACCTAAGTTTTAGGGCGTAAACTTGGGAGGATTATTGTAACCCGGTATTTTGATATATTGGAAATTTGGATTTTGGCCTGTGATTTTTCCTTTTAAGGGTTTTCCACATTAATACTTGTGTTGTTTTATCTCTCTTTATTTTATTATGTGGTTTGTGTTGATTTAAAATTCCCAACAAGTGGTATCAAGAGCTATGTTGATTGGATCCTGGGTAGAGGGAATTATTTTGTGTGATATGATGGCAACGAATTTGGGTAAATTTGAGTTTCCAATCTTTGATGGGAAAACAAATTTCACACTGTGGCAGAGTAGCGTGCAAGATCTTTTGGTGTTGCAAGGACTTGATCAAGCTTTGGAGGAGAAAAACCAGACGAGGTGAAAGATGTAAAGCATACAATTCGCAAGAAGGCGGTACCTGAAATAAAGTATGATTTCTTGAAAGAGACTGATCCGAAAAAATTATGAAAAAAACTCGAGAAGAGTTGTGCTTTGAACTTGCTAACCAGCAGATTGGCTTGAAGATGGATGAAGGGACGAATCTCCATGATCATCTAAAAACTTTTAACAGGTTAGTATCTCAATTGTTGAATACAAATGAAAAATTAGAAGATGAGGAGAAGTCATTGCTCTTATTGTCATATTTGCCCAAGTCTTATAAGTCGATGGTGCAGACACTATTGGTAGGAAAATCAACTTTTATTTTAGATGAGGTGGTTTCTGTTTTACGAAAAAGTCAAAAGTTAATGGGAGAAGACAACAATAACATTAGTGAGGAAGCACTAACCGTGGAGGGTTCTAATCGAGGGAGACGTCAATGGAGAGATAATAGTAAAGGAAGATCAAGATTCAGGCCAAGAGATTACAGTGATAGGGAGTGTTACTATTGTGGAGAGAATGGTCACATCCAATACCAATGCCGAACATTAAAAGAGGACATGAAGAGTTTAAAGAAGTAAAAATTAAAGGACAAAGAGAAAGTTGAAGATGCTAATTTGCTTAGTGAAGCTGAAGAAGTTGTTTAATGGTAAAACATGATTATAATGAAGATGGATGGGGGTATTGGATTCCGCGGCTTTTATGCATATATGCAAGGAGAGAGATTGATTTGAGAGTTTGTAGAAAGTTGGAGAATTTGGCTTACATTAATGCGGTGAATAAAAAGGGTGAATATTGAAGGCGTCGGAAGTGTTCGTTTCAAAATTTATGATGGTTCTACGAAAATTCTTGAGAAAATATGTTATGCCCCTGGTTGTGGTGAGAATATAATTTTTTTGGAAGAATTATCCTCACGTGGATATATATATATATATATATATATGTGTGTGTGTGTGTGTATGTGTGTGTGTGTGTCAAGGAAATTCGTGTAAGGTGTTCAAGGAAGACAAATTAATTCTCCAAGGTAGGAAGAATGGAAAATTAATTTGTGTGTTAGATGGACAGTCTATGCGTGGAAAGAACAAGAAGGGCAACCATCGAGTACCATCGAGTGAAGTTTAGAGATAAGTTGAAGTGTTTGAGGATTCGAGTCAAGGGAGGAATTGTTAGGTTACTCTTCAAATCATATTCAGAAAAGAATTGTTATTATGGAAAGAAAGGTGTCCTATTTTTAATAGGATATTTATTATATGTTGGAGTTCTATTATGAGAAGTAATCTTATTTTTGGTAGGAATTTTATTTTGTAACTGTCCTATTTTGATGAATAGGAAGAGGAGAATTGTGGGTACTCTATAAATAGAGTATTATGTTATGTTGTTGAAGGGTAACACAATCAAAAGTCATGTAATATCATAAGAGTTGAGAGATGGTATGAGTGAGTTTTGTGTTTGTGTGAGGGAGAGGGTTTTTTGCAGCTTTTATATTCCGTGCAAAAAAGTTGTATTGTGGGTGGGAGGGTTTAGCAATTTTTAGTTCGTGAACAAAGTTATGTCGCGGTATTGTGGAACCTCAAGTTTTAGGGCGTAAAATTTGAGAGGATTATTGTAAGTTCGGTATTTTAATATAGTGGAGATTTGGAGTTTGGCCGGTGGTTTTTCTCTTTTAAAGTTTTCCACGCTGAATTTTGTGTTGTTTTATCTCTCTTTATTTTATTGTGTAGTTTGCGTTGATTTAATTCCCAACATTTTTAGGGAATAAAAAAAGAAAAGAAAAAAATGGCACAAATTATGCATGAGATTAATCAATCCAAGTCTCGGAGTTGATGAAGAGGCCTTTAAAGATAACAATTAGTTGTTGAGTGTTTTCTGTTAAAAGTTGTCTGGGAATCTCTACTTGATTTGTGCATTTAGTATTAGAATTTTAGATTTGTTAGGTGCCTTGCGGAACTGATCATGATCTATGAGATGAAAATTACTAATGATTTGTTGAAAGTTTATTTATTTTATTTTTATATTTTTGCTATATTCGTTTGAAATTTAACATTCCTGCCTTTTTGAAAGTTTATTCTTTTTCTTTCACACTTTTATATACAAAATATACAAGGGCTCAACTTTATTCAAATTTTTGCAGTGGATGGTAGAAATGTAAATAAATCGAGTCGAGCTGAGTATTGAGTTGCTCATTTGGTTCATAAAATTTATCGAGTCTGAATCAGATTTGATTGAGATTCGTTTAGTTATCGAATAAAACACGATCTCGAATCGAGTCTGAACAATTCGAGCTAATATGATTCGAGTATGATCAAAAAAATAATAACTTGAAAAGACTGAGTAATTTATAAAACTTTAAAATTTCTTCGTATTTAAATCGTTTATATTTCGAATCAAACTTTTAGTTGAACAAATACGAATAAAGCCCGAATCGTTTGGTTTATTTTTCAACCTTAGCGTATGGTGACAAATTGTAATTGTTTATGGAAACTGATATTTCCGTAAACAATTACGTTAATGCGGTGAATAAAGAAGAGAGATTGCTTTGAGAGTTTGTAGAAAGTTGGAGAATTTGGCTTACGTTAATGCGGTGAATAAAGAGAGTGAATATTGGAGGCGTTGGAAGTGTTCGTTTCAAAATTCATAATGATTCTACGAAGATTCTTGAGAAAAAATGTTATGCCCCTGGTTGTGGTGAGAATATAATTTCTTTGGAAGAATTATCCTCACGTGGATAATTCTTGTGTTGTTTTATCTTTCTTTATTTTATTGTGTAGTTTGCGTTGATTTAATTCCCAACGTTTTTAGGGAATAAAAAAAGAAAAGAAAAAATGGCGCAAATTATGCCTGAGATTAATCAGTCCAAGTAGACCTGGCAAACGGTCCCAAGGCCCGTGGGCCGGCCCGGCCCGCCCACCAAAAATCGGGCCTTTTTTGGCCCAACCCGTGGTCCATGAACTTTTTTTTTTATGATAAAATATTACTACTTGTGGGTTGTGAGGCTTGAACACAAGACTTATAAGTAAATAAATAAGAGTTCAAACCAACTGAGATACAACAACTATTTGTTTTTAATGCAATCTTCAATATATTTTAACTATAATTGAAAACTATAATTAAGATATGTATCTAATGTAGGTAATTAATTAATAATACTAATTTATAATACTATTAAAATTTTAATTGATTGAGATATGTAGTTAATGTAGGTAATTAATTAATCGTGTTTGTTTGTATTATTGTTTATTATTAATTATTTTATTATTTTTTATATTTATTATTAGTACTATTTCTGGTGTAGCAAAGAGTTTGCAAAAAAAAAAAATTAAAGGGAGAAGCCCGTGGGCCGGCCCGCCACTGGTCTCATATTTTTAGCCCATCAAAACTCGGACTTTTTTAACCCGACCCACTTCGCCCGCTTGCCAGGTCTACGTGTCTCAGAGTTGATGAAGAGGCCTTTAAAGATAACAATTAGTTGTTGAGTGTTCTCTATTAAAAGTTGTCTGGGAATCTCTACTTGATTTGTGCATTTAGTATTAGAATTTTAGATTTGTTAGGTGCCTTGTGGAACTGATCATGATCTATGAGATGAAAATTACTAATGATTTGTTGAAAGTTTATTTATTTTTATTTTTATATTTTTGCTATATTCGTCTGAAATTTAACATGGTTGCCTTTTTGAAAGTTTATTCTTTTTCTTTCACACTTTTATATACTAAGGGGTTGATCCTCCAAAATATACAAGGGCTCAACTTTATTCAAATTTTTGCAGTGGAGGGTAGAAATGTAAATGAATCGAGTCGAGCTGAGTATTGAGTTGCTCATTTGATTCATAAAATTTATCGAGTCTGAAATAAGATTTGATTGAGATTCGTTTAGTTATCGAATAAAACACGATCTCGAATCGAGTCTGAACAGTTCGAACTAATATGATTCGAGTATGATCAAAAAATAATAATTTGAAAATACTGAATAATTTATAAAACTTTAAAATTTCTTCATATTTAATTCGTTTATATTTCGAATCGAACTTTTAGTCGAACAAATACGAATACAACCTTAGCGTATGGTGACAAATTGTAATTGTTTATGGAAACTGATATTTTCACATGATTTTTTGACAAAATGGAGTAGTCTTATGGTTAATAAAAAGAAAAAAAGATGGAATAGTCCATAGACATCCATCCCACAACATGTGTGTTGCATGATTATTTTGTTTTAACACATAATTTCTGTATTAACAAAATAAAGAAACTAACTAACTAACTAACTTGCGTTTTTAGGCCGTTAAGCAAGCCTAAAAATTATTAAGTCTCCCTTCTGCATGACTAATTAACTTAACTATATATATATATATATATATATATATATATATATATATATATATATATATATATATATATATATAAGAGATTAGACAGAAATTGAAGAACAAGTAGTGTTCAAAAATGGAGGGTGAGATTAGTAATTTCCTTATGGTCTGGGCTACTGCTATAGTTTCAGCATGTTATTGCTATGGTGTATCAAAATTTGTCCCAAAAGGTGGGCCCAGGCTCATGGCAATACTCCCTGTTCTATGCCTCTTTATGGTCCTCCCTCTTAATTTGAATTCTGTCCATTTGGGATGTGTTACTTTTTTCTTTATTTCTTGGATAGCCAATTTCAAGCTCCTTCAGCTTTCTTTCGGCACAGGCCCATTATCCGACCCATCACTCCAAATGGCCCATTTCATTTCTCTTGCTTGTTTGCCAATTAAGGCCCAATAAAGCCCAGAAACAAAAACCCAATACAGAAAGACAATGAGGAGACCTTTGGAAAATGAGCAAGAATATAAAGAAAATGGGCTAAAATCTGTTTTACATTATTTTAAAAAGTTATTGTTGTTGGGCTTTTTCCTTTGTGTGTATGCTTGTAGGGAGTATATACATCCAAAGGTTTACATGTTTTTCATTGTTGTGTATCTCTATATTGGCTTGGAACTCTTGTTAGTGTTGTCGGGCATCATTGCCCGAGCATTGCTAGGGTTAGAGCTCGAACAGCCGTTCGACCAACCATACCTCTCGGTCTCGCTTCAAGATTTCTGGGGCCGAAGGTGGAACCTCATTTCCACTGATGTACTTCGTTTAACCGTATATAATCCGATCGTCCACCATACATCGAGAACATTGGGCCCTTATTGGGCCTTGATTGCCGCCATAATGGGCTCATTCTTTGCGTCCGCCCTTATGCATGAGCTCATATTCTACCATATATGTCGAGTTGGGCCTACTTGGGGGAGCACATTGTTCTTTTTTGTACAAGGGTTATGCTTGGTATTTGAGATTGGTCTGAAGAGAAATCTTAACCTCTCATGGCGATTGCCTCGACTAATTACCGGTCCACTTATCTTCATGTTTATAATATGTATGTTTGTGTGGCTCGTGATGCCGATAGTGGTGCAGTTTAATATCGACACTAGGGTTGTTGAGGAGTATGCTGCTTTGGGCGAATTCGCTATGGATTTAGTTCTGGATTGGAAGGAAAAATGTTGCTACTTGCTAGTAAATTATTTGAAACTTCAATCAACAAGTTATTGAGACAGACAAAAGATGTGTTAGCACTAGGAAAGAACAATAAATAGACCATTGTATGAAATGAAACTATTGTGGAGTCATGCTATAAAAGAAGTGAAAGGAGTCCACACCAAATATAATGACCAAGGGAAATTAAGAAGTCCCTAATGCTTTTACATTACAAAGCTATATAGCTCAAGTTAAAATCTTTTCTTTTTCTTATTATGTTATTTCATGATGCATAATATTATGCATCTATAGTTATCTAGGCCAGATAAATCTCATAGTTATAGTTAAGGGTATACTTGCTAATAGTGATAAGATGAAAATAAAATAAAATAAGGGCTTTTTCCTAAACAAAAGATATTGACAAATAACTTTTTTTTTCTCTCTAAGAACCCCAAGCATGACAATTAAGTGTATTTTAATGAATGAATTGATGTTGTTCATTTGATACTGTCAATAATACTAACTATATCACACGTAATTTGGAAGGAAAATATAATCTTTTTAATTCACCTCAAAATATCATGTGTTTAAGTATAACTTTCTAGAATGCGCTGGTCAACTGGTCATGTGGAAAATTGGATAAAGAACTCTCTACAATCAATTCCGGTTAAATTAAGAGAAAATAGGATTTCACCAAAAATAGAATAAAAAAGTTGACATAATGGGAATACACCACTTAAGCAAGAAAAAAAATATTATGCTCAAGAAATTTAAAAATAATTTGAGGGAGGGTCTTTCAATAAGAAAAGGACAAAACTCTCCTCAAATCAATGCACGGATTGGTATCGATAATACAATTTAAAATTGTGGTGTGTGATATTTGGTATTACAATTTGAGTATAAATAGTAGTATAAATTGTGGGGTACATCCTTGGAATAATACAATAAATGATATTAAAAGTTTGGTATAATTATGAACACGATATACATTGTATATGATGAACTCGATACTAACTTGGTATTAACTTGGTGACCAATCAAAATAATTCGATTAATTTAGATAAAATTTCCAATTGACTTGTTATATATAGTAATAAATAATACATAATAGATAGCGAGTTATTTCATATTATATTTTCCAATAATTTTTTTGTAGTAAATTTATAATCTCTCTTCCTATAATTTTTCTCATTTAACTTTTCCATATAAATTCTTGTGTGTACTTTAATAACTACCGGCATTCCGTTACGTTTTAAATATTTTGTAAATTATTAGAAGACATAAGCAAAATTTAAAGATAATAAAAACAAAATTATTTCAGTCCTCTCTTCAGCTTATTTCAATTTTTGTTTAGAATTAGAGGTGGAAACAAAACAATAATATAATTTTTCAGTACTAGAGCCCATTACTAGGCCCAGACAAAGAAGTATATTGTCCTTTAGGCCATAGTGGGCCAATTTCTATATTTTCTTGGAATACAAAAAATACCCGTTGGCCCAGTCTGTGTAAGATTATGTAATCGATATACGATGATCAAGAAGCAACTTTTTTGGGTTTCATCTGACTGAATAAAAGTTTTTTTATTTTGATTTTTCAGATTTCAGATTGAATTCGAAATGGGTTTCTCTGTGACAACCCTCATATTTGCAATTGTGGGCGTAATTGCAAGTCTTTCGGCCAGAATCTGCTTCAACAAAGGCCCATCTGCCAATTTGTGTGCACAATTTCTTTAAATGAACCTCTTGTTGTTGTTTAGATTTGTTAAAAAAGTGATTGAACTGTTAGAATTAGCTATAATAGTGTGATTGTTTGATTAGTTTTTCTTCAATTTGGGTGTCATATTATTGGAGAGGTTTTTGAACTTATTAATAACTTCCAAATTTAGGCATATCATGATTGTTAGTATTATCTCCTGTATGTGAAATTTCAAGATCTGTCAGGTTTGGAAATAAAGTTGAAATAATTGTAGTAATGATGATTATGATGATGCTTGATATACCATTGGGCTGTTTGATATAAATCTGCTTGATTATCTATTTCCCTCTCCGTTTCAGAAAAAGTCTCCTATTTGCATACTTTTCAAAGTTTATGGATAGTGACTGTTTATTATAATAGTGGTGGCATGGTAGTGAAATTGTTATGTTAAACTTGAATACATTGTGTCCTTTTATACGATCATCAACAAAAAAAGTGATTTTTTTTCTGTGTAACAAATTTGTTTTTTGCATATAGAACTCTTTTTGTGGAATGGATGGAGTATATTCTGTCTATTAGGAATCTTAATTGCAGATGGGTAATTTATGTTGTGTAACGCGATTTTTAAGTTGTATACTTGAAAGCATAGAAGAAAATCGCAGATGCTGAGAGAAACCTCTGAGCTATAAAGAGTTATAAATCAAGAAAGAAGTAACTTGGGATAAGAACGAAATGCTATGGAGTTGCGATTGAGGCTATGCTATTTTTCTCATATGGGTGTGTTAGTTTTCTGATCTAAAACGGTCCAATTTTTGAGTGGGTTATTTTGAAGCGTTTAGAGCCCTGAGAATAATTGTGTGCTGCAGCTCTAACTACTTGTAGATGGAGTCATGTTTTTGTAACCAATGTGAGACTGTAGTTGTTGATGTTTACCGTTAAGCTAGAAATTTTGTTTAGAATATGCTCCCTCTGTTTTGAATTAGAGGATCAATATTTACTTTCTAAAAGTCAATTTAAGACTTTTTAAAATTTATAATTGAAATGATTCATTTAGGTTTGAAAAAAAAAGATCTTATAACTATTAGTACTTTTTAGATAGTTTATGATATTCATAATTGTATTGATATAAAGTAAATAAATTCATGTCAATTTTGAGTTTTAAAATGTTTGAAATTGACTTTTAAAAAGTGATTTTTAATTTGGAATGGAGGTAGTATTTGTTACACCATTTCTCAGGTTATAATAGTATTTGTTATAATTTGGAACGGATTTGATCTTGATGGAGATTGCATGTTCATCTTAATATTAGTATTTTACTAACTAGTAAGTTTTAAGATTATGCATCTACAAAGGTTTGAACTTAACAAAGTCTAAGGTGCGTATTGATAAAATGGGTAATGTAAGGGGAAGGGGTCTTAAATTTTTTGTTTAAAAAAGTGTCACGAATGATATTTGATCATTACATTGATTAGGTAAATCTCTGGTGATTGACTATGCTATAACATATCATTAATAAAAATAATGCCACGTCATTTGATGATACAATGGACGAGTTAGAAGTTGAGTTGGATTTGGAATTGGCTTTCAGGTTAGTACATTTTTAAATTGGCATAACTTTTGATTTATGAAGAATTACGAGACCCATAATATATCAAATCAAAACTAGCGATGAACCCTACATGACTCATCATTGTTTGAAACCCAAAAAATTTGTTTAAAGTAGTTTTATAGTCAATCAAACTTTTGTCAAACTTTTATTATTATTTTTTTAATTTTCCTTATCCTAATTGATGTTGAAGAGTAATTTAGGGATATTTAGTGATTGATTACATAATGGTACGAACAAATTTAGGGATATTTAGTGATCGATGCTCGTTTGCTTAAGACTTGGTGTGCGAACAATGATGAGTTGTTGAGTGAAAGACGTTAGGTGATAGTCACCATATAGAGATGTTAATACCTCTGTCGAAAATTCGTGTTCTTGGGAGTCCCCTCAAAGAGAAAGGGAGAGCATGTTAATATGCCAAGGGGAACCACTCCTAGGTCAATTAAGGGAAAACTGTTGGAACCTCATGGGTAAACCAATAACTGTGTAGCTGGCAGGTTCGTTGGCATCTCTTCCGTCGACCTAGGTTCCTGCCAAGAAAGAAGTGCAACACCGATAAATCCATGAGAGATTATTTGTAAAATGGCCCCATTGAGTCCCGTATCGGTTGTAGCTTCTTAGGGTTTCTGAATAATTACGTTTTATTAATTAATTGAGATTATCTCTTTTGTTCTCTTTGTGAGTTTATTGTTTTCCTTGTGAATTCAAGGATTTATTCAGTTTGTGTTGGTAGGATAACTAACATGTCACTTCTGATCTAACCATATTCCGCTGCATCATTTGAGACCAAAAAACATTACCCTGATAAAATAGGTGGAAGTATGGTATGTTTTAGACAAATGTGATGTATATTTATTTAAATTAGTTACTACTTATTTTGAAACTTAAATTTGAAAATTTGTGCATGTTTGTATCTGTGTATCTGCGACATATTTACATGGCTCTAATTTGGTATTGCATTTGCAGGTTCCACTTAACATTGATAATGACTGCAACAGTTTGTTGCTGGATGATGTAAGTTAATTATCCTCCGTGCTAATAATTTATGTATACCTAACTCTTCACAAATTAATGCAGACATAAGCACACAATATGTTTCAAGTAGATTCTATCTAACATTAACAAGTGTGCACCATTATCTATTTAGAAGTGTTTGGCTATGGATTCTGTGTAACTGTTCTTCTTTGTTTTTCCTTGGTATCAAATTTGTCTTGTGTGCTACTGATTCTGTGTACGTCTATTCTTCTTCGGTTTTCCTGGGTATTAAATTTGTCTTGTATTGAAGTCAAAGGATATAGATCGCCGCTGAATGCTCTCTAGCTTGGTTTCCATCATTACCATAGGGTAAAACGAAGTTATCTTATGTGAAGTAAATAACAAAGATGAGGACTTTATTCTTCTAAATACATTTGTTGATACCTCAAAAAAAATGAGCAAACCCTTATCTCAAGTCTCAACTCAACTACTTGGAGCTATAAGGGATCTGACTAAGGGTTTTTTACTACTTTAGTTGCTAGCAAACACAAATCTCCTCCCTTTCACTAGGTTTGGGAGCAAATGTTTCGGTGGAAAGAATTCATAAACGTTGCCCAATTATGCTGAAGCAAACTTAAGACATCACAACTTGGATTGTGCTAGGACAACCATTTCTTTCACGTTTGGGAACATTTGTGTTGCCACTTCCCACGCTTATATCCCTTGTTTTCGCTTGGAATTGTGCACAAATTTAAGTTGTTTTAAAGTATAGAAGCAAAGTAATTCTTTTGTCCAACCAAATATGTTTTGGTGCCTAAGCAATGTGATGCTCTAGGATTAGTTGGATGCCCTTGGTAAAGTGATATTTCATATGCTGTTATAGAATACTTTTGTAATGTCAAATTGCTCGTCTTATACTATCTCCGTCCTCAAAAGGATGTCTAAGAGTACAGAGCACACAAATTAAAGTTGGCAAATTATAGAGAGAATATAATTTTTTTTCCAATTACACCCTTTGTTTGGACCAACACAAATACCATAATTAATTTGGGAGTGGAATGTTTGTATGGGGATATGTGCACTTATCTACATGCGTATTTGGGAAAGGGGGTATATGTCCTGTCATCCTGGACACACAAGCTTATTCGTGTCCTACTATTTTATGATATTTCATTAATGGCAGTTTTGACACTCTACTTTTTTTTATTAATGGTTGTTTTGACATTTCATAATTTTATCAATCAAAACTAGGTCATATTTGGTGCAGGACACACGCAAGCTTGTGCGTGTCGCTCCATTTTCCCTTGGTATTTATGTCATATTTTACATTTGGTTTGTGTATTTTTAGACATCTTTTTCGGACAAAATATTAGTGTAGTTTTGGACTTACTTTTAATAGTTCTTTACACTAAAGTCCCTGATGCCATTTGATTATTACCACAATCAGTTATACAAAAAATTCAAACTCAACCCGAGCTGTTTCTTGATATCCTGTTATATTATGATGCTAATTGACTAATACTTGAGCACCTGTTTGGTCTCCTAGGTGGGCAATTGTATACCTTGCACAGATGAATCCACTCATTGTTCCGATCCTTAGTGAAGGGGAGTGAGACAATGCCTCTCCATGAATCAACATTTTATACCATGGATTGATTTGCAGCTCAATGTAATGTTCTTGTTATCTTGTGTTGTTAGAGCTCGCTTTTCTGTTGCATATATTTTGTAACATTTTACATAACAGATGAAATAATATCATCAAATTCTCTTGACTTGTTCTACTCTTTCCATCTTCATGGTTGCGATGTAAAAATTATATTTATTTCAGGTAAATAAATGTTTATTTTGATGTGTTGTTACTTTGTTACAGTACATATGGTGTAATGAAATTTCAATGAAAACTTGTCCTTATTTAATACATAAGACTATTTATTATTATTTTTAAGGTCATTTGATACCTCAAAAATAAAATTATATAATAACACCTTTGTTATTGATGGTGAAAAATGATGCTTCTTTGTTTATATATATATATATATAATATAGTTAATGGTGGATCCTCTGCTTTTGTTTTCTTTGTATAAAAGTTTATTATGTATGCACATTGTTTTTTTGTTTTTAATAATGTGATCCCTCTTTGTTGTGTTCTGATCAACTATTTAAAAAAATTGCACTCTTTTGTGCTTGCAATTCATGCCGATGGTGATCATTTGAAGGCTTTATTTACTGTGAAAATGTGTTATTAGGGAGAATTTAAAGACAAGGGATATGTAGGTGGGGTGACTTTTGTAGAATAGACCTCATAACTATGTCAGACTTGGGAAATATGGCTATGGAAATGGCTTTCCATGGGGAATTAACCTTTCATCATTGGTGTGAAGATAGGGGTTTAAGAGAAATAATAATTGATGATGACATTAAAAATATGGGTCCTTATTTGCCCATTCATAGACAAGTAACAATCATCCTTGTTTATATGGAGAATCTGTCAGTTGCTCCTCCTCTTCCTAAATGGAGTTGGGTTGAGATAAATTTAGATGGAGATAATGATGGTTTTGATGAAGAGGAAAATGTGAATGAGGCTATGTACTATAGTCAACCAGAACCATCTGATAGTGACATAGATTGTTAGGATTCAACTTTTGCAGAGGCATTCAATGATAGTGCCTATGAGGATGATGACCAGATTTTTAAATAGAATGTGGAAGAAGAGTCTGAAGTTAATAACCAATAAATTAAGAAAGCTACAGAACCTAAAATCAACAATAATGAACATGAACCTCAAGTTAGGATGAATGAAGATTTAGAGGCTAATGTAATGTCTGATAAGCATAGTTGTTAAGTCGTCGCCTAGGCGACGCTTAGTCGACAAGTCGGTGGTGAACAGGTAAGGCGAGCGACGACTTGGACGATGACGGAAAGACGAGTGCCTAGAGAAAAAAGGAGTCGACTTGGACCGAAAGGCGACGACTTCGTCGACTTGGATAGAACGGCGACGACTTGGCCTCTATGGGTCGACCCAAATTGCAAAATCTGAACTGGGTCTTAAAATAAAAAACGACGTCGCGGAGGAAAAGGAACATATATGATAAAACAAGCCCTAGAAAAGTCGATCGATTAGAAGTCAGAACATCGACCGACTGACCGAGAGGCGAGAGCTAAGACAGAGATTGCTTACCGAAAACCGAGAGCGAGCGAGGCAGCAAGATTGAAGAAGGAAGTGAGTTGGTCGGCAGTTGGCAGTCGACAGTTAGTAGGTAAGTCGCCTTTTCCGATCTTCTTTCCTCTTCCCTTTTTCGTTTTCTGCTGCCTCTTACTAAAACATACGCGTTGGTTTTTTTTTAAAGCTTTTATACTGGGCTATTCTGTTCGGTCTCTCTATATATATTATAGTTATACATATATATAATATTTGCTGTTGGGTGTGTGTAATATTATAAATTATAATTATACATATATATATATATATATATATATATATATATGTATAATTATTATACTTGTTTGGGTTTTTTTTCTTTTTCTAATCATTCATTTCATTGAGTACCCTTTGTGCAGTTGGTTCTTAACTTGTTATATTTTTTACATTTGGCTTTATTTTTTTCCATATCATTCATTTCTATTAATTATATCATATCCTTTTTTTTTAGTTTTTGCAAGTACATAATAATTATAATGCATGTTTATTAGTACTACTATTAATTATATGTAAATTAGTACTACTATTAATTATAATGCAATAATGCATGACTGTTAGTAATAATTTTGACCTTAACTACTATTATTTTGAACTATTATTAGTTATTACTACTATTATTTTAAACTATTATTAGTTATTTGATATCACTATATATATATTATATAGTATTAATAATGTCAACATCAGAGATATTTGTGGGTGCATTATGAGATTGTGAATTCTATATAAATATTATATTATATGTTTGTCTTAAAATTTTTTATTTGATTGTATTGTGTAGATATTAAAATGGCAGAAAGTTCGGGGGCAGACAATTATGATATAACGAAGGACCCTAAAAGAAAAACTATATCGAACGATCCGGGTTGGAAATATGGATATTGGTCGGATTTAAGTAATAAGGATGTCGTGTAATGTACACTTTGTGGGAAGAAATGTCATTCGGGCATCAAAAGGCTCAAACAACATCTAGCCGAAAATTATGGAGATGTAGCTAAGTGTCCCAAAACAACAACATAAATTATGAGGGAGATGCAAGCGGCTTTGAAAAGTAGAAAGAGGAACAAGCCACTTGAGCTAGATGATGTTGATGATGTAGCAGAAGTGCAAGAAGAACAATCATCTGCTCGTCCAACCATGGCTTCCAATACTTCTTCTAACACTATCCCAAGTTCTGGGACGGCTTCTAAAAGGAAGAATATTGTATTTCAATTCCAAAATCCAAAACCAAAAGCTAAGACGGTTGAAGCACTTCTAAGAAAGACTCCCGAAGAAGTTGTAGAAGAGAGGCATAACAAGCGTTTGAGCTAAACGAGTATTGAAAGTCGTTTGAGGACACCAGAAGAAAAAAGAGAGAGTTCAAATGCACGTTCGACTTTTTTACGAATGTGACATACCATTCAATCTTTGCAAATTCAAGGAGATTTGAAGTAATGGTCGAGTCCATAGGCGATATGGGTCGGGTTTCAAGCTCCAACGTATCACGAGTTGAGGGTTCCTTTACTTGAGAAGGCAAAGAAGAAAACCGATGACTTAAAAGAAGAAACATGAAGTTGCTTAGAAGGAATATGGTACGCTCACCTCATGCCGGATGGTTGGACGAGATAAGAGGGAAGACACTTGTTGAATTTCCTTGTTAATAGTCAGGAGGGGACTTATTTCATTGGTTACATTGATGCCTCAAATCGGATCTCAAGATGCCACAATGTTGGCAAATCTACTTGATAAAAAGATCGAGGAAATTGGCCCCAGAGTATGTTGTTCGGTGGTCATGCACAATGCATCTAATTACAAGGCGTTAGGTATATACTAATGGAGAGGAGACCTACATTGCTTTGGACACCTTGTGCCGCTTTCAACGCCTTGACCTTATGTTAGAGGACATAAGCAAATTGAAGCAATTCCAAATTTCACAATCACAAATGCAAGGAGAATTACAACATTCATTTATAGACATACATGGTCGTCTTCTTAGTGCGATGAGGGAAAAGCGAATGGGAGGATCTTGTGAGACCCACAATTACTAGATTTGCTCTGACTTTCCTCACCTTGCGAGTTTGTACAAGAATAAAGATGCATTGAGGCATTTATTCATCAATGAGGATTGGTCAAAATCAAAGTTGTCGACTCATCAAGCGGGGAAGAAAGTATGTGATACTGTTATTTCAACAACATTTTGGCATACTGTTGAGGATTGCATTAGAGGCGCCACAACCACTTCTTATAGTCTTGAGGATTGTTGATAGTGATGAGAAGCACCTTTATCTATAGGAAGTTATTCTTTGCGATGGAATCTGCGCGAAAAAAATCAAAGATGCATTTGATAACAAACAAAGACTGTATAAGAAGGTGATTGAAATTGTTGAGCAGCGATGGAAAAATCAAATGGAGCAAAAATTATATGGGGCTGCGTTGTTTCTCAATCCGGCTAGTACTTTGATATCAAAGATGAACGTCGGTTGTTTGCTAATGCTTTACGAGATGACTTCAATGACGTTCTTGCAAAGATGGTGCCCGAGTTAGATTTGCTAGACAAGATAAGTAATCTAGCCGACAACTATGATACTTCTCGAGATACTTTTGCAAGAGAAATGGTGATTAGGCAACGGAAAATAAAGAATCCTCGTACGTATATTCAAATATATAAAAGCTAAATTATAATTTATATACATTCTTCCTTTCCTCCCTTGAAAAATATTTATATTTCTTTTAAATGTTGATTGGTGGAATGCTTTTGGAGCGCAGGCTATTGAGTTATCCTCGTTTGCAAAAAGAATTTTAGGCCTCTGTTGTTGTTCTTCCGGTTGCGAGCGCAATTGGAGTACATTTGAGTTTGTAAGTACTTTCTATTGTTAGTTCAAATTTCAAAAGTAATAAATCATTCACTATTATTAAAATTTTATCATTAATATTATTATTTTTTGTTCTATTTATTTTAGATTCATACGAAGAAGAGGAATAGATTGGAACACAAACGATTGAGTGACTTGGTGTATGTCCAATACAATCGAAAGATCGACTCAAGGTTCCAAAAGAGGCGTGAACTTGACAATAATTTTGATCCATTAGTCATTGATGACTTTGAATGGGGTAATGAATGGATCGATAATGATGCCGATGTTGTTCATCCCGGGGGATCTTACATGGAATGATGTGGATCGAGCAACCGGTGCATCCAACACGCTTGAGGGTCGCAATCTTTCAAGGAGTGCTCGTGCTAATACTAGTAATAATCTAATGACATACTCTCGACGTGGTGGTGGTTCAACTTCAAGGGAATCAAGGTTGATGGATTCCAACTCCGATAATGAAGTTGATGAAGAAGAGGGAATTCTAAATGATGATGAAGATGTGGAGGATGATTTTGGAGAAAGACCACCACCTACGCCTTTGAATGAGAGTAGTTCTTGTGGAAGAGATGAAGATGACCTTTTCTATGATGATTTCGATTGAATGATGTTTCTAGACTAGTGTAGAGAGTCTAAACATTATTTTGGCTTGCTATGGTGGTGTTTTATTAGTTATTAGACTATATATTTGTGATGGTTGGTTGCAACTTTATTTTCTATGTGGTGTTTGTTGAATTCTTAATTTCTTTTACTAATTTTTAATATCAAGTGTGTTGTTTTTGGATTGTTATTGCTAAGTATTTACATAATTATGCCTTTAATGTTATTCCATAGTGTTATGTTTTGAGTTTTAATGTATATAAAATTTTATTGCCAATATACTTGTTAAGTAAAATAAATAATATATAAATTGCACATTATAAACGACTTGTCGCCTTACGGACGCCATGACGGTTGCCTTGTCGCCTAGGCGTCAGACAGTCGGCTACTACCATGACTCGCTGTGGCGCCATAACAACTATGCTGATAAGATGCCAGGAGTTAGTGGTGGGGGAGAGGATCCACCAATTTGGCCTGAGTTTAACCCAAAGACAAATATGAATGATCCACTATTCAAATTGGGAATGCTTTTTAGCAATAATAAGGCTTTTAAAGAGGTAGTTTTAAACTATGCAGGCAAGACTGGTAGGGGATCAATTTATTTGGCAAAAAATAAGTTTATAAGGGTAAGGTTTAAGTGGCAGAGGGATGTCCTTGGAAGATTACAGCTAGGAAGATGATAATACTTTGCAGGTGACAACGTTTACTAATAAACATTATGAACAAACATGTTAAGTTGGCTTGGTTAGCCACAAGGTTTTTGCAAGAGTTTAGGAGACAACCTGATATGCCTTCAAAACATTTGTGGACCTAGTTTGGAATACTTTAGTGCTAAAGATTTCTTTATCTCAAGCACTTAGAGCTAGGCAGAGGGTTGTGGAGATGATTCAGGGTTCTCTGCTAAAACATTATCCCAAGCTCTGGAATTTTGTGTTGGACCTGAAAGCAAAAAATCTTGGTACCCTAGCAGAAATTGTGACTAAAATGGGAGTTTGGAAAGTGGTGCTCCAGTTTTTAAGAAAATTTATACTCCCTCCGCACTTGATAAAAGTCCTTATTACTATTTGGTAGTCCCATGTTAAATGTCCACTTTCCTTTAATAATCAAACTGTTACACATTTTTTCCTATTATTCCTGTAGCATTAAATATCTCATACTTTTATTATTCTAATTCTCTCTCCATATTTAATAAGTATGGAGAGAGAATATTTTGAATTGAATAGCTAGAAAGTCACTCTCTCACCTACATTGAAAATAATTAATGACATATTATTATGGGAAATTTTGTCATTTCATTTTTCTTAATATGCGTGAAAAGTCCACCAGGACTTTTATCCTGGGACGGAGGGAGTATATGACTAGGTGGATTGAAAGAGCGTTTTAAACACTGTAGTCCCATAATATGTGTTGATGGGACACATTTGAAGAGTGAAAATGGTGGGGTGTTGCTTACAGTTGTGGGGATTGATTCAAACAATAACATGTATCCTTTAGCATATGTTTTAGTAGAAAGTGAAACCAAAGACAATTAGACATGGCTTTTAGAGCTGTTGAGAGATGATGTGGAAATTTTCAATGAGATATGGTGGACATTTATTAGTGACAAACAAAAGGGGTTACTTGCAGCTTTTGAGGATGTGATTCTTAATGCAGATTCAGATTTTGTTTCCAACATATGCACTTAAATTTTAGTAATGCAGGACACAGAGGTATGTAGTTGAGGGAGTTGTTATGGAACTGTGCAAGGACTACTAATATGAGGATATTTAAGCAACACATGCAAATATTAAAGGATATTAATCAAGAAACTTCAAATTGGCTGAATGATAAATCACTAAATCAATTGTCTCAAAGTCACTTCAATCCATATCCTAAGTTTGATTTGGTCTGCAATAACCTTTGTGAAAGTTTCAATGGTTTGATCAGCAAAGCCAGGGAAATGCTAATTTTATCAATGCTAGAAGATATCATGGGATTTCTAATGACCAGAATTGTGAGGAATAAAATGTTGACGAAAAAATGGTGGGTCAGTTTATACCCTAATGCTTTAGAAAAACTGGAAAAAAAATAAAACAAAAGGTTGGGGAATGCATTGTGTATGCCTCAACTGATACTGAATTCCAAGTGAAGACTATTTTTTTTTTTTTTGGGGGGGTTTAATACAAAGTGAACCTTGGTGCATGGGGTTGTAGTGTTAGGTTTGTATTTAACGCATACATGCAATCCAATTACATAATCAAAGCGGAAGCGCAATAAAATCGGATTTTAAATTTTTATACAAACCATCACCATGATCATCCTTGTGCACAATTATCAATTTAAATGAAAGATATGGAGATATAAAATCATACCCTCGTAGATCCAAACTTCCTCGGGTACAAATTCACCTCCAATTCCTTCGCGTTCTTCTCGAATTCCATCGACTAGATTCCTTCTTTAGATCAACGTTAGCCACCCAAGTGTTTGGCCTCTAGAGATAACCCACCAAGGAATAATATCTATTTAAGAAGATGGGTGCTGGCAAAACCCTAGTTTCTATCTCTATAAAAATTGTAAGTACTCTCCCAATTATTGGAAGTTTGTGTACTGTGTAACCTTTACCCATAATAAGATTTCTCTTATTTATAGATGTAGACAACTCTCATAAACTATTTAGTAATATGGTTTTATTTTACTTAATTAAACTCTTTTAATTAATTAGATTCCTAATTCAATTAGGAACTTATGAGAGTACTTTTATTAATTAATTCACAAACATTTTAAGAATTAAATAATAATAATAGTAATAATAATAATAAGACTCCACTTATTAATTTATATTTAATATTTTTAAAATATTAAATAATAAATATTAAGCTATTTAATTTATTCTATCATCATAGAGTATATTAAATATACTTAACTTATTATTAGGACTATATCATTTACTTCTTAAATACATATTTTCCTTTTGTAGTATGCGGCCCTTTAGGTTCTCCATATTAAATCGGTTGTGAATAAATCAACTAAAAAAATTCTAATCTTATTTAAATAAATAAATAAATTTATTTAATTCATTTAAATAAATACTATTTATTCTACAATAAGGGTAAGCCCATTTAGCGATCAACGACTTTTCAGATAATATAGATTTTAACATTAATAATAAAAGAACCTTTTAGTGAATAGTTACTGTTAGTTCCCGGAGGCACAATAGTTATCTAGAAGGGGGGGGGGGGGTTTAATAAATATTTAAAAATCTTTTCGTTTTACTTTGTTAGAGTGATGATGATTAAAACATAGCGGAATTAATATTTGTTTTAATCTCCCTTAAGATAGTGAGTTAATGAGAGTGAGGCAAATATAGCAGTTATAATAGAGATAACAGTTATAACAAGAATGTAATAGACATAGTCGTTTTAAGTGATTCAGAGCACTTAAAGCTCCTAGTCCACTCTTCTACTCTTCGAGTAGGAAATCTACTAAGGATGTCTTTACACTTTACGAATCGCGAAATTCCTTCTGCACCGGTGATAGCCCAGAACTTCTTAGTTCACTCTTGAACTCTTCAAGTCCAAAGCAGACTTGGCTCTTCACAGTTCACTTAGAACTCTTCAAGTCCTTCTGACTTGGAACTCTTACTTCAGTTGATTGGTGGTTGTTGAGTTCTTGATTGATGCTACTCAATTGCTGTTTAAGCACTTGTTCAAAAGAACTGTGATCTGTATATGTTTTGCATATATGTGATCTTGAAATCTATCCGTTTGATCCATCCGTTGAAACATTAAATGCGTTTGACATTTCTGTACTTTGATGGAGACTTTTCTTCACATCTTCTGAATTGCATTCTGGCCCACTGACACAACAAACTTCTTTCTCACCTAACACCTGAAAATGTGTTTTCCTCTTACCAATAGTACTTTCCTTAGCTTCTTCAATACGCTTCTTTGTTGCATACTAAGGATATCTTTTGTACCGTTGGAACTGGTGAGGACTTCAATGTTTGAAACCCATTCCATATTTGCTGGAATTTGTCTTCAAACACAAGGTAGGGCTTGATGCTTCTGACACAAGGCAAATGATACTCTACGATCCACATCGTGGTGTCTTGTCACCTTGGTGCTTGATCTGATGCTCTCAAATAAGAGCACTACGATTTCTCTTAAAAACCTGCACACTACGATCTTCACTTGCTGACTTTGCAAGCTCTACGTTTTTGAGAGCACACTGCGATCTCTGAGTTGGCTCGGCAAACATTGGGATCACTCTGCGATTTCCAAAGAGGCCCTCAAGGCAGGCACACTACGATCCTCGAAGCTCTACGTTCTGCCTTGACTTTTGTAATCTTGATCAGCTTGATACACTACGATCTCTTCGAAGCCTATCTATTACATCTCAAGATCAACCTAACAAGTTTGATCTTCTTTTCTATACATTGATTTATAGAATGATATACATTAAAAGCTTAGATCAACCTAACAAATTTGATCTATCACTAAGTCCTTATACAAATATTCCTTGAAGGACTTTACAAATAATCATGAGCATTTATATTTAAACATCAAATCAAATTATGCACTCTCCCAACAGTTACCGTATAATTCAATCCTTCTACTATACAACGTCCCAATTAAATATAAGACATGGAATTACTATCAAATCTTATTTTATTTAATTATATGTATTTCGATTATGAAATGCACAACTCTAAATAATGCAAATTAGAAACTACTTTCTAATTTCATTATGCCTTGGCCAATGACTACTGAGTTGTCATTTATCGAATCACATGAGACATTCTCTACTTTTACTAAAAGTGGTAGATTCTTTGTTGATGATTCATTATCTCCATGTACAACTTATTATACCCAAGCATACCCTTTGATATACCCTAAGGGTCTTAAAGGACATGTCAAAGTATAATTCATCATACACAAGATACTATAATGATCTCAAATTCAAGGATCACTTGTACTACTATCACTAGGGAATTTCTATTGACAGACAAGTAAAACTCCATTAGGTATTCCTTTAGTGAGCTTATTCTCCAATAAGCACGTACAAACTTGCTTTAGTATCTCCACATAAATGATTATGAGATCAATCATCATCTTTTTAAGAGCAAGATTAATAAGGAATAGAATGGCAACCCTTATGAGTATGAAGAAAATAACATCATTTACCTTAATAGGAGACTAAATCTAATTGGTATAGCGAATATATTCTTGAGGAAATCTTGCACTATTAGCTACATTCAAAGTATTCTTATACTTGAAAGAAATACGCACAATATTATAGAAGAAGAATTCTCTGATTCTGGTATGATTTTCATTTCTTAACTAAGCATCCTATTTATAGGAGAATGGCAGGGCATTATTTAAGAAAATTTCACGGACAAACAGTAACCGAGTCACAGATTCGTCTGATTTTTCTGATTTTTACTATGCAGCACTATGCAATAAAATATTCTAATAAAACAAAAAAAATTATATATAATATAATATATTCTATTTATATTCTAATAAAATAACTAACTTTATATATATATTATAAAAAGTATTCTGTTTTATATAAAAAGTTTTCTATTTTTTACTATTATAATAATAATAAAACAAAACTGAGATAACTTTCTACCGACGGTTTGACAAATTGGCACATGGGGGTCCATGGAATAATAAGCCAAACTTACAAAAAACGCTTTATGACAAACCCCCTTTATTTATATCCAAAATTGAATAAATATCTGCCACAAATCACTTATCTTCAATCAACACATTTTTAATCTTTCAACAATTATTCATCATTAATATTATAACTCACAATATTGACAATCAGATCATTCCTAGGAAAGAGGGGGCTTTTCGATAAGAATTTTTCCTTATTGACGCGCAATTAAATAACATAACTCCTTTCCTCGACAGAACTTTCTAGACATTTTCAATAATAAAAATAATAATATGAATAACTTTGTCGTCTTAATTATTGATTTAATAATATAAAATATTATACAGATGATACTGTGACAATAATTGAATCAATAATATGAGATACTATGCAGCAACTACTGCGGCAATTATTAAATAAAACTGAGTTAATTCTTACGTAAGCATCAATAATTAGAAATACTGTGCAATACCATGTGCATCTTTGTGCAATATCAAGCCTTTGTGGAACAACGCGTATTACTGTACTTTTATCACAGGGTATTTTAATTGTTTAACGGTAAAAGTCTTGCCGTTATTTTATGAAAAGATTATTTTTGTCGCTTTCTATATCCGACAGTTATTCCGTTGTGGGGTCCACCAATGATTGCGTGGTCTTACGAATATTCTCCGACGAAAAGAATATTTCCCGACCAAAAGAATATTTTATGACAACTTGCTTACTTTGTAAAATTTGAACATATCACACCTAACTATAGCATTATATCATATCAACACCTTACTATTCAAAATAGTATTTAGAGAAAATTAAATCTTTATTCATAAAAGTTGGGGTCTTACAAGCACCCTCACATTACTTGTTGATCTTATCTCTTTTAAAATACTTGCATTTGATGTGATTTTAGGAATCGACTAGTTAACTACTCATCATGCTAAAATTGATTATTTTAGTAAGGTCGTTAGTTTTCATATTCCTAACCAACCTGTTATGCAAATTCAAGCAACCAAACAACTAAAGTTAATCACTGTCATATCAAGCCATAAAGTCATTCGTTTATTAAAAATGGATGTCAAGCTTTCTTAGCCCATGTCACCAATTTAAACAAAAATACGTCAGATTTGAATGATATTTATGTTGTTAATAAATTCCCTGGCGTATTTTCCAAAGAACTTCATGGCCTACCCCCAGAACGTTAAATCGAATTTTGTATTAACCTTGAACCCGATACAAAACCCATTTCCAAAACCCCATATCGAATGGCTCCTATTGAACTTCAGGAGTTAAAAACTCAACTACAGGAACTGTAAGACATTGGTTTCATTCGTCCTAGTACATCTCTTTGGGGTGCTCCTGTTTTATTTGTAAAGAAGAAAGATGGGAGTATGCAACTCTGCATTGACTATCGGAAGTTGAACCATGCCACCGTCAAAAATAGGTACCCTTTACCTCCCATTGATGACCTGTTTGACCAGTTGAAAGGTGCTAAATTCTTCTCAAAGATCGATCTTCGTTCCGGATATCATCAGTTAATGATTAAAACTGATGACATTCTAAAGACTGCTTTCAGAACTTGGTACGGGCATTACGAATTTCTAGTCATGTCTTTTGGATTGACTAATGCTCCTGCTGCCTTCATGGATATGATGAACCGAGTATTCAAAGAATATTTGGATCATTTTGTGGTTTTCTTTATTGATGACATCCTCATTTACTCCAAAAGAGGTGAAGATCATGAGTAACACTTGAGGCTGATACTCTAAAAGCTTTGTGAAAACAAGCTATATGCTAAGTTAAAGAAATGTGAGTTCTGGCTTGAGGAAGGAGCATTCCTTGGGCACGTGATATCGAAACATGGAATATCAGTTGACCCGACAAAGATTAAAGCAATACAAAGTTGGGAGCAACCTAAGTTAGTAACTGAAATACGTAGCTTTCTGGGCTTAATTGGTTATTATCGGAGATTTGTGGAAGAATTTTCTCGAATCACCACTCCATTAACTCAACAGACTCAAAAAGATACAAAATTAAGATGGAGCGAGGAATGTGAGAAGAGCTTCCAAAAACTCAAGAGGAGACTCATTTCAGCACCTGTTCTGACAATACCATCAAGTTCGGAGGGATTTGTCATCTATAGTGATGCTTCAGGCAGAGGTTTAGGATGTATTCTCATGTAATATGAGAAAGTCATAGCTTATGTATAACAACCCGGAATTTTGGATTATCCAGAATTTAGGTTTAAAGAATTAGTTATTAATAAAACTAATTTTTATTAATTATATTATGTGCTATGTGTTTATTAATCGTTCTAGAACCTAGGATGATTATAAGTCGGGAGTATTCTAACTACGAGCTAGATTGAGCGAATAAGAATTTTCAAGATGAAAATAAAAGTTTTCCGGAAACAAAATATTTTCGGGGAAAAAGATGAAATAGGCACTATTCATCCGTTTCTGCTCGGAGATTATTACGTAAAATGTGGAGACGTGATGGAATATTCAATAATATTTCAGTTATGGCAAAAATGAAGTTTTCGCCTGCGGAATCAAAACCTAAGGGTTAGGTAAAGTGAGTTCTGAGAATTTTATGATCACGTATAATCATTAGGCGTGAGAAATACGAGGATAATATTAGTTATTATATGAGTATAGTAAGAAGATTAGTACGACGTATAATACGAATATCGTACGAACTATATACAAAAAAATATGAGAATACGAGAATGAGATGCGTAGAATACGATAAGTCTTAATGAACTTTGAGTTCATGGACTTTGTAGAATCTAATTGGACTTGGATTATGTCAAGTCCAACGCTTTGTGAAATCAAGCCCAAGATAGGCCTAATAAGAATTAGGGTTAAGGCCCAAACCAAGAAAAGAAACCGCGAATCGAACCGATGGGTAAACGGATGGGTAATAACCAATGGGGAACCCATGGGGTGACCCATGGGGCAAGAGGGGCGGCCACTTGGCCACCAAGCAAATTTGGTGGCTAAGTCTTGGAGGAGGTGGGAATAGTAAGGAAGTGGGGGGGCGAAATGACTAAAATGCCCTTAGCTTTGATTTTCTATAAATAGGAAGCTCATTTGTTTATTTTGAGGATTTTGAAAATCCCACACTTGAGAGAGAGAGAGAGAGAAGTCGGATGGGGAGGAGAAGGAAGAGTATGAGCATGAATGATCGGATCAAAAATATTCGTGAAATAGAAAAGCTTGCAAATCGCCGGCTTTGTCTAGCGGGAGAAAAATAAAGAAGAACGGTAATCCGAAACCTAGTCTTTTATAAATTTTCTTTAAGTTTTTATGTTTTAAAACATAACTTAATGAGAATAATAAGTAGATGTTGTTAGGGTTGATTTCATATGGTTGAAATCATGAGAAATAAAAAAAATAAAAATTTAAAGTTTAGTAAATAAATTTTTTAAAGAAGTATAAGATTCGTAATGAATTAGAACGATCCAAGTTGATTATATGAATAGGTAGATGAAATAAGAAAGGAATGGTGTTCTATAACATAAAATTCCAATAAAAAGTGAAATCATAATCCAATATATCGATTAAAATGAAGAACGAACGAAGAACACGCGAAGAACACGAAGAACGTTGTTAATGGACAAATTTAAAACCATCGTAGTGTAATTGTTGTTGATGGACAAGTTTAAAATCATTTCGTATAAGTTAGCTGTGTATTGCTTGGTTAGGAACGGTAGAAACGTTCTTGAAGAACGGATTAAAACTTAGCTATAACGAAGTTATGGCGAAAATTTCGTAAAAGACGAACAAGAATTAAAAAGTTAGTAAAAGAACCCGAATGTGTAGGGTTTCATAAGAAAGTAAGAAAACATAGAAAATGTGAGTCGTGGACTCAAGAATGAGTGAGTTCCGAGTTCGGATGATCGAATTACGGACGGTCGAACAAAGAGCGTTAAAAGCATAAAAATGAACAAAGGGTGAAGATCAAGCCAGTAGAGTGGCACGTTAATGGATTCAGAATGAAGTTCTATCTGAGGGGTATTGAAGTACGTAAGATAAGGAAGAGAATGGATTTGGAACGACCTCGTTCCGAGTTATAACGAAGGAGTTATGAGATCGGGAAGTAAGCATCTCAAATTGGATTTAACACTTAGAGAATTTTTCTAGGGTTTAGGCTCGGTAACCGCAATACCAAATTTGAGCCTTGGGAGGGAGTGCCGCAAAGGCGAGCTCGACCATAAACTTCGGAGAGTGAAATAGCAGCCATGAGAGATAAAGAAGGAAGTGGCACCGCAACGCCAGTGTTGGGAAAAAGTCAGAGATGAGTTTTTAACTGCTCAGCTCTTGGGGGGAAATGTAAGGGAAGATAAAGAATATAATATTCAACTAATGTAACACTTAATCAAGTAATCTAAACCTTTATTAAAGGTTTATCGTGAAGATTAAACAAGATTAAATGACAAAGAATATAAACGCGGGTTACTTAACCGATATCCGTGGACCGTAGTCGGGATAAACGAACGTGAGGGATTACTATGGTTGTGATTCCTTAGACGTTGAGTGACGAGGGTAGTGAATAACATTTCGATGTTATGTCATGATAATGAGAGATAAGTGTGAAGCGTATAGACACTGTGAACGCAACGTTGTTGCGATGAACGATCGGTCTTAACATACAACGGTTGGTATGGCTTCGACACTAAGAACGAGTAATGAACATGGGGTTCATGTAATGAATAACGAAAGTATTAATAAGATAGAAATTTTCAAGAAAGCCGTAACAAACGGTAATAAGATTAATGAAAGACGAATGGGTCAGATAAGAATGTAAATCATCAAAGATAATGAACGTATGAGTAAGACATCTCTGTATGTCATAAAGCCGTAAGCTGGTAAAGGAATTTAGTCGCGTAAACTTATATTGCAAGAACGCGAATCCTAAGAAGTAAAGTTAAGTAAACCCATGCGTAAGTTCAATATATGACTAATTGGTGTTTATGTTTTCTCCTTATGTGTTATATAGGAATTGAAATGAGCAGCGATTCGGAAGTCGTAGTATAGGCGTAAAGAAAGTTTCCTAACTTCATTCATATTGCATGAATGCTAGTTTCTTAAACTTCTCAGATGTTGTACTTGAGAAGTTCTGTCTATGTGCGAATGTGCGATATTTGTACAATGTGGTAGAATGTATGAGGCCTTGAGCCACAATTTGAACACTTTAGTGTTTCTATGATATGAATTGTTCTGTGATTGAGCTGTTCAATACAAGTATGTTCTGTTTATACATGAACCGTTATTGTTAAGTCTGTCTTTAATGATTCTAGCAGCATGTGATGTGTATGAAAAAGGTAGAGGGATGAAAGTATTTCAAAGTGAAAATAATTGATGTTTTAAGATGATAGGAATCGAGACTATTCCTATTACTCTAGCTACTTCATAACCTTTGTTTGGTTATCGAAGTTCTAAAGAAATGTTTTAATTCTGAAGTTGTTTGAAAACTGTTATGACTTGCTGGGCAATTGAATGCTCACACTTGCTTTAAATAAAAAATAATTTTCAGCGAACAAGGTTAGAAGAACTTAAGGATCCCATAAAGATCAAGCAGACGGTATCCAGATGCAGTACCATTCAGAAGGTGAATGAGCGAGAAGATCAAGTGAAGACTTGTAATGTAAAAAGATAGAATTGAATTATAGACTAGTTTAATGAACTATTATATATCCTTGGTGGCGGATAAAAGTCACTCTTGTAAGATGAAATGAATAATGTATTTATTATATTTGTAATGAAAAAAGGTTATAAGGTTTCGTAACACAGGATTTGAGAGTGTATGTCGTTATATTTCAGTATATAATGATGTTTGTTGGATGAATTATGTACTCGTGACGTACGAAATCCGGGTGTGAAGATAGACCGGATTTTTGGGCGTTACATTATGCCTCATAACAACTCAAAGAATATGAGAGGAATTATCCTACTCATGATCTAGAGTTGGCAGCAGTCGTTTTCACGCAAAAGATCTGGAGACACTACCTATATGGGGAGAAAGTGGAGATCTATACAGATCATAAGAGCCTTAAATATTTCTTCACTCAAAAGAAAATCAACATGCAATAACAACGTTGGCTTGAGCTGTTGAAAGATTACGACTATACCATCCAATATCATCGTGAAAAAGCGAATGTAGTATGTGAGACCCCAGATTTTATGAATAAATATTTAATTTTCTCAAAATAATTTTTTTTAATATTATGGTGTGGATTTGATATAATGATATAGTTGTGGATAATATTTATAAACTTTGCAAAGTAAGCAAGTGGTTATATAATATTCGATTGGTTGGGGAATATTCGTTTTAACAGGGAATATTATACGACGACACAATCATTGGTGGACCCCACAACGGAAGTATTGTCGTAGTTAGAAAATGACAAAATTATCTTTCTATAAAAATAACGACGGATGTGTTACCGTTAAAACCGTTGAACTACCCGGTAGTAAAAGTACAGTTATACGCGTGGTTGCATAGTAGCACACGGTATTGATTATTGATGCTTACGTGAGAAGTCACTCAGTTATACTCAATTATTGCTACAGTAATTGCTGCATCATATCTCTCATATTATTGATTCAATTATTGTTACAGTATCATCTGCATAATATGATACATTATTAAATCAATAATTAAGACGACAAAATTATTCATATTATTATTTGTAATATTGACAATGTAGAAGTTACTCGAGGAGAGGTTTGGTCACTAACAATTGGCCAATAAGGAGAAATCCTTATTGGAAAGCCCCCTCTTTCCTGGGAACGACCAGGTTGTTAAATATTGTGAATGATAATATTAATGATGAATAAGTTCGTGTTGATTAAAGATGAATTTTATAGTTCCATTGTGTTGGAATTATTTGTGTTAGTGAAAATTGATATTTGTTTCGATAATAATTGATGTCTGGAGGTTATATTGTTCAATCGAGTATTCGGGGCACTTTTTATGTCGGAGTACTATTCACGTGTTACTATTCATGAGTTACTATTCACGAATTACTATTCATGAGTTACTATTCATGAGTTACTATTCATAAGTTACTATTCACGAAGTTCTTATTCACTGGGTCTTTATTCACCCATAAGATATATTTCGTTTTGGTCCAAATTATTTTTGGTACAATATTATTCCATGAGGAGATGTCTTTAATTTTTCGAATAGTTGGTTGAAGATATAATAGTAAATCAATATGGACCGCTGGTGGAAAGTATAATAGTAAATCAATATGGATCGCTGATTTAAAGTTTTAATAGTAAATCAGTATGGAGCGTTGCTTTAAGTTTTAATAGTAAATCAATATGGACCGTCCGTTTAAAAGTAAATCAATCTGGACCGTTCATGAATTAGTTACTATTCAGTCCATTCTCCTATAAATAGAAACTCATTCCATTATTATTTCTTACGAATTCACTGAAATTCTAGAGAGAAAAACTATAGAGAGAAAGAAGAAAAGTATTCTGCTACTTCACTACTTCAGTATTCAGTTTTTCTAAAGTAGGGAATATTATTGGTTGTACTCATAAGTGGTATTCTTTCTTTCTTATTCATGAAGAGAACTTCTGTAATTCTATTCTTTATTATTCTGTTGGAATAACCTGTATACGCGGGATACCCTATACTTGGTGAAATTCTTCTGTTATTCAATTCTTATTATTACATTGGAATAACTTTGTTTATCAAGCATCGCATACATGGTGAAATTCTTCTAATATTCCGTTCTTTATTATTCGTCGGAATATCCATGCTCATGCGCGCTACGCACAGTTCCATTATTTATTATTCAGCCGGAATATCCTGTTGTGCGTTCATGTACGGACTGGTTCCATTATTTATTATTCTCGCCGGAATATCGCTTGCCGGTGCGTTTAATGGGACTGGTTCCATTATTTATTATTTTGTCGAATATCACATGCATGCGCTATTTGGGACTGGGTTCCATTATTTATTATTACGCCGGAATATCCTGTGGGTGTGTTCTACGGACTGGTTCCATTATTTATTATTTTGTAGCCGGAATATCCAGCCGGTGCGTTTAAAGCGGGACTGGTTCCATTATTTATTATTACGTCGGAATATCTCACTGCAGACGCTTACGCCGGACTGGTTCCATTATTTATTATTTCTGTTGGGAATAACTCGCTCGGTGTGATCTATCGCACGCATGGTGAATCCTACGTTATTCCATTCTTTATTATTACATTGAATAACTTTTGTCTATGTGGATTACCACATGCATGGTGAATGATCCTGTGTATTCATTCCTTATTAAATTGTGGAAATGATCATGTAACACCCCCTTTCCCAAAAGGAAAAGGGATGTCAATACAAACATAATAAATACAAACCTCTAATAAATCTAAAAATATCTCCAATAAAATTTAATACCAAATGTCACATACTCCAATTTAAATAGAAGTAACTCCACACTTACATAGTCTCTACTAATAAGAAATAAATGTCAAAATAGGCCCCAAAACATCCAATTACAAAATCTTAGGAAAACCAAGTCTAATAATAATCTCAAAAGCTAATCTACTCATTTGGATCAAAGGTAGCTCTCATCCCACAAATCCACGATCACCCTCGATTACTCTAGGAAAAAAAGAACACAACGTGAGCCAATTGCCCAGTACGGATATGAAGATGAATAAATATATCACAATAAGTAATTAATCTAAAAGAATTCGTGTTGAGTAAAGATGAATTTTATAGTTCCCTTGTGTTGGAATTATTTGTGTTAGTGAAAATTGATATTTGTTTCGATAATAATTGATGTCTGGAGGTTATATTGTTCAATCGAGTATTCGGGGCACTTTTCATGTCGGAGTACTATTCACGAGTTACTATTCATGAGTTACTATTCACGAGTTACTATTCATAAGTTACTATTCACGAGTTACTATTCACGGGGTGCTATTCACCCATAAGATATATTTCTGTTCGGTCCAAATTATTTTTTGGTACAATATTATTCCATGAGGAGATGTGCTAATTTTTCAGACCGTTGGTTGAAGATATAATAGTAAATCAATATGGACCGCTGGTGGAAAGTATAATAGTAAATCAATATGGATCGCTGATTTAAAGTTTTAATAGTAAATCAGTATGGAGCGTTGCTTTAAGTTTTAATAGTAAATCAATATGGACCGATCTGCTTAAAAGTAAATCAATCTGACCGTTCATGAATTAGTTACTATTCGGTCCATTCTCCTATAAATAAACTCATTCCTTCATTATTTCTTACGAATTCTTTGAAATTCTAGAGAAAACTATAGAGAGAAAGAAGAAAAGTATTCGCTACTTCACTACTTGAGATTCGCTTTTTTCTAAGGTAGGGAATATTATTGGTTGTACTCATAAAGGGTATTCTTTCTTTCTTATTCATGAAGAGAACTTCATTATTCTATTCTTTATTATTACATTGGAATAACTTTGTATCATGCAGGATACCCTATACTTGGTGAAATTCTTACATTATTCCATTCTTATTATTACATTGGAATAACTTTGTTTATCGCAATCTGCGTATACATGGTGAAATTCTTCTAATATTCCGTTCTTTATTATTACGTCGGAATATCACGTACGTACGTTACGTGGGACACAGTTCCATTATTTATTATTCAGCTTGAATATCACATTTGGTGTGTTTCTGGGACTGGTTCCATTATTTATTATTTTTTTGTCGAATATATCTGCTTGCCGGTGCGTTTAAGCGGGACTTTGGTTCCATTATTTATTATTCGCCGGAATATCCACATCATGACGTTTTACGGACTGGTTCCATTATTTATTATTACATTGGGAATAACTCGCTTGGTTGATCTATCGCACGCATGGTGAATCCTTCTGTTATTCCATTCTTTATTATTCTGTTGGAATAACCTGTCTATGTGGATTACCACATGCATGGTGAATGATCCTGTGTATTCATTCCTTATTAAATTGTGGAAATGATTTGTGTAACACCCCCTTTCCCAAAAGGAAAAAGGGATGTCACGCACAAACATAATAAATACAAACCTCTAATAAATCTAAAAATATCTCCAATAAAATTTAATACCAAATGTCACATACTCCAATTTAAATAGAAGTAACTCCACACTTACATAGTCTCTACTAATAAGAAATAAATGTCAAAATAGGCCCCAAAACATCCAATTACAAAATCTTAGGAAAACCAAGTCTAATAATAATCTCAAAAGCTAATCTACTCATTTGGATCAAAGGTAGCTCTCATCCCACAAATCTCGATCACCCCTCGACACTGCTGGGAAAAAGAACACAACGTGAGCCAATTGCCCAGTACGGATATGAAGATGAATAAATATATCACAATAAGTAATTAATCTAAAAGAATTCGTGTTGAGTAAAGATGAATTTTATAGTTCCCTTGTGTTGGAATTATTTGTGTTAGTGAAAATTGATATTTGTTTTGATAATAATTGATGTCGGAGGTTATATTGTTCAATCGAGTATTCGGGCACTTTTCATGCTCTGAGTACTATTCACGAGTTACTATTCATGAGTTACTATTCACGAAGTTACTATTCATAAGTTACTATTCACGAAAGTTCTTATTCACGGTGCTATTCACCCATAAGATATATTTCGTTAGGTCCAAATTATTTTTTGGTACAATATTATTCCATGAGGAGATGTCTTTAATTTTTCGAACTGTTGGTTGAAGATATAATAATAAATCAATATGGACCACTGGTGGAAAGTATAATAGTAAATCAATATGGATCGTTGATTTAAAGTTTTAATAGTAAATCGTATGGAGCGTTGCTTTTAAGTTTTAATAGTAAATCAATATGGACCGTCTGCTTAAAAGTAAATCAATCGACTGTTCATGAATTAGTTACTATTCATCCATTCTCTATAAATAGAAACTCATTCCTTCATTATTTCTTACGAATTCTTTAAAATTCCAGAGAGAAAAACTATAGAGAAAGAAGAAAAGTATACGCTACTTCACTACTTCAAAGATTCAGCTTTTTCTAAGGTAGGAATATTATTGGTTGTACTCATAAGGGGTATTCTTTCTTTCTTATTCATGAAGAGAACTTCGTTATTCTATTCTTTATTATTCATTGGAATAACTTTCATACGCAGGATACCCTATACTTGGTGAAATTCTTCTGTTATTCCATTCTTATTATTCATTGAATAACTGCTTATGCCAAGTACCGCATACATGGTGAAATTCTTCTAATATTCCGTTCTTTATTATTCGCTTTTAATATCCCGCATCGCTAATGCGTTCATGGGACCGGTTCCATTATTTATTATTCGTCATTTAATATCCTCGTTGGTGTGTTTACGCCTGGGACTGGTTCCATTATTTATTATTTTGCCGGAATATCCCGCTTGGTGCGTTTAAGTGGCGGGACTGGTTCCATTATTTATTATTCGCGGAATATCCCACATGCAGACGCTTTCTGTGGGACCGGTTCCATTATTTATTATTACATTGGGAATAACACGTCGGTGCGCCTATCGCGACGCATGGTGAATCTTACATTATTCCATTCTTTATTATTACGTTGGAATAACCGCATGCATGTGGATTACCACATGCATGGTGAATGATCACGTGTATTCATTCCTTATTAAATTGTGGAAATGATTTGTGTAACACCCCCTTTCCCAAAAGGAAAAAGGGATGTCACGCACAAACATAATAAATACAAACCTCTAATAAATCTAAAAATATCTCCAATAAAATTTAATACCAAATGTCACATACTCCAATTTAAATAGAAGTAACTCCACACTTACATAGTCTCTACTAATAAGAAATAAATGTCAAAATAGGCCCCAAAACATCCAATTACAAAATCTTAGGAAAACCAAGTCTAATAATAATCTCAAAAGCTAATCTACTCATTTGGATCAAAGGTAGCTCTCATCCCACAAATCCTGATCACCCCTGATTACCTGCCGGAAAAAGAACACAACGTGAGCCAATTGCCCAGTACGGATATGAAGATGCATAAATATATCACAATAAGTAATTAATCTAAAAGAATTCGTGTTGAGTAAAGATGAATTTTATAGTTCCATTGTGTTGGAATTATTGTGTTAGTGAAAATTGATATTTTTTTCGATAATAATTGATGTCTGGAGGTTATATTGTTCAATCGAGTATTCGGGGCACTTTTCATGTCGGAGTACTATTCACGAGTTACTATTCATGAGTTACTATTCACGAGTTACTATTCATAAGTTACTATTCACGAGTTACTATTCACGGGGTGCTATTCACCCATAAGATATATTACTGTTCGGTCCAAATTATTTTTTGGTACAATATTATTCCATAAGGAGATGTGCTAATTTTTCAGACCGTTGGTTGAAGATATAATAGTAAATCAATATGGACCGCTGGTGGAAAGTATAATAGTAAATCAATATGGATCGATTTAAAGTTTTAATAGTAAATCGATTATGGAGCGTTCTTTAAGTTTTAATAGTAAATCAATATGGACCGTCCGTTTAAAAGTAAATCAATCTGGACCGTTCATGAATTAGTTACTATTCAGTCCATTCTCCTATAAATAGAAACTCATTCCTTCATTATTTCATTTAATTCATCGAAATTCTAGAGAGAAAAACTATAGAGAGAAAGAAGAAAAGTATTCTGCTACTTCACTACTTCAGTATTCAGTTTTTCTAAGGTAGGGAATATTATTGGTTGTACTCATAAGGGGTATTCTTTCTTTCTTATTCATGAAGAGAACTTCTGTTATTCTATTCTTTATTATTCATTGGAATAACTCAGATACTTGTGGGATACCCTATACTTGGTGAAATTCTTACATTATTCCATTCTTATTATTACATTGAATAACTTTGCTTTTATCAAGTACCGCATACATGGTGAAATTCTTCTAATATTCCGTTCTTTATTATTCGCGGAATATCCACATCTCATAATGTTTACGCCGGATCCGGGTTCCATTATTTATTATTCGCCAGAATATCCCGCTTGCATTTCTGTGGGACTGGTTCCATTATTTATTATTCTCGCTTGAATATCACATGCGGCGTTTATGGACGGGACGGGTTCCATTATTTATTATTCTGTTGGGAATAACTGCCGGTGCAGTCTATCGCACGCGCATGGTGAATCCTTTCATTATTCCATTCTTTATTATTCATTGGAATAACTCGTCATGTGGATTACCACATGCATGGTGAATGATCCTGTGTATTCATTCCTTATTAAATTGTGGAATGATCATGTAACACCCCCTTTCCCAAAAGGAAAAAGGGATGTCACGCACAAACATAATAAATACAAACCTCTAATAAATCTCAAAATATCTCCAATAAAATTTAATACCAAATGTCAGATACTCCAATTTAAATAGAAGTAACTCCACACTTACATAGTCTCTACTAATAAGAAATAAATGTCAAAATAGGCCCCAAAACATCCAATTACAAAATCTTAGGAAAACCAAGTCTAATAATAATCTCAAAAGCTAATCTACTCATTTGGATCAAAGGTAGCTCTCATCCCACAAATCCTGATCACCCCTGATTACCTGCCGGAAAAAGAACACAACGTGAGCCAATTGCCCAGTACGGATATGAAGCTGAATAAATATATCACAATAAGTAATGAATCTAAAAGAATTGAATGAATGAACACATGTGAATTACAAACGAATTACGAATAGATCAAAATTTGAGAGTCCATTTACAAATGACTAACACTGTCAATCGAATAATTATAGCCAAAAGAATCCTAAACAAATAAGGCTGAGTCAAATGGTTGTAAGATAACAATTTCATACTGAGCTCAAATACAAATAGCCAAAAGCTAACAAAATACATCGGTACCATGATGTATACAAATCAAATCGAATAGTACGCACGACACATACGTTACTAATCCACCAAACAAATCGAATCAAATCAAATATTGGGTTAACCCATACATTATCCCCGAACAAATATATCAAATGGCCAAAGCTCATACCCAGAGCATACAAAAGGGATACTGTTGACTAATCACACCGCCACCACGGAAGGTGTCATGCCCTTGTGTCAAGAGGATATGCTCTGTGGTACCCCTACGGTGGTTAGCTCAAGTATACCCTAAGGATCAAACTACAAAATGTAAGCCAAAAGGGGGTTCAAATCACAAGGCTTACATGACCATATTCAAATGAAATCGAATTATCAAATAAAAATATTATTAATTGTCACAATATATTAATGATCAAAATAACTCCTGAATGTAAACGAAAATATATGAACAATGGTACAAATGAATAAAGTCTCCAAAATATACTGGCATGATTAACTAGTTCAAGGAGTACAAATACGAATTTTAATGTCGACGCCAAAACGAAATTGTCACAATAAATTGGACAACAAAAAATAATCCTAAGAAGCAATACCAAATTTTTATACGAATAACAAAACGAACGAATTATATTCAAAAGAGTCTCGCTGAAAAGTACGGAATCTGTACCTTAATATAGTACCAAAATAATTCGTCGAGTCTAAATATCACCCGCTAAACTCCCTCAATCCGATCTAATTATCAAAATAAAATATAATACACATAATTAAATTACGAACTCATACAAATTATATTTTCACAAATTTAATAATTTTAATATACTATATTCACTTTGTACTCAAAAGATATATTTTAATTACAATAACAATATTATAATTTTATTTATCACTTTCCCCATTTTTAGATTTATGTAAATCTATATATATATATATATATATATATATATATATATATATATATATATATATATATATAACTTTCCTGTGTAATCTTAATATATATATATAACACTCATTTATTGATTCTATATATATAACGTGTTTCATTATATATTATTACGTATTCTTATATATATATATATATATATATATATATATATATATATATATATATATATATCAATCAAAGTTATAATATATATGTATAAGGAATCACAGGTTATATATATATATATAAACTAATCACATGTTTCACTTTTATTATAATAAATTATTAATTCAATCCACATGCATGTTCCTTCAGATTACATATAAAAGACTCTCATTCTAGGACAATTTGGAATCCCTGACGCAATACAAATAAGGAAAGCTTCTCATACACTTGAAAAGAATAATGATAACTTACCAGTTTGATCCAATTTCCCCACTTCCTTTTGTGCGGCTGAGTTCTCCCTTTTTTTTTCTTCAGTTGTTTCGTATAGATTTAATGAAGCAGTTAGGTTTAGGTTTATTTATTAATTAATATATTTTATTAATACTCTTAATTTTAAATAGGATTTAAAATTACACAAATATATTTTAGACCCAATTAATTAAAAGACTCAATTCAATTATGGTCCAAATAATTTAAATAGAATCTGACCCAAACATAAAGAAAGCCCAATTAACTATTTTTTTTTTTGGGTATTACAACTCATCTACGTGGATTACCGTGCATGGCGCTTAAAATCCATTTGCGAGTTTCATATATTCTATTATACTCGGTTGGTTAAAGCTTTGGCTTCTATACTCCATGAAATTAGTGGAATATCCTTGATATTTGCGCTTCATCCAAAGATCTTTTCATGGAAATATTCTTACGAGCATTCTTGAATTTTATCGCACAAAGCAAAGATCAAGTTGACAATTTGGGACGTTATTGAGTTCGGGATAAATTAACTTATAAATCTTTAAAATTTATTCTTGAACCGTTTTATTGAATTGTCATCATCCTACATGCTTATATTATGTTGAAAGTCATGTTTGGCTTACGCGATGCGTAGATGGACTTGGTATGATTATGACGAGGATTATTCGGTATAATCATGACCGTAATGTGACGAATGATGTTGTAAAAGTCCTCATTGGCTTGTAGTTCATTGGTGGGACGGTTGTTGGTATGATTATGACCGAGAGATTATTCGGTATAGTCATGACCATTGATGATTACATGAATATCCTTGGCCGTGGGAGCAGGATGATTCGATTTTATTTATTGTCGAGTCTCAAATGATAAAAGTGATGAAAAATCTTTTAAATCATAGAAGATAGTAGATTTTATTCTCTACTTGACTCTTCTAATGAATTGCTTGTTCACCGGAGTTAAACTTGATGTTTATTATATTTTATCGCTTAACACCGTTGAAGGCCAAAGATAATTTATTTCGCATTATCTTAGTCATAATATTTCATCGGGTTGGTTGAGCTCACCCTTTCTTTTCATCGTTCTTTTCAGAAATAAGAACGTGGTGGGACTAGTCGAGAACGAGAGATATGGTCCTAGATGGTGCATTAGTAGTCCTCGATGATTCGTGAAATAGTGTGATAATAAATGTAATGAGGACTCCATTGAGTGTGGATATTGTCTAGATGACAATATTTGTATTAAAACTCACGACCTATGTTTTGTCGTATTTCACACGCATCGTTGTATAATTAAGTTGTATTTGTATTCAGTACCTTGTATCTGGCGACTCAAGATGGGTGATGTATACCTATTTTGGGGGTGTCACAGTTGGTATCAAAGCTTAGGATATGATCCTTGCATTTGAGATTTGAGACAAGAACTAGGAGGGGAGAGACGGGGAATTCCTTCGCTAGTATGACCTACCTAAGTTTATTTGGTATTTAACTGTTCGATCAGAGTATAGGGATAATATGTGATATATTAATTAACCCTTGTTTTGTGGCAGTATTTAAAAATGGCATCCAAAAATGTTGGGATAAACAATGAAGCACATGAGATTGTTGAGTCACCAACAATCAATATCCAGGATAATGTGCAACAGGAAGACAATAATCCTCAAGTAAATAATAACACCGATGAAATGATGAACGATGGGATGTTCAGAGGCTTTATGCAATTCATGCAACATCAAAGTGAGAGACTCTGCTCATAATAATGAGGTGGAAACAATGGCAACCCACGGTCGGTCACCGCTAAGCAGTTCAAGGAGCTGGGACCACCGGAGTTTTTGGGAAAGCCAGAACCACTTAAGGCGGATACGTGGTTAAAGCAGATCACCAAGATATTTGATGTCTTGGGATGCTCCGAGGAGGAAAAAGGTTCTCTTTGCCACCTTTATGTTGCGTGAAGAAGCAGATTATTAGTGGGAATCTATAAAACGTACCCAGCCTGACGCACTCAAGATGTCATGGGAGAAGTTCCAAGAGCTGATCAATGACAAGTACTTTTCCGAAAGTATTCGTCACATGAAGGAGGTGGAGTTTATCAAGTTGGAACAAAACAATATGACCGTGTCGCAGTACGAGGCTAAGTTTGCCGAGTTATCCCGATTTGCATCCCATTTGGTCGATAATGAGGAACGAATGACGCGAATGTTTCTAAGAGGTTTGAAACCCGATATACGTCAATACCTCATTTCTCACAAACTTTGTTTATATTCAGATGTTGTGAATATGGCTCGATTATTGGAGCGCGATAATGATTCAAAGACAACCAAAAGGTAACGACCAACAACACGATAATAATCGCTCCCGGTGGCAACGACCATGAACAATGATAACCATCGGGGAAATTATCACGCCAAGAATGGTAACCACTTTGGGTGGTAATCATGGCCAAGATAATAGGAGTGGAAATTTCAAGAAGAGGAGATTTAATAATAATGGAAAGACGCCAAGACCAAAGACCGTTGTTAAGGAAGGAGAAACGACCGTCGGTCGATGTTATAAATACTGAGAGGGGAGGGACACATCATTCAAACTGTGTGATGCAGTCCAAAGCATGTTATAATTGTGGAAAAGAAGGTCACTTAGCCCGATTTTGTCGTGCACCAAAGTCAAGTCCAGCTGGGACGGTGGCACCAAAGGCGGATACGGACAAAACAAAGTCGGTGGTTTCAGGAAGAGCATTTTTCGTGACTTCTCAAAAAGCGAGTAACCCGAACGAAGTTAGCACGTGTTAGTTAATTATAATTTTTTACGAAGTCTATACCTTATTAGATACCGGTTCTACCCATTCTTTTATCTCTTTTGCTTCCGCTCAACGTTTAAATTTGACTTCGGAGAAATTAGACTTTGACTTATTGGTTGAAACTTCGATAGTAGAAACCTTCGTTACCTCTACTATTTATAAATCTTGTTTAATTCAAATCGACACTTTCACGTTACATGTCGATCTTATCTCTTTAAAAATACTTGCCTTTGATGTGATTGTTGGAAACGATTGGTTAATTACTCATCATGCTTTTCGTAAGGTTGTTAGCTTTCATATTCCTAACCAACCTGTTATGCAAATCCAAGCAACCAAACCACTAAAGTCAATCATTGTCATATCAAGCCATAAATAAAGATCCCCGGTCCTTTTGTTGTTGACTTCCTTGTGTGAAATGCACCGAAGCCAGACTTTCTGTAGGTGATGTCGTGAATGACGATGACAAGTTGATAGGTATCAATGTGACGTACTATCCAAGTCTTGGATGAGGGTCACAGTTTTAAATGATATTTCTATTGTTAATAAATTTTTTGACGTATTCTTGAAGACTTCTTAGCCTACCCCTAGAGCGTGAAATCAAATTTTGTATTGATCCCAGTACAAAACCCATTTCTAAAACCCTCAAATATTTTCTTCACCCAAAACAAATGTGTAATGTGCCAAAGACGTTGGCTCGAGCTGTTGAAGATTACGATCATATCATTCAATACCATCGTGAAAAAGCGAACATGGTAGCTGACGCATTGAGTAGAAGATCGTATGCGTTTATAAGTATGAATATACGAACCCCCATGAAGATAACGAATATACGAGTAGAATCGACTTTAATTGATAAAGTTAAAGCCACTCAAGCTACACACCTGGAGCTGATGAATGTAAAGAATTAAGAAGGTTCAAGAGGGCATTATTCTAGAAGCAAGAATCGACGAAGACAGGAAATCTCAACCCTCGATTTAATTGGCCCATTTGAAATCCTCGATGAAGTAGGAACTGTGGCTTATAAACTCGTTTTACCGCCAAGTATGTCGCGTGTTAATAACATTTTTAACGTATCGACGTTACGTAAATATGGGGACGACCCAAACCACATTATTAATTTAGAACCGGACGAGATAGTGGATGATTTAACGTATGAGGAGATACGTGTTAAAATCTTGGATAAGAAGGATTATATTCGACACTCAAAGGTTATACCTCAAGAGTTAGAATCTGAAATGAATTCAAGATACCCTCACCTCTTCAGCATACCAGGTACGTACATAAATTTTGAGGGCGAAATTCCATAAGGAGGGGAGATTGTGAGACCCCAGATTTTATGAATAAATATTTAATTTTCTCGAAATAATTTTTTTTTAATATTATGGTGTGGATTTGATATAATGTTATAGTTGTAGATAGTATTTATAAACTTTGCAAAGTAAGCAAGTGGTTATATAATATTCGATTAGTCGGGAAATATTCGTTTTAACAGGGAATATTGTACGACGGCACAATCATTGGTGGACCCCACAACGGAAGTATTGTCGTAGTTAGAAAATGACAAAATTATCTTTCTATAAAAATAACGGTGATTGTTACTGAGTTAAACCGTTGAACTACCCGGTAGTAAAAGTACGAGAATACACGTGGTTGCATAGTAGCAGACACCAGATTGATTATTGATGCTTACGTGAGAAGTCACTCAATTATACTCAATTATTACTACAAAGAATTGTTGCATCATATCTCTCTTATATTATTGATTCAATTATTGTTACAAGATCATCTCGCATAATATGATACATTATTAAATCAATAATTGAGGCGAAAAAGTTATTCATATTATCATTTGTAATATTGACAATGTCAGAAGTTAAAATCAAGGAGAGGTTTGGTCACCTAATTGCGGCGCCAATAAGGAGAAATCCTTATCGGAAGCCCCCCCTTTCCCGGAACGAATTTGGTTGTTAAATATTTTGAATGATAATATTAATGATGAATAAGTTCGTGTTGATTAAAGATGAATTTTATAGTTCCATTGTGTTGAAATTATTTGTGTTAGTGGAAATTGACATTTGTTTCGATAATAATTGATGTCTGGAGGTTATATTGTTCAATCGGGTATTCGGGGCACTTTTCATGTCGGAGTACTATTCACGAGTTACTATTCACGAGTTATTATTCACGGGGTACTATTCACCCGTAAGATATATTTCTGTTCGGTCCAAATCATTTTTTGGTACAATATTATTCCATGAGGAGATGTGCTAATTTTTACGATCATTGGTTGAAGATATAATAGTAAATCAATATGGAATTTGGTGGAAAGTATAATAGTAAATCAATATGGATCATTGGTTTAAAGTTTTAATAGTAAATCAAGATATAGGCCAGATTTGCTTTAAGTTTTAATAGTAAATCAATATGGACCGTCCGCTTAAAAGTAAATCAATCTGCACTGTTCATGAATTAGTTACTTATTAGGTCCATTCTCCTATAAATAGAACCTCATTCCTTCATTATTTCTTACTTAATTCTTTGAAACTATAGAGAGAGAAATTATAGAGAAAAGAAGAAAAGTATTCGCTACTTCACTACTTGAAGATTCGTTTTTCTAAGGTAGGGAATATTATTGGTTGTACTCATAAGGGGTATTCTTTCTTTTTTATTCATGAAGAGAACTACCGTTATTCCATTCTTTATTATTACATTGGAATAACTCAGATATGAGGATACCCTATACTTGGTAAAATTCTTACATTATTCCATTCTTATTATTCATTGAATAACCTATTTATGCGAAGTACAACATACATGGTGAAATTCTTCTAATATTCCGTTCTTTATTATTTTGTCGGAATATCCTCTCTGTGCGTTTACGCCGGACCTGGTTCCATTATTTATTATTCGCCGTAATATCACATGCATGCGTTTACGTCGGATCGGTTCCATTATTTATTATTACATTGGGAATAACTCATCGCAGCGATCTATCGCACGCATGGTGAATCCTACATTATTCCATTCTTTATTATTACATTGGAATAACTTTGTCTATGTGAATTACCACATGCATGGTGAATGATCATGTGTATTCATTCCTTATTAAATTGTGGAAATGATCTGTCTACGTGGATTACCGCATGGCGGGCGAAAATCCATTTCTAGTTTCATATATTCTATTATATTCAGTTGGTTAAAGCTTTGGCTTCTATACTCCATGAAATTAGTGGAATATCCTTGATATTTGCGCTTTATCCAGTATCTTTTCATGGAAATATTCTTCTGAGCATTTTTGAATTTTACTGCACAAAGCAGTATCAAGTTGACAATTTGGATGTTATTGAGTTCAGGATAAATTAACTTATAAATCTTTAAAATTTATTCTTGAACCTGTTTTATTGAATTGTCATCATCCTCATGCTTATATTATGTTAAAAGTCATCTTTGGCTTACGTGCATAGATGGACTTGGTATGATTATGACCAGGGATTATTCGGTATAATCATGACCGTAATGTGACGAATGATGTGGTAAAAGTCCTCATTGGCCTGTAGTTCATTGGTGGACAGTTGTTGGTATGATTATGACCAGGGATTATTCGGTATAGTCATGACCATTGATGATTACATGAATATCCTTGGTCGTGGAGCAGGGATGATTCGATTTTATTTATTAAGCTGAGTCTCAGCGATAAAAGTGATGAAAAACCTTTTAAATCATAGAAGATAGTAGATTTTATTCTCTACTTGACTCTTCTAATGGATTGCTTGTTCCGCTGCAGTTAAACTTGATGTTTATTATATTTTATCAGTTTAACACCGTTGAAGGCTAATGATAATTTATTCTGCATTATCTTAGTCATAATATTTCTTACTGGGCTAGTTGAGCTCACCCTTTCTTTCACTGTTCTCTTCAGGAAATGAGAACGTAGCTGGGACTAGTCGGGGAACAGAGAGACGGTCCTAGATGGTGCATTAGTAGTCCTCACTATTCTGTGAAATAGTGTGATAATAAATGTAATGAGGACTCCATTGAGTGTGGATATTGTCTAGATGACAATATTTGTATTAAAACCCACAACCTATGTTTTGTCGTATTTCACACGATTGTTGTATAATTAAGTTGTATTTGTATTCAGTACCTTGTATCTGGTGACTCAAGATGGGTGATGTATACCTGTTTTGGGGGCGTCACATAGTAGCTGATGCATTGAGTAAAAGATCATATGCGGGAACGAGTGCGATATTGTCAACACAAATGCCTATTTTGTATGATTTACAAAGGATGGAGATAGAGTTAAAAAACTCCAAGGATCCGCGTGATGATGTTAAATATATGAGTAGAACCGACTTTAATCGATAAAGTTAAAGCTGCTCAAGCTACAGACCCATAACTGATGAATATGAAGAAGACTGTGCTATTCTAGAAGCAAGAATCAACGAAGAAGGAATATTTCAAGTCAACTCTAGACTTTGTGTTCCTAACGACTTTGATTTGTAATATAAAATCATGATGGAAGCACACAACACACCGTTTTCAATCCATCTTGGAAGTACCAAAATGTATCGTGATCTTTGACATACATTTTGGTGGAGCAAAATGAAGAGAGAGATCGCGGAGTTTATCTAACGGTGTTTAACGTGTCAACGTGTCAAGGCAGGTTCATTACAACGTGCCAAAAGGTTCATTACAACCACTTAAAATTTTAGAATGAAAGTGGGAACACATCAACATGAATTTCGTTACGGGTCTTCCCAAGATTTCTCAAGGCATAGATGCAATTTGGGTCATTGTCGATAGATTAACCAAGTCTGCTCATTTCTTGCCTATACAAGAAACTTATTCACTTGAACGTCTTGCTCGTATATATATAAATAAGATTGTAAGACTGCATGGTATGCCAGTATCCATAGTTTCTGATCGAGACCCTAGATTCACTTCACGATTTTGGGTCAGCTTGCAGAAAGATATGGGCACGGATTTATGATTCAGTTTTGTATATCATACTCAGACGGACGGGCAGTCGGAAAGGACTATTCAAACTCTTGAAGATCTATTGAGACTTTGCGTACTAGATTCAAAAGAAGTTGGGACAATTACTTACCATTGGTGGAATTCTCCTACAAGAACGGTTATCAAACAAGTATAGACATAACTCCATTCGAGGCGTTGTATGGACGAAAGTGTCTTTCTCTAGTATGTTGGGACGAGGTGTGTGAAACAACATTGTTGGGAGCAGAATTGGTACGCATGACTACGAAAAAGATTCAAATGATCCGGCAACGTATACAAACAGCACAAGATCGACAAAAGAGTTATGCTGATCTTCATCGAAGGGACATGGAATTCAATGTCGGAGATCATGTATTATTACGTGTTGCTCCATGGAAAGGAGTTACGAGATTCAAAAAGAGAGAAAAGCTCAACTCTCGATTCATTGGTCCATTTGAAATCCTCGACTGAGTAGGAACTATGACCTATAGACTCGCCTTACCGCCAATTATATCTTTTGTTCATAACGTTTTTCACATATCTATGTTACGTAAATATGTGGAAGACCCAAACCACATGATCAAATTAGAACCAAACGAGATAGCAGAAGATTTAACGTATGAGGAGGTACCTGTCAAGATCTTAGATAAGAAGGAACATATTCTACGCTCAAAGGTTATACCTCAAGTCAAAGTTTTATGGAAAACCCATGATATTGAGAAAATGACATGGGAGCTAGAATCTGAACTGAAAATAAGGTATCCCATCTCTTCGACATACCAGGTACACACATCAATTTCGAGGACGAAATTTCATAAGGAGGGAGGTTGTAAGACCCCAACTTTTATGAATACAGATTTAATTTTCTCTGAATAGTATTCTAAATAGTATTTATTTTATGAACAAATGGGGCCACGGATGGTCTTGCGTAATCAAGTTACCAAACCCGCACTGATATGGGGAGATTAATCGGCCTGCGGGTCGGTTACTTCACATTATCAAAAAAAAAACTCGGTTTACAAGAAATTTAAAATTGGTCAACTTTTTGTCACGCGTTGCATCTATGAATAAAAAAGAATATCTCGTACCCAACTTCTGCGTTATCCAAAAACTTGACCAAACTTGAATTTCATGGAATGGAAATTCCTTATAATGTTTCCTTTGGTGAGTAGAATATGATGATATCAGCCGCTTCCGGCAACTTAAAGTTCACCCTTTTGTTCAATCTTCCACTTTGGCTTGTTCTACTACTCATCGAACCACCACACAAGCCTTCCTCATATTCTTCATCAACCTTCCCTAATACTCCCAATTTATCTGACGAAAAGCTAATCCTCGGCGTAAAGAAATCCACACGAACATCAGGAGAAGCCGGATGAATTTTTTGGTACAATTTTTGATCAACTTCACCACTAGTATGAATATTATTAGCACTAGTATGAGGAATGTTCATTTTTGGTGAATCCACTAGGCACTCTCCAAAAGTCGAAAACTCTCTTTGTCCTAATTTTTTCTCGGCCGGAGTACTGAAATTCGAATCCAAGGCGCTGGCCTCTCTCGGGTGATCACCTGGACTAGGCTGCCTCATACAACAAAGGTTTTGCCCCATTGGAATATACCCCAAGAAATGGAAAAAATATCAACTATGACTATGAATCTCTAGAGTGAGAAATGATTTGGATACGTGTGTTGTGTGTGAAGGTATTATATTATAAAGGGAGGGATCTCTTGGACGGAGAAGCCTAGAGGAAAAGTTGGTCATGGGGCCTTTGATGGCCAAGTTATGAGTTTATTATCTAAATTTATTAGTGCCATAAAAGATCAAGATTGTTTCTGCAAAATTTCATTGTTTATAACCATGATAATTTTGATGATTTTAATAAGAAAAAAAAACGTGTTAAAAATGTCTCTATTACCTTAATGAAATTTTCTACAAGGAATAACTGTTATGTACACGAGATTTGATGTTTTTGTGAGTAAAATAAGTTGCATCTGATAAAGTAAATAAGACTACTGTCTTTAATCTTCATTACGTTGCTTCTTTCTGAGCATGTGTTTGTTGAACATTTCTTCATAACTATAATTGACCATGTACAAATTCCTCTGCTCTGAATAAGCTATTTGAAGGTTGAAACAAAAATGGAGATAAAAGCAAGGTTTGTTTGACATTCCTTGGTGTTAAAAGGAGTATGTAAAAACAAGTGAGAAGACAAAAAAAATAAAAAATTCCTATTTGAAAAGGATCATCAAAAGGTCTTGTTTGGGTGAACCAATGTTAGTGATCCTTCATTTTTAATTTGAAGGGTTTGACTCGATTCGAGTAATCTTTTGGTCAATTAAAACAAGGTTGATTAATGACTAAATGACCCAAGTGATCTAGGCCTCTAGGGTCCAAATGGAATTTTCTAAATTTGGTGTTTTAAATATAATTATCAGTGGTTACTCAACACATTTTATAAATATATATATATATAATGAAATAATTAATATAATAATGATACATGCATTTGGGCCATCAAACTTCAAAATTATTTCAATAAAAGGTAAATAAAATTTTATTTTTAAAATTTATCGATCCACGAAATTACAATTGCGAAATTTATCAATTCATGAGATTGGTAGGAATTATTAGAGGGCTCCATTTATTACAAATCTCCCTAAAAATTATCACTAATACTTATTTATGTTACTACCAATCAAAAAATAGCTAAAGTTTCTGGTCTTATTACACATAGATCACATTTGGTTAGAAACTAGAAAACATGCTATAGATTTTGAAATGAAGAAGAATATTTATCTTCTTCAAATAATATTGGGAGATTAAGATTTATGAATGGATTTATTTTGTTTGTGGAAAGATTCATATTTATGTGATTGTTTGACAATTTTGAAACAATTTCTTGAAACCGAGTGTTGGCCATTAGAAAGTCATGAAAAATAGTCCTCCGCGTCGGTGCTTACAAATCGAGTGTTGTCAAATGGTATCGGGGCTTGAGGTTGGGCTTGAGCTTGAGATGACTCATTGTGGTGCCTCTTCGGTGCCATTTAAATTTCCCAAATAATAACAAACCAATGCAGGTCAAACACCCCCCCCCCAACTTGCTCAAAAACTAACTTTTTCCGCTTTCAGGATTTTTATCGAACACCTTGAGGACGCTATTTTATAGCCCTTTTCTCTTCTTTGTTTGAAAGTTTAATAACCAGTACACAAGCACCCAACAATCATATAGATAATAACAAACTTGAATAGACTAAATTAAGCCCTAATCACCCCAAACTGTCAAAACCAAATTTTATCCAACTAATTGTAAAGTATTTGTATTCCTGTTTCGAGAACGATGATAAGTAGATATGTTGTGTGAATTTGTTTGTTTCAGAATTTCTTTTAAATGACTACATGGTTTACATATTCAAAACCTGAAAATTATACATGCCTAAATTATTACTTCAACTCAAATGGTGTCCTCAATACAATTATTATCACACTATTTCATAGAATAGTGAAGACTACTAATGCTATCATCTGAACCGTCACTCCATTCTCCGACTAGTCCCGGCTACGTTCTCATTTCCTAAAGATGACAATGAAAGCAAAAGGGTGAGCTCAACTAGCTCAGTAAGAAATATTATGACTAAGATAATGCAGAATAATTTATCGTTAACCTTCAATAGTGTTAAACTGATAAAATATAACAAACATCAAGTTAAACTGCAGCGGAACAAGCCATTAGAAGAGTCAAGTAGAGAATAAAATCTACTATCTTCTATGATTTAAAAGGTTTTTCATCACTTTTATCGCTGAGACTCAGCTTAATAAATAATACACATCCCCTGCACTACGGCCTATGATATTCATTAGTATCACGACCATAAATTATCCATGCACAATGGGCCAAGGATATTCGTGTATTCATCAATGGTCATGATCATGCCAACCACTGTCCATCAATGCACTACGGGCCAATGAGGACTTTTACCACATCTGTAAGACCCCAACTTTTATGAATAAAGATTATTTTTTTCTCAAAATATATTTTTAAATATTATGGTGTGGATTTGATATAATGTTATAGCTGTGGGTATTATTTACAATTTTTGTAAAGTAAGCAAGTGGTTATATAATATTAGATTGGTCGGAGAATATTCGTTTGAACAAGGAATATTCGTACGACGGCATAATCATTAGTGGACCCCACAACGAAAGTATTGTCGTAGTTAGAAAACGATAGAATTATCTTTTTATAAAAATAACGGCGAAAGTTTTACCGTTAAACTGTTGAACTACCCTGTAGTAAAAGTACAGTAATACGCGTGGTTGCATAGTAGCACGCGGTATTGATTATTGAAGAAAAAGAGGAAGGTATTATATTGTAATATTTCGAGCCCCAAAACGTGCAATTATCGAAACTATATTTTCCTTTAAATAGAAGCTCATTCTTCTTTCATTCTCACCAATTCACTAAGTCTCACAAGAACAATTATTATAGAAAGAAATTATAAAGAGAAAGAAGAAGAGAAGTCTGCTACCTCACTATTCCAGTATCCAGTTTCTTCTAAGGTAAGGGGTATTATTTCTTTCGTATTCATGAAGAGAGTTATTTTCTTTCAATACTCGTAAGGGTTGTTATTCCATTCTTTATTATTCTGTTGGAATAACCTGTCTGTGCGGTCTATCGCATGCCTGGTGAATTCTTCTGTTATTCCATTCTTTATTATTCTGTTGGAATAACCTGTCTGTACGGTCTATCGCATGCCTGGTGAATTCTTTTGTTATTCCATTCTTTATTATTCTGTTGGAATAACTTGTCTGTGCGGTCTATCGCATGCCTAGTGAATTCTTTTGTTATTCCATTCTTTATTATTTTGTTGGAATAACCTGTCTATGTGGACTACCGCATGCATGGTGAATGATCCTTCGTATTTATTCCTTATTAAATTGTGGAAATGATCTGTCTACGTGGATTACCGTATGGCGGGAAAAAATCCATTTGCAGTTTCATATATTCTATTATACTCAGTTGGTTAAAGTTTTGGCTTCTATACTCCATGAAATTAGTAGAATATCCTGGATATTTACGATTCATCCAGTATCTTTTTATGAAAATTTTCTTATGAGCATTCTTGAATTTTACTCCACAAAGCAGTATCATGTTGACAATTTGGACGTTATTGATTTCTGGATAATTTAAATTATAAATCTTTAAAATTTATCTTGAACTTGTTTTATTGAATTATTATGTCATTGTCATCATCCTCTTGCTTATATTATGATGAAAGTCATCTCTGGCTTACGTGCATAGACTGACTTGGTATGATTATGACCAGGGATTATTCGGTATAATCATAACCGTAATGTGACGAATGATGTGGTGAAAGTCCTCATTGTCCTATAGTTCATTGATGGACAGTTGTTGGTATGATTATGACCAGGGATTATTTGGTATAATCATGATCATTGATGATTACATGAATATCATTGGCCCGTAGTGCAGGGATGATTCGATGATGTGGTTTATTTATTAAGCTGAGTCTCAGCGATAAAATTGATGATAAACTTTTTAAATCATAGAATATAGTAGATTTTATGCTCTACATGACTCTTCTAATGGATTGCTTAATCCGCTGCAGTTGTTGATCTAAAACTTGTTGTCTATTATATTCTATCAGTTGTTATACTGTTGAAGGCTAAGAATAATTTATTCTGCATTATCTTAGTCATAATATTTCTTACTTGGCTAGTTGAGATCACCCTTTCTTTCACTGTTCTCTTCAGAAATGAGAATATAATGGGACAAGTTTCAGGAACCATTGATGATCCGGATGGTTGTTTTAGTAGTTCTCACTATTCTATAAAATAGTGTGACAATAAATGTAATGAGGACTCAATTGAGTATGGATATTGTCTAGATGACAATATTCTTATTAAAAACTCTTAGATTATGTTTTATCGTATTTTACACGACTGCTGTATAATTAAGTTGTATTTGAATTTTGTACCATGTATTTGGCGACTCAAGATGGGTGATGTATAACTATTTTGGGGGTGTCACAACATCATTTGTAACATTACAGTCATGATTAAACCGAATAATCCCTGGTCATAATCATACCAAGTCCATCTATGCATTACAGGCCACAGATGACTTTTAATATAATATAATCATGAGGATGATGACAATGATATAAGAATTCAATAAAACAAGTTCAAGGATAAATTTTTAAAGATTTATAATTTAATTTATCCAGAAATCAATAACGTCCAAATTGTCAACATGATATTGCTTTGTGGAGTAAAATTCAAGAATAATATTGTACCAAAAATAATTTGGACCGAAAATGAATTAATTTTTATCATGAATAGTACCCCGGGTGAATAGTACTAGAGTAAATAGTACCCCGTGAGTAGTACTTCAGGAATAGTAACCCCGTGAATAGTACTCCAGCATGAAAAAGTTAAAACTTATCAAGAATGCTCAGAATAATAGTTCCATGAAAAGATACTAGATGAAGCGCAAATATCAAGGATATTCTACTAATTTCATGGAGTATAGAAGCCAAAATTTTAACAAACGAGTATAGAATTCGAAATCTGAAATGAAATAATATTACTTACATACTATAGAGTATGGAAGGAAATATTATTTCAAACGAATATTAAACAAAAATAACATCTCTTACCTTGAAAAGAAGAGTATTCCAACTGGTATAGCGGGAATATTCTTGAAAAAAATATTCACTGTTTTCTACGCTCAAAGCTTTCTAAAACTCTAAAGAAATACGCTTAAGATTATAGAAGAAGAATTCTCTGATTCTGGTGTGATTTTCAATTCTAACTTGAGCGCCTATTTATAGGAAAATACTAGAACGCCATAGGAGACTAAATAATAAAATATTATTATTATTATTATTATTTTCTACGCACACTTCTTTGAAAAATTTTAGCCACCACAAGTGGGTCCAACTAAATCAGCCAACTTTCCCAACAACCAAAAGTGGGGCCCACCCATATTTTTAATAAAAATATTTTAATTTCTGAAACTTCATTAATTCATAATAAATAGCCATTTTATCAGAAAAATACGAATTTTATGTCCATTCCACACGGAATCGAATTCTCTACAACTTTGCAGAAGAAAGTTTTTCCAAATTCCAAACAGAAAATATCTGAATTTCACAAACAGACAATTTTTAATACATCTTAAAATTCATAACAAATCATACGTTAATTTTTAACGGTTCAAAATTTGTGGACATATACTCAACTTATATATGCATAACATATCCAAAAATCACAACGATCCAACGGTCGGATTAAAATTATAGCTCACGCAATAGAGCTTTAAGAACACCGATTTGATTTTTTAATACTTTCGATCCGACAAAATACTGATAAAATACCTCAACATTAATTCCTTCATTTATGACCACATAAAATAAATATTTTCCTATCCATCATTTATGTCCACATGAAATAAATATTTCATTATCATATAAATCAATAATTAATTATTCACAAATAATATTACAGAATAACAATAATGACAACCAGGTCATTCCCAGGAAAGAGGGGACTTTCCAATAAGGATTTCTCCTCATTTGGCCATGCAATTAGGTGACCAAACCTCTCCTCGATGTAACTTTCTAGACATTGTCAATAATGCTATCTAATAATATTATTCAAATAATATGAATTATTGATTTGATAATGAGAAATACTCTGCAGTGACAATTATTGAAATAACAATAATATAAAATATCAACGCAACAATTATTGAATCAATAAAATAAAATATTAAATAGTAATTATCGTAATAATTATCGAGTAAAGGCCTTTTACGTAAGAATCAATAATTCAAAAATATCGTGTAATACCAGTAATCTTTCTTTGCAACCCCGCCAGCGTATTACTATATTTTAACCACCGGGTATTCTAACAGTTAACGGTAAAACTTTCGTCGTTATTTTATAAAAAGATATTTTTGTTGTTTTCTCAATCCGACAATAATTTACATTGTGGGGTCCACTAATGATTGTGTAAGTCGTATTTAATATTCCCCGTTAAAACTAATATTCCCGAACCAATCGAATATTATATAACAATTTGCGTACTTTGCAAAATTTATAAATATTACCCACAACTATAACATTATATCAAATTCACTCCATAATATTCAAAAATGATATTTATAGAAAATTCATATTTATTCATAAAAGTTGAGGTCTTACAAAGCACTACAGGCCACGGATGACTTTCAACATAATATAAACATGAGGATGATGACAATGATATAAGAATTCAATAAAACAAGTTCAAGGATAAATTTTTAAAGATTTATAATTTAATTTATCCAGAATTCAATATTGTCCAAATTGTCAACACGACTTTCGCTTTGTGGAGTAGAATTCAAGAATGATAATGTATCAAAATGATTTGGAATAGAAAAGAAATCAATTTTTGTTATGAATAGTACTCCGGGTGAATAGTACCCTATGAATAGTACTTCGGGAATAGTACTCTGTGAATAGTACTTTGTGAATAATACTCATGAATAGTACTTTGTGAATAGTACCTGTGAATAGTACTTTTATGAATAGTACCATATAAATGAATAGTACTCATGGACAAAAGACTCAGACATGAAAAACTTAAAATTTAACAAGAATGTGCGTAAAATATCCTTGTGAAGCGATACTAGATGAAGCGCAAATTTCAAGGACATTCTACTAATTTCACGGAATATAGAAGCAATACTTTAACCGAATGATGGTATAATCAGAAATAAGAGACGAAATAATATTACTCACATACTACAGAGTGGAAGAAAATATTATTTCTATTAATACTGAACAAAATAATATCTCTTACCTCAGAAGAAGACTGAATACTGGAATAGCGAGGTAGCAGACTTCTCTTCTATTTTCTCTCTAAAGCTTCTCTCTCTATAAATGCTCTTATTAGTCTTAGTGAATTGGTGAGAATGAAAGAAGAATGAGCTTCTAGTTATAGAAAAATATAGTTTCGATAATTGCACGTTTTGGGGCTCGAAATATTACAGTATAATACATTCATCTTTTTTCTTCATTTTTAATTTAGTCCTGCAAGTATTATCAAACTTGCACCACCTCCCCTAATAGTACATCTTGTGAATCAATAGTACAATCATATGAATCAATAGTACAATCATGTGAAAAAAATAATTACAGTATAGTTGTAAGACCCCGAATTTTATGAAATAAAAGTATTCAATTTTTCTATTTAGTAAATGGTTAAATTGATAAAAGATTAAAAAGTTAAGGGTGATATATGAATTTTTTTTCAAAATATGCAAGTGGTTATAAAATACTCATTTCTATCGGGGAATATTCGTTTGGTCGTGGAATATTCTTTCCTGCGTGGGAATATTTAAATGACGGCAGTGCAGCCTTTTGTGGGCCCCATAACGGAAAGCGATTGGATAAAGAAAACGACAAGTATAAGTTGTTTATAAATAACGGTGTAGTTGTTACCGTTAATACTGTTGGAATACACGGTGATTAAAACACAGTAATATGCGTGGTTGCACAGTAGCACACGGTATTGCACCAATTATTGATTCTTACGAGAAGGCACTACTCAAAAATTGTTACAATAATTACTGTTCAATATTTTATTTTTGATTCAATAATTGTTGCGTTGATATTTTATATTATTGTTGTTTTAATAATTATCACTGCACAATATTTTCCATTATCAAATTAATAATTCATATTATTTGAATAATATTATTAGATAGCATTATTGGCAATGTCTAGAAAGTTACATCTAAGGAGAGGTTTGGTCACCTAATCATTGCAAAAAGTAAGAGAGAAATTCTTATTGAAAGCCCCTCTTTCTCAGGAACCGCCTCGTTGTCATTATTGTGATTTCGTAATATTATTTGTGAATAATTAATTATTGATTTATATGATAAGGAAAATATTCATTTTATGTGGATATAGATGGAGAATTTTTTTTAAAAGTGACAATTGTTGAAAATTGATATTTTATCTTTTTACGATAAAATAATATTTTATTATATTATTATAATATAATAATGATGATATTTTTACAATGAATGTGTGATATATGAGTATATGAGGAGGAAGAGTATTTTGTTGCATTAAATAATTAACACATGTTTTGTGTGTTCGGTGGACCCAATTTCTTGATTGAAATTTGATTATAGCTTTATAAAATCGCCTCTGTATGTGGATTTTTGCCAATTTACATTTGGAATTTGAAAAAAAATTTCTCGCAAAGTTGTAGAGAATTGAATTTTCTATAAAAAAAATCGAGAGATTCAAATTTTCTGATAAAAGGGCTATTTATTATGAATTATTGAAGTTCGGAATAATTGATTTTTGAAGTTTTAAATAATTTTTAAAAGAAAAACGTTTTTAACAAGTGGGTGGGCCCCACTTGCACAATGTTAGATTTGAATTGATTTTTGGGTGTGCGTAAGAAAATTTTATAATTATATTATTAATTTATTAAATTTTTTTGCTTTGGTGTTCTAAGCAATTTCTATAAATAGGTGCTTGGGTTAGAATTGAAAATCACAATTTAAACTCAAGTTTTCTCTCTATTTCTCTCTATATTATCGAGTGTATTCTTGTGAGTATTTTGATATCTTGAGTGTTGCTATATACGGTGCAAGTTCGTTTCAATTCGTTATTCCAATCAATCTTGCTTCTTTTGAGGTAAGGGATAGTAAGGGATTGTAAGGGATAGTAAGGGATGTTATTTTATTCGAAAATGATATTATTTCTTCAATATTATTATGCCGAAATATTGGTTTGAACTTTTTATCAAATTTGGAACTTTTTCATGTCGGGGTTACTATTCATGAGTTACTATTCATGAGTTACTATTCACGAGTTACTATTCATGAGTTACAATTCACGATTTACTATTCACGAGTTACTATTCACAACGGGTTACTATTCATGAGTTACTATTCACGAGTTACTATTCACGAGTTACTATTCATGGGTACTATTCACTACAAAATTGGTTTCTTTTTCTAACCAAATTATAGTTGATTTATGAATATTACTCTGGAGATTAAAACTATGTATTGATTATATTGATTTTATTATCATATATAACATTTTTATAACCCTGATGTTGAAATTCTCTTTCACTGGAGTGTAAAGATGGGTAGATTATTGGTGATCATGACTAGGGTTCTCTTTGGCTAGTAGTGAAAAGTTGAATTGTGACTAGTATGATCATGACCATTGAATTTATAATTGAATATCTTTAGCTTAAGTGCAAAGGTGAATTGATCAACATGGTTATAATTATTGTTTATATAAATTCTGAAATGATTATATATTTCTTTAAGATATTAATATATTTGGCCTGTAGTGCAAAGATGAATGATTTCTGATGAATATCTTTGGCTCGTAATGCAAAGATGACTTGTTGATGAATATCTTTGGCCTGTAGTGCAAAGATGACTTGTTGATGAATATATTTGGCCGTAGTGCAAAGATGAATTTATTAGTAGGATTATGAACATGAACTGTGATTTGGTATAACCATGATCTTTGATGTTTCAGGTGATGAAAATTAACTTTGTCCTGGATGAGGAAAGGAATTTAGAACTACAATTACGATTATGAGTTATACACGTGATTGTGGATGAGGAATTATTGATTAATGTTACAGGGATAAAACATTGTTGATGGACTTTTAACATGGAGAAGATAATAGATTTTATGGTCTATTTGACTCTTCTAATGGATTGCTCATTCCGCTGCAACTATGGTTGAAAAGTTTTATCATCTACCATATGTTCTAAATCTCTGATTTATTACTGTTGAAGGCTATTGATAATTTATTTATCTTTAGTCATGATATTCTTTACTGAGCTAGTTGTGCTCACCCTTTTGCTTCATAATTCCTTTCAGGTAATAAAAGTGTAGCTGGGTCGAGCGGGGGATAGCGAGGGAATAGAATGGTGGTCTATAGATGTTGAGGGTGAGGTTAATTTAACTTGGAAGGGTGTTTTGCCACTATCATACAAGATATCTAATGACATACAACCTCGTGTCATCATAAGACAGGGTTGTGCTCATCCACTTGCTGAGTATATTTACAAGCACTACCTATATAATCTTGGTGTTTTTTTGGAGTTTAATTCCCAATTAGAGACAGTGGAGATAATGATATGTTAAGAGAAGACTCATCATTGGGAAGAATATGATAGTAATCTTCTCGTTTTTCTTTGGGGTCTATTGGGTCAACCAAGGATAATTCTATGGCCATATGATATCTACCATAACCTAGACGCATGGCCTCCCATGTACGAAGGTTTCCTTAAGTACTTCCCAAAGATTTTAATTTCTAAAACAGTTTTCGACTATACCTTTATGTAAGGTGTCATTATGAGGTGCTGTCCACGGTTGGGACATGAGTCATAGTTGGTATATATTTGTATTTAAACTCACAGTTTAAGTGTTGTTGTATTTTGCACGACAATTGTTGTAATAAAGTTGTAGTTGTTTTCTGTACCTTGTATTTGGCGACTCAGAATGGGTTGGATGGAATGGACCTGTTTTGGGGTCGTCACAATAGTACATTCATCTGTACCTCCATTTTTAATTTAGTCATGCAAGTATTATCAATCTTGCACCATCTCCCCTAATAGTACATGCATGTGAATCAATAGTACACACATGTGAACAAATAGTTATAAGCATGTGAATTAATAACAATTAATTGCTCATTTATCCGATTAATTATCTAATTGGTCAATATAACCTCCAGACATCCATTATTATCGAAATAGATGTCGATTTCTACTAACACTAATAATCCCAACACAATGGAGCTATCAATTTCATCTTTAATCAACACGAATTTATTCATTATTAATATTATAACTCACAATATTTAACAACCAGGTCGTTCCCAGGAAAGAGGGGGCTTTTCGATAAGGATTTCTCCTTATTGGTGTGCAATTAGGTGACCAAACCTCTCCTTGATAGAACTTCTAGACATTGTCAATATTATAAATAATAATATGAATAACTTTGTCGTCTCAATTATTGATTTAATAGTATAAAATATTATGCAGATGATACTATGACAATTATTGAATCAATAAGAAAGATATTATGCAGCAATTACTGTAGCAATAATTGAGTATAACTGAGTGACTTCTCACATAAGCATCAATAATCAATACCGTGTACTACTATGCAACCACGCCAGTATCGCATTTCTTTTACAACCGGATAGTTCAACAATTTAATGGTAAAACTTTTCAAGTTATTTTTATAAAAGATAATTACGCCGTTTTTCTAACTACGACAATACTTTCGTTGTGTGGTCCAATTAATGATTGTAGATGGTCGCATTTAATATTCCCTGTTAAAATGAATATTCCCACACCAATCGAATATTATATAACCATTCGCTTACTTTTGCAAAATTTGTAAATAATACCCACAACTATAACATTATATCAAATCCACACCATAATATTCAAAAAATATATTTCGAGAAAAATTAATCTTTATTCATAAAAGTTGGGGTCTTACAACCACCGCTAAACAGATTCAATTTGGGACCACCGGAGTTTATTGGAGAGCCAAAACCACTTAAGCGAGAGGCGTGGATAAAGCAGATCACCAAGATATTTGATGTCTTGGGATGCTTCAAGAAAGCAAAGGTTCCTTTGCCACCTTTATGTTATGAGGAGAGGCGACATTTGGTGGGAATCTATAAAGCGAACTCAACTCGCCTTGATGAAGATGTCTTGGGAGAAGTTCAAGAATCGCTCAACGACAAGTACTTTTTCGAAAGTATTTGTCACATTAAAGAGGTAAAGTTCATCAAGTTGGAGCGAGAATAATATGGCCAGAATAAGAAGATCTGAAGCTAAGTTTGCTTAGAGTTGTCCCGGTTTTGCGTCAAACTTGGTTGATAATGAGGAGAGAATGACGCGGATGTTTTTAAGAGGTTTGAAAGCAGGAGATACGTCAATATCTTATTTCTCATAAAGCGTGTTTGTATTCGGATGTTGTAAATAGGGCTCGATTATTAGAAGTAGCGATAACTTGGTCAATCTGACCAAGAGAAAAAGCAGTAACAAAATGAAAATACCGAAGGTAATACCATCAAAGCAAGCGACAACAAAAGCGTGGAGGAATCAACATGCTAGAAATGGTAACCACTTCGGTGGTAATCATGGCCAAGACAATAAATGTGGGAGTTTAAAGAAGAGGAGATTTAATAATGATGGAAGGACATCGGCACCAACACCTGTTGTAAAGGAAGGAGAACGGCCACCGGTCATATGTTACAAATACGGAGGGAGGACACATCACCAAACCAGACGCAGCGGATTCAAAGCATGTTACAATTATGGAAGAGAAGGTCACCTAGCCCGATTTTGTCGTGCACCGAAGTCAAGTCCAGCTGGGATGGAGGCATCAAAGTCCGTCCTAGACAAGACAAAATCGGTAGTTCAAGGGAGAGCGTTTGTTGTAACCTCCCAAAAAGAAAGGAAACCGAACGAGGTCATCACGGGTAAGGTTATGATAAACTCTAGTGAAGTATATACCTTATTTGATACTGGCTCTACCCATTCTTTTATTTCTCCTACTTGCGCTCAACGTTTAAATTTGACTCCGGAGAAATTGGACTTTGACTTATCGGTTGAAACTCCGTTGGGAGAAACCTTCATTACATCCACGGTTTATAAGTCTTGTTTGATTCAAATCAATAACCACACATTACCTGTCGATCTTATTTCTTTAAAAATACTTGCGTTTGACGTAATTCTAGGGATTGATTGGTTAACTACTCATCATGCAAAAATTGATTATTTTCGTAAGGTTGTTAGTTTTCATATTCTTAATCAACCTATTATACAAATTCAAGCGACCAAACCATTAAAATCAATCACGGTCATTTCAAGACATAAAGCTATTCGTTTATTGAAAAATGGATGTCAAGCTTTCTTAGCTTATGTCACAGATTTAAACAAAAATACGTCAGTTTTGAATGATATTTCTATTGTTAATAAATTTCCTGACGTATTCCCTGAAGAACTTCTTGGCCTACCCCCAGAGCGTGAAATTGAATTTTGTATCGACCTTGAACCTGGTACAAAACCCATTTCTAAAGCCCCATATCGAATGGCTCTTATTGAACTTCAGGAGTTAAAGACCCAATTGCAAGAATTGTTAGACATTGGTTTCATTCATCCTAGTACGTGGATTACCGCATGGCGGGCGAAAATTCATTTGCAGTTTCATATATTCTATTATACTCAGTTGGTTAAAGTTTTAGCTTCTATACTCCATGAAATTAGTGGAATATCCTTGATATTTGCGCTTCATCCAGTATCTTTTCATGGAAATATTCTCCTGAGCATTCTTGAATTTTACTCTACAAAGCAGTATCATGTTGACAATTTGGACGTTATTGAGTTCAGGATAAATTAACTTATAAATCTTTAAAATTTATTCTTGAACTTGTTTTATTGAATTCTCATCATCCTTATGCTTATATTATGTTAAAAAGTCATTTTTTGCTTACGTGCGTAGATGGACTTGGTATGATTATGACCGAGGATTATTCGGTATAATCATGGTAGTAATGTGACGAATGATGAGGTAAAAGTCCTCATTAGCCTATAGTTCATTGGTGGACAGTTGTTGGTATGATTATGACCTGGGATTATTCGGTATAGTTATGACCATTGATGATTACATGAATATCCTTGGTCGTGGAGCAAGGATGATTCAATTTTATTTATTAAGCTGAGTCTCAGCGATAAAGTTGATGAAAAACTTTTTAAATCATAGAAGATAGTAGATTTTATACTTTACTTGACTCTTCTAATGGATTGTTTGATCCGCTGCAGTTAAACTTATTGTTTATTATATTATTCTATCAGTTTAACATTATTGAAGGCTAATGATAATTTATTCTGCATTATCTTAGTCATAATATTTCTTACTGGGCTAGTTGAGCTCACCGTTTCTTTCATTGTTCTCTTCAGGAAATGAGAACGTAGCAGGGACTAGTCGGGGAATAAAGTGATGGTCCTAGATGGTGCATTAGTAGTCCTCACTATTCTGTGAAATAATGTGATAATAAATGTAATGAGGACCCCATTGAGTTTGTATATTGTCTGGGATGACAATATTTGTATTAAAACTCAAAGATATGTTTAGTCGTATTTTCTGACTCATGTTGTATATTTAAGATTGTATTTGTATTCATACCATGTATCCGGCGACTCGAGAATAGGTGATGTATACCTATTTTGGGGCGTCATGATTGGTATCAAAGCTTAGGGATATGATCCTGGGCCGAGATGTGAGACAAGAACTAGGATGGGAGAGACGGGAATTCTTCTTAGTTAGTATGACCTACATAAGTTTATTTGGTATTTAAGCGGGTGGTCGAGTATAGGGATAATATGTGATATATTAATTAACCATTATTTTGTGGCAGTATTGGAAACTGGCATCCGAAAATGTTGAGATAAGCAATGAAGCACATGAGATCGTGGAGTCACCACAGATTAATACCCAGGATAATGTGCAACAGGAAGACAATAATCCTCAGGTGAACAACAACACCGACCAAATGGCGAATGACGGAATGTTTAGGAGCTTTCTGCAATTCTTACAACATCAGGCAAAAGAAACTCCTGTCCAAAATGTAGGTGGAAACACTGGAAACTATCGGACGGTCACCGCTAAATAGTTCAAGGAGCTGGGACCACCGGAGTTTATTGGAGAGCCAAAACCACTTAAGGTGGATGCATGGATAAAGCAGATCACCAAGATATTTGATGTCTTGGGATGCTCCGAGGAGCAAAAGGTTCCTTTTGCCACCTTTATATGTTCTAAGAAGAGGATTCATCGATGGGAATCTGTAAAGCGTACTCAACCTGCCACACTGAAGATGTTTTGGGAGAAATTCCAAGAACTGTTCAAAGACAAGTACTTTCCCGAAAGTATTCGTCACATGAAAGAGGTAGAGTTCATCAAGCTGGAGCAGAACAATATGACCGTGTCATAATACGAAGCTAAGTTTACCGAGTTGTCCCAGTTTGCGTCCCACTTGGTTGATAATGAGGAGAGAATGACATGGATGTTTCTAAGAGGTTTGAAACCCGAGATACGTCAATACTTAATTTCTCACAAACTGTGTTTGTATTCAGATGTTGTAAATAGGGTTCAGTTATTGGAGCGCGATAACGAGTCAACTCAACCAAGAGAGAGCAGCCGACAAAATGATAATACCAGTGGTAGCAATCATCGAAGTGGGTGACAACAAACGTGGAGGAAATCAACATGTCAGAAATGGTAACCATTTCGGTGGTAATCATGGCCAAGATAATAGAAGTAGAAATTTCAAGAATAAGAGATTCAACAATTATGGAAAGACGTCATCACCAGCACCTGTTGTTAAGGAAGGGGAACGACAGCCAATCGTATATTACAAATGTGGAGGAGAGGGACATATCAGTCCAAACTGTACGCATAATCCAAAGCGTGTTATAATTTCGGAAGAGAAGGTCACCTTGCCCGATTTTGTCATTCACGGAAGTCAAGTCCAGCTGGGATGGAGGCATCAAAGGTCGTCCCAAACAAGATAAAACAGGTAGTTCAAGGGAGAGCGTTTGTCGTAACCTCCCAAAAAGTGAGGAATCCGAACGAGGTGATCACGGGTAAGCTAATCATAAACTCTAGCGAAGTGTATACCTTATTTGATACCGGTTCTACCCATTCTTTTATTTCTCTTACTTGCGCTCAACGTTTAAATTTAACTCCAGAGAAATAGACTTTGACTTATCTGTTGAAACTCCATTAGGAGAAACCTTCATTACATCCACTGTTTATAAGTCTTGTTTGGTTCAAATCGGTACCCTCACATTACCTGTCGATCTTATTTCCTTAAAAATACTTGCATTTGATGTGATTTTAGGGATTGATTGGTTAACTACTCATCATGCAAAAATTGATATTTTTGTAAGGTTGTTAGCTTTCATATTCCTAACCAACCTATTATGCGAATTCAAGCAACCAAACCACTAAAGTTAATCACTGTCATATCAAGCCATAAAGCTATTCGTTTATTAAAAAACGGATGTCAAGCTTTCTTAGCCAATGTCATAGATTTAAACAAAAATACGTCAGATTTGAATGATATTTCTATTGTTAATAAATTTCCTGACGTATTCCTCGAAGAACTTCATGGCCTACCCCCGGAGCATGAAATCTGGTATCGACCTTGAACCCGGTACAAAACCCATTTCCAAAGCCCCATATCGAATGGCTCCTATTAAACTTCAGGAGTTAAAAACCTAACTGCAGGAATTGTTAGACATCGGTTTCATTCGACCTAGTACATCTCCTTGAGGTACTCCTGTTCTATTCGTGAAGAAGAAAGATGGAAGTATGCGACTTTTTATTAATTATTGGGAGTTGAATCATATCACCATAAAAAATAGGTACCCGTTACCTCGCATTGATGACCTGTTTGACCAGTTGTAAGGCGCCAAATTATTTTCAAAGATCGATCTTTGTTCTGGATATCATCAGTTGAAGATTAAAATTGATGACATTCCAAAGACTGCTTTCAGAACTCGGTACGGGCATTACGAATTCCTAGTCATATCTTTTGGATTAACTAATTCTCCTGCTGCCTTCATAGATATGATGAACCGAGTATTCAAGGAATATGTGGATCACTTTTTGGTCGTCTTTATTGATGACATCCTCATTTACTCCAAAAGCCGTGAAGATCATGAGCAACACTTGAGGCTGATACTCCAAAAGCTTCATGAAAACAAGTTATATGCCAAGTTGAAGAAATGCGAGTTCTGGCTTGAGGAAATAGCATTCCTTGGGCACATGATATCAAATCATGGAATATCTGTTGACCCGGCAAAGATTGAAGCAATTCAAAGCTGGGAGCAACCTAAGTCAGTGACCAAAGTGCATAGCTTTCTCGGCTTAGCTGGTTATTATTGGAGATTCGTAGAAGGGTTTTCTCGAATCACTACTCCATTAACTCAGCTGACTCGAAAAGATACAAAATTCGGTTGGAGCGAGAAATGTGAGAAGAGTTTTCAAAAACTCATAAGGAGGCTTATTTTAGCACCTGTTCTGACAATACCATCTGGCTCGGAGGGATTTTTCATCTACAGTGATGCTTCAGGCAAAGGGTTAGGATGTGTTCTCATGTAACAAGGGAAAGTCATAGCCTATGCCTCATGACAACTCAAAGAATATGAGAGGAATTATCCTACTCATGATCTAGAGTTTGCAGCTGTTGTTTTTGCACTTAAAATTTAGAGGCATTACCTGTATGGGGAGAAAGTGGAGATCTATATGGATCATAAAAGCCTCAAATATTTCTTCACTCAAAATGAACTCAACATATGGCAACGACGTTGGCTCGAACTGTTGAAAGATTATGATCATACTATTCAATACCATCCTGGAAAAGCGAACGTAGTAGCTGACGCATTAAGTAGAAGATCATATGCGGGTACGAGTGCGATATTGTCAATACAAAGGCCCATTTTTTATGACTTATAAAGGATGGAGATAGAGTTAAAGACTCCAGGGACCCATGTGATGATGGCAAATATACGAGTAGAACCGATTTTAATCGATAAAGTTAAAGTTGATCAAGCTACAGACTTGGAGCTGACGCGTATGAGGAAGAAAGTGCAAGAAGGTGTTATTCCAGAAGCAAGAATCGATGAAGAAGAAATACTTTGAGTCAACTCCAGACTTTGTGTTCCTAACAATTCTGACTTAAAGTATAAAATTATGATGGAGGCGCACAACACACCGTTTGTAATCCATCTTGGGAGTACCAAAATGTATCGTGATCTTCGACATACATTTTGGTGGAGCAATATGGAGAGAGAGATAGCGGGGTTTATCTCAAGGTGTCTAACTTGTCAATGAGTCAAGGCGGAGCATCAAGTGCCAAAAGTTCCATTACAACCACTTGAAATTCTAGAATGGAAGTGGGAGCACATTACTATAGATTTCGTTACTGGTCTTCCCAAGGTTTCTCAAGGCATAGATGCGATTTGGGTCATTGTTGATAGATTGACCAAGTCTGCTCATTTCTTACCGATGCGACAAACTTATACACTTGAACGTCTTGCTCGTATGTACATAAACGAGATTGTAAGATTACATGGTATGCCAGTATCCATAGTTTCTTATTGAGACCCAAGATTTACTTCACGATTTTGGGTTATTTTGTAAAAAGCTATGGGCACAGATTTACGATTTAGTTCGGCATATCATCCTCAAACAGACGGGAAGTCGGATAGGACTATTCAAACTCTTGAAGATTTATTAAGACTCTGTGTCCTTGACTTCAAAGGAAGTTGGGACAAGTTCTTACTATTGGTGGAGTTTTCCTACAATAACAGTTATCAAGCAAGTATTGGCATGGCTTCATTTGAGGCGTTGTATGGAAGAAAGTGTCGTTCTCCAGTATGTTGGGATGAGGTGGATGAAGCAACATTGTTGGGACCGGAGTTGGTACATATGACTACGAAAAAGATTTAAATGATCCGATAATGTGACGCCCCCAAAATAGTTATACAACACCCATTCTGAGTCGTCAAAATACATGGTACAGAAACAACCACAACTTTATTAGTACAACATAAAAACTGTGAGTTTAAATACAAATATTGTCATCTAGACAATATCCACACTCAAATAAGTCCTCATTACAATTATTGATACATTATTTTACAAAAATGGTGAGGACTACTAAAACGACTCTCTAGAACCTTCATTCCATACCCCGACTAGTACTTGCTACATTCTCGTCTCTTGAGAAGAAAAATGGATCAAAAAGGAAAAGGGTGAGCTCAACTAGCCCAGTAAAGAATATTATGACCAAGATAATATAGAACAAATTATCGTTAGTCTTCAACAGGGAAAAATCTAATAGAATACAATAGACAACGAGTTTTAAATCAATGTTCGCAGCGAAAATAATAATTCATTAGAAGAGTTAAATAGAGAATAAAGTCTACTATCTTCTATATATGAATTTAAAAGTCCATCGTCAACATTTTATCCCTGTAACATCAATCAACATATATCGGAATCAAATATTCATCTTTGCATCGCAGCCAAAGATATTCACCAGATTAGTCATATTCATCTAAACACTGTTCATCTTTGCACTTTACGGGCCAAAGATATTCATCAGAAATCATTAATCTTTGCACTACGGGCCAAAGATATTCAATTATATCATCATTTAGGGTGAGGATGATGAAAATATTTTAAAGAAAAGCGAACCCGGTGAAACAAAAGAATAAATATTAAGGATTCGTATTTCACTATTTCATGTCCAAAAATACCTCATAAATAATCATAGTGGAGTAAAATTCAATAATGATCAAAACATGGATACAATCAAAGCTAGTATCCATAATAGATATTTTGGACGAAAAACGAAAAATTTAATTTTTCTGTGAATAGTGTCGTATTTGTGAATAGTGCCGTATACGTGAATAGTAATCCCAACACTAAAAGACAAGAATTTCACAAAAAAATACTCACAATATTCCGGCATAATGATATTGAAAGAATTAATATCATTTTAAAAAAAAAATATCCCTTACCTCGTATAGGCTATGACTTGAACTTGCACCGTATAGCAACACTCAAAGTATTAAAATACTCACAAGAATACTCTCAATATATCGAGAGAGAAAGAGAGAGAAAACTTCAATTTCTGGTGTGATTTTCAATTCTAACCTAAGCACCCTGGAAAATGCTTAGAACACCAAAGTAGAAAATTGAATAAAATAATAATATTTATAAATTAAAATCCTACGCACACCTTACCAGCTGATTTCAACCATTTAACACATGCCCACAAATGAAAAAAAAATGTTTTTCTTTTAAAAATTATTTAAAACTTCAAAAATCAATTATTTCGGAACTTCAGAACTTCAATAATTCATAATAAATAGCCCTTTTGTCAGAAAAATTAGAACCTCATATTCTTTCCATAGGAAATTCCATTCTCTACAACTTTATAGAAGAAATTTTTTTCAAATTCCAAACAGAAGTTGACCGAAATCCACAAACAGGCGATTTTACAGGCTATAATCAAATTTTAGTCAAGAAATGGGCCCACGGACATGTTTAACATGTTTTATACAACTTTTGCAACAAAAATATTCTTCCTCCTCATATTTTCATATATCCCACATTCATTTTAAAAAATATCCCCATTATTATATTATTAAAATATAATAATATATTTAAATGAATTATTTTATCAGAAAAAGATAAAATATTAATTTTCAACAATTGTCACATTAAAAATTTTCTCCATCTATATCCACATAAAATGAATATTTTCCTTATCATATAAATCAATAATTAATTATTCACAAATAATATTACTGTAATCACAATACTATGAACGGTAGTTCCCAGAAAAGTGGGGGCTTTCAATAAGGATTTCTCCTTCTTGGTAGCAAGTAATTAGGTGACCAAACCTCTCTTTAGATGTAATTTTCTAGACATTGCCAATAATGTTATCTAATAATATTATTTAGGATAATATGAATTATTGCTCGATAATGAAAAAAATAATGTGTAGTGACAATTATTAAAAAACAACGATAATATAAAATATCAACGTAGTAATTATTGAATCAATAAAATAAAATATTAAGCAAGAATTTTTGTAACAATTATTGAGTAGTGTCTTCTTACGTAAGAATCAATAATTGGTACAATACTGAAGTATCTTCTTGTGCAACAACGGCGTATTCTTGTGTTTTAACCACCGGGTATTCAACAAAGATAATGATGAATAACTACGCCATTATTTATAAACAACTTATACTTGTCGTTTTCTTCATCCAATCGTTTTCCGTTATGGGGCCCATATAGGTCGCTTCTTGTCGTCATCACGAATATTCCCCTACAGTAAGAATATTCCACGACCAAACGAATATTCTCCGATAAAAATGATTATTTTATAACCACTTTAAAATATTTGCGCATTTTACCCATAACTAACCACATTAATCAAATCAGCCCTTACTATTTCAAAATAATAAATAGAGGAAATTTAATTTTATTTATAATAAGTTGGGGTCTTACAACCTCCCCTCCTTATGAAATTTTATCCTCGAAATTGATATACGTACCTGGTGTTTCGAAAAGATGAGGGTACCTCGCTTTCATTTCCGTTTCCAACTCCCAGGTCATTTCCTCTATAGCATGGTTTCTCCACAAAACTTTAACTTGTGGTATGACCTTCGTGCGTATGACATGCTCCTTCTTATCCAAGATCTTGACAGGTACCTCTTCGTACGTTAAGTCTTCGACTATCTCGTCCGGTTCTAACTCAATAACGTGGTTTGGGTCTTTCACATATTTACGTAGCACAGATATATGAAAAATATTATGAACACGAGACATACTTGGAGGTAACGCGAGTCTATAGGCCACATTTCCTACTCGGTCAAGAATTTGAAATGGACCAATAAATCATGGATTGAGCTTTCTCTCTTCCGAATCTTGTAACTCCCTTCCATGGAGCCACACGCAACAATACATGATCCCCAATACTAAATTCCACGTCCTTTCGATGAAGATCCGCATAACTCTTTTGTCGATCACATGCTTGGTTTGTATACGTTGTCGAATCATTTGGATCTTTTACGTAGTAATGTACGTACCAACTCTGGTCCCAACAATGTTGTTTCACCTACCTCATCCCAACTGCTTTGGAGAAGCGGAACTTTCGTCCATATAATGCTTCAAATGGAGCCACACCTATACTTGCTCGATAAGCTGTTGTTGTAGAAAAATTCCACCAATGGTAAATACTTATCCCAACTGCCTTTGAAGTCTAGGACACAGAGTCTTAATAGATCTTCAAGAGTTTGAATAGTCCTCTCTGATTGTCCGTCCGTTTGAGGATGGTATGCCAAACTAAATCGTAAATCCGTGCCCATAGCTTTTTGCAAGCTAACCCAAAATCTTGAAGTGAATCTTGGGTCACGATCCGAAACTATGGATACTGGCATGCCATGCAATCTTACAATCTTATTTACATACATATGAGCAAGACGTTCAAGGGAATAAGTCTCCCATATCGGCAAGAAATGTGCAGACTTGGTTAATCTATCAACAATAACCCAAATAACATTTATGCCTTGAGAAATCGTGGGAAGACCCGTAACGAAATCCATGGTAATGTGTTCCCACTTCCATTTTGGAATCTCAAGTGGTTGCAACGGACCCTTAGGTACTTGATGCTCCGCCTTTACACATTGACAAGTTAAACACCTCGAGATAAACTTTGCAATCTCTCTCTTCATATTGTTCCACCAAAATGTATGTCGAAAATCACGATACATTTTGGTACTTCCAGGATGGATTGCAAATGGTGTATTGTGTGCCTCCATCATGATCTTGTACTTCAAATCAGAATTATTAGGAACACAAAGTCTGGAGTGTACTCGAAGTATTCCTTCTTCATCGATTCTTGCTTCTGGAATAACACCTTCTTGTACTTTCTTCTTCATACACATCAGCTCTGGGTCTGTGGCTTGAGTAACTTTAACTTTTTCGATTAAAGTTGGTTCTATACGTATACTTGACATCATTGCATGGGTCCCCGGAGTCTTGAATTCTATCTTCATCTTTTGTAAATCACACAAAATAGGCCTTTGTGTTAACAACATCGCACTCGTTCCCGCATAAGATCTTCTACTCAACGCGTCAGCTACCACGTTCATTTTTTCAGGATGGTATTGAATGGTGTGGTCGTAGTCTTTCAACAGCTCGAGCCAACGTCATTGCCGCATGTTGAGTTCCTTTTGGGTGAAGAAATATTTGAGACTTTTATGGTCTGAATATATCTCCACTTTCTCCCCATATAGATAGTGCCTCCGGATCTTTAAGCTACGAACGATCACGCTAACTCTAGATCATGAGTAGGATAATTCCTCTCATATTCTTTAAGTTGTCGTGAGGCATAGGCTATAACTTTCTCACGTTGCATGAGAACACATCCTAGCCCTTTGCACCGAAACATCATTTGTAGATAAAAAATCCATCCGAACCGGATGGTATTGTCGTAACAAAAGTGCGAAATGAGTCTCCTCTTGAGCTCTTGGAAACTCCTCTCGCATTCCTCGCTCCATATGAATTTTGTATCCTTAAAAGTCGGTTGAGTTAATGGAGTAGCGATTCGAGAAAATCCTTCCACGAATCTCGATAATAACCAACTAAGCCCGAAAGCTACGTCTTGATCACCGACTTCGGTTGTTCCCAACTTTGTATTGCTTCAATCTTCGTTGGTCAGCAGATACTCCATGTTTTGACACCACGTGCCCAAGGAATGCTACTTCCTCAAGCCAGAACTCGCATTTCTTCAACTTGGCATATAATTTGTTATCACGAAGCCTTTGCAGTACCAGCTTCAAATGGTGCTCATGATCTTCACGGATTTTGGAATATATGAGGATGTCATCAATAAAGACAACAACGAACTGATCCAAATAATCCTTGAATACTCGGTTCATCATATCCATGAAAGCGGTAGGAGCATTAGTCAATCCAAAAGACATGAGTAGGAATTCATAATGCCCGTCATGGGAGTTCGAAGGCGATCTTGAATATCCTCGCTTTTAACCTTCGGTGATGATATCCGAGCGAAGATCGATCTTTGAAAAGAATTGTGCTCCTTGCAACTGGTCAAACAGGTCATCAATACGAGGTAGCGGATACCTATTCTTGATAGTGACATGGTTTAATTTTCGGTAGTCGATACAAAGTCGCATACTCACGTCTTTCTTCTTTACGAATAAAATAGGAGCACCCCAAGGAGATGTACTAGGACAAATGAAACCGATGTCCAAAAACTCCTTTGGTTGGACCTTTAACTCCTGAAGTTCAATAGGATCCATTCGATATGGGGTTTTAGAAATGGGCTTTGTACAAGGTTCAAGATCAATAAAGAATTCAACTTCACGTTCTGGGGGTAGACCGGGAAGTTCTTTAGGAAATACGTCAGGAAAGTCAATAACAATAGGAATATTATTCAAATATGACGTGTCTTTATTCAAATCCATAACATGGGCTAAGAAAGCTTGACATCCGTTTTTTAATAAACGAATAGCTTTATGACTTGATATGACAGTGATTGATTTTAATGGTTTAGTTGATTGAATTCGAATAACAGGTTGATTAGGAATATGAAAACTAACAACCTTACGAAAATAATCAATTTTGGCATGATGAGTAGTTAACCAATCAATCCCTAAAATCACGTCAAATGCAAGTATCTTTAAAGAGATAAGGTCAACAGGTAAGGTGATGGTGCCAACTTGGATCAAACAAGATTTATAAACAATGGATGTGATGAAAGTTTCTCCTAACTTGAGTCTCCATAGATAAATCAAAGTCTAATTTCTCCAGTCAAGTTTAAGCGTTGAGCCTGGCAGGAGAAATAAATGAATGGGTAGCACCAAAGATCTAGTAGGATATAAACTTCGCATGAATTTATGATTGGCTTACCCGTGATCACCTCGTTTGGGTTCTCGATGTTGACCCGATCCACGACAAACGCTTCTTCCAGAACCGTTGACTTTGACTTTTTTCGGGGACGGACCTTTTGAGTCACCATCCCCGCTGGACTTGGTTTCACTACCGTACAATCTCGAGCGATATGTCCTTCCTTTCCACAATTATAGCATACCTTGAACTGTTGTGGGCAGTTTGGACTGATATGTCCTTCTTTCCCGCATTTATAGCATATGACCGGTGATCGTTCTCCTCCCTTGGAACCAGTTGGTGCTGACGTCTTCGCATTGTCATTGTTGAATCTCCTTTTTTTAAAATCTCCCCCCGACTCGCTTCTTCTATTCTCATGGCCATGATTACCACCAGAGTGGTTTCCGCTCTTGTCCGTATTCTTCTTTCTCCGCTGGTTATCGTTGATCTGATGACTGTTGTCACCGGTATGATCCTGGTTGTGGTCCCTCGGTTGACCGTACTCGTTATCTCGCTCTAATAATTGAGCCATGTTGACAACATCTGAATAGAGACAAAATTTATGAGAAATGAGATATTGACGTACGCCGGGTTTCAAACCTCTCAGAAACATCTGCGTTATATGTTCCTCATTCTCCACCAAATGAGGTGCAAACCTGGATAACTCCGTAAACTTTGCCTCGTACTGGGACACCGTTGAGACGCCCCCAAATCCGGGTTACCGGACCCCCGAGTTTGGTGTTCACGATCCATAATCTAAATAACATTTAACTACCCATAATATATATAGATAGTAACTTACAGAAGTTTTTATCAGAGTTTAATAATACATTACCCAGGTTCTCTAACCTTAACATTACAAACATATCCTTTAGATGTACAAAAAGGGTTTACAATACAACCTAGTAAATATGTTAATCAAAACTAATTTATAACTATGCCTTTGCCTTTATCTTTCGCAGCACCTCCTGCAACTTCGTCCCTAGCTGAAAAGTTTTATTTAGCAAGGGTGAGCAACTAATTTGCCCCGCAAGTTAAGACATACAATAAATGTATAAGAATTCAAAACAACAGACTATCTATTTTGATAGAATGAAATACCAAAGTTCGGGGAACTTTGAAATAGCTGAATAAATCGTTATTCAATAACAAGTCTTCTCGTATTCTATACAACACAATAATTCAATAATGAAAGAGTACAACGCTTTCAAAGTTTCTACGATATTCTAATGAATAATCAAGAATCAATTCTACGAAATAACAAAGTGAAATGTTTTTCCAGATTTATACTAAGCGATCACACAAGATCTTGAACTTCTCTTCTCGAGTAACTATCAAAGTTAAACTTTGATATACCCAGGTGTATCAGATAACCATAAAGATTAAATCATACCCCTCTGCAAGTATAACAAGTGATCAGCTTATTATACCCTATATTATGTATAATACTTAAAACGCGCGCAAAGGTCGAATTCACGACCAATAAAATGTTCCCTTTTAAAAAAAAAGTTACTCTTCTCAGTCTTAGAATCAAGATTTTGATTTAACAACGAAATGCTAGGATTTCAAATTCTATTTACTTCTCGGTCAAGCCGAAATAATTGGCATCGATCTGTCAATAATAATTGAATTCTCTTCTCGAACCTATCAAGTTCTAACAAATGTTCGTCTAGCCAGAATAATTAGCTAAGACATTTCTCAATATAATTTGATAATAAACATGAATTATCTCATGATCAATAATTCTAACTTGCAGATATAAATATCCAACAACGGTTATTCTACAAAAATGTATTTTCGAATCAAGAATTCAATTTGAATTATTAATCATGCACTTAACTGCGAATAATCAACAATAAATTCTCTGGATGTGGTGTAATTAGCAATAATTAACCACTAATATAATTGAATAAATATAACTCAAGTTGAGTTAGAAACTTGCCTTCTTCACGTGATTACATTTACATAATAAAATTAAGCTGCGTTAAGTAAGACCTATAATCAACAATGCCTGGCCTCTCACAATTAATACGATCATTATATAACACACGAGATTGTAGTTTATGACCAAACTTATCCTAAACACATTACCACATTAGCCACATCAGTGTTTATAACCTATATAAACACATAACAAGTATAACTATTTCGGTCTGGTTGGACTTCGGTCCATTCTCGGTGTTCTGGTTCCCTATCCGACAATTAACAAAGTTATCTGTCAATTACACTTGGTCTCCAAGCTTCAATATTAATTCAGATAAGTTAATTATCAATAATAATATTTTTCGAAAGTTTTTAATAATTATCAAGCAATTATTATAATCTATAATAATTTTTTCAAATATCGAAATCATTTTTAAATGATTTAATTATCAATTAATCGTATCATTATTAATATTTAATAATATCAAAATATTAATAACATACTTGTCAAAATATTAAAGTTATTGTTAATAACTTAAAATATTTTTAAATCAACAATATTCCACTTAAATAATTTTTAAAGTAATTAAAATCATTTTAAATCATCATCATTAATATTAAAATATTAATGAAATTATCATCCAAATATTGAAAGTCATTAATTATAACTTAAAATATTTTTAAATCATTTTTCTCATTTTTAAACGATTTTTTTTCATTTTAATTCATTTATTTAATATAACAATTAAATAAATCAAACATCATTAATATTAAATTATTAATGAGAATTCTCCAAAAATATTAAAAATTATATTTTATAATTTAAAATATTTCTAACACTTTATTCTCAATTAAAATGATTTTTAAATCATTAAAATCATTTTATCATATTTATTTAATTTAATAATCAAATAAATATAATATCATTAATATTAAATTATTAATGAAAATTCTCCAAAAATATTAAAAGTTACATTTTATAACTCAAAATATTTTTAAATACAATAATCTTATTTAAAATGATTTTTCATAATATTAAATCATTTTTCTCTAATTTATTTAATACATTAATTAAATAAATTAAATATCATTAATATTTAAATAATTATAAATATTAATGAAAAATATCTCAAATAATCAGAAATTATTTTTTATAAATTAAAATAATTTTTAAAACTATTTTTAGTAATTTTATAATTTATTTCTTATTTTTAATCATTTTTCGGAAAACAGAAAATAAAATTAATGAAAACAGTCGCTAAAACCCTTTAGCGACACTTTCTGTCGCCTTAGGTGTTCTTGGCCTCAAGAACACTGACAAGGCAGTGCTTAAGGGGTCATGTTTAACCGGCCCTAATTCTCTGTTCAAATTGTTTCTGGACTTGTTTGAAGTGTAATTGTGTAGTCAAAATGTAATACTACAACACACAATCAACATCTTGATCAAACATTAACAATCCTGCAAGATCTAAAGCTTCAAAGAAGCTATCAGACCCACTTGGGTTTCTTCAGAAACCCAGAACATCGAGCAGCCATTTTCAAGCCAAGATTAATATAGGTTCTACTCTTGTTTAAGGTGATTTGATGGTTCAAAGGTGTAGTCGATGTATCAAGGAACAACACCACATCAACAACTCGGTCCAACAACAAACAAATCACAACTTATTAAGCGGTCAAAGCATGTCAGACGGCTTGTTCTTCAAATTTCTGGAAATTTCCAGAAATGTCAAAATTGAGCGAGTAGCTCACTTTGACCACTTGTTCTGCTCAATCTATTACAGTTTTAAGAGATCTAAAAACTCAAATATATAATACACATAACCAGCTACAAAATGGTTACAACAACAACATCAAAACATTAACACAACTGCAAGATCAAGAGACTCAAAGATCTTTGTCGACGCTTCTTTTAAATTTCTAGCTTGCCCAGATTTGACTTCGATCGCATGGCAAATCAACGGTCTTTGACCGTTAATAACATGAAATCTATTTATCAAATTGATATTCTACCACTTGAAGCTTAAAGCCAACCTATCAGGTTACAAACTAAAGCTTTAAAACATTACAAACCATGAACACAGTAAGATCTACGGCTACTGATATTCCTTGTCAGACACAAAATTTTTCTCAAGAACAGTTTTTGAAAAAAATTATTTTAAGGCACTTTGATGCTATGGATTCATGATAGATCATCATAGATCTTCATATAACATCCAATAGCAATATTCTAAACACAAAAACACAAAAAAATTTCAAGCATACAAGATCAAAAATAAAAATTTTGTTATACCTTTCTAGTTCAAATCTTGATCTTGATTCTCCTTATCTGTTTATGATTGATATAGAGGCTGATTTTATGACTATCCTACTAGAAAATTTCGAACACTAAGAGAGAGAGAGAGTTGGTGAGAGCAAAGTTGCAAAATTTGAAAAGTTGAATGACTTTTCTCTCTCCCAATCTTATATAATTTGCCTAGATTCATGTATGGCTTATATTTGCTGTCAAATGGGGCTGAATTGGCTGATATTATGAGTCACAATTGTCAATATAGTTGGTGACCAACTAAAGTTATAGCCAAAATTGCAAGCTAGCTTACTAATTTACACTAAAGGGCATTTTAGTCTTTCTCCAATTATTTTTAATGGCATTCAGACAAATGTACAAATCCTTGGGTTTAACCCTAAGTTCCCAACCCTTAGGTTTTAAAAAAATACCAACTTCTAAAATTTCCAATTAAGGTTTTAAATTAGAAAATTAAATTCCTAAATTATAATTAGGGTTTATAAAATAGAAATTAATATACTAAAAATATAATTAGGGCTTTCTAACTATACTTAAGTTTAATAAGCCCATTAGGTTTGCCAATTAGAATGAGGGTTGCCTAATTAGGGTTTAAAAAATCCCAGATTTTAAATTAGGATTTTCCGACGTACAATTAGGATTTTTTAATTGTACATTTGGTTTTTTAAATCTGAGATTAGGGTTTCTAATCCCTTATTAGGGTTTATTAATTACAAACCTTATCCGATCAATTATTGATCAACATTATCAACATACAGTATAAACACATTATTATCAATATAATTATTTTAATTATATTTTCTACCGAATCCCTATCCAAAAATTAGGGCTAGGGTTTCTAAAGTTGTTAAGCACAACTCTACTCTATTTTCTCAGTCAATACATACTTTGACCAGTTCTAGAGACTTGTCTCACAAATACACAGCACAATATTAACAGTTAATATAAAAAAAAAAAAAAAAAATTCGTAAAATTTTGATTATTCGAAATCCCAGGTTATCACATTCACCCCTCCTTAAAAGGATTCCGTCCTCGTAATCACCGCTTTCTTATCCTCAACAATCTTTTAAAGTTGTATCATCAATTCATTTTTATCAACACAATATTCATTTGTGTCTTATATTCTAACCCGTGAGTTGAATCTATAAAAGAAAACAATTCACAACAATATTTATCCAATATTAATCGCGTAATTTAAATATTAAGCAAAATCGTTACCTGCTGCTACCTCCTGAGTAGTCACTGCATTTAGCGTCATCATGTTGAATGTACGGGCGGTTAATCTTCCTGGCTGTACAGGTCCTCGAATCGCCAAGGTTCCACCACCGGGTCCCTTGTTGACACTTTCCTTTTCAGCATTTCTCTTCGGACAGTTTCTTACCATATGGTCAGTTGATCCGCACGCAAAACAACCTTGAATTTTCTTCGGATTGGGACAATTGGGCGACATGTGCCCCTTTTGTCCACAATTATAGCAGACTCCCTTCTTCTTTAAACAAACACCAGCATGGTTCTTTCCGTAATTTGCATATGGCTCCCTCCCTTGTTTGTTTCCTTCAGTCTTACTACCCGATTGGGTATTCTCGCTCCACTTCCTTTTGTTAGGGTTACTACTACCGCTGCTTCCACCCTCATTGATCTTCTTCTTCTTCTCCTGATGAAAACGAGATGCAGCCTCGTTTCCTCCTTCAGCAATTAACGCTTTCTCCAGTAGAGCCGCAAACGTGTTGATCTGCAGCACAGCTACTTTGTTGTAAATCCCCGGCTTCAATCCGTTCTCAAATCTTCTTGCTTTTCTAGCTTCGGTGTCCACCTGATGAGGTGCAAATCGTGCCAATTCGTTGAATTTAGCTGCGTATTCAGAAATAGACATATTCTCCTGCTTTAGTTCCAAGAACTTAACTTCCATTCGAGCTTCCATACTCGGCGAGAAGTAGTTCTCAAAGAACAGTTCCTTGAATCTGGTCCACGTCACCATCGCTGTACCAGCTCTTGCCTGATTAGTCTCCCACCAGTAATTAGCTTCTCCCTTCATCAAGTATGTTGCAAAAGCCGTCTTTTGCTCTTCCGCCACACGCGCAATCACGAATGCTTTCTCCATCTCTTTTACCCAAGTTTGGGCTTCAATTGGATCCGTAGTCCCCTTAAATTCCGGCTGTCCTACCGCTTTAAAATCCTTAAAATTTGCCAATCTGTCGGCTGGCTGATTCCTTGCCCTTCCCCTGGCTGGAGCTCTATTTTCCATAGCTTCGGCTATCATATTTCCAAAATTTTTCATTGGGTCAGCTTGACCTCCTTCGTTATTCACCGATTGTTTCTTCTTTGGTTCCGATTTTGTCCTAAAGCAGATGATCCGATTTTAAATAAAAATCTTATATTAATACTATTTTCTATACAAATTCTTAACACAATAAGAATTCAACACATATTTCTTAGGTAATCGATATTTATTCAAATAGCAGCATAAAGACATTTAGTATTTTAATATATACAACTATCCCTTTTCATAGGATTAACAACACAACTTTAAACAAAAATTGTAATTCTTCATTCACATTAATAACTATTCCAGCTCATCAAACTTACCACACTTAGGGGTTCAGAACTTGCCACAATCATATGAGTTTATGAACTTATCCTAGTCGTCGGACCTTTAGGCGTCCATTCGCCGAGGGTTCAAAACAAATTTCATATAACTATGAGTCATGAACTTACCATAAGTATGAGTTTTAAGAACTCACAAATTAATCATAATCTTATATTCATATAGAAAATAAAGATTTTATTCATACAAACATATATATATATATATACATATATATATATATATATATATTTATATATGTTCAAACATCGTTCTTGATATTACATATCTTAATATCAGAAACTTCTACCAAAAGATGCTATAACTTATATCTAAGTTATCTAACGTCCACTCCCTTCACCAATCTTCTTCTTGCTGGGACACTTGTTGAATCCGTGCCCCGTTTGTCCATAGGAAAAACACTTCCTCATATTTGGCTTAGGACAATGGAGAGAAATATGTCCTTCCTGCTTACAGTTGAAGCACACATTCTTCCACATCATGCAGTCTCCCACGTGAGACTTGTCACACTTGCTACAGACTTTCTTTTTCTTCGGGTTCGAATTTCCAGAGTTGTCACTGTCGTTGTTCCTCTTTCTTTTATTCTTGTCCTTCTTTCCGGTTCCTTCAGACGATCTACCACCTTCAACCTTCATCTTCTCCACCTACGCTTTTAGCTCGTTCCGTTCTTCAGTCATTTCACGTAACGCCCGCTCCGTCTTCCACAACTCCTCCAAGAGAAATACTTTACTTCGGAGTTCTTGGACTTCCACAGATAGCTGATCTTGTTCACCAACCTTGATCTTATTCTTTACTTCTACCTTAAGTTCTTTAGACTCCGCCTCCTCATCACCACTTAGATACATCTCAGGATAATCGTTATGATCACTCCCAAGATTGATCATTGGTTTATCTTTCCCCACTTCTTCACCCGATTCGCTCTGAGCTGGCACCTCGGCTACTGGCACTGGTGCAACAGCCACTGGCATCTCCGTACTCATTTTGTCTTCTCCCGACATCCTACAATCAGTTTTAAACAACTTGATTAGTACTTCACCAGAACAAATTTCTCTCACTATCGATACACTTCAGCGATCCCTCACTTAGTACTCTAAATGAGTATTCTCTATCTTGCTATGGTCATAATCCTAGGGTTTTCCCCCACCCCACTTAAGGTTTATAACCTACAGCTCAGATACCAACTCTTGACGCCCTAAATCCCAAGTTATTCAATTTCCAGTTTGGTGTTCACGATCCATAATCTAAATAACATTTAACTACCCATAATATATATAGATAGTAACTTACAGAAGTTTTTATCAGAGTTTAATAATACATTACCCAAGTTCTCTAACCTTAACATTACAAACATATCCTTTAGATATACAAAAAGGGTTTACAATACAACCTAGTAAATATGTTAATCAAAACTAATTTATAACTATGCCTTTGCCTTTATCCTTCGCAGCACCTCCTGCAACTTCGTCCCTAGCTGAAAAGTTTTATTTAGCAAGGGTGAGCAACTAATTTGCCCCGCAAGTTAAGACATACAATAAATGTATAAGAATTCAAAACAACAGACTATCTATTTTGATAGAATGAAATACCAAAGTTCTAGGGAACTTTGAAATAAATTGAATAAATCGTTATTCAATAACAAGTCTTCTCGTATTCTATACAACACAATAATTCAATAATGAAAGAGTACAACGCTTTCAAAGTTTCTACGATATTCTAATGAATAATCAAGAATCAATTCTACGAAATAACAAAGTGAAATGTTTTTCCAGATTTATACTGAGCGATCACATAAGATCTTGAACTTCTCTTCTCGAGTAACTATCAAAGTTAAACTTTGATATACCCAGGTGTATCAGATAACCATAAAGATTAAATCATACCCCTCTGCAAGTATAACAAGTGATCAGCTTATTATACCCTATATTATGCATAATACTTAAAACGCGCGCAAAGGTCGAATTCACGACCAATAAAATGTTCCCTTTTAAAAAAAAAGTTGTTCTTCTCAGTCTTAGAATCAAGATTTTGATTTAACAACGAAATGCTAGGATTTCAAATTCTATTTACTTCTCGGTCGAGCCGAAATAATTGGCATCGATCTGTCAATAATAATTGAATTCTCTTCTCGAACCTATCAAGTTTTAACAAATGTTCGTCTAGCCAGAATAATTAGCTAAGACATTTCTCAATATAATTTGATAATAAACATGAATTATCTGTACTGTCAATTCTAACTTCTGCAGATATAAATATCCAACAACAGTTATTCTACAAATGTATATTTCTGAATCAGTAATTCAATTTGAATTATTAATCATTACCTAATCGCGAATAATCAACAATAATTTCGGATGTGGTGTAATTAGCAATAATTAACCACTAATATAATTGAATAAATATAACTCAAGTTGAGTTAGGAAACTTGCCTCTTCCATTGATTATACTACCACGTTAATAAAATTAATCATGTTCAGAAGACCTATAATCAACAATGTCGGTCTCACAATTAGCACAGTCATTTATAACACACAGTATTGTAGTTTACAGCCAAACTTATCCTAAACACATTACCACATAGGCACATCAGTGTTTATAACCTATATAAACACATAACAAGTATAACTATTTCGGTCTGGTTGGACTTCGGTCCATTCTCGGTGTTCTGGTTCCCTATCCGACAATTAACAAAGTTATCTGTCAATTACACTTGGTCTCCAAGCTTCAATATTAATTCAGATAAGTTAATTATCAATAATAATATTTTTCGAAAGTTTTTAATAATTATCAAGCAATTATTATAATCTATAATAATTTTTTCAAATATCTAATCATTTTAAATGATTTAATTATCAATTAATCGTATCATTATTAATATTTAATAATATCAAAATATTAATAATATACTTGTCAAAATATTAAAGTTATTGTTAATAACTTAAAATATTTTTAAATCAACAATATTCCACTTAAATAATTTTTAAACTAATTAAAATCATTTTTAAATCATCATCATTAATATTAAAATATTAATGAAATTATCATCCAAATATTAAAAGTCATTAATTATAACTTAAAATATTTTTAAATCATTTTTCTCATTTTTAAATGATTTTTTTCATTTTAATTCATTTATTTAATATAACAATTAAATAAATCCAACATCATTAATATTAAATTATTAATGAGAATTCTCCAAAATATTAAAAATTATATTATATAATTTAAAATATTTTCTAACACTTTATTCTCAATTAAATGATTTTTAAATCATTAAAATCATTTTTATCATATTTATTTAATTTAATAATCAAATAAATCTAATATCATTAATATTAAATTATTAATGAAAATTCTCCAAAAATATTAAAAGTTACATTTTATAACTCAAAATATTTTAAATACATTAATCTTATTTAAATTGATTTTCATAATATTAAATCATTTTTCTCTAATTTATTTAATACATTAATTAAATAATTAAATATCATTAATATTTAAATAATTATAAATATTAATGAAAATATCTCAAATAATCGTAAATTATTTTTTATAAATTAAAATAATTTTTAAAATTATTTTAGTAATTTTATAATTTATTTTTTATTTTTAATCATTTTCCGGAAAACAGAAAATAAAATTAATGAAAACCGTCACTAAAATCCTTTAGCGACACTTTCTGTTGCCTTAGGTGTTCTTGGCCTCAAGAACACTGACAAGGCAGTGCTTAAGGGGTCATGTTTAACCGGCCCTAATTCTCTGTTCAAATCGTTTCTGGACTTGTTTAAAGTGTAATTGTGTAGTCAAAATGTAATACTACAACACACAATCAACATCTTGATCAAACATTAACAATCCTGCAAGATCTAAAGCTTGAAAGAAATTTATCGATTCCACTTGGGTTTCTTCGTAAACCCGTAACATCGAAATGACCATTTTCAAGCCAAGATTAATATAGGTTCTACTCTTGTTTAAGGTGATTTGATGGTTCAAAGGTGTAGTCGATGTATCAAGGAACAACACCACATCAACAACTCGGTCCAACAACAAACAAATCACAACTTATTAAGCGGTCAAAGCATGTCGACGCATTGTTCTTCAAATTTCTCGAAATTTCCGTAAATGTCAAAATTGAATGAAATTTCACTTTGACCACTTGTTCTGCTCAATCTATTACAGTTTTAAGAGATCTAAAAACTCAAATATATAATACACATAACCAGCTACAAAATGGTTACAACAACAACATCAAAACATTAACACAACTGCAAGATCAAGAGACTCAAAGATGCTGTCAGACGCTCTTTTAAATTTCTAGGCTTGCCCAGATTTGACTCGGTCATGGCCAGTCAACGGTCTTTGACCGTTAATAACATGAAATCTATTTATCAAATTGATATTCTACCACTTGAAGCTTAAAGCCAACCTATCAGGTTACAAACTAAAGCTTTAAAACATTACAAACCATGAACACAGTAAGATCTACGGCTACTGATATTCCTTGTCAGACACAAAATTTTTCTCAAGAACAGTTTTTGAAAAAAATTATTTTAAGGCACTTTGATGCTATGGATTCATGATAGATCATCATAGATCTTCATATAACATCCAATAGCAATATTCTAAACACAAAAACACAAAAAAATTTCAAGCATACAAGATCAAAAATAAAAATTTTGTTATACCTTTCTAGTTCAAATCTTGATCTTGATTCTCCTTATCTGTTTATGATTGATATAGAGGCTGATTTTATGACTATCCTACTAGAAAATTTCGAACACTAAGAGAGAGAGAGAGTTGGTGAGAGCAAAGTTGCAAAATTTGAAAAGTTGAATGACTTTTCTCTCTCCCAATCTTATATAATTTGCCTAGATTCATGTATGGCTTATATTTGCTGTCAAATGGGGCTGAATTGGCTGATATTATGAGTCACAATTGTCAATATAGTTGGTGACCAACTAAAGTTATAGCCAAAATTGCAAGCTAGCTTACTAATTTACACTAAAGGGCATTTTAGTCTTTCTCCAATTATTTTTAATGGCATTCTAGACAAATGTACAAATCCTTAGGGTTTAACCCTAAGTTCCCAACCCTTAGGTTTTAAAATACCAACTTCTAAAATTTCCAATTAAGGTTTTAATTAGAAAAATTAAATTCCTAAATTATAATTAGGGTTTATAAAATAGAAATTAATATACTAAAAATATAATTAGGGCTTTCTAACTATACTTAAGTTTAATAAGCCCATTAGGTTTGCCAATTAGAATGAGGGTTGCCTAATTAGGGTTTAGGAAATCCCAGATTTTAAATTAGGATTTCCCGACGTACAATTAGGATTTTTTAATTGTACATTTGGTTTTCTAAATCTGAGATTAGGGTTTCTAATCCCTTATTAGGGTTTATTAATTACAAACCTTATCCGATCAATTATTGATCAACATTATCAACATACAGTATAAACACATTATTATCAATATAATTATTTTAATTATATTTTCTACCGAATCCCTATCCAAAAATTAGGGCTAGGGTTTCTAAAGTTGTTAAGCACAACTCTACTTTATTTTCTCAGTCAATACATACTTTGACCAGTTCTCGAGACTTGTCTCACAAATACACAGCACAATATTAACAGTCAATGTTGTATTTGTGAGACATCGAATATTAGTGGGTCAAGCAAATTACCAAGATATTCGATGTCTTGGGACCGTCAATACATACTTTTCTCAGTCAATACATACTTTGACCGTCATGTTGTTTTGCTCCAATCTAATAAACTCTACTTCCTTCATATGACGAACACTTTCAGGAAAGTATTTGTCATTGAACAGTTTCTGAAATGTCTCCCAAGACATGTCTTTGGTGGTCGGATGGGTACGCTTCACGATTTCCACCAAAGAATCGCCTCATTACGGAACATAAAGTGGCGAATGGAACTTTTCGTTCCTCCGCATCCCAAGACATCGAATATCTTGGTAATTTGCTTGACCGGCGCCTCCGCTTTAATAGGATTCGCTTTTCCCTGCACTCGTGGTCCCAACTCTTTGAATCGCTTGGTTGTGACCAACCGTATGCGTTGCCATTGTTTCTACTCGTATTTTGAACAGAATCTCCTTAAATGGTTCTCGCATTAATCGATAAAGCTTCTAAACATCTTATCGCTCATCGTCTGCATTCAAATTGGTGTTGTTTATGGGAGGAACATTGTCACTGTTGCACGCTCTCTCATTGGTGAGCAAAAGGTGTCTCCATAATCTCATTTACTCCATCGTTAACATTCTCACGACATTCTCAACATCGCCTTATAAAACAAGAGTTAATTTAACAAATTAACATATCATATAATATCCCTTACCTAGTAAAGACAGTACTTCTAGTTGAAACACCGGATAGGCTATGAATTGAACTTGCACCAGATAGCAACACTCAAAGTATTAAAATACTCACAAGAATACGCCAACATATCGAGAGAGAAGAGAGAAAACTTCAGCTTCGTGTGATTTTCAATTTAACCCCAAGATCCTATTTATAGGAAAATGCTTGTAACACCAAAGCGTAAAATTGAATAAAATAATAATATTTATAAATTAAAATCCTACGCACACCTTTACCAAATTGATTTCAACCATTTAACACATGCCCACAAATGAAAAAAAAAACATTTTTCTTTTAAAAATTATTTAAAACTTCAAAAATCAATTATTTCGGAACTTCAAAAATTCAATAATTCATAATAAATAGCCCTTTTGTCAGAAAAATTCAAACCTCATATCCTTTCTATAGGAAATTCCATTCTCTACAACTTTATAGAAGAAAAATTTTCTAAATTCCAAATGTAAGTCGAATCAAATCCACAAACAAAAGCGATTTTACAAAGCTATAATCAAATTTCAAAGAAAGAAATGGGCCCATGACATATGTTTAACATGTTTTAAACAACTTTTGCATCAAAAATACTCTTCCTCCTCATATACTCATATATCCCACATTCATTGTAAAAAATATCCCCATTATTATATTATTAAAATATAATAATATATTTAAATGAATTATTTTATTAGAAAAAGATAAAATATTAATTTTCAACAATTGTCACATTAAAAATTTTCTCCATCTATATCCACATAAAATGAATATTTTTCTTATCATATAAATCAATAATTAATTATTCACAAATAATATTACAGAATCATAAAACTGGCAACCAGGCCGTTCCCAGGAAAGAGGGGGCTTTCCAATAAGGATTTCTCCTTACTGGCGCGCAATTAGGTGACCAAACCTCTCCTTAGACAGAACTTTCTAGACATTATCAATAATGTTATCTAATAATATTATTCAGATAATATGAATTATTGCTCCGATAATGAAAAATAGTGTGTAGTGACAATTATTAAAACAATAGTAATATAAAATATCAACGTAGCAATTATTGAATCAATAAAATAAAATATCGAATAAAGAATTATCGTAATAATTATTAATTAGTGCCTTCACGTAAGAATCAATAATTGGTGCAATACCGTGTCTGCTATCGCAAGCAACAACGCCAGTATTATTGTGTTTTAACCATCGGGTATTCCAAGCAGATTAATCGGTAATAACTACGCCATTATTTATAAACAACTTATAATTGTCGTTTTCTTCATCCAATCGCTTCACATTATGGGCCCACACAAGGTCGCTACTGGTCGCATTTAATATTCTCGACAGTAAGAATATTCCACCACCAAACTAATATTCTCCGATAAAAATGAATATTTTATAACCACTTTAAAATATTTTGCGATTTTACCCATAACTAACCACATTAATCAAATCAACCCTTACTATTTCAAAATAATAAATAGAGGAAATTTAATTTTATTTATAATAAGTTGGGGTCTTACAGATAACGTATAAAAACCTCACAAGATCGACAAAAGAGTTATGTTGATCTTCATCGAAATAACGTGGAATTCAATATTGGATATCATGTGTTGTTATGTGTTGCTCCATGGAAAGGAGTTACGAGATTTGGAAAGAGAGGAAAGCTCAATCCTCGATTCATTGGTCCATTTTTAATCCTCGATCGAGTAGGAACTGTGGCCTATAGACTCGCCTTACCACCAAGTATGTCTCGTGTTCATAACGTTTTTCATATATATATGTTACGTAAATATGTAAAAGACCCGAACCACATTATTGAATTAGAACCGGATGAGATAGTGGAAGATTTAACGTATGAGGAGGTACCTGTTAAAATCTTGGATAAGAAGGATCATATTCTACGCTCCAAGGTTATACCTCAAGTCAAAGTTTTATGGAGAAACCACGATGTTGAGGAAATGACCTATGAGTTAAAATCTGAAATGAAGTCAAGGTATCCTCACATTTTTGACATACCAGGTACGTACCCTAATTTCGAGGACGAAATTTCATAAGAAGGAGAGGTTGTAAGACCCCAATTTTTATGAATAAAGATTAATTTTTCTCAAAATATATTTTTGAATATTATGGTGTGGATTTGATATAATGTTATAGTTGTGGGTATTATTTACAAATTGTGCAAAGTAAGTAAGTGGTTATATAATATTCGATTGGTGGGGGAATATTTGTACAATGGCACAATCATTGGTGGACCCCACAAAGAAAGTATTGTCGTAGTTAGAAACCGACAGAATTATCTTTTTATAAAAATAATGGCGAAAGTTTTACCGTTAAACTGTTGAACTACCTGGTGGTAAAAGTACAGTAATACGCGTGGTTGCATAGTAGCATACCAGATTGATTATTGATACTTATGTGAGAAGTCACCGCTTATACTCAATTATTGCTACAAAGAATTGCTTTGATAATATCTTTCGTATTATAGATTCAATTATTGTCACAGTATCATCTGCATAGTATTTTATATTATTAAATCAATAATTGAGACGACAAAGTTATTCATATTATTATTTGTAATATTGACAATGTCTAAAAAGTTCTGTCAATGAGAGGCTTGGTCACCTAATTGCGCGCCAATAGGGAGAAATTCTTATCGGAAAGCCCCCTCTTTTCTGGGAATGATCTGGTTGTTAAATATTGTGAGTTATAATATTAATGATGAATAAGTTCGTGTTGATTAAAGATGAAATTGATATTTCCATTATGTTTGAATTATTAGTGTTAGTGGAAATCGACATCTATTTCGATAATAATGGATGTCTGGAGGTTATATTGACCAATCGGGTAATTAATCGAATAAATGAGTAATTAATTGCTATTAATTCACATGCTTATAACTATTTGTTCACATGTGTGTACTATTGATTCACATGCATGTACTATTAGGGGAGGTGGTGCAATATTGATAATACTTGCATGACTAAATTAAAAATAGAGGTATAGATGAAGGTACTATACTGTAATTATTTTTTTCACGTGATTGTACTATTGATTCACAAGATGTACTATTAGGGGAGGTGGTGCAAGTTTGATAATACTTGCAGGAGTAAATTAAAAAAAAGGAAAAGATGAAGGTATTATACCGTAATATTTTGAGCCCCAAAATGTGCAATTATCGAAACTATATTTTCCTATAAATAGAAGCTCATTCTTCTTTCATTCTCACCAATTCACTAAGACTCACAAGAGCAATTATAGAGAGAGAAGCTATAAAGAGAAAGAAGAAGAGAAGTCTACTACTTCACTATTCCAGTATCCAGTCTTCTTCTGAGGTAAGGAATATTATTTTTGTTCAGTATTCATAAGAAATAATATTTTCTTCCATACTCTGTAGTATGTGAGTAATATTATTTCGTCTCGTATTCCTGATTATACCATCATTCTGTTAAAGTATTACTTCTATACTCCGTGAAATTAGTGGAATATCCTTAAAATTTGCGCTTCATCTAGTATCGCTTCACAAGGATATTTTCTGCACATTCTTGTTAATTTTTAAGTTTTTCATGTCGGAGTATTGTCCATGAGTACTGTTCATTTATACGGTATTATTCACGGGTACTATTCATAAAGTACTATTCATAAAGTACTATTCACAGAGTACTATTCCCGAAGTACTATTCACCCAGGTACTATTCACCTAGAGTACTATTCATAACCAAAATTGATTTATTTTCGGTCCAAATCATTTTTGATACAGTATCATTCTTAAATTTTACTCCAAAGCAGTATCATGTTGGCAATTTGAACATTATTGAATTCTAGATAAATTAAATTATAAATCTTTAAAAATTTATCATTTGCTTTCTTTTAATTGAATTTTTATATCATTGTCATCATCCTCATGCTTATATTGTGATGAAAGTCATCTTTGGCTTACATACATAGATGGACTGTTGATTGGTATGATTATGACCAGGGATCATTCGGTATAATCATGACCCGTAATGTTATAAATGATGTGGTAAAAGTCCTCATTGACCCATAGTGCATTGATGGACAGTTGCTGGTATGATCATGACCATTGGTGAAAACACGAATATCTTTGGCCCGTAGTGCATAGATAATTTGTGGTTGTGATATTATTTATTAAGCTGAGTCTCAGCGATAAAATTGTTGATAAACTTTTTAAATCATAGAAGATAGATGATATCATGCTCTACTTGACTCTTCTAATGGATTGCTTGTTCCGCTGCAGTTAAACTTGATGTTTATTGTATTTTATCAGTTTAACACTGTTGAAGGCTAACAATAATTTATTCTGCATTATCTTAGTCATAATATTTCTTACTGGGCTAGTTGAGCTCACCCTTTATTTTCATTGTTCTCTTTAAGAAATGAGAATATAGATGGGACTAGTCAGGGAACGGAATGACGGTCCAGATGTTTGCATTAGTAGTCCTCACTATTCAGTGAAATAGTGTGATAATAATTGTAATGAGGACTTTATTTGAGTTTGGATACTCTCTATGAGACATTATCCATGTTGAAACTCTCAACTACGTTTTGTTGTACTGTATAAAAGAAGTTTGTATTTAAATTCTATACCATGTATTTGGCGACTCAAGATGGGTGATGTATACCTATTTTGGGGGCGTCACAATATCGATAATTCATATTATTTTAATAATATTATTAGATAGCATTATTGGCAATGTCTAAGAAAGTTATGTATAGGAAATGGGTTTGGTCACCTAATTGCACGCCAGTACGGAGAAATCCTTATCGGAAAGCCCCCTCTTTCCTGGGAATGACATGGATGTCAGTATTGTGATTCTGTAATATTATTTATGAATAATTAATTACTGATTTATATGATAAGAAAATATTTATTTTTTTATGTGGATATAAATGAAGGAATTAATGCTGATGTGTTTTATCAGTATTTTGTCAGAATAGAGGTATTAAAAATCGTCCGTATGTGGATTTCGGACATTTTTTGTTTGGAATTTGGAAAACCTTTCTTCTACAAAGTTGTAGAGAATTAAATTTCCTATGAAATGGACATAAAATTCGTATTTTTCTGATAAAAGGGCTATTTATTATGAATTATTGAAGTTACTGATTATTGTTTAAATTTAAAACATTTTGAAAATTTTCTAGAATGGGTGGGCCCCACTTTTTGTTTGTGAGAAATGTGCTGAAATTTTATTTCAAAAGTGGTGTGCGTGAATAGTAGCAGGTTATTCTGCTTTGGCGTTTTAGCATTTTCCTATAAATAGGGTGCTTAGTTAAAATTGAAAATCACACCAAAATCAGAAGTTTTCTCTCTCTATAATATCGAGCGTATTTTTGTGAGTATTTAGATACTTTGAGAGTTGCTATTCAGTGCAAGTTTCCTTCAGCTTTATATCCGATATTTCAAACAGAAGTACTATTCTTTTGAGGTAAGAGATTGTAAGGGGTGTTATTTTCTTCGTAAATAAAGTTTTTCTTTCAATATCATTATGCAGAAATATTGGTATGAATTTTATTGTGAAATTTTTACCTTTTCATGTCGAGGTTACTATTCACGTATACGGCACTATTCACGTATACGACACTATTCACGAATACGGTACTATTCACGAAGTATAATTTTTCTTGTGGAATTTCTACCTTTTCGTGTCGGGGTTACTATTCACGTATACGGCACTATTCACGTATTCAACACTATTCATAAATATAACACTATTTACAGGGAAAAAAATTCTCTTCTTTGTCCAAGTTGTCTATTATGGTTACTATCTTTGATTGTATCCATGTTTTGATCTTCATTCTTGAATTTTGCTCCACAATTGATTATTATGGAGTATTTTTGAACTTGGATAAACCAAAGTACAAATCCCTAATCTTTGATCTTTTATCTCACTGGATTTATTTTCTTTAAAATATTTTTCATTATCCTAAGTCCTAAATGATGATATAACTGAATATCTTTGGCCTGTAGTGCAAAGATGAATGATTACCTGATGAATATCTTTGGCCCGTAGTGCAAAGATGAACAGGTGTTGAGATGAACATGACCAATTGGGGATACGAATGAATATCTTTGGCCCGTAGTGCAAAGTTGAATATTTGATTCAATATGTATATTGATTGATGTTACAGGGATAAAATATTGATGATGGACTTTTAAATCATAGAAAAAAGTAGACTTCATTCTCTACTTAACGCTTTTAATGAATTGTTATTCTCCGCTGCGAATATTGATCTAAAACTTGTTGTCCATTACATTTTATCTGATGTATTGAAGACTAATGATAATTTTTTCTACATTATCTTAGTCATAATATTCTTTACTGGGCTAGTTGAGCTCACCCTTTTCCTTTTTTTTCCATTTTTCTTCTCAGGAAGCGAGAATATAGCAGGAACTAGTCAGGGTGTGGAGTGATGTTTCGAGACAATTGTTTTATCATTCCTCACTATTTTGTAAAATAGTGTGATAATAATTGTAACGAGGACTCTTTCTAAGTTTGAATACTGTCTATTAGACAATATTTATATTTAAACTCACAGTATATGTGTTGTCGTATTTTGCACGACAATTGTAGTAATGATGTTATAGTTGTTTCTGTACCATGTATTTGGTGACTCAGAATGGGTGATGTATACCTATTTTGGGGGCGTCACAATTGTCATCATCCTCATGCTTATATTGTGATGAAAGTCATTTTTGACCCGTAGTGCATAGATGGACTGTTGATTGGTATGATTATGACTATGTATCGATATATAATCATGATCGTAATGTTACAAATGATGTGGTAAAAATTCTCATTGGCCCGTAGTGCATGGATAATTCGATGATGTAGATTATTTATTGAATTGTGTTACAACGATAAAATATTAATGATGAACTTTTAAATCATAGAAGATAGTAGATATTATGCTCTACTTGAATCTTCTAATGGATTACTTGTTCCAGTGCAGTTAAACTTGTTGTCTATTGTATTCTATCAGTTTAACACTGTTGAAGGCTAACGATAATTTATTCTGCATTATCTTAGTCATAATATTATTTAATGTGCTAGTTGAGTTCACCCTTTGTTTTCATTGTTCTCTTCAGGAAATGAGAATATAGCTGGGACTAGTCGGGAAACGGAGTGATGGTCCAAGATGGTGGCTATAGTAGTCCTCACTATTTTATAAAATAGTGTGATAATAATTGTAATGAGGACTCAATTTGAGTTTGGATATTGTCTACGATACAATATTCGTGTTAAAACACTCAGCTTACGTTTGTCGTATTGTATTAATGAAGTTTGTATTTGAATTTTGTACCATGTATTTGGCGACTTAGAATGAGTTGTGTTTACCTATTTTGGGGGTTTCACATAAGCTATAACCTAACTTGTGATGCCCCCAAAATAGGTCCACACGACCCATTCTGAGTCGCCAGATATCACACTATAGAAATCAAATACAAACTTCATTTATACAACTGTTGAATTGTCGTGCAGAATACGACCACAGTTAATCTGTGAGTTTTAATACAAATATATGTAACTCTCATGGTGCCTCGACCACAACACCTTACAATGGTACTTTACATAAAAGTACAGTTAATAATTGTTTTAGAAATTAAAATCTTTGGAAAATACTCAAGGAAACCTTCATACATGGGAGGCCATGCATCTAAATTATGATAGATATCATATGACCACAGAATTATCCCTGGGTTGACCCAATAGTCCCCAAAGAAAAACGAGAAGATTGCTATCATGTTCTATCCAATGGTGAGTCTTCTCTTGACATATAATTATCTTCATTTTCTCCAATTGAGAATTATACTTCAACCAAACTCCAAGATTATATAGGTAGTGCTCGTAGATATACTCAACAAGTGGATGTGCATAACCCTGTCGTATGATAACACGAAGTCATATGTCATTAGACATCTCGTATGATAGTGGCAAAACACCCTTCCAAAGTTGGGTTCGCCTCACCCTATTTGATTCACCAAATATAACTATTAAATGTCGTATAAAAATACAACACACTTATCTGAATCTTTCAATAAAATTATTTCCATACTGTTTAAGGAGAACCTCAACAGCTAAAGACCACCATTCTAAGCCCCTGTTACCTCTGCTCGACCCAGCTACACTCTTATTACCTGAAAGGAATTGTGAAGCAAAAGGGTGAGCATAACTAGCCCAGTAAAGAATATCATGACTAAAGATAATTAAATTATCAATAGCCTTCGTCGGTAATAAATCAGAGATTTAGAACATATGGTAGATGATTAAACTTTTCAACCATAGTTGCAGCGGAACGAGCAATCCATTAGAAGAGTCAAATAGACCATAAAATCTATTATCTTCTCCATGTTAAAAGTCCACCAACAATGTTTTATTACTGTAACATCAATCAACAATTCATGTCCACAATCATGTGAATAACTCATAATCATAATTGTGGTTTTAAATTCTTCTTCGCACCCAGGACGAAGATAATTTTCATCACCTGTCTTTACCTGAAACATCAAAGATCATGGTTATACCAAATCACAGTTCCTGTTCATAATCATACTAATAAATTCATCTTTGTACTACAGGCCAAAGATATTTATCAACAGTTCATCTTTGCACTACAGGCCAAAGACATGCAAATCGTATTTTAGAAAAGTCAAGTAGAAGCATGATATCTACTATCTTCTACTTAATTAAAAGTTTATTATCAATATTTTATCACGAGACTCAAAGATAATAAATAATCCACATCACCAAATTATCCATGCACTACAGGCCAATGATATTCATTAGTATCACGACCACGAATTATCCATGCACTACAGGCCAAGGATAATCGTGTTTTCATCAACGGTCATGATCACGCCATAAAATAATTCATCTTTGCACCCTTGGCCGAAGAGAACCCATGGTCATGATCATACCAAAAACTGTCCATCAATGCACTACGGACCAATGATGACTTTTATCACATCATTTGCAACATTACGGTCATGATTATACCGAATGATCTTTGGTCATAATCATACCAATCAACAGTCCATCTATACACGTAAGTCAAAGATGACTTTCATCACAATATAAGTATGAGGATGATGACAATGATATAAGCATTAATCAAACAAAATCAAGGATAAATATTAAAGACTTTAAATTTATCCAGAGTTTAAAAATATCCAAATTGTCAACATGATACTGCTTTGTGGAGTAAAATTCAAGAATAATATTCATGTATCAAAAATAATTTGGACAGAAAAGAAATATATTTTTTGGGTAAATAGTACCCTGTGAATAGTACTTTGGGAATAGTATCTCGTGAATAGTACCCCGGTATGAAAAGTGTCCCAAATACCCGAGTGAATAATATTCAAGTAAATAATAACCAGGTGAATAGTAACCCATGAATAGTAACTCGTGAATAGTACTCCAGCACAAAAAGTGTCCCGAATACCCGAGTGAATAATATTTGAGTGAATAGTAACCGGGTGAATGGTAACCCGTAAATAGTAACTCATGAATATTACTTCGTGAATAGTACTCATAAAAGGAAAATACAAAAGAAAACAACATTCCATGACGAGTACAAAAGAAATGATATCTCATAGTAGTATAATAGAATATCTTAAAGCAGAAATGGATTTTCACCCGCCATACGGTAATTCACGTGAGATGATCATTTCCACAATTTAATAAAGAATGAATATGAAGGGTCATTCACCATGCATGCTAAATTCAGCAGAGACATGTTATTCCAACAGAATAATAAAGAATGGAATAACAGAAGAATTTCACCATGCATATGGTAGTCTGCATAGACAAGTTATTCCAACAGAATAATAAAGAATGCAGAGTCGGTCCTAGATTTTTTAGGGCCCGGGGCAAAAAAAAAATTCAAGTGTGCCCCTTAATAAAAATTAAACAAAAAAATAAATAAATTATCAACTAATTAATTTTATTAAAATTATAAGAATTTACAAAAGATAAGTTAGAATTTAAGTATATTTTCTTCCATTTGAAACTTCCAATTATAAAGAACAAGAATCCCGGCCAAGTTTTCTGTTGAATCAAATCATAAATAAGAAAAAGTTAACACATATATGTTATATGTATTACAATTTACAAAATAGGAGAAAATAAACAAAAATAAAAACCAATTGAAACATCTTTATTCAGAAAACATCTTTTTAAATTATTCAGAAAATATCATAGATGATAGATGTATACATGATTTACTCAAATTCTTTCTTTAGAAGGTGAGATCATTTAAAAAATAACAACAAAATAACTACTTGTTCTACTTTTTCTGTTTATTTGCATAATGAACTAGATTTGAAAACAGATGGCTCAAATTATTTCTTCAAAAGATGTTCTACTTTTTCCTTGTATGGATGTATACATGATTTACTCAAATTCTTTCTTCAAAAGATGATTTTAAAAAGATGATCACACCATATTTCATTCTCAATTCTACAATAAAAAAATCCAAAACCCACTCAAATTAAAAAAAATTGAAACTGTTAAATCAAATAATTTATTTTATTAAATTAAAATAGAACACTCTCTTTCTCTCTTCAAAATTCAAACACTCTGCTTTTTCAATCTCACTCATGGAAAAGGAGCCCATGAATTCTTATCCCACATTCCTAACAAACAAACTCAAACAAACCCATTGCCTATCACACACAAATAGTCAAATACACATAACACAATCTACAGAACATACTTACATACCTCAGAGAGCGCAACAAGAAGTAGAATCAGATTTGAAAGCCATAGAACCTGTTTGACGATACTAGAGATCTATTTGATGGCTGATAGGTATTGGGTTGCAACTTGCAAGAGAATTTTTGGTGTTTTTGATGGCTTTAAAGCGGCGACAATTGAAGCTAAACCTTTTAGTGTTCCGTGTTTCGCATATTTTGGTGTAATTGAACCAATCGCTTTCGGCTTTTGATTATTGAGAAGAAGATTAATTGTTATGTGGGTGTGGGTATAAGCTTATAAATTAAAAAATTTTGGCCCCTTCACTTTTGGGCCTGGCAAGAGCTCCGGTAGCCTCTGGCCAAGGCCATTTCGAAAGAATGGAATAATGTAAGAATTTCACCACGCATACCAGAGTCCGCAGATATCTTGGTTATTCCAACATAATAATAAAGAATAGAATAACTGAAGAATTTCACCATGCATACGATATTCCGCGTATACAGGTTATTCTAACAGAATAATGAAGAATGGAATAACAACCCTTATGAGTATTGAAAGAAAATAACTCTCCTCATGAATACGAAAGAAATAATACCCCTTACGAATATTAAACGAAAATAATATTCATACGAATACGAAAAATAATTTCTCTTCAGAATATGAAATAAATAATAACCCTTACGAATATTAAACGAAAATAATATTCATACGAATACGAAAAATAATATCTCTTCAGAATATGAAATAAATAATACCCCTTACGAATATTAAATGAAAATAATATTCATATGTATACAAAAAATAATTTCTCTTCAGAATATGAAATAAATAATACCCCTTACGAATATTAAACGAAAATAATATTCATACAAATACGAAAAATAATATCTCTTCAGAATATGAAATAAATAATACCCCTTACCTCAGAAGAAGACTGGATAGTGGAATAGTGAAGTAACAGACTTCTCTTCTTCTTTCTCTCTATAGCTTCTCTATCTATAGTTTCTCTCTCTATAATTGCTCTTGTGAGTCTTAGTGAATTGGTGAGAATGAAGGAAGAATGAGCTTCTATTTATAGGAAAATATAGTTTCGATAATTGCACGTTTTGGGGCTCGAAATATTACAGTATAATACCTTCATCTTTCCCTTCATTTTTAACTTAGTCCTGCAAGTATTATCAAACTTGTACCACCTCCCCTAATAGTATATCATGTGAATCAATAGTACAATCATGTGACTCAATAGTACAATCATGTGAAAAAATAATTACAGTATAGTACATTCATCTATACCTCTATTTTTAATTTAGTCATGCAAGTATTATCAATTTTGCACCACCTCCCCTAATAGTACATTCATGTGACTCTACTGTACACACATGTGAACAAATAGTTATAAGCATGTGAATTAGTAGCAATTAATTGCTCATTTATCCGATTAATTACCCAATTGGTCAATATAACCTTCAGACATCAATTATTATCGAAATAGATGTCGATTTCCACTAACACTACTAATCCCAACACAATGCAAATATAAATTTCATAGTTAATCAACACAAACGTATTCATCATTAATATCATATCTCACAATATTTAACAACCAGATCATTCCCAGGAAAGAGGGGGCTTTTCGATAAGGATTTCTCCCTATTGGTGCGCAATTAGATAACCTAACCCCTTTCCTCGACAGAAATTTCTAGACATTGTCAATAATGCAAATAATAATATGAATAAATGTGTCATTTCAATTATTGATTTAATAATATAAAATATTATGCAGATGATACTGTGACAATAATTGAATCAACAATATGAGAGATATGATGCAGCAATTACTGTAGTAATAATTGAGTATAACTGAATGACTTCTCACATAAGCATCAATAATCAATACTGTGATGCCCCCAAAATAGGTATACATCACCCATCTTGAGTCGCCAAAAACATGGTACAGAAATCAACTACAAACTACTTTTATATAACTGTCGTGTAAAATACGACAAAACTTCTAAGAGTTTTAATAAGAAATTTGTCATCTAGACAATATCCACACTCAATGGAGTCCTCATTACATTTATTGTCACACTATTTTATAGAATAGTGAGTACTACTAAAACAACCATCTAGACCGTCAATCCGTTCCCCGATTCGTCCCAGCTATATTCTCATTTCCTGAAGAGAACAGTGAAAGAAAGGGTGAGCTCAACTAGCCCAGTAAGAAATATTATGACTAAGATAATGCGTAATAATTTATAATTAGCCTTCAATGTTGTTAAACCGGTAAAATATAACAAACATCAAGTTTAAGCGCAGAATCTTAACAAGCAATCCATTAGAAGAGTCAAGTAGAGAATAAAATCTACTATCTTCTATGATTTAAAAGGTTTTTCATCACTTTTATTTCCGAGACTCATTTTAATAAATAAACCACATCATCCCTCGCACTACTACCAAGGATATTCATTAGTATCACGACCACAAATTATCCATGCACTACTGCCAAGGATATTCGTGTATTCATCAATGGTCATGATCATGCCAAAAATCGCCCATCAATGCACTACTACTAATGAGGACTTTTACCACATCATTTATAACATTGCGGTCATGATTATACCGAATAATCCCTCGGTCATAATCACACCAAGTCCATCTATGCACTACGTGCCACGTATGACTTTCAACATATTATAAACATGAGGATGATGACAATGATATAAGAATTCAATAAAACAAGTTCAAGGATAAATTTTAAAGATTTATAATTTAATTTATCCGTAAATCAATAACGCCCAAATTGTCAACATGATCATTGTTTTGTGGAGTAAAATTCAAGAATGCTCGTAAGAATATTTCCATGAAAAGATCTTTGGATGAAGCTTGAAATTGTAAGACCCCGAATTTTATGAAATAAAAGTATTCAATTTTTCTATTTAGTAAATGGTTAAATTGATAAAAGTTTAAAGTTAATGGTGATATATATAAAATTTTCAAAATAAGCAAGTGGCTATAAAATACTTATCATTGCTTGGGAATATTCGTTTGGTCGTGGAATATTCTTTTCGTAGGGAATATCCGTGACGATTTTACGTTAAACCATTTGTGGGCCCCATAATGGATAAATCGCCGGATGAAGAAAGCGACAAAATTGAGTTTTTATAAATAACTACAGTAAATGTTACCATTAACATCGTTGGAATACGGTGGTTAAAATATAAGAATGTCTGCGCCAGACAAGAAAGACAATATTACCAGACGCATAAAGATTTTTTTAATTATCGATTCTTACGTAAGAAGGCACTACTCAATAATTGTTACAGTAATTATTGCTCAATATTTTATTTTATTTCAATGATGATTCTGCGCGTTGATATTTTATATTATTGTTGTTTCAATAATTGTCATCAAGATAAAGATTCCATTATCGATCAATAATTCATATTATCCGAATAATATATTATTAGATAGATTATTGGCAATGTCTAGAAAGTTCTGTCGAGGAGAGGTTTGGTCACCTAATTGCGCGCCAATAAGGAGAAATTCTTATCGGAAAGCCCCCTCTTTCCTGGGAACTGCCTGGTTGTCATTATTGTGATTCTGTAATATTATTTGTGAATAATTAATTATTGATTTATATGATAATGAAATATTTATTTGATGTGGATATAAATGATGAATTTATTTATGTGGTTATAAATGAAGGAATTAATGTTGAGGTATTTTATCAGTATTTTGTCGGATTGGAGGTATTAAAAGATCAAATCAGTGTTCTTAAAGCTTTATTGCGTGAGTTATAATTTTTAATCTGACCGTTGGATCGTTGTGATTTTTGGATATGTTATACATATATAAGTTGAGTATATGTTCACAAATTTTGAACCGTTAAAAATGAACGAATGATTTGTTAGGAATTTTAAGAGGCAACTGATTCGGAAATTAGGTTTATAAATGATTTTGGTGAAAAATTCTAGAAATGGGTGGGCCCCACTTTTGGTTGTTGGGGAAGATGGCTGATTTTTGGTGGGTGGAATAGTAGCGAGGTAAAGCCATCGCTAGTTAGCGTGTCAAGTCTGCGCTTCGTGCTAACATTTTCCTATAAATAGAGGGCTAAGTTAGAATTGAAAATCACACCAGAATTCATAAGTTTTCTCTCTTTTTCTCTCTTGATTATCGAGTGTATTTTGTGAGTATTTAGATACTTGGTGAGTTGCTATTCATCAGTGCAAGTTTCCTTGGTCATGTCATATCCGATATCCAATGTAAGTGTCGCTTTCTTTTGAGGTAGGGGATAATAAGGGATAGTAAGGGATTGTAAGCGATAGTAAGGGATATTATTTTCTTCATAATGATGTTATTCTTTCAATATCATTATACCGAAATATTGGTATGGATCTTATTGTGGGATTTCTACCTTTTTCATGTTGGATTACTATTCATGAGTTACTATTCACGAGTTACTGTTCATGAGTTACTATTCACGAGTTACTATTCACGAGTACTATTCACGACAAAAATTGGTTTCTTTTTCTGGCCAAATTATCGTTGATTTATGATTGTTGCTCTTGAAAATTAAATGCAGTTGTTGATCATATTGTTGTTATTATCATATATAACATTTTTATAATCCTGGTGAAGAAATTTCTCTTTGACTTGAGTGTAAAGATGGGTAGATTATTGGTATGATCATGACTATGGGTTCTCTTTGGCCAGTAGTGCAAAGTTGAATCGTTGACTGGTATGATCATGACCATTGAATTTACAATTGAATATTTTTAACTTAAGTGCAAAGGTGAATTGATCAACATGGTTATAATTATGGCTTATATAGATTTTGAAATTATTATATATTTCTTTCGAGATATGAATATCTTTTACTCAGTAGAAAAGATGATCTGTTGTTGAATATCTTTGGCCCGTAGTGCAAAGATGTCCTGTTGTTGAATATCTTTGGCCATGGAGTGCAAAGATGAGCTATTGATTTAATATCTTTGACCGTCAGTGCAAAGATGAATTTATTAGTATGATTATGAGCAGAATCGTGATTTGGTATAACCATGATCCTGTGATGTTTCGTGTAAAGACAGGTGATGAAAATTATCTTTGTCCTGGGTGTGAAGAGGAATTTAGAATCACAATTATGATTATGAGTTATTCATATGATTGTGGAAAGGAACTGTTGATTGATGTTATAGGGATAAAACATTGTTGGTGGACTTTTAACAAGGAGAAGATAATAGACTTTATTGTCTATTTGACTCTTCTAATGGATTGCTCATTCCGCTGCAACTATGGTAATAAGAGTGTAGCTGGATCGAGCGGGGGTAACAAGGGAATAGAACGGTGGTCTCTAGCTGTGGAGTTCTCCCTAAATAGTATAGACAAGTGTGTTGTATACATCTTTTAGTATTTATATTTGGTGAATCATATAGGGTGAGGCGAACCCAACGTTGGAAGGGTGTTTTGCCATTATCATACAAGATGTCTAATGACATACAACCTCGTGTCATCATAAAACAAGGTTGTGCACATCCACTTGCTGAGTATATTTACGAGCACTACCTATATAATCTTGGTGCTTGTTTGAAGTATAATTCTCATTTAGAGACAGTGGAGATAATGATATGTCAAGAGAAGACTCACCATTGGGAAAAATATGATAGTAATCTTCTCGTTTTTCTTTAGGGTCTATTGGGTCAACCAAGTATAATTCTGTGGCCATGTGATATCTATCATAACCTAGACGTATGGCCTCCCATGTACGAAGGTTTCCTTGAGCACTTCCCTAAGATTCTAATTTCTAAAACAGTTTTTGACTATACCTTTATGTAAGGTGTCATTGTGACGTGCTATCCAAGGTTGGGACATGAGTCAAAGTTGATATATATTTGTATCAAAACTCACAGCATTTATGTTGTTGTATTTTGCACGACAATTGTTGTAATAAAGTTGTAGTTGTTTTCTGTACCATGTATTTGGCTACTCAGAATGGGTTGGATGGAATGGACCTATTTTGGGTTGTCACACAAATATCCAGGATATTCTACTAATTTCATGGAATATAGAAGCCAAAACTTTAACCAACTGAGTATAATAGAATATATGAAACTGCAAATGGATTTTTTTCGCCATGCGGTAATCCACGTAGACAGATCATCTCCACAATTTAATAAGGAATGAATACGAAGAATCATTCACCATGCATGCGGTAATTCACATAGACAGGTTATTCCAACATAATAATAAAGAATGGAATAATGAAGAATTCACCAGCGCATGTAATCCGCATGCATGTGTTATTCCAACATAATGATAAAGAATGGAACCAGTCACGCAGAACTCTGCATGCATGTGATATTCCAAATGTAATAATAAAGAATGGAACCAGTCATGCATAATCCGCATGTATAGGATATTTCAATGTAATAATAAAGAATGAAATAACAATGAATTCACTGTGCATGCGATAGATCAAGACAGACAAGTTATTCCAAATGTAATAATAAAGAATGGAATAACAACCCTTATGAATATTGAAAGAAATAACTCTCTTCATGAATACTGAAAGAAATAATACCCTTACCTTGAAGAAGACTGGATACTAGAATAGTGAGAGATAGCATTTTTCTTCTTCTTCTCTCTATAATTTTCTCTATAATAATTGCTCTATAGCTTTAGTGAATTGGTGAGAAATGAAGGAAGAATGAGCTTCTATTTATAAGAAAATATAGTTTCGATAATAGCACATTTTGGGGCTTAAAATATTACAGTATAATACCTTCCTCTTTTTCTTTATTTTTAATTTAGTCCTACAAGTATTATCAAACTTGCACCACCTCCCTTAATAGTAAATAATGTGAATTAATAGTTCATTCATGTGACTTAATAGTATAATCATGTGAAAAAACTAATTACAAAGATAAGTACCTTCATCTATACCTCCATTTTTAATTTAGTCATGCAAGTATTATCAATCTTGCACCACCTCCCCTAATAGTACATGAATGTGAATCAATAGTACACACATGTGAACAAATAGTTATAAGCATGTAAAACAATAGCAATTAATTGCTCATTTATCCGATTAATTACCCGATTGGTCAATATAACCTCCAGACATCAATTGTTATCAAAATAAATATCGATTTCCACCAACACTAATAATCCCAACATAATGGAAATATCAATTTCATCTTTAATCAACACAACTTATTCATCATTAATATTATAACTCACCATATTTAACAACCAGGTCGTTCCCAGGAAAGAGGAGGCTTTCCGATAAGGATTTCTCCTTATTGGCTCGCAATTAGGTGACCAAACCTCTCCTTGACAGAACTTCTAGACATTGTCAATATTGCAAATAATAATATAAATAACTTTATCGTCTCAATTATTAATTTAATAATAATAAATATTATGCGATGATAATCGTAATAATAATAATGAATCAATAATATGAGAGATATGCAAAGAATAATTAAGTATAATCTGGTGACTTCTTATGTAAAGATCAATAATCGATACATGGTGTGCTACTACGCAACCACGCCAGACATTCGCATTTCTTTTTACTAATGGGTAGTTCAACATTTTAATTCAGTAAAACTTTCGCCATTATTTATAAAAAAGATAATATCGTTGTGGGGTTCAATTAATAATTGTGTGTCATGCATTTAATATTCCTCGTTAAAAGCGAATATTCCCCGACACAACGAATATTTTATATTAACTTGCATTCTTTGCAAAATTTTCAAATATCACCCTTATCTTTAACCTTTTATCCATTTAACCATTTACTAAATAGAATAATAATTACAGGAAAATTGAATACTTTCATTTCATAAAATTCGGGGTCTCACAATCTCCCTTCCTTATGAAATTTTGCCCTCGAAATTTACGTATCTGGTATGCCGAAGAGATGAGAATACCTTGCTTTCTTTTCGGATTGTACCTTCTTGGTTATATCCTCTCTATCATAATTTTTTTATTTCTCATCTCCTGTATTTCAGATATCATTCTAGAATATAGTTTCAAAATAAGGGTTAATTGACATGCCACATATTATCCCTATACTCTGATCACCGACCAATTAAATAACAAATAAACTTAGGTAGGTCATACTAGCGAAGGAATTCCCCGTCTCTCCCCTCCTAGTTCTTGTCTCACATCTCAACCAGGGATCATATCCCTAAGCTTTGATACCAACTGTGACGCCCCCAAAATAGGTATACATCACCCATCTTGAGTCGCCAAAAACATGGTACATAAATCAACTACAAACTTCTTTTATACAACTGTCGTGTAAAATACGACAAAACATAATCTAAGAGTTTTAATAAGAATATTGTCATCTAGACAATATCCACACTCAATGGAGTCCTCATTACATTTATTGTCACACTATTTTATAGAATAGTGAGTACTACTAAAACAACCATCTAGACCGTCAATCCGTTCCCCGACTCGTCCAGCCTATATTCTCATTTTCAAGAGAACAAAGTGAAAGAAAGGGTGAGCTCAACTAGCCCAAGAAGAAATATTATGACTAAGATAATGCGTAATAATTTATCGTTAGCCTTCAAACGGTGTTAAACCGATAAAATATAACAAACATCAAGTTTAATCGCAATCTAACAAGCAATCAATTAGAAGAGTCAAGTAGAGAATAAAATCTATTATCTTCTATGATTTAAAAGGTTTTCATCACTTTTATCACCGAGACTCAAATTTTAATAAATAAACCACATCATCATCCACGCACTACTACCAAGGATATTCATTAATATCACGACCACAAATTATCCATGCACTACGGGCCAAGGATATTCGTGTATTCATAAATGGTCATGATCATGCCAACAATCGCCCATCAATGCACTACTATGGCAATGAGGACTTTTACCACATCATTTGTAACATTACGCCATGATTATACCGAATAATCCCTAGTCATAATCACACCAAGTCCATCTACGCACTACGTGCCATGTAGATGACTTTCAACATATTATAAACATGAGGATGATGACAATGATATAAGAATTCAATAAAACAAGTTCAAGGATAAATTTTTAAAGATTTATAATTTAATTTATCCGTAAATCAATAACGCCCAAATTTTCAACATGATACTATTTTGTGGAGTAAAATTCAAGAATGCTCAGAAGAATATTTCCATGAAAAGAGATGAAGCGCAAATATCCAGGATATTCTACTAATTTCATGGAATATAGAAGCCAAAACTTTAACCAACTGAGTATAATAGAATATATGAAACTGCAAATGTATTTTTGTCTGCCATGCGGTAATCCACGTAAATAGATCATCTCCACAATTTAATAAGGAATGAATACGAAGGATCATTCACCATGCATGCAGAATCCAGACAGACAAAGTTATTCCAATGTAATAATAAAGAATGAAATAATGTAGAATTCACCTGTGCGTGCGTGAATCCGCATGCATAAAGTTATTCCAATGTAATGATAAAGAATGGAACCAGTCAATGCGTAAATCTGCATGCATGTGATATTCCAATGTAATAATAAAGAATGGAACCAGTCATGTGTAATCCGCATGCATGTGATATTTCAACAAAATAATAAATAATGGAATAACAACAGAATTCACTGTGCATGCAATAGACCGCATGCATAAAAGTTATTCCAATGTAATAATAAAGAATGGAACAACAACCCTCACTTAATATTGAAAGAAATAACTCTCTTCATGAATACGAAAAGAAATAATACCCTTTACCTTAGAAGAAGACCGGATATCGGAATAAGGGAGGTAGCGATTTCTTCTTCTTTTTCTCTATAATTTCTTTCTATAATAATTGCTCTATAGCTTTAGTGAATTGGTGAGAAATGAAGGAAGAATGAGCTTCTATTTATAGGAAAATATAGTTTCGATAATAAAGCACATTTTGGGGCTCAAAAATTACAAGATAATACCTTCCTCTTTTTCTTTATTTTTAATTTAGTCCTGCAAGTATTATCAAACTTGCACCACCTCCCCTAATAGTAAATAATGTGAATTAATAGTTCATTCATGTGACTTAATAGTATAATCATGTGAAAAAATTAATTACAGTATAGTACCTTCATCTATACCTCCATTTTTAATTTAGTCATGCAAGTATTATCAAACTTGCACCACCTCCCCTAATAGTACATGAATGTGAATCAAATGTACACACATGTGAACAAATAGTTATAAGCATGTGAAACAATAGCAATTAATTGCTCATTTATCCGAGTAATTATCCGATTGGTCAATATAACCTCCAGACATCAATTGTTATCGAAATAAATGTCGATTTCCACTAACACTAATAATCCTAACACAATAAAAATATCAATTTCATCTTTAATCAACACAACTTATTCATCATTAATATTATAACTCACCATATTTAACAACCTGTGTTGTTCCAGTGAAAGAGGGCTTTCCGATAAGGATTTCTCCTTATCATGCCGCAATTAGGTGACCAAACCTCTTCTCGATGTAACTTCTAGACATTGTCAATATTGCAAATAATAATATAAATAACTTTGTCATCTCAATTATTTATTTAATAATAATAAATATTATGCAGATGATACTGTGACAATAATTGAATCAATAATATGAGAGATATGTAGCAATTATTGTAGCAATAATTGAGTATAACTGAGTGACTTCTTATGTAAGCATCAATAATTGATACCGTGTGCTACTACGCAACCACGCCAGACATCGCAGCTTTTACTTTACTACCGGGTAGTTCAACGGTTTACTCAGTAAAACTTTTGCCATTATTTATAAAAGATAATATTGTCGTTTTTAAATACTACACAATACTTCCGCCAGGGGTTCACCAATGATTGAGTCGTCGTATGAATATTCCCTGTTAAAATGAATATTCTCCGACACAATGAATATTTTATATCAACTTGCTTTCTTTGCAAAATTTTCAAATATCACCCTTAACTTTAACCTTTTATCCATTTAACCATTTACTAAATAGAATAATAATTATAGGAAAATTGAATACTTTCATTTCATAAAATTTGGGGTCTCACAAATACCGTGTACTACTATGCAACCACGCGTATTACTGTACTTTTACCACCGGTTATTTTATGATGACAACTTGCTTACTTTAAAAAAATTTCACATATCACCCTTAACTTTAATCTTTTATCAATTTAACCATTTACTAAATAGAATAACAATTATTAGAAAATTAAATACTTCTATTTCATAAAATTCGGGATCTTACATAACTAGTCCTATTAGAATCGGGTGAATTTCTATATGCTCACTCTACCTTGTGTTTCTTCCTTCTTTTAGGTATTCTTTAAGTATGAATTTAGCAAAGCACATACAAATAAACACAAAAAGAATATTGTCAATTTATAAATAGTTAATTAGAATATTACAAATATAATACTTCAGTCTCACATCAAAACAAATGAAATAATGTAATATGATTCATTTAAATTTTAATAACGGTAATTTTCATAGTTCATAATATTTTTAATACAATTTATAATACTCATAATTGTGAAAACAAAAATTGGATGAATACATATTAATTTTGAATTGAAAAATATTTTGGGTTAACGTTGAAAAAGTAAATATTTATCATCTCATTATATTATATAATTAAATAGACAATTTAGTTCGTCCTTTTTTTTTTCTTTTTTATGGTTTGTCCACCTATTTTTTTTGTTTGGTTCGTTGTTCTTTTTTTAGTTCGACCTTTGAATTTTTCTATTCTAAGTCAACTTTTTTTTATTCAAAATAGTATATAAAAGGATATTAATAAGAAAATATAAAATTTAAGAATCAAGAATAAGACCCCGTGCTTTACTAATGCTAGTATATTTAGAAATATAAGAAGTACTACTTGTCATGAAGGCTTTATGGTAGTCTCTCAATTTTGGATCCAATTAGTATAAAGTGAACTTCATAGTAAGATCACTTCATGCCCAATACAGTGCTGACACACAGGCGAGAGAGTGATCTCTCCGCATGTAACGACCCCAAAATTCATACAATTTAATTCTCAACTTTGGTCGTTAATAACACATCTACCTTCTGATTTTACATCATTATTCGATGTTAAACTTTATAAAATACGGAATAATTTAAACTTTTATGTCTTCTTACTTTAATTCCCTGAATCAAAACCTTTATCAACTACATGTCTTTGAATCAATCTTATTTTATGATTCGCTTTATCATTGTTATCATATAAAATTTTACATTTCAATCCGATAACCTTTACATATCATATAACTCTAACTCTAGCTTTACAACTCAATATAAAGCTATACATCATAAAACATTTAATACATCTCATGAGTCTTAATCATGTCTTAAGGAAATAGCAACTTTAACTAAAATATAAATCTTCGTATATTATTTCTGATCCACTTCATTCAAATAGCACATAATGTCATCTTTAATCCTTAACCTGCAAAAATGATTATTTGTAAGGTTGAGCTCGACAGCCCAGCAAAATCTAACAGTTTTCATGCATCACGTAGCACATAATAACTTGCTTAACATATATCTCATAAACATCGGACTAACATAATATACATGTTACAGTTCATATAACAAGTATAAAGATTGAGTTCCTTACTCAATCAGCATGCTTTACTCAATCAATGTAGTCATAAGTTGACTTTAACATTTCATATATTCAACATAAATATAACACATCATGCTTTTTGCAATAAAGATTTAAAACAATTAAATTCACATAGCAAATAGAACTCGAAAAGACTTGCGGTGCTCAGTAGATTACCAATTACCTAAAAAAATGTGACTTAAAGGTTTTATGACATCCTACAACAGTTCAAAGGTTCATATTCACATGCATTAGTTACACATATAACGAAACCACAATGACTCTTAGTCTTAATCTTTTTATAACTTGCGTCTCTTTGAAACTTAACACATAACTTCAGGTGTTTACTCCTCTTCGTATTTACACCTATCATTACGTAATCCCATATTGTGTTTCTTTATACTTCTTTCAGAATCGACACTTAACGCTCAAAGAAAGTTGTCATAGACTCCATTATCTCATATTAGATGTGTTACACTTGTTAACAACAACTAAGTTATATAACCTTTCTCGTTACGCTTCCCTTACAATTGACAGTTAAGTCTTCTAACGCATATTTACATCCTTTTAAACATATATTAGATTAACTAATCAAGTTAACATTCAAATCATTCTTTCAACTTATATCTCACTATAAACCAACATAAACCTTATCATTTATTTCTTACTTTTGAAAACATCACATTTAGTTCCATTGCATAACTTAATTAAGCAATCACTTAAAATCTTTACACTTTGCATTACAACGCATTACAATCTGTTATTGTAGCTTCTATTATGTCTTAACATCATTAACATGAATGCTTGATCAACCTAAGTCCCTTACCCATGACCTCAAGAACGTGTGCAGATTTCACCGCCTCGCTGACGAGTATGGCAGCAATTGCAAGGCTGGGATCGGCGTAGATTTTTAGCTCAGACCAAGGCAATACTGCTACTTACAAGCATGACAGACAGAGGCGTAGAGACTAAGGAAAGAGTGAATAAGAGTTTAAACTTTAGCCCAACAAACACTTAATTTCACCCACAAAATAGTGAAATTAACATCTACAATTGGTATGTAGATTATTACAAGCATATTTGCTAACATTTACAACCAACCAAGAACAATTTAACATCAACTAAAACTAGTTTAATTTCTCAAAATTCATATATTTTATACTAAAACTCAATTTTTGAGTTTCTTCACAAAATGAAATATGTGACTTCGATTCTCGTCTCAATTATTTCGTTCAAATTACGTTATGTGCGTTTCTTAATAGACTAGCATAAACAAACCTCAATTCACAGTTTAACATACCAATTGACCACTAAAATTGGTACTTTCTAAGCCATATCATATGAACATAAACACTGCTATTTCAATTCCTTCCTCAAACCCAATTTTACGTGTATGACAATCAACAATTATGTAATTATATGTTGATAATAACATATTCAACAAAAACAATACATATAAATCCATTTTCAACATCAATCTGACATACTTTCAACAACAATATCAAAACTTAATAGTTAAAATTAAAGTAGGTTATACCTTGATTAACAAGAACAATAAGCAACCCCTCTCTTTCTCTTAAAAATCTCAGAACCACGTCTTTCTTCTCTAAATTCTCTGTGATTCTCTCTTCTCTCCCAAGCTCTCTCTCTAACCCTCTGTGTTTTTCACTGATAGCTAACTTTAAAAAGACGCGTAGAAAATATAATTGGCCATAAACCCACGTTCTTCTTCAGTTAAAAAAAATAAAAAGACGTCAGTTGGGAAAAAGCCAAAGGCCACAAGGCCTTGTTTGGCTAAGCACAAAATTCCCAAACTAGATTATTTTAATAATATTATATTATATAATTTCACTTGTCACACTTTAGTTAATTAAATAACTTTAGCTTAGCAACTTATAATAATAATAAAAACCTTATTATCATTATACTTATAATTAATAAATAATTATATATCTAATTTAATTAATAAATTAGAAACATCACTTTATTTAATTTATTTATTTACTTTAATATTAAACCATTCATTTAATTTAATTATTAATTATTTCCTTAAATTAAATCCATCGATAAAATTATCATTACTCAATTTAATTATCATAAATCAATTTAGTTACTAAATTAATTTCTATAATTCATTAATTATTTATTTTTCTTAATAAATAAATTATTTAAAAATATTTATTCAATTCAATAAATATTTAAACTTAATTATAAAATTCATTTAATTTCTTCAATAGTTAACTTAACTATTAAACCCGACTTTCCCAATATATGAATATATATATCTCTTCACACTGTGATCACATATTTCAAAAATATATAAAGACATATATTTCAAAATATATAAGACGATATATATATACATACTCAAACTCAAAATATCTCATAATAAGAATTTTAATTATTAAATTCCTATTTTAATAACTTATAAAAATTTAAGGTTGTCACATCCTTCCTCCTTATAAGGATTCTCGCTTCTAATCACCTCTAAACCCTACCTTACTAAGGTTTTCACATAATCTCTTTCAAAATTTTCGTTGAATAACTTCAACACGTTAACTTAGCAAAAAGTTTTACATATAAATATACTTCATTCGTTTATTCAACAACTTTTAAGTTTTTATTACATAACTTTCAATTAAACACAGTCATATATCAAATATTATATATTCTTTAACCCATTTATTTACTTTTCTAAGGATCGTTATCATAAACACTCGGGATATTAAATTCACCATTTCTTCTAAGAATTTCGTCCTCAAAATTTTGACTTACCAATATTCGTTCCTTCCATTTATCAAAATAGATTTTATGTTAATATCTATTTATTCATTAGGTTCTACAACCAAGTTCTTTCTCTAAAAATCTTTCTAAGATCATCACATTTTCACCTCTTCCTCTTCTAAGAGTTTCACATTTCTCTTCTTTCTGGAATTTCAATTATTTCTTGAAATTATTATGTTTTGCTTAATTTTCTCATCCTTTCCATTTTCACCTTTCAGAATAACCAGAATCTTCCATAATTGCTCAATAATTAGGAAGCGAGATGAATAATAGGAATTTAAAAGATTTCAAATCATGTTGAGGGGTCATAAGACATTGAACTACGTCCCTAGGTTATCAAGTATCTCGACTTAAACCTTTAACAGTCATAAGACTATACGGACCTTGAATTCTTCTCCAGATTTAACAGTGCATCACCACCATAAACCATCTTTAATAGAATGTTTAGCAATCACACAGACTGAAAACATTCTCTGCTAGTACTCTAGGTGATCAACCTATCGTACCCCTACGTCGTGCACAACGTATTACATTATAACTTCGTAACGACTATATGCATTACTTTCGTAACCATTATCTCCGATAACATGTCCCCTTTTTACAGGGTTGTTCACCTCACTTTTTAACATCTGAATCCGCACCAAAACAATTTGGTTTGGCATAACTTCTCAAGAAACGCATGAATTTCATGAACATCTTTCAATATTCGACTAGCTGAATCAAATAGCATAGACTTCGACAACAATTCGGACATCAATCGAAATATACATATATATATATATATATATTCTCATATCTTAAAGAAACCTCAAAAATCGTTTTATGATGTCATGATACCGCACTGTATTTATAGTCCGTTTGAGGATTCCGTCATTTTGTGACTTTGTCATACTACATCATCATACCATAGTAATGACGATCCTTAGATCACATCCAACACTAAGAAATTATGCATTGATAACTCCATCGTTTTTATCATCTTTGCACCAGGTTCCATGATGCATTAATGATATAAAATATATTTTGACATTTTCAAATCATTTTCGTCTAGCCGAAACAATTAGCATAGACTATTCTTTAAACAGTTCAAAAATCTTTGAAAATCAGTTTTAGTGATATCATATCTCAACAGGTAACAATATGTCAGTGTCCCGAAGTCCACACATACACATTTGTCCCAATGCGTTGAGAGTAAAAATTCATTTTAAAAAGGCACATAGTGTGAATTTTGCTTGATGTCAAAAATTTTGAAGTCTAGCATAGCTAGGAGATTTGGAATACCTGTGCTTTTACCATCAACTCCACTTTCTATACTGATTCATTGCTTAATAGGTCTATCTATTCCTATCATCCTCAATACTCCATTCACACTTAATTATACCCAGTTCATCAAACTTACCGCACATTGGAAGTTCAGACTTGCCACAATAATATGAGTTTAAGAACTTATCTTAATGCACCATAAAGCGCCCATTCACGAGAGGGTTCAAAACATACCATATTATTATGAGTCACTTAACTTACCATATGCATTAGTTTTAAGAACCGCACCTAATCCTAATAATACCGACTAATCTTAATAGTTTCTAACTACCAAATATACACATGAAAAAGAATCACCTTTTCACCACATATACATTGATAATACGACAATCGACATTCCAATGATTATCAATGTGATAAACTAATGCAAGCACAAACCCTCGCCCATACAAAGGTTTGTACAACTCTCACCATCAACTCAATCACAGGTAGCTTTTTTTGCTTTCAGACCTACAGAAATTGCTACTGGTGCATGCATGAGGCAACAAGAGAGGCCAGACTTTAGCCCAACAAACACGAATTTCACCCACAAAACAATGAAATTAACATCTACAATTGGTACAGACTATTACAAGCATGTTTGCTAACATTTACAACCAATTAGAACAATTTAACATTAACTAAAACTAGTTTAATTTCTCAAAATTCATATTTTTATACTAAAACTCCATTTTTGAGTTTCTTCACAAAAATGAACACTGTGACTTCGATTCCTGTCCGAATTACTTCGTTCAAATTACGTTATGTGTGTTTCTTAATAGACTAGGATAAACAAACCTCAATTCACAGTTTAACATACCAATTGACCACTAAAATTGGTACTTTCTAAGCCATATCATATGAACATAAACACTGCTATTTCAATTCCTTCCCCAAACCCAATTTCACGTGTATGACAATCAAAAATTATGTAATTATATGTTGATAATAACATATTCAACAAAAACAATACATGTAAATCCATTTTCAACATCAATCTGACATACTTTCAACAACAATATCAAAACTTAATAGTTAAAATTAAAGTAGGTTATACCTTGATTAGCAAGAACAATAAGCAACCCCTCTCTTTCTCTTGAAAATCTCAGAACCACTTCTTTCTTCTCTAAATTCTCTGTGATTCTCTCTTCTCTCCCAAGCTCTCTCTCTAACCCTCTGTGTTTTTCACTGATAGCTAACTTTAGAAAGACGCGTAAAAAATATAACTCGCCATAAACCCAACGCTTCTTCTTCGCTTAAAAAATAAAAGACGTCATTGGGAAAAGTCAAAGGCCACAAGGCCTTGTTTCACAAGCACAAAATTCCCAAACTAGATTATTTTAATAATATTATATTATATAGTTTGATTGTCACACTTTAGTTAATTAAATAACTTTAGCTTAAAGAACTTATAATAATAATAAAACCTTATTGTCATTATACTTATAATTAATAAATAATTATATATCTAATTTAATTAATAAATTAGAAACATCACTTTATTTAATTTATTTATTTACTTTAATATTAAACCATTCATTTAATTTAATTATTTCCTTAAATTAAATCCATCGATAAAATTATCATTACTCAATTTAATTATCATAAATCAATTTAGTTACTAAATTAATTCACTACAATTCATCAATTATTTATTTTTCTCAATAAATAAATTATTTAAAAATATTTATTCAATTCAATAAATATTTAAACTTAATTATAAAATTCATTTAATTTCTTCAATAGTTAACTTAACTATTAAACCTGACTTTCCCAATATATGAATATATATATATCTCTTCACACCATATCACATATTTCAAAATATATAGCACGTATATATACATACTCAAACTCAAAACATCTCATAATAAGAATTTTAATTATTAAATTCCTATTTTAATAACTTATAAAAATTCGGGTTGTCACACCGCATGCGTCAGCATTGTATTGGGCATGAAGTCAACTTACCATAAAGTTCACTACATGCTAACCATTCTCCTCAATTTCATAATCAAAAATATATTATACTTGGGGTGATTTTAGGAGTTTCAAAATTTTGACTTCAAAAAATGTCTAAAATGACGTGTCACTATAACATTGGTTGGGTAAATCTCATGTGATTGGTTATGCCATAAATTATTATTAAAATATTCAGTGTCATGTCATTTGAAACTCCGAACAAAATTTTGAGATATCTAACATTATTGATTACTTTGTCTCAAAGGCTTTACCTTTTGAGTTCCACTCACAACACCCTAAATTTTAATATCGATATAAATTTATTAGAATTTAAAAAATAAAAACAATAAATTCATAATTACTTATACTTTTTAGATAGCTTAACAACATTGATTAAATCTTCATATTCATAACAATTTTAAATTTGTAAATGTCATAAATAAAATTTAAAATTCCAAATATAAAAATAAACATATAGCGTTCATTGAACGTGCGTGCTCATCAGTCAGATTAGCAAATCCTCTTTCTATTACAGAAAAACAGAAAATAAAAATAAAAATGCCTTTAAACTGCCCTAATTCTTTATATATATATATATATATATAGGGCAAAGGGTCAAAAATGCCCCTGATATTTACCCCGATGTCCCACTTTCACCCTAAACTATTTTTTTTCAAAAGTACCCTTAACGTTACATTTTTGGGTCGCCCATGCCCCTGCCGTTAACAGAAGATAAACAGGGTTAAAATGTGATGACGTGGCAGGCTTAAATATAAATAATATTCTAAAAAAATTATTTATATCATTTAATCAAAACAAAAAATACTAAAATTCAAAATAAAAAAAACATAACATATTTACATCATTTTATCAAAATAATAAAATTCAAATTATTTTGTTAACTAATCATAACAACTAATTAAATAAAATAAGTTGTATAACATATTTACATCATTTAATCAAAATACTAAAATTCAAAACATAACATATTTATATCAAATACTAATTAAAAAATACTAAAATACTAATTTAAAAATATTAAAATACTAAAAAAATCAAATTATAAAAGTACTAAAAATACTAAAATTCAAATTATTTTGTTAATTACTCAAAACAACAAAAATTCAAATTACATCATTAAAATACTAAAATCATAATACTAAATACTAATTGATATAAAATTTTAAATTACTAAAATCATAATACTAAATAATATTTTTAAACTATATAAAATTTGATGATGTAATAATCAATACATAACAAAGATATGTTATAAATAATATAAATACTTTGATGATATAATAATCTATACATAACAAAAGATATGTTATAATTTGATGATGTAATAATATTTTTTAAAAATGTATTCAAAAATTCAAATTACATCATAATATTTTTAAATTGATATGATTTTAAAAATAATATTAAAATTACTAAAATAATCATAATACTCCAAAGATTGAATTTTAAAAATATTATTTAGTATTATGATTTTAGTAATTTAAAATTTTTATATCAATTAGTATTTAGTATTATGATTTTAGTATTTTAATGATGTAATTTGAATTTTGTTGTTTTGATTAATTAACAAAATAATTTGAATTTTAGTATTTTTTTAATTTGATTTTTTTAGTATTTTAGTATTTTTTTAATTAGTATTTTATTATTATTTTTTTAATTAGTATTTCATATAAATATGTTATGTTTTGAATTTTAGTATTTTGATTAAATGATGTAAATATGTTATACAACTTATTTTATTTAATTAGTTGTTTTGATTAGTTAACAAAATAATTTGAATTTTATTATTTTGATTAAATGATGTAAATATGTTATTATTTTTTTTTATTTTAAATTTTAGTATTTTTTGTTTTGATTAAATGATATATATTGTTTTATTTAGAATATATTTTATATTTAAGTTCTCGCCACATCATCACATTTTAACCCCTGCTTATTTTCTCGCTAATCTAAGAAAAAAAGCACTGATTTAACCCAAAAAATGTAACTTTGGGCAAGATTTTAAAAAAAAAATAGTTTTTAGGATGCAAAGTTGGAATTTTTTTGACCCTTTTTTATATATATATATATATATATATATATATATATATAGGTTAATATGTTGAGTGGCTATCTGGAAAATTTGTTGAATCAGTAAAGAGAAAGCAGAAACAGCAGCCTCCTTTTGCTTCTTCACTCCTCTCATAAACTATAGTCATGTACTCTCTCTCTATGTCAAGAACTCTAGCAGGTTTCTCTCTCTCTTTATATATATAATTATTTAGTTATTGCATTTCCATAGTCGATTTTTATGTTCAGATTTAGTTTCTGCTCTAGGTTTCAAATTTAGCTTGAATTTAGTTATCATGTCAATTTTGAGATTCAATTGAAATCATGTATACAGTATACTCTTAAAATAATGATAATTTAGGACTAAAAAACTTGTAATGTTGGCAAATAGCAAGCCTTATAGTCAGGGTGGATCCAGGAAATATTTCCCGGCAGGGGCGGATTTTCACTACAAGAAAAGGGTCGGCAATGAAGGACAAATCCTTCACAAGAAATAGTATATTACTCACAAGAGATTTATTGTGAAGAAAACTTTCCTTCGCACAATTCTTCGCATCAGAGCTTCTAGCTAAAAGTATCATTCGCTAAGTTAGTGACTAAATATTTTTTGTGATGGATATATTGTGAATAATATGTTCTTCACAAATTATATATTGTAAAAGATTATTTTTGTTTGGTGAGGAGATGATTTCCTCACAATTGACATTTTGAAATAACTAGTAAAAGTGTCTTCTTTCATAAATAGCAATTTATGAAGTACATATTTACTTTAGAAAGGTTAGATTTCCTTCACTAATTACATATTGTGATTTTTTTAATTTACCGAGAAGAATTTCTACGACAATGCTACTATTAAATAATCAAATCATTGCAAATTAAAAATATTTTAAAAATTATTTATTAATTTTTAATCGACATCAAATAAAACATTATATTATATAAATAACCAATTGTATAATCCACAACTAAATATGTAATAATCAAGTAACAAAACGTACAAAGCTTGTAATCAAAACAAATGTAAGTGCCCCGATCATATATAGTGCCTAAAATATTTAATCATTAATACAAGTAAAGAGGTAAGAAAAACAAGGTATTAAAACTTTGTAGCTTTGTCATTTTAAGTTCTATCTTCATTGTCATAATTTTCTTCAACACAAGGTTGGTCTTGTAAACTTCAGTATGCCAAAGAAAAAAAACCCACCAAAACTTAATTTAAAATATTTAAATGAAAAGAATATGACAAAAGATTAAACTGGCAAAATAATTAAGAAGCGATTCCACGTGTAAAAGTTATAGTTTCACAAGATCTCTGTCTCACATGAATAGTTAATGTGCCCCACTTATGAGAAGAAAGTTGTGAAAATATAAAATTTTGCTTGTGCGTGCAAATATCAATGCCCTAATTAAATGAGAAACATTAAAACGATAAGAGATGAGAGCTTTGTACCTATATATATACATTTACAACCATGTAAACAAATAAATGTGTAACACAATATATTTGTAAGTTATCACTATGTCTTTTAGGAAGCTTGGTACCTATGTATATATATATTTTTCCCCCCACCAAGTTTAACTCTTCCATTATTCTGCCCCCTTGAGTTTATTAATTTACATATCCGTCCCTACCCTTATACGTATAAAAAAAATTCATACCCTTATACCTATATAAAAAAAATCCAGCAGGGGCAGCTGCCTATGTTGCCCCTTAATAGATCCACCCCTGCATATAGTGGCAGGGTTTTAGAGAATTAAAGTATGTAGTTTGTTGGACTATTTATACTCTCTAGTTGGGATTGATTCAACAATAAAAGTCTTAGATACCCAATGGTGAAGGTCAAAAAGAGGCCTCAGATATATATATATATATATATATATATATATATATATATATATATATATATATATATATATATATATATATATATATATATATGGTTCCTTTTCCAATGAACCTTAAATAAATGAACCAAAAGCTTAACCGATCATAACGATTTTCCGTCGCTATATAGCATACAAAGTCGATGACATATAGCTATATGACATTTGCTCAACTGCCGCTATAGCTCAAAAATGGTCACTATAGTCGGTTCATTGCTTAAGGTTCGCTAAGAAGGGGACCAGATATATATATAGCGAACCACCTTTTAGCTACGGCTGCATAAAACCGTCGCTAAACTTGTCGCCATTGTGGTCTAAACTGCTATGCGATAGTTTGTAACCGTCGCTATAGCCTTGTTCGCACCTATGGCGACGGGTTTAGCGACGACGGTTTTGTGCGTTGTATGCGGACCACCCGCATAGGAAGCGGACTATATATATATATATATATATATATATATATATATATATATATATATATATATATATGATTATTTCATTATTGCATTTTCATAATTGATTTTTAGGTTCTGATTTGATTTTAATTGCTGCTCTATGTTTCAAATTTAGCTTGAATTTAGTTACCATGTCAATTTTGAGATTCAATTGAAATCATGTATACAGTATACTCTTAAAGTAATAATAATTTAGGACTAAAAAACTTGTAATGTTGGCAAATATTTACAGACTTGACATAAATTCCATATGAAAGTATGTAGTTTGTTGGACTATTTATAAGTTATAATATTGATATTTGTGCAATTATAGTTAAACAACAAAGAAATTTTACGGTAAACTAAATTTAAAGTGTTCGAACGTATGAGTAACTTGTTTGGGTACGTAAATACCAACGCGGTTTGCTAGATATATGAGAGTATTTGGTAACTCTGGTTGGGATTGATTCAACCATGAAAGTCTTAAAATCCCAATGGGGAAGATCATAAAGAGGCTCTCGTATAAAAAAAGTTAGAGGCTGGAAAGAGTAGAGAAATGGTTAAGTCAGTGGTGGTCACTTCTATTCCTACCTATCTATATGATGTTATGTTTTAAATTTTCAAAGACCCTTTGGAAATATATTAATGATGTCATGGAAAACTTCTGGTGGGTATATCCAAGCAAGGGCATACAATTTATAGGAAAAGCTGGCAACATGTTAATAAAACCAAAGTGGATGGATGGCTTGGATTTAGAGACTAATGCAGATTTAATTCGACTTTTTTAGCTAAGCAGGGATTGATGATTTACGCATCAAGGTACTGATATGGTTTTATTTCCCCAAAGCAGACATCCTAACTGCAGAAAGAAGTAGATATTCTTGTGGGGATGGTCTAGTTTAGCGGAAGGTAGAACTATACTAGAGAGAGGTGTAAGATGGTGCATTCATAATGGTGTGGATGTGAGAATTTGGATGATGTTTGGGTTCGTTCTATACCTTCTTTTAAGCTCTCATCTTCTAAGCCATCAAGTAGCAACCTTAGTTGGGTAAGTGATATAATACTATTGAAGCAAGTCAATAAAGTAGTTGTTTGAAGAAAACAAAGACATTTATCCAATAATGAAAGTAATATAGTAAGTAACAGGCAACTTAAAGAAAAGAACAATCGCTCATAAAGATGTGTATGTCACATAATGTTTTGGGGCATAATTTCTTTTCAACTTGTTAGGGAGGAACGAGACTCCATTTTATTGTTGTTAGAGAGGGAATGGGGTTATCTATTATATCCTTTGTTCAGTGGAGTTTACCATGAGATAATGGGTCTATAATATGTCTTTGTGGTGTTAAAATTTTAATTATATGTTTTGGATATAAAATGTATTGTGCGATGGCTCAATATTTTTTGACATATAATGTTATGTATGTATAATTTTGGACTTTGAGTCTTTAATGTATGATTTAAAAGGGGATTCTTGGTGTTGAGCCAATTAAAATATGTCGATCTTTTTATTGTTAATTATATTGAAATAAGTATGTTTGTTTATTATTTGATACGTTTCCTTTGTGTCTTTGTCCTATAATTCTAAAAAGATCATTTTGGCGTGTCCCCATCACGTCGTATCTTGTTAGCTGGTCTGTGTCAATGCTTCTTATATCATGCGTTTCCCTCGCTCCACAATCCAATTAGTCTCCACAAGGTAACCTACTTAAAGAAGGGGGCTTGTTGTAGAGATCCAAAGCTGTAGTGAGCACCCACAAGCACTATTACATATATTTCAAGCTTTGGATTAAAATCATTCAAGCAAACTTTCCCAAGCTTGGGATCATGTCCATGACGCCACAACGTATTGTGCTACTCTATGTATGAGATGACTAATGTTATGTCAGATGGCTAGAGGCTAAGTATGTTGAAATGAACAGTCCTCAATCCTCAAATGCGAGTTAATCTTTAGCCTTTATCAAATATTGTGGATTATTATATGTAATAGAAAACTACAGCTACACGATTAACACCTCCAGTTATTACGAATCCTGCGATGTATTGGGGATGAGAATATATCGTAGCTTAGGTATCATTTAGAAAGTGAGCTGTGATTTCTCATTTACTTGAAACAGTTCCTAAATAACAATTTTACTACTTTAAGTAAACCTAATATTTTGGTACCATCGCCGCAAGGAACAACATTCGGTCTTGAAATTTGACCATATTTGGACTAGTCTAGTGTAGTCTATATGTTTGTCAGTTGCTTGAAGTGGGGTACCGGTTGTCACTCAGTATAGGTATCAATATTGATATCAGGTTATGCTTAAAAAAAACTATCTAAGAGTGCTTTGAAAAGTTGAAATAGCTGCAACAAATTTCTGAAAATAATAACAAGAAGAAGGATCAAATAGATAAGCACGAAATATCAATTAGTACACGTCGTTGTTTAAATGATTATTTAGAAGTTTTTTGGGCTTGTCTAGTTCAATATTTAATAGTAGTTCATAAAATAGGTATTGAAATTCGAAAAAAATCTCATAAGATGTATATAACACATGCTTGTCAAGTCGTCGCCTAGGTGACGCTTAGGCGTCCAAGCATCTCAAAAGTTACAAGGCATCACCACGACTTGGAAAATGATGCAGGTGAGCGCTTTGGGTAGGTAGTTGTCGCCTTGGGTTGCCTAGGCGACGCCTACCAGGGAAGGTGTACGCCCTAGGCTCTGCCAGTAACTAAATTGATTTTTAAAAAAACCCAAAGGAAACCCATTCTCTCGGGATCCAAATAAAGAAAAAGACATAATCTAATAGGTCCAACACTGAGTAGGTTTGAACCCGAAGAGAGAGAACAACGAGCTTCAAATCTAACCAAGAGAGAGACTTCACATGCAAAACCTTAAGAGAGGGAGGATGCTGCAAGTCTGCAACTTCCGTCTCTTCCGAGGTTCGCTGCGGCTGCTCTAGGCGAAGAAGGTAAGGTCTGCTGTTTGGTTTTGTTTATTCATTGGGCATTATTTTTGTTACCCACTACCATGACCCACTAGTTAAAGAGGACATGTGGCCCATGTTATTCTATTCATGTAAATGAGACGCTGTTAGCATACTAAGCACTCAACACAAAGAATAATGCTATATAGCTATATACTCCAATGTAGTAAGTATTGTATAATTTACATATATTATATATACAATAAATTACAACACATAATTTATATTAATATTATGTTATATGCACGATAAATAGAAATTAATATTATATACAACACAATAAATTAATATATATATATTTTTTGTTATGTATTGTACTACTATTGTATATCATAATATGTATTTCTTACTTATATTGTAATATATTTTATTTATTATTCATGATTTTCTTTAATATAGTAGATCAAAATTTTAACTTTTAATTTTAAAATTTTCATCAGTAATTTAATTTTTTATTTTACTATTGAAGTTAAATTTGCTTATCCATCTACTTGGTATCTTTGTTTTGAGTTTATGAATTGTAATGTAATGTCAATTATATATAATATACTCGCTCGTAATTCTTCTTATGTTTACTGTACTTGTGAATTGAAATATATATGTATAAAATGCACATTGTAAATAATCTATTACTTTTTGGACGACTAGTTGGGCGTCAAGTCGACTAGTTGCTTAAGCGGTCGGCTTCCTTAACAACAATGAAATAACAATTAGAAGCTAAATTACACGTGTCATCCCCACCAATTGTCGGTCAAAAGTAGTACAACAGCGTATAGAATTTTACACATGCTGTATAAGTTTTACTTGTAATGCACAATGTAAAGTATAGGTATTTCATAACTAGGATTAATTTTTCTGTACCTATACCTAACATATTATATCTATAAAATCTATACTAAAATATACACACACACAAAAACACGCACACACATATATATGGGATCAAAGTGAACAAATAACATATTATATCTATAAAATCTATACTAAAATATACACAAACACACAAAAACATGCACACACATATATATGGGATAAAAGTGGGTTTGCTCATGTAGCTATGAGAGTCCGAAACAACATTGCAGCTCGTAATGTGGTTGACTCTATCAAGATAGATATCTCAGAAATGCGAAATTGATAAGGTGAATACCCAGTCTATTCGATATCCTGTGAAGAAATCAGGGTCTATCTCAATATCGGTTTGGTAAGGATTGATACCGAGTTAAAACAACACTTGGCATCTTGGTAGTACATACATATACATATTGGGAAGGCTTGATACTAAGTTCACATGACTCTTGCCTCATTTGGTGAACGTGGTTTGCTAATAAATAGGATGAAGCCATCATGGTTCAAAGTTGCGGTAGCGATCTAGGTTTTGGAAGTGTTGTGAATCATTTCTATAATTAAAATAGCTTAATTTGAGGAAAGTAATTAGCATAGCTGAATGTAAGGACAATAATCATTATAGCTTAATTTAAAGGTAGTAATTAGGCCTAGACATATGTTCAATGATTTTCTTTCCATATATTATCTTCTAAATTGTTCCTTCATTATGTATATAAACTCTCATCTGTTGTAATCTTTTACACAAGTTATAACATGCAAAATATTCCCACGGGAAGTTTTTGTTTTTTTACTCGGTATTGGTTTTAGTTTTGGTATTGGCTACACAAACCATTATGCTATTTAGGAGCTTCAAAACATTTTAAAAAAATGAAAAAAATTCTAAATAATAAGAACAAGAAGATGGATCAATTTGATAAACACAAAACACCATGTAGTTTACATAGCTTTGTCCAAGTGATGATACATGTAGATTTGTTTAAGTCAATATTGCATAATAATTGAACAATAAATGTTTAAGACACTCTGAGAAGTACATAAACACAATAAAAGAAGCAAAACCGTTATAAATCAATCTTCATCCTACTTCTCCTCTACATCATCATCCTCTTCTTGTTCCCCAATAATAGTTATTATTATTTTTTGATAAGTTAGTACGTGTATATACATATTTATTTATTAGTATTTATTATTGTTATTATTATCATTTTATAAGTTAATATATATAAATGCATATATTTTATTTATTGTTATTACTGCCTTTGTATTACAAAAAGAGTCTCATTTTTTGATATTATTATTACTCCCTTTGTTACTTTGTTATTTCTACGTTACATTATTCGCTACGTCGTTATTTCTCTCATAATGGCAAAATTTCATCTATACACATACATTGATAATGCTTGAAATTACGATACGTGTCTCGTTATCGGAACGGTGACTAAAGAAACTAAACCGAATAGCCGATATTTTGGCAACGCGACCAGTTCTTTAAACCATGGGAAGCACGATATCGTAATATTCATTTTGGGGGGTAAAATAAAACATTCACAAAATTTGTCATCCTTCAGTAATATTTGCAAACAAAATTGTCTTTTCAATTTTCCAGTTGCATTGGAAAATGTGTAAATTTATTATTACTCCCTCTGTCATGCAAAAAATGTCATTTTTAGTTTTTCTCAGTCTCAAAATGATTGCTAAAGATGACTCAAAATGATTGTATTTTTGTCTCAAAATGATTCTAGGCTGTCCATATTTGTGAGACAAAAGGACTATCATTTTGCAGAATAATATTACAATGATTTATGGGTCAAACATACAATCATTTCACGAGACAAAAATACAGTCATCATTGAGTTGTTTTTTCGCTATCGTTTTAAGATAAAAAAATTCAAAAAATGACATTCTTTATAGGGCGGAGGTAGTATTAATAATTATTTTACGGGAAACAATTCAATTATTTTACAATACAAGCATACGTTCATAGACATCTGTTGTATTCCTTATTTTTGGTGAATAAAAACTTAAGCAATTTAATAATGAAATAAATGAGAATATTTATTGTTTGTAATAATGAGGTGCTCTAATGCCACAAGAGAAGCCTATATTATGATAATTGTGTTTTCCGGTCATGTTACTTACTAAGAGAAAGGATATATCACTGAGGAATTACTGTCCATTCCTAAGTTGGTTACTGTGTTACACTGAGGAATTACTGTCCATTCATAAGTTGGTTGCTGTGTTACACAGAATTGGATACTGGTACCAAGTTCTGCTATGCATCTAACTACTGTCTATGTTTAACCTAAACTACTCATTGGAAATTTGGAATTATGCTTCACTCTTTATGGAGCAACTTGTGAAAAGGGAATATATTAATATAATAAGAGAGTTATGCTAAATCATATGTCAAACTTCGGGTTGGAAATATGGTTGATTGGTTCATTTTTCGTTTAGACATGCTCTAGTCATCTAACATATTCATAGCCATAACCATTTCTCTCATGTTTGAGACGTGTAATTTCATACTTAAATGATACTGATTACATTGGGTGCTCCACAAAATGGAAGGCTGGAAAATTTATATCGTGAAAGAAAACTCAATAACCTTTAATTACTTAAAATCAGCTTATGGTTGGTTGGATAAGTGTTGCTAATTGTTTAATTGAGTAAAAAGGGAGAAAATTGTCTAGATACTTTCTTAATTCTTTTCTATTTTGACCTTAGTTATTATTTTCAGATGTATATATCTTTTTGCTGCACTTCATCACTTTATTCCACAATTTAGCACTTGGAAAAACCCTGGTGAAATCTTGTTTTCTATGCTGCATATAACTGTATCGTCTGTCGATGAGTTTAATGGCTCAATCCAATTGCAAGTTCCCCGTCAGATGTGGTTAGTAGATGCTGAAATACTCTTTTGGATGTGTTGGAGATATTTAGTTTCCTTCGCAGAAGCTATAAAGAGGTCACCTTAGTTCTCTTTTATTTAAATGTCTTCTTTAACTGAGACGCATTCTTCCGCGATAATTCATGGTACTTGCTTTGAATGTATCCTTACCCTTTTTAGTACTCTTCTGAAAATATTAGTTTTTTGGGGGAATAGTTCAATAGTTTTTGATACCTGATTTTCTCTAGATCAACCAGGTTACTGAAAATTTCATTTGCATTTCCTAACACTTTCACTTGTTTTTGATGTCTCAGTCATTCTACAATCTCTAGATCTATGATTGTTCTTAGCTGAGTATAAAGTTAATAAAAAAGTCATGCATAAGGATAGTGGTAGCAGTGCCCCAGCACTGCCTACTGCACGGCTACGACGCCGTAGAGGTTCAAATGAGGTAAGTTGTTGCTGTAACTATTATTACGTCTTAAACATTATGGTTATCCAAAATTGATTTCCCTCAGAGACAAAAAAAAAAATGCTATTGTGTTGCTGAATTGCATTTTAGTATAAATGATCTCAAACACGGTACATTTCCATTTCATAACACTAACTTTTGCAATCCAAAATTTTCCTATTTCCTTTACTTTTTATTCTTATAGGATTTAAAAAACATTTTATAAGACAGCCTTTTAAGTGAAGAATGAGCACAGTAATAACACATAAACTGGTAAAATACCTTCATCATTTACTAATTTCACACTAGGGCTTTATATTTAAACCATTAACTTTCTAAAGAAAAAAATACTTATATGTAGAAACACTGTAACACATTTTGTTCTGGATCTGTAGAAATCTACCTGTGGTGTACTGCGTATTAAATTACAGAAGTATAACATTCTCTTCTATTCTGCAAATCAAAATTATCCAATGTATAAGAAACCTAAAGATTAACAGTGCAGCTAAAACATGAGTCTATTTTGAGGGGGGAAATTTCGAAATTGGAGCTTGAGGTTTCTTCTTACCTTAATTTTAATTAAACCTTTATGAAACCATTAACATTGTCTTTGTAAACAAGATCAGATAGGGGTATAGTTTATAAAATGTCTTGATAGCAACTAGAAAGGAGTTGTGCACTATAGGTACTGGTGTCTTTAGAAGTTTTGATGATTCCTCAATTTAATTTTCTTTCTCTTTGCTTTTTAATTTTTTTTTGTCTTAATTGTTCAATATGCATGTCAGGTTCCTCTGGATGTTGGCAAGGCAAATGGAAGCCACTTACTGGTTAATGATAACAGTAAATACAGGTCAATGATAATACGTGCATATTCATCTATATGGATGATTGGTGGCTTTGTCTTCATAATCTACATGGGACATCTCTATATTTGGGCCATGATTGTTATCATCCAAATCTTCATGGCAAAAGAGCTGTTCAGTCTACTAAGGAAAGCACATGAAGACAGTCACCTTCCTGGATTTAGGCTATTAAATTGGTAAGCAAATTGATATTTTTGGCATGTAAATTTTGTTTCCCTGTTTATGCTACTTAAGTAGCTAATCTCTTGGGCTGTCTTTCCAAATATCTAGAGCAGTTGTCTGTATGGTCAAAACCACCGTAACTTCCTTTTGTTTTTTACATGGCACATGTAGGCATATCTTTGAATCATCTTGCACTTCTATACAACTATATAGTGGTTATTGGACGAGGCATAACATTGAAGTGGTTAGCTTATCCATCCCATTTTTGGGATTTTAACAACTGTCTTGAAAATCTATTTATGATGATGGCCAAGTGATCTTGTTTCTTCACTTTTTATTTCCTTTTGCAGGCATTTTTTCTTCACTGCCATTCTGTTTGTCTACGGCCGCATACTCAGTCAACGACTCGTTAATACTGTTACTTCTGACAAATTCTTATATCAAGTTGTCGGCAGATTTGTCAAGTATCATATGGTTACTTGTTATTTCTTGTATATCGCAGGTTGGTTCTGTTTCTTTTCTGTTATTTTTGCGTGGAATTGTTTTGATAAATTCAATGTCAGCAGTTGCTTATGTATTGATTCTTGTTAATGAGTTACTGATTTCGTTCAAGTTAAATGCAAGTGGTTTGCAATGTGTTAGGTTTTTTATATTCTTGCTGTCAACCTAGTAAACTTTCTATGTACTTGCCATCTGGTTCATCTGCCATTCCGTTGTATTCTTTCTTGACATCATTGATTTTACATTCAAACTAATGGCTGAGTCTCTTATTTTTTGGATGGTCTCAGGTTTTATGTGGTTCATTCTTACACTGAAGAAGAAGATGTACAAGTATCAATTTGGTCAATATGCATGGACGCATATGATTCTAATTGTGGTGTTTACGCAGTCCTCTTTCACTGTAGCCAACATCTTTGAAGGAATTTTCTGGTAACACAACTTACATATTCCTTGTTTCTTTGTAATTGGTTTCTAACCTGTAAGCCCTATAGCTATTAATTTACTGTAAGTTTTTTACCTGTATCCTGGTTCATCTACTGTGTGGAGGTGTTCTCCTTCCCCATTTTTGTAAGAGGTATATACTTCTTTTTTCTTTAGTTTAAGAACTTAAAAATAAATAAATTTGGTGTGGTTGTGAGGTTCTATCCCTCTGCGAAGGTGCACCAGATTCAAGTTAAACCAATTCATTAATTTTCTAAGGTCTTTTAAGAATCATTTGGGGGAAGGTGGTGATGCTTTCAGTTGTAGACTGTTTAAAAACTTGGTATATTTTACTCGTTTCTCCTCGACTCTTCCTCGAGTAATTGCGATCATAGTCTTACTAAGTTTTCTTGGTTGACAAGTGAGGAATTATTTGACCAATTTTATTCCTACAATCTTCCACTAGTAATTGCAATTATAAGTCGTCTTCATCTAGGTTTTTTATGTGATCTGATGACTATATATTTTACATTTTAAACCATTGCTTTTATCTTTTCCGTAATTTAGTATCTAAAACTGTTGCAAAATAGCTAGTTCTTACTACAATTGTGAGCATGTGCAACTTTGACATCCAACAGAAGTAGATGTGGAAAGACCTTCAAACGGTTTAACTATAATGCAGGTTCCTTCTTCCAGCATCACTAATTGTAATCAATGATATTGCTGCTTATTTCTTTGGATTTTTCTTTGGGAAAACTCCTTTGATTAAGTTATCTCCGAAGAAGACATGGGAAGGTTTCATTGGAGCATCATTCACAACTATTTTCTCTGCATTTGTGGTAAGCATCTTATCTTTTAAATATGATGGCAAATGAACTTTGTTTGCTAATATATATGAATATACATATACATTATATATATATATATATATATATATATATATATGTATGTATGTGTTTCTGTTGAATGCTGAATCACGGTAGATATCTCCTTTAGATCACCTGTTACCAAACCGATTCCTATACTTTTCCTTGACCAATTCTTGTTAAGACCACTGCGTGATGAATGCAATATTTGTATTCCTTTTTCTCTGGTATTTATTATTGAGGTGCCATGCATTGATCTCACTATAGGGCTCTGTATATTTGTAAATATTTGCCTATTGATGGAATACCCTGCCGTTTGGTGTAGCCCAACTCCCTCTCCAAAGGATTGTTATTTTTTTGAATTTAAGAGGAGCTATAAAAGATGGTGGAAAAAACTACTCGTAAGGTTTTGTTGGATTATAAGTTGGAAAAATATATTAATAAAAGGTTTGGTTGAAGGGAGAACAACATTTTAATTTGTGTGCGGGTGTCATCTCTGTAGGTACTTAAAAAGGGCATGTGATTGAAATGGTCTTGGTTGAGCATGATGCTGTTTTTTCTTTGAGCATCTGTACATGCAATCTTCATGCATTTGGATTTTTTTTGAGTTTCCCTTTTTGGAATTTATGAAGCCCATGTTAATTTACTAAAGAGAAAAAATTCATTTACATTGACATGTCTAAAATTGAATGTTGTAGAATTAGTTAATTTGACTACAGAGAAAAATCCTTACCTTTACATTTATGAAATAGGATGTAGTAGGATTGGTAATTTGGTAGCTATAGTGGTTTTGCTTCCAGTTGAATGATATTGAAATTATGCTATTTTATTATGCAGCTTGCTAATATTTTGGGTAATTTCCAGTGGCTCACATGTCCTCGGAAGGTGATATTTGTGAATTATTCTATATTTCTTACCTTATAAAAGCATATTTATCAGTTTTTTAAAATTCTTAAGTACCGCCGCCACATATGCAGGATTTATCAACTGGTTGGCTTCATTGTGATCCTGGCCCTTTGTTCAAGCCGGAATACTTCACTCTACCCGAATGGTTCCCTGATTGGGTAAGTGGATGTTCAATTTGAAATAAATTCATAATTCACCAAATTTACTCTTACATTTTAATTTGTAATCTGGAATGTTATGTTTTTGATTTCTCGGCATACAAATACCAAATATTGCTCTTCAGCCTGATTAGCATAGTTGTTAAGGCGTCGCCTAGGTGTCACCTAGCCGATGCCTAGGCGTCCAGTCGATCTGATAAAGGCAAGGCGGCAGGGCGACTTGGTGGAGGCTTGCAAGTCGAGCGAAAACAAGTCTAGTGGTGCACAAATGGCCTGGGACCTGCGATCGAGCCTTGGTCCGGCCTGAGCCCGGCCTGGTCAAAGCCAGGTCTGGAAAGGTCCGGCCTGGCCTGCAAGGCTATAAACAGACCTTCATTTTTTGGCTAATGCCTGGCCTGGCCTGGCCTTTCAAAAAGCCTGGCTCGGCCTGGCCTTCAGACTTATCTGGCCCGAAGCCTAAAACGGCCCAAGGCCAAATTTGGCATATAGAAATAGGACCCCAACTAGAGTCTATTTTATTTTAACTAATGTAAGCTGCCCAAGTCCAACAAGCTTGGCCTGCCAGCATATGGACTCGTACAAGCATATTTAATTCACTGAAAAATAAATGTTTTATTTAACTAATGTAAGCTGCCCAAGTCTAGCAGGCTTGACCTGCCAGCAGTTGGACCCATACAAGTATATTAGTTTCACTGAAGGATGAATGTTTATTTATATTGTCAAATGCCTAGCAAAACTTTGGAGGGTAGACGATGTGGGACTTAACAAAAGCTATCTATCATTCATCAAGACAAGCATTAGTTTAGGAGTCATTTTTCATGTTAACATCTTTTAAAGTGCACATGTATGAAATTTGAACGCCTATTTTTTTCAATTTGTACTGAACTATAAATAGTAACTTTTATTATAAACAGTAATTAAAAATGTTTTAGTGGCTGACCTCTTTGGAATTTATTTAATGCATGTTTCCCTAAGCATTAATTTTTAGTTTTTTTACCATTTTTAATTAAATACCATGTGGAAATAGCTGATCGGAGAGGTTTGACTATGGGGTTGGTTTAGTTCTCTTTTGGTCTCAAATTCTTCTAAAGCTGTTGCACTTTTCTTGTGGAAGGATAAATTCTTTGTAGAAAAGAATTACTTTGTAGAACAAGAGCATTCATTAAGTTACTCTTCTCTCACACAGTCACACTCAGATAGCATTTAAGTGAGCTTTAAACCCTATGAATTTCTCTACCATGATTACTTGGTCTTTTTTAAGCTCAGAGAACAAAATATTTTTTTCTATTTAGGGAATGCCATATTGTGGTTATGCTCGCGATTGTGATATAATTATGCTTCAAGTTCTTGTAGTACGGAACCGATTCAGAGTATATATAGGTGCCAGTATATCAGCTGAAAATTGGACTCTTTTGTAAATCAATGAAACCATAGATGTTTCTCTGTGAAGATTTTATAAGTTGATCAGCAATATATCAAATTTTTAGTGTTACGGTGAAAATTTTAGTTGGAGGTTATATAGCATTCTATGCAGAATGCCATTCTTTTTGTTTTACCTTGTGGGAAGTTGCTATTCTTTGCTGATGAATATAGAAACTTGGCTGCTAAGGTGTGTGGTTAAATTTGTACCAAGGTGGCCTGCTTAATTCTACCAGCACTAGTTTAGGCTGTTTGCTCTGTTTAGCATGATATTTTATTGTGGAAGGATATCTTGTTCCATAAAGTAATTCTTGTGGAAGGATATCTTGTTCCATAAAGTAATTCTTTTCTTGTGGAAGGATATCTTTTGGCTTTGTAGTGAGGATACACATGAAGGAAACTAATTATGCATATTTCATAGCACCCCTTAAGAATTGTGTGGCTTGTTGCTTTTCTTGCAGCAGATTCCATAGCAGCACTTAGTTTAGGAGTCATTTTCCTTGTTAACATGAGCACAAAAGAAGTAACATATAGTGACAGAGTCCCACATGGACTAATTTTGTTGTCTTGTCCTATCTTTGTTCTGTAAATGGAGGGTAGTTCAAGATAAATTGTTTAAAGTTGAAGCATGGAAGTTCAATAAGGAAGTGGTTTGGGCTTGGTCTGAGTTGGGTCGGGCCTGGCCTGGTATGTGGGCTTCAACAGGCCACATTTTATTGCACCATGCGTGGCCTGACCTGGCCTAGCAGTGAAAGTCAAGGCCTGGCCCGGCTGAGCGAACGCCTTGCTTTGTTGTGGTTATGGACCGACCCAAAGGCCAACTGTGTTAAAAAAAACAAAACGACGTCGTTATTTGCAGTTGGCCCTAACAGCTACTTGTAGCGATCGATCGATCGAAGAGCAGAGGTAGAGGTAGAAGAGTAGAAAGGGGGAGAGCAAGCAAGAGAGAGATTACCTTGCCCACAACTCGGCAACTCTGACCGACAACGAACGACGACCATAGCTTTGATCGCGACTCCGACCGACTGTCAGGTATGCTCTTCTTTTTTAGTTTCTTCTCCTTCTCTTTCTTCTTTGGTTTGGTCGCGACTCGCCACTCGTTCTCTCTCTGGTAGCGACTCGGTTCTTACTTCTCTTTCTTCTTCTCATCTTCTCGTTCTAGTCGGCTAGCAGAGCTTCTAAGCTTTCATATATATTCTCAGCTTCTGGTCGCTTCACTGTCTCTGCTTTTTCTGATTTGCTTTATATTTCACTTTCCTCCCTAGTCTTATATTAATATATATATATATATGTAATTATGTAGTTATATAAATGTATATTTATATTAATATATATATATTTATATATTTATATATATATTTTATCCATTGGCTGTTCTGGATTATGGACCTATAGTTGCTACTGTTGCCTTAGTTGAATATTATTTAAGTTTCATAATTGCTGAAAAATCAAAATAATGTAACTTACTAACTTCGTCTAATTTAGTGCAAGACAAAAGAAATCCACTAAATAAATATTTGAAGAATACAAGATAAAGAGAGAATTGTGAGAATTCTTATAATACTTCTGAATGTCTCTACTCCAAAAACCCAACACCTATATTTATAGGCCATAGGAAAATTCCATAACCAAATAGAATTAAAAATATTAAATTGAGTATAGTTAGGAAAGATAACTTTCCTAAACCAAAACGGATTCTAGGTAATACCTAAATCCAAATCCAATAATGATTCATGTCAAACCCAACAAATCTCCACCTTACCTTGAATTCTCCAAAAATAGCACAAATAATGAACTTTCTCCTCTTCTCAAATGCACAACTCAAATGCATTGAACACTAACTAGGTTCAAGCAATATTCGAACTTTGTATGCGGTAACGACTTCGTTAACATGTCAGCTGGATTGTATGCAGTATCAATCTTCAAGATCTTAATGTCACCATCTTCAACAATGTCTCGAACAAAATGATACCCAACATCAATATGCTTCGTCCTCTCATGATACATCTGATCCTTGGTCAAGTGTATACGTTCTGACTATCACAGCGAACAACAGTAACTCCATGATTCATGTTTGCCTTGCAACCAAACAACTTCCTTAACCGCCTCTGTAATAGCCATATATTCTGCCTCTGTAGTAGAGAGAGCAACCGTATGTTGTAAAGTAGCTCTCCAACTAATTGCACAATTTCCAAGGGTAAATATATAACCAGTCAACAATCTCCTCCTATCAAGATCACCAACATAGTCTGAATCAACATACCCTATAAGGGTCACCATTCATTCCAAACTCTAAACCAACATCGGAGGTACCTTGCAAGTATCTTAAAATTCATTTCACAGCTTCCCAATGAATTTTACCTGGACGTGATAAGTATCTACTTACCACACTAATGACATGTGAAATATCTGGACGAGTACAAATCATAGCGTACATGAGACTACCAACTGCACTAGAGTAGGGAACACTTGACATATACCTAACCTCCTCATCTGTCTGAGGAGATAATTTAACTGATAATTTGAAGTGAGCAGCAAGAAGAGTACTTACTAGTTTGGCATCCTTCATACCAAAACGATATAGCACCTTCACGATATAGTCTTTTTGGGATAAGTATAATTTCTTAATTCTGCGATCTCACTGAATCTCCATGCCAAAAATCTTCTTAGCAGCCCCTAAATCTTTCATCTCAAACTCGGTGCTCAACTGTAATTTCAATTTACCAATCTCTGAACTATCTTTTGATGCAATCAATATATCAGCAACATAAAGCAACAAATAGATAAATGAGCCATCCTGAAGTTTTCTGACGTACACACAACTATCATATTGACTCTTGCTAAAGTCAATATCAACCATAAATGAATGAGATCGTTTATACCATTGCCTGAGATATTGCTTTAAACCATATAAGGACTTTACAATAAGCAAATGTGGTCTTCCTTTCCTTGAATCTGAAATCCCTAAGGTTGACGTCATTGAAGTCAATTCTCCCTCAACTTGACTGAATCCCTTAGCTACTAGTCGAGCCTTATCTAGCGTCTTCAACTCCTGAGATGCCTTCCTTTTTCTTAAATATCCATTTGCAACCCATAATTTTCTTTACTTTTAGGTGGTTTCACAAGCTCCTAAGTCTGATTTTTCTGAAGAGATTCTATTTCCTCATTCATAGCAAACCACCACTTTTCTGAATCATTCGAGGAAACCACCTCTTTATAAGGTATAGGGTCACTGTACTCAACTGCCTCGACAACTGACAAAGCATAAACAACATAATCAGAATACCCACATCTCTGTGGGGTCACACTGTCGTCTTTGCCATATCTCTAGTGAGACTATATTGATTGTCCACATATTCCTGTTCTGGAATTATATTCTCATCTACAACAATAGTAGTAGATCTGAACTATGCTATGATTTCTGAACCTAAGGAGAAGCTACTTTAAGCTCCACCTTCTGACCAACACTATCAAACTATCAATACAAGGAACTGAGGATTCCTTGTTCTTATGAAGCATAGCAGACTCATCAGAAGTACTATCTCTGCTAATGACGACCTTTGCTAACTTCTGATCAACACACCAAAACCAGAACCAAGAAAGATGCATTTTTTGGCTCTAGGTTCGAGTTTTTCCTCACTCACATGTGCATATGCAGGACAACTAAATACCCTAAGAGATGAATAATATGCTGGATTACTTGACCAAACCTCTTCAGGGGTCTTACATTCTATAGTTGTGCAAGGAGAACGATTCCCCAAGAAAGAAGTCGTGTTCACTGCTTCTGCCAAGAATTCCTTGCCTAAACATGCATTTAACAACACACACCTGGCCTTCTCTATCAAGGTTCTGTTCATCCATTCTGCAACTCCATTCTGTTGCGGTGTCTTCAGTAGTACGATGCCTAATAATTCTTTCATTCTTGCAGAACTCATTGAACTCGGTCTCACAAAACTCAAGGCCATTATCTGATCTGAACCTCTTAATCTGCTTTCTTGTCTGCTTCTCAACAAAAGTCTTCCACTGTTTGAAAGTCACAAAAACGTCATTTTTATGTTTCAAGAAGTAGACTCAAACCTTCCTGGAATAATTATCAATGAAGGTTAGCAGATAACGTGCACCGCTACCTTCGGAAAGAACCTGTTAAGGGCCCCAAAGGTCTGAATGAATATAGTCCAAAGTCCCCTTTGTTCTATGAACCACATTCTTGAAACTAACTCGTTTCTGCTTCCCCAAGACACAATGCTGACAGAAGTCCAGCTTTCCTATTTTCTGTCCAGATAAAAGACCTCTCTTACTCAAAGCATCCATGCATTTTTCACTCATATGACCTAACCTCATATGCCACAACCTGGTGGTGTCATCTGCAGTAACTGAAGAATAAATTGCATCCAAATCTGTAGTTATAGAATCCTTCAACTTATATAAAGTACTGACCTTGATTCCTTTCATCAACACAAGAGAGCCTCTATTAATCTTCATAACTCTACCTTTAACTGTGTACTTACACCCGTTTTCATCTAGTGTCCCCAAAGATATGAGATTTTTCTTCAAACCTGGAACATGTCTAACATCTGATAATGTCCTGATTATGCCATCATGCATCTTAATTTTAATTGCACAAATGCTAATTGCTTTACATTTAGAATTATTTCCCATCAAAACAATTCCACCATTAAACGGTTCATATGTGGAGAACCAATCACGAGTAGGACACATATGATAAGAACACCCAGAATCCAAAATCCAGTCACTACTAAGTCTTTCTCTGTCATCGGCTACTAACATAAGATCATTACTATCCTAAGCAACACTAGCCTGAGCAAGCTTTCTTGTCCCCTGATACTGTTAGTTCTGCACATTCTGTCCACTATTAATTTGACCATGATTGTCTCCTCTCTGTTCTTTATTTTTCAACTTCAGACAATTACACTTTATATGCCCCTTTGCATGACAGTAGTTACAGCTGAAATTCTTATTTCGAGATTTCGATCTGTGTGTAATGCCACCTTTTGAACTTCTCTCAACTGAGCTCCCTCTGGTAAACAATCCAACACCTTAATCATCACTTTTTGCCAAAAGTCATCTCAGAATCAGTTTTTGTTTACTCATAAGATTCGTCTTAACATCCTTAATTGAGATAGTGTCTCTACCATAGATCATAGTGTCTCTAAAGTGTTTATATGAAGGAGGTAATGAGACTAACAACAATAGGGCTTGATCTTCATTATCAATCTTAACATCAATATTCTGTAACTCAGTTATAATTGAATTAAACTCAGTGATATGAGATTTGATTTGAGTACCTTCTGACATATGCAAGGTGTAAAGACGATGTTTAAGTCTCAATCTATTAGTGAGGGACTTCGTCAAGTAGAGAGACTCTAATTTCTTCCACAAATCAACAGTTGTATTTTCCGCTAACACCTCCTGCAACACATCATTTGGAAGGCACAACTGAATTGCTGAAAGTGTTTTATCATCCATAGTTTTCCAATCTGACTCAGACATCTCGCTAGCTTTCTTCGTCTCCCAATCCGTATCATCTACAGTTTTATCATTTACAGGTTTCACTGGCTTGCCTACAATGACTTTCTTCAAGCCTTGATGAGTAAGAATAGCCTTCATCCGAACTTGTTAAAGACTGAAACTAATATTCCTATCGAATTTGTCAATATCAAATTTTGTTGATGAAGTGGAACTCAAAGCCATAGTATGGATCGATAATAACCAGACTCTTGATACTAGTTTGTTATGACAAATTATGACAAACACAATAAATCAACGCAGAAAGATAAAGACAATAACACAAGGTTTTACGTGGAAACCCAAATCGGAAAAAAACCACGGAGAAGACAGAAGAAATCTACTAAATAAATATTTGAAGAATGCAAGATAAAGATAGAATTGTGAGAATTCTTAGAATATTTATGTCTCTACTCCAAAAGTCAGCACCTATATTTATAGGCCATAGGAAAATTTCATAACCAAATAGTATTAAAAATACTAAATTGAGTATAGCTAGGAAAGATAACTTTCCTAAACCAAAACGGATTCTAGGTAATATTTAAATCCAAATCCAATAAGGATCCATGTCATACGCAACATATATTGTCCCACGACTAAAATATAATAGTTCGTGCACGTGTTTGAGTAATGTGGTTTGCTTCTTGTTGAGCTGATTAGTTGTACTTGTTTCTTATTAGAAAAGATAAGATTGTAAAGAAATCTTTTTAATCCCAATATATTTTTGGATGAAAGATTATATATGTCCAATTTGAATCGATCCAATAATGAAAGTTTTGTAAGGGGACTGGAGTAGGCTACTATGAGACAAAAAAATCTTCTTTCTAAAAAGATTCGATTCAGAACTATTATATGTCCAAGGTTCAATATTGAAATAATTTCACAGGTTTTCCCTGATTTTGTCCATGTCAACAAACAATTGAGGACTTTCGAGACATGTCTATGATGGATCTTTGAAATATATTTGGGGATACAAGATGGAGAGCTCCACATTATTTTCAAGTTTCGCCATGCTAATGTGCCTTGATGATCCACATCTCAGGGCCAGGCGCCGATGAGCACATTGAACTATCCATGTGGCTGAGAACTCTCACAACCCAGGCACAACCACTTTTCATATGAAAATAAAGCATCACAGGTACCAACAATAATAGTAGTATTGTAGTTGGGCTTAGTGTTACCTGAAATGTGGTTCGTTTCGGTTCGTGGAACCAATATAGATAATACTCTACCTAGACTAAAACGCGGAAAGCGAAGGTAGTTTTATATAAGTGCTTATAGTTAGGAATTCTCTTAGAATCAAAATGAAATAAAACTAAGTTTTACAGAAGATTTTGTGCTGAATCAACAAGTTAATTGTTCTATAAATAATGAGAATAAATTCTACAAGGACTACCTATAAACTGGTGTTTTTACAACATCCAATAGGAATTTGCCAACTCTACAATTTGAGAGAAAATCAAGGAGTTTTGAGTGTTAAAATTATTAAATGGATTTTACCATGGTAAATAATATTACATAATATGAAAAGAATCAAAACTCCTTGATTTTTTCTAAAAATACAAAGTTGTCTGATTCCTATTGGATGCTGTAAAAACACTAGTTTACAGTAGTCTGTATAAAATTGATTTGCATAAATAATATAATACAAATGTGATGTTTGAGTATCTGGTACTAAATTAGGATATTGATTTTTGTGCAACTATAGGTAAAACAACATATAAATATTTCCGGTAAGCTAAATTTGGAGTATCGATACGTAAAAGTACCATGTTCGAGAACACGAGTACTAACATGCGGTTCGCCAACTTAATAAGAGTATCTGGTCACTCTTGATTACAGCCTTCTTAGGCAACCTTATCCAGGTGTTCAGTACGGGCTTATATATATGTTTTGATTGTCTATAAATCTATCAAGGTTAGTCTACATCATTTTTTATTTTCTTTTGCAGTTTCCTTGGAAAGAGATCCCAGTTTTGCCGGTACAATGGCATGCATTATGGCTTGGTCTTTTTGCCTCCATAATTGCACCTTTCGGAGGCTTTTTTGCTAGTGGTTTTAAAAGAGCTTTCAAGATCAAGGTTCACTATTGTTATTATTATTTTTTTGTTTTCAATACAAGTGATGTGGATATATATTTGCAAATTTCAAACCTATATTTTTTTCCCTGCAGGACTTTGGTGATAGTATTCCTGGACATGGTGGAATGACAGATAGAATGGATTGCCAGGTAAAATGTGAAAATTGTAAAATTCCTACAAATGGAAAATAAATTTTCAATTCCTGACAAATCTAAGTTAAAAGCAGCTACAGTGCAAAATAATGTCAAAGTTTAGGTCTAATCCGTCCTTCCCAGCAACTCTGTAAGAGAAATTAGCCTTGGTTTAATCAACAAGTAGATATGGTCACCTGCAGCATGTTTCTAAGTAACATTGTGTTTTGTTGAGCATCGTAACTGGATTTTAATTGATTTATGATGCATCAGGAATTTGGTGATGGGGATTCTGTTGTTTGATTTCACTATTGCAAACCCTAAAATTTTATTAGTTACATAATTGGACCATCCTACACAAGTTCTTGAGAGTTTCACTTGTCTAGTAAAAGTCTTACCTCTAAGAATAAGCACATATTTAAAAAGTTCAGTGTTTTTTCAAAGTGGTTTAGTGGAATAAAAAGATTTGGTTGTGTCATGGACTGGAAATTGTTTATTCTCTTTATTCCCACTTTCCAGTGTAAACACACTTTGGGAGAAACCAAAATTAAATGGAAGTGATTAGTAGCTTATAGAAAGAGTACTAAAAGCTATGGTTTATGCCGGGCTCATATCGCTGCCACTAAATGATACCGTGCTTTCATATTTCGAGAATGACATTAGGTTGCAGTGTTTCGTGAAATTCAACCATAGTGGATGATAAGATACATATAATTGTAAAAAATTGAAGTTTCTAGATTGAAAGCTAAAGGTTATAGATGAATACATCATTCAATTATTAATCTAGCAAGTCCACATTTATAAACCTTTTATATTGGTCTGAAGAATCTGAGAACAACAATGTGGGTTTGGAAAGCAACTCAAGCTAGCGTTTTTAAACTACTTTTGTAGTGCAGCAATTGTCCAAGGAAATTTTATTGTTTATTACAAGCTACAACCATGACATAAGGTTATATAATCAATTGATAATCATCTTTTTTAATCATCATCTTAACTGGCTAAATACACTTGGGTGTCTGCCTCTATAGAGGGGAGCCTCCTTACCTGCATCCTCTGTGTATATGACAAAGTTTAAATTGATCATACATTTTATATAATGTTGTGTTTATTATCATCTTCTTGCTATAGGGGTACAGAAACCATGCATGTCCTTGTGTTATTGGATAGTGTAATGGTAATGTGCACAGAGGTCTACTTGGTGTCAAGGTGTGCCATCTCTTATAATGGAACCGTATGTACTTTTCTTGAATTTGTATTGGACCTGGAGAGCATTGCATAACCGTATGATATCATTTGCTGTTGTACTTGATAACTATACACACATTTTCCCTTGAATGTGATGAGAGCTTTGGGATGCGAGTACATAACCTCTTGCCTATTCATGGGGATGATGCATTCAGATTTATATAGTGTGGACATGATTATGCTCTATTGCATTTCTGCAACTCGAAGAATCAAACTTCATCTTATTATGGCAACTTTTAGATTGCCAAGAATTTCTTGTCTTAATGTTTCTAACTTGATCATGCACTTCCTTTTTGATCTACCTTGGCTAAATATTGAGGTCAGGCCGTTGGGGCATATTGTTTCAAATTAAGCTCTAATCTGGAAGGATAAAACTTATACTCAAATGATTCATTGTTCCATTCTGGCCTCTAAATATCCAGTTATCTTAACGGAATGTTTGTCAGATGCACGTCATTGTAACTAAAATAACATTTCTGCAGATGGTGATGGCCGTGTTCGCATACATCTATCATCAGTCATTTGTTACGCCTCAAAGTGTATCGGTTGAGATGATTTTGGATCAGGTAATATTAACCGAGGAATATTGCATCCATCTACATCAGCATATGCATACTTACTTTTCAATCATTTATAGAGTCGATTAATTTAGATAATAAGAGGGCTTCACCATGATTCAGATATTGATGAACCTTAGCTTTGAGGAGCAAAGAGCTCTGTACAAAAAGCTGGCACAGATCATCCAGGAGAGCCAGTTTGGAAGATCATGAATTGCTAAATCTGCCTCCTTAATTTACGAACAGTCAAGCACCATCCAAGACATCTCGGTCTGGTCTGGGCTGGCTACACGTATCGTAATTTTTACATTTCACTCCAGCATCATCCCGGATAACCAGTTTGGAGAAAACTTGAATCACTGAACATACTCTTGAATGCTTTTATTCATTTTGCCCCTGCCCCCCCCAACCCCCCACCCCCACCCCCACCCCCACCCCCACCCGCTGTTTTATGCCTTTTGTATATTGCTTCCTTTTATCCGTACAACGTTTCTTTCCAAGGTTATAATGCTATAAAAATGATAGATAGGATAAGATTATTTATTTGTACTAATTTAATATTATTTTGTTACAAGTACGTTATTTAATGTGGATTATTTTTGATCATTTTATAGGTCATTTGATACCTCAAAAGGAGATTTATAATATCACCTTTTTCTTTGGAATTATAATTCCTCATAAAGTGGCCTAAAAAATTACTTAATATAATTTATAAGATTAAATAACGGATTAATAATGATATAAATAATTCGGAGTAATAATAAATTAATATAAATAGTCCTATTCTATCCGTTATTTTTTCAAACAAACATAACACTGGTTTACCTTGATATCTATATAAGCTTTTGATAATTTTAAGTAGTTATAAACTTTTAGAGCTCTTTTAGGTGGACATAAAAATTGAACACAAGTGTATTTGAATTTTATCTATTATATTTTTACCCACCATTGGAAGTTAAAATATAAATAAATAAAATTTAAATATATTTCTGTTTAATTTTCATGTCTATATAGAGTTTTTCAAACTTTTAATATGTAACAACCACAATTGTTCAAGCCAACAATTGATTAGTCAAACAAATTGATTTCGCTTAGTCTTGGGGATTTCTCATAAATTGTACACTGAATTTCTTCTTGATCGTAGATAGTCTTGCTATATATTGTGAAAGTTAATGTATAAGTTTTTACCCAAATTTTGATTGTGACGTATGTGCATATATGAAATATGTAGGAATTAAGAAGGGTTTAATTTTAATTTATTTTATCTTATTATATACACTTTCACGTTAGTCGTAATCTAATTTCGTCAAATATTTATAGTCATGTATATCATTTTTCTCATAGATATATCTCTCTTTCAAGATATTCCTCCATAAGTGTAATAATTATTCCAAATTATAATTTTATGTATTACATTATTTAATCCATGTACGGATTTCGTACTTCACTCCTTTGATTATTGTTATATTCTTTATATCTCGTGATATCTGGCCAGTCGTTTCATTTTCTTATAATTCTATTGACACTCTTAAATAGAAATTTGATCTTTGATACTTTGACTTTATTCAGTAATTTGAACTCATTTCTTTCTATTACAATTTGTACATATTCTATAATTTTACAGCGATATTCTTGTTAAATTTGATTTATTCGTTTTGTTCCGTGTTTCGAATTCTGTTATTATTTCACATAATTGTTTCTTGTGAAATTCATATAACAGTTTTATTTTGGAATTGATACATTGGACTCGTATTTGTACTCTTCGAATTAGGTTATCATGTCTAGTATTTATTTTGATATTTGTAGAGCGATATATGTTGTTACCTTCTTTTTGAGACATTATAATTATAATTTGATCCGGTTCAACATGTACATATAGAACCCTTCTTGTTGTTATTATGTCGCATGTGTTGTGACATGGTATTTTTGTTAGAATATACCGTAGGATATACCTAAGCTATAACCACCTGTGGGGGTACCACAGACATGTCCTCTCAGCACCGAGGCATGACAATTGTTTTTAATAATAAAAAAACACAATTGTTTTTAATAAAAATAATTATGTTTAATAATAATAAAAAAACGGAGTTTTTTTTAATAAAAATTAAAAAAAAGCACAGTTTTTTTTAATAAAAAGATAATAAAACGCATTAAAAAAACTGTGCTTTTTTTTTATTTTTATTAAACATAATTATTTTTATTAAAAAAAATTGTGTTTTTTTATATTAAAAATAATTATTTTTATTAAAAAAAAACTGTGTTTTATTTTTTAAAAACCAAACTGCATTGTTGTGACGAAGAAGGAGAGAGAGAGAGCGTTGTTTGTTTTTTTTTTTAAAAATAAAAATAATTATTATTTTTTTTATTAAAAAAAAACTGCGTTTTTTTAATTTTTATTATAAAAACTGCTTTTTTTTTAATTTTTATTATAAAAAATTGCGTTTTTTAAAAAATTTATTAAAAAAATTGCGTTTTATGTACATTTATATTATTACATTGATAATTTTTCCTCCATTTTCACATCATAAAAGCCACATGGGACAGATCTGTGCCACATCAAAAAAAATTGCCACGTCAGCAGCTTACGTGGCAATCTGACGTGGCAATTTTCGTCCAAAGTCAACATCTTTAACGGAATATTAAACTTTTTGTTAGTAAACTAAAGTTCAGTGAGTTGACTGTAAGAAAAAAAAGTTCAGTGACTCATTTGTAAGTCGACCTATACTACAGTGATTTAGAAATCATTTAACCTGATACTTCCGTGGCGATGTGATCAATCCACGATGTCTCCATTTTGGGCTCCGGATGAAGTGGGTCATTTGGTATTTTGTTGTGAGAGGTGTATGAGTTGACCCTAGTTTTTTGTTCTGCGAATTGATGATGTTGTGCCAAACACACCTATCACAAATCCGATTTACATACATTGGGATTTGCGATCCAATGTGTGAATTGTCTGTGTGGCATTGTTTTGACTTGCCTGTGTGATAATGTATATTTCTTGTGACGCCTCCAAAAAATGTATATATCACCTATATTTTACACACACATGTCCACATCCACATCACACACATTTATATATATATATATATATATATATATATATATATATATATATACTTTATAACTTTTCATCGATTATTTTAAAAATGAGTAAGTGTGGGTCCATATAATGAGCAAAATTTACAACAAATACTTTATAAAATACCCTTCTATTTATCTCAATTCACTTGGCTTCACTAAACACATTTTTGAACAACAATTATTCATCATTTATAACTTATAATATTAACAATCATATCATTCTCAAAAAAGAGGGGGCTTTCCGATAAGGATTTCTCCTTATTGACACATAATTAATTAGGTGACCAAACCCTTTCCTCGACAGAACTTTCTATACATCCTCAATAATGCAAATAATAATATGAATAACTTTTTCGTCTCAATTAATGATTTAATAATATAAAATATTGTGATAATAATTGAATCAATAACGTGAGATATTAAGCAGCAATTACTGTAGCAATAATTGAGTATAACTGAGTGACTTCTCACGTAAGCATCAATAATCAATACCGTGTGCTACTATGCAACCACACGTATTACTATACTTTTATCACCGGGTATTTCAACAATTTACGGCAAAACTTTCGCCGTTATTTTTATAAAAATATATTTCTGTCGTTTTCTAACTCCGACAATAATTCCGTTGTGGGGTCCACTAATGATTGTGTCGTCGTATGAATATTCCCCGACCAAACGAATATTTTATAACAACTTGTTTACTTTGCAAAATTTAAAAATATTACCCACAACTATAACATTATAACAAATTCATACTTTAATATTCAAAAATGATATTTAGAGAAAAAATCATCTTTATTAATAAAAATTGGGGTTTTACATTTCTAAGCTCAATCGGTATGAAATAACACCCAGTCATTTGATTCAGTCTATTATTCATTGTATTAGTTTTTGTTATTTCTATTCAGTTCAATTAATAATTGAGTTAGTTATTTCAGTTCATTCTTTACTTTTATGTTTGTTTTTGTTAATTCTGTTGATTCAGATATATTTTATTCAGATCTTGAAGATTATATTTTCATCGATATTTAAGCTTGAGACTTTGTTCAGTATTTTGACTAGGTTGATTTCGTATTTCAGTTGTCCATCTTTGTATATCTATATTCGTACTGGGCAATTGACTCATGCTGTATTTTTCTTCCGGCAGGATAATTTGTAGTGGTGATACAAGGCTAGTGTGATAAAGAGAGTTGCCTTTGACCATCTAGGTTGATTAAATTTACTATTTTGATTATTTTTAAAGCTATGTGGAGAATTTATTTAGTACTTTATTGATGGATATCATTATTAAAATTTTAATGTTATTAGTGCTCTGTGTGCTTATTTTGAGGAGCGGGGTGTTACACTTTGCTACTCCTATTTCTCTCTCTTCTCTATTGTTTTATTTATTAACTGCGTGGAGGGAAAAGAGATACACGAATAGGGCGAGAATATTCAAAGGGAAAATAGAAGGGTTTTTTTTTATGCTGAAGTCAAACTATATTTTTATACGGTCAAATCGTATAAATATACTTACATTGTCAAAAAATAAGATTTTTCGGCCAATTTTCGCCGAAAATTAAATTTGGGAACTACATTGTGTGAAATTAGATATTTGATGTAACGGAGGATAAGTCCAATTAATTTAGTGGCTAAATTGTGAGGAGGGTGAAACTTCGTGTTATAAAAGTGTAGTTTGCCCAATAAAAAACCCAAAAGAAAAACCTTAAACAACACTCGGTAATAAACTAGCTATAAATAGATCCTATTTTTACCTAAAGATGTTGCAAATTCTATATAATTTGTTAATATTTTCGATATAAAATTAGATATATAATTTGACTTTTAAAGTCAAACACGATATATTAAACTTTAAATTGATGTGAATTTATTTTATTTTAGTTGATAAAATTATTAAAATCATATAGTATATAAAAAACATATTAATTATAAAAATTATTTAATTCTAAATTTTTATGAGTTATATAAATTTTGAAATTTAATATATGGTTATTTAAACTCAAAAGTTAAATTATATTTTTAATTTTAGAATGAAGGGAGTATTTATTACTCCCTCCGTCCCTATTTAAATGACGTTTTAGAGTTTTTTATTTGTCCCTAATTATTTGACGTTTGTTCAAATCTAGGAGAATTAATGACAATTTTTTCAAAATTACCCCTCATTATTCTTCCTACTTTTTTGATACTTTAAACTCTTTCTCTCTTTATCCCTCCTTATCCCAACAAAACTCTCCTTATCCTAACAAAAGATGTAAGGGTATTATAGACAATTGAGTACTATATTTAATGTTTTTCAATTATTATCTTAATGCTTGTGTCCATCTCTAAAATGTCATTTAAATAGGGTTGGAGGGAGTAAAAACGATCAATAAATAGGAACATTTAGTCAACAATGTACTCCTATATATGGGGAGTGTAGTAGTGAAACCACGCCACTGAATTTAGCCAAAATTCCAATTAGATACACTTTCATGATGCAGAATTAGTGGCGGTGGAGATGATATATGGAGTATAGTATGAACGTACGCTTCAAATTTCAATGTATGTAGACGCATTAATAGATTCATTGAACTTGGCCATTTCCTACTCATTTTACTTCCAGTTCAGTAGGGCTGGCGGCGTCCGTCCCTCGCATCTCTTGCCCGTGCAAGCTTGTGCCAATATTTCCCTGCACGTGGGAAGAACGATTATTGGCATGGCTTCATACCATTTCTGCATGGAGTCACCAAATCAAGAAGAAAGATAGCAAGTACATACATATCATAATTAATGTCATAATTTAACTTATTATACACATTAATTAATAATTTTATGTAAATTAAAGACGGGCTAAAGTAATATTTTTAAATAATAAATATCATTTAAAGCGTTAAATATTGTTATTTTATTTTTTTATAAATATCCCTAAAATTTGTACTCCCTCCATTCCAAAATTAGAGAAATAATTTGACTTTTAAGGTTAAACGACGACATAATTAAACTTCAAAATTGGTATGACTCATAAAAGTTTAATTAGAATGAAATAAATTTTGAGATTAATAGTTTTTGTTATATACTATATAATTATAATAATTGTATCTAACAAAAATTAATAAAATTCATAAAGTTTAATATATAAATCGATTGTCCTCAAAAATCAAATTGTATCTATAATTTTAGAACGGATATGATGAAATAGTAATCTAACTACATTATTTCTTTATTTCAATATCAACAATAATATATACACATATATATATAGAGAGAAACAAGTTTAAGTGTTAAGTATCCCTAAAATTATTATATTTAATTTAAGTAGTGTTAAGTATCCCTAAAATTATTATAAAATATATTTATACGATCCCCTTCTGCAGCGAACCTTAAACAGTGAATCAAAAATGAACCGACTATAACGACGGTTTTTGAGCTATAGCGACGGTCGTCGCTATAACTATGTCATCGACTTTGTATGCTATAGTGATGCAAAAAATCGTCGTTATGTTATAACCGATTCACTTTTGATTTTTCGCTAGAGAAGGGGACCGGTCAAGTATATATTTATTCTACTCTAATAACGTCATTTATATATTAATGTCATCATTTTTGTCCGGGGAGTTCAATAATGGTAATTTTTCGGTCTTTTATGTGAACATCCTATCCCCATGATCACGACATTCGAAACTAAACTTTCTCTCGATCACTCTAAAATTAAATTAAAATATCTATATAAGCACAAACCCTTTTGTTTTTTTTTCACTTTCAAATCTTAAATTTCAATCTCTCTCACCAAAAAGTGACCAATAGACCAATAGGGAAAATACCCAAAAGACCCAGCAATGGCGAAAACACCAGTGAGGTTCAAGAGGGTGGCAGAAGTATTTTTTGCCGGCGGAGGCGAGAGCAGCGGCAGTGAGCGGCAGCTTCCGGCGGAGAGCTTGACAGATTTATCGGATCTTGTGAATTCTTTTATTGAGAGCGATGAAATTCAAGAAATTGATAGTTATGAAGCAGAGAGGATTAATGGGTCTGATTCTGAAAACTTTCGTGGTAATTCCGAAATTAAGGATTTGTTGAGGGGTTTTTTGGAAAATGAAGACAATGGTGATGTGAAGGAGAAAATAAGGGTGGAGGTTGAATTAGCGTGCGGTGTTATTGGTGATAACAGCTCTTCGCCGGAGTTTAAACGTAGGTTGATGACTAGCTTACGTGAAAGAGGCTTTGACGCCGGTAAATCTATCTCTCGATGCATATACATATATATATATATATATATAGTTATTATTATATCACTTCTTTATAGACTAAAACATATGTATAAAATCACCAAATAAGTAAATAAATCTAAATTTATGGTTATATTCAAACCTATTCTCTCCTTGAGTAAATTTTTTTTTTTGAAAAAACAATGAATTCTATAATATTTGTAACAATATTATTTATGAACATTTATAATATACTTGAATCGGGATAATTAAATCAACTTTTAATTGGTGTTTGTATTGAGATCTGACTTACAAGTTGATACGTACCCCAACTTGTATGGAAAAGTCTAACAGATATAATATACGTTTGCATGTGCAGGTGTGTGCAAATCCGAGTGGGACAAAACCGGGAGCTCCCCACCAGGAAATTACGACTACATTGACGTAAACGTAGGCGGAAGTCGTTACATTGTCGAAGTTTTTATCGCTAGTGAATTCGAAATAGCCCGACCAACAAACCTTTACGCCTCATTAGTCCAAATTCTCCCCCCAATTTTTGTTGGAAAAGTAGAAGAAATGAAGCAAATTGTAAGACTGATGTGCAAGTCTATCAAAAAATCATTAAAAACCATGGAAATGCACATGCCGCCGTGGAGGCGATACGGCTACATGCAGGCAAAATGGTTTAGTTCTTACAAGCGAATTACGATTCATGAAGTTTTGGTTAAAAAGGGTTCGGATTTTAAGGATGAATTGGTGTGGGAGAGAGCGGTAGGGTTTCCGCCATGCTCTTATTATTGCAGGGAAAAAATTGAGTTATGGTAGGAAGGGTAGTATGAGAGTAGGGAATTTGGCTATGGAAATGGAAGGAAGTGGTGTGCTACGTACTATGAGTTAGTTTGCTTTTGGCTTGAATTTTGGATTTTAGTTTGAACATGTAAATAGATTTATTAAATGTTACAATTAATGAGATATATATAGTTGAATTCATTAACTTTACTATTATTTATTAATTTTGAAAAATTACAGTATAGACACATAACAATTGGAAGAAGGGATTGACACGGGTATTCTATAAGTTAATTCACAGTGATACTTTGCAACCCCGGTCTCGGGTCGAAACTAGCACGTGGGCGGGTGGTGCTTTGTACTATGTCATTGTGATCTAAATTCAAACGTTCCTTTTAGTACCACATGTAAATTAAATTATTCTCCTTATACTTATAAAGTATTAAATAGTTTAACTCCTTACCAATGTGAGAATTGAAGGAAATAATTTTTGCAAACAACAATGAACCTTTTCATATACCCCACTTTAGATACAATTAAAATACGATATATAATTCCTACTTGAATCATATATTGTCCTCTGTAAATCTCCTTATTATAGACTATCAAATGCACTTATAATTTTATTAAAAATCAATCAGTTAATGGATTTAAATTAAGTCCAAAATTGATTAAAACTCATAAAAAATATGCATTTAACAAATTTTGATTGAAAAACAATTGCAACATATATTGATAAAATTATAAGGGTGACCCACTATATGACATTTCTTATTTAACAGAGTTACCACTATTAACAGTTATTCACGTAATTGATAATAATAATAATATTAAAGTTTATAATAAAATCGCAATATATATTATTTTCTTTGCATATTTTTTGAATGGTGAACTTTTTTCTGCGAGAGGTTATCAGTGTTTTATTTAAAAGTTTCTCCTAAACTTAATTACTTAGTGGAACATTCAAAAAAAAAATTACTTAGTTTAAATTGCATTGAATTGACTAGTTTTCAAAAATATTTGACAAATATTTACATAAAGGTCCAGATTATAGTCTCAACTTAAACTTGGAAATGTAGATAAATGAATGTTCAAACGAACTCGATCAAATTTCTTGTTGAGTTTGGACATTTTAAATACTGATATTTTTGTCTAATTTATTATTAATGTGAGAAAAAAATTTGTGAAATTATTAAATTCTGTTACTTATAAAAATTATGAGTTCCCCTAAAATTGGAGTAGCTACAAGTGTTGAGTTTAAACATAAAAAATTATAGGGTTGTGGTTATATAAACATGTGAAGGTATAGGTAGAGCTCTTTTACCATTCAAATATATTTATTTTCTATTTTTCAGTTTAGAGTTTGTATGAGATAAGTTTATATACAATTTTTTAATACATTTTCAAATGTTAAATTTTAAAGATTATAATTTATGACTGAAATACTTTTAAAAAAAATCATGTATAAGTGTGTGTTTTACAAATCTTTATTCGTAAAAAGTCCTTGTTCAGAAGCACACTCCTTTCTCTTAAATGAGGTTATATATTATTCCTTCCGTCCCATAGTTATAGGCTGATTTTCTATTTTGAGATGTCCCAATATATAGGCTACTTACTATTTATAAAATTTAGTTGGTTCATTGTTTTACTTTTATGCCCTTATAATAAATATTCAATCATTACTCTTTTTTTGAAGAAACAACATTCAATGTCATTATTTTTATCACCACATTTAATGTTGTTGTATTCTCTTTGGTTAAAGTTTTATGGTTATAGATTTTAATGGTCAGTACACGTCAATCAATGAAGTTGAGAGTTCCAGTGTGATAAGTAAGGAGTAATTAACTTATTTATTAATTCCATATTAAGGGGTATATGTGGAAAATTTATGTTAAAAATTGTCACTTAACTAATTTTCTTAAACTATGTGCCAAAAGAAATCAGCCTATAACTATGGGACGGAGAGAGTAGTACATTACTACCTTACCTATATATATATATATATATATATATATATATATATATATATATATATATATATATATCATTGGACATGTCAGTCGTAGATCAACTAAATAAAAAGCTGAGATTGAAAAAAATATTTTCCCAACCCTTACATGTTGTAGCAGCCCAAACAAGACTTTGAAGCGGCTTCTATTTTATTAATGGTCAAATTAACTTACTAACGTGAGTCCACTTTGTCAGATAAAAAGATAAAAACTGAATTTTTTTTATATACCAACCATTACAAGCTGTAGCGGCTTGATCTTATATTTTTTTTTACATTCCTTCCGTTGTCCCACTTTATCAGATAGAAAGATGATTTTTTTTTATATATATATACCAATCGCTACAAGCTGTAGCAGCTTGGTTTAATTTTATTTTTTTTTACAATCCTTCAGTTGTCCCACTTTGTCAAATAGAAAGATAAAAAATGAATTTTTTTTATACCAACCGCTACAAGCTGTAGCGGCTTGGTTTTAAAATTTTTAATTTCAAAAAGAAAAATATTCATTTTTTTCTTTCTATCGGACAAAGTGGGCCTACATTAGTAAGTTAAATTTGACCATTAATAAAATATAAGCCACTTGAAAGTGTTGTTTGGGCCGCTACAACATGTAGAGAAATATTTTTTTCAACCTTAGTCTTCTATTTAGTTGATCTATTACTGACATGTTGGTTGAGTGATCTAGGCAACCGGTTGCCATGGATTGAATCATATATATATATATATATATATATATATATATATATATATATATATAGCTAAAAAAAATTAAAACTCATGTTATATCGTTTATATATATCGTTTGCGATGATTAATGTTTATATATATCATTTTCTCTTATAAATATTTTTTTATTTAAAAAATCTCATTTGTAAAACTTAAAAGGACTCATTTTTGTTAGATGTTTATTATTAATTAATTTTAATATTTATTTAGTAAATGATTGCATGTTACCTTAATTGCTTTTCTTTTTGAAGGCATGTTAACAATGTTGTGATAGTATATAAACTTGAAAATATTGTGTGATTTAGAATTGACCATAAATGCAGTGTAAGCAGCATATATTGCCTAAGAAATTTGAGATTTGTCTCCATACATGTTAACGCTTAAGTTTGGCTCACAGATCCAATCACAGAATCCACGCTACTGAAACTCAAGACAATAACAGATCACACAGAAGCTTGACTGCATTGTGGCCACGGGGATAAACTCCGGTGTGAGAATAAATCTGGTAGTTCACAAGGTTTAACAATGGAGGCTTAAGTATTTTGTGACGCCCCAAAATAGGTATACAACACCCATTCGAAGTCGCCAAATACATGGTATGTAAAGCAAACTACAACTTCAATAATACAATTGTCGTGCAAAATACTTACAACACACATCGTGAGTTTAAATACAAATATTGTCTTCTAGACAATATCCACACTCAAATAAGTCCTCGTTATAATTATTCAAACACTATTTTACGTAAATAGTGAGGACGCTAAAACATCTTTCTAGAACCATCACTTGCACTTACCGACTAGTTCTCGCTTTATGTTCTCACCTCCCGAGAAAAATGGAACAAAAGGAAAAGGTGAGCTCAACTAGCCCAAAGAAGAATATTATGACTAAGATAATATACAATAAATTATCGTTAGTCTTCAACAGGGAAAAATCTGATAAAATATAATAGCCAACAAGTTTTAGATCAACAACTGCAGCGAAAATAACAATTCATTAGAAGAGTCAAGTAGAGAATGAGTTCTACTATCTTCTAAGATTTAAAAGTCCATCATCAATATTTTATCCCTGTAACAACAATCAATATACATCTTTAATCAAATATTCATCTTTGCACTACAGGCCAAAGATATTCATTTGTATCACCAAATTGGTCATGTTCATCTCAACACTGTTCATCTTTTTGCACCATCGCCAAAGATATTCATCAATTAATCATTTATCTTTGCACTACAGGTCGAAGATATTTAGTAATATCATCATTTAGGACTGAGGATGATGAAAAATATTTTAAATAAAACGAATCCAGTGAAACGGAAGGACAAATAGTAGGGATTCGTATAACAGTTTATCCAAGATCAATAATACTTCATAAATACCAATTTTGAAGCAGAATTCAAAAATAAAGATCAAAACATGGATACAATCAAAGATAGTAACCATAATAGACATCTTGGATAAAAAGAAGAAAATTTTATTTTTTGGTGAATAGTGCTGTATTCGTGAATAGTGCCGTATACGTGAATAGTGCCGTATACGTGAATAGGAACCCCGACACAAAAAAGTTTCAAATTAGATAAAAATTCAGATCAATACTTCGGTATAATGATATTGAAGAAATAATATCATATATGAAGAAAATAACATCCCTTACTTCAAAAATATCAAGATTCCTCGACGGAATATCAGATAAGGTCAAGGAAACTTGCACCGATGAATAGAAACTCACAAAGTATCTAAATACTTACAAAATACACTCAATAATCTAGAGAGAGAAAAGAGAAAACTTGTTTTCGTGTGATTTTCAATTCTAACTTAGCCCTCTATTTATAGGAAAATGTTAGCAGACTTGACCTGCAACCTGATGGCTTTACCTGCTACTATTCCCACCTACCACATTTGAAATAAATTCAGCACATTTCTTCACCAACCACAAGTGGGGCCCACTCAATTCTAGAATTTTCCACCAAAATCATTTATAAACCTAATTTACGAATCACCACCTCTTAAAATTCATAACAAATCATACGTTCATTTTTAACGGTTCAAAATTTGTGGATATATACTCAACTTATATATGTATAACATATCCAAAAATTACAACGATCCAACGGTCGGATTAAAAATTATAACTCACACTATATTACACCTCAACATTAACTCCTTCATTTTTAACCACAATAAATATATCCAACATTTATATCCACATAAAATAAATATTTCCTTATCATATGAATCAATAATTAATTATTCACAAATTATATTACGTAATCACATTTATGACAACCGGTAGTTCAGGAAGAGGGCTTTCCAATAAGAATTTCTCCTTATTGGTGCCGCAATTAGGTGACTAAACCTCTCCTTGACAGAACTTTCTAGACATTGACAATAATGCTATCTAATAATATTATTCAAATAATATGAATTATTGATCTGATAATGGGAAATATTGTGGAGTGATAATTATTGAAACAACAATAATATAAAATATCAACGCAAGCAATTATTGAATCAATAAAATAAAATATTGAGCAAGAACTCATCGTAACAATTATTGAGTAGTGCCTTTTACGTAAGGATCAATAATTCATCAATCTCTTTGTGTATCTACGCCAGACATCGTATTTTAATCTTAAGGTATTCCAATAGTGTTATTCAGTAATAACTACGCCGTTATTTATAAAAACTCAAACTTGTCGTTTTCTTCATCCGACAGCTTATTCTACGTTATTCCATAAATGACGCTACTGGCCAGTAAATTTAATATTCCCCGACAACAAGAATATTCCACGACCAAACGAATATTCCCCGACAACAATGATTATTTTATAACCATTTGCATATTTTGCAAAATTTGGACATTTCACCCATAACCAGAGAATTATATCAAATTAATACCTTATTATTCACAAATATAATTAGAGAAAATTCGATTTTATTTATAATAAGTTGGGGTCTTACAACCTCCCCTCCTTATGAAATTTCGTCCTCAAAATTGACATACGTACCTGGTGTTTTGAAAAGGTGAGGATACCTCGCTTTCATTTCTGATTCCAACTCCTGTGTCATTTCTTCAATAGCATGGTTTCTCCATAAAACCTTAACTTGTGGTATAACCTTGAAGTGCGTAGGGACATGCTCTTTCCTATCCAAGATCTTAACAGTACTTCTTCGTACGTTAAATCTTCTGGCTATCTAAATCGGGTTCTAACGCAATAATATGGTTCGGGTCTTTCACATATTTACGAAGTATGGATATGTGAAAAACATTATGAACACGAGACATACTTGGAGGTAATGCGAGTCTATAGGCCACATTTCCTATTCGGTCAAGAATCTCAAATAGACCAACAAATCGTGGATTGAGCTTTCCTCTCTTCCCAAATCTTGTAACTCTCTTCCATGGTGCAACACGTAACAATACATGATCCCCAATATTAAATTCCACGTCTTTTCGATGAAGATCCGCATAACTCTTTTGTCGATCTTGTGCCATTTGTATACGTTGTCGAATCATTTGGATCTTTTCTGTAGTCATGCGTACTAATTCTGGTCCCAACAACGTTGCTTCTCCCACCTCATCCCAGCATACTGGAGAATGACACTTTCGTCCATACAACGCCTCAAATGGAGCTATGCCTATACTTGTTTGATAACTGTTGTTGTAGGAGAATTCCACCAGTGGCAAGTACTTATCCCAACTTCCTTTAAAATCTAGGACACAAAGTCTTAATATATCTTCAAGGGTTTGAATAGTCCTCTTTGATTGTTCGTCCGTTTGAGGATGGTATGCCGAACTGAATCGTAAATCCGTGCCCATAGCTTTCTGCAAACTAACCCAAAATTGTAAAGTGAATCTTGGGTCACGATCCAAAACTATGGATACTGGCATGCCATGCAATCTCACAATCTCATTCACGTACATGCGAGCAAGACCTTCAAGGGAATAAGTCTCACGTATCGGTAAGAAATGGGCAGACTTGGTTAATCTATCAACAATAACCCAAATCGCATCTATGCCTTGAGAAATTTTGGGAAGACCTGTAACGAAATCCACAGTAATGTGTTCCTACTTCCATTTCGGAATCTCAAGTGATTGTAATGGACCCTTTGGCACTTGATGCTCCGCCTTTACACGTTGACAAGTTAAACACCTCGAGATAAACTCCACGATCTCTCTCTTCATATTGTTCCACCAAAATATATGTCGAATATCATGATACATTTTGGTACTCCCAGGATGGATTGCAAACGGGGTGTTGTGTGCCTCCATCATGATTCTATGCTTCAAGTTAGAATCGTTACGAAAACAAAGTCTGGAGTTGAATCTAAGTATTCCTTCTTCATCGATTCTCGCTTCTGGAAAAGTCCTTCTTGCACTTTCTTCTTCATACGATCATTTCTGAGTCCGTAGCTTGAGCGGCTTTTTAACTTTATCGATTAAAGTTCGGTTTCTACTCGTATATTCGCCATCATCATGTGGGTCCCCGAGTCTTTAATTCTACCTCCATCCTTTTCAAGTCATACGAATGGGCCTTTGCATTAACAATATCGCACTCATTTTCAAGATATGATCTTCTACTCAACGCGTACCACTACGTTCGCTTTTCGAGGATGATATTGAATAGTGTGATCGTAATCTTTCAATAATTCAAGCCAACGTCGTTCTTGCATGTTGAGTTCTTTTTGGGTGAAGAAATATTTGAGGCTTTTATGGTCCGTATAAATCTCCACTTTCTCCCATACAAGTAGTGTCTCCAAATTTTCAACGCTGAATACGATCACGCTAACTCTAGATCATGAGTAGGATAATTCCTCTCATATTCTTTGAGTTGTCGTGAGGCATAGGCTATGACTTTCCCATGTTGCATGAGAACGCATCCTAACCCTTTGCTCAAGCATCATCAGATATAACAAATCCATCTAGTTCGGATGGTATTGCGAGCATGGAGCCGAAATGAGTCTCCTCTTGAGCTCTTGGAAACTCTTCTCGCATTCCTCGCTCCATACAAATTTTGTATCTTCTCGAGTCAATCGAAGTTAGCTGAGTAGCGATTCGAGAAAATCCTTCCACGAATCTTCGATAATAACCACTAAGCCCGTAAAGCTACGCACTACTGGCCACCGACTTTGGTTGCTCCCTAACTTTGATCGCTTCAATCTTCGCGGGTCGACAGATACTCCATGTTTTGACACCACGTGCCCAAGGAATGGTACTTCCTCAAGCCAGAACTCGCATTTCTTCAGCTTGACATAAAGTTTGTTTTCACGAAGCCTTTCAAGTATCAGCTTCAAATGGTGCTCATGATCTTCACGGCTTTTGGAATAGATGAGGATTTCATCAATAAAGACAACAACAAACTGATCCAAATATTCCTTGAAAACACGGTTCATCATATCCATGAAAGCAGTAGGAGCATTAGTCAATCCAAAAGATATGACTAAGAATTCATAATGCCCGTCATCAGGAGTTCAAGGCGCTTTTGGAATATCCTCGATTTTAATCTTCATTTGATGATATCCAAGCTAAGATCGATCTTTGAAAAGAATTGTGCTCCTTGCAATCGGGTCGAACACGGTCATCAATGCGAGGTAGCGGATACCTATTCTTGATGGTGACATGGTTTAATTCTCATTAGTCAATACAAAGTTGCATACTCCCGTCTTTCTTCTTTACGAATAAAATAGAGCACCCCAAGGAGATGTACTTGGGGACCTAATGAAACCTATGTCTAACAATTCTCGTAGTTGGACTTTTAACTCTCGAAGTTCAATAGGAGCCATTCGATATGGGGTTTTAGAAATGGGTTTTGTGCGGCCAAGGTCAATAAAGAATTCAACATCACGTTCTGGGGGTAGATCGGGAAGTTCTTCAGGAAATACATCAGAAAATTCTCTAACAACAGAAATATTAACCGGCACCGCTAATTTGTTCATCATATTAGCTAGGTGGCAGATTCTAGTGAGCCTCCTCCCTTGACGATCGTTTTGACCGGCACCGCTACACTCGCCTCCGGCGACCTGATTCCTGTCAAGTTACCAACGGCTACGACCGACATCCCTATTGAGAGCGCTGATTCCCGGATCCGGCGTCTCTACGCCTCTGAGACCGACTACGCAGTTATCTAAAAGTAGTATGCACATAAGCCAATCATGTTTGATGATAAAACTTATACTTTGTAACAATCTTATTCATTTATTAATAAAAAGTATTAATTTATTAAAGGCTTTTAATTATCTACATGATGCTGTTTTATAATATGTGATAAACCCATAGTTTTAAGCAATCCTTTTAGAATAATGACGATGATCATTCTAATGAGATCTAAATTCTTAGAAAACTTAAAACTAAAATAGTTCCTAATCGTTGGATTACTAAATTGGGGATTAATGAATTCAGATAGATTGGTACATACGTTGCTTGCTCATTAGATGAGGATGATTGATCTCATGATCATTTGTGTGGAGACACTAAAGCAAGTATGTAGGTGTTTATTAGAGAATAAGTTCACTGAACGTGGCTCGCTAAGGAATACCTAATGGAGTTTTACTTGTCTGTCAATAGGAATTCCTGTAGTGATAGTAGTACAAGTGATCCTTGGACTTGAGATCATCATAGTATCTTGTGTATGATGAGTTATACTTTGACTTATTCCTTAAGACCCTTAGGGTATATCAAAGGGTATGCTTGGGTATAATAAGTTGTACATGGAGATAATGTATGATCAATAAAGAATCTACCGCTTCTAGTAAAAGAAGATAAATGTCCTATGTGATTCGATAAATGACATCCCAAAGAGTCCTTGGTTAAGATGAATAAAATTAGAAAGGAGTTTCTAATTTGCATTATTTGAGTTGTGCATTTAAGAGTCGAAATACATATAATTAAATAAAATAAGACTTGTGAAGTAATTCCATATCTTATATTTAATTGGGACATTGTATGGTGGAAGGATTGAATTAGACGGTAACTATTTATTCAAAGGTTCTTTTATGATTAATGTTGAAATCTATATTATCCGAAAAGTCGTTGATCGCTAGGGAGGCTTATCCTATTGTAGAATAAATATTATTTATTTAAATAAATTAATATTTTAATTTATTTATTTAAATAAGATTAGAATTGTTCTAATTGATTTATTCTGTAGGTTTAATATGGAGAACCTAAAGGGTCACACCATAAAAGGAAGAATAATTATTTAAGAAGTTAATGACATAATCGTAATAATAAGTTAAGTATATTTAATTTAATCTATGGTGATAGAATAAATTTAATAGCTTAATATTTATTATTTAATATTTTAGAAATATTAAATATAAATTAATAAGAGGAGTCTTATTATTATTATTATTACTATTATTATTATTTAATTCCTAAAGGAGTTTGGAAATTAATTAATAAAAGTACTCTCATATATCCTAATTAGATTAGGAGACTAATTAATTAAAAGAGTTTAATTAATTATCTCTAATAAGATTAGGGAGCTTAATTAATTAAAATAAAACCCAATTCCTTAATTGTTAAGGAGGTTTTCTACATCTATAAATAAGATGAGTCTTATTATGGGTGAAGGGGTTAGAGTTGTTGTTGAACATACGTAATTCCAACAGTTGGGTGAAGGGGTTAGAGTTGTTGAACATACGTAATTTCAATAGTTGGGAGCTCTTTTTCTATGAGAGATATAAAAATTAGGGTTTTGCCAAACACCCATCTTCTTGAATCTTTATCCTTCCTTGGTGGATCACCTCTAGAGGCCAAACACTTGGGTGGCTAACGTTGATCAAAGGAAGGAACCAAATCCGGTGGATTCAAGTTGAACGCGAAAAGTATTGGAGGTGAATTTGTACCTGAGGAAGCTCGAATCTTCAAGGGTATGATCCTTGTTCTTCATATCTTTTCATTTAATTAATAATTGTGCATAAAGGATGATCCGGGTATATAATTTGTAAAATTTTAAACTCTGATTTTACACGTTTTCGCTTATTTTGTGCAATTTGATTGCGTTCATGAATATTACAAACCTAACAGTGATATCAAAGCCAAACCTTTATGTGAATTATTAATTATTTTAATTTAATATGTATATTGATATGTGTTTAGAATAATTTAATTGGGCATAATTTTATTGTATAAAATTTATTTAAAAATAAAATGAAATAAATCGCAAAAACGTATTTTTTTTTCTCTCGCTGCTGATTCGCGTCACCTGGTTCACGTGATGATTGCAAGCTTCAGGATTCAAGAATTAGGATTCCTTAAGATTATATATATACTTGAATGAAAGCACCAGGAAATCAACATCTTGATTTCCGTGGACAAGAAAGCTTGCTTATATATATATATATATATATATAGAGTCCCGATTCTGTTCGGACTGGACTAAAATACAGACCTCAATTTTTTTTTTTTAATATTTTATAGAATTGAATTTTTTTTTATAATACAGTATTTTGGACGTGATTTGAAAGACGATATAACAAAATATATATGCATACGATGCGCATCGTATCTACCACTATTTTTGGTATAGGTATTCAAATCACCCCCAAAACATCATATTATATTAAAAAATTTCGGCCCATAAAATATTAAATATTTTTTTAGTTATTTTTTAAAAAAAAGCAAAAAAAATAAATAAATTTGGGATTGGCATTTTAGTCCTGTCCGAGAGTCCGGACAGGATCGGCCGTGTATATAAAAATATATATATATATATATATATATTTATATACTATTATATTACGGTACTATATATATATATATTCTTAATTATTTTAATAATGAAAATAAAAATTTATTTTAATTTTAAAATAAAAAGTTTATTTTAATATTAAAATATAAAGTTTATTTTAATTTTAAAATTAAATTTCATGCTAACTAATTAGAGTTGGAATTAGATTCCATGATAACTAATTGGAGTTGAAATTGGATTCCATGTTTTCTTAAATAAATGAGTTTATTTAGATATGAAATAAGATTTCATATTATTCAAAATAAAAGAGTTTATTTGTGAATAGGAAAGAGAATCCTAATTTTCTTAAATAAAGGAGTTTATTTAGATATGAAATAAGATTTCATATTATTCAAAATAAAGGAGTTTATTTGTGAATAGGAAAGAGAATCCGTGTTTCCTTTAATAAAGGAGTTTTTTTTTTACTTGGAATTGGATTCCATAATTAATTAAAATAAAGGAGTTTATTTTAATTAAATATTTTGATTAAAATAAAATATTTTATTTTATTCAAAATAGGATAAATTAAAATAAAAGAGGTTTATTTTGATTTAAATTTGAATTAAAATAAAAGAGTTTATTTTGATTCAAAATTAGATTTTATACTAACTAAATTTGCCCATTAAATGATATCAATATATATTGAATGTTTATTATTCATGAGATGAATGTTATTTATTGATGCATATGATGATGTGTATGATAATAAATGGGATTGATTATGGACTATTGACCAATGCGATTGGATTTTATTTTAGTTGGATGCATGAATGTATGTGTTTTATTAAATGGGGTCTGCGTACCTCGTCTTCTCTAATTCTTCTTAATGTAAATTCTATCTCCCTCCTATGTACTTTCCATTGACTGCTGATAAAGGTTTCTATTTATTTTAAATAGTTTTGTAATAGAAATAGTTATAATTAATTTTGAAGAATTGAGAATCAAGGATCAAGGAGCGCTTGAAGACCCGTTTATAATGGAGCCCGAGTTTAAATGTAATAGTTATATTTAAATATTAATTCTTGCACCCCTAGGATTTGACCTTTTGGTTCACTTGGTGGCTCTAGTGAACCAAACTAGAATAAAAGTCCATAATCAATCCAGGTAGAATATAGTATTCTATATATATATATATATATATATATATATATATATTTTATATTATGCAAACATGCTTCGCATGTTCATTAATATGACGCGTATTTTATATATATATGTGCATGCGCGCTAAACAAGATGATACAAATTAATAACAAACCCCTCAAATATTTTATATTAAGTTATAACGTTCAAAGATATTTGGAATATCGAATGTCGCCTTCTAGCATGATAAAAATAATAGAGTATCAATTAATTATTATAAGTTTGTTGTGTCACCACAATGCTTATTTTAATTTTTTGAGATGTTAATTTTATCACATTTGATGCTTATAAAGAAAATTGAACAATATTGTTTTGTTGTATCACCACAATGACAATGTTTTTCTTTTTTGAATATATGGAGTGCAATGTTGGACTTAACTTGGATAATTTTGATTCGGATGTGCCACCACTTGATCAAAATAATCTAAGAGGCAAAATACAAGGAGTTGCATAGTTGATGTAATTGACAAGAGTTGTCTACCTATTTATTTATATATAGTTTGTTGTGTCACCACAAGGCTATATACATTTGAAATAGGATCCTTATTCTCACTAGCATATCTGTAATTAGATATTTCCGAACTATATATATTGAGGGTAATATAGTTTGAAGAAAATAGTGGGAGATACCAATTTAAAACAAGACTTAATTTATTTTGGTAATTAATAAAAGAATGTATGCTAAAATGTTGTTAATTATAAATTTATTTATAGAATTTTACAATGTCTAAAATTACTATCACTGCGTAGCATATTAGATGCTAAATTAATCGAACCGAATTAAACGGATTGGTTAAGAAATTGAGAAAAGTTCTCACGGCTGAAAAGTTATCTTATGTCCTTAATACGCCTATCCCTACAATGGTTGCAGACAATGCCTCTGAGGAAGAGATTGCTACTTTTAAAAAGTGGCAAGATGATGCACAGTTGGCTCAATGCATCATGCTCGCATCCATGAGTAACAAGCTTCAGCGTCAGTATAAAACTGTGGATGCTCCTATTATATTCCTGCACATCAAGTAGTTGATGGTGAGAAAAGTAGGACTGATAGATATCAGATATCTAAGGAGCTCTTCCAATCTAGAATGACCGATGAAACTAAAGTACAGATAAAAGTCCTTAACATAATCAATTTGATTGATCAATTAGGACAACGGGTTTTGTCATGGATGGAGAGTTGAGCCAAGATTTGATCTTGCACTCACTCCCGGACTCCTTTCACAATTGTTGTGAATTTTTCATATGAACAAGCTAGATATCAGCCTCGCTGATTTGCTTAACATGTTGAAAAATGTTGAGAATGACTTTCCAACCAAGAAAGACCATGTCTTACTGGTAGGGGCCAAATGATCTTCTAAAAAGAAGAACGATTCAAAGAAGGTAAATAGAAAGGCAAAAACAAAGGATAATAAGAACAAAACTGATACGGATAGTAAAGGAGTTTGCTTCCACTGCAATAAGCCTGGACACTGGAAAGAAACTGTGAGAAGCATCTTGCAGAGGCTAACCAAATAAGCTTAGTGAAGTTTCGGTTACAAATACAAATTTGTTCATGATTTAAAATGAATTTTTCTTTAAGTTAAGGTTCTACTTGGGTATTGGATACTGACTTTGGTTATCATAAATATAGATTAATGAAGGGACCAAACAGAAGTAGAAAGCTAAAGAAGGATAAGTAATCCTATATCTTGTAAATGAAGCAAATGTTACTACATTAGCCATAAGAACTTATAGTTTAGCAATGCCTACGGGCAAATCTATTAAGTCAATAAGTTGTTATTGTATTCCAGTACTTGTTGGAAACATTATTTCCATTTTATTGTTGGACAATAAAATCTTTGGTATTATATTTAAGAACAATTGTTGTTCTATTTATAATAATAATAATGTTTTTTATAGAACTGGAATATTACTTAATGGATTTTGTATACTTGACTTACGTGAAAATAATTTTACAAATTGAACAAACTAGTATAAGAAAAGGAGATGATCATTCAAAGAGTTGAATGTGTGCATTTGCTGAAATACAAGTCTGAATTATTTGAAAGGTTCGAAGAAATCAGAAGTGAAGCAAATTGGCAAAGTATTAAGATTCTTTGATTAGATCAAGGAATAAATACTTGTGCAATAAGTTTCAAGATCATCTCAAATGGTTTTCTCATAATAGACGCCTCCTGATATGCAATAATTGATTGGTGTATCTGAAAAGAAAAATCGTACCTTGTTGGACATGGTGCGGTCCATAATGATTTTACCGATATTCCAGTATCCTTTTGGGGTCATGTCCTAGAAATGGATGCATATCTACGAAAAGGTAACCTCAAAATCCGGCCCCAAGACTCCATAAAAGTTATGGACAATGAGGATTCCTAATCTTAAGTATGTTAAGATAAGGAGTTGTCCAACTTATGTGAAAAAGGTTTCAAAGGATAAGCTTGGGACAAGATTTGACAAATACAGATTTGTGGGACATCTTAAAGTAAGTTTAGGGTATATGTTCTATAATCCTACTTAGCAAAAGGTGTTTGTTGCGAAACATGCTGCCTTTTAAGACAAAGGTGTTTATCATTGAAAGGGCTAGTGGGAGGATAATTATAGATCTTGAAGAGTTCAAGAACCACAAAACACTATAAGTCAAATAAGAGGAACCTGTAGATAGACCTATTATACCACAACCGAATCGTAAATCTGGAATAGTTTTGAAGATACCTGGGAGGTATGGATTCATCATAGATGATGGTGATGAGGTACACATCATAGAAGATAATGATCCAGTAACATACGATGAGGTAAGAGTTGTAGACACTCAGAGAAATGGATTGAAGCAAGCTTCTCAAATATGGAACATTCGTTTTGATGAAATAATCAAAAGAGTTTAATTTTATCAAAAAATAAGAATGAACCTAGTGTGTACAAAAGGGTCAGTGGGAGCGTCGTGACATTCCTAGTATTATATGTTGATATACTACGGATAAGGAATGACATACCAATGCTACAATTAGTAAAGATAAAGTTGTCTAAACATTCCTTCATGAATGATTTGGGAAGAGTATCTTAATTGGGGATACAAATCTATATAGATAGATTCAAGAGGATGCTCAACTTAACCCAAGAAACGTATATTTATTTGATGCTAAAGTCGTTTAACATGACAAACTCTATGGGATGTCTCATGTTGATGAGCTCTGGAGTGTATCTCTCTTAATAGTCCCCATAGACTCCTAAAAGAGAGATCACATGAATAACTATCATGTATGCAATGAAATATATGAGACCTGATGTTGATCAGTCATATTCTGGAGAAGTTCACTGTGAGTCAGTGAAAAACATCTTAAAGTACTTAACCGGCACTAAGGATGCGATCATATTCATGGTGGATCTAAATTAAAACTAGAGGGCTTAACAGACTCAAGTTTTTCAAACAGACCAAGATGACAGAAAATTGACTTTAAGGTAAAGCGTTACCTTGAACGATGGTGCAGTGAATGGGAAAGGTTCCAAACAGCAAAGAGTTGTTGGTTTAGTGACAAAGACAAAGTAAATAGCTGTAATTGAAGCTGCAAGTTGATTATTTGGATGAAAAGTTCATTACAGAACTAGGAATAGTTCCTAAGTCTCATCTTGGATCTAAACATGTGTTGTGGAACTTTCATTTGGTTAAAAGAATCATTGAAAGATGAGAAATCATTATAGAGATAGTGGACTCTCAAGAACAACATTACATATCCATTAACTAAAGCTTATCCAACAGCAGGATAATCGTCACTTAGAGAAGAAGTGTATGAGATACCATGGCGATTGGCTTTAGTGCAAGTGGGAGATTGAAAGTAGTATGCACACAAGCCAATCATGTTTGATGATAAAGCATATACTTTGTAACAATTTTATTCATTTATTAATAAAAAGTATTAATTTATTAAAGGCTTTTAATTATCTACATGATGCTGTTTTATAATATGTGATAAACCCATAGTTTTAAGCAATGCTTTTAGAATAATGATGATGATCATTCTAATGAGATCTAAATTCTTAGAAAGCTTAAAACTAAAATAGTTCCCAATCGTTGGAATACTAAATTGGGGATTAATGAAATCAGATAGATTGGTACATACGTTGCTTGTTCATTGGATGAGGATGATTGATCTCATGATCATTTGTGTGAAGACACTAAAGCAAGTATGTAGATGCTTATTAGAGAATAAGTTCACTGAACGTGGCTCGCTAAGGAATACCTAATGGAGTTTTACTTGTCTGTCAATAGGAATTCCTGTAGTGATAGTAGTACAAGTGATCCTTGGTGTAAGACCCCAACTTATTATAAATAAAATTGAATTTTCCTTTATTCATTATTCTAAATTAATAAGGGTTAATTTGATATAATGCTTTGGTTATGGGCGAAATGTGCAAAGTTTACAAAATAAGCAAGTGGTTATAAAATATTCATTATTGTCGGGGAATATTCGTTTGGTCGTGGAATATTCTTTTGTCGGGGAATATTAAATGCCAGTAGCTTGATCATTTGTGGGCCCCATAATGAATAACTATCGAATGAGGAAAAGCGACAAGTATGTGTTTTTATAAATAACGGCGTAGTTATTCACAGATTAACAACTTTGTTGGATTACGGTGGTTAAAATACGATAAAAATGCGTGGTTGCCGCGATGGCACGCGGTATTACGCAGTATTGTTGAATTATTGATTCTTACGTAAGAAGGCACTTTACTCAATAATTATTATAGTGAATTCTTATTCAATATTATATTGATTCAATAATTCTTTGCGTTGATATTTTATATCATTTGTTGTTTCAATAATTGTCATTACACAATTATTTTCATTATCGAAGCAATAATTCATATTATTTGAATAATATTATTAGATAACATTATTGGCAATGTCTAGAAAGTTACATCTAAGGAGAGGTTTGGTCACCTAATTGCGGCTTGCCGATAAGGAGAAATTCTTATTGGAAAGCCCCTCTTTCTGAGGGCGCACGGTTGTCGATATTGTGATCTTTGTAATATTATTTGTGAATAATTAATTATTGATTTATATGATGAGGAAGATATTGATTTTATATGGATATAGATGGAGAAAATTTTTAATGTGACAATTGTTGAAAATTAATATTTTATCTTTTACGATAAAATAATTCATTTAAATATATTATTTTAATAATATATTAACGGTGATATTTTATAATGAATGTGGGATATATGAGTATATGAGGAGGTAGAGTATTTTGTGGCATTAAATGTTTAACACATGTTTTGTGTGTCGGTGGACACAATTATTAATAGAAAATTTATTATATAGTATAAAATCGCTTTCGTTTATGGATTTTGGTCAATTTACATTTGGAATTTGGAAAAACTTTCTTCCTACAAAGTTGTAGAGAATGGAATTTTCCATGGAAACTCGAGTTTTGAATTTTTTCGATAGCAAGAGCTATTTTCTACGAATTATTGAAGTTTTGAAAATAAAATGATTTTTATTAAATTATGGGTGGGACCCACTTTTATTCTAACACATGTGAAATTTGCTAATTTGAGTCGAGGATGGTTTGGTGCATTTGAATTTGTAGGTTAGCATGCGTAGGAAATGTGTTTAATAAATAATATTAATTTATTATTTAGTCTCCTTTGGCGTTCTAACATTTTTCTATAAATAGAGGGTTAAGTTAGAATTGAAAATCACACCAGAAACTAAGTTTTCTCTCTTTCTCTCTCTATATTATCGGCGTATTCTTGTGAGTATACTTTGAGTGTTGCTTTATCTGGTGCGAGTTTTACATCGACTATTATAGAAAATACGATCGGAAATACGGTTATTTTGAGGTAAGGGATGTTATTTCTTTCGCAAATGATATTATTTTCTTCAATATCATTATGCCAAAATATTAGTTGAACTTTTTATCAAATTTGGAACTTTTTCATATGGAGTTACTATTCATGAGTTCTATTATTCACGAGTTACTATTCACGATTCTTATTATTTATTCACGAGTCTTATTCACGAAGCGTGAAGATATTTTTTGTGAAATTTCTATCTTTTTGTGTGGGAGTTCTTATTCACGTATCGGCCTTTATTCACGTATCGAATCTGACCTTTATTCATAGAAAAATAAAAATTTTTCTTTTTGTCCAAGATGTCTATTTTGGCTACTATCTTTGATTGTATCCATGTTTTGATCGTTATTTTTGAGTTACGCTTCAAAATCGTTTATTATGAAGTATTATCGATCTTGGATAAAAAGTTGTTATGCGAATCCTAATATTTGTCCTTCTATCTCCTTTGGATTCGTTCTTAAAAATATTTTCATCATCCTCGGTCCTTAATGGTGATACTTGATGAATATCTTTGGCTGTAGTGCAAAGATGAGCGATTAAGCGATGAATATCTTTGGCTGTAGTGCAAAGATGAGCAGTGTTGAGATGAACATGACCAATTTGGTGATTTAAATGAATATCTTTGGCACTGTAGTGCAAAGATGAATATTGATTGTTATTCTGAGGGGATAAAATATTGATGATGGACTTTTAAACCTTAGAAGACGGTAGAATTCTTTCTCTACGTGACTCTTACAATGGATTCTTTATTTCATTGCATTTGTTGATCTAAAACTTGTTTGTCTATTGTATTCTATTAGATTTTTTCCTGTTGAAGACTAACGATATTTTGTTGTATATTATCTTAGTCATAATATTCTTTCTTGGGCTAGTTGAGCTCACCCTTTTCTTGTTGTTCCATTTTCTTCTCGGGAGGTGAGAACATAGCGAGGATCGAGTCGGGGTATGGAATGAAGGTTTAGAGAGAGTTGTTTAGTAGTCCTCACCATTTTTGTAAAATGATGTATCAATAATTATGATGGGGATTTATTTGCGTGTGGATATTGTGCAGGCGGCAATATCGTATTTAAACTCACGGTATGTATTGTTGTATTTCACACGACATTTGTATTATTGAAGTTGTAGTTATTTCTGTACCATGTATTTGGCGACTCAGAATGGGTTGGGTGGAATGGACCTATTTTGGGCGTCACAGTTGGTATCAGAGCTTAGGGATATGATCTCTGGCGGAGATCGGGGAATAGAACTAGGAGGGGAGAGACGAGTAAATCCTTCGCTAGTGTGTCCTACCTAAGCTTATTTGTTGGTCAGGTCATAATATAGGGATATTATGTGACATGTTAATTTATTTAATTAACCCTTGTTTTATGGCAGTATTTAAGAATGGGTCATTGAGAATATTATGATGGAGTAAATGAGGCCAGTGGAGGACGCGGTACTCACTAACGAGGAGAGCGTGCAGTGGTGGCAATGTTCCTCCTGTGAACAACGCCTCTTGGCGAGATGATGAGCAGCGGGATGTTTAGAAGCTTTTTGCGGTTCATGCAAAAATCAGACGAGGAGACTCGTGTACAAAATACGGGTGGAAATGATAATAGCTGTAGCGGTTTGTCAAGGCCGAACAATTCAAAGAGTTGAGACCACAGATTTCCATGGAAAGCCGGATCCGATCAAGGAAGAAAGCGTGGGTCAAGCAAATTACCAAGATATTTGATGTCTTGGGATGCGGAGAACAGAAGGTTCCATTCGCCACCTTTATGTTTCGTGGTGAAGCAGATTCTTGGTGGGAATCATGAAGGCGTACCTGACGGATGCACTTAACATGTCTTGGGAAAGATTTCAGAAACTGTTCAATGACAAGTACTTTCTAGAAAGTATTCGTCATATGAAGGAGGTAGAGTTTATTAGACTCGAACAGAACAACATGACGGTGTCTCAATACGAGGCAAAGTTCGCAGAGTTATCCAGGTTTGCACCTCATTTGGTGGAGAATGAGGAACGAATGACGCGTATGTTTCTAAGAGGTCTAAAACCCGAGATTCGTCAATACCTTATCTCTCATAAGTTTTCTCTGTATTCAGATGTTGTCAGCGAGGGCTCGATTATTAGGCGAGATAGTGAGTATACTCAACCAGGGGACCACAACCGAGGTAGTCATCGAGCGATGATAACCGGTGAGGAGGAAAGAATACGGACAAAGCGGTAACCACTCTGGTGGTAATCGTGGCCATGAAAATAGAAAAAGCGAGTCGGGAGGAGATTTTAAAAGAGGAGATTCAACAACGACCATGTGAAGGCGTCGGTATGATGCAACTAGTTCAAGGAGGAGAAAGACCACCGTTAAGTATGTTACAAATGCGGGAAGGAGAGGACATATTAGCCCAAAGCATCCACAACATTCCAAGGTATGTTTAATTTGTGGAAAGGAAGGCCACATCGTTCGAGATTGTACTATAAGCGAAACCAAGTTTAAGCGGAAGTGGTGATTCAAAATTTGTCCGGATAAAGTCGAAATCAGCGGTTCTTGGAAGGCGTTTTGTCGTGGCCGGTTAAAATGCGAGGAACGACGAAGTTATACAGGTTAGTTAATTATAAATTCTTGCGAAGTTTATACCTTACTAGATATCGGTTTTACCCATTCTTTTATCTCTTTTGCTTGTGCTCAGCGTTTGAACTTGACTACGGAGAAATTAGACTTTGACTATTTATGGAGACTCGTTAGGAGAAACTTTCATTACATCCGTTGTTTGGAAATCTTGCTTGATTGAGTTGGCACTATCACATTACCTGTTGATCTTATTTCTTTAAAGATACTTGCTTTTGATGTGATTTTAGGGATTGATTGGTTAACTACTCATCATGCCAAATTGATTGCTTTCGTAAGGTTGTTAGTTTTTATATTCCTAAGCAACCTGTTATTCGAATTCAAGCAATCAAACCATTGTAGTCAAACATTTTTATATCAAGCCATGAAGTCATTCGTTTATTACGGATGTCAAGTTTTCTTAGTCCATGTTATGGATTTAAATAAAGACACGTCAGATTTGAATAATATTCCTGTTGTTATTGATTTTTCCTGACGTATTTCCTAAAGAATTTCTTGGCCTACTCCCAAAGTGTGATATTGAATTTTGTATCGACTTTGAACCCGGTACAAAACCCATTTCTAAAATCTCATATCGAATGGCTCCTATTGAACTTCAGGAGTTAAAAACCCAACTATAGAAGTTGATACTCAAGCCTCTATCTTATGACTTCCTTTGTGGAATGCAAAGCCAAACTCTCTCGTGGGGGACACCATATTAGATGCGATAGTAAAGCGATAGGTGTCATTGTAACGTCTTATCAAGGTTGGGATATGAATCACGATTGAGAACAACCTAAGTCGATAATGTCGAAAATCGTAGCTTTCTAGGCTTAGTTGGTTATTATCGGAGATTAGTTGAAGGATATTCTCGAATCACTATTCCATTAATGCAGTGGTGACTCGTAGAGATACAAAATTTGAATGGAGCAAGGAATGTGGAAAGAGCTTTGAAGAACTCAAGAGGAGACTCATTTAAGCACATGTTACGACCATGCCATCTGAAAAGCGAATGTGGTAGGCGGCGTGTTGAGTAGAAGATCATTATACAAGTACTGAGTACGATATTGTCAAAGACTCATCTCGTATAACTTACAAATGATGAAGATAGAGATTAAAGACTCTAAGTACCCGCGTGATGATATCTGAGTATAATCGATTTTTATCGATAAAGTTAAAATCGCTTCAAAAGGCTACACTGCCGGGTGATGAATATGAAGAAGGAGGTGCGAAGTTGTTATTCCAAAAGCGAGAATTGGCGATGTGAGGAAAGCTCAAACCTTAGATTTATTAGTTTATTTGAAATCCTCGATCGAGTAGGAACTATGGCCTATAGACTCGTTTTTACCGCCAAGTATGTGGCGTGTTCATAACGTTTTTCACGTATCGATGTTACGTAAATATGTGGATGACCGAACCACATTATTGAGTTAGAACCAGACGAGATAATAGAAGACTTAACATACGAGGAGGTACTGTCAAGATTTTGGATAGGAAGAAGCATGTCCTACGTAAGAAGGTCATACCACAAGTTAAAGTTTTGTGGAGAAACCATGCTATTAAGGAAATGACACGGGAGTTGAAAAGCGGAAATGTAAGCGAGGTATCTTCATCTTTTCGATACACACAGTACATACGTCAATTTCGAGGGACGAAATTTCATAAGGAGGGAGGTTGTAAGACCCCAACTTATTATAAATAAAATTGAATTTTCCTTTATTCATTATTCTAAATTAATAAGGGTTAATTTGATATAATGCTTTGGTTATGGGTGAAATGTGCAAAGTTTACAAAATAAGCAAGTGGTTATAAAATATTCATTATTGTGGGGAATATTCGTTTGGTCGTGGAATATTCTTTTTTGTCGGGAATATTAAATGCGTCTGACGGGTATGATTATTTATGGGCCCCATATGAATAAGCGTTGGATGAGGAAAGCGACAAAAGTATGTGTTTTTATAAATAACGACGTAGTTATTCTGAATTAACCTTTGTTGGATTACGGTGGTTAAAATACGATAAAATGCATGGTGGTTGCCTGATGGCGCTGCGGTATTACGCAGTATTGTTGAATTATTGATTCTTACGCGAAAGAAGGCTTTACTCAATAATTATTACGGTGAATTCTTATTCAATATTATATTGATTCAATAATTCTTTGCGTTGATATTTTATATATTTGTTGTTTGATAATTGTCATTTACGCGGTATTTTTCATTATCGAAGCAATAATTCATATTATTTGAATAATATTATTAGATAACATTATTGGCAATGTCTAGAAAGTTACATCTAAGGAGAGGTTTGGTCACCTAATTGCGGCGTGATAAGGAGAAATTCTTATTGGAAAGCCCCCTGCTTTCAGGAGGAAGCCGCACTGGTTGTTAATATTGTGATCTTTGTAATATTATTTGTGAATAATTAATTATTGATTTATATGATGAGGAAGATATTGATTTTATGAGGATATAGATGGAGAAAATTTTTAATGTGACAATTGTTGAAAATTAATATTTTATCATTTTCTGATAAAATAATTCATTTAAATATATTATTTTAATAATATATTAACGGTGATATTTTTATAATGAATGTGGGATATATGAGTATATGAGGAGGTAGAGTATTTTGTGGCATTAAATGTTTAACACATGTTTTGTGTGTCGGTGGACACAATTATTGACCGAAAATTTATTATAGACTATAAAATCGCCCGTTTATGGATTTTGGTCAATTTCTGTTTGGAATTTGGAAAAACTTTCTTCTACAAAGTTGTAGAGAATGGAATTTCCCATGGAAATTATGAGTTTTGAATTTTTACGATAGCAGGAGCTATTTTCTACGAATTATTGAAGTGTCGGAAAATAAAATGATTTTTATTAAATTATGGGTGGGACCCACTTTTATTCTAACACATGTGAAATTTGCTAATTTGAGTCAAGGATGGTGGTGGCTGAATTTGTAGGTAAGCATGCGTAGGAAATGTGTTTAATAAATAATATTAATTTATTATTTAGTCTCCTTTTGGCGTTCTAACATTTTTCTATAAATAGAGGTTAAGTTAGAATTGAAAATCACACGAAACTAAGTTTTCTCTTTTTCTCTCTATATTATCGGCGTATTCTTGTGAGTATACTTTGAGTGTTGCTATCGGTGGTGCGAGTTTACATCGACCTTATCTGAAAATACTGATCGGAAATACGGTTATTTTGAGGTAAGGATGTTATTTCTTTTCATAAATGATATTATTTTCTTCAATATCATTATTCCAAAATATTGGTTGAACTTTTATCAAATTTGGAACTTTTTTTCATATCGGGGTTACTATTCATGAGTTCTTATTCACGAGTTACTATTCATGATTCTTATTCACGAGTACTTATTCACGAAGCGTGAAGATGTTTTTGTGAAATTTCTATCTTTTTGTGTCGGGGTTACTATTCACGTATATCACGGCACTATTCACGATATCTGGAACTATTCACGAATCTGACACTATTCATAGAAAAATAAAAATTTTTCTTTTTGTCCAAGATGTCTATTTTGGCTACTATCTTTGATTGTATCCATGTTTTGATCGTTATTTTATGAGTTACGCTTCAAAATTGTTTATTATGAAGTATTATCGATCTTGGATAAAGCGTAGTGCGAATCCCTAATATTTGTCCTTCTATCTCTTTGGATTAGATTCTTAAAAATATTTTCATCATCCTCGGTCCTTAATGGTGATACTTGATGAATATCTTTGGCACGTAGTGCAAAGATGAGCGATTAAGCGATGAATATCTTTGGCTATAGTGCAAAGAAGATGAGCAGTGTTGAGATGAACATGACCCATTTGGTGATTTAAATGAATATCTTTGGCTGTAGTGCAAAGATGAATATTGATTGTTATTCTGAGGATAAAATATTGATGATGGACTTTTAAACCTTAGAAGGCGGTAGAATTCTTTCTACGTGACTCTTCTTACAATGGATTCTTTATTTTCATTGCATTTGTTGATCTAAAACTTGTTGTCTATTGTATTCTATTAGATTTTTCCTGTTGAAGACTAACGATAATTTGTTGTATATTATCTTAGTCATAATATTCTTTCTTGGGCTAGTTGAGCTCACCCTTTTCTTGTTGTTCCATTTTCTTCTCGGGAGGTGAGAACATAGCGAGGATCGAGTCGGGGTATGGAATGAAGGTTTAGAGAGAGTTGTTTAGTAGTCCTCACAATTTTTGTAAAATGATGTATCAATAATTATGATGGGGATTTATTTGCGTGTGGATATTGTGCAGGCGGCAATATCGTATTTAAACTCACGGTATGTATTGTCGTATTTCACACGACATTTGTATTATTGAAGTTGTAGTTATTTCTGTACCATGTATTTGGCAACTCAGAATGGGTTGGGTGGAATGGACCTATTTTGGGGGCGTCACACTTGGACTTGAGATCATCATAGTATCTTGTGTATGATGAGTTATACTTTGACTTATTCCTTAAGACCCTTAGGGTATATCAAAGGGTATGCTTGGGTATAATAAGTTGTACATGGAGATAATGTATGATCAATAAAGAATCTACCGCTTCTAGTAAAAGAAGATAAATGTCCTATGTGATTTGATAAATGACATCCCAGTAGTACTTGGCTAAGGCAGAATGAAATTAGAAAGGAGTTTCTAATTTGCATTATTTGGAGTTGTGCATTTAAGAGTCGAAATACATATAATTAAATAAAATAAGACTTGACAGTAATTCCATGTCTTATATTTAATTGGGACATTGTGTGGTGGAAGGATTGAATTGTACGGTAACTATTTATTAAAAGATTCTTTTATGATTAATGTTGAAATCTATATTATCTGGAAAGTCGTTGATCGCTAGGGAGGCTTATCCCTATTGTAGAATAAATATTATTTATTTAAATAAATTAATATTTTAATTTATTTATTTAAATAAGATTAGAATTGTTCTAATTGATTTATTCACAACCGGTTTAATATGGAGAACCTAAAGGGTCACACCATAAAAGTAAGAATAATTATTTAAGAAGTTAATGTCATAATCGTAATAATAAGTTAAGTATATTTAATTTAATCTGTGGTGATAGAATAAATTAAATAGCTTAATATTTATTATTTAATATTTTGGAAATATTAAATATAAATTAATAAGAGGAGTCTTGTTATTATTATTACTATTATTATTATTTAATTCTTAAAGGAGTTTGGGAATTAATTAATAAAAGTACTCTCATATATCCTAATTAGATTAGGAGGCTAATTAATTAAAAGAGTTTAATTAATTATCTCTAATAAGATTAGGGAGCTTAATTAATTAAAATAAAACCCAATTCCTTAATTGTTAAGGAGGGTTTCCTACATCTATAAATAAGAGGAGTCTTATTATGGGTGAAGGGGTTAGAGTTGTTGTTGAACATACGTAATTCCAACAGTTGGGAGAGTACACACTTTTTCTATGAAGGAAAATACGCTGTCGGGTTTCTATGAGAGATATAAAAATTAGGGTTTTGCCAAACACCCATATTCTTGAATCTTTATTCTTCCTTGGTGGATCACCTCTAGAGGCCAAACACTTGGGTGGCTAACGTTGATCAAAGGAAGGAACCAAACCCGGTGGATTCAAGTTGAAAGCGAAAAGTATTGGAGGTGAACTTGTACCTGAGGAAGCTCGAATCTTCAAGGGTATCATCTTTGTTCTTCATATCTTTTCGTTTAATTAATAATTGTGCATAAAGGATGATTCGGGTATATGGTTTGTAAAATTTTAAACTCTGATTTTACACGTTTCCGCTTATTTTGTGCAATTTGATTGCGTTCATGAATATTATAAACCTAACATTATCAACACTGAATCGTCCATCACTCAATCCCAATTATCCGACATTCGGACCGTATTCAATATTCCCAAAGAGTACAAGCTTTGGGTACCAAAGCCGAACGAGAGGATGTTCTGGCGTCCCGAAGGCGGTTGGATGGCCATTCATCTTTATGCTCTGAAGTATGGGGTTCGGTTCCCCCTTCACGAATTCATCTCTTCCTTCCTCTGTTTAGTTGGGATCGGGTTCGCACAGCTGGCGCCGAACTCCTACATCCAACTGGTTAGCTTCATCTCCTTGTGCCAAGAAGCTGGCATCACTCCGAGTTTGGATTTCTTCTTTGTCCTGTTTTCTATTGGTCGATCGAAGGAACCCGGCCTTCGACATCTGAATCGCAGAATCGCCGAAAGCTACCTTCATGAAGACCCTTGAGCAATAAAGGGTGGCATTCATAATGGTTCTTCATGAAGGGAACTGACCTCAACCTTTTACCGAACTGGGCCTGTCCCGAGGATCCCATCATGAAGATAACCAAGTTTTCGAAGGATCGCACTGCCTTCAAGAAGTTCTACTCCTTTGTTGAAGCGAGACTAGTTGGGGTGCAGGAATTGTGTCCCGGGAATCTTGGCTCTATGAACACGGTACCGTAAGTCACACTCCCGAACCCTTTTATTTATCATCCAGATCTTTCTTTGGATTTTCATTAATTGCTTTATCTTGTGTTATAGTGACCATCTTCAAGCCCGATGAGGCTGATGTGGCCCTGACCCCTCTGCCGGTCGTTGCCGAACCCATTCATCCTCTTGCTGCTGATGATTTTCCCGAGGATGAGGTTATTCTGCTTACCGAACTGTCCGTCGGTTCTTCAACAGGCCCTCTTCTAGCATCATCCAAAGCTGAACCTTCCATAAAAAATGTGTTGAAGATGAAAGGGGCTGACAAGATGGCCTTGTTGAAAAAACCAAAGAAATCTTCTGTACGAGCCCCCTCCAAGGCCATATCTTCAGGCCGGCCAAAACCGGCACTACCACCCCCTACCATAGTGACGGTGGTTGAGGATTCGGAGGATATAGAGGATCGGCCTCTCGAACCTCCATTCAAGAAGCCTCGTATGATCGAAGGTCCTGACCCTGTTGATGCGGTTATTGGCCCGATCCCGGGATCAACCCCTACTTCCAAAGCCAGTTCATCCCACGAGTCGCTGACCACCTGTTGGCCGAAGAGTCCTTCGGATATATTCCCCTTCAATCTATTCGAGCACTTCAAGCTCCCGGGTGACGACGAACGGTTCAAGAGCTACTCTTCCAAGGAGTATCTGGTATCCTATATCAGAGCTCAGACTCAGGTATTCCCGATCAACTATAAAGATTTTTCTTTTATCGCTAGGTTGTATTTTGCATGACTGATGTGCCATATTTTATTTTTTAGGCTAATGCCATCCTTGCACGGGTTATCCCTTCTCTTGCCCGATCTACTAAAAAGGAGGTGCAACTGAAACATGACGTGTTACTTCTCGAAGCCGAGTTGCGAGGTCGAGATTTAGAATTGAAGAGGGAGAGAGATCTTCATGCCGATACCCGTAACAAGGTGACCAAGGCTGATCGTCAGATTACCGAAATCGAAGAGAAACATTCTCTACTTCAACAAGAGTTCGTTGGTCTCGATGGTCATGCCAAGAAGCTTGTGCAGGACAAGGATCTTCTGGCTGAGGAGAACAAGGTCATGGTGGGGAACCTTCACGCTATCGAGGATCAGTCCAATGGGATGCACGATCAACTGAGGACGTTGATCCAGGCGAACAATACCTTGATAGCAGAACAGGTCGTCATCAAACAAAGCGACCATCGAGGAAGGCGAAGAATAAATGCGCCTTGGCCAAATAAGATTATGACCCGGTTCTTTGAGGGGTTGAAGCTTATCGGGAGAAGGACCGGGCGAAGCTGGTTGATGTTGGGATGGATGCCTCAATCCTCGACTCTTCGGATGAGGACTCTGAAGCCGAAGCCGATGGTGGTCCGCCTTAATCTGTCTTAGTATATGACTTTAGTACTTGTAAATTTCTCCTTTCTTAGTTTGTAACTTGCTCGATCAGTTATGCTAGTGATAGGTATATCCGAAGCATGTCTGATCGAAAATTGTAAAATATTTGGGTATGAATGAAATTGCATAAATTTCTTAGTTGTTATCTCGATTAGTTTTGCTTGTGACTTTTATCGAACAGTTAGGTCATTTCTGACTGTCTGGTCAATTTATGCCCGAAGCTTACATGATCGGATTTATAACTTTATCAATCAGTTATACTTGTGGCGTTTACGGATTGGTTAGGTCCTTTCAGACTGTCTGATCATTTCACGCTCGAAGCTTATCTGATCTGATTTGTAACTTTGTCAATCAGTTATACTTGTGACCTTTTCTGATCAGTTGATCAGTTTACGTCCGAAGCGTGTCCGACTGATAAAGCAATGCGAATTTAAATGAAGTGTAAATATTTCTTGAAGAGAAGTTTTTATTTGATTGATAAATTACATAGATTACATAAGTAAATGAAAGAATAGCCATGCATTTACTGGTAATATTTTCTAAGTCTTCCAGCATGCCATGTATTCTTTACCTCAGATGCATCCATAGCTCGAAGCCGGTAAGTCCCTGGCTTCGGCACCTCCACTACTTCGTAAGTCCCCTCTCAGTTAGGTATTAACTTGCCTGTATTCTGGGGGGTTGATGCCTCTGACTCCCGAAGCACCCAATCTCCTGCCTCAAACCTCCTCAGCTTCACCTTCTGGTTGTAGTGTCGGGCTGTTCTCTGCTGATAAATAGCCAACCTCAACATAGCAGAGTCCCGAACTTCATCCAGTAGATCCAAATTTGTTTTCAGACCTTCATTATTATATAGTTCTTTGTATTGACTGACTCGAAGAGTGGGGGATCCGATCTCGACTGGTATGAGTGCATCGGTCCCGTATGCTAGTCGGAATGGAGAGTCTCCGGTTGTTGTCCTCGGAGTAGTCCGATATGCCCACAAAACACTGAGCAGTTCTTCGGGCTACCTACCCTTTAATTCATCCAACCTTTTCTTTATCCCGTTGAGTAGGGTTCGGTTGGTCACTTCTACTTGACCATTCGATTGAGGGTGAGCGACCGAGGTCTTACGGTGTTGAATTCCCAACTCTTTCAGAAAGCCTTCGAACTTTGACCCCACAAACTGTCTACCGTTATTAGAGACCACTGCCATCGGAATGCCGAAACGGTACACGACTCCTTCCTTGAGAAATTTCAAGCATTCTTGTTCGGTGATCTTCTGCAGTGGTTTGGCTTCGACCCATTTCATCATGTGGTCAATAGCCACGATTACAAAACTAACTTGCCCTTTGGCCTTCGGTAGAGGCCCGAGGATGTCGATTCCCCATACAGCAAAGGGAATCGGGGATAAGACCGAGTAAAGCTCTTCAGGGGGTTGATGCGGGATATTGCTGTTCAGCTGACATTTTGGACACCTTCTGACGAATTCCTTGGCTTCGGTGTAGATAGTCGGCCAATAGTATTATTGCCTCAAAATCTTATGTGCCAGCGACTTCGCTCCCATATGATCCCCACAAATCCCTTCATGTACTTCTCGAAGTGTATAGTCTACTTCTAATGGTGTCAAGCACTTGAGCAGTGGAGAACTGAAAGCTCTTCAGTATAGATCTCCATCAATAAGTACAAAATTTGAGCTTCGATGCTTGATTTTTTATGCCAGGATTCAATCTGAAGGTAGAACTCCGTCGGCCAGGTAGGAGATGTAGGGTGTGAGCCAGCAGTCGAGCCGCTCTATGCATAGTACTTCTAGCTTCGGAACACTTGGTTGTTCTAATATTTCTAGATACACCGACCCGCTGAAGGAACTGGCTTCGGTGGTCGCTAATCGAGCTAAGGCATCTGCCACTGTGTTGTCGGATCGATCCATTCCCATACAGCTGACTGAAGCAAAATATGCCAGCTTGTCCTTCACCTCGGCTAGGTATCTCGTCATTCTTGCCCCCCGAGCTTCGTATTTCCCTAATATTTGCTTGACGACCAACTGGGAGTCACTATAGATGACCAGATTTTGCACTTCTAGGCTCCGGGCCAACTTAAACCCTGCTAGAATGGCCTTATACTCTGCTTCGTTATTGGTCGCTTTAAATTGGAACCAGATTGCTTGTTGGACTTTGAACCCTTCGGGGCTTGTCAGTATGACCCCCGCACCGCTGACGTCTGAGGTTGATGAGCCGTCCACACAAAGCGTCCATGAAGTTTTCACATGTTGTGTTTTGGTGACCGACCCTATGTCCGGTTCTGTGAACGAGCATTCCATGACGAAGTCGGCCAATGCCTGTCCTTTGATCGCTGTCCGGGGTAGATATTCCAATGCAAAATGTGTTAATTTCATTGCCCATGCAGCCAGTCTTCCCGAGACCTCTGGTCGGTGCAGGATTTTCTTAAACGGCTGATCTGTGTATACCACCACCATCAGACCCTAGAAATAATGCCGAAGTTTCCTGCTTTCTATGATCAAAGCGTAGGCGAATTTTTCCAGGTTTGGGTATCGAATTTCTGCATCTCAAAGTACATGGCTGACGTAGTATACTGGGAACTGATTTCCCCCTTTGTCCTGAACTAATGCCGCCCCTACCGCCATCGAACTCTCTGCCAAATACAGGTACAAAGGTTTCGAAGGGATTGGTTTCATCAACAGTGGTGCCGAAGATAAATATTTTTTGATCCCTTGGAACGCGTCTTTGCACTCCGAAGTCCACTGAAAGCTTTTCTCGTTCTTGGGCCCTTTCAAGGTGTCAAAAAATGGTAGGCATCTCTCTGCTGATTTGGAAACAAACCTTCGGAGGGCCGCGATCCAACCTGTCAGTCTCTGCATATCCTTATAAGACTTCGGGGATTTCATATGCAGGACCGCCTGAATCTTCTCTGGGTTCGCTTCGATTCCCCTTTTGCTGACCAAATACCCCAAGAATTTTCCCGATCCCAATCCAAACGCGCACTTGGTCGGGTTCAACCTCAGCTTGCGTCTTCTGACTGTCTCGAAGCAGTTCTTTAGATCCTCAAGATGGTCACAGACTGACATGCTTTTGACGATCATGTCGTTTACGTAAACCTCCATACTCCTCCCTAGTTGTTTCGTGAACACGAAGTTCATCATTCGCTGATAAGTCGCCTCTGCATTCAGTAACCCGAAGGTCATTTTCCTATATACATATATCGCCTGATGCATGATGAAACTGGTCTTTGAGATGTCTTCTTTACTCATTAAAATCTGATGGTACCCTGAGAATGCATCCATGAAGCTCATCATACCATATCCCGAAGTGGCGTCTATCAACTGATCTATGTTGGGCAATGGATAAAAGTCTTTCGGACAAGCCCTATTCAGATCCGTGTAGTCGATGCATAGCCTCCACTTCCCGTTCTGCTTCTGGACCAAGACTACGTTGGCCAACCATTCTGGGTAGTCGATTTCGAAGATGAATTCGGCCTCCAGGAGTTTGGCAATTTCCTTGTCGATTATCTTCTGTCACTCTGGGGCGAAAACCCTTCGTTTTTGTATGACTGGCTTTTTGTTTGGGTCTACATGCAATTTGTGCAGGGCCACTGACTTGCTTACCCCCGGTTTATCACTCGGTTCCCATGCGAAGATGTCGGCATAGACCTGGAGTAAATCTATCAGCCCCGTCCGAAATGGTTCTGCCAGTCCCGACCCGATCTTGATCATTTTCTCTTTATTCCCTGGCACCAGTTCTATATCCTCGGTTTCTTCGGTAGGCAGAGAAAGCGGTTCTGTGCTACTCTCAGTGAATGGCTCTATTTCGATAGCCATTGTCTGTTTCTACTTACTAACTCTGACCCCTGAAGAGATCAAACTATTTCGATAACACCTTCGGGTAATGACTAAGTCACCTTTTACCTCCCCAATCCTGTTCGGTGTCGAAAATTTGATTTTGAAATGGGGTATAAAAGTCACTGCTTGTAGGGCTGCCAAGGTCAGTCTTCCGAGGATCGCGTTGTATGCCGAATCCACCTGAACCACGAAAAACCTGACCATTATCTCGACCTGATTGGGAGTCGTGCCAAACTTGACCGACAGTTCAATGGTACCAGAAACATACACCGGATCTCCACTAAACCTGTACAAAGGTCCTTCGCCTCCCAAGTCCATTTTCTTTCTTTGTAGGTCCATCCTATTGTAGGCGTGAGTGTACAAGATATCGACCGAGGATCCGTTGTCTATCATCATCCGTTTCATATCCACGGTCCAGGCACGGTAATTATCACCCGGTGTCCGTCATGCGATTCTATGAGGTCAGCCGGATAGTCTTCGTCGAGAACGAGATTGATGTTCGAGGATATGCCGATCCTTTCTAGTACTAGACCCGAATGGCAAATAACACCGCCTCGAGATCTTTGGCTCCTTTTCTTTCCCGATTACTCGTCATTGAAGCGCACGATATTACATCAATTACGCCTCAAAATTTGGCGGATTCTGCGGAGGCTGGGTGTCCTGACCTTGATCTCTGTTTTCCTCTCTTGGGGCCACCGAGTTACCCCAACCAGCTACATACTGTACCAACTGTCCATTTTGAACATTCTTCTCTATCATGTCCATCAGGTGGGTGCATGCCTCTGTCGAGTGCCCGGTACTCTGATGGTATTCACAAAACTTGTCTCGACCCCTCCTCCCTGGTTTAGTTCACCTCGAGTAGGGCTCATAGAACGGTTTATTTTTTATCTCATCCAAAATCTTCGCCAGATCCGTAATGAGGGGGGGTGTAAACTTTGCTGACATTACAGTTAGGCAATGGAGGTCGGCTGCTTCCTAATCCTCCTCCATTGTAAGTTTTTTTACCCGAATTTTTTGACCTCCACTGGTTGTTATCCGAGCGCTGATAACTCAGTTTTTCCCGATCCTTTGATTTCTCGTAAGATTGAGAGTGTGGTTTGAAATTTCCCATGGCTTCTTCTATTGCTATGAACCCCTCGGCCCGATAGAAGGCTTCGGTCAGATCTGCAGGGGGGTTGATCACCAAATCTTTCATCAATTTCTTCGATCTCCTGATATCCAGACCCGTTGTGAAAAATCCCAAAGCTTGCGGGGAGTTCAACTCTGCTACCGATCTCACAGCCTCCCGAAATCTTTTTACATACTGACCCAGGGTTTCATCCAATTTTTGTCTAACCTGCATGAGGGAAGCCATGATTTTTCCTCGTCTTCTGTTACTCCCGAACCGAGCATGGAACTTTTCTCTAAGGTCATTCCACGATCTGATCGATCCAGCAGCCAAGGTTCCCATCCATTCTCGGTCACTCTTTTTCAGCGTTGTAGCAAACATATGGCATTTGGCTGCATCTGAATGCCCATAGTAAGACATCAGACGGTCATATCCATCCAAATAATCGTAAGGATCACCTAGCCCGTCATACGTATCCATCGGGGGCATCTTCTTTTTTGGATCGGCCATGACTCGATTTATCTCTGGTAAGAAGGGCGATCCAGGATATCCTGAAGAAGTCCCCATTGGACTCTTAGCTGCTAATAGTTTCTCCAGTTCTGCGACTCTTCGGGCGAGGGGATCGACCTCCTCTTTACGAGGGGATGAATAATGTCTGCCCTGCTCGTATTCGGGGGACGCGATCCTCCTCTTTTGATCCGACCTTCTTGGGCGTTCAGATCTTCTGTCATCCAATCGACTCCTACTTCGACTCCGTCCTTCTCGGGAACGACTCCGTGGTCGGATCCTTTCTTTTCTAGCCTCATCCCATCGGGGTGATCTGGATCGGCTAGGACGTCTGCGCCTCTTCGAGCAGGCTTCCTGCTCTCCGACCATCTTAGCCATCTAGGCCTCGAGTTCTTCCTGTTGCAGCCGTAGTGCCAACATGACATCTTTGTTCTGCTCCATCTTTCTTTTCAGGATGACCTCCCGTTGGTCTCGGCTACCCTCTCCTCCTTCTTGCCTCACGAGGGCCCGAGAGTGATTTTTATCGGCCTGACTCGCTTGATGGGGCGTGTGTTGACTATCATGAAAGAGCTTACGTCGGAGGGAAGGGGCTGGTATCTCTTGAACCTCCGAAATTTTAGACCCCAGTCGGTCCTTCAAACCCCCTCACTGTGTGTTACGGTGTATTCTTTGGGTTTTGCCTTTTTCGTGGGCAGAGGCATTATTCTCCTTACTCGCCATATCTTGCTGCCAGAAAAGTTGGTAGTGATTGCAAGAAAGCACTAAAAGCCCTCCTTTTAGCGCCAATGTTAACACCAAGTTTCGTTTGTGCGTCCAATCACAGAATCCACGCCTTTGAAACACCGCACGATAACAGATTACACGAAGCTTTGACTTGTGCCTACCGAGGATAGCTCCGGTGTGAGAATAAGTACAGGTCGTTCACAAGGTTTAACAATGGAGGCTTAAGTGTTTAGTGCTCAAAAGTAGGTATTACCTGTTAATTATAGTTAAGCCTTGTATTTATAGCCATTCTCATCTCCCAAGAGTCCCTCTCCGAGTCGAAATAGGACTCCTAAATATGGTAGTTACCTATATTTGGGTCCAACACAATCTCCTTAAAAGGTGCAAGTAGAATCCCTTTCCAATACTACCTTTGGAGTTGCCTTATTAAGATATGGTTAGGGTTAGAACCCTTAACCACGTAGACCCCTTATCACTCCCAACTCTGCACATGGGCTGCCCAACTGCACAGGCCCAACCCATCAAGCATCATAAGCACCGGTCTGGGCCTCGACCCAAAGGATGCGAAGGCAGACCCCTCAAAGCCTCCACGATCTCCATTGGATCCAGAGCCTCCCTAATGGGCCGGGTATCAGAACTCGACATCAGCATGCGCCTTGATCATCAGCCCAACCTCATCCGTTCGGCCAGACTGCAGCTAACATTACAGTGATAAAACACTCCCGAACAATACACATGGGTGCTTGCTGTAAGTACGTGTAAATAAAAATATTTAAGAATTTTGCTATATATTAATACGTGTAAATCAATTTAATTTTTTTAAATTTAATTTAACTTTAATTTAATTTAATTTTAAATTATTTTAAAACTTATATTTTAGACATACTTTTAACGACTAGTAGTATATTGCTAGGAAATATCAAATAATTCGTTAAATTTTAAATTGCGGTGTACATTTATTTTAATTTTTAAAATAACACTTCTATACTTGGTAATATTTTGTGTAATTTATAATAGTACATATTGTATAAATTTAAATTAAATAACATCAATTTGAATCTTAGAATTCCACAAATATACTAAGATCAAATTAATTATGAATAAAATAAAATACTCCCTCCTCCGTTCGGAATAGTTAATAGTACTCCATCCATTTCAAAATAAAAGTTTATCTTTTTAAAATTGATGTGCAAAATTATAAAATTCTAAAATTATCTCATATGAATTAATTTACTTCTAAACAATATGTATGTACAGACCTGTTTTGTTATATGTATCCAAATTACACCAAAAACACTATATTATGTAAAAAATTCAGTTCCATAAATATTAAACTTTTTTTTTAGTTGTTTTAAAAAAAAGTAAAAAAAAATAACAACAAAAAATCCGCATTTTAAGAAAATAAAGAGTAGAATATAAGGCAAGAACCTATATATATATATATATATATATATATATATATATATATATATATATATATATATATATATATATATATATATATATATGGGAAAATGTATGTACACAAGCTGTGTATTACATTCGGTTATAATGACGGTTTTATGGGCGACAACGACGGTTTCACCGTCGTTATAGCTATTCAGGCTATGGCGACAGTTCACTGTCGTCATAGCCCAAAAATCTATCGTCATAGCTCTCTTTGTATAATACATTTGTATATATATATATATATATATATATATATATATATATATATATATATAGATACGGTTCCCTTCTCCAGTGAACCTTAAACAACGAACCAAAAGTGAACCGACTATAGCGACGGTTTTTTTCTGTCGTTATAACATACAAAGCTGACGACATAGATATGGAGACGGTTCGAACCGTCGCTATAGCTCAAAAAACCGTCGCTATAGTCGGTTCGCTTTTAATTCGCTATTTAAAGTTTGCTGGAGAAGGGAACTGTATATATATATATATATATATATATATATATATATATAACACCCATATATTAATGTGTGTAACTCCACACATAAATATATGTAACTCTCATATATAATTATATGGATTAAAACTCACATTTTCATTGTATCTAGACAATGAACCATGTGGTTATATCTACCGGGTCGATCGCTCCATGAGCGCACCGGTTTGGATCCAATAACCAACATCTCTCATTCGCCCATGGCGAGGACGACGTTGTTATCATATAAGCCAATAAAGTCTAAATATGTAAGCTGAAAAACTTTGTTTAGTTACCGAACCGTGTGACCGTTGAGTTTACGTGCAATGCGAGAGCTTAAAATTAAACCCGTTAAGGCCAAAATAGAGACATCAACCCTTTTAAGAAAAAAATGCAATGTGGGAGCCTTCATGCTAAACTGATTAAAGTTTGCATTGAGGCTACAACCTCTCAAATTCAAAGTACCCTAGACTAACTCCAATTTTCACCTGGTTAAGTATCTCTGATCCCTCAGAGTGTCATACTTAACCCCTTTAGGTCTATGTCCATTTTGCATCTCAGTTATTACTAATTGTGGAGTAAAATTCAATAATGATATTCATGTATCAAAAATAATTTGGACAGAAAAGAAAATTAAATTCTGTTGTGAACAGTACTCATGAATAGTATCGTATGAATAGTACCATGAATAGTACCAATGAATAGTACCCCGACATGAAAAGATTAAAATTTAATAAGAGGGTTCATACTAATATTCTAGTGAAATGATATTAGATGAAGCACAAAACTTAAGGAATTTCTAATCATTTTAGGAATTATAGAAGCAATACTTATCATAGTAAGTTTAAATTTTGGAATATGAAATGAAATAATACCACTTACATAATATGGAGTGTAAGACCCCAAATTTTATAAAATAAAAGTATTCAATTTAGTAAATAGTTAAATTGATAAAAGTTTAAAGTTATGGGTGAAATGTGCAAATTTTACAAAATAAGCAAGTGGTTATAAAATACTTATTGTTGTCGGGGAATATTCATACGACGGTGCAGCCATTTATGGGCCCCATAACAGAATAATTGTCGGATGAAGAAAATGACAAATTTGAGTTTTATAAATAATAGCGTAGTTGTTACCGTTAAAACTGTTGGAATACCCGATGGGTAAAGTAAATTAATACGCGTTGTTGCATAGGTAGTAGCACTGCGGTATTACGCGATATCTTTGGATTATTGATTCTTACGTGAAGAAGCCTTTACTCAATTATTATTACGGTAATTCTTTGTTCAATATTTTATTTTATTGATTCAATAATTGCTACATTGATATTTTATATTATTGTTGTTTCAATAATTGGCACTGCACAGTATCTCCATTATCAGATCAATAATTCATATTATTTGAATAATATTATTAGATAGCATTATTAGCAATGTCTAAGGAAGTTCTGTATAGGAAAGGGGTTTGGTCACTTAATTGCGCGCCAATAAGGAGAAATCCTTATCGAAAAGCCCCCTCTTTCCTGGGAATGACCTGGTTGTCATAATTGTGATTCTGTAATATTATTTGTGAATAATTAATTATTGATTTATATGATAATGAAATATTTGTTTTATGTGGATATAAATGATGGATAGGGAAATAATTATTTTGTGTGGATATAAATGAAGGAATTAATGATGAGGTGTTTTATCAGTATTTTGTCGGAATGGAGGAATTCTTAGAAAAGTGTCAATTGTTGAAAATTAATATTTTATCTTACATTATAAATGTATAATGTTGTTATATAATAATATAATAATGATGATATCTTTACACTAAATTCACGGTGCATGAATCAAATGAGAGAAATCTAGAAATCAAAAGAAGAACAAAATATGAGATTTTCAGAAAAATCAGTTTATTACTTTATTTTGTAAAATCTATAACTCTTTGTGTATAATGAGTTATGAGATGAACCATATATCAAAAGAAAGCCCTGGAAGTAAGCTAATCGTAGAAATTAGAATCACCCAAAAAATACATTGTGGATTTTTCGTGGTGACTGTTTGAATGAAACTGGTCCGATGGACTCATAATCCAAAAATCAGTGTTCTTGAGATATATTGCGTGAGTTATAATTTTTAATCCGACTGTTGGATCGTTGTGATTTTTGGATATGTTATACATATATAAGTTGAGTATATGTCCACAAATTTTGAACCTTTAAAAATTAACGTATGATTTGTTATGAATTTTAAGAGGTGACTGATTCAGAAATTATTGAAATTTATGAATTTATCACATTTTGGAAATTTCTAGAATGAGTGGGCCCCACCTTTGGTTGGTGAAAAATGTGCTAAAATTTTATTTCAAAAGTGGTGGGTGGGAATAGTAGCAGGTAAAGCCATCGGGTTCTTGGTCGAAGTCGCTTTGGCGTTCTAGCATTTTTCTATAAATAGGGTGCTGAGTTAGAATTGAAAATCACATCAGAAACATAAGTTTTCTCTCCCTATATTATCGAGCGTATTTTTGTGAGTATTTTGATACTTTGAGAGTTGCTAATCAGTACAAGTTTCCTTGACTTCATATCCAGATATTTGAGGTTAAATCTTGCTTTATTTTGAGGTAAGGGATTGTAAGGGGTTGTAAGGGATATTAAGGAATGTTATTTTCTTTATAATGATGTTATTCTTTCAATATCATTATACTGAAATATTGGTATAGATTTTATTGTAGAATTTCTACCTTTTTCATGTCAGGGTTACTATTCACGTATACGACACTATTTATGTATATAACACTATTTACGTATACGGTACTATGTACGAATACGGGTTAATATTCATGAGTTACTATTCATGAGTTACTATTTACGAGTTACTATTCACAAGTTACTATTCATGGGTACTATTCACGACAAATTTGGTTTCTTTTTCTGACCAAATTATCGTTGATTTATGAATCTTACTCTTGAAATTAAATGCAGTTGTTGATCATATTGTTTTTATTATCATATATAACATTTTTATAATCCTGGTGATGAAATTTCTCTTTGACTTGAGTGTAAAGATGAGTAGATTATTGGTATGATCGTGTCTATGGGTTCTCTTTGGCCAGTAGTACAAAGATGAATTGTTAACTGGTATGATCATGACTATTGAATTTATAATTGAATATATTTAGCTTAAGTGCAAAGGTGAATTGATCAACATGGTTATAATTATTGTTTATATAAATTCTGAAATGATTATATATTTCTTTGAGATATTAATATCTTTGGCCTGTAGTACAAAGATGATCTGTTGTTGAATATCTTTGGCCTATAGAGCAAAGATGACATGTTTTTAAATATCTTTGGCCAGTAGTGTAAAGATGAACTGTAGACGAATATCTTTGGCCCGTAGTGCAAAGATGAAGTTATTAGTATGATTATGAACATGAACTGTGATTTGGTATAACCATGATCTTTGATGTTTCAGGTAAAGACAGGTGATGAAAATTATCTTCGTCCTGGATAAGAAGAGGAATTTAGAACTACAATTATAATTATGAGTTATTCACGTGATTGTGGACATAAACTGTTGATTGATGTTACATGGATAAAACATTATTGGTGAACTTTTAACATGGAGAAGATAATAGACCTTATGGTCTATTTGACACTTCTAATGGATTGCTCATTCCACTGCAACTATGGTTGAAAAGTTTTATCATCTACCATATGTTCTAAATCTCTGATTTATTACTGATGAAGGATATTGATAATTTATTATATTTAGTCATGATATTCTTTATTGGGCTAGTTGTGCTCACCATTTTGCTTCACAATTCCTTTTAGGTAATAAGAGTGTATTTGGGAATTGAGCGGAATAATAGGGAATTGAACGGTGGTCTCTAGTTGTGGAGGTTCTCCCTAAACAGTATGGAAATAATTCTATTGAGAACTTTAGAATAGTGTGTTGTATTTTATACATCATTTAGTAGTTATATTTGGTGAATCAAATAGGGTGAGGCGAACCCAACGTTGGAAGGGTATTTTGTCACTATCATACAAGATGTCTAATGACATGCGACTTTTGTGTTATTATAAGACAGGGTTGTGCACTTCCACTTGCTAAGTATATCTACGAGCACTACTTATATAATCTTGGAGTTTGGATGAAATATAATTCTCAATTAGAGACAATGGAGATAATTATATGTCAGGAGAAGACTCACCATTGGAAAGAATATGATAGCAATCTTCTCATTTTTCTTTGGGGTCTATTGTGTCAACCAAGGATAATTCTCCAGTCTTATGATATCTATTATAACTTAAGTGCCTCCCATGTACGAAGGTTTACTTGAGCATTTTTCGAAGATTTTAATTTCTAAAACAGTTATTGACTGTACCTTTATGTAAGGTGCTATTGTGACGTGATATCAAATGTTAGAATGTGAGTCACAGTTGGTATATATTTGTATCAAAACTCACAACATATGTGTTGTTGTATTTTGCATGACAATTGTAATAATAAAGTTGTAGTTATTTTTTGTACCATGTATTTGGCGACTCAGAATGGGTTGGGTGGAATGGACCTATTTTGGGGGCGTCACATGGAGTATGAAAGAAAATGATATTTCTTACGAGTATTGAAATAAAATAATATCCTTTACCTTAGTAGAAACTAGATTTGACTGGAATATCGGATATTATCCTGAGAAAATCTTGCACTAAAAGTTACACTCAAAGTATTTTTATATTAAAAAAAATACTCACAATATTGTAGTAGGAAAGCTTGAGATTTTTGGTGTGTTTATGAAGGAGGTTACCCCCCCCTTTATAGTGCAACTTCAGAGGAAAATTCAATAGGCTTACCTAACTTTGCCTAACTTTTCTTTTTCTCCTCCGTGCCTAACTTCCTCACTCTGCCTAACCTCTCATTTCCTTATGGTGAGGGCCCACAATTTGAAAACAAACATGCTTTGCAAGCATAAGCCACCAAAAGAAAAAGAATGTGCAGAAGTGCACGTAAGTGGTTTTGGAAAAAGAATTCAAAATCAAAATGATAACATTCACTCCACTTTTAATCACATGCTAAAAATTATATATTATTATAATAATATTACCATTTAAATTATAAAAATTATACTATTATAGTATCACATTATATTATTATAATGTAATATTATAATAATATATTTGAATAAATATTTTATCGAAGAAGATAATTGTGATTCCATAAAAAATATGCCAAACTTTCAAAAAAAAATTCATGCTAAATTCCTTCATTTATATCAAAATTGAACCAATTATCAATCACATAATAATTATTCACAATTAATATTATAAGCTCACAATATTAATAACCAGATCATTCTCAGGAAAGAGGGGGCTTTCCGATAAAGATTTATCCTTATTGGCGCGCAATTATATAACCTAACCCCTTTCCTCGACAGAACTTTTTAGACATTGTCAATAATGCTAACTAATAATATTATTCAAATAATATAAAATATTGTGCAGATGTTACTGTAACAGTTATTAAAAAAATCTATGATATGAGATATTATGCAACAACTACTGTGGCAATTATTGAATGAAACTGAGTGACTTCATACGTAAGAATCAATAATCAGATATACTATGCAATACCGTGTGCTATTGTGCAACCACGCGTATTACTATACTTTTATCACCTGGTATTTTAACAGTTAACGATAAAAGTTTTGTCGTTATTTTTTATAAAAAGTTTATTTTTGTCGCTTTTTATATCCGACAGTTATTCCATTATGTGGTTCACCAATGATTGCGTCGTCATACAAATATTCTTCGACCAAACAAATATTTTATAACAACTTGCTTACTTTGCAAAAATGCACATATCACCCATAACAATAGCATTATATCAAATCAACACCTTACTATTCAAAATAATATTTAGAGAAAATTAAATTTTTATTTATAAAAAGTTGAGGTCTTACACTTTACTTTGTTTCGGTTGTAGAAACTAGATGTATGATGATCTAGGTAATTACGTGAAACTAAAATTTTCAAGGTTCCGTTATTAATTAATTACATAAAATGTGATGATAATTTTGTCAAATCTATTTATTATTTTGGAAAGATGAATTGAGCACAATTGAGCTGAAGTTAAGGATTTAATGTATGTTGTATTCTAGTCAAGATTATAGGGAATTCAGTAGACTGCGAGAGTGAAAGTTATATTTAAACTTTACATGTTTATTATAACCTTAGAAGCAAATGATAAATAAGAATACATCTAATTAATGGACCCTGCATAATTTTTGGTGTTCTGAGTATATATTTTGGATGATTTATTTCTCTTATGTCAAGTAAAAGTTATTTGAAACTTATAAAAAGATACAAAAATTAGTTTATGTTTTGAAATTAATTCATGACTTTGTTTGAATATAGAAGGCAAATTTGGTTTGAGACTTTGTGCATTTGAGGAATCATTCAAATTGAACTATGACAAGCAACCGAAATAAATTTCTAAATTGTATCTAAATAATTTTAATTTTGAAATTCTTTTTTTAGTTTGGATTATGAATATTTATTTGTTGTATATTATAGAATTCTATTTATGTTGCATAAAATAATTATTTATTTGGGGTTGTTGTATACTTGTTGTAAGAACCCGAATTTTATGAAATGAAAGTATTCAATTTTCTTATAATTATTATTCTATTTAGTAAATGATTAAATTGATAAAAGGTTAAAGTTAAGGGTGATATGTGAAAATTTTACAAAGTAAGCAAGTTGATATAAAATATTAATTTTTTCGGGAAATATTCTTTTTGTCGGGGAATATTCGTACGACGACACAATCATTGGTGGACCCCACAACGGAATAACTGTTGGATATAAAAACGATAGAAATAACCTTTTTATAAAAATAACGGTAAAACTTTTAACGTTAAACTGTTGAAATATCTGGTGATAAAAGTATAGTAATACGCCTTGTTGCACAGTAGCACACGATATTGCACAGTATCTCTGATTATTGATGCTTACGTAAGAAGTCACTCATTTTTATTCAATTATTGCAACGGTAGTTGCTGCATAGTATATCATATTATTGTCACAGTATCATCTACACAATATTTTATATTATTAAATCAATAATTGAGACAACACATTTATTCATATTATTATTTGCATTATTGTTAATGTCTAGAAAGTTCTGTCGAGGAAAGGGGTTAGGTTATTTAATTGCGCGCCAATAAGGAGAAATCCTTATCGAAAAGCCCCATCTTTCCTGGGAATGATCTGGTTGTCAATATTATGAGTTATAATATTAATAATGAATAATTGTTAAAAGATTAAAAATATATTTATTAAAGATAAGTGATTTTTGGTAAATATTTATTCAATTTTGATATAAATAGAGGGGTTTGTCATAAGGCGTTTGTTGTAAGTTTGACTTATTATTTCATTGCCATGTACTAATTTTTTGGACCGTCGGTTGTGATTTTAATAGTAAATCAATATGAACCATTGGTTGTGGTTTTAATAGTAAATCAATATGGACCGTCGGTTGTGGTTTTAATAGTAAGTCAATATGGACCGTCGGTTGTGGTTTTAATAGTAAATCAATATGGACCGTCGATTGTGGTTTTAATAGTAAATCAATATGGACCGTTAGTTTTAATTGTAAATCAATCTGGACCGTCCATGAATCAGTTACTATTTAGTCCATTCTCCTATAAATAGAAGCTTATGTTAGTTCCAGTAGGCACACGATAGATCTAGAAGGGGGGTTGAATAGATCCTTTTTAATTTCAAATACTTTTCTCATTTATTTTGTATTGCTAATGATTTAGCATATGACAAACATAAGAATCTTTTCAAGCACAACAAAATAAGTAAAAGATCCCCTTCATTGATGTATTCATAATCATAAGTACATTATTCTTAGAGTTAGTTTAGTGGTAAGCAGTTAATACATACATAGCAGTTAAGTGCATAATGTAAATGATATAAAGTAAAAGATACAAGGGATTTTAAGTGGTTCAGAGACTCAAGCTCCTAATCCACTCTTCTGCTTTCAACTAGCAGAATTTCCACTAAGGAAGAGTAACACCCTGAATCACTAAGATTCCTTCTAGGAAACAACCTTGGAACTTTAGTTCACTAAGAACTCTTCAAGGCCAGCAGCCTTGGAACTTCTCTAGTTCCCTAGGAACTCTTCAAGCCCATTAGGCTTGGAACTTCATTTAGTCCCTCAGGACAAGGACCCCTCAGGCCCTGACTTGTTGTTGTTGTTGGTATTATTGTTGTTGGTGCTGAGCTGCTAAGATGTCTTTAAGCTTGAACATCTTTATGTACTTAATTAGTAGCTTGGCGTAGTCCTCTTGGCATTCTGCTTTGAGTCTGGACTACTTCTTCTGTGGTGCACCTGATCCTTATTTTGTTCTGCTCATCTTCATATGATGTCAGCTATGCACCATCACCATTTCCTAAACCCTTCTTGACTTGTTGGCAGACATGATTCTGCAATTATTCTGGTTTAGATTTAGGTTCATGGTGATTCGTAAAGTGGCTCTCTTGATCTTCTTTATGCTCAGCCACTCTTCTGAATGCTATCTTCTTGTCCTTCTCGGCTCTCAGCTTAGCTGTCATCTTCAATGGCATTGTCATCTTTATTGAGTGAAGCTTCAGTCTGTTCAAGTCCTTCTTCAAAGCTTCTTCACTTCCACCTTCGTAGTCTCACTGTCACTGAGACTTGTTCATGTAAAGCTCTGGTGGAAGTCGTAGAGTCAACAATAGCATTCTAATAACTCAACGATTCTGTAATATAGCAATCAGCAGCAACTCTTGATCGTTGAAGCTCTGGCATATTTATACTCCTTCCCAATCTTTCCGTTGGTGTAAAACTGTTGAAAGCTTTTTGAATTGCTTCACAGATCTTGAGTTATTTGGTGTAGACTGCAGATGTGACATGGCATCTCCTTTATGACTTTTCTGACACTGCAGTCTACTGTTTCACCTACCCTGTCAGAGATGTTACTTTGATGTCTCGGACAGGTAGTCGAATTTATTTCCTCCTTATGATTTCTCGATTAGAGGTTGTCCTTTTGCATCGATGCTCTCAATAAGCTCTGTTCGAACATCAATCTTCAGATTGAATCATTGCCAATGCTTCAACCTTCCGAAGACCGAAATCTATGATTCTGATGCATAACTTCTTGGACCTGATCGTAGTGTCTTAGTGAATGTTGATCATTGACATGTATAGACAACACTACGATCTTGAAGAGTGTTTATTGGATCTTCAATGTAGAACACATCTTCCTTCTATTGTGTAGTGCTTCAATACTTCTGTTTGCCTCGACTGCTCTCAGATACTGATTGCTTGACTCCTTGTTCTGGCCCCTTCTGAATAGCAAGACACTTTAGATTTATGGCGTGTCCATCTCGCTTTCTCCTTGTGATCTCCCATTCACTTATCATCAATGGACTGACCCAATGCTTATTCACTTTAGCCTTGGTCTTCATAGGCTGACCAGTATCTTTGTGTACACTCCATCAGTTCCTTCTTTATTTGGCAAACACTACGATCCTGGATAATTTCAAGATCGTTGTCTTCTGTTCACTTGACAGCTATTGCACTTGCTGACTTTTCTTAGTTAGTTACTTTGATTGAAGTCTTCTTCTAATCAACTTGTGGAAGACTTCAACTTGAATGGCTTCACAACTCAATCTGAATGCTGATTGGGTTGGTTTTTATATCTTTTGTTAGCTTGCATGCCATTCGTTGAGTGCTCTCTGGTTTCCTTCAGGTTGGATGTAAGTTTGCAACTCGGACCAGAGGCTTTATACTTTGGATATTCTGGGAGTGCTCATTTATTGAGAATCGTGTTTTCTCTACGATTCTACCTCGACGTTGTGAGCACATATGTTCAGGCCTTAGTTTTGCACTCTACGATTCAGCTTCGGCTGTGCAGACACTACGACTTCGAGATCAGATCTGGACACTCTACGATTTCTGTAAGACCCCAACTTTTTATAAATAAAATCGAATTTCCTCTAATTATTATTGTGAATAATAAGGTGTTAATTTGATATAATGCTTTGGTTATGGGTGAAATGTGCAAATTTTACAAAATAAGTAAGTGGTTATAAAATATTCATTATTGTTGGGGAATATTCGTTTGGTCGTGGAATATATTCTTATTGTCGAGGAATATTCGTACGACGGCATAGCCATTTGTGGTCCCCATAACTAAAGTCGGAGGATGAAGAAAGCGATAAGTTTGAGTTTTTACAAATAACGGACGTAGTTGTATCACTGAATTAACCTTTGTTAGAATACCCGGTGGTTAAAATACAATAATCTGGCGTGGTTGCACAAGAAGTACACCTGTGCGGTATTACGGTGATTTTGAATTATTGATTCTTACGTAAGAAGGCACTACTCAATAATTATTATTACAGTAATTATTGTTCAATATTTTATTTTATTGATTCAATAATTGCTACGTTAATATTTTATATTATTATTGTTCCAATAATTATCACTGCACAGTATCTTCGTTATCATATAAATAATTCATATTATTTGAATAATATTGTTAGATATCATTATTGTCAATGTTTAAGGAAGTTCTGTCTAGGAAAGGGGTTTGATCACCTAATTGCGCGCCAATAAGGAGAAATCCTTATCGGAAAGCCCCATCTTTCTTGGGAACGACCTGGTTGTAATAATTGCGATTCTGTAATATTATTTATGAATTATTAATTATTGATTTATATGATAAGGAAATATTTATTTTATGTGGATATAAATGATGTATATATTTATTGTGGTTATAAATGAAGGAATTAATGCTGAGGTATTTTATCAGTATTTTTGTCGGAATAGAGGTGTTGAAAATCGTCCGTATGTGGATTTCGGTCATTTTTCGTTTGGAATTTGGAAAAACTTAAATCTACAAAGTTGTAGAGAATTTAATTTTCTATGGAATGAACATAAACTTCGTATTTTTTCTGATAAAAGGGCTATTTATTTTGAATTATTGAAGTTCCAGAAATAAATGTTTTTTATTAAAAACATGTTGGGCCCCACTTTTCGCTGATGAGAAATGTGCTGAAATTTTATTTCAAAAGTGGTAATAGTAGCAATTAAAGCCATCAGGTAGTAGGTTAGTCTGCAATGGCGTTCTAAGTATTTTCCTATAAATAGTGTGCTTAGTTAGAATTGAAAATCACACTAGAATCATAAGCTTTCTCTATCTATATTTTTGAGCGTATTTTGTGAGTATTTAGATGCTTTGTGAGTTGCTATTCAGTGCAAGTTTCTTTCAGCCTTATACCTGATATTTCAGCCGGAAGTACTTTTATTTTGAGGTAAGGGATGTTATTTTCTTCGTAAATGATATTATTTTCTTCGATATCATTATGCCGAAATATTGATATGCATTTTATTGTGGAATTTTTACCTTTTTTATCGGGGTTACTATTTACGTATACGACACTATTCACGTATACGGCACTATTCACGAATACGACACTATTCACAGAAAAATAAAATTTTCTCTTCTTTGTCCAAGATGTCTATTATGGTTACTATCTTTGATTGTATCCATGTTTTGATCTTCATTCTTCAATTATACTCCACTATGGTTTATTTTGGAGTATTTTTGAACTTGGATAAACTAAAGTACGAATCCCTAATCTTTGATCTTTTATCTCACTGGATTCGTTTCTTAAAAATATTTTTCATCATCCTCAGTCCTAAATGATGATATTATTGAATATCTTTGGCCTGTAGTGCAAAGACGAATGATTAACTGATAAATATCTTTGGTCTATAGTGCAAATATGAACAGGTGTTGAGATGAACATGACCAACTGGTGATACAAATGAATATCTTTGGCCTGTAGTGCAACGATGAATATTTGATTCAAGATGTATATTGCTTGATGTTACATGGATAAAATATTGATGATGGACTTTTAAATTCATAGATGATAGTAAATTTTATTCTCTACTTAACTCTTCTAATGAATTATAATTTTCGCTGCGAATATTGATAAAACTGGTTGTCCATTATATTTTATTTGATTTGTTAAAGGCTAACAATAAATTGTTGTTCATTATCTTAGTCATAATATTCTTTACTGGGCTAGTTGAGTTCACCCTTTTCCTTTTTGTTCCATTTTTCTTCTCAGGAGGTTAGAATATAGCAGGAACTAGCCGGGGTATGGAGTGATGGTTCTAGAAAGTTGTTTTAGCAGTCCTCACTATTTTTGTAAAATAGTGTATCAATAATTGTAATGAGGACTCCTTTTGAGTTTGAATACTGTCTATTAGACAATATTTGTATTTAAACTCACAGTATATGTGTTGTCGTATTTTGCACGACAATTATATTAATGAAGTTGTAATTGTTTCTGTACAATGTATTTGGCGACTCATAATGGGTGATGTATATCTATTTTGGGGGCGTCACAGTTGGTATCAAAGCTTAGGGATATGGTATTTGGCGGAGATCGGGGAATAGAACTAGGAGGGGAGAGACGAGTGATCCTTCGCTAGTGTGTCATACCTAAGCTTATTTGGTTGGTCAATCGAAGCATATGGTTAATATATGATATGTTAATTTGTTAATTAACCCTTATTTTGTGGCAGTATTTAAGAATGACATCTGGAAATATTAACAATGGAGTGAATGAGACCGTGGAGACACCTTTAATCACCACACAGGGGAACATGCAACAGGAAGACAATATTTCTCCTGTAAACAACACTACAAAACAAATGATGAATGATGGGAAGTTTAGAAGCTTTTTGCAATTCATGCAAAATCAGACGAGGGAGACTCGTGTACAAAATACTGGTGAAAATGATAGTAATAATGCGACATCACACAAAGCAAGTTCAAAGAGTTGGGACCACACGAATTTGTGGGAAAGCCGGATCGATTAAAAGCGGCGTGGGTTAAGCAAATTACCAAGATATTCGATGTCTTGGGATGCACGAGGAATGAAGGTTTCATTCGCCACATTTATGTTCATGTGAGGCGATTCTTTCGTGGGAATCGTGAGGCGTACTGACTGCCGTGACTCAACATGTTTTGGGAAACATTTCAGAAACTTTTCAATGACAAGTACTTTCCTGAAAGTATTAGTCATATGAAGGAGGTAAAGTTTATCAGACTGGAACAAAACAATATGACTGTGTCTCAGTACGAGGCTAAGTTCGCAGAGTTATCCAGGTTTGCACTCATTTGGTAGAGAATGAGGAACGAATGACGCGTATGTTTCTGAGAGGTCTAAAACCCGAGATTCGGCAATATCTTATTTCTAATAAATTTTCTTTATATTCAGATGTTGTAAACAGGGCTCAATTATTAGAGAGAGATAATGAGTATGTTCAACCGAGGGACCACAACCAGGGTCATACCGGTGGCAGCAATCATCGGAGCAATGACAACCAGCGGGGAGAAAAACATTCGGACAAAAACGGTAACCACTCCGGTGGTAATCGTGGCCATGATGGTAGAAGAAGCGAGTCGAGGGGAGATCTCAAAAAGAGAAGGTACAACAATGATAATGTGAAGACGTCAGCACAAACATCAACTGTTTCTAAGGGAGGAGAACGAGCACCAGTCATTTTTTATAAATGCGGGAAAGAGGGTCACATTAGCCCAAACTGCCCACAACAATCCAAGGTGTGTTATAACTGTGGAAAGGAAGGTCATATAGCTAGAGATTGTCTTGTTGCGAAACCAAGTTCAACGGGGATGGTGACTCAAAGGTTGTCCGGACAAGTCATAGTCGGTGGTTCTGGAAGGCGTTTGTCGTCGATCGCCCAAACGCGAGGAACCGAAGCGAGGTGATCACGGTAAGATAATCATAAACTCTTGCGAAGTTTATACCTTATTAGATCTTTGGTTCTACCCATTCTTTTATCTCCCTGCTTGTGCTCAACGTTTGAACTTGACTCCGGAGAAATTAGACCTTGACTTATCTGTTGAGACTCCGTTAGGAGAAACTTTCATTACATCTGCTATTTATAAATCTTGCTTGATTCAAGTTGGAACCATCACATTACCTGCCGATCTTATTTCGTTAAAAATACTTGCATTTGATGTGATTTTAGGGATTGATTGGTTAATCACTCATCATGCTAAAATTGATTGTTTTCGTAAGGTTGTTTGTAATATCCCGAAAAAATAATAATAATAATAATATTAAATTTATATTCTTAAAACATATTGTTTGGACTTTGTCATTTATTTGGGTCGAACTAGTTATTTAATTTGTGTGGGCTAATAAATATTAATAAGTGATGTGTAAATTAATTTAGTACAATTTGGGCTTTAAAATTTATTGGGTTTAATTTATATTTGTGGGTAATAATAAATCCTATTTAAATTAAGAGAGTTAATATTTAATAAATTAATAACTAAACCTAATCTTACTTTCATTATACGAATTGAGGGAAAGAGAGGAAGAGAGAAAGGTTGCTAGAGCGGAAGATAAATTAACAATCAATCGGTGGAAATTAACTCGAAGTTAGTATATTATGATTTGAGAATCACTTTTATAGTATTTATCACATGAGTATTGGTACGATGGTGAATGAATTAAAGAATTTATTGATAATTCTCAAGGAAAAGGAATCATGTATGAATTCTGCAAGTGGTGTATATATAAGGGTATAAATTTTGGCAACACCTTGTTTGGAATGAAAAACCTTCAGTAGTTATATATATATATATATATATATATATATATATATATATATATATATACGGTTTATCATGGCTTGAAATCGGAAGTTTGAAAGAAGAAAAAAAACCTATCCTGAAGCTTCTTCTTTTTTGTTTTGGGGCAATTATATATGTATGTTATGTATGATTGATGACCATCAAATGCGGTATTTAAAGTTTAAAAAAGCGTATACTAACATGTTGGCCAAATAATTTAGTTAACAAAATTTAATTTGGATGGATTCTTTTGTCCCATAATCGTGGTCACATGAATATTATAAAAATAATAAAGTATATTAATAGGACAATATAATTGGTTAATTGAAACATGACAGTAGTAACTATAAGATGTGAAAATATTGATGATTAATAGAATTATAAAAGTTAATGACTATTAAAAGTAATGTATAATTTTATTAGACTTATAATTAATTAATTTATTCTTTTAATTAGTTTGAGCGGAGGGAATTTAAAGAGTTATATTTAAAATATAAATTTTGGAGTATTAATAATTGATATAAGGCGATGATTAAAAGCATATTAAATATATTATGAATTATTTTGGAATTATTAGTTTGGATTATTTTTAATTTGAGGTGAATATGTTTAGGTGGTGAATAACGTTTCGTATTTGATATCGTTGGCATTTGAGGATAACATTTTGTGGAGTGTGTTATAAATGGTTTGGAAGTATCAGGTACGGATTCCGTACTCTTTCAGCGATACTCTTGTTAAATTTGATTTGTTCGTTTTGTCGCTGGTTCGAATTTCGTTATTATTTCACATAATTATTTCCTGTGAAATAAATATATTAGTTTCATTTTGGAGTTGATATATATGACTCGTATTTGTACTCTTTGAATTAGGTTATCATGTTTAGTACTATTTATTTTGATAATTGTAGAGCGGTACATGTTCTTTACCTTCTTTTGAGACATTGTGACTATAATTTGATTTGGTTCAACATGTACATATAGAACCCTTTTGTTGGTATTTTGTCGCATGTGTTGTGACATGATATCTTTGTTAGAATATACCGTAGGGTATACCTGAGTTATAACCACCTGTGGGGGTACCACAGGCATGTCGTCTTGGCACGAGAGACATGACACTTTCCGTGGCAGTGTGATTAGTCTACGGGGTCTCTGTTTTGGGCTCCGGAGGAAGTTGGCCATTTGGTGTTTTGTTGTGGGAGGCGTATGGGTTAACCCTAGTTTTCTGTTCTGCGGATTTGTGATGTTGTGCCAAACACACATATCCAATTTGCATACATTTGGATTCGCGGTCCAATGTGTGATTTGCCTATGTGGCATTATTTTGGTTGCCTGTGTGGCATCATTTGACTTGTCTGTGTGGCATCATTTGACTTGCATGTGTGGCATTATTTTGACTTGCCTGTGTGGCATTGTTTTGACTTGTCTGTGTGGCAACGTATATTTCTGAGCTCACTCGGTATGAAATAACACCCAACCATTTGATTCAGCCTATTATTTCATTATATAAGTTTTGTTTGTTTCTATTCAGTTCAATTCATTGAGTTAGTTATTTCAGTTCATTATTTCTTTATTCTTCAATTGGTTTCGTCAAATTTGTTTATTCAGATATATTTCATTCAGATCTTTGGAGATTATATTCTCGTTTGTATTTACACTTGAAGCTTTGTTCAGTATTTTGTCTCAATTGTTTTCGTATATCAGTTGTATATCTTTTGTATATCTGTATCCGTACTGGGAAATTGGCTCATGCTGTATTTTTCTTCCGGCAGGTTTGTAGGGGTGATTCAGGGCTAGTGTGATGAGAGAGTTGCCTTTGACCATCTAGGTTGTTTTGAATTTTTGGTTTTGACTATTTTGATTCTAGTTGGAGAATTATACTTAGTACTTCATTGATGAATATCATTATTAATATTTTGAAGTTATTAGTGCTCTGTTTACTAATTTTGAGGTTTGTTGTGCTTTGCACGTGACCTCCCTTTCCTTTTCGGGAGGGGGTGTTACATTGTTAATTTTCATATTTCTAACCAAACTGTTATGCGAATTCAAACGACCACTAAAGTCAATCACTGTCATATCAAGCCATAAATCTATTCGTTTATTGAAAAGCGGATGTCAAGATTTCTTAGCCCATGTCACAGACTTGAACAAAAATATGTCAGATTTGAATAATATTTCGGTTGTTAGTGAATTTCCTGACGTATTTCCTGAAGAACTTCCCGGTCTACCCCCAGAACGTGAAGTTGAATTCTTTATTGACCTTGAACCTGGTACAAAGCCCATTTCTAAAAATCCATATCGAATGGCTCCTATTGAACTTCAGGAGTTAAAGGTCCAACTACAGGAGTAGTTGGACATCGGTTTCATTCGTCCTAGTAAATCTCCTTGGGGTGCTCCTGTTTTATTCGTAAAGAAGAAAGATGGTAGTATGCGACTTTGTATTGACTACCGGGAATTGAACCATGTCACTATCAAGAATAGGTATCCGCTACCTCGCATTGATGACTTGTTCGACCAGTTGCAAGGAGCACAATTCTTTTCAAAGATCAATCTTCATTCTGGATATCATCAGCTGAAGATTAAAACTGAGGATATTCTAAAGACTGCCTTCAGAACTCGGTACGGGCATTATAAATTCTTAGTTATGTCTTTTGGATTGACTAATGCTCCTACTGCTTTCATGGATATGATGAACCGTGTGTTCAAGGAATATTTGGATCAGTTCGTTGTTGTCTTTATTGACGACATCCTCATCTACTCCAAAAGTCGTGAATATCATGAGCACTATTTGAAGCTAGTACTTCAAAGGCTTTGTGACAACAAGCTATATGCCAAGCTGAAGAAATTCGAGTTCTGGCTTGAGGACGTAGCATTCCTTGGGCACGTGGTGTCAAAACATGGAGTATCTGTTGACCCGTCGAAGATTGAAGAAATACAAAGTTAGGAGCAACCGAAGTACGTAGCTTTCTAGGCTTAGCTGGTTATTATTGGAGATTTGTGGAAGGATTTTCTAGAATCACTACTCCGTTAACTCAGCTGACTCGGAAAGATATAAAATTCGTACGGAGCAAGGAATGCAAGAAGAGTTTGCAAGAGCTCAAGAGGAGACTCATTTCGGCACCTGTTCTGACAATACCATCTGGTTTGGATGGATTTGTTATCTACAGTGATGCTTCAAGCAAAGAGTTAGGATGTGTTCTCATACAACATGGGAAATTCATAGACTATGCCTCGCGACAACTCAAAGAATATGAAAGGAATTATCCTACTCATGATTTGGAGTTGGTAGCAGTCATTTTCGCGTTGAAGATCTGGAGATACTACCTGTATGGGGAGAAAGTGGAGAACTATACAGATCATAAAAGGCTCAAATATTTCTTCACCCAAAAGGAACTCAACATGCGGCAATGACGTTGGCTCGAGTTATTGAAAGATTACGACCATACCATTCAATATCATCCTGGAAAAACAAACGTGGTAGCTGACGCATTGAGTAGAAGATCATATGCGAGTACGATTGCAATGTTGTTAACACAAAGGCCCATTTTATATGACTTGCAAAGGATGGAGATAGAGGTAAAGGCTCCAAGTACCCACGTGATGATATCAAACATACGAGTAGAACCGACTTTAATCGATAAAGTTAAAGTTGCTCAAGCTACAGACATGGAGCTGATGCGTATGAAGAAGAAAATGCAAGAAGTTGTTGTTCCAGAAGCAAGAATCGATGAAAAAGTAATACTTCGAGTCAACTCCAGACTTTGTGTTCCTAACAATTCTGACTTGAAGCATAGAATTATGATGGAGGCACACAACACACCGTTTGCAATCCATCCTGAGAGTACCAAAATGAAACAACCCGAGTCAAATCTCGAGTCCGGAACAAATCTCGGGTCACATCCCAAGTCCGAATCGAATCAAATCCATCAAAATAAGGCCTCAAACTACTAGCCCAATAGTATTTTCATGGGTCATCTTAGCCCACCACAGGCTCCCAAAAGGTCATGACTTGAAGGTACTATTGGTAGTAACTTATTTCCTTATATGCAGACAAATTTTCCCCCTATCTTTCGATGTGGGACTAGGGTATTACAAACTCCCCCACTTAAATTAATGATGTCCCCGTCAAAATCCGATCACACACAGCCCAAAGATCTTTGCCTCTCTAGCCATTGTGGGATAATACCTGGTAAGCCGTGTCCCCACCTCAGGACCTCCATCTCTCCATTGTGGGATAATACCACCACCTTCATGTCCCCACCTCCCAAGAACCCGATCGAATGACTTGGGCAGGAGCTTTCGAGAGTGGCTTTGATACCATATAAAATAACCGGGTCAAAATCGAGTCCGAAACAAATCTCAGGTCAAATCCCAAGTCCGAATCGAATCAAATCCATCAAAATAAGGCCTCAAACTACTAGCCCAATAGTATCTTCCTGGGTCATCTTAGCCCACCACAGGCTCCCAAAAGGTCATGACTTGAAGGTACTATTGGTAGTATCTTATTTCCTTATATGCAGATAAATTTTTCCCCTATCTTTCGATGTGGGACTAGGGTGCTAAACAAAATGTATCATGATCTTCGACATACATTTTGGTTGAGCAATATGAAGAGAGTGATCGCAGAGTTTATATCGAGGTGTTTAACTTGTCAACGTGTAAAGGTAGAGCATCAAGTGCCAAAGGGTCCATTGCAACCACTTGAGATTCTAAAATGGAAGTGGGAACACATTACTATGGATTTCGTTACAGGTCTTCCCAAGGTTTCTCAAGGCATAGATGCGATTTGGGTCATTGTTGATAGATTAACCAAGTCTTCTCATTTCTTGCTGATATGGGAGACTTATTCCCTTGAACGTCTTGCTCGTATGTACGTGAATGAGATTATGAGATTGCATGGCATGCCAATATCTATAGTTTCGGATCGTGACCCAAGATTTACTTCACGATTTTGGGTTAGCTTGCAAAAAGCTATGGACACGGATTTACGATTTAATTTGGCATACCATCCTCAAACGGATGGGCAATCAGAAAGGACTATTCAAACTCTTGAAGATCTATTAAGACTCTGTGTCCTAGATTTCAAAGGGAGTTGGGATAAGTACCTACCATTGGTGGAATTCTCCTACAACAACAGTTATAAAGCAAGTATAGGTGTGGCTCAATTCGAGGTGTTGTATGGACGAAAGTGTCGTTCTCCAGTATGTTGGGATGAGGTGGGAAAAGCAACGTTGTTGGGACCAGAGTTGGTACGCATAACTGCAGATAAGATCCAAATGATCCGACAACGTATACAAATGACACAGGATCGACAAAAGAGTTATGCGGATCTTCATCGAAAGGACGTGGAATTTAATATTGGGGATCATGTATTGTTACGTGTTACACCATGGAAAGGAGTTACAAGATTTGGGAAGAGATGAAAGCTCAATCCACGATTTGTTGGTCCATTTAAAATTCTTGACCGAATAGGAAATGTGGCCTATAGACTCGCATTACCACCAAGCATGTCTCGTGTTCATAATGTTTTTCACATATTTGTGCTTCGTAAATATATAAAAGACCCGAATCACATTATTGATTTAGAATCAGATGAGATAGCCGAAGATTTAACGTACGAGGAGGTACCTGTTAAGATCTTGGATATGAAAGAACATGTCCTACGCACCAAGTTTATACCACAAGTTAAGGTTTTGTGGAGGAACCATGCTATTGAAGAAATTACATGGGAGTTAGAATCAAAAATGAAAATGAGGTATCCTCACCTTTTCGAAACACCAGGTACGTACGTCAATTTCTAGGAGGAAATTTTATAAGGAGGGGAGGTTGTAAGACCCCAACTTTTTATAAATAAAATCGAATTTTCTCTAATTATTATTGTGAATAATAAGGTGTTAATTTGATATAATGCTTTGGTTATGGGTGAAATGTGAAAATTTTGCAAAATAAGCAAGTGGTTATAAAATATTCATTATTATCGGGGAATATTCATTTGGTCGTGAAATATTTCTTCTTTGCCGAGGAATATTAAATGCGACAGTAGCTTGACCATTTATGGGCCCCATAACAAAAAACGGTCGGATAAAGAAAACGACAAGTTTGAGATTTTACAAATAACGGCGTAGTTATTATCAAATTAACTTTGTTGGAATATTCGAATTGGTTAAAATACGATGTCGTGTGGGTTGCCGCAGATAGGACACAGATTGCACAAGTATTTTTGAATGATTGATTCTTAAGTAAGAAGGCACTACTCAATAATTGTTACAGTAATTACTGTTATATATTTTATTTTATTAATTCAATAATTGCTACGTTGATATTTTATATTATTGTTGTTCCAATAATTTTCACTGCACAGTATCTCCGTTATCAGATCAATAATTCATATTATTTGAATAATATTGTTTTTCTTTTTTTGGCTCAGTAACGTTTTTTTCATAACTATATTATACATTCATTGACAATGTCTAACTATATTAAACATACAAATGCTAGACGTCGACGTCTGCGAGGTCGTAACCTCGGTCGATTAGGTCGTCACGTCAAGGCGATTCGATGTCGTTCCGATTGATGTCGGGTCAAATGCGTGTAGGTTTCAACTATCACTTATGTTCAATCGCGATGATATTATTATGTGATTAATAAATTAAAATTTTCTTAATAAATTTTGTATTCTAGTATTATGGATCATGTTGCTAAGGCGGCGTGACACGTCATCTCACTGGCGCGATCTCCCTCTTGGTGCGTGCGATTGCTTGATTACTCAAGCGTTACGATCTTTGGCTTCATGAGAGCAGGTGTTGCGGGAGTTTCACGTAAGTCGAATTACATATATACAATTAAGGTCCATGTTATTTACATATTGTTCAAATAATTAATTATACGTATGTTATGTTTGTTTGATAGAGATACTATAGATACGAGACCGGAATCACTGAGGCGGATTGTGACGCCGTTATCATTGCCCACATCTCGAATAATTATGCCGGCTAGCTGTACGAGATGCGATAGAGGGCAGTCCAGGTGGTAGAAGAATCGCCCGGGACTACTTTGCGAGAGCATCAGTCGTCGGAAGTATCAGATCCAGCATGGGCTGCGATGTGTGTGTACTGGGATGATGCTGCGTTCAAGACCAAGTCAGAGCAGATAAAGAAGAATCGAGGTAAGCTGTGAGTTGTACATACTTCTGGCTCGCAGTCGTTTCAGGAGGTTAGGGCGGTATGTATTTACCTTTAGTTTAGTTTAATATTGAACTGCAACTATAGTAAATTAAGGTGATATTATTTAATGTATATGATTTAGGCCATGTGGAGTAGCTTGGGCTGACCTCCTACTATGATGGAGTTCTGAGATAGAGTCCATACGCCGAAGGGCTCTACTTCGGGGTCGACGATGTCTCCAGCAGTACTAGCTATACGGGTAATACATTTACTATAATAAATATTATTTAGGATAATATTACATAATTTGTATGATGATACTAAGATAACTCACATGTACATATATCAAATTACAGGAGCGATTTGAGAAGATCCATGACAACCAGATAAGCGGAGTTCTTAGTTTGTTAGAGGCGATCTTTGAGACGTTAGATTCATCGAATCCCTCCGCTTCGAGATTTGTTTATCTCGGGACGAGGAGACGACTCTTTGGGTCGCGTCTTAGGATACTCTCACTAGTACTAGCGGCCGGTATCGAGTGCTGGGGTTACCGAGGATACCAGCCTATACACTTTCAGGAGGTATAATATTTTTAGTTTATTTCTTATTTATGAATAAAGAAAGTTCGCCATATTATTCATGTTATATTTATTTTTGTAGGCTCTAGCCAGCGTCTGCGTCTGCATCCGAGAGCCCCCGTGGGACCATCACATACTGGTGGCGCTTAGACGATGCTTTGTTCCAAATGCATTTTACTATGCGGTGTCGGAGAGGTTTGAGACCGATCCATTTGTTTCATCGTCGGGACACCCCAACCGTTCTCGCCCATCACTGCGGGGCAGACGTTGTAACCGGTGCCACCGCCGAGAGAAATCTGGTATCCTCCCGGGAAGCGGTGGGCGCGATACACGTCGAGATTGTTTGGATGGTGGTTACCTTACTCGAGGACGCGTTTAGTAGATGTTGAGTCGACCCTCATTGCTTTCGGTATACTATTCGTTTTAAATTCAAATATATATTCTCGTATGTTTAATTTTCATTTAGTTATCTTTAATCGAATCATATATATGGACTAATGAGTTACATTATATTGTATATCAGGTGGGGTTGACCGAATTTGTGGCGGGATGACGATGGTGGCGATTTTCATACTCCAGAAGTAAATCGACGCCTTGTACCGATGATCTCTCCTCATCTTTGGGGCTCTACTAGTTTTACTTAGTTTACATTCGTTTGTAGTTTACATTATTTTTGACTTAGTTTACATTCTGAGTTATATTATTTTTTAGTTTACATTATTTTTTATGTATTGTAGTTTAAACCTTGGCATTATTTTGGTTTTTGACATATTATCGGCCTTGGTAATTGTAATTCATGTTATTGGTTATATTGTTAGCTTGTGTATGTGTATGTTCTATTGGGAATACAGGTACAGGTAAAAGATGTGGGTTAAATCCCTGGATATTGCAAAAACAAATAAATTATTTAAAAAAAACACTATTCTCGACGGAATAGTACTATTCTCGACGGATTTTCGTAAAAAATAAGTCCTTCCCATTTTGGCCATTTGACACGTGTCATGGTTATCATCGACCGAATAGCCTCGACCGAAGGTTTTCACTACTAGAAAATTAGCCTATAGCGACGGGCTATAGCGACGGTTGGGGCGGAAGCGTCTCTATAGGAGTATTTAGCGACGGTCAATATCACCGCTTGTAGGTGAGTTTTTTTGGGATGGGTCATTCAGGAGTCTTTAGCTTGGTGGCGTACAAATCTGAGCTTGTCTCATCTCTAACCCATTCGGTCAATTGTCTCACTCATCTCTAACCCTTTCATCCAAATCGATCGAATCTCACCATCTTAGTCTATCCGTCTCACCATCTCAGTCGATCGAATCTCCTCTCTCACCATCTTAGTCGCATGAATCCCTATCTCACCATCTTAGTCTCGAATCTCTCTCTCTCACCATCTCGATCGATCGACGGCCACGACTAGAAGTGCTTCGGTAGTATTAGGCTACTAGAGGTGCTTGATGTGAGGGATGAGAGCAGAGGTTGTTGGGGTTCGGTGGCTGGCTACTACATTCTTGAATCAATTTTAGGGCCCGAAGGTCGAAATCTATTTCATAGCTAGAGTAATGTTTGTTTTATGTAAGTTATGGTTTCTGATTATTGGGTGGGTCTGTGAGATCAAATTGGTACTTTTTGTGATGTTATTGTTTCCATTATGGATTATTAATAATTTATTTTTGATGAGATTAATATGAAGAATACTAATAAGCTATAGCTCTACACCTCCACCTCCTGTACATTTGTTTTTTTCTTTTTAGTTCAAGTGATTTATTTGTATGCGTCTATTTTATAATTTATCCTCTAACGGCTATAGCTCAAGTTTGATGAGGTTCAAGTCTAGGAAATATTACTATTTTTATGTGATTGCCTAAGCTTGGAATAGGAGGAGTACATTGTTGTTTTTTTTGTAACAAAGATATACATATACATTCTCAGTCCAACAGCAAATCTATAATAGCCTCCTAGGTGGGATGAATTTGGTTGGTTACATATATATATATATATATATATTCGATTAACTATATATACATGTGTATGTATGTATGTATATATGGTGAGAATCTAGTGAAAATGTGAGGAAGAAACGGTGGATTGTGCGCCTTTTTAGATTACTATAATCGACATAGAAATAGCAAAGACAACAATAATCGAAAGGAATTATATTTTTAGATTAACAAGAGATGTTCGAACCACATTCTAAGCCTACAACTTCGTTCAATATTGACCTCCAACGATTTGCCCTATCTATATCCATTCCTTTTTTACTTTCATTATCTTATTTCGCCATCAATTTCTCTTTGTCCGTACCAAATGCTTTCTTGATGCTTTTTGTTTGGTACCTAACATTGGATGGTTTTTCAATTTGAATTAGGGACACAATATCATGGATAAGGGGTGGATGGAATTACCAAGATATTTTAGAGAATATCTTGTAGGCCTAGAAAGATTTCTGAATTTTGGTTTCGAAAAAGTGGGCATGGTCACGGGAAGAATTCCTTGTCCATGTAAGAATTGCGTGAATGGAAGATACCAGATTCGAACAACTATTCGTGAACATTTGATTTGTGATGGATTTATGTTTGGCTACACGAATTGGGTGCATCAAGGTGAAGATGAGATTGTCAGGGATGTGAGTAATGATGATGTTCACGAAAAACCATCACAATCCGAAGATGATCATCGTATGCCTGAGATGATAAATGATATATTTAGGGATCACGGTGTGGAATCGTCGGTTGAAGCTACAAAATACCAAAAGTACATGTCAGAGGCCAATCAACCTTTATATCCTAGATGTGAAATGGAGATTGTCCTTTCATTCATTGTATGGCTTTTCAATCATAAAAATGTTAGCAAATGGACTGATGTGTCCTTTGATGGTTTGCTCCGTAAGTTCAAGTCATCATTTCTAGCATTTGCAAACTTGCCTGATAATTTTTATGAAATAAAGAAAATGGTTGGAAATTTAGGGTTTGGTTATGAGAAGATTGATGCATAAATGAGAATGATGTAGATGCTCTTTTGGAGGAGAATGAAAAATTAGAGTCTTATACGGTTTGTAAATCATTAAGATGGAAAGCGGTGAGATGGTTGTACCAAGGAAAGCGTATACACAAATAGATACAAATGCTAAGAGGAGCAAAGTAGTTGTGAAGTAATTACGTTATTTAGCGTTAATTCTGAGATTACAGAGGCTATTTATGTCTGTAGAAACTGCAAAATACATGACGTGGCATCATGTAAAGCGACGGAAAGATGGAGTGAATCGTCATCCAGCTGACTCTGCAGCTTGGAAACATTTGGATACAATGTACCCTACATTCTCTCAAGAACATCGAAATATAAGACTCGGACTGTCCACTGATGGCATGAGTCCTTTTACCCATGGGTCACCGTATAGTATATGGCCAGTGATAGTTGTTGTTTATAACTTACCACCATGGATGTGTATGAAGCAAGGTTATAAAACATTGCAAATGAAGTGTAGAGCTTGGGAAGGAGGCTGCTGAGGTCGCTGCAGGCAGAGAATGACCATATGGCCAGTACTATGACTGCAGAGCCGTGCATTCAATTTGACACAAGTTTGATTTCTTTAAAAAAGTTATATGGTCATAGCTTGTAGACTATCTTAGAAGATGGATGTACCAACTATAAAATTCTAAAATGGGTTATGAATAGACTACCTAATGAGAAGCCAAACATGGCATGAAATAAAGAGCCCAAATTGTTGCTTCACTTGGGCAGCAAAGAACAAAGAGCTTTATAACATCAATTGGGGGCTTTCTCTTGAGCTCAGTTTAGCACAGTTAGACTTCTAAGTCCCGCCCAAGTAGTTCTTATCTCGCAATAAGGGTATATACTAGTTATGTAATACCCAAAACTTAGTGCAAGTGGGTCAAGAAGGAGAGGAATAAAGTGCGACAAATCGCAAAGAAAAGAAAGGAGGCTGCTCGCTTGCATGGCAAAGAAAAGATGTACCGAAAGAAGACAATGTGCTCAATTGATGGTTCTTTATTATAAGCAAAAGTACAAACAAATTACTTCATTAGCATTAGATGTAGAAGATTAAATATGCACAAGACTGGACAATCTTTATTGGAAATTTAAGATGGCTATGTATCCCACCACACTTGTATTAATTTAAAGCAGAATACACATGTCATTGATTACTATTCTTGCATGATATATGAACTGACAACGTCACCATACAAATGCATACTTTAATATTTAATATTATTATTATTATACTTTAGCATACAAATTGGTTGTTAAAACATGATCTTAATAAGTTTTGATGTTTCATAAAGATTCTTTAGTCTGAATGTCTATGGTAGTCCATCAGCAGCAGCAAGTAAACATCAGATTAGGCACTATTGACTTATCAAAGTTAGAATCAAAATCAAAAATTCTTAATTCAACATAAACTTTGTAGAATGTCATTAGTTCCAGAAAGAAAGTAATAGCAACAATTATAAGAATGAATGTTAGTGAATGCAGAAACATGAGAGCAACAATAGACCAAATTATGAGCATATGCAGCTCTGAATCAAGAGAAAAATGAGCACGATACACCACACTTGTATTAAGGCTGCCATGACTGAAAAGGAAACCAATTAAGGCCACTAGAAACCAACAATACATTGTGAGTAATCGTCATCGGTACTATGCACTACTTACTCAAACGTACAAGTAAAGCGTGTTATATATCAGTTACTCAGTTCGTGTTATATATCAGTTACTCGGTTCATGTTATATATCAATTACATATTTTAGTTCATGTTATATTTCTGTTTAATTTATTACATTTATTGAACTTCATGTTATATTTCAGTTCATACATCTTGATTCTTCCTCTCTTTTAGGTTCTCGACCTAAAAGGAAGCGTGGACCAATGATGGGAGCAAATTTATGGTCAAATATCGATGCACTCAAGAAATTAATTTATGATGCAAATGGTCAACCTGTTGGGGAAGAGGCCAATAAGTTAACAACCTTTCTCGGGTGTCTTGCTCGCAATGGAGAAATTTTTCAATAAGTACTCCAACATGGTCCAATATGACAGAGGCTAACATGACAAGGGCTTGGGATGCTATTCAGGTTATTAATCATAGCATTTTATAGAATTTGACATTAAGCACTTTGAAGGTAATTTAATATATGTAAGACCCCAACTTTTATGAATAAAGATGAATTTTCTATAAATATCATTTTTGAATATTATGGAATGAATTTGATATAATGTTATAGTTGTGGGTAATATTTATAAATTTACAAAAAGCACGCAAGTTGTTATATAATATTCGATTTGTTTGGGAATATTCGTTTTAACAGGAATATTAGACAACAAAGACAATCATTTGTGGATCCCTAACGGAATTATTGTCGGATCGAGAAAACGACAAAAATACTTTATAAAAATAACGGCGGAAGTTTTACCGTTATTAAGCTGTTGAAACACCCGGTGTTAAAAAGTATGCGATGAATGGCGTAGTTAGAACAAAGAGTTAAGACACGATATTGATTATTGATGCTTACGTAAGAAGTCACTCGCTTTTGTTCAATTATTATTACAAAGAATTCTTTGCATAATATCTCACGTTATTTGATTCAATTATTGTCAATATTTTATAATCAATAATTGAGATGACAAAGTTATTAATATTATTATTTGCAATATTAACGATGTCAGAAGTTACATCGAGGAGAGGTTTGGTCACCTAATCGCGCGCTAATGAGGAGAAATCCTTATTGAAAGCCCCTCTTTCATGGGAACGACACAGTCGATTAATATTGTGAATTATAATAATGATGATGAGTTTTGTTTTATTAGTATTATTAATGTAATAAAAAGCAGAATTTTTTATATAAAAAGCAGAATACTTTTATAAAGTTATTCGTTTTATTAGACTAATAGTAAAAAATCTTTTAATATAAAAATGTAATACTTTTATAAATTTATCTCATTTTATTAGACAATAATTAGAATATATTATATTTTATTATGCATAGTATTTGCATAGTGCATGCATAGTGTTTGCATAGTAAAATCTTTTTATATAACACAGAATACTTTTATAAAGTTATTCGTTTTATTAGATTATAAATAGAATATATTATATTTTATTGTAAACAAATCTGGACCGTTCGTTTAAAGTAAATCAATCTTGACCGTTCATGAATTAGTTACTATGCAGTCCATTCTTCTATAAATAGAAGTTCATTCCTTCATTATTTCTTATGAATTCACTGAAACTCTAGAGAGAGAAATTATAGAGAGAGTTCTTCTTCTATAATCTTGAGCGTATTTCTTTAGAGTTTAAGAAAGCTTTGAGCGTAGTGCAAGTTTTCTTTGAGTATATTCTCACTCTACCAGTCAAAATACTCTTCTTTTATGGTAAGGGATATTATTTGGTGTACTCGTTAGGGGTATTCCTTCTTTCTTATTGGTGAAATTCTTTTGTTATTCCATTCTTTATTATTACATCGAAATAACTTTTGTATCATGCTGGATACCCTATACTTGGTGAAATTCTTCTGTTATTCCATTATTTATTATTCTGTTGGAATATCCTGTCTGTACGTTTACGCATGACCTGGTTCCGTTGTTTATTATTTTGTTGGAACATCCTGTCGGTGCGTTTACGCATGACCTGGTTCCATTATTTATTATTCTGTTGGAATATCACGCTTGCAATGCGTTCGCATGACCGATTCCATTATTTATTATTACTGTTGGAATAACACATGCATGGCAGTCTATCGCATGCTGGTGATTTCTTTTGTTATTCCATTCTTTATTATACTCGGTTGGTTAAAGTTTTGACTTCTATACTCCATGAAATTAGTGGAATATCCTTGATATTTGCGCTTCATCTAGTATCTTTTCATGGAAATATTCTTCTGAGCATTCTTGAATGTTACTCTACAAAGAAGTATCATGTTGACAATTTGGACATTATTAGTTCCTGGATAAATTAATTCTTAAACTTATTTTATTGAATTCTTATATCATTGTCATCATCCTCATGTTTATATTATGTTGAAAGTCATCTGTGGCCTGTAAGTGCATAGATGGACTTGGTATGATTATGACTAGGGATTATTCGGTGTAATCATGACGTAGTAATGTTACAAATGATGTGGAAAAAGTCCTCATTGACCCGTAGTGCATTGATGGACGAGTTGTTGTTGGCATGATCATGACCATTGATGAATACATGAATATCCTTGGTCGTGGTGCATGGATAATTTGTGGTTGTGATACTAATGAATATCCTTGGTAGTAAAGTCGAGGATGATGTGAATTATTTATTAAGCTAAGTCTCGTGATAAAAGTCATGAAAAACCTTTTAAATCATAGAAGATAGTAGATTTTTTCTCTCTTGACTCTTCTAATGGATTGCTTATTCATTATAGATTAAACTTGTTGTTTGTTATATTTTATCGGTTTAACTTTGTTGAAGGCTAATGATAATTTATTACGCATTATCTTAGTCATAATATTTCTTACTGGGCTAGTTGAGCTCACCCTTTTGCTTTCATTATTCTCTTCAGAAAATGAGAACGTAGCAGGGACTAGTCGGGGAACAGAGTGATGGTCCAGATAATAGCATTAGTATTCCTCACTATTCTATGAAATAGTGTGATAATAAATGTAATGAGGACCCCATTGAGTTTGTATATTATCTAGATGACAATATTTGTATTAAAACTCACAACATATGTTTAGTCGTATTTTACATTTATTGTTGTATAATTAAGTTGTATTTGAATTTTGTACCATGTATTTTTATGACTCAGAATAGGTGATGTATACCGATTTTGGGGGCGTCACAGTTGGTATCAAAGCTTAGGGATATGATCCTTGGCTAAGATGTGAGAATAGAACTAGGAGAGAAGAGATGGGGAATTCCTTCGCTAGTATGACCTACCTAAATTTATTTGGTATTTAATTGGTCGGTCAGAATATAAGGATAATATGTTAAATGTTAATTAACCTTTGTTTTGTGGCAGTATCTGAAAATGACATCCGAGAATGTTGAGAATAGCAATGGAGCACAGGCGACCGTTGATTCACCACATATCAATAATCAGGATAATGTGCATCAGGAAGGCGACAATCCTCATGCAAACAACAACACTGACCAAATGATGAATGATGGAATGTTCAAAGGCTTTATGCAATTCATGCAACAGCAGAAGAGAGCGGCTCCTGTCCAAAATGTAGGTGGAAACTCTCGGACGGTCACCGCTAAACAGTTCAAGGAGCTGGGACCACCGGAGTTTATTGGAGAGCCAAAACCACTTAAGGCGGAAGCATGGATAAAGCAGATCACCAAGATATTTGATGTCTTGGGATGCTCCGAGGAGCAAAAGGTTCCCTTTTCCGCCTTTATGTTGCGAGGAGAGGCAGATTAAACGATAAGTACTTTTCCGAAAGTATTCGTCACATAAAAGAGGTAGAGTTCATCATGTTGGAGCATAATAATATGACCGTGTTGTAAAGATCTGAAGCTAAGTTTCGAGAGTTGTCTCGGTTTTGCGTCCCACTGGTGGATAATGAAAAGAGAATGGCGGATGTTTTTAAGAGGTTTAAAGCCGGAGATACGTCAACATCTTATTTCTTATAAACTGTGTTTGTATTCAGATGTTGTAATTAGGGCTCTGTTAGTAGAGCGCGATAACGAGTCAACGCAACCAAAAGAGAGCAGTCGGCAAAATGATAATACCAGTGAGAGCAGTCATCGAAGCGGTGATAACAAGCGTGGAGGGAATCAACAGGCCAGAAGTGGTAACCACTTCGGTGGTAATCAGGGCCAAAATAATAAGAATGGACATTCCAAGAAGAGGAGATTCAACAATGATGGAAATACGTTAGCACCATCACCCGTTGTTAAGGAAGGAGAACGACCACCTATCATATGCTTCAAATACGGAGGGGAGGGATACATCAGTCCAAACTGTGCGATGCCATCCAAAGCATGTTATAATTGTGGAAGAGAAGGTCACTTAGCCCGATTTTGTCGTTCACCGAAGACAAGTTCATCTAGGATGGAGGCACCAAAGTAGTCCGGAAAAGTCAAAATCGGTAGTCTGAGGAGAGCGTTTGTTGTGACCTCCCAGAAAGCAAGGAACCTGAATGAGATTATCACGGGTAAGCTTATTATAAACTATAGCAAAGTCTATACTTTATTTGATACCGGTTCTACCCATTCTTTTATTTCTCCTACTTGCGCTCAACGATTAAATTTGACTCCGGAGAAATTAGACTTTGACTTATCTGTGGAAACTCCGTTGGGAGAAACTTTCATTACATCCACTGTTTATAAGTCTTGTTTGGTTCAAATCGGTACCCTCACATTACCTGTTGATCTTATTTCATTGAAAATACTTGCATTTGATGTGATTCTAGGGATTGAGGGTTAACTACTCATCATGCTAAAATTGATTGTTTTTGTAAGGTTGTTAGCTTTCATATTCCTAATCAACCTATTATGCGAATTCAAGTGACCAAACCATTAAAATCAATCACGGCCATCTCAGCCATAAAGCTATTCGTTTATTGAAAAACGAATGTCAAGCTTTCTTAGCTCATGTCACGGATCTAAACAAAAATACGTCAGTTTTGAATGATATTTCTATTATTAATAAATTTCCTGATGTATTCCCTAAAGAACTTCTTAGCCTACCCCCAGAGCGTGAAATTGAATTTTGTATCGACCTTGAACCCGGTACAAAACCCATTTCCAAAGCCCCATATCGAATGGCTCCTATTGAACTTCAGGAGTTAAAGACCCAATTGCAAGAATTGTTAGACATTAGTTTCATTCGTCCTAGTATGTCTCCTTGGGGTGCTCCTGTTCTATTCGTGAAGAAAAAAGATGGGAGTATGCGACTTTGTATTGATTATCGGGAGTTGAATTATGTCACCATCAAAAATAGGTACCCATTGCCACGTATTGATGACCTGTTTGACCAATTGAAAGGAGCCAAATTCTTTTCAAAGATTGATCTTCGTTCAGGATATCACCAATTGAAGATTAGAACCGATGACATTCCAAAGGCGGCTTTTTAAGAACTCGATGACGGCATTATGAATTCTAGTCATGTCCTTTGGATTGACTAATGCTCCTCGCCGCCTTTATGGATATGATGAACCAAGTATTCAAGGAATATTTGGATCACTTTGTGGTCGTCTTTATTGATGACATCCTTATTTATTCCAAAAGCCGTGAAGATCATGAGCAACACTTGAGGCTGATACTCCAAAAGCTTCGTGAATACAAGCTTTATGCCAAGTTGGAAAAATGTGAGTTCTGGCTTAAGGAAGTAGCATTCCTTGGGCACGTAGTATCAAGTCATGGAATATCTGTTGACCCAAGCAAAGATTGAAGCAATTCAAAGTTGGAGCAACCTAAATCGATGTGGGAAATCGTAGCTTTTCGCTTAAATTTGGTTATTATCGGAGATTCGTGGAAGGATTTTCTCGAATAGCTACTCCATTAACTCGGTGACTCGGAAGATACAAAGTTGATTAGAAGCGAAGAATGTGAGAAGAGTTTTCAAGAACTCAAAAGGAGACTCATTTCAAGACTGTTCGACAATACCATCCGGCTCGGAGGATTTGTCATCTACTGATGATGCTTGAGCAAGGGGTTGGGATGTGTTCTCATGCAACATGGGAAATTCATAGCTTTATGCCTCAAGACAAACTCGAGATAATATGAGAGGAATTATCCTACTCATGACCTAGAGTTAGCAATTTGTTGTCTTCGTGACTTAAAATTTGGAGGCATTACATGTATGGGGAGAAGGTGGAGATCTTTACGGATCATAAAAGCCTCAAATATTTCTTCACTCAAAAGGAACTCAACATGCGACAACGACGTTGGCTTGAACTGTTGAAAGATTATGATCATACGATCCAATACCATCCTGGAAAAGCGAACGTGGTAACTGACGCATTGAGTAGAAGATCATATGCAAGTACGAGTGCGATATTGTCAATACAAATGCCCATTTTGTGTGACTTACAAAGGATGGAGATAGAGTTAAAGACTCTAGGGACCCATATGATGATGGCGAATATACGAGTAGAACTGACATTAATTGATAAAGTTAAAGCCGCCAAGCTACTGGACACGGAGTCGCGCGTATGAGGAAGAAAGTGCAAGAAGGTGCTATGCCGGAAGCAAGAATCGATGAAGAAGGAATACTTTGAGTCAACTCCAGACTTTGTGTTCCTAACGAACCTAATTTAAAGTATAAAATCATGATGGAGGCGCACAACACACCGTTTGCAATCCATCCTGGGAGTACCAAAATGTATCATGATATTCGTCATACATTTTGGTGGAGCAATATGAAGAGAGAGATATCTCTGTTTATCTCAAGGTGTCTAACATGTCAACGAGTTAAAGCGGAGCATCAAGTATCAAAAGGTCCATTGCAACCACTTGAAATTCCAGAATGGAAGTGGGAGCACATTACCATAGATTTCATTACCGGTCTTCTTAAGGTTTCTCACGGTATAGATGCGATTTGGGTCATTGTTGATAGATTGACCAAGTCTGCTCATTTCTTACCGATACGAGAAACTTATACACTTGAACGTCTTGCTCGTATGTACATAAACGAGATTGTAAGACTGCATGGTATGCCATTATCCATAGTTTCTGATCAAGACCCAAGATTCACTTCACGATTTTGGGTTAGTTTACAGAAAGCTATAGGCGCAGATTCTGATTTAGCTTCGGCATATCATCCTCAGACGGACGGGCAAATGAAGAGGACTATTCAAACTCTTAAAGATTTATTAAGACTACTGTGTCCTTGACTTCAAGGGAAGTTAGGATAAGTTCTTACCATTGGTGGAGTTTTCCCACAACAAGCAGTTATCGCAAGTATTTGCATGGCTCCATTTGAGGCGTTGTGTGGAAGAAAGTGTCGTCAAAGATTATCGGGATGAGGTGTGGGTGAAGCAACGTTGTTGGGACCGGAGTTGGTACGTATGACTACGGAAAAGATTCAAACGATCCGACAACGTATAAAAACCTCACAAGATCGACAAAAGAGGTATGTTGATCTTCATCGAAAGGACGTGGAATTCGATATAGGAGATCATGTGTTGTTACGTGTTTCTCCATGGAAAGGAGTTACGAGATTTGGAAAGAGAGGAAAGCTCAATCCTCGATTCATCGGCCCATTTTTAATCCTCGATCGAGTAGGAACTGTGGCCTATAGACTCGCTTTACCGCCAAGTCTGTCTCGTGTTCATAACGTTTTTCACATATCCATGTTACGTAAATATATGGAAGACCCGAACCACATTATTGAGTTAGAACGGACGAAATAATGAAAGATTTGATGTATGAAGAGGTTCCTGTTTAAATCTTGGATAAGAAGGAACATATTCTACGCTCCAAGGTTATACCTCCTGTCAAAGTTTTGTGTGAAACCACGATGTTGAGGAAATGACTTGGGAGTTAGAATCTGAAATGAAATTAAGATATCCTTACCTCTTCGACATACCAGGTACGTATCCTAATTTCGAGGGCAAAATTTCATAAGAAGGGGAGGTTGTAAGACCCCAACTTTTATGAATAAAGATGAATTTTCTATAAATATCATTTTTGAATATTATGGAATGAATTTGATATAATGTTATAGCTATGGGTAATATTTATAAATTTTGCAAAGTACGTACGTAAGTTGTTATATAATATTCGATTGGTCGGGGAATTAGTTACTATGCATTCTATTCTTCTATAAATAGAAGCTCATTCCTTCATTATTTCTTACGAATTCACTGAAACTCTAGAGAGAGAAACTATAGAGAGAGTTCTTCTTCTATAATCTTGAGCGTATTTCTTTAGAGTTTAAGAAAACTTTGAGCGTAGTGCAAGTTTTCTTTGAGTATATCCTCACCCTACCAGTCAAAATACTCTTCTTTTACGGTAAGGGATATTATTTGTTGTACTCGTTAGGGGTATTCCTTCTTTCTTATTGGTGAAATTTTTTTGTTATTCCATTCTTTATTATTCTGTTGGAATAATCTGTATACGCGGGATACCCTATACTTGGTGAAATTCTTCTATTATTTCATTATTTTTTATTATGTTGGAACATCCTGTCTGTGCGTTTACGCATGACCTGGTTCCGTTGTTATTATTCTGTTGGAACATCCTGTCGGTGCGTTTACGCATAACCTGGTTCCATTATTTATTATTTTGTTGGAATATCCTGTCGGTGCGTTTACGCATGGCCTGGTTCCATTATTTATTATTCTGTTGGAATAACCTGTCTGTGCGGTCTATCGCATGCCTGGTGATTTCTTTTGTTATTCCATTCTTTATTATACTCAGTTAGTTAAAGTTTTGACTTCTATACTCCATGAAATTAGTGGAATATCCTTGATATTTGCGCTTCATCCAGTATCTTTTCATAAAAATATTCTTCTGAGCATTCTTGAATGTTACTCTACAAAGAAGTATCATGTTGACAATTTGGACATTATTAGTTCCTGGATAAATTAATTCTTGAACTTGTTTTATTGAATTCTTATATCATTGCCATCATCCTCATGTTTATATTATGTTGAAAGTCATCGTATTCAGTAGTGCATAGATGGACTTGGTATGATTATGACTAGGGATTATTGATTGTAATCATGGACCGTAATGTTACAAATGATGTGGAAAAAGTCCTCATCAATTGACAGTAGTGCATTGATGGACGCTGTTGTTGGCATGATCATGACCATTGATGAATACACGAATATCCTTGGTGTGGTGTATAGATAATTTGTGGTTGTGATACTAATGAATATCCTTGGTCAGTAGTCTTGGGGATGATGTGGATTATTTATTAAGTTTGAGTCTCGCCGATAAAAGTCATGAAAAACCTTTTAAATCATAGAAGATAGTAGATTTTATTCTCTACTTGACTCTTCTAATGGATTGCTTGTTCCGCTGCAGTTAAACTTGATGCTTGTTATATTTATTCTGCATTATCTTAGTCATAATATTTCTTACTGGGCTAGTTGAGCTCACCCTTTTGCTTTCATTGTTCTCTTTTCGTGAAATGAGAACATAGCAGGACTAGTCGGGGAACAGGTGATGGGGTCCAGATAATAACATTAGTAGTCCTCACTATTCTATGAAATAGTGTGATAATAAATGTAATGAGGACCCCATTGAGTTTGTATATTGTCTAGATGACAATATTTGTATTAAAACTCTCACAAGATATGCAGAGTCGTATTTTACATTTAATCGTTGTATAATTAAGTTGTATTTGAATTTTGTACCATGTATTTGGCGACTCAGAATAGGTGATGTATACCGATTTTAGGGGCATCACAATATGTGTGTAAATTTGTTTGTTATAGAAACGATTTACCACAGATCACCCCAATGCTAAACAAAAATTGATGGCTATCATGAACAATAGGTGGAGAGATTGGAAGTCTAACTTAAAAAGTAATAATTTTGTGCCTGGTGACCATGCCAAATCTATAGCGAATACTATCAACAATGATCGAGTAAATTCTAATCAATGGGTTGCGTTGGTTGATTATTAGGTAACTGATGATGCACATGTTGTGTTTATTCTGATTTTATGTATTATCAATTCTTACTTATTGTTATATATTATTATTAATTTATAAATACATGCAATGCATTATATAGCAACAAAAAATTGTGAAAATCGGAAAAAATTGTTGGTAGGTCATACGTTGGGCACTAAATCAATTCCAAAAAAGAAGCATGAATTGGTAATATCTGATGATATTTTAAAATATTTTGTCGTTAATCATGTATTAGACTTCTATGAATAGAGTATTTCTTGAATTATGTACTATTTTTTGTTTTATTTGTAGTACCAAATAAATAAAAAAGAGATTGATCGAGCGGATATGTATATACAGTCCCACACTCGAAGTGATAAATCAATTTTACCGGGAGCATCCTCGAATGTGATACGTATTTATCAATCCTCAAACAATGGGGTTTTTAAACTATTTATTCTATATTGTCCTGTTGTTGTTGTTGTTGCTACTAGAACATACTACAACAAAAGTTTCCTGATGATGATTGATGCTTATGTTATAAAATTATAATATATATATATATATATATGGATGTCTAGAACTCCAGTGACATTGCTACTCTTCTTTAAGTTATGTTGAGCTGCCTTGTATATTTAAGTTATGTATATTTTGCCTTGTATATTTTCACAGGAAAAAATTATCGAGTTAAAGAAGACTCAGGAACCGGCTGGTGAGAGCAGTACAGGACGGAATGATATACTTGCACAAGTGCTTGGACCAGAGCGACATAGTAGACTACGACAAGGTGGAGTTGGTGCCACAGCTACAAACACTTGGGGATCTCGCGACACAAATAATGAGATACAACTTGAGAATCAAGAATTGAAAGCTAAGTTGAAAAAGGTGCGGGAAAAAGGAGACGATACTGCAAGGAAAGTGGATGAAATATTATCAATCATGACATAATTTATGAAGAAATCGTCATTTCCAAATGCTCATTAACAAGTTCACTTGATAATTAATTTGTAGGGTCAATCCACAAAAGGAGATAATAGTGATATTAGTGGATCAAATAATCCTACAGAGGACCTGTGACATGTCTCGTGCTGTTAGAGATATGTTAGATCGATGTAACACTATTTTGGATGAAAATATGTTAGATGTGCTATTCCGTCGGAAATAACCCTTTTTGTTGTAGTGTAGACACTAAAGAAAGGAAGGCGAGAAGGTTTGAACATGGTCTTAAACCCTGGTTGTATAATAGATTTTCTGTCTTAGAGATAGACAATTTTGCGACCATATTGGAGAAGACGATCATTGTAGAGGGCATAAGTGAGGCCCTAATAAAATTTAACAAAGAATAAAAGAAGAAGAAAAATGAGGTAGGATGAAGAATAGAAGGGGCTGGTGGAAGTGGTAATAATAATAATAATAATAATAATAATAAATGAAAGTGGAAAAACAACAACAGTCGGGTAGGAAAGAAGGGGGACAATAAAAGAAAAGTTGAGGCATGCAAGAACTGTGCTAAGAACCACACGGGAGTGTGTTTGAGGGGGGAGAGTCAGTCTTTATAGATGTGGGGGAGAGGGCCACATTGCTCTAAATTTTCAAAAGAAAAATGGGTGTTTTGTGTGTGGTATCTCATATCATCAAGCGCGAAATTGTCCGAAGAATAGAATAGAGGTAGGAGGAAGTAGTAAGAATAACAATCAATGATCACTGGGCCTCCTGTACCATGTATCAGTTCGACTGACGTTCAATATGACAGTTAAAGATGTAGTGACATCTATGGACGTGGTGTCAGGTATCATCCAGTAAATTCCATAAATGTCTACGTACTTTTTGATTATAGAACTACATGTTCTTTTGTGTCTCATGAATTTACAAGTCGGTTGAACTTATCTCGTGAACGGTTAGAATCTCCATTGAATATTGAAATTGCTAACAAGGAAGTGATCCTCGTCACTTGACAGATATGCACATAAAAATTATTGCGTAGAGATTATTGGACATAAATTTTTGACGAATCTAATCTCTATTCAACTAGGGGAATTTGATATAATATTAGGGATGGACTGAATAACTAGAGGTGGCAACCAAGGCAAGTAGTGATGGTAATTTGGGCTAAAACGGGCCGGGTCAAAAAGGTCCGAATTTTCACGGGCCAAAAAAAGTAAGCCCATAGCCATGGGCTCACTGGCAGAGGCCGGCCGATCATGGTAGAAGGTGGTTTATGCCTATTTTTTCCACTTTTTGAGTTCATAAGCCATGGGCGGGTCAAAAAAATGCGGCCCAAAGCCCGCTTTTTGATGAACGAACCAACCCGACCCGCAGACTTTGGGCCCGTTTGTCAGGTCTATGAATAACGATGAAGCCATTGTTGATTGTCATAGTAAACTTGTGAACCTTCAAGTTTCAAACCAATAAAATGAAGACGAATATATTGGTGTTTGTATCCGTATAATTTATATTCGTGTTCGGCAATGATTAAATTTCTTAATGTACGGCTCGAATTTGACATTCGAAAAATTATTCAAATACAAATATTATCTGTATTTGAATGATTATTAAGCACCCGTATTTGATTAACAGCATGTACCGATTTTCATTCATTAGTAAATAAATAAATGAAAAGTTTAAAAGTTAGAAAAATTAATTAAAAAATCAACCACCCGATAAAGTTTTAAACATCAATATAAACCGATTTAACATCTTAAGCAAATAACAAAATGAAAAAAAAAAAGAGAAAAATAATTCAAAACCTTGTTAATTTGTTCAAATCCTGAATATCAAAAAAAATTCGTTATTCCACGTATATATTGGTGAATGCAGGATCCGGTTACCATGAAATTAATTTCATGATAAGTTTATCAATTGACTAATATAGTGTTGACACGCAAAGAGAGATCACCTCACGGCTTGCGTGTCGACACTTTATTGGTCAATTGACCAAAGTTAATTTTATACTAATCACTTCCGTGAATACACATATATTCACAATTTGTATTGATTTATTTATTAATATTTTTATTAGAGTACAATTAATATCCACTTAATTCGAATACGGATAATATGTATGCTTCAAATACTAACACATACAAATATTCTATTCTTGGGTCATCATTTATAGTCCTAATGTGGTGGGTTTGATTGCATTTTTAATGTATCTTAACAATCACCTCTTAATGCATCTTAATATTTAAATCATTAAGATACAAATATAAATCTAAACTGTTAAGAGAATCTCTTAATACAAATATATGAACTGTTAAAATATATTAAAAATAGACTATCAAGATGTATTAACATGCAATAATACACCAACCTGGTAAGGTATAATCAAATGATTATTAGGTCAATAAACTTAAAAAAGCCCACAGGCCCAGATTTAGTGAAAACTCAAAACACAGAGGTGGTTCATATGGGCTCATCTCTCATCTTTCGGCTATTCAGCATACAAGTTAGGGTTTCAATCAAAACATATCTCTCCCTCTCCCTGCTATGTATATCAGCTTATGAGTTAGGGTTTCAATCAAAACAAATCTCTTCCTCTTTATCTCTGTACTATATTTATCCATCTTATCTCGTCCCATTTTATCTGTCCGTATATTCAATTTTGATCTGTCTGTTCCATTTTGATCGTCTCTAGAGATGTATAAAGGGGCTACATGTACCGAGTGAAGGGTGTGATTTAATACAATACCCTTGATCTTGAAATTGCCTAACAGGCTGTAGCTATATAAATAAATTCATAGAAGTTATCTGGCCGGTTGTTGTATATATCTCCGTCGACATATCTGCTTACCGAACTTCGAACATTCAATTTTCTATCTCTTGATCTGTTTCTCTCTCTCTCTATAGCTTTATATGTATATGTATATATTTACTTATATTTTTGGTGTTGTGATTAGAGAAGGGGGAGAAGAGGGAAACGGCATAGGATTTAGCCTTTTTTAGAGGCCCTTCTCTGTACATTAATCTCTTCGATTGAATTAAAATTTTATTTTATTTTTACTTTTTTTTTATTTTTCATTTTTCATTTTTCACTCCCTTTTTTATCTCTTTTTTCGCCCTATCTATATAGCAATTTTTATTCATTTCTTTAAATTTCCTTTCTTTTAATTGAGATTATTCTTTTTTACCTCATGATAATTTACATGTCTATCATTTATTTCAAATTTTATTATTGTCAATTAGATTTTATTTTATTTACTTATTTATTGTTAATTTATCATATTTATTTTTTATTTATTTAATTTTTTTTCAAATAAAGTTTAAAAAGATTACAACATTGAAAATCTTCTTAATTTTTTTGAAATTTTTTTATTAAGTAAAATAAATTTAATTGATTAATATTAAATATGTAAATAAAATAAAATCAAGTTGATAAAAGAGAATAAAGAAATGATTGAAAAGTGAAAAAAAAAGGAGTGGAAAATGACTTCTTTTAGGGGATATTTTTTGTTTACATTGTTAATGTTTTTTTTTTGTAGCATCTCTCAAAAAATATATAGTATTTATTCGAATTGAAATTTTTATAAAAAATTGTGTTTTTAATGTAATTTGGATGTATTCAAATTATAATTTTTTATAAAAATTTCAATTGAATAAATACTATACATTTATATATTTTTTGAGAGGTATTACAAAAAAAATCAAAAAAAAAATATTACTAATAATGTCAACAAAAAATGTTCTCCTAGAATTTCTCGTAGAAAATAGTACTCACTGTTCAATTTTTTTATTTTCTTTTTCGGTCTAAGGGGTGTTTAAGGACGAGTTGAATGGTTAAGTTAGATTTTTTTTAGCTGAATGACTGAATAGTAGCAGAATGAAGTATAAAATAAATTAAAAAAATTAAAAAAAATATTAACTATTATATTAAGTAATATTAAATAAATTTATAATAATTTTAAATTTTTGAGAAGGGTAAAATAATAAAGTTTTGTTATTTAGATGTTTTAGATATGTTAATTATCAAATAGTTTTTTTTATTCAGATTCAACTCATTCAAATTTAGATTAGCTTGTTCAGATTTAAATTCATTCAATTTTTATCAAACATCCCATCCTTTAAGTAGAGGACTCTAATATTATTAGGGTAATTTTAGAGTTTTAAATTTTAATTGTTTTTTAATATACATGTCATCAATACATTTATTTTACGTTTATTGATATTTTACTTTAGATACATCGAAATTCAAAATTTAAAACCAAACATTACCCTTGTTTTCCATGTAATTTATAAAAATTAAAATTTTAAGAGTAAAATGATTTTTAATTTATATTATGTTAATGATTTTTTTGAAGATCAAATAATTAGTTACTGAAAAGATGAGCAATTTATATTATTTTATTTTTAAAATCAATAAAATAATATAAATTATACATGCAACACTGTTCTTCAGAATACCAGTATATATAAAACGAGATTTGTTATGTATTGTAAATAATTTATGATACATTACATAATGAGGCATAATAAACTTAATTACATAATGGGAATGTAAAACGGTAACGTTTTGTAATTTTTTTTATTTAAAAAATTTCAAATCAAATCAGCACCACTATCAAATCAACCATCCTTGCATAGTTGCATAATCCACCCACCAAAAACCCAACAACTAGGGCTGAACAAAAACTAAATTGTAATCGAAATCGCACCAAAAATTGTACAAATCACACCACAGGATTCGACATATGTTGCGTTTTAATTGAGTTGAAAAATTAAATTTACGATTTCGATTTGGTTACTATCCAAAATCGCACGCATAAAATCGAAACCAAACTGCATCATGAAAATTAATTAATTATACAATTTTATTACAAGAAAGATGTTTCATTTAACCTTGTGTACTGAACCTCTCATGAAAATTAAGCTACTAATTCTGAATTTGAATGGTATCGATCTACATGAGCACCATCAACATACAAATCTCATACAATTATCTTTTTAATTGTAGAAAATTATTGGACTACACACTACTTGAGCATATATATGTATACTTCATAAATTATATATATATATATATATATATATATATATATATATATAATTATTTGGATTCAATCTCTTTTATGGTTAAAAGAATTGAAGTTATTGAAATTAGATAAATCATGAAGTAACTCTCTTGAGTTATCAGAGTGCTTTTGAAATTCGGTGTTGGATGAAGTAGTACTGAATATTGTTGCTTGCTTTTTCTTCTTGGATGTGTAAAACGAGGATAAAAACTTATGTGCCTTTGTTTTGATCTCTTTTACAACTTTAATATTGTGCGATGCTAAATTGTATAAATTTTGTTGTTTCAATTGGTTTTGGAACCGAAGTCGCACCAAATGAAACTGCAGCGCACGATTCAAAACCGCATTGCACCAATCACAAGCAGTTTTATGTGCGATTTTGGATTTGTAAAACCGCACTTAAGCGGTTTCATGTGCAGTTTCGTGTGTGATTTGGGCTCCAAATCGCACCAAATCATTTCAAACCACAACACGCTCACCCCTACCAACAACTACTGCCAGCCACTACAAGAACCACTTCTAACACAATAATTATTATACAACCATCACTAAAACCCAGATTTTTCGCGATCACGCAATCTCGCATATCCGCCATGAACTTTGCGATCAACACCACCATCAACCATAACCATTAACGACAAAGAAAAATAGGTCCACAAAAATCACCAATATACACCACTATTATATCACACCAAAACTATAATCACCATTAGGGAGAGAAAAAAATTGTAAATGTAACTGTATTCGCATCGCAATAAAAAACTAAAAATTGGGGATGCGGATGCGCTACAGTTACGAGGTGAAATTTTTATTTTTAGTAATCACGCCTTAATTTGTGGTTGCGGTTGCGGTTGCGGTTGTGGATACACCTTTCTACCGCACATGGGCATGTCTATGAATTTTGTGACTCCCCCAAAATAAGTATACATCACTCATTCTGAGTCGCCAAATACATGGTATAGAATACAAATACAAACTTAATTATACAACTATCGTATAACATTAGCTGAGAGTTTTAACACGAATATTGTCTCCTATACAATATCCAAACTCAAATGAAGTCCTCATTATAATTATTATTACACTATTTCACAAAATAGTGAAGACTATTAAAGCAACCATCTAGACCGTCACTCCATTTCTCGACTAGTCACATCTATATTCTCAATTCCTGAAGAGAACAATGAAAACAAAGGGTGAGCTCAACTAGCCTAGTAAAGAATATTATGACTAAGATAATGCAGAATAAATTATCGTTAGCCCTCAACAGTGTTAAACTGATAGAATACAATAGACAACAAGTTTAACTGCAGCGGAACAAACAATCCATTAGAAGAGTCAAGTAGAACATGATATCTACTATCTTCTATGATTTAAAAGTTTATCATCAATTTTATCGCTGAGACTCAACTCAATAAATAATCCACATCACTGAATTATCCCTGCACTACGGGCCAATGATATTCATTATTATCACATCCACGAATCATCCTTGCACTACGGGCCAAGGATATTCGTATTATTACAAATGATCATGATTATATCGATACATAGTCATAATCATACCAATCAACAGCCCATCTATGCACTACGGGCCAAAGATGACTTTTATCACAATATAAACATGAAGATGATGACAATGATATAAGCATCAATCAAATGAAATCAAGGATAAATATTAAAGATTTTTAATTTATCCAAATTTTAAAAATGTCCAAATTGTCAACATAACAACTGCTTTGTGGAGTAAAATTCAAGAATAATATTCATGTATCAAAAATAATTTGGACATAAAAGAAATCAATTTTTTGGGTGAATAGTACCCTGGCATGAAAAGATTAAATTTTAACAAGAATGTTCAGAAAAATATCCTTGGGAAACGATACTAGATGAAATGGAAATTTCAAGGATATTCTACTAATTTGAAGGAATATAGAAGCAATACTTAACAAAATGAGTGTAAAATTCGGAATCTGAAACGAAATAATATTACTTACATACTACAGAGTATGGAAGAAAATATTATTTCTTACGAATATTGAACAAAAATAATATCCCTTACCTTAAAAGGAGAGTATTTCGATTGGTATGATGGGGATATTCTTGAAGAAAACTTATACTGTTTTCTACGCTCAAAGCTTCCATAAACTCAAAAGAAATACGCTCAATATTATAGAAGAAGAATTCTCTTATTCTGGTGTGATTTTCAATTCTAAACTAAGCATCCTATTTCTAGGAGAATGTCAGGGCACTATTTGAATTTAGAAAATCACGGGTGAACAGTGTAGGAATCACGGGCGCTCAATCGGCGAAAAACTTTTAAAAAATTTAATTTTACTATGCAGTACTATGCACACACTATGCAGTACTATGCAACACTATGTAGTACTATGTAAATAAAATATAATATACTCTATTTTATAAAAACAAAATTTATATATATATATATATATATATATATATATATATATATATATATATAAGTAATGAGAAAAACTGAGATAACTTCTACCGATGATTTTGAAAAATGGGTAAGTGGGGGTGCATGTAATAAGTCAAACTTACAACAAATACTTCATAAAAATCCCCTCTATTTATCTCAATTCACTTGGCTTCACAAAACTCATTTTTAAAAATATTCATCATTAATATTATAACTCACAATATTAACAACCAGATCATTCCCAGGAAAGAGGGGGCTTTTCGATAAAAATTTCTCTTTATTGGCGCGTAATTAGGTGACCAAACTCCTTTCATCGACAGAACTTTCTTGACATGTCAATAATACAAATAATAATATGAATAACTTTGTTATCTCAATTATTGATTTAATAATATAAAATATTATGACAATAATTGAATCAATAACGTGAGATACTATGCAACAATTACTGTAGCAATAATTGAATAAAACTGAGTGACTTCTCACGTAAGCATCAATAATCAAAGATACTGTACAATACCGTGTGCTACTATTCAACCACGCGTATTACTTTACTTTTATCACCGGGTATTTCAACAGTTAACGGTAAAACTTTCGCCGTTATTTTTATAAAAAGATATTTATGTCGTTTTCTAACTCTAACAGTTGTAGGGTCCACCAATGATTGTGCCGTCGTAAGAATATTTCCCGACCAAACGAATATTTTATGACAACTTGCTTAATTTGCAAAATTTGTAAATATTACCCACAACTATAACATTATATCAAATCCCCACCTTAATACTCAAAATGATATTTAGAAAAAGTAATCTTTATTCATAAAAGTCGGGGTCTTACAACCTCCCATTCTTATGAAATTTTGTCCTTGAAATTGGTGTACGTACCTGGTATGTCGAAGAGGTGAGGATACCTTGATTTTATTTCAGATTCTAACTCCCAGGTCATTTCTTCAATATCATGGTTTCTCCACAAAACTTTGACTTGAGGTATAACCTTTGAGCGTAGAATATGTTCCTTCTTATCAAAGATTTTAACAGGTACCTCTTCATACGTTAAATCTTCCGCTATCTCGTCTGGTTTTAATTCAATAATGTGGTTCGGGTCTTCCATATATTTACGTAACAAAGATATATTAAAAATGTTATGAACACGAGACATACTTGGCGGTAAGGCGAGTCTATAGGCCACAGTTCCTACTCGATCAAGGATTTCAAATGGGCCAATGAATCGAGGATTGAGCTTTCCTCTCTTTCCAAATCTCATAACTCCCTTCCATGGAACAACACATAACAACACATTATCCCCAACATTGAATTCCATGTCCCTTCGATGAAGATCAGTATAACTCTTTTGTCGATCTTGTGAGGTTTTTATACGTTGCCGGATCATTTGAATATTTTCCGTAGTCCTGTGTACCAATTTCGGTCCCAACAACGTTGCTTCACCCAACTCGTCCCAGCATACTGGAGAACGACACTTTCGTCCATACAACGCCTCGAATGGAGCCATGCCAATACTTGTTTGATAACTGTTGTTGTAGGAGAATTCCACTAATGGAAAAAACTTGTCCCAACTTACTTTGAAGTCAAGGACATAGAGTCTTAATAGATCTTCCAGAGTTTGAATAGTTCTCTCCGACTGCCCATCCGTCTAAGGATGATATGTCGAACTGAATCGCAAATTCGTGTCCATAGCTTTATGCAAACTAACCGAAAATCATGAAATGAATCTTGGGTCTCGATCAGAAACTATTGATACTGGCATACCATGCAATTTCACAATCTCATTTATTTACATACGAACAAGACGTTTAAGTGAATAAGTTTCTTGTATAGGCAAGAAATGAGCAGACTTGGTTAATCTATCGACAACGAACCAAATTGCATCTATGCCTTGAGAAACCTTGGGAAGACCAGTAACTAAATCCATATTGATGTGCTCCCACTTCCATTATGGAATTGCAAGTGGTTGCAATGGACCTTTTGGTAATTTATGCTTTGCCTTGACACATTGACAAGTTAAACACCTTGAGATAAACTCCGTGATCTCTCTCTTCATATTTCTCCACAAAAATGTATGTCGAAGATCACGATACACTTTGGTACTCCCAGGATGGATTAGAAACGGTGTATTATGCGCCTCCATTATGATTTTATACTTCAAATCAGAGTCGTTAGGAACACAAAGTCTGGAGTTAACTTGAAATATTCCTTCTTCATCGATTCTTGCTTCCAGAATAACACCTTCTTATACTTTCTTCCTCATATGCATCAGCTCCAGGTCTGTAGCTTGAGCAGCTTTAACTTTATCAATTAAAGTCGATTCTACTCATTTATTTGACATCATCACGTGGGTCCCTAGAGTCTTTAACTCCATCTCCATCTTTTGTAAGTCATACCAAATGGGCCTTTACGTTGACAATATTGCACTCGTACCCGCATATGATCTTCTACTCAACGCGTCAGCTACCACGTTCGCTTTTCTAGGATGGTATTGAATGGTATGATCGTAATCTTTTAACAGCTCGAGCCAACATCGTTGCCACATGTTGAGTTCCTTTTAGGTGAAGAAATATTTGAGGCTTTTATGATCCGTATAGATCTCCACCTTCTCCCCATACAGGTAATGCCTCTAAATTTTAAGCGCAAAAACGACTGCTGCCAACTTTAGATCATGAGTATGATAATTCCTCTCATATTCTTTCAGCAAACTATATTCTCAATCGAATACCTCAAAAGAAGTCTAATGTATCACCTTATGAATTATGGAAAAGGACGAAAGCCATCTTATAAACACCTAAAAGTGTGGGGATGCTTAGCAAAAGTAATGGTTCCTCCGCCCAAAAATATGAAAATAGGACCAAAAATAATATATTGTATATTCATTGATTATATATACTAACAATAGCAGTGTATATAGATTATTATTGAGTCAAAAGATGCTGAATTTTTTGAAACATTATTTCCTAATAAAAAGGAACAAGAGTCAAGTTCTAATGAACATGAAATAAGTTCAAACAAAAGAACTTATGACACTGTTAGTGAAAGTGATCATGGATTATAAGATATTGATAAACCTAAATGTAGTAAGAGTGCTAGAATATCAAAATCTTATGGTCTAGATTTTATAACTTATTTGTTAAAAAATGTGCCTCAAACTTATAAAGAATTTGTGTCGAGTCCTGAAGCTCCATATTGGAAAGAGGCTATAAATAGTGAAGTAGAATCCATATTGCATAATCGTACGTGGAAATTAGTAGATCTCACACTTGGCTCTAAACCTCTTGGATACAAGTGGATATTCAAGAAAAAAAATAAAAGTAGATGGATCTATAGATAAATATGAAGCGAGACTTGTAATCAAAGGATACAAGAAAAATGAGGGTTTGGATTATTTTGATACTTATTCTCTTGTAACATGAATATCCTCAATTAGGATGTTAATAGCCATTGCAACTATATATAATTTGGAGATACATCAAATAGATGTGAAAAAAACTTTCTTAAATGATGATTTAGAAGAAAAAATCTACACAGAACAATCAGAGGGGTTTGTTGTTCCAGGATAAGAAAAGAAAGTTTTTTGGCTTGTGAAGTCCATTTATAGATTAAAACAAGCACCTAAACAATGGTATGAGAAATTTGACAATGCAATGATTTCAAATGGTTTCAAGATAAATGAATGTGACAAATGTGTATAGTCAAATATACTGGGAAAATGTTTGTCATTATTTTTCGTTATGTAGATGATATGCTCATTATGAGTAGTAATAATGAAATCATTAAAACTACCAAGAAAATTTTAAATAATGTGTTTGACATGAAAGACACTGGTGTTGCCGATGTAATATTAAGAATTAAAAATTTTAAAACATCGGATGGGTTAGTGTTATCACAATCACACTATATTGAAACAATACTCAGGAAATTCAATCAATACAATTGCAATCATGTGGGAACATTGGTAGATATAAATATACATTTGTCTAAAGGAGGGAACATATCACAACCCAAGTATGCAAAAATAATTGGAAGCCTTATGTGCTTAATGTATTGTACACATCCTGACATAACATATGTTGTCAATAAATTGATTAGATTTACAAATAATCTAGGACAAGATCACTGGAAAACGATTGTAAGAGTTTTAAGGTATTTAAAATACACTCAAAACTTTGGATTGCACTACTCAAGATATCCAACAGTACTTGAAGGATATTGTGATGCAAACTGGATATTGGATACAAAAGACTCTAAATCCAAAAGTGACTTTGTGTTTACACTAAGTGGAGGAGCAGTATCATAGAAATCTTCTAAATAAACATGGATTGCTTGATCAACAATAGAATCTGAGTTTATTGCATTAGATAAGTCTGGAAAAAAAGCTGAGTTACTTCGTCATTTTTTAAAAGATATTCATGTATGTGGCCTAATCACGTGCCTCATGTTTATATCCATTATGATAGTCAATCGGCAATTTAGAGGGCACAAATTCACATGTATAATAGTAAGTCTAAACATATGTGTCATAGACACAATTCCATAAAACAATTGCTCTCTAATGACACTATGTCTATTAAGTACATAAAGTTGAAAGAGAATATAACGGATTCGTTGACTAAAGGTTTGATTAAAGAGCAAGTAAAAATAACATCGAGGGGAATGAGTTTAAAGCTTATAAATAAGGATCGTTATGATGGAAACCCAACCTAGTTGACTGGAGATCCCAAGATCTAAGTTCAAAGGGACAACTAAATTGTGAACGATTCAACCAAATCACTATGAAGAAATTTATTTCTTCTACTTATTCTTATGATACGAGATAGTGATACATGCAGTGGTTTCAGGATAAACTATGCTTTTAATTATTCTTAAATCTTAATAAACAAGTGGGGTATGGAAGGATAATCTTATTAAGAATAACCTATGTGAGTGTTAACTGAGCCGATTATATGAGACTGATAAGGCTATACTTCTCTAAAGCACTCATAAATCTGGGAATATTAGGGGTCAAAATGAACAATATCATGAGAACCAAACAATGTTTGGAAAGATTTTGTGTGAATTTATATTGTCTCGATTTAAATAAATGACTGGACAGTTCAAGACAGCACGTTCATAAGACAACCAGTAAACCCGATAGCCTTTCACAAGGGAAGGTTCAAAGCCAAAAGCCACATCTCTCTATACATATGATTTTTAATTATGTCTCTCTCTTAGAGTCTGCATAACATTTGTATAAGGCTGGCAGTCAATTTCATTCATGTGGGGGATTGTTAGAATTTGAGCCTAATTTGAAGTGGGTTTCATTAATCATTTGAAATGAATCCACATATCAATGTGTTCTAATCCATGAGTATATTAAAATTAAGTATTTGGAAGCTCAAATCCATGGGATAATAAATAAGATATTAATTCCCAAATATCACAATTGGAAATGATAATAAATATTTGTGGAAAGCTAAGTCCCGCATCGGTTAAGAACTAAAGTTTGAATGAGTTTATATACAATAAATTTGCTCTTAGTTTGGGCCCCAAGGGGCACCCCACTTTTGTGGAAAGGTGAGGACCTAGCTAAGTCTTGGTTTGAACCCATACACGCGCTGCCATGCCATTATCGACCTAAGCTACCGGGTCGGGTCGAGTTTCGGACTGTGGGTCGAGAAAATTTATTTAAAATTTTATTTTATCAAAACTATGTCACTTTGAGAAACATTATTTATTATTATACTACGTCATTTTGGAAAGCGTCATTTGTCCGAACGGAAGTGCTATGGAAGCGCCCTTTCTGGCAAGCCTAAAACTATGTCATTTTTGGTCCGAACAGAAGTGCCCATTTTGAAAAGGCCCAAAAATATGTCATTTTTGCTGAACGGATGTCATGTCATACCTTTTCATAAGCATCCCATGCCTTTTCAAGTGGTTGTGTCCCATCTGATGGGTAACTAATCCCTCTTATAAATAAGTTAGGGGGAAACAATTTTATTCATTCCATTTCCAAGCATTCAAGCATTCTAGTCTCTATTATTACACAAGTTATTCATAATTTATTTGAGAGAGAAGTTCAAAGAATTTTCTTTGGTTCGTTGTACGTGTTATTTGTAATACTGCTATAACACACGTTGTAATTGTATTTTGGAAGACAAGTGTCGCTAACTCTAAGCACTAATAAAGAGAGCATAATTGGCTTAAAGACATAGTACTAAATACTAACCTTGACATTTTGATTTTTGTATTTGATCTTTGGTGTACAACAAATAAATCTTATATATATAGGTGTGACGCCCCCAAAATAGGTCCACACGACCCATTCTGAGTTGCCAAATATCATACTATAGAAATCAAATACAAACTTCATTTATACAACTGTTGAACTGTCGTGCAGAATATGACCACAGTTAATCTGTGAGTTTTAATACAAATATATGTAACTCTCATAGTGCCTTGACCACAACACCTTACAATGGTACTTTACATAAAAGTACAGTCAATAATTGTTTTAGAAATTAAAATCTTTGGAAAATACTCAAGGAAACCTTCGTATATGGGAGGCCATGCATCTAAGTTATGATAGATATCATATGACTCGAGAATTATCTTTGGTTGACCCAATAGTCCCCAAAGAAAAACGAGCAGATTACTATCATGTTCTTTCCAATGGTGAGTCTTCTCTTGACATATAATTATCTCCATTGTCTCCAATTGAGAATTATACTTCAACCAAACTCCAAGATTATATAGGTAGTGCTCGTAGATATACTTAGCAAGTGAATGTGCACAATCCTGTCTTATGATAACACGAAGTCGTATGTCATTAGACATCTCGTATGATAGTGACAAAACACCCTTCCAAAGTTGGGTTCACCTCACCCTATTATATTCACCAAAATCAACGGTTAAAATGACGTATAAAATACGACACACGTATCTAAAATTCTCAATAAAAATTATTTCCATACTATTTAGGGAGAACCTCAACAGCTATAGACCACCGTTATAATCCCCTGTTCCCTCTCGACCAGTTACACTCTTATTACCTGAAAGGAATTGTGAAGCAAAAGGGTGAACACAACTAGTCCAGTAAAAAATATCATGACTTAAGATAATTAAATTATCAATAGCCTTCGTCAATAATAAATTAGAGATTTAGAACATATGGTAGATGATAAAACTTTTCAACCATAGTTGCAGCGGAACGAGCAATCCATTAGAAGAGTCAAATAGACCATAAAGTCTATTATCTTCTCCATGTTAAAAGTCCACCAAAAATGTTTTATCCTTGTGACATCAATCAATAATTCCTGTCCACAATCATGTGAATAACTTATAATCATAATTGTGGCTCTAAATTCCTCTTCACATCCAGGACGAAGATAATTTTCATCACCTGTCTTTACCTCAGAAGAAGACTGGATACTAGAATAGTGAAGTAGCAGAATACTCTTTTTCTTTTTCTCTATAGCTTCTCTATCTATAAATGCTCTTGTGAGTCTTAGTGAATTGATGAGAATGAAAGAAGAATGAGCTTCTATTTATAGGAAAATATAGTTTCGATAATTGCACGTTTTGGAACTCGAAATATTACAGTATAATACCTTTATCTTTTCTTTCATTTTTAATTTAGTCCTGCAAGTATTATTAAACTTGCACCACCTCCCCTAATAGTATATCATGTGAATCAACAGTACAATCATGTGACTCAATAGTACAATCATGTGAAAAAAATAATTACAGTATAGTACTTTCATCTATACCTCCATTTTTAATTTAGTCATGCAAGTATTATCAATCTTGCACCACCTCCCCTAATAGTACATGCATGTGAATCAATAGTACACACATGTGAACAAATAGTTATAAGCATGTGAATTAATAACAATTAATTGCTCATTTATCCGATTAATTACCCGATTGGTCAATATAACCTCTAGACATCAATTATTATCGGAATAGATGTCGATTTCCATTAACATTAATAATCCCAACACAATGGAAATATCAATTTCATCTTTAATCAACACAAACTTATTCATCATTAATATTATAACTCACAATATTTAACAACCAGATCATTCCCAGGAAAGAGAGGGCTTTCCGATAAGGATTTCTCCCTATTGGCGCGCAATTAGGTAACCAAACCCTTTCCTCGATAGAACTTTCTAGACATTGTCAATATTATAAATAATAATATTAATAACTTTTTTGTCTCAATTATTGATTTATTAATATAAAATATTGATACTGTGACAATAATTGAATCAATAATATGAGAGATATTATGCAGCAATTAATGTAGCAATAATTGAGTATAACTGAATGACTTCTCACATAAGCATCAATAATAAATTCCGTGTGCTACTATGCAACCACAGCGCCAGACATTGTACTTTTACTCTTTGGGTAGTTCAGCGGTTTAACTAGTAAACCTTTTGCCGTTATTTTTTATAAAAAGATAATTTTGTCGTTTTCCAACTCTGACAGTTATTCCTTTGTGGGGTCCACCAATGATGGTGTCGTCGTACGGATATTCCCTGATAAAAAGAATATCCCCCGACCAAACGAATATTCCCCGACACAATAAATATTTTATATCAACTTGCTTACTTTGAAAAAATTTTAAATATCACCCTTAACTTTAACCTTTTATCAATTCAACCATTTACTAAATAGAATAACAATAATCAGAAAATTGAATACTTTCATTTCGTAAAATTTAAGGTCTTACAATCTCCCCTCCTTATGAAATTTCGCCCTCAAAATTTACGTACCTGGTAGTTCGAAGAGATGAGAATACCTTGCTTTCTTTTCGGATTGTACCTTCCCAGTTATTTCCTCTGTATCATGATTTTTCCATTGCTCATCTCCTGTATTTCAGATATCGTTCTAGAATACATCTTCAAAATAAAGGTTAATTGACATATCACAATTTGTCAACTTATCAAGTAAATAATTTCAGCTTAGGTAAGTCACACACTAGCGAAGTATATTACTCGTCTCTCCCCTCCTAGTTCTAGACTCATATCTCCGCCAGCGACCATATCCCTAAGCTCTGATACCATTTGAAACGCCCCCAAAATAGGTCGACACGACCCATTCTGAGTCGCCAGATATCACATTACAAAAATCAAATACAAACTTCATTTATACAACTGTTGAACTGTCGTGCAGAATACGACCACAATTAATTATCTATGAGTATTAATACAAATATATTTAAATCTCATGGTGCCTCGACCACAACACCTTACAATGGTACTTTACATAAAAGTACAATCAATAATTGTTTTAGAAATTAAAATCTTTGGAAAATACTCGAGGAAACCTTCGTACATGGGAGGCCATGCATCTAAGTTATGATAGATATCACATGACTCGAGAATTATCCTTGGTTGACCCAATAGTCCCCAAAGAAAAATGAGCAGATTACTATCATGTTCTTTCCAATGGTGAGTCTTCTCTTGATATATAATTATCTCCATTGTCTCCAATTGAGAATTATACTTCAACCAAACTCCAAGATTATATAGATAGTGCTCGTAGATATACTTAACAAGTGGATGTGCACAACCATGTTTTATGATAACACGAAGTCGTATGTAAGATCCCCAACTTTTGTGAATAAAGATTAATTTTTCTCGAAATATATTTTGAATATTATGGGGTGGATTTGATATAATGTTATAGTTGTAGGTAATATTTATAAATTTTGCAAAGTAAGCAAGTGGTTATATAATATTCGATTGGTCGAGGAATATTCATTTTAACAGGGAATATTCGTACGACGGCACAATCATTGGTGGACCCCATAACGAAAGTATTGTCGTAGTTATTAAACAACAGAATTATCTTTTTATAAAAATAACGGCGAAAGTTTTACCGTTAAACTGTTGAACTACCCGGTGGTAAAAGTACAGTAATACGCGTGATTTCATAGTAGCACAAGGTATTGATTATTGATGCTTACGTGAGAAGTCACTCAGTTATACTCAATTATTGCTACTGTAATTGCTACATCATATCTCTCATATTATTGATTCAATTATTGTCACAGTATCATCTGTATAATATTTTATATTATTAAATCAATAATTGAGACGACAAAGTTATTCATATTATTATTTACAATATTGACAATGTCTAGAAATTACATCGGAGAGGTTTGGTCACCTAATCAAGGCTACCAATAAGGAGAAATCCTTATCGAAAAGCCCCTCTTTCTGTGAGGAATGACCTGGTTGTTAAATATGTGAGTTATAATATTAATGATGAATAAGTTCGTGTTGATTAAAGATGAAATTGATAGTTCCATTGTGTTGGGATTATTAGTGTTGGTGGAAATCGATATTTATTTTGATAATAATTGATGTCTGGAAGTTATATTGACCAATCGGGTAATTAATCGGATAAATCAGCAATTAATTGCTATTAATTCACATGCTTATAACTATGTGTTCACATGTGTGTACTATTGATTCACCTGATTTACTATTAGGGAAATTGGTGCAAGATTGATAATACTTGCATGACTAAATTAAAAATGGAGGTATAGATGAAGATACTATACTGTAATTAGTTTTTTCACATGATTATACTATTATGTCACATGAATGAACTATTAATTCACATTATTTACTATTAGGGGAGGTGGTGCAAGTTTGATAATACTTGCAGGACTAAATTAAAAATGAAGAAAAAGAGGAAGGTATTATACTGTAATATTTCGAGCTCCAAAACGTGCAATTATCGAAACTATATTTTCCTATAAATAGAAGCTCATTCTTCTTTTATTCTCATCAATTCACTAAGTCTCACAAGTGCAATTATTATAGAGAGAAATTATAGAGAGAAAGAAGAAGAGAAGTCTGCTACCTCACTATTCCAGTATCCAATTTCTTCTAAGGTAAGGGGTATTATTTCTTTCGTATTCATGAAGAGAGTTATTTTCTTTCAATACTCAGTAAGGGTTGTTATTCCATCCTTATTATTCATTGCTGGAATAACTCGTCTCTGCATGCTGGCCTATCGCATGGTCGGTGAATTCTTTTGTTATTCCATTCCTTATTATTACGTTGGAATAACCTCATCTACAGACTCACCAATGCATGGTGAATTCTTCTGTTATTTCATTCTTTATTATTCTGTTAGAATAACCTGTCTATGTGGACTACCACATGCATGGTGAATGATCCTTCGTATTCATTCCTTATTAAATTGTGGAAATGATTTGTCTACGTGGATTACCGCATGGCGGGCAAAAATTCATTTGCAGTTTCATATATTCTATTATACTCAGTTGGTTAAAGTTTTGACTTCTATACTCCATGAAATTAGTAGAATATCCTGGATATTTGCGCTTCATCCAGTATCTTTTCATGGAAATATTCTTCTGAGCATTCTTGAATTTTACTCCACAAAGCAGTATCATGTTGACAATTTGGACGTTATTGATTTCTGGACAAATTAAATTATAAATCTTTAAAATTTATCTTGAACTTATTTTATTGAATTATTATGTCATTGTCATCATCCCCGTGCTTATATTGTGATGAAAGGCATCTTTGGCTTACGTGCATAGATGGACTTGGTATGATTATGACCATGGATTATTCGGTATAATCATGACTGTAATGTGACGAATGATGTGGTGAAAGTCCTCATTGTCTTGTATTTCATTAATGGACAATTGTTGGTATGATTATGACCAGGGATTATTCGGTATAATCATGACCGTTGATGATTACATTAATATCCTTGGCCATGATGCAGGGATGATTCGATTTTATTTATTAAGCTGAGTCTCAGCGATAAAGTTGATGAAAAACTTTTTAAATAATAGAAGATGGTAGATTTTATGCTCTACTTGACTCTTTTAATGGATTGCTTATTCCGCTGCAGTTGTTGATCTAAAACTTATTGTCTATTATATTATGTCAGTTGTTATACTGTTGAAGGCTAATGATAATTTATTTTGCATTATCTTATTCATAATATTTCTTACTGGGCTAATGGAGCTCACCCTTTCTTTCACTGTTCTCTTCAAGAAATGAGAATATAGCTGGGACGAGTCAGGGAACGGATTGACTGTCCAAATGGTTGTTTTAGTAGTCCTCACTATTCTATAAAATAGTGTGATAATAAATATAATGATACTCCATTGAGTGTGGATATTGTCTAGATGACAATATTCTTATTAAAAACTCTTAGATTATGTTTTGTCGTATTTTACATGACTGTTGTATAATTAAGTTGTATTTGAATTTTGTACCATGTATTTGACGACTCAAGATGGGTGATGTATACCTATTTTTGGGGCGTCACAGTTGGTATCAAATCTTAGGGATATGATCCCTGGCTGAGATGTGAGACAAGAACTAGGAGGGGAGAGACGGGGAATTCCTTCGCTAGTATGATCTACCTAAGTTTATTTGGTATTTAATTGGTAGGTCAGAGTATATGGATAATATATGATATGTTAATTAACCCTTGTTTTGTGGCAGTATTTGAAAATGGCATCCAAAAATATTGAGATAAGCAATGAAGCACATGAGACCGTTGAGTCACCAACGATCAATACACAGGATAATGTGCACGAGGAAGACAATAATTCTCAGGTAAACAATAACACCGATGAAATGGTGAACGATGGGATGTTAAGAGGCTTTATATAATTCATACAACATCAGGCGAGAGCGGCTCCTGTTCAAAATGCAGGTGGAAACACTGGCAACTCTCGGACGGTCACCGCTAAACAGTTCAAGGAGCTGGGACCACTGGAGTTTTTTGGAGAGCCAAAACCACTTAAGACAGAGACATGGATAAAAAAGATCACCAATATATTTGATGTCTTGGGATGCTCCGAGGAGCAAAAGGTTCCCTTTGCCACCTTCACGTTGTGAGCAAAGGCAGATTACTGGTGGGAATCTGTAAAGCGTACTCAACCTACCGCACTGAAGATGTCTTGGGAGAAGTTCCAAGATCTGTTCAACAACAAGTACTTTCCCGAAAGTATTCGTCACATGAAGGAGGTATAGTTTATCAAGATGGAGCAAAACAATATGACCGTGTCACAGTACGAAGCTAAGTTTGCCGAGTTATCCCGATTTGCGTGCCACTTGGTTGATAATGAGGAGAGAATGACGCGGATGTTTCTAAGAGGTTTGAAACCCGAGATATGTCAATACTTAATTTCTCATAAACTGTGTTTGTATTCAGATGTTGTAAATAGGGCTCAGTTATTGGAGCGCGATAACGAGTCAACCCAACCAAGAGAGAGCAGCCGACAAAATGATAATACCAATGGTAGTAGTCATCGAAGCGGTGACAACAAACGTGGAGGGAATCAACATACCAGAAATGGTAACCACTTCGGTGGTAATCATGGCAAAGATAGTAGAAATGGAAATTTTAAGAAGAAGAGATTCAACAATGATGGAAAGATGTCATCACCAGCACTTATTGTTAAGGAAGGGGAACGACATCCAATCGTATGTTACAAATGTGGAGGGGAGGGACATATCAGTCCGAACTGTACGCAGAAATCCAAAGCGTGTTATAATTACGGAAGAGAAGGTCACCTTGTCTGATTTTGTCGTGCACCGAAGTCAAGTACAGCTGGGATGGAGGCATCAAAGGCCGTCCCAGACAAGATAAAATCGGTAGTTCAAGGGAGAGTGTAAGACCCCAACTTTTATGAATAAAGAATAATTTTCTCGAAATATATGTTTGAATATTATGGTGTGGATTTGATATAATATTATAGTTGTGGGTAATATTTACAAATTTTGCAAAGTAAACAAGTGGTTATATAATATTCGATTGGTCAGGGAATATTCATTTTAACAGAGAATATTTGTACGACAGCACAATCATTGGTGGACCCCACAACGGAAGTATTGTCGTAGTTAGAAAACGACAGAATTATCTTTTTATAAAAATAACGGCGAAAATGTTATCGTTAAAACCGTTGAACTACCCGATAGTAAAAAAATGCGATGTCTGGCGTGGTTGCATAGTAGCACACGGTATTGATTATTGATGCTTACGTGAGAAGTCACTCAGTTATACTCAATTATTGCTACAATAATTGCTGCATCATATCTCTCATATTATTGATTCAATTATTGTCATAGTATCATCTGCATAATATTTATTATCATTAAATCAATAATTGAGACGAAAAAGTTATTCATATTATTATTTGTAATATTGACAATATCTAGAAGTTCTGTCAAGGAGAGGTTTGGTCACCTAATTGCGCGCCAATAAGGAGAAATCCTTATCGGAAAGCCCCTCTTTCCTGGGAACGACCTGGTTGTTAAATATTGTGAGTTATAATATTAATGATGAATAAGTTGTGTTGATTAAAGATGAAATTGATAGTTCCATTGTGTTGGGATTATTAGTGTTAGTGGAAATCGACATTTATTTCGATAATAATTGATGTCTGGAGGTTATATTGACCAATCGGGTAATTAATCGGATAAATGAGCAATTAATTGCTATTATTTCACATGCTTATAACTATTTGTTCACATGCGTGTACTACTGATTCACATTCATGTACTATTAGGGGAGGTGGTGCAAGATTGATAATACTTGCATGACTAAATTAAAAATGGAGGTATAGTTGAAGGTCTTATATCGTAATTAGTTTTTTCACATGATTATACTATTGAGTCACACGAATGAACTATTAATTCACATTATTTACTATTAGGGGAGGTGGTGCAAGTTTGATAATACTTGCAGGACTAAATTAAAAATGAAGAAAAAGAGGAAGGTATTATACTATAATATTTTGAGCCCCAAAACGTGCAATTATCGAAACTATATTTTTCTATAAATAGAAGCTCATTCTTCCTTCATTTCTCACCAATTCACAAAAGCTTTTGAGCAATTATTATAGAGAGAAATTATAGAGAGAAAGAAGAAGAGAAGTCTGCTACCTCAATATTCCAGTATCCAATTTTTCTAAGGTAAGGAGTATTATTCTTTCGTATACATGAAGAGAGTTATTTTCTTTTAATACTCGTAAGGGTTGTTATTCCATTCTTTATTATTATGTTGGAATAACTTTATGTCTATAAGATACCGCATACGTGGTGAAATTCTTACATTATTCCATTCTTTATTATTACATGTTGAATAACTTATTCTGTGATGATATCGTATGCACTACGGTGAATTCTGTTGTTATTCCATTCTTTATTATTACATTGGAACATCACATGCATGCGGATTACGCATGACTGGTTTCATTCATATTATTCTATTAGAATAACACATGCATGCTGGATTCGCTTTTTAGTGAATTCTTCTGTTATTCCATTCTTTTTATTATTGTTGGAATAATCTGTCTACGTGGATTACCGCATGGCGGCAAAAATCCATTTGCGGTTTCATATATTCTATTATACTTAGTTTATTAAAGTTTTGGCTTTTATACTCTAAGAAATTAGTGGAATATCCTTGATATTTGCGCTTCATCCAATATCTTTTCATGGAAATATTCTTCAGAGCATTCTTGAATTTTACTCCACAAAGCAGTATCATGTTGACAATTTAGACGTTATTAATTTCTGGATAAATTAAATTATAAATATTTACAAATTTATCCTTGAACTTGTTTTATTGAATTCTTATATCATTGTCATCATCCTCATGTTTATAATATGTTGAAAGTCATCTGTGGCCTGTAGTGGATAGATGGACTTGGTAGGATTATGACCAGGGATTATTCGTTATAATCATGACCGTAATGTTATAAATGATGTGGTAAAAGTCCTCATTGGCCGTAGTGCATTGATGGACAGTTGTTGGCATGATCATGACCATTGATGAATACACGAATATCCTTGGTTCGTAGTGCATGGATAATTTGTGGTCGTGATACTAATGAATATCCTTGGCTGTAGTGCAGGGATGATGTGGTTTATTTATTAAGCTGAGTCTCAGCGATAAAAGTGATGAAAAACCTTTTAAATCATATAGGATAGTAGATTTTATTCTCTACTTGACTCTTCTAATGGATTGTTTGTTCCGCTGCTGTTAAACTTGATGTTTATTATATTTTATCAGTTTAACACTGTTAAAGGCTAATGATAATTTATTCTGCATTATCTTAGTCATAATATTTCTTACTGGGCTAGTTGAGCTCACCCTTTCTTTCATCGTTCTCTTCAGGAAATGAGAAGCGTGGTTGGGACTAGTTGGGGAGCGAGTGATGGTCCAGATGATATCATTAGTAGTCCTCACTATTACATTAAATAGTGTGACAATAAATGTAATGAGGACTCCATTGAGTGTGGATATTGTCTAGATGACAATATTCTTATTAAAACTCTTAGATTATGTTTTGTTGTATTTTACACGACTGTTGTATAATGAAGTTGTATTTGAATTTTGTACCATGTATTTGGTGACTCAAGATGGGTGATGTATACCTATTTTGGGGGCGTCACAGTTGGTATCAAAGCTTAGGGATATGATCTCTGGCTGAGATTTAAGATAAGAACTAGGAGGGGAGAGATGGGGAATTCCTTCGCTAGTATGACCTACCTAAGTTTATTTGGTATTTATTTGGTCGGTCATAGTATAGGGATAATATGTGACATGTCAATTAACCCTTGTTTTGTGGTAGTATTTGAAAATGACATCCGATAATGTTGAGAATAGCAATGGAGCACAGGAGATCGTTGAGTCTCCATAGATCAATAATTAGGATAATGTGCATCAGGAAGGCGACAATCCTCATACAAACAATAACACTAACCAAATGTTGAATGATGGAATGTTCAGAGGCTTTATGCAATTCATGCAACATCAGGCGAGAGCGGCTCCTGTCCAAAATGTAGGTGGAAACACTGAAAACTCTTGGACGGTCACCGCTAAATAGTTCAAGGAGCTGAAACCACCGGAGTTTATTGGAGATCCAAAACCACTTAAGGCGGAAGCGTGGATAAAGCAGATCACCAAGATATTTGATGTTTTGGGATGCTCCGAGGAGTAAAAGGTTCCATTTGCCACCTTTATATTGCAAGGAGAGGCAGATTACTAGGAATCGGTAAAGTGTACTCAACATGCTGCACTAAAGATGTCTTGGGAGAAGTTCCAAGAACTATTCAACGACAAGTACTTTCCCGAAAGTATTTGTCACATGAAAGAGGTAGATTTCATCAAGTTGGAGCAGAACAATATGACCGTGTCACAGTACGAAGCTAAGTTTGCCGAGTTGTCCCAGTTTGCGTCTCACTTGGTTGATAATGAAGAGAGAATGACGCGGATGTTTCTAAGAGGTTTGAAACCCGAGATACGTCAATACTTAATTTCTCGCAAACTGTGTTTGTATTCAGAGGTTGTTAATAGGGCTCAGTTATTGGAGCGCGATAACGAGTCAACTCAACCAACAGAAAGCAGCCGACAAAATGATAATACCAGTGGTAGCAGTCATCGACGCGGTGACAAGAAACGTGGAGGGAATCAACATGCCAGAAATGGTAACCACTTCGGTGGTAATCATGACCAAGATAGTAAAAATGGACATTTCAAAAAAAGGAGATTCAACAATGATGGAAAGACGTCAGCACCAGCACCGGTTGTTAAGGAAGGAGAACGACCACCTATCATATGCTTCAAATGCGGAAGGGAGGGACATATCAGTCCAAACTGCGCGATGCAGTCCAAAACATGTTATAATTATGGAAGAGAAGGTCACCTAGCCCAATTTTGTCATGCACCAAATACAAGTCCAGCTGGAATGGAGGCACCAAAGGCCGTCCCAGAAAAGTCAAAGCCAGTAGTTCAAGGGAGAGCGTTTGTCGTAACCTCCCAGAAAGCAAGGAACCCGAACGAGGTCATAGCGAAGTCTATACCTTATTTGATACCGGTTCTACCCATTCTTTTATTTCTCCTACTTGTGCTCAACGTTTAAATTTGACTCCGGAGAAATTAGACTTTGACTTATCGGTTGAAACTCCGTTGGGAGAAACCTTCATTACATCCACTGTTTATAGGTCTTGTTTGATTCAAAATCGGTAACCGCATCGCGTTATTGTCGATCTTATTTCTTTTAAAATACTTGTATTTGACGTGATTCTAGGGATTGATTGGTTAACTACTCATCATGCTAAAATTGATTGTTTTCGTAAGGTTGTTAGCTTTCATATTTCTAATCAACCTATTATGCGAATTCAAGCGAACAAACCATTAAAATCAATCACGGTCATCTCAAGCCATAAAGCTATTCGTATATTGAAAAACGGATGTCAAGCTTTCTTAGCTCATGTCACAGATTTAAACAAAAATACGTCAGATTTGAAAGATATTTCTATTGTTAATAAATTTCCTGACGTATTCCCTGAAGAACTTCCTGGCCTGCCCCCAGAGCGTGAAATTGAATTTTTTATCGAACTTCAACCCGGTACAAAACCCATTTCCAAAGCCCCATATCGAATGGCTCCTATTGAACTTCAGGAGTTAAAGACCCAATTGCAGGAATTCTTAGACATCGATTTCATTCATCCTAGTACGTCTCCTTGGGGTGCTCCTGTTCTATTCGTGAAGAAGAAATATGGAAGTATGCGACTTTGTATTGATTATCAGGAGTTGAATCATGTCACCATCAAAAATAGGTACCCGTTGCCTCGCATTGATGACCTGTTTGACCAGTTGTAAGGCGCCAAATTCTTTTCAAAGATTGATCTTCATTCTGGATATCATCAGTTGAAGATTAAAACTGATGACATTCCAAAGACTTCTTTCAGAACTCGGTACGGGAATTATGAATTCTTAGTCATGTCTTTTAGATTGACTAATGCTCCTGCTGCCTTTATGGATATGATGAACCGAGTATTCAAGGAATATTTGGATCATTTTGTGGTTGTCTTTATTGATGACATCCTCATATGCTCCAAAACCCGTGAAGACCATGAGCAACACTTGAGGCTGATACTCCAAAAGCTTCGTGAAAATAAGCTATATACCAAGTTGAAAAAATGCGAGTTCTGGCTTGAGGAAGTTGCATTCCTTGGGCACGTGATATCAAATCATGGGATATCTGTTGACCCGACAAAGATTAAAGCAATTCAAAGCTGGGAACAACCTAAATCAGTGACCGAAGTACGTAACTTTCTCGGCTTAGCTGGTTATTATCGGAGATTCGTAAAAGGGTTTTCTCGAATCGCTACTCCATTAACTCAGCTGACTCGAAAAGATACAAAATTCAGTTGGAGCGAGGAATGTGAGAAGAGTTTTCAAGAACTCAAAAGGAGACTCATTTCAGCACCTGTTCTGACATGGGAAAGTCATAGCCTATGCCTCACGACAACTCAAAGAATATGAGAGGAATTATCCTACTCTTGATCTAGAGTTGGCAACAGTCGTTTTTGCGCTTAAGATTTGGAGGCATTACCTGTATGGAGAGAAGGTGGAGATCTATACGGATCATAAAAGCCTCAAATATTTCTTCACTCAAAAGGAACTCAACATGCGGCAACGACGATGGCTTGAGTTGTTGAAAGATCAAGATTATACTATTTAATACCATCCTGGAAAAGCGAACGTAGTAGCTGATACATTGAGTAAAAGATCATATGCGGGTACGAGTGCATTATTGTCAAAGTAAAGGCCCATTTTATATGACTTACAATGGATGGAGATAGAGTTAAAGACTCCAGGGACCCATGTGATGATGGCTAATATACGAGTAGAACCAACTTTAATCGATAAAGTTAAAGCTGCTCAAGCTACAGACTTGGAGCTGATGCGTATGAGGAAGAAAGTGCAAGAAGGAGCTATGCCGAAAGTAAGAATCGATGAAGAAGGAATACTTCGAGTCAACTCCAGACTTTGTGTTCCTAACAACCCTGATTTAAAGTATAAAATCATGATGGAGGTGCACAACACACCATTTGCAATCCATCCTGGGAGTACCAAAATGTATCGTGATCTTCGACATACATTTTGGTGGAGCAATATGAAGAGAGAGATAGCGGAGTTTATCTCAAGGTGTTTAACTTGTCAACGAGTCAAGGCGGAGTATCAAGTACCAAAAGGTCCATTGCAACCACTTGAAATTTCAGAATAGAAGTGGGATCACATTACCATGGATTTCGTTACTGGTCTTCCCAAGGGTTATCAAGGCATAGATGCAATTTGGGTCATTGTTGATAGATTGACCAAGTCTGCTCATTTCCTACCTATAAGAAAAACTTATACACTTAAACGTCTTGCTCGTATGTACATAAACGAGATTGTAAGACTGCATGGTATGCCGGTATCAATAGTTTCTGATCGAGACCCAAGATTCACTTCAAGATTTTGGGTTAGTTTGCAAAAACCTATGGGCATATCATCCTCAGACGGACGGGCAATCGGAGAGGACTATTCAAACTCTTGAAGATTTATTAAGACTCTGTGTCCTTGACTTCAAAGGAAGTTGGGACAAGTTCTTACCATTGGTGGAGTTTTATTATAACAACAGTTATCAAGCAAGTATTGGCATGGCTCCATTTGAGGCGTTGTATGGAAGAAAGTGTCGTTCTCTAGTATGCTGGGATGAGGTGGGTGAAACAAAGTTGTTGGAACCGGAGTTGGTACGTATGACTACGGAAAAGATTCAAACTATCCGACAACGTATAAAAAACTCACAAGATCGACAAAAGAGTTATGCTAATCTTCATCGAAAGGACGTGGAATTCGATATTGGAGATCATGTGTTGTTACGTGTTGCTCCATGGAAGGGAGTTACGAGATTTGGAAAGAGAGGAAAGCTCAACCCTCGATTCATTGGCCCATTTTTAATCCTCGATCCAGTAGGAACTATGGCCTATAGACTCGCCTTACCGCCAAGTATGTCTCGTGTTCATAACATTTTTCACATATCTATGTTACGCAAATATGTGAAAGAACCGAACCACATTATTGAATTAGAACCAGATGAGATAGAGGAAGATTTAAAGTATGAAGAGTTACCTGTTAAAATCTTGAATAAGAAGGATCATATTCTACGCTCTAAAGTTATACCTCAAGTCAAAGTTTTGTGGAGAAACCACGATGTTGAGGAAATGACCTGGGAGTTAGAATCTGAAATGAAATCAAGGTATCCTCACCTCTTTGATATACTAGGTACGTACCCTAATTTCGAGGATGAAATTTCATAAGAAGGGGAGGTTGTAAGACACCAACTTTTATGAATAAAGAATAATTTTCTCGAAATATATTTTTGAATATTATGGTGTGGATTTGATATAATGTTATAGTTGTGGGTAATATTTACAAATTTTGCAAAGTAAGCAAGTGGTTATATAATATTCGATTGGTCGGGGAATATTCGTTTTAACAGGAATATTAGTAGGGCGGCACAATCATTAGTGGACCCCCTAGCGGAAGTATTGTCGTAGTTAGAAAAGCGATAGAATTATCTTTTATAAAAATAACGACGAAAGTGTTACCGTTAAAAGCGTTGAACTACCCAAAGTAGTAAAAGTACAATGTCTGGCGTGGTTGCGTAGTAAGCACACGGTATTGATTATTGATGCTTACGTGAGAAGTCACTCGGTTATACTCAATTATTGCTACTGATAATTCTTTGCATCATATCTCTCATATTATTGATTCAATTATTTTCACAGTATCATCTGCATAATATTTATTATTATTAAATCAATAATTGAGACGACAAAGTTATTCATATTATTATTTGCAATATTGACAATGTCTAGAAGTTCACAAGGAGAGGTTTGGTCACCTAATTCGGCCAATAAGGAGAAATCCTTATCGGAAAGCCCCTCTTTCACAGGAGCGACACGGTTGTTAAATATTGTGAGTTATAATATTAATGATGAATAAGTTGTGTTGATTAAAGATGAAATTGATAGTTCCATTGTGTTGGGATTATTAGTGTTAGTGAAAATCGATATTTATTTCGATAATAATTGATGTCTGGAGGTTATATTGACCAAACGGGTAATTAATCAGATAAATGAGTAATTAATTGCTATTATTTCACATGCATATAACTATTTGTTCACATGTGTGTACTATTGATTCACATTCATGTACTATTAGGGGAGGTGGTGCAAGATTGATAATACTTGCATGACTAAATTAAAAATGGAGGTATAGTTGAAGGTACTATACTGTAATTAGTTTTTTCCACATGATTATACTATTGAGTCACATGAATGAACTATTAATTCACATTATTTACTATTAGGGGAGGTGGTGCAAGTTTTATAATACTTGCAGGACTAAATGAAAAATGAAGAAAAAGAGGAAGGTATTATCTTTGTAATATTTTGAGGCGAAAGCGTGCAATTATCGAAACTATATTTTCCTATAAATAGAAGCTCATTCTTCCTTCATTTCTCACCAATTCACAAAAGCTTCAGAGCAATTATTATAGAGAGAAATTATAGAGAGAAAGAATAAGAGAAGTCTGCTACTAAGGTAAGGGGTATTATTCTTTCGTATTCATGAAGAGAGTTATTTTCTTTCAATACTCGTAAGGGTTGTTATTCCATTCTTTATTATTATGTTGGAATAACCTGTCTATCTGCACCGCATACATGGTGAAATTCTTACATTATTCCATTCTTTATTATTCTATTGGAATAACTTTTGCGTGGTGGTCTATCGCATGCACGGTGAATTCTGTTGTTATTCCATTCTTTATTATTACATTGGAACATCACATGCGTGAGGATTACGCATGACCTGGTTCCATTCTTTATTATTATGTTGGAATAACCTGTCTATACGGATTACGCACGCCTGGTGAATTCTTATGTTATCCTTGAACTTGTTTTATTGAATTCTTATATCATTGTCATCATCCTCATGTTTATAATATGTTGAAAGTTATCTGTGGCCTGTAGTGCATAGATGGACTTGATATGATTATGACCAGGGATTATTCGGTATAATCATTACTGTAATGTTATAAATGATGTGGTAAAAGTCCTCATTGGCCGTAGTGCATTGATGGACAGTTGTTGGCATGATCATGACCATTGATGAATACACGAATATCATTGGCCCGTAGTGCATGGATAATTTGTGGTCGTGATACTAATGAATATCCTTGGCTGTAGTGCAGGGATGATGTGGTTTATTTATTAAGCTGAGTCTCAGCGATAAAAGTAAGAAAAACCTTTTAAATCATAGAAGATATTAGATTTTATTCTCTACTTGTCTCTTCTAATGGATTGCTTGTTCATTGCGATTAAACTTGATGTTATTATATTTTATCAGTTTAACATCTTTGTTGAAGGCTAATGATAATTTATTACGCATTATCTTAGTCATAATATTTCTTATTGGGCTAGTTGAGCTCACCTTTTCTTTCTTTGTTCTCTTCAGGAAATGAGAACGTGGCCGAACTGGCCTAGTCGGGGAGCGAGTGGCGGTCGGGATGATAGCATTAGTAGTCTCCTTTATTACATTAAATAGTGTGACAATAAATGTAATGAGGACTCCATTGAGTGTGAATATTGTCTAGATGACAATATTCTTATTAAAACTCTTAGATTATGTTTTGTCGTATTTTACACGACTGTTGTATAATTAAGTTGTATTTGAATTTTGTACCATGTATTTGGCAACTCAAGATGGGTGATGTATACTATTTTGGGGGCGTCACAGAGAGCGTTTTTTTTAACCTCCCAGAAAGCAAGGAACCCGAACGAGGCCATCACAGGTAAGCTTATCATAAACTCTAGGGAAGTATATACCTTATTTGATACCGGTTCTACCCATTCTTTTATTTCTTCTACTTGCACTCAACGTTTAAATTTAACTCCAGAGAAATTAGACTTTGATTTATCTGTTGAAACTCTGTTAGGAGAAACCTCATCACATCTACTGTTTATAAGTCTTGTTTGATTCAAATCGGTAACCGCACGTTACCTGTCGATCTTATCTCCTTAAAAATACTTGCATTTGACGTGATTCTAGGGATTTATTGGTTAACTACTCATCATGCTAAAATTGATTGTTTTCGTAAGGTTGTTAGCTTTCATATTCCTAATCAACCTATTATGCAAATTCAAGCGACCAAACCATTAAAATCAATCACGGTCATCTCAAGCCATAAAGCTATTCGTTTATTGAAAAATGGATGTCAAGCTTTCTTAGCTCATATCACAGATTTAAACAAAAATACGTCAGATTTGAATGATATTTCTATTATTAATAAATTTCATGACGTATTCCTCGAAGAACTTTCTGGCCTACCCCCGGAGCGTGAAATCGAGTTTGGTATCGACCTTGAACTCGGTACAAAACCCATTTCCAAAGCCCCATATCGAATGGCTCCTATTGAACTTCAGGAGTTAAAAATCCAACTGCAGGAATTGTTAGACATCGGTTTCATTCGTCCTAGACGTCTCCTTGGGGTGCTCCTGTTCTATTCGTGAAGAAGAAAGATGGAAGTATGCGACTTTTTATTGATTATCGGGAGTTGAATCATGTCACCATCAAAAATAGGTACCCGTTGCCTCGTATTGATGACCTGTTTTACCAGTTGTAAGGTGCCAAATTCTTTTCAAAGATCGATCTTCGTTCTGGATATTATCAGTTGAAGATTAAAACTGATGACATTCCAAAGACTGCTTTCAGAAATCGGTACGGGCATTATGAATTCTTAGTCATGTCTTTTGGATTGACTAATGCTCCTGCTGCCTTCATGGATATGATGAACCGAGTATTCAAGGAATATTTGGATCACTTTGTGGTCGTCTTTATTGATGACATCCTCATTTACTCCAAAAGCCGTGAAGATCATGAGCAACACTTGAGGCTGATACTCCAAAAGCTTCGTGAAAACAAGATATATGCCAAGTTGAAGAAATGAGAGTTCTGGCTTGAGGAAGTAGCATTCCTTGGGCACGTAATATCAAATCACGGAATATCTGTTGACCCGGCAAAGATTAAATTAATTCAAAGCTGGGAGCAACTTAAGTCAGTGACCGAAGTACGTAGCTTTCTCGGCTTAGCTGGTTATTATCGGAGGTTCGTGGAAGGCTTTTCTCGAATCGCTACTCCATTAACTCAACTGACTCGAAAAGATACAAAATTCGGTTGGAGCGAGGAATGTGAGAAGAGTTTTCAAGAACTCAAGAGGAGGCTCATTTCAGTACCTGTTTTGACAATACCAGCTGGTTCGGAGGTATTTGTCATATATAGCGATGCTTTAGGCAAAGGTTTAGGGTGTGTTCTCATGCAATATGAGAAAGTCATAGCCTATGCCTCACGACAACTCAAAGAATATGAGAGGAATTATCCTACTCATGATCTAGAGTTGGCAGCAATCATTTTTGCGCTTAAGATTTGGAGGCAATACCTGTATGGAGAGAAGGTGGAGATATATAAGGATCATAAAAGCCTCAAATATTTCTTCACTCAAAAGGAACTCAACATGAAGCAACGACGATGGCTTGAGCTATTGAAAGATTATGTTCATACCATCCAATACCATCCTGGAAAAGCGAACGTAGTAGCTAATGCATTGAGTAGAAGATCATATGCGGGTACTAGTGTAATATTTTCAACGCAAAGACCCATTTTGTATGACTTACGAAGGATGGAGATAGAGTTAAAGACTCCAGGGACCCATGTGATGATGACGAATATACGAGTAGAACCGACTTTAATCGATAAAGTTAAAGCTTCTCAAGCTATAGACCTGGAGCTGATGCATATGAGGGAGAAAGTGCAAGAAGGTGCTATTCCAGAAGCAAGAATCGATGAAGAAGGAATACTTCAAGTCAACTCCAGACTTTGTGTTCCTAACGATTCTGACTTGAAGTATAAAATCATGATGGAGGCGCACAACACACCGTTTGCAATCCATCCTGGGAGTACCAAAATGCATCGTGATCTTCGACATACATTTTGGTGGAGCAATATGAATAGAGAGATAGCGGGGTTTGTCTCAAGGTGTCTAACTTATCAATGAGTCAAGGCGGAGCATCAAGTGCCAAAAGGTCCATTGCAACCACTTGAAATTCTAGAATGGAAGTGAGAGCATATTACCATGGATTTCGTTACTGGTCTTCCTAAGGTTTCTCAAGGCATAGATGCGATTTGGGTCATTGTTGATAGATTGACCAAGTCTGCTCATTTCTTACCGATATGAGAAACTTATACACTTGAACGTCTTGCTCGTATGTACATAAACGAGATTATAAGATTGCATGGTATGCTAGTATCCATAGTTTCTGATCGAGACCCAAGATTCACTTCACGATTTTGGGTTAGTTTGTAAAAAGCTATGGGCACGAATTTACGATTTATTTTGGCATATCATCCTCAAACGGACGGGCATTTGGAGAGGACTATTCAAACTCTTGAAGATTTATTAAGACTTTGTGTCCTTGACTTCAAGGGAAGTTGGGACAAGTTCTTACCATTGGTGGAGTTTTCCTACAACAATAGTTATCAAGCAAGTATTGGCATGGCTCCATTTGAGGCGTTGTATGGAAGAAAGTGTCGTTCTCCAGTATGCTGGGATGAGGTGGGTGAAGCAACGTTGTTGGGACCAGATTTGGTACGTATGACTATGGAAAAGATTCAAACGATCTGACAACATATAAAAACCTCACAAGATCGAAAAAGAGTTATGCTGATCTTCATCGAAAGGACGTGTAATTCAATATTGGAGATCATGTGTTGTTAAGTGTTGCTCCATGGAAAGGAGTTACGAGATTTGGAAAGAGAGGAAAGATCAATCCTCGATTCATTGGCCCATTTATAATCCCCGATCGAGTAGGAACTATGGCCTATAGACTCGCCTTACCGCTAAGTATGTCTCGTGTTCATAACATTTTTCACATATCTATGTTATGTAAATATGTGAAAGACCCGAACCACATTATTGAATTAGAACCGGATGAGATAACGGAAAATTTAACGTATGAAAAGGTACCTGTTAAAATCTTGGATAAGAATGATCATATTCTATGCTCCAAGGTTATACCTCAAGTCAAAGTTTTGTGGAGAAACCACGATGTTGAGGAAATGACCTGGGAGTTAGAATCAGAAATGAAGTCAAGGCATCCTCACCTCTTCGACATACCAGGTACGCATCCTAATTTCGAGGAAGAAATTTCATAAGAAAAGGAGGTTGTAAGATCCCCAACTTTTCTGAATAAAGATTAATTTTTTTCGAAATATATTTTTAATATTATGGGCTGGATTTGATATAATGTTATAGTTGTGGGTAATATTTACAAAATTTGCAAAGTAAGAAAATGGTTATATAATATTCGATTTGTCGAGGAATATTCGTTTTAACAGAGAATATTCGTATGACGGCACAATCATTGGTGGACCCCACAACGAAAGTATTGTCGTATTTAGAAAATGACAAAATTATCTTTTTATAAAAATAACGGCGAAAGTTTTACCGTTAAACTGTTGAACTACCATGTGGTAAAAGTACAGTAATACACGTGGTTGCATAGTAGCACACGGTATTGATTATTGATGCTTACGTGAGAAGTCACTCAGTTATACTCAATTATTGCTACAGTAATTGTTGCATCATATCTCTCATATTATTGATTCAATTATTATCACAGTATTATCTGCATAATATTTTATATTATTAAATCAATAATTGAGACTATAAAGTTATTCATAATATTATTTACAATATTGACAATGTCTAGAAGTTCTGTCAAGGAGAGGTTTGGTCACCTAATTGCGCACCAATAAGGAGAAATCCTTATCGGAAAGCCCCCTCTTTCCTGTGAACGACTTGGTTGTTAAATATTATGAGTTATAATATTAATGTTGAATAAGTTCGTGTTGATTAAAGATGAAATTGATAGTTCTATTGTGTTGAGATTATTAGTGTTGGTGGAAATCGACATTTATTTCGATAATAATTGATGTCTGGAAGTTATATTGACCAATCGGGTAATTAATCGAATAAATCAGTAATTAATTGCTATTAATTCAAATGCTTATAACTATGTGTTCACATGTGTGTACTATTGATTCACATGATTTACTATTAGGGGAATTGGTGCAAGATTGATAATACTTGCATGACTAAATTAAAAATAGAGGTATAGATGAAGGTACTATACTGTAATTAGTTTTTTCACATGATTATACTATTATGTCACATAAATGAACTATTAATTCACATTGTTTACTATTAGGGGAGGTGGTGCAAGTTTGATAATATTTGCAGGACTAAATTAAAAATAAAAAAAAAGAGGAATGTATTATACTGTAATATTTCGAGCCCCAAAACGTGTAATTATCGAAACTATATTTTCCTATAAATAGAAGCTCATTCTTCTTTCATTCTCACCAATTCACTAAGTCTCACAAGAGCAATTATTATAGAGAGAAATTATAGAGAGAAAGAAGAAGAGAAGTCTCTGCTACCTCACTATTCCGATTATCCGGTTTTCTTAAGGTAAGGGGTATTATTTCTTTTCGTATTCATGAAGAGAGTTATTTTCTTTCAATACTGTAAGGGTTGTTATTCCATTCTTTATTATCTATTGGAATAACTTCGTATGCATGCGATCTATCGCATACGGTGAATTCTTTTGTTATTCCATTCTTTATTATTCTATTAGAATAACGTCTATCGCGAGACTACCGCATGTACGTGGGGAATTCTTACATTATTCCATTCTTTATTATTACATTGGAATAACTTTGTACATGTGGACTACCACATGCATGGTGAATGATCCTTCGTATTTATTCCTTATTAAATTGTGGAAATGATCTATCTACGTGGATTACCGCATGGCGGGCAAAAATCCATTTGCAGTTTCATATATTCTATTATACTCAATTGTTTAAAGTTTTGGCTTCTATACTCCATGAAAATAGTAGAATATCACGGATATTTGCGCTTCATCCAAATATCTTTTCATGGAAATATTCTTACGAGCATTCTTGAATTTTACTCCACAAAGAGTATCATGTTGACAATTTGGACGTTATTGATTTCTGGATAAATTAAATTATAAATCTTTAAAATTTATCTTGAACTTGTTTTATTGAATTATTATGTCATTGTCATCATCCTCATGCTTATATTGTGATGAAAGTCATCTTTGGCTTACGTGCATAGATGGACTTAGTATGATTATGACCAGGGATTATTCGGTATAATCATGACCGTAATGTGACGAATGATGTGGTGAAAGTCCTTATTGGCCTGTAGTTCATTGATGGACAATTGTTGGTATGATTATAACCAGGGATTATTCAGTATAATCATGACCGTTGATGATTACATGAATATCCTTGGCCGTGATGCAGGGATGATTCGATTTTATTTATTAAGCTGAGTCTCAGCAATAAAGTTGATGAAAAACTTTTTAAATCATAGAAGATGGTAGATTTTATGCTCTACTTGACTCTTCTAATGGATTGCTTATTCCGCTGCAGTTGTTGATCTAAAACTTGTTGTCTATTATATTCTGTCAATTGTAATACTGTTGAAGGCTAATGATAATTTATTCTGCATTATCTTAGTCATAATATTTTTTACTGGGCTAGTTGACCTCACCCTTTCTTTCACTGTTCTCTTCATGAAATGAGAATATAGTTGGGACGAGTCGGGGAACGGATTGACGGTCTAGATGGTTATTTTAGTAGTCCTCACTATTCTATAAAATAGTGTGACAATAAATATAATGAGGACTCCATTGAGTGTGGATATTGTCTAGATGACAATATTCTTATTAAAAACTCTTAGATTATGTTTTATCGTATTTTACACGACTGTTGTATAATTAAGTTGTATTTGAATTTTGTACCATGTATTTGGCGACTTAAGATGGGTGATGTATACCTATTTTGGGGGCGTCACATCGTATGTCATTAGACATCTCGTATAATAGTGGCAAAACACCCTTCCAAAGTTGGGTTCACCTCACCCTATTCGGTTCACCAAAATTAACGGTTAAAATGACGTATAAAATATGACACACTTATCTAAAATTCTCAATAAAAATTATTTCCATACTGTTTAAGGAGAACCTCAACAGCTATAGACCACCGTTCTAATCCCCTGTTACCCCCGCTCGACCCAGCTACACTCTTATTACCTTAAAGGAATTATAAAGCAAAAGGGTGAGCACAACTATCCCAGTAAAAAATATCATGACTAAAGATAATTAAATTATCAATAGCCTTCGTCAATAATAAATTAGAGATTTAGAACATATGGTAGATGATAAATCTTTTAACCATAGTTTCATCGGAACGAGCAATCCATTAGAAGAGTCAAATAGACCATAAAGTCTATTATCTTCTCCATGTTAAAAGTCCACCAACAATATTTTATTCATGTGACATCAATCAACAATTCCTGTCCACAATCATGTGAATTACTTATAATCATAATTGTGGTTCTAAATTCTTCTTCGCATCCAGGACGAAGATAATTTTCATCACCTGTCTTTACCTCAGAAGAAGACTGGATACTAGAATAGTGAAGTAGCAAAATACTCTTCTTCTTTTTCTCTATAACTTCTCTCTCTATAAATGCTCTTGTGAGTCTTAGTGAATTGATGAGAATGAAGGAAGAATGAGCTTCTATTTATAAAAAAATATAGTTTCGATAATTGCACATTTTGGGGCTCGAAATATTACAGTATAATACATTCATCTTTTCCTTCATTTTTAATTTAGTCCTGTAAGTATTATCAAACTTGCACCACCTCCCCAAATAGTATATCATGTGAATCAACAGTACAATCATGTGACTCAATAGTCATGTGAAAAAAATAATTACAGTATAGTACTTTCATTTATACATCTATTTTTAATTTAGTCATGCAAGTATTATCAATCTTGCACCACCTCCCCTAATAGTACATGCATTTGAATCAATAGTACACACATGTGAACAAATAGTTATAAGCATGTGAATTAATAGCAATTAATTACTCATTTATCCGATTAATTACCCGATTGGTCAATATAACCTCCAGATATCAATTATTATCGGAATAGATGTCGATTTCCATTAACACTAATAATTCCAACACAATGAAAATATCAATTTCATCTTTAATCAACACGAACTTATTCATCATTAATATTATAACTCACAATATTTAATAACCAGATCATTCCCAAGAAAGAGGGGCTTTCCGATAAGGATTTCTCCTTATTGGCGCTCAGTTAGGTGACCAAACCTGTAAGACCCCAACTTTTATGAATAAAGATTAATTTTTTCGAAATATATTTTTGAATATTATGGTATGGATTTGATATAATGTTATAGTTGTGGGTATTATTTACAAATTTTGCAAAGTATGCAAGTGGTTATATAATATTCGATTGGTTGGGGAATATTCGTTTTAATAGGGAATATTCGTACGACGACATAATCATTGGTGGACCCCACAACGAAAGTATTGTCGTAGTTAGAAAACGACAGAATTATCTTTTTATAAAAATAACGGCGAAAGTTTTACCGTTAAATTGTTGAACTACCTGGTGGTAAAAGTACAGTAATACGCGTGGTTGGATAGTAGCACACGGTATTGATTATTGATGCTTACGTGAGAAGTCACTCAGTTATACTCAATTATTGCTATAGTAATTACTGCAGAATATCTTTCATATTATTGATTCAATTATTGTCACAATTATCATCTCGCATAATATTTTATATTATTAAATCAATAATTGAGACGACAAAGTTATTCATATTATTATTTACAATATTGACAATGTCTAGAAGTTACATCGAGGAGAGGTTTGGTCACCTAATTGTCGTCGATAAGGAGAAATCCTTATCGGAAAGCCCCTCTTTCCGGAATGACTGGTTGTTAAATATTGTGAGTTATAATATTAATGATGAATAAGTTCATGTTAATTAAAGATGGAATTGATAGCTCCATTGTGTTGGGATTATTAGTGTTAGTAGAAATCGACATCTATTTCGATAATAATAGATGTCTGGAGGTTATATTGACTAATCGGGTAATTAATCGGATAAATGAGCAATTAATTGCTATTAATTCTCATGCTTATAACTATTTATTCACATGTGTGTACTATTGATTCACATGCATGTACTATTAGGGGAGGTGGTGCAAGATTGATAATACTTGCATGACTAAATTAAAAATAGAGGTATAGATGAAGGTACTATACTGTAATTATTTTTTTCACATGATTGTACTATTGATTCACATGATTGTACTATTGATTCACAAGATGTACTATTAGGGGAGGTGGTGCAAGTTTGATAATACTTGCAGGACTAAATTAAAAATGAAGGAAAAGATGAAGGTATTATACCGTAATATTTCGAGCCCCAAAACGTGCAATTATCGAAGCTATGTTTTTCTATAAATAGAAGCTCATTCTTCCTTCTTTCTCACCAATTCACTAAGACTCACAAGAGCATTTATAGAGAGAGAATCTTTAGAGAGAAAGTAGAAGATAAGTCTGCTACCTCACTATTCCAGTATCCAGTCTTCTTCTGAGGTAAGGGATATTATTTTTGTTCAGTATTCATAATAAATAATATTTTCTTCCATACTCTGTAGTATGTGAGTAATATTATTTCGTCTCGTATTCCTGATTATACCATCATTCAGTTAAAGTATTGCTTCTATACTCCGTGAAATTAGTAGAATATCCTTGAAATTTGCGCTTCATCTAGTATCGCTTCACAAGGTTATTTTCTGCACATTCTTGTTAAATTTTAAGTTTTTCATGCCGAGAATCTTGTCATAAAAGTACTTATTCATTTATACGGTACTATTCACAAAAGTACTATTCACGAGTACTATTCACAAAGTACTATTTACAGAGTACTATTCCTGAAGTACTATTCATGGGGTACTATTAATTCGGGTAATATTCACCCAGAGTACTATTCATAACAAAAATTTATTTCTTTTCGGTCCAAATCATTTTTGATACATTATCATTCTTGAATTTTACTCCACAAAGCAGTATCATGTTGACAATTTGGACATATTAAATTCTGGATAAATTAAATTATAAATTTTTAAATTTTATCCTTGAACTTATTTTATTGAATTCTTATATCATTGTCATCATCCTCATGTTTATATTATGTTGAAAGTCATCTGTGGCCTGTAGTGCATGGATGGACTTGGTATGATTATGACCAGGGATTATTTAGTATAATCATGACCGTAATGTTACAAATGATGTGGTAAAAGTCCTCATTAGCCCGTAGTGCATTAATGGACAGTTGTTGGCATGATCATGACCATTTATGAATACACAAATATCCTTGGCCCATAGTGCATGGATAATTTGTGGTCGTTATACTAAAGAATATCTTTGGCCGTAGTGCAGGGGTGATTCGATGATGTGGATTATTTATTAAGCCGAGTCTCAGCGATAAAAGTGATGAAACCCCTTTTAAATCATAGAAGATAGTAGATCTTGTGCTCTAATTGACTCTTCTAAAGAATTGCTTGTTCCGCTGCAGTTAAACTTGATGTTTGTTATATTTTATCAGTTTAACACTGTTGAAGACTAACGATAAATTATTTTGCATTATCTTGGTCATAATATTTCTTACTGGGCTAGTTGAGCTCATCCTTTTGCTTTCATTGTTCTCTTCAGAAAATGAGAACGTAGCGGGGACTAGTCGGGGAAAGGAGTGACGGTCCAGATGATAGCATTAGTAGTCCTCACTATTATATTAAATAGTGTGATAATACATGTATTGAGGACTCCATTTGAGTTGAATACTGTCTAGAAGACAATATTCGTATTATAACTCTCAGTTTATGTTTTGTCGTATTTTATACGACAGTTGTATTATTAAGTTGTATATGAATTTTGTACCATGTATTTGGCGACTCAAGATGGGTGATGTATACCTATTTTGGGGGCATCACAAAATCCCTTTCCTCGACAGAACTTTCTAGACATTGTCAATATTACAAATAATAATATGAATAACTTTGTCGTCTCAATTATTGATTTAATAATATAAAATATTGATACTATGACAATAATTGAATCAATATATATGAGAGATATTATAAAGAATTCATGTAGCAATAATTGAGTATAACTGAGTAACTTCTCACATAAGCATCAATAATCAATCTAGTAGTGTGTTACTATGCAACCACGCCAGACATCTTTACTTTACTACTAGGGTAGTTCAAAAGTTTAACGGTAAAACTTTAAATCGTTATTTTTTATAAAAGATAATTACGCGTTTTCTAACTCAAATGCTACTATTAAGTTATAGGGGTCTACTAATGATGGTGTCGCCATACGGATATTTCACGATAAAAAGAATATCCCCCGACCAAACGAATATTCCCCGACACAACGAATATTTTATATCAACTTGCTTACTTTGAAATTTTTTTAAATATCACCCTTAACTTTAACCTTTTATCAATTTAACCATTTACTAAATAGAATAACAATTATCAAAAAATTGAATACTTTTATTTCGTAAAATTCAGGGTCTTACAATAAGGTTAAATACTTTCTAGGTCACTGTACTATAAGTCGACTTACAAATAGGTCTCTGAACTTTTTTTCTTACAGTCAACTCACTGAAATTTAGTTTACTAACAAAAAATATTTTGTTAAGTATGTTGCCTTTGGACGGAATTTGCCACGTAAGCTGCTGACGTGTAAATTTTTTTTGATGTGGCACAGATCAGTCCTATGTGGCTTTCATGATGTGGAAATGGAGGAAAATTTACAAATGAAATAATATAAATGTACATAAAACATATTTTTTTTAATAAAAATAAAAATATATATATATATATTATTTTTTATGACGCCCCCAAAATTAGGTATACATCACCCATTCTGAGTCACAAGATACATGCTACAAAATTTAAATACAACTTCATTTATACAACTGTTGAGCTGTCGTATAGAATACGACCACAGTTAACTATGAGTTTTTACATAAAACTATAGTCAAAAACTGTTTTAGAAATTAAAATCTTTGGGAAGTGCTCAAGGAAACCTTCGTACATGGGAGGCCATGCGTCTAGGTTATGATAGATATCATATGTCCACAGAATTATCCTTGGTTGACCCAAAAGTTCCCAAAGAAAAACAAGAAGATTATTATCATCTTCTTTCCAATGGTGAGTCTTCTCTTGACATATAAATATCTCCGTTGTCTCCAAGTGAAAATTATATTTCACATAAACCCCAATATCATATAGGTAGTGCTCGTAGATATATTCAGTAAGTGGATGTGCACAACCATGTCTTATGAGAACACGAGGTTGTATGTCATTAGACATCTTGTATGATAGTGGCAAAACACCCTTCCAAAGTTGGGTTTGCCTCACCCTATTTGATTCACCAAATATAACTACTAAATGATATATAGAATACAACACACTTTTCTATACTGTTTAGGGAGAACCTCCACAGCTAGAGACCACCGTTCTATTCCCCTGTTATCCCCGCTCAACGAAATGAACACTCTTTACGGCAAAACTCTTATTACACGAAAGGAATTGTGAAGCGAGAAAGGGTGAGCACAACTACCCGATAAAGAATATCATGACTAAAGATAATTAAATTATCAATAGCTTTCATCAATAATAAATCGAGATTTAGAACATATGGTAGATGATAAAACTTTTCAACCATAGTTGCGGTGAACGAAGCAATCCATTAGAAGAGTCAAATAGACCATAAGGTCTATTATCTTCTCTATGTTAAAAGTCCACCAATAATGTTTTATCCATGTAAAATAAATCAGCAGTTCTTGTCCACAATCATATGAATAACTCATAATCATAATTGTGGTTCTAAATTCCTCTTCGCAAACCGGGGCGAAGATAATTTTCATCACCTATCTTCACTTTTGAAACATCAAAAATCATGGTTATACCAAATCGTAATTCATTTCATAATCATACTAATAAATTCGTCTTTTGCACTACGACCAAAGATATTCATTAACAATTCATCTTTGCACTACATGCCAAAGACATACAAGTTGTATTTTAGAAGAGTCGAGTAGAGCATGATATCTACTATCTTCTACGAATTAAAAGTGTATAATAAATATTTTATCGCTGAGACTCAGCTTAATAAATAATCCACATCATCGAATCACCCCTGCACTATGGCCAATGATATTCGTTAATATCACATCCATGAATTAATATTTCATCGCTTGAGACTCACTTCAATAATTAATCCACATCATCGAATCATCCCTGCACTACGGCCAAGGATATTCATTAGTATCACGACCACGAATTATCCATGCACTACGGGCCAAAGATAATCGTGTTTTCATCAACGGTCCTGATCATGCCATAAAATAATTCATCTTTGCACCCTTGGCCGAAGAGAATCCATAGCCATAATCATACCAAAAACTGTCCATCAATGCACTACGGTAAATAAGGATTTTTACCACATCATTCGTCATATTACGGTCATGATTATACCGAATAATCCCTGGTCATAATCACGCCAAGTCCATCTATGCACTACGGGGCAAAGATGACTTTTACCACATCATTTGTAACATTACGGTCATGATTATTAGAATAATCCTCGGTCATAATCATACCAAGTCCATCTATGCACTACATGCCACGAGATGACTTTCAAAGATAATATAAACATGAGGATGATGACAATATTATAAGCATTAATCAAGCGAAATCAAGGATAAATATTAAAAACTTTAAATTTATCCAAATATTATCCATCATTTAATAAACTTATGATCTAATATTGCTAATATGATAACAATATTTTAATTACTTTTTAAACTTATAAACAATTTATTTCAATTGTTTACATTTTACCAAATAATGCATTTAATCATTCATAAATGTCATACTCATAAGATTTCATCACCAATGATCAAATCACTCCTCAAAAATCTACTACATACCTTATATAGGAATTTCAAGCCATAAAAATCCTATTTACCAATTTCTCAACTTCATATAACATATTTAATTCATATGTTCAGTAACTAAAGCTGTATTTATGAAAATACCAAATCAGTCCCAAAAATTATTCTTTTCTTAAATTTATCATAATATAGTCCCATATTGAACATATATTTTTTTTGAAATTTTTAAAATTCATTTACTATTTTTCAAAAATCAATTTCTAATTAATTCCTTAAGAAATTAGCTACCTCAAGGTTAACTCCAGAAATTCCCAAATCTTGGCGAGGATCTTACACATGTTAGCGTGAACTTCCGGTTTAAATTTCATGGTCATTGGAGTTATAGAACTCAGGTTATAGCGTTTTTAAATCGAAAAACCTAAATATTGAAATGGTCATAACTTGCTCATTTTAAGTCGGAATGAGCTCATTTTTGGACAGGAGGTACTTTATACCATATACTTTCATGTCCCAAAAGGCTGGAATTTTTCTCACAAATTAAGTGGCAGAAATAGCCCTTTTAAAATCTGGACAATAGCTATTTTCGATTTTTGCAGCTTTTGACTCCTTTGCTAAAATCATTCCACACGAAAATTTACAACACCTTTTACGGTGATTCCACTTGGATAATTTAGGAAACTCATAGATCTAACTCTAGAACTTGACCACACTCCAAAATTGAAATATAATAGGAGATATGGTTGATTGAATTTCATGTTCTATTTTTACCAAAATCGATTTTTCAACCCTTTGTGATTTCTAAGAAACTTTCATGTTTTCACATAATAATCAACATAACTTATCATAACACTTACTAATACCACATATACCCATGATTTTCATTAGTCCAATGCTTTTATTATGACTTTCATCATAATTCACGTAAGCAGATCATTTCCACAATTTAACGAGGAATGAAATCTGAAAGGATCATTCACCGTGCATATGGTAATCCACATGCAGCGAGTTATTCCAGCGAGAATAATAAAGAATGGAATAATGAAGGATTCACCATGCATGCGATAGAGACCATATGAGATAGGTTATTCCCAATGAGAATAATAAAGGCGGAACCGAATTAGTCGTAAAGAAAAATGACGCAGGATATTCCAATGAGAATAGTAAAAAGATGAAACTAAGTCGGAGAAATTCGCACCATGCAGGTATTCCAACAGAATAATAAAGAATGGAATAAGAACGAAATCACCATGCATGCGATCCGCTGCAGACGAGTTATTCAAGCGAATAATAAATAATGAAACCAGTCGAGCGTAATGCATTACTTGTAAGCGAGGATATTTAAACGAATAATAAAGAATGGAATAATGGAAGAATTTCGACAAGTATAGGGTAGTCACAGATCTGAGTTATTCCAACGAGAATAATAAATAATTGAATAACATAAGTTCTCTTCATGAATACAAAAGAAATAATACCCTTTATGAGTACAACAAATAATATCCCTACCTTAAGAAGAAAATCTGGATATATGAGTAGTGAAGTAAAGAGAATACTTTTCTTCTTTCTCTCGATAGTTTATCTCTAGAGTTTTGGTGAATTCGTAAGAAATAATGAAGGAATGAGCTTTATTTATAGAAAAATGGACCGCATAGTAACTAACTCATGAGCGGTCAGATTGATTTACTTTAATCGAAGGTCCATATTTAAAGCAAAATCTTTTAAATAAAATATAATATATTCTATTTGTAATCTAATAAAAGCGAATAACTTTATAAAAGATTTTACTATGCAAATACTATGCATGCACTTTATACAAACACTATGCATAATAAAATATAATATATTTTAATTATTATCAAGAAAAGCAGATAACTTTATAAAAGTATTACATTTTATATAAAAAGATTTTACTATTAGCCTAATAAAACGAATAACTTTATAAAAGTATTTTGTTTTATATAAAAAGCTTTTTTGTTTTATTACATTAATAATACCAATAAAACAAAACTGAGTGACTTATCACAATAGCATAAATAATCAATCACAGTAATATACATCGTACTTTTAACACCGGGTGTTTCAACAGTTAACGGTAAAACTTCCGCCGTTATTTTCATAAAAATATTTTTGTCGTTTTCTTAATCCGACAATAATTCCATTGTGGGGTCCACCAATGATTGTACCATCGTACGGATATTCCCCAACTAATCGAATATTCCCCGACACAATAAATATTTTATATCAACTTGCTTACTTTGCAAAAAAAAAAAATCACATATTACCCTTAACTTTAAACTTTTATCAATTTAACTATTTACCAAAATAGAAAAATTGAATACTTTTATTTCATAAAAATTCGGGGTCTCACAATCACCCCTCTTTATGAAATTTTGCCCTCGAAATTTACGTACGTACCTGATATTCGAAGAGATGAGAATACATTTCTTTCTTTTCGAATTGTACCTTCCCGGTTATATCCTCTGTATCATGATTTTTTCATTGCTCATCTCCTATATTTCAGATATCATTCTAGAATATATCTTCAAAACAAAGGTTAATTGACATATCATAATTTGTCAACATATCAAGTAAACAATTTTAGCTTAGGTAAGTCACACACTAGTGAAGTATATAACTAAATCTCTCTCCCTCCTAGTTTTAGACTCTTATCTCATGATGACCATATCCCTAAGATTTGATACCAACTGTGACGCCCTCAAAATTAGGTATACATCACCCATTCGAGAAGTGCGAGATACATGGTATAAAATTTAAATACAACTTCATTTATACAATTGTTGGTAATGTCAGTATAGAATACGACCACAGTTAACTATGAGTTTTAATACAAATGTATGTAACTCTCATGGTACCTCGACCACAACCTTACAATGATACTTTACATAAAAGTATAGTCAAAAACTATTTTAGAAATTAAAATCTTTGGGAAATGCTCAAGGAAACCTTCGTACATGGGAGGCCATAAATCAGGTTATGATAGATATCATATGTCCACGAGAATTATCCTTGGTTGACCCAAAAGTTCCCAAAGAAAAACAAGAAGATTATTATCATCTTCTTTCCAATGGTGAGTCTTCTCTTGACATATAAATATCTCCGTTGTCTCCAAGTGAAAATTATATTTCACATAAACCCCAATATCATATAGGTAGTGCTCGTAGATATATTCAGTAAGTGGATGTGCACAACCATGTCTTATGAGAACACGAGGTTGTATGTCATTAGACATCTTGTATGATAGTGGCAAAACACCCTTCCAAAGTTGGGTTTGCCTCACCCTATTTGATTCACCAAATATAACTACTAAATGATATATAGAATACAACACACTTTTCTATCTTTGTTTAGGAGAACCTCCACACTAGAGACCATTGATTCTATTCCCCTGTTATCCCCTTTCAACGTGACACTCTTACGGCAAAACTCTTATTACCTGAAAGGAATTGTGAAGCAGAAAGGGTGAGCACAACTAGCCCAGTAAAGAATATCATGACTAAAGATAATTAAATTATCAATAGCTTTCATCAATAATAAATCGTAGATTTAGAACATATGGTAGATGATAAAACTTTTCAACCATAGTTGCGTGAATCAAGCAATCCATTAGAAGAGTCAAATAGACCATAAGGTCTATTATCTTCTCTATGTTAAAAGTCCACCAATAATGTTTTATCCATGTAAAATAAATCAGCAGTTCTTGTCCACAATCATATGAATAACTCATAATCATAATTGTGGTTCTAAATTCTCTTCGCATGACGGGGCGAAGATAATTTTCATCACCTATCTTCACCGAAACATCAAAAAATCATGGTTATACCAAATCGAATTTCGACTCATAATCATATTTAATAAATTCGTCTTTTGCACTACTACCAAAGATATTCATTAACAATTCATCTTTGCACTACATGCCAAAGACATACAAGCTATATTTTAGAAGAGTCAAGTAGAGCATGATATCTACTATCTTCTACGAATTAAAAGTGTATAATAAATATTTTATCATTTGAGACTCGACAATAAATAATCCACATCATCGAATCACCCCCTGCCACTATGGCCAATGATATTCGTTAATATCACATCCATGAATTAATATTTCATCATTTGAGACTCATTTCAATAATTAATCCACATCATCGAATCATCCCTGCACTACAGGCCAAGGATATTCATTAGTATCACGACCACGAATTATCCATGCACTACGGGCCAAAGATAATCGTGTTTTCATCAACGGTCCTGATCATGCCATAAAATAATTCATCTTTGCACACTTCGTAAGAAGAGAATCCATAGCCATAATCATACCAAAAACTGTCCATCAATGCACTACGGTAAATAAGGATTTTTACCACATCATTCGTCATATTACGGTCATGATTATACCGAATAATCCCTGGTCATAATCACGCCAAGTCCATCTATGCACTACGGGGCAAAGATGACTTTTACCACATCATTTGTAACATTACGGTCATGATTATTCAGAATAATCCCTAGTCATAATCATACCAAGTCCATCTATGCACTACATGCCACAGATGACTTTCAACATAATATAAACATGAGGATGATGACAATATTATAAGCATTAATCAAACGAAATCAAGGATAAATATTAAAAACTTTAAATTTATCCAAATATTATCCATCATTTAATAAACTTATGATCTAATATTGTTAATATGATAACAATATTTTAATTACTTTTTAAACTTATAAACAATTTATTTCAATTGTTTACATTTTACCAAATAATGCATTTAATCATTCACAAATGTCATACTCATAAGATTTCATCACCAATGATCAAATCACTCCTCAAAAATCTACACATACCTTATATAGGAATTTCAAGCCATAAAAATCCTATTTACCAATTTCTCAACTTCATATAACATATTTAATTCATATGTTCAGTAACTAAATGTATTTATGAAAATACCAAATCAGTCCCAAAAATTATTCTTTTCTTAAATTTATCATAATATAGTCCCATATTGAACATATATTTTTTTTGAAATTTTTAAAATTCATTTACTATTTTTCAAAAATTAATTTCTAATTAATTCCTTAAGAAATTAGCTACCTCAAGGTTAACTCCGAGAAATTCCCAAATCTTGGCAGGATCTTACACATGTTAACGTGAACTTCGGTTTAAATTTCATGGTCATCTGAGTTATAGAACTCGGTTATAGCGTTTTTAAATCGAAAAAAACCTAAATATTGAAATGGTCATAACTTGCTCATTTTAAGTCGGAATGAGCTCATTTTTGGACACGAGGAGGTACTTTATACCATACTTTCATGTCCCAAAAGGTTGGAATTTTCTCACAAATTAAGTGGCAGAAATAGCCCTTTTAAAATCTGGACAATAGCTATTTTCGATTTTTGCAGCTTTTGACTCCATTGCTAAAATCATTCCACACGAAAATTTACAACACCTTTTACAGTGATTCCACTTGGATAATTTAGGAAACTCATAGATCTAACTCTAGAACTTGACCACACTCCAAAATTCGAAATATAATAGGAGATATGGTCAATTGAATTTCATGTTCTATTTTTACCAAAATCTGATTTTTCAACCCTTTGTGATTTCTAAGAAACTTTCATGTTTTCACATAATAATCAACATAACTTATCATAACACTTACTAATACCACATATACCCATGATTTTTCATTAGTCCAATGCTTTTATTATGACTTTCATCATAATTCACGTAAATGATCATTTCCACAATTTAACAAGGAATGAAATACAAAGGATCATTCACGTGCATGTGGTAATCCACATAGACAAAGTTATTCCAACGAGAATAATAAAGAATGGAATAATGGAAGGATTCACCATGCATGCGATAGAGACCTTATTGGATAGGTTATTCCCAACGAGAATAATAAAGGCGGAACCGGTCCCAGGCGAAAAAATGCATGAGACGAGGATATTCAGCGAGAATAGTAAAGATGAAACCAGTTGGGAGAAATTACGACCGCATGCAGGTATTCCAACGAATAATAAAGAATGGAATAAGAAAGAAATCACCATGCATGCGATCCGCATGATGAGTTATTCAAAGAATAATAAATAATGAAACCGTGTCAAAGCGTGAAATGCGCAAGCGAGGATATTCGACAGAATAATAAAGAATGGAATAACAGAAGAATTTCGACAAGTATAGGGTAGTCCGCGTATACAGGTTATTCCAACAGAATAATAAATAATTGAATAACATAAGTTCTCTTCATGAATACAAAAGAAATAATACCCTTTATGAGTACAACAAATAATATCCCCTACCTTAAGAAGAAGAGTACTGGATATATGAGTAGTGAAGTAGCAGAATACTTTTCTTCTTTCTCTCGATAGTTTATCTCTCTAGAGTTTCAGTGAATTCGTAAGAAATAATGAAGGAATGAGCTTCTATTTATAGAAAAATGGACTGCATAGTAACTAACTCATGAACGGTCCAGATTGATTTACTTTAATCTGAAGGTCCATATTTAAAGCAAAATCTTTTAAATAAAATATAATATATTCTATTTGTAATCTAATAAAACGAATAACTTTATAAAAGATTTTACTATGCAAATACTATGCATGCACTATACAAACACTATGCATAATAAAATATAATATATTTTAATTATTGTCTAAGAAAACAGATAACTTTATAAAAGTATTACATTTTTATAAAAAGATTTTACTATTAGCCTAATAAAGCGAATAACTTTATAAAAGTATTTTGTTTTATATAAAAAGCTTTTTTGTTTTATTACATTAATAATACCAATAAAACAAAACTGAGTGACTTATCACAATAGCATAAATAATCAATCTGGTGTCTTATTTTAACATGGGTACTTTTTAACAACAGGTGTTTCAATGATTAACAGTAAAACTTCCATGAAGTTATTTTCATAAAAAATATTTTTGTCGTTTTCTTAATCAAAACAATAATTCCATTGTAGGGTCCACCAATGATTGTACCATCGCACGGATATTCCCCAACTAATCGAATATTCCCCCAAACCACGATAAATATTTTATATCAACTTGCTTACTTTGCAAAAAAAAATCACATATTACCCTTAACTTTAAACTTTTATCAATTTAACTATTTACCAAAATAGAAAAATTGAATACTTTTATTTCATAAAAATTCGGGGTCTCACAATCACCCCTCCTTATGAAATTTTGTCCTCGAAATTTACGTACGTACCTGATATTCGAAGAGATGAGAATACATTTCTTTCTTTTCGAATTGTACCTTCCCAGTTATATCATCTGTATCATGATTTTTCCATTGCTCATCTCCTATATTTCAGATATCATTCTAGAATATATCTTCAAAACAAAGGTTAATTGACATATCATAATTTGTCAACATATCAAGTAAACAATTTTAGCTTAGGTAAGTCACACACTAGCGAAGTATATAACTCGTCTCTCCCCTCCTAGTTTTAGACTCTTATCTCCGCCAGCGACCATATCCCTAAGATCTGATACCAACTGTGACGCCCTCAAAATTAGGTATACATCACCCATTCTGAGTCGCCAGATACATGGTATAAAATTCAAATAAACTTCATTTATACAATGTTTGTTGGTATGTCATATATAGAATCGACCACGATTAACTATGAGTTTTAATACAAATGTATGTAACTCTCATGGTACCCGACCACATAACCTTACAATGATACTTTACATAAAAGTATAGTCAAAAACTATTTTAGAAATTAAAATCTTTGGGAAATGCTCAAGAAACCTTCGTATATGGGAGGCCATGCGTACAGGTTATGATAGATATCATATGTCCACAGAATTATCCTTGGTTGACCCAAAAGTTCCCAAAGAAAAACAAGAAGATTATTATCATCTTCTTTCCAATGGTGAGTCTTCTCTTGACATATAAATATCTCCGTTGTCTCCAAGTGAAAATTATATTTCACATAAACCCCATATCATATAGGTAGTGCTCGTAGATATATTGATGAAGTGGATGTGCACAACCATGTCTTATGAGAACACGAAGTTGTATGTCATTAGACATCTTGTATGATAGTGGCAAAACACCCTTCAAAGTTGGGTTTGCCTCACCCTATTTGATTCACCAAATATAACTACTAAATGATATATAGAATACAACACACTTTTCTATCTTTGTTTAGGAGAACCTCCACGACTAGAGACCACCGTTCTATTCCCCTGTTATCCCCGGCTCAACCAAGCAACACTCTTACGGCAGAAAACTCTTATTACACGAAAGGAATTGTGAAAGAGAAAGGGTGAGCACAACTAACCCGATAAAGAATATCATGAATAAAGATAATTAAATTATCAATAGCTTTCATCAATAATAAATCAGAGATTTAGAACATATGGTAGATGATAAAACTTTTCAACCATAGTTGCAGCAGAACGAGCAATCCATTAGAAGAGTCAAATAGACCATAAGGTCTATTATCTTCTCTATGTTAAAAGTCCACCAATAATGTTTTATCCATGTAAAATAAATCAGCAGTTCCTGTCCACAATCATATGAATAACTCATAATCATAATTGTGGTTCTAAATTCCTCTTCGCAACCAGGACGAAGATAATTTTTATCACCTATCTTCACCTGAAACATCAAAAATCATGGTTATACCAAATCGTAATTCCATTTCATAATCATCTTAATAAATTAGTCTTTTGCACTACTACCAAAGATATTCATTAACAATTCATCTTTGCACTACATGCCAAAGACATACTGTTGTATTTTAGAAGAGTCAAGTAGAGCATGATATCTACTATCTTCATTTAATTAAAAGTGTATAATAAATATTTTATCATTTGAGACTCGACAATAAATAATCCACATCATCGAATCACCCCACTTACTATGGCCAATGATATTCGTTAATATCACATCCATGAATTAATATTTCATCGCTGAGACTCAGCTCAATAATTAATCCACATCATCGAATCATCCCTGCACTACAGGCTAAGGATATTCATTAGTATCACGACCACGAATTATCCATGCACTACGGGCCAAAGATAATCGTGTTTTCATCAACTGATCCCGATCATGCCATAAAATAATTCATCTTTACCCTTGGTAGAAGAGAATCCATAGCCATAATCATACCAAAAACTGTCCATCAATGCACTACGGTAAATAAGGATTTTTACCACATCATTCGTCATATTACGGTCATGATTATACCGAATAATCCCTGGTCATAATCACGCCAAGTCCATCTATGCACTACGGGGCAAAGATGACTTTTACCACATCATTTGTAACATTACGGTCATGATTATTCCGAATAATCCCTGGTCATAATCATACCAAGTCCATCTATGCACTACATGCCACAGATGACTTTCAACATAATATAAACATGAGGATGATGACAATATTATAAGCATTAATCAAACGAAATCAAGGATAAATATTAAAAACTTTAAATTTATCCAAATATTATCCATCATTTAATAAACTTATGATCTAATATTGTTAATATGATAACAATATTTTAATTACTTTTTAAACTTATAAACAATTTATTTCAATTGTTTACATTTTACCAAATAATGCATTTAATCATTCACAAATGTCATACTCATAAGATTTCATCACCAATGATCAAATCACTCCTCAAAAATCTACACATACCTTATATAGGAATTTCAAGCCATAAAAATTCTATTTACCAATTTCTCAACTTCATATAACATATTTAATTCATATGTTCGTAACTAAACTGTATTTATGAAAAATACCAAATCAGTCCCAAAAATTATTCTTTTCTTAAATTTATCATAATATAGTCCCATATTGAACATATATTTTTTTTGAAATTTTTAAAATTCATTTACTATTTTTCAAAAATTAATTTCTAATTAATTCCTTAAGAAATTAGCTACCTCAAGGTTAACTCCAGAAATTCCCAAATCTTGGCAGGATCTTACACATGTTAACGTGAACTTCCAGTTTAAATTTCATGGTCATCGGAGTTATAGAACTCCGGTTATAGCGTTTTTCGTCGAAAAAACCTAAATATTGAAATGGTCATAACTTGCTCATTTTAAGTCGGAATGAGCTCATTTTTGGACAGGAGGTACTTTATACCATATACTTTCATGTCCCAAAAGGTTGGAATTTTTCTCACAAATTAAGTGGCAGAAATAGCCCTTTTAAAATCTGGACAATAGCTATTTTCGATTTTTGCAGCTTTTGACTCCTTTGCTAAAATCATTCCACACGAAAATTTACAACACCTTTTACAGTGATTCCACTTGGATAATTTAGGAAACTCATAGATCTAACTCTAGAACTTGACCACACTCCAAAATTCGAAATATAATAGGAGATATGGTCAATTGAATTTCATGTTCTATTTTTACCAAAATCTGATTTTTCAACCCTTTGTGATTTCTAAGAAACTTTCATGTTTTCACATAATAATCAACATAACTTATCATAACACTTACTAATACCACATATACCCATGATTTTCATTAGTCCAATGCTTTTATTATGACTTTCATCATAATTCACGTAAACAAATCATTTCCACAATTTAACAAGGAATGAAATACAAAGGATCATTCACCATGCATGTGGTAATCCACATAGACAGGTTATTCCAACAGAATAATAAAGAATGGAATAACAGAAGGATTCACCATGCATCATGCGATAGAGACCGCATGAGATAGGTTATTCCCAAATGTAATAATAAAGACGGAACCGGTCCGCCAGAAACGCATGCATGACGAGGATATTCCAATGAGAATAGTAAAAGATGAAACTAGGTAGGAGAAATTACGACCGGCTGTGGTATTCCAAATGAATAATAAAGAATGGAATAAGAACGAAATCACCATGCATGCGATCCGCATGCATGAGGTTATTCCACGAGAATAATAATAATGAAACCGTGTCAAAGTAAGAAGTACGCACCGATGTGATATTTAAACGTAATAATAAAGAATGGAATAATGAAGAATTTCGACAAGTATAGGGTAGTCGCAGTATCTGGGTTATTCCAATGAATAATAAATAATTGAATAACATAAGTTCTCTTCATGAATACAAAAGAAATAATACCCTTTATGAGTACAACAAATAATATCCCTACCTTAAGAAGAATAGACTTTGGATATATGAGTAGTGAAGGAAGAAAGTTAGAATACTTTTCTTCTTTCTCTCGATAGTTTATCTCTCTAGAGTTTAGGTGAATTCGTAAGAAATAATGAAGGAATGAGCTTCTATTTATAGAAAAATGGATCGCATAAGTAACTAACTCATTAAGCGGTCCAGATTGATTTACTTTAATCTGAAGGTCCATATTTAAAGCAAAATCTTTTAAATAAAATATAATATATTCTATTTGTAATCTAATAAAACGAATAACTTTATAAAAGATTTTACTATGCAAATACTATGCATGCACTATACAAACACTATGCATAATAAAATATAATATATTTTAATTATTGTCTAAGAAAACAGATAACTTTATAAAAGTATTCTGTTTTATATAAAAAGATTTTACTATTAGCCTAATAAAACGAATAACTTTATAAAAGTATTTTGTTTTATATAAAAAGCTTTTTTGTTTTATTACATTAATAATACCAATAAAACAAAACTGAGTGACTTATCACAATAGCATAAATAATCAATACCGTGTGCTACTGTACTTTTAACACCGGGTGTTTCAACAGTTAACGGTAAAACTTCCGCCGTTATTTTCATAAAAATATTTTTGTCGTTTTCTTAATCCGACAATAATTCCATTGTGGGGTCCACCAATGATTGTACCATCGTACGGATATTCCCCAACTAATCGAATATTCCCCGACACAATAAATATTTTATATCAACTTGCTTACTTTGCAAAAAAAAAAAATCACATATTACCCTTAACTTTAAACTTTTATCAATTTAACTATTTACCAAAATAGAAAAATTGAATACTTTTATTTCATAAAAATTCGAGGTCTCACAATCACCCCTCCTTATGAAATTTTGTCCTCGAAATTTACGTACGTACCTGATATTCGAAGAGATGAGAATACATTTCTTTCTTTTCGAATTGTACCTTCCCAGTTATATCCTCTGTATCATGATTTTTCCATTGCTCATCTCCTATATTTCAGATATCATTCTAGAATATATCTTCAAAACAAAGGTTAATTGACATATCATAATTTGTCAACATATCAAGTAAACAATTTTAGCTTAGGTAAGTCACACACTAGCGAAGTATATAACTCGTCTCTCCCCTCCTAGTTTTAGACTCTTATCTCCGCCAGCGACCATATCCCTAAGATCTGATACCAACTGTGACGCCCTCAAAATTAGGTATACATCACCCATTCTGAGTCGCCAGATACATGGTATAAAATTCAAATACAACTTCATTTATACAACTGTTGAGCTGTCGTATAGAATACGACCACAGTTAACTATGAGTTTTAATACAAATGTATGTAACTCTCATGGTACCTCGACCACAACCTTACAATGATACTTTACATAAAAGTATAGTCAAAAACTATTTTAGAAATTAAAATCTTTGGGAAATGCTCAAGGAAACCTTCGTACATGGGAGGCCATGCGTCTAGGTTATGATAGATATCATATGTCCACAGAATTATCCTTGGTTGACCCAAAAGTTCCCAAAGAAAAACAAGAAGATTATTATCATCTTCTTTCCAATGGTGAGTCTTCTCTTGACATATAAATATCTCCGTTGTCTCCAAGTGAAAATTATATTTCACATAAACCCCAATATCATATAGGTAGTGCTCAGAGATATATTCAAGAAGTGGATGTGCACAACCATGTCTTATGAGAACACGAGGTTGTATGTCATTAGACATCTTGTATGATAGTGGCAAAACACCCTTCCAAAGTTGGGTTTGCCTCACCCTATTTGATTCACCAAATATAACTACTAAATGATATATAGAATACAACACACTTTTCTATATCTTTTGTTTTAGGAGAACCTCCACAAATTAGAGACCACCGTTCTATTCCTCTGTTATCCCCGCTCAACCCGGCAACACTCTTACGGCAAAACTCTTATTACCTGAAAGGAATTGTGAAGCAGAAAGGGTGAGCACAACTAGCCCAGTAAAGAATATCATGACTAAAGATAATTAAATTATCAATAGCTTTCATCAATAATAAATCAGAGATTTAGAACATATGGTAGATGATAAAACTTTTCAACCATAGTTGCAGCGGAACGAGCAATCCATTAGAAGAGTCAAATAGACCATAAGGTCTATTATCTTCTCTATGTTAAAAGTCCACCAATAATGTTTTATCCATGTAAAATAAATCAACAGTTCCTGTCCACAATCATATGAATAACTCATAATCATAATTGTGGTTCTAAATTCTCTTCGCAACTGTGAGATGTAAGATAATTTTCATCACCTATCTTCACCGAAACATCAAAAATCATGGTTATACCAAATCGTAATTCCAAATTTCATAATCATACTAATAAATTGCGTCTTTGACTACTACCAAAGATATTCATTAACAATTCATCTTTGCACTACATGCCAAAGACATACAATGTATTTTAGAAGAGTCAAGTAGAGCATGATATCTACTATCTTCTACTTAATTAAAAATGTATAATAAATATTTTATCATTTGAGACTCAAATTTTTAATAAATAATCCACATCATCGAATCACCCACCATGACTATGGCCAATGATATTCGTTAATATCACATCCATGAATTAATATTTCATCACGAGACTCACCAATAATTAATCCACATCATCGAATCATCCCCGCACTACGTGCCAAGGATATTCATTAAGTATCACGACCACGTAATTATCCATGCACCACGGGCCAAAGATAATCGTGGTTTTCATCAACAGTCCCGATCATGCCATAAAATAATTCATCTTTTGCACCCTTGGCCAAGAGAATCCATAGCCATAATCATACCAAAAAGCGGCCCATCAATGCACTACGGTAAATAAGGATTTTTACCACATCATTCGTCATATTACTACCATGATTATACCGAATAATCCTCGGTCATAATCACGCCAAGTCCATCTATGCACCACGGGCAAAGATGACTTTTACCACATCATTTGTAACATTACGGCCATGATTATTAGAATAATCCTCGGTCATAATCATACCAAGTCCATCTATGCACCACATGCCATGTATGACTTTCAACATAATATAAACATGAGGATGATGACAATATTATAAGCATTAATCAACGAAATCAAGGATAAATATTAAAAACTTTAAATTTATCCAAATATTATCCATCATTTAATAAACTTATGATCTAATATTGTTAATATGATAACAATATTTTAATTACTTTTTAAACTTATAAACAATTTATTTCAATTGTTTACATTTTACCAAATAATGCATTTAATCATTCACAAATGTCATACTCATAAGATTTCATCACCAATGATCAAATCACTCCTCAAAAATCTACACATACCTTATATAGGAATTTCAAGCCATAAAAATTCTATTTACCAATTTCTCAACTTCATATAACATATTTAATTCATATGTTCAGAATTAAACCGTATTTATGAAAATACCAAATCAGTCCCAAAAATTATTCTTTTCTTAAATTTATCATAATATAGTCCCATATTGAATATATATTTTTTTTGAAATTTTAAAATTCATTTACTATTTTTCAAAAATTAATTTCTAATTAATTCCTTAAGAAATTAGCTACCTCAAGGTTAACTCAGAAATTCCCAAATCTTGGGGGATCTTACACATGTTAACGTGAACTTCCAGTTTAAATTTCATGGTCATCTGAGAGTTATAGAACTCGGTTATAGCGTTTTTCATTTAAAAACCTAAATATTGAAATGGTCATAACTTGCTCATTTTAAGTCGGAATGAGCTCATTTTTGGACAGGAGGTACTTTATACCATATACTTTCATGTCCCAAAAGGTTGGAATTTTTCTCACAAATTAAGTGGCGTAAATAGCCCTTTTAAAATCTGGACAATAGCTATTTCGATTTTTTGCAGCTTTTGACTCCTTTGCTAAAATCATTCCACACGAAAATTTACAACACCTTTTACAGTGATTCCACTTGGATAATTTAGGAAACTCATAGATCTAACTCTAGAACTTGACCACACTCCAAAATTCGAAATATAATAGGAGATATGGTCAATTGAATTTCATGTTCTATTTTTACCAAAATCTGATTTTTCAACCCTTTGTGATTTCTAAGAAACTTTCATGTTTTCACATAATAATCAACATAACTTATCATAACACTTACTAATACCACATATACCCATGATTTTCATTAGTCCAATGCTTTTATTATGACTTTCATCATAATTCACGTAAACAGATCATTTCCACAATTTAACAAGGAATGAAATACAAAGGATCATTCACCATGCATGTGGTAATCCACATGTACAAAGTTATTCCAATGTAATAATAAAGAATGGAATAATGTATGATTCACCATGCATGCGATAGAGACCGCAGATAGGTTATTCCCAATGAATAATAAAGACGGAATTCAGTCCCACAGAAAACGCATGCATGTGATATTCCAATGTAATAGTAAAAGATGAAACTAGGTCGAGAAATTGCACGCGCATGTGGTATTCCAATGTAATAATAAAGAATGGAATAAGAATGAAATCACCATGCATGCGATCCGCATGCAGACAAAGTTATTCCAATGAATAATAAATAATGAAACTGTGTCAAAGCGTAAGACGCACGGATGTGATATTTCGACGTAATAATAAAGAATGGAATAATGTAAGAATTTCGACACGACAAGTATAGGGTAGTAGTCGCGTGATACAAAGTTATTCCAATGTAATAATAAATAATTAAATAACATAAGTTCTCTTCATGAATACAAAAGAAATAATACCCTTTATGAGTACAACAAATAATATCCCCTACCTTAAGAAGAAGAGTACTGGATATATGAGTAGTGAAGTAGCAGAATACTTTTCTTCTTTCTCTCGATAGTTTATCTCTAGAGTTTCAGTGAATTCGGAAGAAATAATGAAAGGAATGAGCTTCTATTTATAGAAAAATGGATGCATAGTAACTAACTCATGAACGGTCCAGATTGATTTACTTTAATCTGAAGGTCCATATTTAAAGCAAAATCTTTTAAATAAAATATAATATATTCTATTTGTAATCTAATAAAACGAATAACTTTATAAAAGATTTTACTATGCAAATACTATGCATGCACTATACAAACACTATGCATAATAAAATATAATATATTTTAATTATTTCAAGAAAAGCAGTATAACTTTATAAAAGTATTCGCTTTTATATAAAAAGATTTTACTATTAGCCTAATAAAACTAATAACTTTATAAAAGTATTTTGTTTTATATAAAAGCTTTTTTGTTTTATTACATTAATAATACCAATAAAACAAAAACCGAGTGACTTATCACAATAAAGATAAATAATCAATACCGTGTCTACTATACATCGCATGCATTTTTAACACCGGGTGTTTCAACAGTTAACGGTAAAACTTCCGCCGTTATTTTCATAAAAATATTTTTGTCGTTTTCTTAATCCGACAATAATTCCATTGTGGGGTCCACCAATGATTGTACCATCGTACGGATATTCCCCAACTAATCGAATATTCCCCGACACAATAAATATTTTATATCAACTTGCTTACTTTGCAAAAAAAAAAATCACATATTACCCTTAACTTTAAACTTTTACCAATTTAACTATTTACCAAAATAGAAAAATTGAATACTTTTATTTCATAAAAATTCGAGGTCTCACAATCACCCCTCCTTATGAAATTTTGTCCTCGAAATTTACGTACGTACCTGATATTCGAAGAGATGAGAATACATTTCTTTCTTTTCGAATTGTACCTTCCCAGTTATATCCTCTGTATCATGATTTTTCCATTGCTCATCTCCTATATTTCAGATATCATTCTAGAATATATCTTCAAAACAAAGGTTAATTGACATATCATAATTTGTCAACATATCAAGTAAACAATTTTAGCTTAGGTAAGTCACACACTAGCGAAATATATAACTCGCTCTCCTCCTAGTTTTAGACTCTTATCTCCGCCAAATGATTATATCCCTAAGATCTCGATATTAAACCGTGACGCCTCAAAATTAGGTATACATCACCCATTTCGAGTCGCCAGATACATGGTATAAAATTCAAATACAACTTCATTTATATTAATCTGTTGAGTATGTCAGATAGAATACTTACCACGATTAACTATGAGTTTTAATACAAATGTATGTAACTCTCATGGTACCTCGACCACAACCTTACAATGATACTTTACATAAAAGTATAGTCAAAAACTATTTTAGAAATTAAAATCTTTGGGAAATGCTCAAGGAAACCTTCGCATACATGGGAGGCCATGCGCCTAGGTTATGATAGATATCATATGTCCACGTAATTATCCTTGGTTGACCAAAAGTTCCTAAAGAAAACAAGAAGATTATTATCATCTTCTTTCCAATGGTGAGTCTTCTCTTAACATATAAATATCTCCGTTGTCTCCAAGTGAAAATTATATTTCACATAAACCCCAATATCATATAGGTAGTGCTCAGAGATATATTCAAGAAGTGGATGTGCACAACCATGTCTTATGAGAACACGAGGTTGTATGTCATTAGACATATTGTATGATAAAGTGGCAAAACACCCTTCCAAAGTTGGGTTTGCCTCACCCTATTTGATTCACCAAATATAACTACTAAATGATATATAGAATACAACACACTTTTCTATATCTTGCTTAGGAGAACCTCCACGCCTAGAGAGACCACCGCTCTATTCCCTCGTTATCCCCATTTCAACCCTAAGAACACTCTTACTAAGAAAACTCTTATTACCGAAAGGAATTGTGAAGCAGAAAGGGTGAGCACAACTAGCCCAAAGAAAGAATATCATGACTAAAGATAATTAAATTATCAATAGCTTTCATCAATAATAAATCGTAGATTTAGAACATATGGTAGATGATAAAACTTTTCAACCATAGTTGCAAATGAACGAGCAATCCATTAGAAGAGTCAAATAGACCATAAGGTCTATTATCTTCTATGTTAAAAGTCCACCAATAATGTTTTATCCATGTAAAATAAATCAACAGGTTCTTGTCCACAATCATATGAATAACTCATAATCATAATTGTGGTTCTAAATTCTCTCTCTTCGCAACTGTGATTTAAGATAATTTTCATCACCTATCTTCACCGAAACATCAAAAATCATGGTTATACCAAATCGTAATTCCAAATTTCATAATCATACTAATAAATTCGCTTGCACTACTACTACCAAAGATATTCATTAACAATTCATCTTTGCACTACATGCCAAAAGACATACAATCAGTATTTTAGAAGAGTCAAGTAGAGCATGATATCTACTATCTTCTACGAATTAAAAGTGTATAATAAATATTTTATCGCTGAGACTCAGCTTAATAAATAATCCACATCATCGAATCACCCCTGCACTATGGCCAATGATATTCGTTAATATCACATCCATGAATTAATATTTCATCGCTGAGACTCAGCTCAATAATTAATCCACATCATCGAATCATCCCTGCACTACAGGCCAAGGATATTCATTAGTATCACGACCACGAATTATCCATGCACTACGGGCCAAAGATAATCGTGTTTTCATCAACGGTCCTGATCATGCCATAAAATAATTCATCTTTGCACCCTTGGCCGAAGAGAATCCATAGCCATAATCATACCAAAAACTGTCCATCAATGCACTACGGTAAATAAGGATTTTTACCACATCATTCGTCATATTACGGTCATGATTATACCGAATAATCCCTGGTCATAATCACGCCAAGTCCATCTATGCACTACGGGGCAAAGATGACTTTTACCACATCATTTGTAACATTACTACCATGATTATTCCGAATAATCCTCGGTCATAATCATACCAAGTCCATCTATGCACTACATGCCACGTAGATGACTTTCAACATAATATAAACATGAGGATGATGACAATATTATAAGCATTATCAAAACTAAATCAAGGATAAATATTAAAAACTTTAAATTTATCCAAATATTATCCATCATTTAATAAACTTATGATCTAATATTGTTAATATGATAACAATATTTTAATTACTTTTTAAACTTATAAACAATTTATTTCAATTGTTTACATTTTACCAAATAATGCATTTAATCATTCACAAATGTCATACTCATAAGATTTCATCACCAATGATCAAATCACTCCTCAAAAATCTACACATACCTTATATAGGAATTTCAAGCCATAAAAATTCTATTTACCAATTTCTCAACTTCATATAACATATTTAATTCATATGTTCAGAATTAAACTGTATTTATGAAAAATACCAAATCAGTCCCAAAAATTATTCTTTTCTTAAATTTATCATAAATATAGTCCCATATTGAATATATTTTTTTTGAAATTTTAAAATTCATTTACTATTTTTCAAAAATTAATTTCTAATTAATTCCTTAAGAAATTAGCTACCTCAAGGTTAACTCCAGAAATTCCCAAATCTTGGCAGGATTTACACATGTTAACGTGAACTTCCAGTTTAAATTTCATGGTCATCTGAGTTATAGAACTTCCTATATATAGCGCGTCATTTAAAAACCTAAATATTGAAATGGTCATAACTTGCTCATTTTAAGTCTGAATGAGCTCATTTTTGGACAGGAGGTACTTTATACCATATACTTTCATGTCCCAAAAGGTTGGAATTTTTCTCACAAATTAAGTGGCAGAAATAGCCCTTTTAAAATCTGGACAATAGCTATTTTCGATTTTTGCAGCTTTTGACTCCTTTGCTAAAATCATTCCACACGAAAATTTACAACACCTTTTACAGTGATTCCACTTGGATAATTTAGGAAACTCATAGATCTAACTCTAGAACTTGACCACACTCCAAAATTGAAATATAATAGGAGATATGGTCAATTGAATTTCATGTTCTATTTTACCAAAATCGATTTTTCAACCCTTTGTGATTTCTAAGAAACTTTCATGTTTTCACATAATAATCAACATAACTTATCATAACACTTACTAATACCACATATACCCATGATTTTCATTAGTCCAATGCTTTTATTATGACTTTCATCATAATTCACGTAAAATGCAGATCATTTCCACAATTTAACAAGGAATGAAATACAAAGGATCATTCACCATGCACGTGGTAATCCACATGTAGCAAAAGTTATTCCAAATGTAATAATAAAGAATGGAATAATGTATGATTCACCATGCATGCGATAGAGACCGCATGTATAGGTTATTCCCAATGTAATAATAAAGACGGAACCAGTCCCCCAGAAACGCATGCATGTGATATTCCAATGTAATAAGAAAGATGAAACTAGGTCGTCGAGAAATTCAAGACCGGCTGTGGTATTCCAAATGTAATAATAAAGAATGGAATAAGAACAGAAATCACCATGCATGCGATCCGCATGCATGCATGTGTTATTCCAATGTAATAATAAATAATGAAACTGTGTCAGCGTAGACGCACCTGATGTGATATTTTTACGTAATAATAAAGAATGGAATAATAAGAAGAAATTCGACAAGTATAGGTAGTCACATGACAAAAGTTATTCCAATGTAATAATAAATAATTAAATAACATAAGTTCTCTTCATGAATACAAAAGAAATAATACCCTTTATGAGTACAACAAATAATATCCCCTACTACTTAAGAAGAAGATCGGATATACGAGTAAAGAAAGGAAGTAATAATCACTTTTCTTCTTTTCTCTCGATAGTTTATCTCTAGAGTTTTCAAAGTGAATTGTAAGAAATAATGAAGGAATGAGCTTCTATTTATAGAAAAATGGATCGATAAGAACTAACTCATGAACGGTCCGTATTGATTTATTTTAATCAAGGTCCATATTTAAAGCAAAATCTTTTAAATAAAATATAATATATTCTATTTGTAATCTAATAAAACTAATAACTTTATAAAAGATTTTACTATGCAAATACTATGCATGCACTATACAAACACTATGCATAATAAAATATAATATATTTTAATTATTGTTAAGAAAAATGTATAACTTTATAAAAGTATTCTGCTTTTATATAAAAGATTTTACTATTAGCCTAATAAAACTAATAACTTTATAAAAGTATTTTGTTTTTATATAAAAGCTTTTTTTGTTTTATTACATTAATAATACCAATAAAACAAAATCGAGTGACTTATCACAATAAGATAAATAATCAATACTGAGTGTACATCGCATTTTTTAACACCGGTGTTTCAACAGCTAATCAGAAAACTTCCGCCGTTATTTTCATAAAAATATTTTTGTCGTTTTCTTAATCCGACAATAATTCCATTGTGGGGTCCACCAATGATTGTACCATCGTACGGATATTCCCCAACTAATCGAATATTCCCCGACACAATAAATATTTTATATCAACTTGCTTACTTTGCAAAAAAAAAAATCACATATTACCCTTAACTTTAAACTTTTATCAATTTAACTATTTACCAAAATAGAAAAATTGAATACTTTTATTTCATAAAAATTCGAGGTCTCACAATCACCCCTCCTTATGAAATTTTGTCCTCGAAATTTACGTCGCATTCGATATTCAAGAGATGAGAATACATTTCTTTCTTTCGAATTGTACCTTCCCAGCTTATATCCTCTCAGATCATGATTTTTCCATTGCTCATCTCCTATATTTCGAGGATATCATTCTAGAATATATCTTTCAAAACAAAGGTTAATTGACATATCATAATTTGTCAACATATCAAGTAAACAATTTTAGCTTAGGTAAGTCACACACTAAATAAGTATATAACCTCGCTCTCCCTCCTAGTTTTAGACTCTTATCTCCGCCCAATAACCATATCCCTAAGATCTCGATATCAACCTGTGACGCCTCAAAATTAGGTATACATCACCCATTCGAGTCGCCAGATACATGGTATAAAATTCAAATACAACTTCATTTATATTAATTGTTTGAATCGTCAGATAGAATACTTAACCACGCTTAACTATGAGTTTTAATACAAATGTATGTAACTCTCATGGTACCTCGACCACAACCTTACAATGATACTTTTACATAAAAGTATAGTCAAAAACTATTTTAGAAATTAAAATCTTTGGGAAATGCTCAAGGAAACCTTCGCACATGGGAGGCCATAAATGCCTAGGTTATGATAGATATCATATGTCCACGTAATTATCCTTGGTTGACCCAAAAGTTCCTAAAGAAAACAAGAAGATTATTATCATCTTCTTTCCAATGGTGAGTCTTCTTCGACATATAAATATCTCCGTTGTCTCCAAGTGAAAATTATATTTCACATAAACCCCAATATCATATAGGTAGTGCTCGAGATATATTCAAGAAGTGGATGTGCACAACCATGTCTTATGAGAACACGAGGTTATATGTCATTAGACATCTTGTATGATAGTGGCAAAACACCCTTCCAAAGTTGGGTTTATTTCACCCTATTTGATTCACCAAATATAACTACTAAATGATATATAGAATACAACACACTTTTCTATACTGCTTTAGGAGAACCTCCACAACCAGAGACCACCGCTCTATTTCCTCGTTATCCCCGCTTCAACCCTAAACACTCTTACTAAGCAAAACTCTTATTACCGAAAAGGAATTGTGAAGCGTAAAGGGTGAGCACAACTATTCAAGAAAGAATATCATGACTAAAGATAATTAAATTATCAATAGCTTTCATCAATAATAAATCGTAGATTTAGAACATATGGTAGATGATAAAACTTTTCAACCATAGTTGCAATGAACGAAAGCAATCCATTAGAAGAGTCAAATAGACCATAAGGTCTATTATCTTCTATGTTAAAAGTCCACCAATAATGTTTTATCCATGTAAAATAAATCAACAGTTCTTGTCCACAATCATATGAATAACTCATAATCATAATTGTGGTTCTAAATTTCTTCTTCAAACTGTGATTTAAGATAATTTTCATCACCTATCTTCACCGAAACATCAAAAATCATGGTTATACCAAATCGTAATTCCAAATTTCATAATCATATTTAATAAATTCGTCTTTTGCACTACTACCAAAGATATTCATTAACAATTCATCTTTGCACTACATGCCAAAGACATACAATCTGTATTTTAGAAGAGTCAAGAGAGAGCATGATATCTACTATCTTCTACTTAATTAAAAGTGTATAATAAATATTTTATCGCCGAGACTCAAATTTTAATAAATAATCCACATCATCGAATCACCCCTGCACTATGGCCAATGATATTCGTTAATATCACATCCATGAATTAATATTTCATCGCTGAGACTCAGCTCAATAATTAATCCACATCATCGAATCATCCCTGCACTACAGGCCAAGGATATTCATTAAGTATCACGACCACGTAATTATCCATGCACTACGGGCCAAAGATAATCGTGTTTTCATCAACGGTCCGATCATGCCATAAAATAATTCATCTTTGCACCTTGGTCAAGAGAATCCATAGCCATAATCATACCAAAAACTCGTCCATCAATGCACTACGGTAAATAAGGATTTTACCACATCATTCATTATATTACTACCATGATTATACCGAATAATCCTCGGTCATAATCACGCCAAGTCCATCTATGCACTACGGGCAAAGATGACTTTTACCACATCATTTGTAACATTACTGGCCATGATTATTCAATAATCCTCGGTCATAATCATACCAAGTCCATCTATGCACTACATGCCACCAAGATTGACTTTTCAACATAATATAAACATGAGGATGATGACAATATTATAAGCATTAATCAACTAAATCAAGGATAAATATTAAAAACTTTAAATTTATCCAAATATTATCCATCATTTAATAAACTTATGATCTAATATTGTTAATATGATAACAATATTTTAATTACTTTTTAAACTTATAAACAATTTATTTCAATTGTTTACACTTTATCAAATAATGCATTTAATCATTCACAAATGTCATACTCATAAGATTTCATCACCAATGATCAAATCACTCCTCAAAAATCTACACATACCTTATATAGGAATTTCAAGCCATAAAAATCCTTTTTACCAATTTCTCAACTTCACATAACATATTTAATTCATATGTTCAGAATTAAAACAGATTTATGAAAATACCAAATTAGTCCCAAAAATTATTCTTTTCTGAAATTTATCATAATATAGTCCCATATTGAATATATATTTTTTCAAAATTTTAAAATTCATTTACTATTTTTCAAAAATCAATTTCTAATTAATTCCTTAAGAAATTAGCTACCTCAAGGTTAACTCCGAGAAATTCCCAAATCTTAAGCAGGATCTTTACACATGTTAACGTGAACTTTCGGTTTAAATTTCATGGTCATCTGAGTTATAGAACTCTCGATTATAGCGTCATTTCGAAAAAACCTAAATATTGAAATGGTCATAACTTGCTCATTTTAAGTCGGAATGAGCTCATTTTTGGACAGAGGTACTTTATACCATATACTTTCATGTCCCAAAAGGCTGGAATTTTTTCTCACAAATTAAGTGGCGTAAATAGCCCTTTTAAAATCTGGACAATAGCTATTTTTGATTTTTGCAGCTTTTTTTGACTCCTTTTGCTAAAATCATTCCACGAAAAAAATTTACAACACCTTTACAAAGTGATTCCACTTGGATAATTTAGGAAACTCATAGATCTAACTCTAGAACTTGACCACACTCCAAAATTAGAAATATAATAGGAGATATGGTCAATTGAATTTCATGTTCTATTTTTACCAAAATCGATTTTTCAACCCTTTGTGATTTCTAAGAAACTTTCATGTTTTCACATAATAATCAACATAACTTATCATAACACTTACTAATACCACATATACCCATGATTTTCATTAGTCCAATGCTTTTATTATGACTTTCATCATAATTCACGTAAACAGATCATTTCCACAATTTAACAAGGAATGAAATACAAAGGATCATTCACAAAGCATGTGGTAATCCACATAGACAGGTTATTCCAATAGAATAATAAAGAATAGAATAATAGAAGGATTCACCATGCATGCGATAGAGACCCCACAGACATAAAAGTTATTCCCAACGTAAAAATAAAGAAGGAACTGTGTCCCACGTAAAACGCATGCATGTGATATTCCAAATGTAATAGAAAGATTTAAACCAGTCGGGAGAAATTACAGACCTATTGTGGTATTCCAATGTAATAATAAAGAATAAAATAAGAACGAGAAATCACCACGCATGCGATAGATCGCATGCATAAAAGTTATTCCAATGAATAATAAATAATGGAACTGTGTCGGCGTAAGACGCACCGGCGGTGTGATATTCGGCGTAATAATAAAGAATGGAATAATGTAAGAATTTCACCAAGTATAGGGTAGTCACAGATACAAAGTTATTCCAATGTAATAATAAATAATTGAATAACAGAAGTTCTCTTCATGAATACAAAAGAAATAATACCCTTTATGAGTACAATAAATAATATCCCCTACCTTAAGAAGAAGAGTACTGGATATATGAGTAGTGAAGTAGCAGAATACTTTTCTTCTTTCTCTCTATAGCTTATCTCTCTAGAGTTTCAGTGAATTCGTAAGAAATAATGAAGGAATGAGCTTCTATTTATAGAAAAATAGACTACATAGTAACTAACTCATGAACGGTCCAGATTGATTTAATTTAATCTGATGGTCCATATTTAAAGCAAAATCTTTTAAATAAAATATAATATATTCTATTTATAATCTAATAAAACAAATAACTTTATAAAAGATTTTACTATAAAAGTACTATGCAGGCACTATGCAAATACTATGCATAATAAAATATAATATATTCTAATTATTGTCTAATAAAAATGATAATAACTTTATAAAAGTATTCGCATTTTATATAAAAAGATTTTACTATTAGCCTAATAAAACGTAATAACTTTATAAAAGTATTACATTTTATATAAAAACTTTTCTCGCTTTTATTACATTAATAATACCAATAAAATAAAACCGAGTGACTTATCACATAAGTATCAATAATCAATACCGCAGTGCTACTATGCAACCACGCCAGACATCGTATCTTTTAACACCTCGGTGTTTCAACGATTAATCTAGTAAAACTTCCGCCGTTATTTTCATAAAAATATTTTTGTCGCTTTTTTCAATCCGACAATAATAATTCCGATTATTAATGGGATCCACCAATGATTGTACCATCGCACGGATATTCCCCACTAATCAAATATTCCCAAAACACAACTAATATTTTATATCAACTTGCTTACTTTGCAAAAAAAAAAAAAATCACATATTACCTTTAACTTTAAACTTTTATCAATTTAACTATTTACCAAAATAGAAAAATTGAATACTTTTATTTCATAAAAATTCGGGGTCTCACATTTTTATTCAAAAAAAACAACCAAATAACGCTCTCTCTCTCCTTCTCCGTCACAATAACGCAGTTTAGTTTTTAAAAAATAAAACACAGTTTTTTTAATAAAAATAAAAAAAATGCAATTTTTTTTAATAAAAATAAGTATGTTTAATAAAAATAAAACGCAATTTTGTTTAATAAAAATAAAAAAAGCACGCATTTTTTTTTAATAAAAAAAAAAACATAATTTTTTAATAAAAAATAATTACGCGCAATATTTTTAATAAAAATAATTATTTTAATAAAAATAAAAAACACAACTTTTTTTAATAAAAATAAAAAAACACAGCTTTTATTTTTTTATTAAAAAAATTGCTTTTTTTTTAATTTTTTTTTTTATTAAAAAAACTATGTTTTTTATTTTTATTAAAACAAAATGCGTATTTTTTTTATTTTTATTAAAAAAAACTGAGTTTTATTTTTATTAAAAAAATTGTGTTTTTTTAATTTTTAATAAAAAATAGCGTTTTTTTTATTAAAAAAAGTGTCTTTTTATTTTTATTAAACATAATTATTTTTATTAAAAAAACTGTATTTTTTTATTAAAAAAAACTGTGTTTTATTTTTTAAAAACCAAACTGCGTTGTTGTGACAGAGAAGGAGAAGGAGAAGGAGAGAGAGAGCGTTGTTTGGGTTTTTTTATTTTTTTAATAAAAATTATTATTTTTTTATTTTCATTAAAAAAAAAGATGCGCTTTTTTTATTTTTATTAAAAAAAACTCCATTTTTTTTATTATTATAAAAAAATTGCGTTTTATGTACATTTATATTATTACATTTATAAATTTTCCTCCATTTCCACATTGTGAAAGCCACATGGAACTGATCTATGCCACATCAGAAAATTTTTACATGTTAGCAGCTTACGTGGCAAATTCCGTTCAAAGTCAACATACTTAACAGAATACTTCCTTCGTTCCATAGTTATATGCTGATTTTTTATTTTGAGATGTCTCAATATATAGGCTACTTATTATTTATAAAATTTAGTTGGTTCATTGTTTTACTTTTATGCCCTTATAATAAATATTCAATCATTACTCTTTTTTTAAAAAAAACAACATTCAATGTCATTATTTTTATCACCACATTTAATGTTATTGTATTCTTTTTGGTTAAAGTTCTATGGTTATGGACTTTAATGGTCCGTACACGTCAATCAATAAAGTTGAGAGTTTCAATGTGATAAGTAAAGAGTAATTAACTTATTCATTAATTCTATATTAAGGGGTATATGTGGAAAATTATGTTAAAAATTGCCACTTAAACTGATTTTCTTAAATTATGTGTGACGCCCCCAAAATTAGGTATACATCACCCATTCCGAGTCGCCGGATACATAGTACAAAATTCAAATACAACTTCATTTATATTAACTATTTAGTATGTCAGATGTATAGAATACTAACTACGATTAACTATGAGTTTTAATACAAATGTATTTAACTCTCATGGTACCTCGACCACAACCTTTACAATGATACTTTACATAAAAGTATAGTCAAAAACTGCTTTTAGAAATTAAAACTTTTGGGAAGTGCTCGGTGACACCCCCAAACCGTACTTCGATTCCACAGGATTTGGTGTTCCTATTTCACAAATATCATCTATCTATCTACCCATAATAAATGCAAACCATGCAATAGATAGAAATAAATCTTCCCTTTATAGGGTTACAACGTCTGAATCATAAACATAATCCCAGGTTAAACTAACCTTAAACATCTGTGCGAAAATATAAACAATAAGTCTTAAACAATATCATTAACTCAAGTCTAACATAAACACATCATCAAATAAAATAACAAGTCTTCATCACTTGCTAACTTTGTCCTTGCCTTTACTAGTGGAAGGTTCATCAATTCTTTCGTTCTTAACTGCAATGTTACTATTAAGTAAGAGTGAGCACTAATGCCCACAAGTATAATAATGAAATAACAGTATAATAACATGCAAGTAAATCAAAGACATATGAATAAAAGCTCAACTTTTGAATCAAGAATGAATAACAAGAAACAAAAGAATTCTGAGGGTCATAAGACCTTGAACTATGTCCTAGGTTATCAAGGGTTATACTTGAAACCTTTAATGATCATAAGACTATGGACCTTTCTACTGCACTTTTGGGGATCATTACTTAGTACCATACATGCAGCAATAATATCTTAACGCTAACGCATAAGTAAATCCATTTGCAGGGTTTGGTTTAGATAATTCAATAAGGGTTCTGAAATTTAGAACGTCCATCAACTAAGGACTAATTGAATCAATAAAGTTCACTAGTCTAATAAGGTTCAACAATAATGATATTCAATTCGAATAATAATCTCAAGAAGTATACAATAGAACAATTATTGTATAACTGAATCATACTTTGAAAAGATAATAAATCTTTAATATAACATTTGAACTTGAATAATAGTAATGATAATTTACTCGGGTAAATAATAAACTTGAACAATAATGACAAATAGGGTTAGGAAACTTGCCTCGTATGTAGTGAAAGCTAAACGATTACTACTTACCGCTCACCACAAATCCTACACACATACCATATGTATTCACGACATTCATTAGTTACATTTTCACTTAATTATTTAATATAAACTCCACTTTATTTAACAAATCATTACCCTTCTAATTTAATTACTTAATTAAATTAGAATATTTTCATTCTCTTACTATTATTATTACACTTTAATAAATTATTTCATAATAATTTCCATCGAATATTTATTTTATTCCATAAATATCTCAATTAAAATATTTACTTTATTTATAAATATTTTAATAATAATTTTCATCGAATATTTATTTTATTCCATAAATATCTCAATTAAAATATTTAATTTAATTTATAAATATTTTAATAATAATTTTTATCGAATATTTATTTTATTCTATAATATCTCAATTAAAATATTTAATTTTTTTATAAATATTTTAATAATAATTTTCATCGAATATTTATTTTATTCCATAAATATCTCAATTAAAATATTTAATTTAATTTATAAATATTTTAATAATAATTTTTATCGAATATTTATTTTATTCTATAATATCTCAATTAAAATATTTAATTTTTTTTATAAATATTTTAATAATAATTTTCATCGAATATTTATTTTATTCCATAAATATCTCAATTAAAATATTTAATTTATTTTATAAATATTTTAATAATAATTTTCATCAAATATTTATTTTATTCCATAAATATCTTAATTAAAATATTTAATTTATTTTATAAATATTTTAATAATAATTTTATCAAATTTTTATTTTTTTTATTTTTTTTTTTTTATTATTATTATTATTTTTTTATTTATTTATTTATTTTTTTGATTGAGTGGTAATGGGTTACCTGAGCTCATTTTTCTAGATTCTCATAGATTCTAATTCATGAACATAACAAGGCCAAATTAGGCCAAAAAAAAATCAATCATGTAAAATTATACGTGAATATGGTCATAACTTCCAATTAGTTATTTTTTTACCTAATTTAGACTTACCCAATTATTGTAATACATATATAATCATTACTTAACCCATCTAGCATGATTTTTAACAAGTTACAACACATAATTTCCAAAATCAACACATTTACTTCACTTCGTTTCTTGATGTTCTTGAATGTTTTGAACATAAAACATAATTTCAACACTACGGATTCGTTATAACATTTAATTCGCTCAATTAAAGTTTGGTCTCTTCATATTAACATGCATAATAATATACGAGTATAAATTTTAGGGATAATATATGATCAACACATGAAATATCACGTATATAAGGCCATATGGCCAAAACCCAAACTCAGTAAATTTTGAAATAACAATTCATCGTATTATGAAATGATGATATGGTTTGTGAAATATATATAATTAAATACAATATGGTAACATTTAACACATATACAACACATAATCCATACCCTTTATAAATCTGAGAGACTTTACGAGAAAACTTAAAAGCCATTTTCATAAAACTTAAACAACGTAACTTTTAAAATTTTGGGAAGGAAGAGATTACCACGAGTGTAAGGTATAGATTAGAAGACTTCGGATGTTTTCTTAAATTCTCTTCTTTCAATCTCTTTCACAATATCTTAATTCTCTCCAGCGGTTCTCAAACTCTCTCGAATTTCTCTCTGTGATGTTTTATCGGACTTGGTAAAATAAGAAATAATGAGAAGAAGACGATATAAGAAAGGAACTCGACGACCGAGTGGTCGATTAACCCAATAATGGGCAACTACTTCCAACTCCCCATAGGGCCTTGTTTGGCTTAGCAAGAATATATTACAAAACCACTTAATTTAATAAAACCTCTACAATATAGTTTAATTCATGTCACACCCAATTATACAATAGCTTAATTATATTATTTAATTTAATATAAACTAATTATAAAAATTTCTCATAAATTCACATAGTCACATAATTAATTTTCTCATTAATTAATTATATCCAATTACTAAATCTCTAATTAATTATTACATTAATTAAATAACATTAGGCTTATTAAATATTTCATTTAATTCAATAAGCTCACATAATTACATAATAAGCTCACATAATTACATACTTGAATAATAAAATTCTCCACATTAATTTAATAAATGTAACACATATAATTAAATTAATCTACCACAATTTCATCAATTAATATTTAATCTAATAATTAATTCATCGAAAAATATTTATTCAATTCAATAAATATTAAATTAAATTACAAAAATCTCGTTTGTCACATGCTCAAGGAAACCTTCGTACATATGAGGCAATGCGTCTAGGTTATGATAGATATCATATGTTCACAGAATTATCCTTAGTTGACCCAAAAGTCCCCAAAGAAAAACAAGAAGATTACTATCATCTTCTTTCCAATGGTGAGTCTTCTCTTGACATATAAATATCTCCGTTGTCTCCAAGTGAAAATTATATTTCACATAAACCCCAAGATCATATAGGTAGTGCTCGTAGATATATTGAAGAAAGTGGATGTGCACAACCATGTCTTATGAGAACACGAGGTTGTATGTCGTTAGACATCTTGTATGATAGTGGCAAAACACCCTTCCAAAGTTGGGTTCGCCTCACCCTATTTGATTCACCAAATATTACTACTAAATGATGTATAGAATACAACACACTTTTTTATCTTGTTTAGGGAGAACCTCCATGACTAGAGACCATGATTCTATTCCTCGTTATCCCCACTCGACCCGCAACACTCTTATTACACGAAAGGAATTGTGAAGCGTAAAAGGTGAGCACAACTAGCCCGATAAAGAATATCATGACTAAAGCTAATTTACACTATCAATAGCCTTCATCATCAATAAATCAGAGATTTAGAACATATGGTAGATGATAAAAGTTTTCAACCATAGTTGCAGCGAAACGAGCAATCCATTAGAAGAGTCAAATAGATCATCAGGTCTATTATCTTCTCCATGTTAAAAGTCCACCAATAATGTTTTATCCCTGTAACATCAATCAACAATTCCTGTCCACAATCATATGAATAACTCATAATCATAATTGTGATTCTAAATTCTTCTTCGCACCCAGGACGAAGATAATTTTCATCACCTATCTTCACCTGAAACATCAAAAATCATGGTTATACCAAATCACAATTCTTGTTCATAATCATACTAATAAATTCATCTTTGCACTACGGCCAAAGATATTCATTAACAATTTATCTTTGCACTACAAGCCAAAGACATACAATTGTATTTTAGAAAAGTCAAGTAGAGCATGATATCTACTATCTTCTACAAATTAAAAGTGTATAACCAATATTTTATCGCTGAGACTCAGCTTAATAAATAATCCACATCATCGAATTATCCATGCACTACGGCCAAGGATATTCGTTAGTATTACATCCATGAATTATCCATGCACTACGGCCAAAGATATTCATTATTATCACATCCATGAATTAATATTTCATTCTTTGAGACTCATTTCAATAATTAATCCACATCATCGAATCATCCTCGCATTCTGTGCCAAGGATATTCATTAGTATCATGACCACGAATTATCCATGCACTACGGGCCAAAGATAATCGTGTTTTCATCAACGGTCCTGATCATGCCATAAAACAATTCATCTTTGCACCCTTGGCCGAAGAGAATCCATAGCCATAATCATACCAAAAACTGTCCATCAATGCACTACGGGACAATGAGGATTTTTTTTCCACATCATTTGTAACATTACCGAATAATCCCTGGTCATAATCATACCAAGTCCATCTATGCACTACAGGCCACATATGACTTTTTCCACATCATTTGTAACATTACGGTCATGATTATACCGAATAATTCCTGGTCATAATCATACCAAGTCCATCTATGCACTACAAGCCATAGATAACTTTCAACATAATATAAACATGAGGATGATGACAATGATATAAGAATTCAATAAAACAAGTTCAAGAATTAATTTATCCAGGAACTAATAACGTCCAAATTGTCAACATGATACTTCTGTGTGGAGTAAAATTCAAGAATGCTCAGAAAAATATTTTCATGAAAAGATATTGGATAAAGCGCAAATATCAAGGATATTCCACTAATTTCATGGGTATAGAAGTCAAAACTTTAACCAACTGAGTCTAATAAAGAATGGAATAACAAAAGAAATCACCATGCATGCGGTAATTTGCATAGACAAAGTTATTCCAATGAATAATAATAAACGAAACCGGTCAAAGTGAAATTGCGCATGTATGAGGATGTTCCAAAGAATAATAAAGAATGGAACGAATTGACAAGATATTCCAATGTAATAATAAATAACAGAACCCAGTCCGGTAGTAAAAGCGCATACAGATGAGGATATTCCACAGTAATAATAAAGAATGGAACCAGTCCCACAGTAAAATGCATGCAGACGAGGATATTCCAAATGAATAATAAAGAATGGGAATAATGAAGAATTTCACCAAGTATAGGGTGGCAGCGATATCTGAGTTATTCCAATGAATAATAAATAATGAAATAATGTAAGTTCTCTTCATGAATACAAAAGAAATAATACCCCTTATGAGTACAACAAATAATATCCCCTACCTTAAGAAGAGTCTCTTGGATATATGAGTAGTGAAGTAGCGAGAATAATTTTCTTCTTTCTCTCTATAGTTTATCTCTACAGAGTTTCAAATTGAATTCGTAAGAAATAATGAAGGAATGAGCTTTATTTATAGAAAAATGGGTACGATAGTAATTAACTCATGAACGATCCAGATTGATTTACTTTAATCGACGGTCCATATTTAAAGCAAAATCTTTTAAATAAAATATAATATATTCTATTTATAATCTAATAAAATGAATAATTTTATAAAAGATTTTACTATGCAAACACTATCTGAGACACTATGCAAATACTATGCATAATAAAATATAATATATTCTAATTATTATTCAATAAAAGCAGAGATAACTTTATAAAAGTATTACATTTTTATATAAAAATTTACTTATTAACTCTAATAAAAGCGAATAACTTTATAAAAGTATTCATTTTATATAAAAAGCTTTTCTGTTTTATTACATTAATAATACCAATAAAACAAAAGCGAGTGAGTGATCACATAAACATCAATAATCAATACCTGTGTGTACTGCAACTTATGCGCCAGACATCATTCTTTTTAACTTTAACAAGATTGTTTCAACAGTTAACAGTAAAACTTCCGCCGTTATTTTCATAAAAATATTTTTGTCGTTTTCTCAATCCGAAAATAATTCTATTGTGGGGTCCACCAATGATTGTATCATCGTACGGATATTCCCCGACTAATCGAATATTCTCCGACACAACGAATATTTTATATCAACTTGCTTACTTTGCAAAAAAAAAAAATTCACATATTACCCTTAACTTTAAACTTTTATCAATTTAACTATTTACCAAAATAAAAAAATTGAATACTTTTATTTCATAAAATTTGGGGTCTCACACTATGTGCCAAAAGAAATCAGCCTATAACTATGGGACGGAGGGAGTATTAAACTTTTTGTTAGTAAACTAAAGTTTAGTGAGTTGACTGTAAGAAAAAAAAATTCAATGACCCATTTGTAAGTCGACCTATAGTACATTGACCTAGAAAGCATTTAACCATATATATATATATGGAGTTCCATCCACAACAACTGGTTACTGTGGAGCAACCCCTTTTTTGGCTTGTGAATTTTTTTAATTTTTTTTTTGCTCCAGCCGAAATTTCACAGGCCAAAAAAGGGGTTGCTCCACAACAATCGGTTGCTGTTGATGGAACCCCTATATATATATATATCCCTTGTCCATTCATTCTTCAAAACAGTTTGAGGTAGTGACGTATTGCACAAGTCATTGATATGTTTAGTCAGAAATCATTTCATGGCTTCACATATAATCAAAACTTCCTTTGTTATCCGTAACATCATTCATTATCCCATTTACCAAAAAATAAGAATGAAATAATATTGTCATTCTCATCATCCCTCAAAAACTGGTTTATATTAACTTTTTTGGTCAAATTGGCTAATTTTTGAACTAAAAATTTAGCATATTTATTTATATTTTCAAACTCATGAAAACTGTAAACACGTACTTCTTTTATAAGTAATCCGGTCTCTGTACTTCTTTTATTTCTTGGTTTGAATGCTGAAATATGTACATTTATTACCAAATAGTTGGTGTTAACGCCAAGATCTTTTCTCACGTCCCAATCACCAAGACGTGTCCGATATCCTACACAGTTCAACAAGTCAACACCAAAAGCTTGACGGCTTGACCGTCGGGGGATAGCTCCGGCGTGAGAGTCAGTATCGGCGATCACAAGGTTAACAATGGAGGAAAATATGTCTAGTTTCTTGAGAGAGAATAATAATTTGGTTAAGTGATTTGTTCAATTACCTATATTCCTTGTGTGATCGTTCCCATATGTAATCCAAACTCGGTTTACCGTGCCACCCACTCTTCGCTTTAACATGACCATCTCCGCTTAGTCCTTTTCAAACCGAAAGCGTCAGTACTCACCTACTTATCTGCCTTTGTCGTTTGATTAATCTTTGGTCATCTGAGTCTCATCCTCATTAATGTCATGCAGAAAGGTGGCAGATAACAGTCAACTGTTATCTTTTGTGATGATTACCAGTCAAAGATGAGATAAAAGATAATTTGTATAATGGGCCGATCCAATGACTTAGCCCAATGCAATAAAGATGACCCATCTGACCGGAATGACCCAATAGAATAGTCAACTAACTGGGTCCAAACCATTCGACCCAACAGAACAAATGCAACATAATCCAAGGGATGAACTCATTAGATCCGGACCAATAATGAAAAGTATCATGACCCAACATTCCCCCCCCCCCCCAGTCTTTTATTAAATAGGGTGTTTAATGGAAGACTGTAAATAATATAGTCCTATGATATAATGAATTGTAATAAGTCATAAGGGGTCTAATTTGAAACCTGCTGAGGCCCAACTGATGAATGCCAATAAATAATTCAAATAAAATGAGGCCCGAAAGAGAAAAGCCCACTCCGGTTAAGACATTAAACCCAAAACCGGATGTTATCCCTTCGCATTCACCATCATTGCTGCTCATTAAATGTGCCGCCCTCGTGTACCATGTAACCGTCAGTATAAAAGGTAATTTTCCCCAAATTGACAACTTTACTTGCCATTTCAAATTTCAGACGTCTTTTCGAGCTTTAGACTTCCTTCTTTCTCAGATTTCTTACTCTTCTTTGCAAACTAACAACAATGGTGTCTTCTGGTTCTGCTAACGCCACTCCAATCCAGGCCATTCCTCTTACCACTATTCCTCCTACACCCAGCCCTAGCAAGGCCGTTTCGGGATCAAACCCTAACCCCACTGGTACCCCAATTAAAAGCACACCGAAAAAGCCTCTTCCCAACCCTTCCATCTTCTTCTAGAGTGCAACGCATTTCACTCACGCCAACACTGTATCAACGTTAACTGAGAAGGACGTTCAGAATGCTTATGAACGGTACCAGGTTCCAGCGACCCACCAATTCTGTCGTCCCACCGCCACAGAAAGGATGTACCAGTGCCCGGATGGCTGGACCGCCATGCCTCTGAAATTCTTAGAAAAAGGGGTTCGATTCCCCTTGTACGTTTTCTTGGTCACCCTCCTGGGGTTCATTGGCATCGGATTCGCCCAGCTGGTCCCGAACTCCTATATTCACATCTTGGCGTTTGTCTCCTTCTGCCACGAAGTGGGCGTCGCCCCCACTCTCGACTTCTTCTTCTCCATATATCTGATCACCACGAGTCCGGAGAGGGGTTCAAGGTTACGAGCAAAATTCTGCAAAAGTTTGAGAGAACTTGGAGAGACGGTCTCTGATCAACACTCCATCCAGCAACCGAGGATGGCATGAGCAATGGCTCTTCGTCAAAGGGCCAAAAATTGCCTCTCTGCCAGACTGGACTACGTTGGACAAAGTATTTGCCGACTTTGGGAATATAGCCGAGGAGCGTATGAAAGAGATGATTGAACTCCTGGACAACTTCCCGAAGAAGGAGTGGAGTTACAATCTTCTTACCAAACAAGCTTGGTTGTATGACCACAAATGTAAGTCTCAAATTTTTACCAAAATAAAATTTTTGAGTTTATTATTATAAACAGATCTAATAGAATGTATTTTCTTGTTGCAGTGTCTTTGATCAAACCCTCATCGATGGACCGAAGGGACTTAGAAAAATTTGTTTCGAGCAAACCCCCATCATCTCCTACTACCGAAACCCCCCAAGAAGAGATTCCGACCTCTGACGCCCCAGATGCCGAAGATCTTCCTGTAGAACCAGAAGATGTCGAAGAGACTCTCCGACCTCGCAAGAAGAAGAGAGCTGTTCGAAAGCCAAGAGGTATTTCCCAAGAATCCCAACTGATCAATACCTCCAGCTTGATCGATATGCCTGCAAACGAACGGATGCAGGCCCTTCGGATCAAGAAAAGGCGAGTCAAGGTAACTCCTCTATCTTCCGATGAGCTTCGGGTTCCCACTGGCCCAGTGGAAATTCAGGTTTCCGAAGAGGATCATGAAGAACAACCTGAGACTTCAATTCCCTCTCGAAAAAGAAAACAACCCTCATATTATCAACCACCATCATCTGAAGAACCAACTCCAGATCAACCACATTCATCATCTATCCCTTCGCCAACTCAGAAACCTACTCCTGTCTGTTCTCCATCTCCGAGAACATATACCTGGATCCTTCCCCATCACCTCCCCGTGAAGAACATACGCCCTTTCTTTCAAGGTCGTCTGTTGATGAGTTCCAAAATGATGTGATGGGGTCTCCAACTGTATGGCCCCAATTTAATGCCAATTTCCCTTTCTAACTCTTCAACTCCTTTGTTAAGGAGACCGATGAACATCAGTTTGGCAACAGTTCAATAATGAACCTTATCAAGGAAGGCATAAGCTATCACGCCAAGGTAAATATTTATCTGTCAGTTCATTTGAATTTATATGTATCTCTTTGAATTGACTGACGGATTGTCTGTGAACATCTATAGGCGAATGCTATTTTCGGGCGTCTTCTCCCACGCTATCAAGAAGCTGAAGCCGAAGAGGATGCAGCCAGACGGGAGAACATCATTCTGAAGTCAGCTTTGACTAAAGAAAGAGGTGACCTCGGTACTGCCCTCTTTAACAATGAAAACCTCCAGAGGGATTTAACTCAAAGAATGGAGGAGTTGAAGATCTGTAGCGAGGAGCTGAAAAAGACGAAGGCCAGCCAGCAGGAGATGACGAGTCTGAATGTCGATCTTGACACTCAGAACCATGCTTTGAGGCTCAGAAATGAAGAACTTTGCATAGCCAATCAGAGCTTGGCTATACAAGTTGACAATCTTCAGGAGCAGGCTCGTGAGGACAAAGAGAGACATTTAAACATACGTCTCGAGCTGCAGAATAAGCTGAAAGCCTTGGAAGATTTAGGTCCCCCCTTGACCGAAGAGCTTCGCCAGCACATCCAGGACGAATACCGGAAGTCAAATGAGCTAAATATGTTTTCTGACGGGTACTATGAATGTCGAGGCAAGGACAAGGCAAAACTTGTCACAGCTAAGGTTGATCCGACCATACTCGATTCTTCTGAAGACGAAGCTGATGCCTGAAGATGAATACCTATCTTTTTTATCTTATAAGATTCCTGTAAAAAATTTAATGTCTTCTTGTTCTTCTTGTAATTGACAATATATTAATGGAATATCAGTCTTTTTCCTTATTACTCCTTTGTTATTAATTTCTGTCGATAGTATCTTAAAAAAAATGTATGAACCCTTAACTTAACTATTAATAAGTAACTAAACAAGTTATATAACAGATAAGATGAAGATAAGTAATGAGGCAATCCGAACTCAACACTTAGAAAAATGTAGGTAATAAAGTAAAGGAATACTTGTTCATTACCGAAGTGTGAGATAGATCTGCTTCATAGGGAATTTGTTTACCCCGAAAGGCCTAACAAAACCACAAGATGACATTTGCCTACCACGAAGGGCCTGACAAAGTCTAAAGAACGACAGTTGCCTACCCCGAAGGGCCTGACAACGTCATGAGGACCACCTGCCAATAAGGCTACCATCGAATGGTCAGCGAGTCCACCCGAACCTCCTTACACTAATGGCGTTTGCCTACCACAAAGGGCCTGACAAACTCATAAGGACCACCTGCCATAAAGGCTACCATTGAATGGTCAGCGAGTCCACCCGAACCTCCTTACACCAATGACGTTTGCCTACCACGAAGGGCCTGACAAACTCATAAGGACCACCTGCCATAAAGATTACCATCGAATGGTCAGCGAGTCCACCTGAACCTCCTTACACCAATGACGTTTGCCTACCACGAAGGGCCTGACAAACTCATAAGGACCACCTGCCATAAAGGCTACCATCGAATGGTCAGCGAGTCCACCCGAACCTCCTTACACCAATGAAGTGAACAGCAACGAAGACAAAACTTGTTGAAAAAAAATGAACTTTTATTGATGAGGACTAAAACATTTACAGACTTTGATTGCAACCGATTAATCGATTCATCGAAAGTATTTCCGAAGTCTACCCGCATGCCAAATATTTTTAATTTCTGATCCGTCCAATGTCCTCAACCGATAAGTTCCCGGCTTTGGTACTTCTACGACTTCATACGGTCCTTCCCAGTTCGGCATCAATTTTCCCAAATTCTGAGGCCTAGATGCTTCGACTTCTCTGAGAACAAAATCTCCTACTTTGAATCTGCGAAGCTTTACTCCCTTATTATAATGTTTAGCCACTCTTCTCTGATAGGCTGCCAATCTGATCAAGGCCGTTTCTCTGATTTCTTCAATCAAATCAAGATTAACCTTTAGCCCTTCTTCATTGTAGATCTCTTTGAATTGACTGACCTGAAGACTTGGAGATCCAATTTCAACTGGGGCTAAAGCATCAGTGCCATAGGCCAGTCTGAAAGGTGAATCCCCTGTTGTAGTCCTCAGAGTAGTCCGATATGCCCATAACACGCTAAGTAGCTCCTCTGGCCATCTTCCCTTAGCTTCATCCAATCTACGTTTGATCCCATTTAGCAGTGTTCTATTGGTCACTTCGACTTGTCCATTCAACTGAGGATGAGCTATTGAAGTCTTTCTATGTTGAACTCCCAACTCCTTCAAAAATACTTCAAATTTTGAACCCACAAACTGGCATCCGTTGTCCGATATCACCACTTTAGGAATTCCAAAATGAAACACTACTGACTCCTTAATAAACTTCAAGCATTCCTATTCCGTTATTAACCTAAGTGGTTTTGCTTCTACCCATTTGGTCATACAGTCGATAGCAACTATAACAAAACTGACCTGACCTTTAGCTTTCGGTAATGGACCCAGTATATCAACCCCCAGACAGCAAAGGGTATAGGAGATAAGATTGGGTATAGCTCTTCTGGTGGCTGATGTGGGATCGGACTGTTGAGTTGACACTTCTCGCACTTCTTGACATACTTTGTTGCTTCCTTGAATATAGTGGGCCAGTAGTATCCCTGACGAAGTACTTTATAGGCTAATGACTTAGTAGCCATATGGTCGCCACAGATGCCTTCATGAACTTCGCGGAGAGCATACTCAGCTTCAGACGGAGTCAAACATTTCAGCAATGGAGATGAGAAAGCCTTTCGAAAAAGATCTCCATCTATCAAAACGAAGTTAGCACTCTTATATTTAATTTTTTTGGCCAACATCTGATCCGAAGGAAGGACACCATCTGCTAGATACTCCAGATATGGGGTTAACCAGCAGTTAGTACGATCAACGCACATTACCGATTCATGATGAACACTAGGATGCTGCAAAATTTCCAAGTAAACGGATCCATCAAAAATATTAGCATCCGTAGTGGCCAGCTTCGAAAGTGCATCGGCAATGGAATTATCGTTACGATCAACTCCCTAAAACTCGTAGGACTAGAAATACTGAAGCCGATCTTTCAATTCTGCCAGGTATTTGACCATCCTTGGACCTCGAGCTTCATACTCCCCCGAGGCTTGTTTGACAACCAACTGAGAATCGCTGAAGATGACTATTCTCTGCACTTCGAGACTCTTAGCCAATCGTAGCCCCGCTAATACCGCTTCATATTCTGCTTCATTATTCGTTGCCCTGAACCCGAATCTGATGGCATGTTGCACTTTGAACCCCTCTTAACTTGTCAAAATGATCCCTGCTCCACTGATGTCCAAAGTAGAAGGCCCATCTCACAGACTGGCGTCCACGAGCTCGCTTTATCTTTGAAGAAGAAGCGCAAGCGCTCTGTCGGACCCTCAACTTCATCATCACGCCTTCATCTAATTCAGAGAACGAACACTCGACCACAAAATCAGCCAAGGCCTGTCCCTTGATGGTAGTTCGGGGATGATATTCAATAAAAAATTGGGACAACTCCATAGTCCATGCAGCTAATCTCCCTGAGACCTCAGGTTTGCCCATAATTTTCTTCAAAGGCTGATCTGTGTATACTACTAACAACCTACCCTGGAAGTATTGCCTAAGCTTTCAACTAGCAATTATTAAAATAAAAGCAAACTTTTCAATGTTTGGGTACCTTATTTCAGCATCCCGAAGGACATGGCTTACGTAGTAAACCGGGTGTTGTTTACCCCCAACTTCTCGCACCAAAACTGCTCCTACAGCCAACGAACTAGCTGCCAAGTACAAATACAGAGGCTGTGCAGGAGCGGGCTTCACCAACAAAGGTACCGAAGACAAATAGGATTTGATGCTTTGAAAGGCGTCCTCACATTCTGAAGTCCATTAGAACGTCTTTGCATTCTTCAGCCCTTTCAACGTATCGAAAAACGGCAAACATCTTTCTGCCGACCTGGACATGAACCTCCGCAAAGCTACAATCCTTCCAGTCAAACGTTGGACATCTTTGAATGACTGAGGAGTCTTCATGTTCAAAATTTCTTGGATCTTCTCTGGGTTGGCTTGATTCTCTCTCGATCGACAAGATAACCCGTAAAACTTGCACCCCTAATCCGAAGGTGCATTTAGTAGGATTCAGTCTTAAATTATGTTGACGAACTGTCTGAAAGCATTCTTCTAAATCGTCCAAGTGTTTCTGTACCTGCATACTTTTGACAATCATGTCGTCCACATACACCTCCATATTCTTGCCCAATTGATATTTGATGACGTAATTCATCATCCTCTGGTACGTGGCCCCGGCATTGATTAGGCCAAAGGTCATTTTCTTGTAGGCATATACCAAACGATGCGTAATGAACGTCGTCTTCGGTATATCCTCTTTACACATGGAGATTTGATGATACCCAGAGAATGCATCCATGAAACTCAATAAAGCATACCCAGAAGTCGCATCGATGAGCTGGTCGATGTGGGGCAGCGGGTAGAAATCCTTAGGACAAGCTTTATTCAGATCTGTATAGTCGATGCAGACTCGCCATTTCCCATTCTGCTTCTGGACCAGCACCACATTTGCCATCCATTGCGGGTAGTCGATCTCAAAGATGAAGTCAGCAACTAACAGCTTGGCAATCTCTTCATTGATGATTCGTTGGCGCTCGGGCGCAAAGATCCTCTTCTTCTGCCGAACCGGCTTCTTTGACGGGTCCACTTCTAATCGGTGCTTAGCAATCTTCCTGCTCACCCCCGGCATATTTTGAGGTTCCCACGCAAAGATGTCAATATAGCAGCGTAGGAGTTCCATGAGGTTCGTCTGGAGAGGTTCTGGCAGACCCGAACCTATTTTTACTGTCTTGTTCGCCTTGCCAGGAATGAGCTCAATCTCTTCTGTTTCTTCAGCGGGCATGACTAATGGCTCTGAACTGCTCTCAGTGAAGGGCTCGATCTCTATCGTCATGGTATGTTTCTGCTTCGATACCCCCACTCCCGAAGTGATCACAGCATTCCTATAACATCGTCTGGCCAGATCCAGATCTCCCTTCACCGCTCCAACTCCATGAGCCGCAGGAAATTTGATTTTGAAATGAGGGATCGAAGTCACAGCTTGTAAAGCAGTTAAAGTAGGCCTCCCCAGAATGGCATTATAAGCAGAATCTACATGCACAACGTAAAATTTGCAAGTTATTTCTACCTATTGGGGAGCCGTTCCGAAGATGACCGGCAGCTCAATAGTTCCAGCCACTTTGACTGGATCGTTGGTAAAACCGTACAAAGGGACTTCCTGTCCGATCTCTATCTTTTGCCCATCCAGATGCATCCTCTGATAAGCGTGGGCATACAGAATATCTACAGAAGACCCGTTGTCGACCATCATTCGCTTCATATCCACCGAACCCACTTGCGCAGTCAGCACCAATGATCCCTCATGCGGTTCGATGGTTTTCGAAGGGTAATCCTCGTCAGTAAAGGAGATTACCGTACCTGGATAAGGTCTATCAGTCTTCGGGAGGATACCCGCCACCGATATGACTGAATCCAAGTGACTTCGGCGTTTCTTTCCAACGAGCTTGCCAGAAGTGCCCCCAGTGATGACATCTACCACATGCCTCGCAGTCGTGTCCGAGGTAGCAATGCATCGCCGAATCGGTTGAAGCCGCCTAACAGCTCTCTATCCTCTCTTTGAGCTTCTTTGAGTCATTCCGGCAAACTACATCTTGAACTAAGGCCCCACTTTGAACCTTCTTCTCTATGAAGTCCTTCAGATTAGCACAGTCGTTTGTATCGTGACCTGAAGCCTGATGATAATCACAATATTTATGAGAGTTACCTTTTTCGGGCTTAATGTTATCTCGAGGTGGTTCGTAAATAGGTTGATTTTTGATTTGGTCTAGAATGACCGCCCTATCAGTATTAAGTGCAGTGTACTTCCTATTAACTCTTTGGGCAGGAGCGGACGAACGACCTCCTCCCTGTCTCCAGTTGTTATTATACTTCTTCGACCCACCATCATAGCGGTCTTTATTCCCTTCATTCTTCTTTTGATCCCCTTCTGTTCTGTCCTGATCTGTCTCCTTAAGTCGATCGGAAGAAGGACGTTGAGACTATTCATGGCCTCTACCACGATATAATATACGCTTTGTCGAAGGCTTCAGCGAGACTTTTTGGATGGTGAAACATCAACTTCTTCACCAACTTTTCTGATTTAACCAGATCCAATCCGTTCTGAAATAGTCCAACGGCTTGTAGATCATTCAGGTCTGTCACTTGGCCAACTGCTTCACGGAACCGTTTTACATATTGGCCCAAACACTCATTCGAATATTGTCGAACCTGAGCCAATGAGCCGGTTGGTTTTCCCCTCCTTTTGTTGCTCCCGAAGCGAGCATGGAACTTACCACACATGTCTGCCCAAGATGATATTGAATCCGAAGGCAAATTTCCCATCCACTGCCTGGCATCTTTTCGGAGTGTTGTGACAAAGGTATGACATTTAGCAGCATCGCTAAAGTCATAATAATCCATCGATCGATCGAACGCTCGATCAGGGTCATAGGGATCCCAGATCCATCATAGCTTTCTATGTGGGGGCAACTTCTTGGTGGGGTCACTTTTTTCTTTAAGAATCTCCGTGGAAAAAGGAGATGCCTTCTTTCCTCAAGTATCTTTTGTTTCTTTGGACTTTATGAAGCCGCTTCAAGTTCCTTCAATTCTTTAACCAGATACTTTACTCCTTCTGGTTGAGATGATGCTTCTTTCTCCAGCGAATCCTTCCTCTTCTGAGTAGAACGTCCTTTTACCATAGAACCTCCAACATTGGAGGGACTTTTCCGATGTTGAGAATCCACAGGGCAGAGTACCCTCAGTGGACTCTCAGGAGTGTGAGCTCTGGATCTACTTCGTCCTTGAACTCGATCGCTGTGGTGAGAATGTGCAAGGCAGATCGCCTTCTTGGTGTTCTCGGGAGTGTACTCTCTGGATCGGCCTCTCTGTTTGCTTCGACCCTGCTCCTTAGAACCGACAGGGTGAGGTACCCTCTTCGATCTTTGAGGAGTAGGGCTTCTGGATCTTCTTCGATCTCGAGGTTGGCTCTGAGACTGACGACCTGAATGGGCAGGTTCCTTCCCACTCCGATGTCCACGTTCTTCGGACTGAACATAACTGGAAGCTTCGTCTCTTAACTCTGCCATCCGAGACATCTGCTCAGCTATATCTTGTCGTTGCTTCAAAAGTACCTCCATGGCCCTATCTGCTTCGTCGGCCATCTTGGCCAGCTTGCAGGCCTTATCATCCTGGTCATCTCGGTATCGAGTTCTAGGCGAGGTGCCTTCTACCCGTTTCCGATCATGTCCAGATCCTTTTTCAGCCGTGAAGACCAGCTTTCGCTTAGCGTTACCCACGGCCTTCGGACGAAACTCTTCTGATGGTCGTTTGGAAGCTGTGCTAGCATGAGCACTTACTACGGGTCCCAAACGATCTTTGACGGATATTCGTGGTGCGGATTCACTTGCAGCCATCGGCTGTCCTTCAGGTGTAGGCGTTCTACTCTTCCCCATGGATTCCAACGTAGAACGAACATAGTTTGTGATTGAAAATACTCAAGACACTAGAACGCCCTCCTTTTAGCGCCAATGTTAACGCCAAGATCTTTCCTCATGTCCCAATCACTAAGACGTGTCCGATATCCTGCACAGTTTAACAAGTCAACACCAAAAGCTTGACGGCTTGACCGTCGGGGGATAGCTCCGGCATGAGAGTCAGTATCGGCGATCACAAGGTTAACAATGGAGGAAAATATGTCTAGTTTCTTGAGAGAGAATAATAATTTGGTTAAATGATTTGTTCAATTACCTGTATTCCTTGTGTGATCGTTCCTATATGTATCTAAACCGGTGCCATCGTGCCACCCACTTCTTCGCTCGACATGTACCATCTCCCGCGCTAGTCCTCTCACCAAAAAGCGTCAAATTTCACCCACTATCTCATCCTTTGTTTGACACGGCACGGCCATCCGAGTCCCATCCTCATTATTGCCATGCAGAAAGGTGGCAGATAACAGTCAACTGTTATCTTTTGTGATGATTACCGGTCAAAGATGAGATAAAAGATAATTTGTATAATGGGCCGATCCAATGACTTAGCCCAATGCAATAAGGATGACCCATCTGACCGGAATGACCCAATAGAATAGTCAACTAACTGGGTCCAAACCATTCGGCCCAACAAAACAAATGCAACATAATCCAAGGGATGAACTCATTAGATCCGGCCCAATAATGAAAAGTACCATGGCCCAACAGTTGGATTGAATATTTAAGTATTACTTTATTAAGAATATGATGCCATAACATTATATTAATTATTGTAATAATGATGCCATAAACTTTTACATTAAATCTTGTAAAAGTTAATTCTTAACATTATATTAATTATTTTAGATTAACATTATACTAATATGTATTATTTATTTTTCTCTTACAACTGCAATTAGTTAGGATGCAAATTAATAAAGGATGATTGCAAAGAAGAACAATAGTTTTACATCTTTTCAATGATGTTAATTTGATACTTTGTCTAGGATGTTTAAATTTTGATTTTTATGATCAATGGTGTATGATGATGTGTTTGATATTTTCCTCCACTTTTTGATTAAGATGTTTAATTAATATGTATGATTAATTTAAACTTTAAATTGTGAATGATGATGAGTAATTATTCAATTTTTTCTTTATTTTTTATAAATAATTTGAATGAATTTTATATTAGGTGATTGATAAACGAATTCGGATACCCGAATATTCAAATATTCTTGTTATTCTAATAAAATAAATGGAAACGAATATTATCCCTATTCGGATATTATTTCGAATACCGGATACAGATAACATTTTTAAAATCTGCCGAATATCGAATACGAATATGGATAGCAAATTAATTTTGTGTATATGAATACCACTGTATCCGTATCCATATATATTCATTTACACCCGTACTAATATTTAAGGAATTAAAAATTTTGTAGACCAAGTATGTGGGAAAAAATATTTGGGGACTAAATGTGAAAATGAAGATAAGTTCAGGGAGGTCTGAAGGTTATCCCTATTTGGAATTAGGCAAATGTTAGGGGTAATTTAAGTCTTTTGGTACATATCACATGTTGCCAAACTTGTTGGAAAAATTGCAGAAAAGAGATTCTGTCATGGAAGATCAGACATGAAGTGCATATTGTTAGCCAAACCAATTGCTGTGCTTGCAGTCACCTTCAGTATCACCGTTGCCTTCATACTACTACCCACCCACCAAAATTCAAATCCAATTTCTTCTCCAAAACCCAATTCAATGGCTCGGAGCTTTATCTTATGGCTTCATGGATTAGGCGATTCAGGCCCTGCTAACGAACCCATCAAGACCCTCTTCACTTCTCCTCAGTTCAAAAAAATACTTTATGGTCTTTCCCTTCTGCTCCTTCCAATCCAGTCACCTGCAATTGTAAGTCTTATGTAAATATGTTATTTCTTCTTTATGGGGTTTTGTTTTTGGATTATGTTTTGATGATTAAATGGAAATTAAGCAAATGTTTTTTTTTATTGTGGAATTTGTTTGATATGGGTTTTTGATGATTAAATGGGAATTAATCAAATTGTATTTTTTTCTTGTGGAATTTGTTTGATATGGGTTTTTGATGATTATGGTGTAAATAAGTATCACTTTATTTGATGGCATTGTTGTGAATCCTTAGATAATTTTACATGTTATTGATGAATGTGATTTGACTGTGGTTGTTGAATATTAAACCCTTGAATGAATTTTGAGGATTGAGGAGATGCTTGTTATGGGAGAGAATCACCAGATCAGTTCTTTAATCTGAGCTTAATCTAAGGAACTTGATTGTAGGCAAAATATATACAAAATCTGTGCAATGCTTGATTGGTGGAATAAATTATGTTAATAGAAACAATTACTTTTTATTTTATTGTATTGTATTAATGATTGAATGAAACTAATGAGAAGACCAGAGAAACATGACATATAGAGGAGAGTAAAATGCAAAAGTGACCCTTGGACTATAGTGGTATTTGGATATTGCGCCCCTTTTTTTTAGTCGATGCAAAACAAACCCTTTACTATCTAAAAATTGGATTGTGAACCCTATTATGTCATGTGACGTTGACTTGTACACATGACAATTTGAACTTAACATCTCATACTTTCAGGACTAACAAAACATTGATTACCAACTAAGCTAAGAATTAATATTACTTTTTAGAAAATTATTACTAACACTAATAATAATAGTACAACTTTATTAGTTATTAGTAATATTATTAATAAGTTGTTAGTAATTAATTATTAGTTATTAATAATTCTCTTTAACATGATGTTACTTGAATAAATACTTATAATATACTCCCTTTGTTCCAAAATAAACGTCTTAATTAGTTTCGGCACGCTGATTAATAAAGTTTTCTTTTACCTAAATTACCCTTTTTGATTACTATTTATTAATTAAAGTATTTTTTCACTTTTCTATGACCCCAATAATTAATTTTTCACTTTTCTATGACCCCAATAATTGCTTTTTCACTTTTATATGACCCTAATAATTACTCTTTCTTATGTCATTTAATTCTCTAGGTACATTTTTTTTGTAACTCACATTCCTAATAAGTATATTAAATAGATTATGAGGGTATAAGATGAAGAATATGATAAATATAGTTACTAATATAGAAATATGACGTTTATTTTGGAACATCATAAAAAAGAAATTAGGACATTTAATATGGAACGGAGGGAGTATTATCTTAATAACATTACTTATTAGACATTAGTATATATTAATGGTATTAGTAACATTAACATTTTAATAGCATTCTTTGTTATAATCTACATTAATGTTAAAAAAATGAACCTTGTTTTATTTTATTTTATTTTATTTTTTATTTTTTTAACAAAAATAATAATTGAAGTAATGTATGCTAATAAGAATAATTTATCATAATAACAATAATATAATAGTTATAATAAATAAATAATTTAATCTTGTGATCGCATATTTTATAAAAAATAATAAGTACTTTATTTATTCAATATATTTAAGTTATTTTTTAGATTTCATCTTTTGCAATAAATATCGAAGTTGAAGAGGTAGAATTAATAGAATAAAAAATAAAAAAAACAAATAATAAAAACGCTAAGATAACTCTTATTTACGGTTTTGACTCTTCTCACTCGTTCCTACATGAGAAACTAAACAGAGAGAAAGAAAAATTGAATTTATCTCTTCTTTTTGTCAAAATTATCTTATTTTTGCATTAGCATTAATGTATATTAATAACAATAATATTGTAAGGATATTGATATTATTAATAACATTAATATATCTTAATATCTAATAAGTAATATTATTAAGATAATATATTTTATATTTACCTAAGAAGTAAAATCATGTTAAAGAGAATTACTAATAACTAATAAGTAATTACTAACAACTTATTAATAATATTACTAATAACTAATAAGTTGTATTAATACTATTACTGTTATTAATAATTTTTTAAGAGATAACATTAATATTCATAACTTAGTTGGTAATCAAATGTTTTGTTAGTTTTGAGAGTATGAGGTTTTAGTTTCAAATCTTGAGAGAATAGGTATTTTTTGCCCAAATGTATTAAATTGACATGTCAACGTGTCATGTGCACAAGTCAACGCCACATGACACAACAGGGTTCACAATCCAAATTTTCAGATAGTAAAGGGTTTGTTTTGCATTGACTAAAAAAAAGGGGCGCAATATCCAAATACCCTTATAGTACAAGGGTCACTTTTGCATTTTACTCTATAGAGGAAGTTAAATGTACCTTTTTAGCTGTTAAGCATGAAATAGTTACCAATAAGGATTAACTTACATGTGCCGGGGCAGCCGGAGCTATTGCCTTTAGGATTAAGATTATACATGAGAAGACTTTTCCAATCAATAAAAAACAACATATGAGAAGACTGATAGCAAAGCATTAAAAAATGCATTTTGATCTGGAAGCTTGTCACCGATTCTAAGAATAAAATGCCAGAGGGGCTGAACTGATGTGGGAAAAAGGGCAAGAAACCAGTGCCAAAGACCCCCAAGACAAGGGCACAAGAACTTGTACACTTTTCACCTCAAAAGTCCCTTCCCACAAGGGGATCAGGATATCTGCCCTTACAAAAATGTATATATATACAACCAGGCACTAGGAAACTAATATTATTGAATTACTAGTGCCTTCAAAAACTCCAATAAAGGATGAATTAAGGCTCGTATGAAAAGCTCATGGAACCAAAAATAAAATATGCTTAACATTAGTGACTGCACTCTACCAGTTGAATTCTCAAGTCTCACCTCCTTCAAAACATCTCCTATTATTCTCCCCCCAAATCAACCACCCTATAATGCAATATGGTGAAACATCAAATTCTTTTTTTCTCAACATCTCTCTTTTTATTTTATATCTATATATACTATATAAAACTTATAGTAGATGTAAATATTCTAAATTTTTACGTGAAAAATTACCAAAAAATAATATCTTATAACGAATTCATTTTAACCATTGTAGATCTTCAAAGCCTTCACTAAAAAAATGTGGTAGAGGACTAGTTTCGCCTAGACAGGATTTTTTAGAACAGTACCCAACACACATCGAATTTCACAAACTATGTATTCCATACTCTATATCCGTAAGGCAATCGATAAGCAAGTAATCAAAAGTCACAAGTTCACCAGAAATTATCCTCACTTCCTAGTTTTATTAAAAAAATTGCCCCTTCGCACCATATGAAAAAACTGTTTTTAGTTTCTGCTTTAAGCTTCATTGGGGAATGCACTAGATAACTGACCTAAAATTAAAGTGTAGTAACCCTTAACAGAAGAAAAAAAACATTCCAATGTCCGTTCCATCTCCAACCATCCGCCTGCGCTCGAGATAAATATGCGGAATGGATAATACTAAAGAGCGAAGATGGATTCAACCATCTCGTGCTCCCAATTCCTAAGAAATAGGGGTTCTGCACCAAGTTATCCCCAACATAGTCACTAACTCAGCACACATCATGATTCTGTGCTGGAAATGTGATGAAGTCAAGACCTTACTCTCAAAAGGGGTGCTGTCTACACCATCAATCCTGCCAAAAGCGGCAAGATTGACATACAGTAGATCACTAGACCAAAAAGGGTCCTTTTAGTCAAAGTCGGTATGCCACCCTTTTACCAGGTAGATACTACAAGCGTCTCCATCCCGCCAACCTCCTCTCATATCTTATCTCCACCATTGGCTCCCAAATAGCTTCACTTTTATGGGTACCCCTAAGAGAAGACCAAGTCAGTAGTCCCACACCACACCTCAAAGAAGCTGCTAATCCTCCAAGATCGTGCACCTCTACAACAAGGAAATCCCACTTTTGTGTACTTTGATAAGCACCATTCTACTCCCTAGTAGAATTTATCTAAATCAAAGCGCAAATAGATAAAATTGATAGTAAACAAAAGATTAATGAAAGGAGGGATTGTTCTGGACTGCATTTGGCAATGGATGAGGTCAAAAAGGACAATGCGTGTATCGCCCAAGGGCTAGCAAACTAACAGTTGGATCAGCCACTCACAAAAGGGTTTCTGGAAGCAACAATAATTTTTTTAAATTTAGATTCCTTAGTGTTAGCACACGACGCAAATAGATGTGCAAAAAGGTCCGTCATTGATTAGAATGTGGTGAGTGAAGACAAAGCCACATAAGAATAAAGGAGAATGAGACTACATTGCAGCTTGAAATGTCACAAAATTTTGGTGACTATTCAGGCATCAAAGCGATCTCCTAGATTGTCTGAGAATCCTGACACCTAGCACAATCAATAATTATAGCATACTAACTACTAATATGATTTAAGCAACTCATTAATGTTGAAGGGATGATAAATACACATAACTTTTTATCATTTACAATTTATTAAAATTGAGCGAATTTATTCTATACTGAAATGCTACTGATAAATATGAAGTGCAACCATTGTCAAATGTTAACCTTCCATTATTTTTAGATTTTTATCTTTCCCTAGTAAGAGAAGTTTGATCCAATAATTAGTATTGCTGACTTGAATTGAAAGAGGATATAAAGATACTAGTTGGGTCCCGTGCCTCCGGCACTGTATAGACGGTGAGATTTATCTCAAACTTTAAAGGGTCCAGATGATTTATTGAGTGGGCAGAAAATTCAAAATCATTTGTATTTTATTAGATAGATTAGCCAACAATGCTGATTTTATTTTGTTGGCTCTCTCTTTCTCTCTCTCTCTCTCTCTCCCTATGAAGTCTATGCTATTATTTTCTTGGTCAGACTTCTTACTTCTCCCATTAGGAAAGAGTAAAAGTTAAAAATAAGAAAAGGTTAACATTAGATTGTTGTGTCACTTTACATTTTATTAGTTTTATTTAACTATAGAATAAATTTTATTTAGTTTTAGTAAAGTGTAAATGATGTAAAGTAAGTGACCAAGTGTATTTGTCATCTACTAAACATTAATGAGTTGCTTAAATCATACTATTCGTTAGTATGTTATGATTGTGGCAAGTGTTAGCATTCTCGAGTAGTGTAGTGACCACTTTCATGCCCCAAAAGTCGTCTAGATTTTGTGACATTTCAAAATTCTAGAAATAGATAAGCAATCATCTAGACTGTTCACTTGATCTTCTTTTTCCTTATCTGTTTTTTTATATATAAAAAAATTTCTTATGTGGCTTTGTTCACACTCACCAGAATCTGGTCAAAGGCAGAAAATTTCATGCCGTTCACGTAATCTTTGATACTAAGCAATCAATTTTGAAAATTATTGTTGATTCCAAAATTTCTTTGTGGGTGATTCAGTTGTCACTTTGCTATTTGCTCATGCGGAACTCACATAGGTATTTAGGTCTACTAAAATGGACTAGCACTAACGGTTTGTCCATGGAGATGTTACACATGACATTTGTTGGTAACTCACACGTGACACGCCTAAAGATTTTATTTTATTTTTTTATTTGATAAATAAATATTCTCATGAGAAAGCACCAAAAAGGAGGGGGAGGGTGAATTGACATACCCTCGGAGTGCACACAGCATGAGGGAAAACATGTCTGAGATTTAAATAGGTCATTTGTTGGTTTGCATTTTAATATAAGTATTAAGAATTTATTAGGAATCTACTTATAAAAAATAGGAATCTAGGAGTTATTTTTTATGCATAATGTGGCTAGAGAGAAGAAAAAAAAACTTTTAGAGGAAAATTCTGTTTCGCCAACACCATTCTAAAAGTGTTCAACTGCATATATCATCACTTGATACTGATTTAGATTGCATGTACTTAGTGGTATTGTTGAAAATGTAAACATGATTTAGTAGCTTGCCTGGAAGCCCAAGAATTCGTGTCGGATAGGACACGAATTCGCTTCGACACGTATCCGTGAGCTTCCCTTTTTTCTTTTCTTTTTTTAAACTCAGACACTCCTTGGACACTACTTGACTCGCTTGGACAGGCAAGGGACACGCCTAGGGTAAAAAAATTTAAAATAAAAATAAAAATTTCAGTACTTAAATTGCAAGATAAAAGTTAATTGAGGGTACCCATATGCAATTGGTACCTTTTAAACTTAAATTCCTTCAAATCGGTACCTTTGAATGGACCATATGGTGTAGGTTGTATATGTTATAAATTTGTATATGGACCATGTGGGTTGCCTAAAATGGGTATTTTATAAATTTGTTCAAGTTTTTATCATACTTTATTAATAATTAAATTTATTTATTGAAAAAAGTACATTTATATTATTAAATATATGTAAATATATAATTGAACGTGTCCCCGACGCATCGTGTCCTTTTTTTTTTTGAAAAATGTTGTTTCCCGTGTTGCGTATCGTGTTGTGTCCGTGTCCGAGTCGGTGCTTCATAGTTTAGTAGTTTTAGTAATTTTTATCAGTTCATGAATGGGTGAATATCTAAGTAAATGGTCATGTAGGTGCATGAATGTATTTACAAGTTCATGTACATGTATTTGGGCAAGTAGTTATTATTAGAGTGACTCTAGAAATGTCCTAGAGTCCTATAAATAGTTTTATAATTGAGTCATTTTATGTATGTGGGAGACAAGTGAAATACTAGTGGAATTAAGTTGAAGTGAAACATTTCTTCCGGCATCTCCACATTGTATCCTCTTCCATATTTTTCAACAAAGTGGCATCATAGGCAAGGTTTTGACAAGGTATCAAGTTCGTGTAGATGACCAAATTGAGGTGACTTGGTGCTATCGAATTGTTCTACTAGGGCGAGTGCCAAGTGTGCGCGTCTCTGGAAGACAATCTAGTGAAAGTGCTAGTTGTGAAGAAAGTTTTGAAATTTTTTTTGTGAGTTGATGCATGTCACAATGGTCGTCGTGTTGATAGCATTTTGAAGAGGTAAAATATAGAAAAATGTTGCTTCCTATGTTTGCTGAAAAATTAGTGTTTAGAAATTACAATGTTTGGAGTATCAGAACTAGAACATATCTTGGAGCTTGCAATTTATGGCGGGATGCCATTACAAACCCAGGAAAGTGTATTTCAAATAGGGTTTGAAATATGAAAGAAGAAAGAATAAGGGAGATTTTGCAAAGAGCAATGCATGAAGTAGTTTGGAAAATGTTGAGAAAATTGAATCTCTTCCTCAGTTATGGAAAGAGCTGGAGATTATTTCTTTTAATTACAAAGGTCCAACTTTACCTAAAGAGCATTGGGTGCAAAATTATGAGGAAGATGAGATACCTCTTGAAGAAATTGATGAAGTTGAGGAAGAAGAAAATGAAAAGGAAGATTTTGAAGAGAGTACCAACTTGAAGAAGAAAGTTACAACACCAAAAGCGGTGAGTTTGAAGAGACAACATTTGAAGAATCTTTTGAGGAAGAAGAAAAAAGAGGAGGTAATCAAAAATTTTTAGAAGTAATTGATGAGAATTCCTATGAAATTGTGTTTGTTAAAATTGAGACATTGTTGGAAAAGATTGTTGTGAAGAAGATTCCTATGAAGCTACTGAAAACAAATTTGCTCGAAGGATTAGACATGAAACACAGAATTGTTAAGCATGATAGTGCATTGAATTGCATGGCTCTGAGTGTTGAAGCTAAAGTTGTGCCATTCAATCAATTTGAATTGCATTCGGGAAATATAAATGAAGGGCTACCTAAATATATAGAGAATGTAAGAAAAGTTTGTGTTTTAAGTGAATGCAAAGACAGATCTTTGGATTTGTTGTAAGTAATTTTACAAGATGCTTGAAGATGAAGCAAGCCAAATTTGGGAAATTCAAACATCAGATTCATCTGTGTAAAGAAACCCTAATTCAGCATATATAAACGTTGGATTTATGTTCATTTAGGGAAGAAAAGAAAAAGGCTCCTCACATTTTTAGAAATATCAAGGAATGTAGAAGTTTTTCCAAGTACAAAAAACTTGGATGATCGCTGTCATAAGTTCAAGCATGAATGGAGATAGCAAAAGAGGTTCTTGCGTTTGAAGGCATCGAAAGATCAAAAGGCTTTACGGCATTATGAAGATTTTCAAGATGGCCCTTCAATTTTGGTGTTTTCAAGTTTATGGATTAAATCAAAGTTTAAGAGGGGGTGTTGAAAATGTAAACATGATTAAGTAGTTCTAGTGATTTGTGTTAGTACATGAATGGGTAAATGCCTAAGTTAATGGTACATGTATGTACATGAATGTATTTAGAAGTGTCTTGGTACATGTATGACTAGGTTCATGCACAAGTTCTTGGGCAAGTAGTAATTATTAGAGTGACTCTAGAAATGTCCTAAAGGTCCTATAAATAGTTTTGTAAGTGAAATACTAGTGGAATTAAATTGAAGTGAAACATTTCTTCTTACGTCTCTACTTCCTCTCAAAATTATATCCTCTTCCATAATTTCAACACTATTAACCAAAAGGATAAACAATGAATTTGAACGACTTTCATTTGTGGGGGAACAACCAAATAATTTATGCTATTTTTGCAAATATACTTCCTCCGTCCTCCAAGGGTCCCTTTGGGGTTTTCACAATAACACTCTTATAATCTCGTGCTTTGCGCGAGACTTGTTGTAAAATTATTATATTGTTAATATTCTTATAAATACATTTTAATAAATAGAGTAATTGATTTTTATTTTGAAAAAAGTTTTTTCTATTTTTTTATTAACTGATTTATGTATTGGATTCCATTCGACTCACGGTTGTGAACTAATTATTGTCTCTTTTATAAATTATAACTAAATAATATGGTTGATGATTGTGTAATATTATAGTAAGTTCTTGTTTTCCCTCGGTGCCTCTTCCTGGCATATGCAAGCATGATAACTTATATGTCTTTGTTCTATATCTCCATGAATCTAGGAACTTTTGCTTGCATTGTATGCTTCAAGCCAAGTTAGTCGGGATCTAATTGATTGCTAAACTGAAGGCTGTCGAAGATTCTCATAAATTAAATTAATATTAATATTGTATTAGATGATTTTCATAGGAAAATTTATTCATTCTAAAACTATATTATTTAACTAATAATAAATTCGATATAATTAGTTGTTAATAAATTTGAAAATTTTACAATAATAATTTATTTATTTGTATAACAAAAAATAGATTATTCATCTTTTTTTAACTTAATAATTCATCTCTATATATATATATATTCATATATTCATCTATTTATGTAATAATAAAACATTACTAAATTCAAATAGTTATACTTGCATGATTAGATATTATTAATAGTAAGAGTATGAATTGCAGTATAATACTAACTAAATCAAAATTTATATGAAAATAGGATATGATGGTAAGAAGATAATTATTGTAGTAAGATTATGGATGAAAAGAGTTTTGAAGTAGAATGAATCATGGAAAAATAGCCAAGTGAATCTTTCTCTGATTCTTTCGGAATGGGTGTCTAAAATGGAATCTTTTTTTATTTTAATTAATTAGTTAGATAATAGTAGTAAATCATTTTCCTAAAAATTCATGTTGAAGGACCAACTTCTGTGTGTGTGTGTGTGTGTGTGTATATATATATATATATATATATATATTGTGACCGATCAATAGCTAACGTTGTAAAATTAAGATTATCCTCATAACAAATCATGGTCGTCCAATGATAGATCTAATGGTGAAAAATAACATTCACCCACACTTTAATATGGGGGAGTCCCCAGAACTGAAGTGCAGACGGAGACACTATATCAATGTACAAAAATACCCTTTTTAAAAAAAATTTACCATCCACACAATTAAAGTGTTGGCGAAGAAGTTTTTTTTTTATGGTTGGTGCAACTCTCGGTACATCTATTCACGCATAAGAAGTTGCAAGTCCAACTAAACATAGTAATTGGATTCTTAACAGCAAATATGGGTAAGAAGCTGCAAGTCCAACCAAAAATAGTAATTGGATTCTTAACAACGAACATGGGTAAGAAGCTTCTGATACCGTCCGCACAATCATCAAGCATCTGTGGTCCATCCATTCTTAGCAGCAGCCCAGCTAAACATCCTTGTATTTAGTGAAATCAATATACCACGGTTTCAATCCTAAATCAATTCCAGTCGCCAACCTTCACCTTTTCCGCCAATTCTTCAAATTTAAAAATCAATCAAAGTACAATTCTCAAAGAAACTGAAATTAGAGTGGTAGAGCTTTTGGGTGTCTCTGTTGGTGCCTGAAATTGCCGGAGATTCACGAAAATTGTTAGAAAGTATATATGCACAAATCGAAGAAGATCCAACATGTATGCAAAAAAGAATTGAAGAAAACATGAAGAATTGAAGAATATAGTGCAACGGGGTTGTAAAGCCTTCTGTTCTTCCGCGTAAAAAAAAAAACTCTTCGTCCGCACTTTAATTGTGTGGAAAATGATTTTTTTTAAAAGGGATATTTTTGTACATTAATATAGTGGGTCCACACTTTAGTTCTGCGGACTCCCCCATATTAAAGTGTGGATATGATATTATCACGATCTTTTATAAGGATATTCTTAATCTTACAGCGTTTGGCTATGGATCCATATATATATATATATATATATATATATATAATGATTCCGTGCAAAACACGAATTTTATTATAGAATTATTGTATTGGGTATACTGTATGTATTATATTACTAATATATTAATTATAGTAATAATAGATTAAGATTGTGTAAAATGATTTTATATGAAAAAAATCCTATTAAAATATATTATTTAACTAATAATGTATAACTAATCATTAATTAAAATTAAATAAATTTAAAATTTTGATATTAATAATAATTCATCTATTCATATAATTTAAATAGTAGTATTCACCTTTAAATTAATGATTCATTTGTTTATATATTCATTTATTTATGTAATCGTAAAATCTTATTTAAACTCAAATAACTATACTTATAGAATTTAATAATAAAAAGTTATTATATAATTAAATTAAAAATTAAATAAATTTAAAATTTTGATATTAATAATAATTCATCTATTCATATAATTTAAATAGTAGTATTCATCTTTAAATTAATTTTTGTTTATATATTCATTTATTTATGTAACTTTAAAATCTTATTTAAACTCAAATAACTATACTTATAGAATTTAATAATAAAAAAGTTATTATATAAACTCAAATAGCTATACTTATAGAATTTAATAATAAAAAAGTTATTATATAATTAAATATTATTGATAGTAAGAATATGAATTTTAAAGAACACTAAGTAAATTAAAAAACGTATGAAAATAAGAGACAATGGAAAATACATAATTATGATAGTAAGAATATAGATAGAAAGATTTTGAAATCGAATAGAGGATGAAAAAAATAGTTGAGTAAATTTTTTTCCTATGAAAATAAAATATTCTTGTGATTTTAAATATATAATGTATTCTTTTCCTAAATTTTACAGTTGAAGGACCATTTTGTGCTATTATACACACATATACACGTGTATATGTACATATACACACGTGTATAAATATATATATATATATATATATATACACACACACACACACTTAGAAAAAAATTCACACATCACATCATTATCATTATGGTTCATTTGCATAATATTATTTTGACTTCTGAAAGGGGCCTATATTTGTAGGGATATGAAAAGGGAACTGATATTTTCACATTATTTTTTGTTATTTTCATACGTAGGACCCACATAGTAGCTAATAAAAATTCAACACATGAGCTAATATGTGGGTCCTACGTGTGGATATATCAAAAAATGATGTGGAAATATCGGTTTCCTATTAAAAACCCAAAGATCTCCATATTGCCTAGTTTTGTCATATATGGTTTTTTATCTCACTGATCTTATTTACAACACTGATTTATTTATTTTATTTTATTTTTAACAAAATCCTTCCCCTCCATAAACCTTACACCTTTTTATGTTCTAATCTTAGCACCAATCGCTGTTCAACTTTACATTCACCTTTTCTTATTTTGCTCTTAAATTATGTTGATATTGCATGGATGTTAAACCTTCTAAAAATGGATTTTGAGTTCAAACATTATGCAACTTGCTACTTGATTGAGGGACATTAACGCCATGTTTGTTTCCATGGATAACACTTGGGATTAGACTACTAATCCCAGGTCTCTTGTTTGTTTTAAAAATTAGACTTAGGACTGTGATAACAAAATGACTTAGAATGGAAGTCTATTTAATACCATGTACAACTAGGTATTACAATCCCTACCATTTGGGATTAAAAATTTGTGAACAAAATTAACCTTTACTTTTGTTTAAAGTAATCGGTGTATACTATTCTATCCATCTACACTCACAATACTGAGAATACAATATCTTTGTTATTACAAGTAAGGGTATAATGTCCAAACAATAAGTTTTTATCTAGTTCTTTAAATAATCTTGGACAAAATAAACATAACATCAGATTATTTTATGTTATCCATGAATAATCCCATTCTAAACAAACATTTAACTAGGATTATTTAATCCATAGAAATATAGTCCCAGGATTATAATCCTTGCAAACAAACATGGCCTAAAGGAACAATAAAGTAGGAGGCCTTTTAATAAGAATAAACAAAATCTAGCAAGTTAAACATCATAAATAGTAGAAGCTTCTTTGAGGAGAGGACACTATAACTAGAAGCTCATATTTACGTATAAAAGATCTACATCATGGTTGTTGCATTGTTGTCTATTTTGATGTAGGACAATGTTATGATTCCATTACTAGCTTATGGGGCTAGTCCCACATTGGTTGTACTTGTATGGGTCTCTGACAGCTACCTTTTTGGGATGGGTTCTCCTAAGATCATAATAAGTGGTATCAGAATAGTGCAATCCGTGGACTGCCTTCTAAATGAAAAAGGGCTACCTAGAGGTTGGATTAAAATACTAGTAGGTTATGGCGGGCTAGTTTTTCTAGAGTAAAGGAAAGGGCTACCTAGAGCCTAGATTAGAATACTGGTAGGTATACGGTAGGCCAGTGTCGCTAGAGTGGAGCAGCCGTGGACGTCGATATGGAAGTGTGGTGGCCTGTTATGATTCCATTACTAGCTTATGGGGACTAGTCTCACATCGGCTGTATGGGCAAATTGGTGTGGGTTGATATTGTCTTGGGCTCTCCCTCTCTAACAGCTAGCTTTTGGGGATGAATTCTGTAAGATCATAAAAGACTAGTGTGGGGATAATGGTTAATCTGGACAGGAGGAAAATGAAGACAGTAGGCCTCTTTTATTTTGCTATATTGAATGAGTGGATAAAATAACCTTGATGCAATTTGGTCTTATCATGTATATTTGGCATGGACACCATATTCGGCTAATACACAGTTAATCCTTCATGTCCTTTCTCACCAGATAAAAGCAAACCACAAGTGAGGTGGTTTTGAAATTATCTTACCCAAATAGTGTAAAAACGCTTATAGTAGGAGATCAAATGTGAGCAATTCCTAAAAACTATTTATCAATAATAATAAAAATAAAATCCTAAAAACTAAAAAAGTCGTCAAGAATCTGATTGTTAATTCTCCTAGACCAAGCAGAGGATAAAAATACTAATCTACTATGGAGTGGGAAAACTTATTATGCTTTTAGGCTTTTCGTATAGCAACAACTACCATTCAGCCTAGATTTCTTACACAGTAAGCATTCAGATTAGTAGTAGGATGTCGAATAAACTCGTAGGAACAAGAAAATCTGTTAGGTGAGAGGGGTGTCATATTTATACCATGGAAATCAACTTCAGAGCTCTTACTATTGATTATAATCATTGACCTTGCATGTTCCTCTGATATGTAATAATCTCGTCGTGAACACAATTCTGTGGAAGGTTACCCATCATATTACAATGTTAGTCATTGCATGTCCATCTTGATACTTTCACAATTGTGATGTATTCTGGTTTCCCTATTTGTTCTGTGTGCTACATACTAACTTTTCTTTTTTCTAGATGGTCATGTGATGCCTTCATGGTTCGACATTCACGAAATACCTGTAACAGCAGTAAGTTTTGCTTCAACTTCTCTATTTCTCAACATCTCCTTCCATTATCCTTGCTCAGTGATATTTGTTTGTGTAGTTCTTTAGTTATTGGATTTTGTGTATTATGATCGAGATATCGCTGGCCACATGTAAAAGGGTGTAGTAATATAATAATGTTCATTTAAAAAGAAAAAAAGAAAGTCATAGTCTAATGGTGGTTGGTTGCAACCCCAGGGTTCCAGTGTCTTAAAAAAATTGCTTATTTGAAAAAAAATGTTGATATATTTGCAGTATTTAAAATTTCCATTCAGTAGGGGTTCTCATTCATGCTTTATTCTTGTCAATTGTAGCCGGCTCTTGATGTATCACTTTCCAAATCTATCAGTCTGAAAGATATTATAAAAAGCTCATTTTATGGAACTTAAAGATTTTCAGGTGTCATGATTCTGGAAACTTAAATATTGCTTTATAATTGAATATGGAGACTCACTAAACAGAGAGCAGTCTATCTTGTTATTGATTTAACCATCTATGCTGGCGTGATTTGCAAAACTGAACTGTGCTGTAATAAGCTTGGTTCTACGAAGTAACTACACCAGTGGAAAAAGCATAAATTTGTGCAGACTGTAGGTTTCTATTTCCATTGTATTAACAACACGCTACGTACTAAAAATAAAATATATAGGTCAAATTGCAATAGTGTCCCAAGAAACTTCTCAGCACATACAGATATTTCTGCCGATCCTTCAAGCAGTACTGCTTCTCATGATTCCTAAAACAAACTCTAGAAAGTGCTTCGAAAGGCCCATATTTTTTCATACTCAAAAAAAAATTTGATCCTAGCTCAGAAAGAACGCTAGCTATATGCTTAACACATGCAAGTCGAACAACTACATCATACTACCAAACACCAACTTCCAGCTTCTCTGGAGCCTTCCAATTCAACTCAGGTTCTAAAGTACCCCCAATAGCAGCTGCCATGGCTGAGGAATTCACTGCTCTTGGCAAGCGAAGCATCCTTTCTTTCATATGTGAGTTATCTCTCTCTGTGAGAAGCTTCTCGCTGTCACTGATGCCCCTAAGAACTATACTATGCCACTAGGGGTGAGGCACTTTGTCTATGGACATTGTAGAAAGGAAAGGTTTATTTGCTCATAATGATATTCATTTAAGTCTTCGGGTAGCACCACTAGATCTTCAACAAGGTGGAAATTCTCGTATTCCATATGTACATGTTCCTGCGGTTCGGATGAGTATTATTGTTTATATCGCTACGACTATAAGCACTTTCTTGTTCCTATTAACAAAACATCCCCTGGTGTAGCTTGTTACATGGGTCGTGAGTGGGAGCTTAGTTTTCGTCTTGGTATGCGACCTTGGATTGCTGTTGCATATTCAGCTCCTGTCTGATAACGGCGCTGAAGTACTGAATCTATCGGCACCATAGTGGTGACATGCAACTTTGGATCTGACAGCCAGCCCAGTAACCTTTCGGAATGGGGGATCCCCGAACCTGGGTGATCTATCCATGACCAGCCACTCGGTGAAAAAAAAAGAGAGAGTATGCTATTGAGGAGAAAGAAGAGAAAAAGCACAAGAAGTGGTAGCTGTTAAGGCGAATCTTTCTCGTATTATGATGAGAAAGAAGGGCAGAAAAAGCTGCTAAAATCCAATTCTCACCCTCGACTCAAGAGTTGTTGCCCTATTTTCTTTTTCTTCGCTAGCCTTGTGGTTTAGTTACTTAATTAAGAGCTATCCCCCTCCCACACAAAAAGAGCTCTTCCTCATTCAGTTAGATTCTTTAGTAATATATGGTTCCTTTTTCCTTTTTGTTTGAATCTTCATATAAATTTTCAATTCCTCGTACTCCTCCCTTCATTCATTGAGTTGGGGGAATCTATAGGAGGCCCAATACGCATTTGTATGCCGGAGCTTTCCCATGGTTTAAGAAGACCAAATTTGGGTCAAAATGCAGGTGCCCAATTCTTTCTTGATATAGAAGATTGGCTACCCAAGTTGTCACCCAATTTCGATTTGGCCCTTTAAGTCGCAAAAAATCTCAATTTAGTCATTCAAGTTAGCATGGTTCAATTAACTCCAAACGTTGACTTCAACTTAATTTTTTATAACCAGAAGGGTAAAATTGTCAAACAACACTAAATCTATGTTTAAAAATAAAACAAAAAATAATAGATCTCAAAAATAAAACCTAGTATAATTAAAAATAAAACAAAAAACTTAAAAAATAAATCTCAAAAGAACATGAAAATTAATTAAGTCTGACCCGGAAATCATTTTAAACTAAAATCCTTTTTAATTAATTAAATCCATTTTAAAAATTATTAATAACCCTTTGTGGATCTATTGTTGATTGAAGTTTGGGCTGATTAATTAGGTGTGATATAGATTTGGACAAAAAAGGTGATTAGGTGCAATTGTAGCCGTGAAACTCATTTAATCAGCCATGGTAGAGTTATTGCTTCTGCTAACATAATTAATGACGAATATATATAGTACACATTAAAATAATGCACATCCAATATTCAGAAGCTTATAATTATCGATCTTAAAGGAAATAGTAGATCATACAAACATTAACCCTTGCTAGTAATTGATTGACGAATTATAGAAGGATGAAAGAGAATTTCAACAGAAAAATGAATCACAAAGTTTGGATGAATAACTGAAAATTAAATGCAGAAAATGAAATTGCGAAGAGAGATTCTAGAGAGAGGAAATTGAAATGAAGAGAGAGAAAACACAATTCCGTCGAGTTGCTTTCTACAACTGATCAGTTCTCAACAGCACGATTCTGTGTTTCGGTCATGGAGGATGTGGAGACAGGTGTTTGGGCTTTTAGAATCGGAGAGAGGACCTATGAGAGAGAGCAGTAAATTTGGATAAAAAACCTAGCCCCAGTGATGGGTCAGGTTTTATTTCAGTGCAATCATCGGAGAAGTTTGAGTTGGGATTTAGGTGAAGAATAGATTGGATCTTGGTTGGGGGTTGGTGTGAGTTCTTGGTGTGTTAGTGTGTGTAGCGGGTCCAATAATGTTGCCAAAATACATTAACATGTTAGCGCAGTTTGTTTAGGTACGAACTTTCCAAAACATGGAACACTTTCATTCCAAAACATTAAATTGAGCAATCCAGAACTTCTTTTCCTATTTAGTTACAAGTGACTGAAATTTTTATTCCACAAGAATGATTACAACTATATTTATGATTTGCAAACTACGGACATCTTTATATAGTCACTAGGCCTTACAATGGCTAGGATCAAATCTAATAGAAGATTAAGATCGCCCATCTATAACATTCCTCCAAAATATCTAGAATATCTTTCAACTTAGTTATCACATAAGATAAATCTAAAACGTTTTATCGGAAACCCTAATATTTACAAGATGACTCTAAAAATATCAACTACTATCACCAAGTGAACACCTTGTGGGCGTCTAATAAGGGTAATGTGGTGTAGCCTCTTGAAAATGCGCATGTTGCGACATATACTTAACCATATTTAACTATATCTTTAAGAAATTATCCTAATGTATCTGGTTTCGATTAAACGTATTTCTTACCAAAATAACCCCAAGAACCTACCCCTACTGTACTCCATACCAAAACATGTCACGTTTCTCGTTCCTGTTTTTGTTCCACGTACCATACCTGATAATGTTAATTCAGATCTGAATGTTGGTTTAAATCAGTATAGGATTGGTTGCGAAATTGGGGACTTGATGTTGCAGGTGGTGATGGTGGATTTGCAGGTGGGGGAAACAAACAAATAGTGATGAATTTGTTCTTGGTATATGTGTGTGTTCTTGGTGTGTCAATGTGTGTATTTGGATTTGTAGGTGGGGAAGACGAACAAATATAGTTTTATCTTTTGTTTTATTTTTAAACTTAAATTTGGTGTTCTATGACAATTTTATCCTTCTAGGTATAAAAAATTGAGCCCAAGTCGACGCCAGGAGTGGATTGAATCAAATGTTATTGGAGAAGTCTGATCCAAAATTAATTCAGGGGTGATTGTAAAGCTACCCAAAAGGTAATTGGGCATGTTCCTAGAGCGAAAGGCCAGTAGTTTTGTACTTTCAGGTTGAATTAGGGTTTCTTATATTATGTTATATAAGGAGGGGATCCTGCAATCGTAAGATGTACGAAATAAAGATAGTGGAGCTGTCAGCGGACCGGCCGTGGACTAGTCCAACGTATAAAATTTTTCGACTGGCAACTTGAAGGGCACGTTTGTAATTCGGCCAATATAATATGTTCTACCATCTCGATACCAAAAAAATTGTTCTACTATCTCAGCTTGTGTATATTCATTCTCAGATGGCACGAATAAATAGCCTAGGAGAAAAGGTACTGTGGCTGAATTCTAGTAGTGCAACCTTCTTATCAGATATACAAACCTTTTAGATTGTAGCATGATATAATAAGTTAATCAATTAGTTATGGTTGTCAAAATATGCCTGCAACATGTTTTGGAAGCTTCAAGTGATTGTCCTTCCAAAATATAATGAAGGCATGCTTTGATAACCATAACTGATTGACTAACTTATTACCCCATGCTACGATGTATTAACAACTGGACGCACAAGAGTCTTTTACAGTTGAGTGTATAAAAATACTTTACAGTACTTTACATGGTTCACAGCTGTATGTCGGTCTTTTTTATTTGCGACTTTTTTGGAATCACGTCTATTGTTTCAGAATGGCACAACAAAATTTATCCAACTTCTGTAATGTTATGGAAAGTAAGAGATTATAATGCATAAAAAAAGGAATGCTCAACTCAGTACCATCAATTTATTTTGTTTTGTGTGGAATTCTTTTTGTGCCCATTTTCTATGTTATTACATCATCATGCTGATTTCATACACATTTTCATTTTGCAATCTGTTTTCTAAAACATATCAGGATTCTCCAAAAAATGAAAGTGCAGTGCTCAAAGCAGTTCAAAATGTGCATGCGATGATAGACAAGGAGGTAGCTGCTGGCACAAATCCGAATAACATATTTGTGTGTGGATTTAGTCAAGGAGGTCTCCCTTTCTCACGTTGTCTCTCGCTACACTTGAAAACACACTTATCCTTTGTGTTCATTCTTATTGTTAAATTGCAATGAGTTTTGCAGGTGCCTTGACCTTGGCAAGTGTTTTACTGTACCCAAAAACTTTAGGAGGAGGTGCCATATTTAGTGGATGGGTACCTTTTAATTCTTCTTTGGTAGAACGAATTACCCCAGACGCAAAGAAGGTATCTTCTAACACACTAATGGTGTCTGGTCTTTCCTTTAAACAATCTTCAATATCTTTTGGCACGTGAATGTGGTTGTTTGTTGACCTGTTCTTCCTATGCTTAAATGGTAACACTATGTCTAATAGATGGATGATCAGCCAGTAGCATGTTGGTAAGGTGGCATGTAAAGAGAGTGAACTCGAGTGCGAAGCGAAGTCCAACTTTAAGCCCGTCTTTCAACCTTGTTTGTACATGTTTTATTTTTAACAAACTAAAAAAGTTGTAACATGTAACCTTTGTCCTCAGGGTTCTGGGGCAGGAAACATGAAATGGGGCATTTTGAGAGTTGTAGATCCAGTGGTTGATCTAGGATTTGGACTTGGGCGACTAAAAGTATACATGTAGGGTACTAGGGGGTGGTGTTATTGTAATGGAAATAGTATTGTGGGGACAAGTCTAAAAATATAGGGACTTTGTTTAGAGATAAACTAAATAACCATGTAAATTTTAGAAATCACCAAAATATTTTGGGCATCATGCCCCCCCTTGCACTCCATATATACGCTACTGCAGTAGATATTGCATGCTTGGAATTCAGATAAAGGTGAATGGTTTTGTATAGTATATGATGAATCAAAAGCTACATTTGGACTTCAACAGTTGTGATATGAACCCTATTTTTAATCCAGTGCATACAATGTTACATCTCAATTTGGGTCGGCAACTATTGAAACTTATCTCGTAAAACTGGCATCAAATTTAGAGGATAAATTTTATTTTTCTAAATTCCAATGCTCAATGTTGTGTTGGTGTGTTACTATTATAACGATCCCTTTTTCTTTTCTTCTAATTTTTGTATCTTGCGAGTGTAATAATACACTTTCACTTACTATAGCATGAGACCCTCATTATTAAATTTTATTAGGCAGGTCAATTGTTATACCATTATAATGATTCTAATGCTAAGAAATTCATTATGTTGTTTGATGTTTTTCGTTTACTCTTGACAAGTATCTGATATCTGAACACATGTGCAGACACCTATACTGTGGAATCATGGTATGGCCGACAAGACGGTATTGTTTGAAGCTGGACATGCAGGTCCACCTTTTCTTGAGAAAGCCGGCATAAGCTGCGAGTTCAAGGTAATATCTTGTTACTCTTTTTTTGATAACCGGGAGTTTCCTAACCGCAGTTAGACTAATCTCCACGAACCCGGGTCAACCTTTTCATATGGGCTTACGCCCGCGTCCCCGTGGTCCCATTAACCATTTCTGGCCTTGATAAATTGTTGTTGGTGAGTGTCGAACCTAAAATGTCCGGGTTTACGGCTTATCCCAGAGCGACCTTGAACCACTGAGCCAACTACTTGGGTTTCTTGTTACTATTCCTTAAACAACGTCATGATTTATATATATTGCTAACAAAATTTGGTTTGTCACGAATCACAGGCGTACCCAGGTCTTGCTCATTCAATAAGCAGCGAGGAGCTCCGCTACTTAGAATCATGGATAAAGCCTCGTTTACAGAGTTCTTCATGAAAGGTTGGAATTTTCGTGTGGTTTTATCATCATAGATCCAGATTGTTTTAAGTGAATTAATTTTGATATACTATTATGATCTATACTATAAGACATTGTTATTTAAAGTGAATATTTATGGAGTTCATATATTTTCTTAATTAAGTTTGACTGTGAACTAATGAGTTATGAATTTGGAACACTATAAATATATAATCAAAAGATAAATAGAAGTTTGAAAATATATAAATGAACTAATTATGTAAACTGAACATGCAAGAGATGCATGCTCAGCAAGCACCGGTAGTGGTACTATTAAACCGAGTAGGTCTCTTCTGAGAAGCACTCCAATAAGTTAATGAAAAACTAATTATGTAAACTGAACCACCTATGTTACACCAATTACTATTAAATTCATAATTCGGCACCCAAAGTATTTGGACTTAAAATTTACTACATAAAGTACCTAATTTTAACACTCAAATTCAGATTAGGTCTTTTGGTTGTTTTGTACCGTTTAACTGTAGAAATATAAGGATCCACTTAATTTTTTTTTTAAAAAACTAACTAATAACGTATATGTTTTAAATATGGTATAAATTATCAAATTACCTTTGATAATTGTTTCACATTTCCTTAACTTTCCGTTTCCATATATCACCCTTTTCAGCTTTGTCTGAGTAAGCAAATCTCAACAAAATCTTAGATTTGTTGTCATGTGGATCTTGAGATTGTAAGTGTTTGATGACTTGCACCGTGTTTGTAAGTTTTTATTTGAGGGGAAAGGAAGGGAAGGTAAGGGAACATAATTAAAATTCCTCCAATCCCATGTTTGTGAGTTTTTTTAGGGAGGAAGAGAAGGGATTTAGAGGTAAAATTAATTTTATTTTTGACTCAAAACTTCCCCCCTCAAAATTGGGAGGATTTGGAGGGATGAAAAAATATGGGAAAATGAAATATTTTACATTACCAAAAAGAACCTTTCAAAATAAATAATGTGACAATATTATCCTTAATTATTATAACTCTCAAAATTTTAAAATACACTTTTTCTTTTTTCCCCAACTCCCCCACCCTAGCCACTCCACCCATCCCAGTACCCCACCCCACCCCAACCCACCCCAACCCATATATATATGACATATATATTGACGTCATCCCATATATATATATATATAGAGAGAGAGAGAGAGTCCGGATCCAGTCCGGGATCTCGGGCTTTATAAAAATACGGACATTTTTTTTATTTTAAAACAACTAAAAAAAAGTTTAATATTTTATGGAACTGAAATTTTTACATAATACAGTGTTTTGGGTGTGATTTGGATACATATAACAAAACATGCTTGTACAGACTTTTTTAGTTGTTTTATAAAAAAAAAGGGTCCGGATTTTAGTCAGGTCCGGGAGTCCGGACCTGATCCTGATTATATATATTTATATAGAGAGTCCGGTTCCAGACCGGACGCCCGGGTTTTAGTCTTGTCCGGACTTTTTTTCTTTTATTTTTTTTCTTTTTTTTAAAACAACTAAAAAATAATAATTAATATTTTATAGAATTGAAATTTTTTTCATAATACAGATGTTTTGAGTACGCATAATAACACATGTGTTTATGCGATGCATGTCTGAATATATATATATTTTTAGTATAGGTATTCAAATCACGCCAAAAACATTGTATTATGAAAAATTTGATTCCATAAAATATTAAACATTTTTTAGTTGTTTAAAAAAAAAGCAAAAAATAAAATAAAATTTGGGGTCCGTATCTTACTCCAGTCCGGGCGTCCGGACTGGATCCCCTCTGTGTGTGTGTGTGTGTGTATATATATATATATATATATATATATATATATATCTGATCCCTTCTCCAATAACCTTAATTTGAAACAAAAATGAACCAAACTATAACGGCGAGTTTTTTTCGTCATTTATATCATACAAAGCCGAGGACATAGCTACGTCGACCGTTCGAATCGTCACTATAGCTCAGAAAACCATCGCTATAGTTGGTTCATTTTTTACTTGTTGTTTAAGGTTATTTGGAAGGGACCATATATATATATATATATATATATATATATATATATATATATATATATATATATATACATAACAAAAAAAGTTGAACAAAATAATTCAATAGCTAGACATTGTTAAATCATACATTTATTATATTTATATGATTTAAATATAATTTACTACCTTAAACTATATTTCATATTCCACTTCGGTGATTCACCTTTCAATTTTATCAATTAGATGATTGAACTATTATTATTTTTTTAATTTCATTCAATTGAGGCTGCTACGTCAGAAATTGCTGACGTGGCCTGCTGACTAGACAAACTAATGCTTATGTGTAATTAAAAAATATTATTGAAAGATGAATCACCGAAGTGGAATATGGTCTATAGTTTAAGGTATTAAAGTATATTTAAGCTTATTTATATATAAGGGTAATATAGTAATAGTGTAGTTTAAAAATAAAATTATTTTTCCTTCCCTTCCCCCATTCTAAACTCACAAACAAGAAAATATAATAATTATCTCATCTAGGACTGAGCAAAAAACGGTTATAACCGAACCAAAATAATTTAACCAAAATTTTCTAAAAATTCGGTTATTTTTAATATTTCGGTTATATCCGAATTTTTGTACAGTTTCGGTTAGTTTGTACGGGTTTTATTTTTGAGCTATTTGGTTTAACCGAATACCCGAAAAACACCCAACCCAAATACCAAAATCTCTTTTTTGTTACTCCCTATCTTAATTCTTATATTTTCATTAATCAAGGTTAACTGTACCCAACTCTCCTCGGAAACCACATCATTTATTTCAATCAGACTATCTTCTTCAATACTAAAAAACTGGACTTCTTCCATTCCCATCCAAAACAATCTCAATTAACCCTTCCCTGTCTTCATCTTCCCACCTGAACCAGTGAACCTTATCCTCTCCAGCGAATCCCAGTCTCCGATCATTGCGAAATCACAGACCCTCCTCCTTCTGCTAAATCGACGATACAATTCGCCAAGTGGCTCGAAGTGAGCAGATCGATGACGTTCTTGTAGGCGATGGAAAGGAGGTTCCGATCTTCGACGGTGAGCTCGCCGGCGACGACGGAAGTAGAGCCGATGATGAGCTTTTCCATGAAGCTCACTGCTCACCATCTCTCTTCAGTGGCTTCGACTTGCTTTCGGCGAGTTTGGCAGTGAGGAAGTAGTAGACATATTGGCCTTTGGTGTAAGATGTTATGTATTTGTTGTATGTTTTTGTAATATGTATTGGCCTCTTTTGTAATATCAATATGTAGGCTACATAGTGTTAATCATGTACTGTTCTGTTGCTGTTGTTCTCTCTTGGTAATATGTTTGTTGTTTCTGCTGTTAATTAAGTTTTATAAATTCGGTTATTAACCGAATAACCGAATAACCTATTCGATTATTCGGTTATTATAGATTTCGGTTAATTGTTCGGATACCAAAAATAGTGTAATTTCGGTTTTCGATTATAACCGAAATTCTTGTTCGATTCGGATAATAACCGAATGTTCACCCCTAATCTCATCCCTTCCCTTTCTTTCTAAAACTCACAAACCTGGCAGGAGAAAATTATAATTCCTTCCCCTCCCTTTCCTCCAAACTCACAAACGCAGCCTTAGGAACCCCTTTATATGGAGGTATGTTGTGCATTTTCTTTGTTTAGTAAGTCTAGGATTTTGTGTGATGAACTTTACATCATGCTTTTATATGTAAAATGTATTTTAATGGTGTATTCCTCTATAATCACACAATAATTATCTGTGTGCATTATAGTGTCACACAAAATTACGTCGCTTTAGAGATTCTTTTAAACAACAAAATAATATTAAAAGAGAGTGATCCCATTTGCTTTCCTTTTATTTACAAAAATGCCACCAGCAGCCCCACTTGTTTTTTTTAAAAGAATCTCCAAAACGACGTAGTTTTAATAAGGATATGTTATTTAAAAAAGTATATTATTTGAGAGATATGTTTTAGATCCGTCCTCATATATATATATATATAGAGGGCGGATCAGGTCCGGACTCCCGGACCGGACCAAAATTCGGACATTTGTTTTTTGTTTTTTTGTTTTTTTTAAAAAAACTAAAAATAAAATAAAATAATTATGAAACTTGAATTTTTACATAATACAGTGTTTTGGATGTGATTTGGATACATATAACAAAAATATGCATGCATGATCTGCATGGGAATAGTATATATATTTTTTGGTATATGTATCCAAATCACACACAAAACATTGTATTATGAAAAAAATTCAGTTCCATAAAATATTAAAAAAAAAATTAGTTATAAAAAAAAAGTAAAAAAATAAATAAAAAATTGGTCCGTTTTTGAACAGGTCCGGACTCCCGGGCCTGATCCTTGTTGTTGTGTGTGTGTGTGTGTATATATATATATGTGTGTGTGTGTGTGTGTGGGTGTGGGTGTGGGTGTGTGTGTGTGTGTGACGCCCCCAAAACAGGTATACAACACCCATTCTGAGTCGTCAAAATACATGGTACAGAAACAACTACAACTTTATTAATACAACATAAAAACTGTGAGTTTAAATACAAATATTGTCATCTAGACAATATCCACACTCAAATAAGTCCTCATTTCAATTATTGATACATTATTTTACAAAAATGGTGAGGACTACTAAAATAACTTCTAGAACCTTCATTCCATACCCCGACTAGTACCCGCTAAATTCTCGCCTCCTGAGAAGAAAAATGGAACAAAAAGAAAAGGGTGAGCTCAACTAGCCCAGTAAAAAACATTATGACTAAAATAATACAGAACAAATTATCGTTAATCTTCAACAGGGAAAAATCTAATAGAATACAATAGACAACAAGTTTTAAATCAATATTCGCTGCGGAAATAATAATTCATTAGAAGAGTTTAAGTAGAGAATGTAATCTACTACCTTCTATATATGAATATAAAAGTTCATCGCTTATCTTTTATCCCTGTAACATCAATCAATATATATCTGGAATAAAATATTCATCTTTGCACTACAGGCCAAAGATATTCATCGATTAGTTATGTTCATCTAAACACACATTCATCTTTGCACTTCTGAGACCAAAGATATTCATCGAAATCATTCATCTTTGCACTAAGGTGCCAAAGATATTCAAGAATATCATCATTTAGAATGAGGATGATGAAAAATATTTTAAAGAAAAGCGAATCCGATTGAAACAAAAGAACAAGTATTAAGGATTCATACTTTAAATAACTCAAGTTCGAAAATACTTCATAAATAATCGAGTGGAGTAAAATTCAAGAATGAAGACCAAAACATAGATCCAATCAAAGATAGGAATCATAATGCATAATCTTGGACACGAGAAAAGAAAATTTAATTTTTACGTGAATACCGTCAGATTCGTGAATAGTCAGATATCGTGAATAGTCTTGAGTATCGTGAATAGTAACTCCGACACCAAAAGATAGAAATTTCACAAAAAACATCATCATGCTTCGTGAATAGTACTCGTGAATAGTAACTCGTGAATAGTAACTCATTAATAGTAATCTATGAATAGTAACCCCGACATGAAAAAAGTTTCAAATTTGATAAAAAGTTCAAACCAATATTTCGGCATAATGATATTGAAGAAATAATATCATTTTTTTAAAAAAAATAATATCCCTTACCTAAAAAGGATAGTACTTCTGACTAGATATAGTGCTGAAAGAACTTGCACCGTATAACAATACTCAAAGTACTAAAATACTCACAAAAATACGCTCAATATATCGAGAGAGAAAGAGAGAAATCTTTAGTTTCTGGTGTGATTTTCAATTCTAACCTAAGCACCCTATTTATAGGAAAATACTTAGAACACCAAAGCAGAAGATTTAATATAATATTAATATAATTTATTAAATTTTCTACACACAGAAACTTAGTCCACAACATCAGCCACTCACCCAACAAAAACAAAAAAAATATTTTTCTAATTATAAATATTTAAAATTTCCAACAATTAATAATTAATTAATCCGGAACTTCAATAATTCATAATAAATAGCCCTTTTATCAGAAAATTCGAATCTTGCGACTTTTTATAGGAAATTCAATTCTCTAAAACTTTGCAGAAGAAAGTTTTTCCAAATTTCAAACAGAAATTGACCGAAATCCATAAACGGACGATTTTATAGGCTATAATCAAATTTCAGTCAAGAAATGGGCCTACAGACATGTTTAACATGTTTTAAACAACTTTTATAACAAAAATACTCTTCCTCCTCATATACTCATATATCCACATTCATTGTAAAAATATCATCATTATTATATTATAATAATATAATATAATATTATTTTATCAGAAAAGATAAAATATCAATTTTCGACAATTGTCACTTTAAAATTTTTTTCCATCTATATCCACATAAAATAAATATTTTCCTCATCATATAAATCAATAATTAATTATTCACAAATAATATTACGAATCACAATCTTGTGACGAGATAGTTCTAGGAAGAGGGGCTTTCAATAAGAATTTCTCCTTCTTGGTGGCCTTGATTAGGTGACCAAACCTCTCCTTGATGCAGAACTTTCTAGACATTTCAAAGAATGTTATCTAATAATATTATTAGGATAATATGAATTATTGCTTCGATAATGGAAAATCTTGTGTAGTGATAATTATTGAAACAACAGTAATATAGAATATCAATGTAACAATTATTGAATCAATAAAATAAAATACTGAACAGTAATTACTGTAATAATTATTGAGTAGTGTCTTCTTACATAAGAATCAATAATTGGTGCAATACTGGTGTCTTCTTGTGCAACAACGCCGCGTATTCTTGTGTTTTAACCACCGGGTATTCCAACAAAGATAATGCTTGTAATAAGCTGCTGGCTCGTTATTTATAAACAACTTATACTTGTCGCTTTTTTTCATCCAATCGCTTTTAGTTATGGGCCCACAAAAAGATCTTGTTGTTATGCGAATATTCCTCAACAGTAAGAATATTCCACGACCAAACGAATATTCCCCGACAACAATGAATATTTTTATAACCACCGCTTATTTTAAAATATTTGCGCATTTTACCCATAACTAACCACATCAACCCTTACTATTTCAAAATGATAAATAGAGGAAATTAAATTTCATTTATTAATAATTTGGGGTCTTACAACTTCCCTTCCTTATGAAATTTCGTCCTCAAAATTGACATACGTACTGGTGTTTCGAAAAGATGAGGATACCTCGTTTTCATTTCCGTTTCCAACTCCCAGGTCATTTCCTCAATAGCATAGTTTCTCCACAAAACTTTAACTTGTGGTATGACCTTCATGCGTAGGACATGCTCCTTCATATCCAAGATCTTGACAGGTACCTCTTCGTACGTTAAGTCTTCGGCTATCTCTAAATCGATTCTAACTCAATGAGCGTGGTTCGGGTCTTTCACATATTTCTGAAGCTTACGGATATATGAAAAACATTATGAACACGAGACATACTTGGAGGTAACACGAGTCTATAGGCCACATTTCCTATTCGGTCAAGAATCTAAAATGGACCAATAAATCGTGGATTGAGCTTTCCTCTCTTCCCAAATCTTGTAACTCCCTTCCATGGAGCCACACGCAACAATACATGATCCCCAATGTCAAATTTCACGTCCTTTCGATGAAGATCTGCATAACTCTTTTGTCGATCCTGTGCCGTTTGTATACGTTGTTGAATCATTTGGATCTTTTCTGTAGTTATACGTACCAACTCGGGTCCCAACAATGTTGCTTCACCCACCTCATCCCAACATATTGGAGAGCGACACTTTCGTCCATATAATGCTTCAAATGGAGCCACACCTATACTTGTCTGATAACTGTTGTTGTAGGAGAATTCCACCAATGGTAGGTACTTATCCCAACTTCCTTTGAAATCTAGGACAGAAAGTCTTAATAGATCTTCAAGAGTTTGAATAGTCCTCTCTGATTGTCCTTCCGGTTTGAGGATGGTATGCGAACTAAATCAAATCTGTGCCCATAGCTTTTTGCAAGCTAACCCAAAATCTTGAAGTGAATCTTGGGTCACGATCCCAAACTATGGATCTTGGCATGTCATGCAATCTTACAATCTCATTTACGTACATACTAAGAAGGCGTTCAAGGAATAAGTCTCACGATAGGCAAGAAATGGGGTGACTTGGTTAATCTATTAACAATAACCCAAATCGCATCTATGCCTTGAGAAACCTTGGGAAGACAAATGAATTGAAATCCATGGTAATTTGTTCCCACTTCCATTTCGGAATCTCAAGTGGTTGCAATGGACCCTTTGGTACTTGATGCTTCGCTTTACACGTTGACAAGTTAAACACATCGAGATAAACTTTGTAATCTCTCTCTTCATATTGTTCCACCAAAATGTATGTGAAGATCACGATACATTTTAGTACTTCCGAGGATGGATTGCAAATGGTGTATTGTGTGCCTCCATCATGATCTTGTACTTCAAATCGTAATCGTTAAGAACACAAAGTCCGGAGTGGACTCAAGTATTCCTTCTTCATCGATTCTTGCTCGAATAGCACCTTCTTGTACTTTCTTCTTCATAATCATCATTCTCAAGGTTGCGTCGAGCAACTTTAACTTTCTCGATTAAAGTTGGTTCTATCGTATACTTGACATCATTGCATGGGTCCCCGAGTCTTGAATTCTATCTTCATCTTTTGTAAATCACACAAAATGGACCTTTGTTTTAACAACATCGCATTTGTTCCGTGTATAATCTTTCTACTCAATACGTCGCCTACCACGTTCGCTTTTCCAAGATGGTATTGAATAGTGTGGTCGTAATCTTCAATAGCTCGAGCCAACGCCAGCGTCGTTCTTGGCGTGTTAAGTTCCTTTTGGGTGAAGAAATATTTGAGGCTTTTATGGTCTGAATATATATCCACTTTTTCCCCATATAGATAGTGCCTCCAAATCTTTAGCGTGAAAACGACTTCTGCCAACTCTAGATCATGAGTAGGATAATTCCTCTCATATTCTTTAAGTTGTCGCGAGGCATAGGCTATGACTTTCCCACGTTGCATGAGAACACATCCTAACCCTTTGCCCGAAGCATCGCTGTAGATAACAAATCCATCCGAACCAGATGGTATTGTTAGAACAGGTGCCGAAATAAGTCTCCTTTTAAGCTCTTGGAAACTCTTCTCGCACTCTTCGCTCCAAACGAATGTCCTTCCTTTTTCATGATTATAACATACCTTAAAGCTGTTGTAGGCGGTTTGGTGATATGTCCTTCTTTTCCGTGACTTATAGCATATGACCCGTTGGTCGTTCTCCTCCCTTCGAACCGGTTGTTCTTTGGTCTTTGGCGTCTTCACATTGTCATTGTTGAATCTCCTCTTTTAAAATCTCCCCCCACTGCTTTTTCTATTTTCATGGCCACGATTACCACCAGAGTGGTTACCACCAGAGTGGTTACCACTTTTGTCTGAATGTTTTCCTCCCCGCTGGTTTTCATTGCTCCGATGACTGCTGCCACCAGTATGACCCTGGTTGCGGTCCCTTGGTTGAACATACTCACTATCTCGCTCTAATAATTGAGCCCTGTTGACAACATCTGAATATAAAGAAAATTTATGAGAGATAAGATATCTTAGAATCTCGGTTTTAAACCTCTCGAAACATCCTCGTCATTCGTTCCTCATTCTCTACCAAATGAGGTGCAAACCTGGATAACTCTGCGAACTTCGCCTCGTATTGGGACACCGTTATGTTGTTTTGTTCTAGTCTAATAAACTCTACCTCCTTTATATGGCGAATACTTTCAGGAAAGTATTTTTCGTTGAAAAGTTTTTGAAACGTTTCCCAAGACATCTTGAAAGTCTGCAAGCAGGTGGGTCCGCTTTCACTGAGACTCCACTGATAGTCTACCTCACCACGGAACATAAAGGTGGCGAATGGAACCTTCTGTTCCTCCGTGCAGCCCAAGACATCGAATATCTTGGCAATTTTCTTGATCCACGTTTCCGCCATGATCGGATCTAGCTTTCCCTTAAATTCTGGTGGTCCCAACTCTTTAAACTGCTTGGCCATGACAAGTTGCGCGTTGCTATCATTTCCACCCGTATCCTGTACACGAGTCTCCCTCGTCTGGTTTTGCATGAACTGCAAAAAGCTCCTAAACATCCCATCGTTCATCGTCTGCTCAGTGGTGTTGTTTACAGGAGGAATATTGCCTTCCTGTTGCACGTTCCCCTGGGTGGTGATTAAAGGTGTTTCCACGGTCTCATTAACTCCACCGTTAATATTCTCAGCTGTCATTCTTAAATACTGCCATAAAACAAGGGTTAATTAAACAAATTAACATATCACATACTAACCATATACTTCAACTGACCAACAAATAAGCTTAGGAATGACATACTAGCGAAGGATTACTCGTCTCTCCCCTCCTAGTACTATTCCCCGATCTCCGCCAGAGACCATATCCCTAAGCTCTGATACCAACTGTGACACCCCCAAAACAAGTATACAACACCCATTCTGAGTCGTCAAAATACATGGTACAGAAACAACTACAACTTTATTAATACAACATAAAAACTATGAGTTTAAATACAAATATTGTCATCTAGACAATATCCACACTCAAATAAGTCCTCATTTCAATTATTAATACATTATTTTACAAAAATGGTGAGTGTGACGCCCCCAAAATTAGGTATACATCACCCATCTTGGGTCGCCAGATACATGGTACAGAATTCAAATACAACTTACTAATACAACTGTCGTGTACAATACGACAAAATATAAACTGTGAGTTTGAATACAATTATTGTCTTCTAGAGATTATACAAACTCAAAAGGAGTCCTCATTACAATTATTATCATACTATTTCACAAAATAGTGAGGACTACTAATGCTATCCTCTGGACCATCACTCCGTTCCCCGACTCGTACCAGTTATATTCTCATTTTCTGAAGAGAACAATGAAAAAAAGGGTGAGCTCAACTAGCCCAGTAAGAAATATTATGACTAAGATAATGCGGAATAAATTATCATTAGCCTCCAACAATGTTAAACTGATAAAATACAATAGACATCAAGTTTAACTGCAACGGAACAAGCAATCCATTAAAAGAGTTAAGTGGAGAATAGAATCTACTATCTTTTATGATTTAAAAAGTTTTTCATCACTTTTATCGCTAAGACTCAGCTCAATAAATAATCCACATCATTAAATCATCCACGCACTACTGTGCCGAGGATATTCTTTAGTATCACGACCACGAATTATCCATGCACTACACGCCAAAGATAATCGTGTTTTCATCAATGATCCCCGATCATGCCATAAAAAATTCATCTTTGCTCCCTTGGCGAAGAAGAGAATCCATAGCCATAATCATACAAAAAAGCGTCCATCAATGCATTACAGCCAATGATGACTTTTAATTTTCACATCATTTATAACATTACGGTCATGATTATACCGAATAATCCCTGGTCATAATTATACCAAGTCCATCTATGCACTACAGGCCACAAATGACTTTCAACATAACATAAACATGAGGATGATGAAAATGATATAAGAATTCAATTAAACAAGTTCAAGAATTAATTTGTCCAGGAACCAATAACGTCCAAATTGTCAACATGATACTGCTTTGTAGAGTAAAATTGAAGAATGTCAGAAGAATATTTTCACGAAAAAGATCTTTGGATGAAGCGCAAATATCAAGGATATTCCACTAATTTCATGGAGTATAGAAGTCAAAAGTTTAATCAACTGAGTATAATACCGAATGGAATAACAAAAGATATCACCATGCATGCGGTACTTCGCATAGACGGTTATTTCAACAGAATAATAATAACGGAACCAGGTCAGGTGAAATTCACATCGACAGGATGTTCCAACAGAATAATAAATGCGGAATAATAAATGATAGAACCGAAGTCCAGATGTATAGCATGATGTGATATATTCAACAGAATAATAAAGGCGGAATAATAAAAAATGGAACCGGTCCCACAGATAAGATGTATGACGGATATTCAAGCGGAATAATAGAAAAATGTCACCAAGTATAGGTAGTTGCAGCGTATGCAAGTTATTCAATAGAACAATAAAGAAATGGAATAATGTAAGTTTTATTCTTGAATACAAAAGAATAATATCCCCTTACAGTAAAATAATACTTGATATAAGAGTAGTGAAGAAGTAAAACTTTTCTTCTATCTCTCTATAGTCTCTCTCTATAGTTTCTCTCTAGAGTTCAAAGTGAATTCGTAAGAAAATAATGAAGGAATGAGCTTTATTTATAGGAAAATGGAATGCATAGTAAATTAATCCATGAGCGGTCCATTGATTTACTTTAATCGACGGTCCATATTTAAAGAAAAATCTTTTAAATAAAATATAATATATTCTATTTATATAAAAAGATTTTTACTACGCAAACACTACGCGAGGCACTATGCATAATAAATTATAATATATTCTATTTATAGAATAACTTTAATAAAGTATTACATTTTATATAAAAGATGTTTCTATTTTATTACGTGAATAAAACAAAACTTCTAAATCAACAATAATTGAATCAAATAATGTGAGATACTACGCAAAGAACTATTGTAGCAATAATTGAACAAAACCGAAAGTGACTTTTCACATAAATATCAATAATCAATACTGGTGTGCTACTATGCAACAACGCGTATTCATCGTATTTTTACTACCGTAGTAGTTCAACAAGATCAATCAGGCGGTAAAACTTCCGCCGTTATTTTCAATAAAATATTTTTGTCGTTTTCTCAATCGACAATAATTACATTATGGGGTCCACCAATGATTGTGTTGCCGTCGTCACGAATATTTCTGTTTAAAAAGAATATTCCTGACCAATCGAATATAATATGACAACTTGCATACTTTACAAAATTTATAAATATTACCCACAACTATAACATTATCTCAAATTCACATCATAATATAAAAAAAATTATTTCGAGAAAATTAATTCTTTATTCATAAAATCGGGGTTTCACAATCTCCCTCCTTATGAAAATTTCGCCCTCGAAATTTACGTACGATACTGGTATCGCCGTAACGGTGAGGATACCTTGACTTCATTTGATTCTAACTCTTGAGGTATAACCTTGAGTGTTGGATACGATTCTTCTTATCCAAGATTTTAACACAAGATCTCATACGTTAAATCATCCGCTATCTCGTCCAGATTCTAAATTAATAATATGGTTCGGTCATCCACATATTTACGTAACATTGATACGTTAAAAGCGTTATGAGCACGTGACATACTTGGCGGTAAAATGAGTCTATAAGCCCACACGCCTACTCAATCGAGGATTTCAAATGGGCCAATTAAATCGAGGGTTGAGATTTCCTCTCTTCAAAGAACTCTTGCTTCAGAATAACGCTCTTGAACCTTCTTCTTCACATTCATTGATTCGGGTAAGAGCTTGAGCGTCTTTAACTTTATCGATTAAAGTCGATTTTACTCGTATATTCGTTATCTTCACGTGGGTCCCTAGAGTCTTTAACTCTATCTTCATCATTTGTAAGTTATACTAAATGAGTCTTTGTGTTAACAGCATCGCACTTGTAAACGCATACGATCTTTTACTCAACACGTCAGCTACCACGTTCGCTCTTCCACGATGATATTGAATAGTACGATCGTAATCTTCAATAGCTCGAGTCAATGTCTTTGGCGCATGTTACGTTCGTTTTAGTTGAAGAAATATTTTAAAGGTTAAAGAAATGGGTTTTGTACTGGTGTCAATACAAAATTCGATTTCACGCTCTGGGGTAGGCTAAGAAGTCTTCAGGAATACGTCAAGAGATTTATTAATGATAGAAATATCATTCAAAATTGTTACTCTCATCCAAGACTTGGATAGTACATCACATTGATACCAACTGTGACTTCTATCCCTTAACCTAGATAGCACCTCACAATGATACCTATCAACTTGTCATCATCATTCACGACGTCGCTACTGTAAAGTAAAGCCGGTGCATTCCACACAAGGAAGTCATCAACAAAAGGATCGGGGCTCTTTACTTATGGCTTGATATGACAATGATTGAATTTAGTGGTTTGGTTGCTTGAATTCGCATAATAGGTTGGTTAGGAATATGAAAGCTAACAACCTTACGAAAAATATGATGAGTAGTTAACCAATCGTTTCAAAAAAACCACATCAAAGGAAAGTATTTTCAAAGAGATAAGATCGACAGTAACGTGAAAGTGTCGATTTGAATCAAACAAGATTTATAAGCAAATTGAGGTAAGTGAAGGTTTCTCCCAATGGAGTTTCAATAGATAAATCAAAGTTTAACTTCTAGGAGTTAAGTACAAACATTGAACACAACTAGGTGAAATAAAAGAGTGAGTAGAAATCAGATTCTAACACGGTATAGACTTCGTGAAGAGCTTATGATTAACTTACCCGTGATAATTTTATTCGGGTTCCTCGTCACGAGAAAAAAAAACGCCTCTCTAAAAACTACCGGCTTTGGCTTGTCTGGGACATCCTTTAGCATCACTATCCCAATTGGACTTGACTTCACCATACGACAAAATTGAGTTAGGTGACCTTCTCTTCCGCAATTAAAACACGCTTTGTGACGCCCCCAAAATAGGTCCATTCCATCCAACCCATTCTGAGTCGCCAAATACATGGTACAGAAATAACTACAACTTTATTAATACATTTGTCGTGCAAAATACGACAACATATATACTGTGAGTTTAAAAAAAACAATTATTGTCTTCTAGACAATATACATACCCAAATAAATCCTCATCACAATTATTTATACATTATTTTACAAAATGGTGAGGACTACTAAACAACTCTTTCTAGAACCTTTATTCCATACCCGACTAGTACTTCGCTACATTCTCGCCTCCCGAGAAGAAAAATGGAACAAAAAGGAAAAGGTGAGCTCGACTAGCCCGAAGAAGAATATTATGACTAAGATAATATACAACAAAATTATCGTTAGTCTTCAATGAGGAAAAATATAATAGAATACAATAGACAACAAGTTTTAAATCAATATTCGCAATGAAATAATAATTCATTAGAAGAGTTAAGTAGAGAATGCAAACTACTATCTTCTATGTATGAATTTTAAAGTTCATCATCTATTTTTATCCTGTAACATCAATCAATATATATCCGAGATCAAATATTCATCCTTGACTTCTGTGCCGAGGACATTCACCAGTTAATTGGTCATGTTCATCTAAACACTGCTCATCTTTTGCACTTCTGGGCCAAAGATATTCATCGAAATCATTCATCTTTTGCACTACTGTGCCAAAGATATTCATCGAAATCATTCATCTTTGCACTGGTGCCAAAGATATTCATCGAAATCATTCATCTTTGCACTACTGGTGCCAAAGATATTCCATAATATCATCATTTAAGACCGAGGATGATGAAAATATTTTTTAAAGAAAGCGAATCCAGTGAAACAAAATGACAAGGATTAAGGATTAAGGATTCGTACTTGTTTTATCCACGCCCAAAAATACCTCAAAAATAATCATAGTGGTGTAAAATTCAAGAATGATCAAAACATGGATACAATCAAAAGCTAGTATCCATAATAGATATTTGGACAAAAGAAGAAATTTCATTTTTAATTGAATGAATAGTGTCAGATTCGTGAATAAAGGTCAGTATCGTGAATAGTAACTCAAGACACCAAAAGATAGAAATTTCACAAAAAACATCTTCACGCTTCGTGAATAGTACTACTCGTGAATAAGAACTTCGTGAATAGTAACTCATGAATAGTAACTCGTGAATAGTAACTCATGAATAGTAACCCAAGCATGAAAAAAGTTCCAAATTTGATAAAAGTTTCAACTAATATTTCAAAGATAATGATATTGAAGAAATAATATCATTTGAGAAGAAAATAACATCCCTTACCTCGAAAACAAAGATTTCTTAGTTGAAAACAGGATATAGGCTATGACTTGAACTTTCACCGTATAGCAATACTCAAAGTATACTCAAAATACTCACAAGAATACGCTCGATAATATAGAGAGAGAAAACTTCAGTTTCTGGTGTGATTTTCAATTCTAACCTAAGCACCTATTTATAGGAAATTGCTTAGAACACCAAAGCAGAAAATTTAATATAATATTATTATTTATAATAATAATTCCTACGCACACCTTGAATCTGAATTTCAGCAACTTGTCATGTGTTAAATGAGGGAACCAAATGAAAAAAACGTTTTTGTAAATAAAAATATTTTAAACTTCCAAAAATCAATTATTTCGGAGCTTCGGAACTTCAATAATTCACAATAAATAGCCCTTTGCCGGAAAATTCAAATCTCATGAGTTTTTATAGGAAATTCAATTCTCTACAACTTTACGTAAGAAAGTTTTTCCAAATTCCAAATGTAAATTGGACCAGAAATCCATAAGCGGGTGATTTTAGAGGCTATAATCAAATTTCAGTCAATAAATGGGGTCCACCGACATGTTTAACATGTTTTAAACATTTATTGCAACAAAAATACTCTTCCCCCTCGTATACTCATATATCTCACATTCGTTGTAAAAATATCACCATTATTATATTATTAAAATATAATAATATATATTTAAATGAATTATTTTATAAAATATTAATTTTCAACAATTGTCACTATAAAAATTTTCTCCATCTATATCCACATAAAATCAATATTTTCCTCATCATATGAATCAATAATTAATTATTCACAAATAATATTACGTAATCACAATATTGACAACTGTGCAGTTCAGGGAAGAGGGGCTTTCAATAAGAATTTCTCCTTCTTTGGTAGCATGATTAGGTGACCAAACCTCTCCTTAGACAGAACTTTCTAGACATTGCCAATAATGTTATCTAATAATATTATTGAGATAATATGAATTATTGGTTCGATAATGAAAAAAATCTTGTGTAATGACAATTATTGAAACAACAATGAATATAAAATATCAACGCAGCAATTATTGAATCAATAAAATAATGAATAAAGAATTATCGTAACCATTATTGAGTAGTGCCTTCTTCACGTAAGAATCAATAATTGGTGCAATACTGCAAAGCATCTTCGCAATAACGATAACGCGTACATCGTGTTTTAACCACGGGTATTCCAACAAAGGTAAGCGGTAATAACTACGCCAGATTATTTTTAAACAACTTATTTTTGTCGTTTTCTTCCTCCAATCGCTTCCGTTATGGGCCCACACATGGTCGCTACTTGGCCGCATACGAATATTCCCGAACAGTCTGAATATTCCACGACCAAACGAATATTCTCAAACAATAATGAATATTATATCACCACTTTCTTATTTAAAATATTTTGCATTTTACCCATAACTAACCACATTAATCAAATCCACCCTTACTATTTCAAAATAATAAATAAAGGAAATTCCTTTTTATTTAAAAAATTTTTGGTCTTACACGCTTTTTGATTGTTGCGTCATGGTTTGGACGGATGTGTCCCTCTTGTCCGCATTTGAAACATACTGAATAGACGGGGTTCTTCTTCTTCCTTTGAAACGGGTCTTTGGATGCCGACGCGTCTTCACGTCATTGTTGAACCTTCTCTTCTTAAAATGTCCATTCTTATTATCTTGGCCATGATTACCAACCGAAATGGTTACCATTCTTGGCATGATAATATCCCCACGATGGTTATCGTTGTTACGATGACCGCTGCCACCGGTATGATTATTATCGTGTTGTTGGTGGTTGCCTTTTGGTTGTCTTGACTCATTATCGCGCTCCAATAAGCGAGTCCTATTCACAACATCTAAATATAAACAAAGTTTGTGAGAAATGAGGTATTGGACGTATATCGGGTTTCAAACCTCGTAAAAACATTCGCGTCATTCGCTCCTCATTATCGACCAAATGGGATGCAAACAGGGATAACTCCGCAAACTTAGCCTCGTCTTTGCGACACGGTCATATTGTTTTGCTCCAACTTGATGAATTCTACCTCCTTCATATAGACGAATACTTTCGGGAAAGTACTTGTCGTTGAATAATTCTTGGAACTTCTCCCAAGACATATTGAGCAAGGCCAGTCGGGTAATGCTTTTCTGATTCCCACCAATGATCTCCTTCTTCACGCAACATAAAGGTGGCGAATGGAACCTTTTGCTCCTCCGAGCATTCCAAGACATCAAATATCTTGATAATCGCTTTATCCATGTCTCCGCCTTTAAGTGGTTCGGCTTTCCCAAAAACTCGGTGGTCCCGGCTCCTTGAACTACTTAGCGGTGACCAACCGTAGGTTACCATTGTTTCCACCTGCATTATGGATGTGGAGCCGCCTTCGCCGTTGTTGCATGAATTGCTCCTTAAAGCGCTTAGAGGTGACCGTCCGAGAGTTATCGATATTTCTACCGCATTTTGGATGAGGAGCCTTGCCGTATGCGTTGTCGCATGAATTGCATAAAGCCTCGACCATCCCATCATTCACCATTTCATCGGTGTTATTTTTTTCATGAGGAGTATTGTCTTACGGTTGCACATTATCCACGATTATTGATCTGTGGAGACTCAACGGTCTCTCTGTGCTCCATTGATAATCTCAACATTCTCGGATGCCATTTTCAAAAACACCGCCACAAAATAAGGGTTAATTAACATATCATATATTATCCCTATACTTTGACCGACCAATTAAATACCAAATAAACTTAGGTAGGTCATACTAGCGAAGGAATTCCGCCTCCCCTCCTAGTTCTTATCTCACATCTTAGCCGAGGATCATATCCCTAAGCTTTGATACCAATTGTGACGCCTTGAAAATTAGGTATACATCACCCATCTTGGGTTGCCAGATACATGGTACAGAATTCAAATACAACTTACTAATACAACTGTCGTGTACAATACGACAAAACATAAACTGTGAGTTTGAATACAATTATTGTCTTCTAGAGATTATACAAACTCAAAAGGATTCCTCATTACAATTATTATCATACTATTTCACAAAATAGTGAGGACTACTAATGCTATCCTCTGGACCATCACTCCGTTCCCCGACTCGTACCAGCTATATTCTCATTTCCTGAAGAGAGCAGTGAAAGAAAGGGTGAGCTCAACTAGCCCAGTAAGAAATATTATGACTAAGATAATGCGGAATAAATTATCATTAGCTTCCAACAATGTTAAACTGATAAAATACAATAGACATCAAGTTTAACTGCAACGGAACAAGCAATCCATTAAAAGAGTTAAGTAGAGAATAGAATCTACTATCTTTTATGATTTAAAAAGTTTTTCATCACTTTTATCGCTAAGACTCAGCTCAATAAATAATCCACATCATTAAATCATCCCTGCACTACAGGCCAAGGATATTCTGTAGTATCACAACCACGAATTATCCATGCACTACGGGCCAAAGATAATCGTGTTTTCATCAACTGGTCCCGATCATGCCATAAAATAATTCATCTTTGCTCCTTCGTCAAGAGAATCCATAGCCATAATCATACAAAAAAAGCGTCCATCAATGCATTACGGCCAATGATGACTTTTAATTTTCACATCATTTATAACATTACGGTCATGATTATACTGAATAATCCCTGGTCATAATTATACCAAGTCCATCTATGCACTACAGGTCAGAAATGACTTTCAACATAACATAAACATGAGGATGATGACAATGATATAAGAATTCAATTAAACAAGTTCAAGAATTAATTTGTCCAGAACCAATAACGTCCAAATTGTCAACATGATCATCGCTTTGTAGAGTAAAATTGAAGAATGCTCGGAAGAATATTTCCACGAAAAGATCTTTGGATGAAGCGCAAATATCAAGGATATTCCACTAATTTCATGGAGTATAGAAGTCAAAAGTTTAATCAATGAGTATAATACCGAATGGAATAACAAAAGATATCACCATGCATGCGGTGCTTCGTGATGACAGGCGGTTATTTTTCAAAGAATAATAATAACGGAACCAAAGTCGGGTGAAATTCACATCGACGGGATGTTCCAACGAGAATAATAAATGCGAAATAATAAATGATAGAACCCGGTCCTACAGATAAAGATGATGTGATATTCAAGCAGAATAATAGAAGAATGTCACCAAGTATAGGGTAGGCAGCGTATACAAGTTATTCCAATGTAACAATAAAGAAATGGAATAATGTAAGTTTTATTCTTGAATACAAAAGAATAATATCCTCACCATAAAATAATACTTGATATAAGAGTAGTGAAGTAGCAGAAAACTTTTCTTCTATCTCTCTATAGTCTCTCTCTATAGTTTCTCTCTCTAGAGTTCATTGAATTCGTAAGAAAATAATGAAGGAATGAGCTTCTATTTATAGGAAAATGGAATGCATAAGAATTAATCCATGAAGCGGTCCAGATTGATTTACTTTAATCGTGGTTCATATTTAAAGAAAAATCTTTTAAATAAAATATAATATATTCTATTTATATAAAAAGATTTTACTATGCAAACACTATCGCAAGCACTATGCATAATAAATTATAATATATTCTATTTATAGAATAACTTTAATAAAGTATTCTATTTTATATAAAAAGATGTTTCTATTTTATTACGTGAATAAAACAAAACTTCTAAATCAACAATAATTAAATCAAATAATGTGAGATACTATGCAGCAACTATTGTAGCAATAATTGAACAAAACTGAGTGACTCCTCACATAAATATCAATAATCAATACCGTGGTGCTACTCTTGCAACAACAATAGCGTATCTTTGTACTTTTACTACTAGTGTAGTTCAACAAGATCAACGGTAAAACTTCCGCCGTTATTTTCAATAAAATATTTTTGTCATTTTCTCAATCGACAATAATTACATTTGTGGGGTCCACTAATGATTGTGTCGTCGCATCGAATATTTTCGTTTAAAATGAATATTCCCAGACCAATCGAATATAATATGACAACTTCATACTTTTGCAAAATTTATAAATATTACCCACAACTATAATATTATCTCAAATTCACACCATAATATAAAAAAAATTATTTCGAGAAAATTAATTCTTTATTCATAAAATCTGGGGTTTCACAGTGAGGACTACTAAAATAACTTCTAGAACCTTCATTCCATACCCCGACTAGTACTTGCTAAATTCTCGTCTCCTGAGAAGAAAAATGGAACAAAAAGAAAAGGGTGAGCTCAACTAGCCCAGTAAAGAACATTATGACTAAAATAATACAGAACAAATTATCGTTAGTCTTCAACAGGGAAAAATCTAATAGAATACAATAGACAACAAGTTTTAAATCAATATTCGCAGCGGAAATAATAATTCATTAGAAGAGTTAAGTAGAGAGTGTAATCTACTATCTTCTATATATGAATATAAAAGTTCATCGTCTATTTTTTATCCTTGTAACATCAATCAATATATATCTGGAATAAAATATTCATCTTTGCACTACAGGCCAAAGATATTCATCGATTAAGTCATGTTCATCTAAACACACATTCATCTTTGCACTACACAGCCAAAGATATTCATCGAAATCATTCATCTTTGCACTACTGTGCCAAAGATATTCAAGAATATCATCATTTAGGATCGAGGATGATGAAAATATTTAAAAGAAAGCGAATCCAAAGTGAAACAAAAGAACAAGTATTAAGGATTCATACTTTAAATAACTCAAGTTCGAAAATACTTCATAAATAATCAGAGTGGAGTAAAATTCAAGAATGAAGACCAAAACATAGATCCAATCAAAGATAGGAATCATAACAGACAATCTTGGACACAGAAAATAAAATTTAATTTTTCGTGAATAGTCTTGTCAGATATCGTGAATAGTCTTAGTACACGTGAATAGTAACTCTCAAACACCAAAAGATAGAAATTTCACAAAAAAATCATCATACTTCGTGAATAGTAATCGTGAATAGTAACTCGTGAATAGTAACTCATGAATAGTAACTCATGAATAGTAATCCATGAATAGTAACTCCGACATGAAAAAGTTCCAAATTTGATAAAAAGTTCCAACCAATATTTCGGCATAATGATATTGAAGAAATAATATCATTTTTTTAAAAAAAATAATATCCCTTACCTAAAAAGGATAGTACTTACATTTGGATATAGTCTTTGAAAGAACTTGCACCGTATAGCAATACTCAAAGTACTAAAATACTCACAAAAATACGCTCAATATATCGAGAGAGAAAGAGAGAGAAATCTTTAGTTTCTGGTATGATTTTCAATTCTAACCTAAGCACCCTATTTATAGGAAAATGCTTAGAACACCAAAGCAGAAGATTTAATATAATATTAATATAATTTATTAAATTTTTTACGCACACAAACTTAGTCCACAACATCAGCCACTCACCCAACAAAAACAAAAAAAAACGTTTTTCTAATTATAAATATTTAAAACTTTCAACAATTAATAATTAATTAATCCGGAACTTCAATAATTCATAATAAATAGCCCTTTTATCAGAAAATTCGAATCTTGGGATTTTTTATAGGAAATTCAATTCTCTACAACTTTGCAAAAGAAAGTTTTTCCAAATTCCAAACAGAAATTGACCAAAATCTATAAACGGACGATTTTATAGGCTATAATCAAATTTCAGTCAAGAAATGGGCCCACACACATGTTTAACATGTTTTAAACAACTTTTACAACAAAAATACTCTTCCTCCTCATATACTCATATTCCACATTCATTGTAAAAATATCATCATTATTATATTATAATAATATAATAAAATATTATTTTATCGAGAGAAAAGATAAAATATCAATTTTCAACAATTGTCACTTTAAAAATTTTCTCCATCTATATCCACATAAAATGAATATTTTCCTCATCATATAAATCAATAATTAATTATTCACAAATAATATTATGAATCACAATACCGATAATGAAAGTGCGGTTCCTGGAAAGAGGGCTTTCAATAAGAATTTCTCTCATCTTGGCGTGCAATTAGGTGACCAAACCTCTCCTTGATGCGAACTTTCTAGACATTGTCAAGAATGTTATCTAATAATATTATTCAGGATAATATGAATTATTGCTTCGATAATGGAAAATCTTGTGTAGTGATAATTATTGAAACAACAAAGTAATATAAAATATCAATGCAACAATTATTTAATTAATAAAATAAAATATCGAAGCAAGAATTATCGTAACAATTATTGAGTAGTGGCTTCTTACGTAAGAATCAATAATTGGTGCAATCTGCAAATGTCTTCTTTGCAACAACGCAGACATCGTTGTGTTTTAACTTGGCGGGTATTCCAACAAGATTATTCGAATAATAAGCTACTGTAGTTATTTATAAACAACTTATACTTGTCGTTTTCTTCATCCAATCGCTTTCATTATGGGACCTACAAAAGATCATTGCCATTGCATTTAATATTCCCCGACAACAAGAATATTCCACGACCAAACGAATATTCCCGACAACAATGAATATTTTATAACCACCGCTTATTTTAAAATATTCATGATTTTACCCATAACTAACCACATCAACCCTTACTATTTCAAAATGATAAATAGAGGAAATTAAATTTCATTTATTAATAATTTGGGGTCTTACAATATATATATAAATATATATATATATATATATATATATATATATATATATATATATATATATATATGAGAATTCATCTGTGGCCAACGTTTGTTAAAAAGTCTTGTCAAAGAACGAGTTAATGATCGTTGATCTGGACAATGGAAGACTGTGAATAAAAAAAAAAAAAACCTACCGCTATAGCTTGTAGCGGCAGTCAATTAATTCCAAAATGCGTGTTAATTTACCTTGTTGCCCCCTTGCTTTTATTTCACCCCTGCCGCATGAGCTAGTAGCAGTAGGCTTCACCCTTTTCTTACAACACCATTAGTTGCATTATAATTATTATTCTAATATTATTATTATTATTATTAAAAGGTCTAATAATAAAAATAAAAATGGGAATGTTCAGTACACATGGCTATCATAATGTAGATATAATAAAAATAAAAGACCATTAGTTGCATTAGTTGTAAACTATAAAAATGTTGTATGATGGAATGTTCAGTACACATGGCTATCATAATGGGAAGTTCAGATATTTTGATTATGTGAATGGAAAGAGATGAGTTTGTTGGCATTGCATAAAATGGGGATAGAATTGGGGTTTGCAGGTGATGTTATTTTTTTCCACTATATACCTGATCAAAGTTATAAGGAATTGAAAAACAATGAGGCGAAATGTATATTATAAGTTAACTCTTTTTTTAAGAGGCGCGTGGCCCCCACGCGCGCTGACGCCAACGTCGCCTTCTTCCTCAGCAAACCAAAAGCAAAATTATATTTTGGTACCCTTGTTTCAAAAAATTATAGTTAATTATATAAATGTCCAAAAAATACAAACTTTATATTTCTGGAATCGTTACGACATGTACTATTTTATTATGTAAAGAAAATATAATTTGACTTCTGCAAAAAAAACATATTTTCATTTGAAAAAAAAGTAAAAGTGAATAGTTTGCGTTTTCTCTCAAAATACAAATCTGATTGAAACAATATTTTGCACGTGTCTTAACATGCATATGGACTACAACATCATACTATATTTTCAGCCTTTAATATGTACTCTAGCATATTATGCCATTAATGTCCTATTTCAAGCTTTCTAGCGAATAAAAAAATGACTAACATTTATGCAAGATTAAGCATATCATGAAAAATGACTTTGACACCAATGTTAAAATTAAATGGAAACTAAAATGTAAATACATATAAAAATCGATTAGTATCCACAAAACAAAAGCGGTTGAATCAGAATGCCAAATCTACAAGCAATGTCACAAACACAGTTACTACAATCCTTTGTACAAAAATTTCTCGTCAATATGGAGATGTTACTAGCAACGATGCGAACGAACTCAGGTATTCACACCAAGTACACCCAAACCTATTGATGAAAGCTTGAAAATACTAGAAAGAGTATTTAGAGAGAAAACTATCTAAAAAAAATAATTCGTTATTTTTCCTTAGCCCTACACTTTGCACGAATCAGTATTTAAACCAATTAATATGGAATAAGTTTACAACTGTCTAAATCAGGAGAATTATCTCATATAGAGTCTTAGTCATATCAAGTATTATCTAAAATACGATGGGACTCTTCCAATTCTAATTGGGTTATCCAATATTCATACCCGAGTGGATGTCCATGATCCACGGATCCGACTCGGATCAATTACTAACAGTTCTAAAATTAAAAAAAAAAAAGTTGCACTATATTGGGATAAATTGTAGGGACCTAAAATCAAACACATAACATGCACTGCTAATTAAAAATCCAACCTGCACAATGTTGGGATGATAAAGCCTCGAAAGCAAAGCAAATTCTGAGTTGAATTGAGCTCGTCTCGTCCTTATGAGTTGGAATTCTCACCATTTTCACAGCAACTACCCTCTGCTTGTAAATTCCCCGCCAGAAGCAAACTTGTACCCAACAAATAACTGAGAAAGATCAGCTGTCCAATCCTCTTGAGATACTTCCCAAGTCTCCACATTCTCAGAATCCAAAATCATCGACCATGAGTCCAAACTATCAAATCTCTTTCTTTCCATAACGTTCTCATTAGATGAAGGGGATGTTCTTCGATCAGAGGGTTTTGTCTGATTGTGTGAATTGATTTTCAAAAAGTGCATGAACTGATTCAGAAACATGGGATAATCTGAAATAAAGTATGAAAGAAAAATGAGTTTTCAGAAACATGGGACTCCCGTGAGTTCTTGGTTCTAAAAGTAGACTCTCAAACAGTGGCGAAGCCAGTAAATTTTGGTAGTGGAGTCAAAATTATTATTGAGTTACAAATAATTTGATGGGGGGTTGGAAGCAACGCCTCGTACGTAATTTTTTTAATACTTTAATACTTTTTATATAAGCGAATTCTGAGTTATCGCTAATGCGGGTAAAGGGTTCTTCCCAACAAATAGGATTCTTTGTGGATGGAGACCTATATATATATATATATATATATATATATATATATATATATATATATATATATACTATATTACAATAAAAATATAATAAGTAATAATATATGGTATATATACACTATAATTGACTCATACTAGATTTTTTAATCACATTTGTTCATAAGTAAGTAATTCATTATTTATTTTTAAAAATAATATAAATTAGATTATTATTTAGTTTAAAATATTATAGAGATATACATATATTAAGAGGATATGAGTCATATGTGATTAAAATTTGATTGACAAAGTTATAAATTTTCAATTTGACCCCGTATAATAGAAATTTACAAAATTTTAATAGGGTCAATTTATATATAATACTTAAAAATTTTAAAATTTACCTTACATTATAAAACAAAAATTTTTTCACAGTGGGGGCGATTGACCCCATACAATTATATGTGGCTTCGCCACTGCTCTCAAATACGGCATGAAGTTAATTTTGACCAATACAGTGTTGACACGCAAACGGAAGATGATCTCTTTCTACGTATTAACAATGTATTTGTCAATTGACCAACTTACCATGAAATTAATTTTTCTTAGTAACCGGATCCTTTTATATTGTTTAGTGCCATAGAATAGTGCTAGTACAAAGTTCAAATAGATGGCAAATTCTTCAAGATTAATGGTAAAGAGTTATAGTTCTACAAGTGGCAAAAAAATGATAATACAAATGGTCCACAATTCTTTTTTCTTAAGCCCTAAAATGAGCTTTCTCTTGTCTTAAATAATCAAATATATAAATAAGAACAAATAAGTGACATAATATTCTGAACATTTTTTTAAAATGAAAAGTGGTTAGTTTCTATTTCTCTACCTTTTTTGATTATCTGTCTTTGTAAAAGACAAGTAATTTTATATTTTGAAATTGAGATAATATTTAATACTGTCATTTTATCTTTTTGAAGTAAGCTTTCAAAATTTGAATTCGAAATAAATTAATTTGGTTTTTAATTAATACAATTATAAATATTTTAAATTATTTATATAATATTACTAAGTACAATATTTATTTTAAATTTGAATCTATAAATTTTTAAATTTTTGAATTTTAAAATTAATTTAAAAAATAAAAATATATTTCTAATTTTGGAAGTGAATCAAGTATAGTGGACCCAAATGCTGCAAATGCTTATGAACCCACTAATGACCTCAAACTTTTAAGGTGGCAAGATCTAATGATTTCATCAAATCTAGGGACTTGAAAGTGATATTACTTGATAGAGTTATGTTGAGTTCAACAACTAGTTAATAGTGGGCCCAAGTTGGGCAATCTTGTCCTAATCAGGTATGGGCCACTATCAATTACGGAGCCCAATGATTTAATCCAACTTCCAAGCTAAGGCAACATGAATATGAATGGCCGACCAATGAAATTCTCAGGACTGTCCAGGCTTTAAAATGGGCTTGGTTGTCCAAGTTGGTTTACATGTAGACAAGGACTACAAAAAATAAAAGAAGGGTCCTTTACAATAATATACAATATTTAGAAAGTAATTACACTATTAGTGCACTCATAAAATAATTACACAATTAATACACTTTCTATATTTATTTACAATATTAGTGCAATTAAGATTCCTTAATTTAGGGAATTAGTATGCAATTAGGATTCAATTCATAATAATAAGGAAACCTAAAATCAAGGAGAAACAACTACCATAATTAATAATTCAAATTCAAATATTTTGGATCTAACAACAAATTCAAAAATAATAATTAAAATTCAAATATTCAAAGTTTGGCAACGTCATCTTCCTCCTTCCCTTCGCCGCCGCTTCAACACCATGGACGCCGATCTTCTCATCCATTACTACCACTTATCGCCATTATATATTTAAGGTTGATTTAGTCCGTAAATTAAAAGAAGAAAAAGATAAATTTTAGTACAGTTGGTATCCAAATATTTATACAAAGGTAACCATTTTAGTTTTTGTGGATAACCAAGAGAAATTTCAGTGCAGTTGGTAACCAAAACTTTCAAAGGTAACAATTTTAGTTTTGTTGGTTACATTTGTATTAAGGTTTGGCTACCAATCAAGACTTATGAAAAAAAAAAAATCTATAATAGATTTTTATAATTAATTGGTAACCTAATAAAACTGAATTGGTTACCTTTGTATTAAGGTTTGGCTACCAACTGCATTATAAAAAAATCTACAATAGATTTTATTTAATTAATTGGTAACCCAATAAAACTGAATTGCTTACATTTGTATAAAGTGTTAGCTACTAACTGCACTATTAAATAAAAAAAAAAATCTATAATAGATTTTTTTAAAATAAATTAGAAACCTAATAACACTAAATTGGTTACCTTGGTATGAATGTTTGGCTACCAATTTGTATTTATAAAAAATCATAACAATCGTATTTATGAAAAAAAATCGCGGGTGGAGGATGGAGTTAACAAGTTTGGGACTGTCTAGGTTAATGGTGGAGGATGGCGTTAATGGTGGAGGAGGGCGGAGGAGAAGGGCGTTAATGGTGAAGGAGGGCGGAGGATGGTGGAGGAGGGCGGAGGAGAAGGACGATAATGGTGGAGGAGGGCGGAGGATGGCGTTAACAAGTTGGGGACCCAAGTAATGGTGGAGGAGGAGAAGACCGACAAGCAAGAGGCGAAGAAGCGTGATTTTATTAAGGAAAGAGAAGGTGTCTGCTATATAATTTACTTATTAATTACTTAATTTAATAAGTAAATCAATATTAATCCCCTAAATTAAGGAATCCTAATTGCATACTAATTCCCTAAATTAAGGAATCCTAATTGCACTAATATTGTAAATAAATATAAAAGTGTATTAATTATGTAAATATTTTATGAGTGAACTATTGTTGTAATTATTTTTAAAAATATAATAAAATATGTAATTGTTCCATAAAAGAAACCCTTGAATTTAAAAACATTTTAGAACCCTCCATAGTACATTCATGGTCTCATTTAGGCCAAGGTTCTCAGAATCGGACCGTTCAACCAATCGGAAAAGGTATCGAGTGAATGAGTCACTAGTTCAACCAGTGGTCGAACTGTTATTGACTCAGTGACATCATTAATATATAAAATTATATTATTAGTAATTAATAAAATTTTTAAAAATCTCATTTTTTATGAACTAAAACATAATAAAGATGAGTTATAATATTAATAAATGTGGTTAATTTTAATATTAAAATTTTTGTTGGTAAAAAATAAAAATTGAGTCAATTAACCGGGTTTACCGGTAACGGGCCAATCCGGGTCTTGACCAAAATCGGGTCATTAGTCCAAATTGGACCGAAAGGCGGACCGATTTCAATTTTTATCGGCCGACCGTCGATCCGGGTTTTAAAATAATAATTTAGGCACAAATCTAACCTTGGGAAAACATGGAGAAATTGACTTCATTTTTTTAATTACATTTTGCTTCTTTATTTTTGTCTTAAATTACGTAATTTCAGTATTACGGGTTAGTAAAATTAACTCAATCTTTTGCGGTGGTTTGTCCGAATATTGGTTGGAAGATACTCATTATTGTTATAAAACTTTAGCAAAGTATAGAAAGATACTCTTATAATTGCATGTATTTAGAGAGAATAAGTAAGAGATAAAGAGAGAAATTCTTCAGAGAAGTTTTTTATTCATTTTTCTTCAGGATCAATCCTTATATAGGCAAGCAGAAGAGGAGGATGTTCACGGGTGAAGAAGGAAAGAAGAAAGGAAAAAAGGAGTCATGGGGAGGAGGGAGTCATGGAGAGGAGCTAGGGAATCACATCATAATACTTCCCCTGATTTCCTACAATAGAAGATTATGTCTCATTAAAAACCTTGTTAAGAAAACCCAGTGGTAAAAACTTAACGAAGGAAAAAAGAGTACATATATTTTACATAAATATCTTTTAATTGACTGCCTTGTTAAAACCTTGACAGGAAAAACCCATTGGGATAAAAACCGTGACTAAGGAGAAAGAGTACAGTCTTCCCCTCAAAAGGAATTCATTACTTCTTGATGAAATGTTGTCACAAGTCTTTCAGTAGACACATTCCTATCCTTTTTCGAAGTTTTGCAAACGTTGCATTTGGTAGCGACTTTGTGAATAAGTCGGCTAGATTATCACATGATCGAATTTGATGCACATCTATATCACCTTTTGTAGCTCATGTGTGAAGAAGAATTTAGGTGAAATATGCTTTGTTCTATCTCCCTTGATGTACCCTCCTCTAAGTTGAGCAATGCATGCAGCGTTATCCTCATACAGAATTGTAGGAATGTCTTTGATTGATGGTAATTCACATGACTTTTGAATATGCTGAATAATTGATCTCAACCAAACACACTCTCTACTTGCTTCATGTATATATAACGAGAATCTCAGAGTGATTTGAAGATGTAGCTGTCATGGTTTGCTTTGTGGATTTCCAGGATATAGCCGTGTCACAATATGTAAATACATAACCTGTTTGTGATCTTCCATTGTGTGAATCTGATAAATATCCTGCATTGGCATATCCAACCAATCGCGACGTTGAATCTCTTGGATAAAATAACCCAAGATCTATACTTCCACGGAGGTATCTAAAAATGTGTTTGATCCCATCCTAATGTCTCTTAGTAGGAGAAGAACTGTATCTTGCTAACAAGTTGACAACAAAAGTAATATCAGGTCGTGTACAGTTTGCAAGATACATAAGAGCACCTATTTCACTTAGGTATGGAACTTCAGGTCCAAGAACTTCTTTCCCACTTTCTAGAGGCCGAAATGGATCTTTATCAACTTCTAAAGATCGAACAACCATCGGGGTAGTCAAAGGATGAGTTTTATCCATATGAAAATGACTCAGAATCTTTTCAGCATATGTGGATTGGTGAACAAAAATTCTAGATGCTAAATGATCCACTTGTATTCCCAAACAGAATTTTGTTTTTCCAAGATCTTTCATTTCACATTCATCTTTTAAATAAGTAGCAGTTCTTGTGAGTTCTTCAGGAGTACCTACAAGATTCAAATCATCCACATATACAACAATGATGGAAAATTCACGTTGTGATTTTTTAATAAAAACACATGGACATACTTGATCATTTATATATCCATCTTTTATTAAATAATCACTAAGTTGATTATACCACATACGACCAGACTGTTTCAACCCATACAACGAGCATTGTAACTTGATTGAATATATGTGACGGGGCCTTTGTGATTCAGCCATTTTTAATCCTTTAGGGATTCTCATATAAATCTCACTGTCAAGTGAGCCATATAGGTATGTTGTTACAACATTCATCAGACGTGTTTCCAAACCTTCCATGGTTGCCATACCTATCAGAAAGCGAAAAGTGACTCCATCCATTACTGGAGAGTATGTATCCTGATAATCAATACCAGGTTTTTGTGAAAACCCTTGAGCTACAAGTCGGGCTTCGTATCTCACAATTTCATTTTTCTCATTTTGCTTACGTACAAATACCCATTTATTTCCAACCGGGATTACACCCAGCGATGTTTGGACTACTGGTCCAAATACTTCTCTTTTTAATATAGATTGTAGCTCAGTTTGAATAACATCTTTCCATTTTGGTCAATCTTTTCTTTTCCGATATTCTTCCATGTTTCGTGGTTCAAGATCCGTGTCAGGAATCAAAGTAATATCTGATGCTATAGAGAAAGCAAATATATCATCAATTATGACTTTGCTTCGATCCCATATTTTCTCATCATGTACATAATTTATTGAGATCTCTTGGTGTTCATCTCTTATCCCTTCACTGAGATTTTGAACCTCTTCTGGGGCTATTCCCACTCTTGGAATAAGTGCTACTTCTAGAGCGATTTGTATCTCTTCTGGGGCTATTCCTACTCTTGGAATAAGTGCTACTTCTGGAGCGGGTATTCCTTCCGGGATTCTCTTATTTGCTTTTGATTTTCGTGGTACATTGTCTTTTGCACCAACCGGTCTTCCACGCTTTTGGCGTGGTTTAGATTCTTCTATTAACTTATTTGTCAATTCTCCAGGAATTAATTTTTCAATAGGTATTTATATCCTTGCTGGAGTATTCACTGCAGGTGTATGTGACTTTATTACTTTTCTAGCATCATTAAATGCATCTGGCATTTGATTTGCAATAATTTGTAAATGAATAATTCTTTGAACTTCAATTTCACATTTTCCTGTACGAGGATCAAGTGAATTTAAATCGGATGCATTCCATGATATTTCAGAGGGTTTTTTATTTAAAACTTTCCCTTTTCCTAATGGTGGAAAAATAGATTCATCAAAATGACAATCTACATAACGTGCAGTAAAAATGTGACGCCCCCAAAATAGGTATACATCACTCATCTTGAGTTGCCAGAAAATAAATTACTAACAACTCCATTTATACAACTGTCGTGCAGAAAACAACCACAATTAAACTGTGAGTTTTAATACAAATATATATAACTCTCGTGGTGCCTTGACCACAAGACCTTACAATAGTACCTTACATAAAGGTACAGTCAATAACTGTTTTAGAAATTAAAATATTTAAAAAATACTCAAGGAAACCTTCGTACATGGGAGACCATGCATCTAGTTTATGATAGATATCATATGTCCACAGAATTATCTTTGGTTGACCCAATAGTCCCCAAAGAAAAACAAGAAGATTGCTATCATCTTCTTTCTAATGGTGAGTCTTCTCTTGACTTATAATTATCTCAATTTTCTCCAATTGAGAATCATAATTCAAACAAACTCCAAGATTATATAGGTAGTGCTCATAGATATACTCAGCAAGTGGATGTGTACAACCATGTCTTATGATAACACGAAGTCGTCTGTCATTAGATGTGACGAACGAGATTTTATAATTTAATTTTAATATTTATTAAATTAAATAAATATTGTTCAATAATTTAATTATTGGATTAAATAATTAATTGATGAAATTGTGGTAGATTAATTTAATTATATGTGTTATATTTATTAAATTAATGTGGAGAGTTTTTATTATTCAAATTATGTAATTATGTGAGCTTATTGAATTAATGAAATATTTAATAAGCATAATATTATTTTAATTAATTTAATAATTAATTAGAGAATTAATAATTTGACAAAATTAATAAATGAGAAATTTAATTTTGTAACTATGTGAATTAATGAGAAATTATTATATTTATTTAATTAAAGTAAATAAGATATTTGATTATTTTATAAAGGGGTGTGACACTATTAAACTATAGTATAAAAGAATCATTAAATTAAATGGTTTTGGAACCTATTATTGCCAGCCAAACGAGACCCTAAGAGAAGTTAATAGCAGTTAACCCATGATGGGTTAACTGACCCCCACAACACGTCAGTTTATTATTAAATACGTCTTCTTCTTTATTTTTCTAAGTCTGGAACAAAGCAATCACAAAGAGAAAATTGAGAGTTGTTTGATTTAAGAAGTGTCTGAGAAAGGAGAAAGGATCATCCCAACTAACCTACACTACGCTTTGGGTAATTTCTCCAACCCAATTTTATTTACGTTGTTTAAGTTTTTCAAGAAAATGGCTTTCAAGTTCTGTATAATCTCTGTAATTGGAAAAAGAAGTAAAGATTTTGTGTTATTATGTTTAGTATAACATGTTTTACTATATATCGTATAATTCTATATCATCAGTTTCATAAAAATATATGTCGTAGATTTTTTCTAAATTACAGAGTATGAAAATATGGCCATATGACCTTACATACCAAATTTAACACGATAATCATAAGTTGTATTATAAATTTATACATATATGTGTTAATATGTTAACATAGTATGTTTTTACTATGTTGTATGAACCATAACATCAGTTTCATAAAATATATGTAGTAGATGGTTTATTCAAAATTACAGAATATGAAAATATGTAATATATGGCCTTACGTATCAAATTTGATACGTCAATCATATGTTATATCATAAATTTATACTTGTATATAATTATACATGTTAAAAACGAAGGAATCAAACTTTAAATGAATAGATTCGGTGTTATAATAAATCGTAGTGTTGATTTTCATGTTTTGTATTCAAAACTTTCAAAAATATCAAGAACAGTAAATTATATGTTTTGATTCTGCAAATTGTGTGTTATAACATGTTAAAATCATGCTAGAAGGGTGGAGTAGTAAGTATATGTGTATTACAGTGTTTGGGTATGGCTAATTTCTTGTAAGAATAAATTAATTAGAGGTGTTGGCCATGTTCTTCAATTTTTCTTTAATGCAGTAATATTCATCGTTTCGTCGTGTGCCGCATGACGTAATCCCACGCCTTATATGTAAGGCCATAGCATGACTAAAGGCCGAAGTCGCAATCAATGAGAACAAACATAAAAGTGGAAATATAGCTTATACCACTCTGCAGAAATAATGAAATGAAATTATCTAGTTGTTCAAGTTTAGAAATGTGATAGTAACCTAATCTAATGAACACAAAAATATGTTAGACGTATAATGAGATGTTAAAATAGATTCTTAACATGTCAATAACGCATTCACGTGTGGGTTGAATTATTAAACGAATAGTTAGCTTATTGTTCGTGAAGTATGAATTATGTGACAATAAGTGTAGTAATTTGAGTAAGTATAGTTATAACCAGAAGTTATACAAAATAATGAACTTATGATGACTAGTTACGTTATCATTAACTGGTATTGCGAATGAAATGATATGTAGGATTAAATCAAGGAACATGTATTATTAACGTGTAATCTACGCACGAGGCAAGTTTCCTAACCCTACTTGTTATCATTATTCAAGTTTATAAATTACCTCGAGCAAATTCTCGTTACTATTAATCAAGTTCAATTTGTTATATTAAAGATTATTTATCTTTTCAAAGTATGATTCTGTTATACAATACTTGTTTTATTGTATACCTCTTGAGATTGTTATTCAAGTTAAATATCATTTATTGTTGAACCTTGTTTTACTAGTGAACCCTTATTGATTCGACTAGTCCATAGTTAATGAACGTTCTAAATTTCAGAACCCTTATTGATTTATCCAAACCAAACTTCCTTTGGTGCGGACTCTAATGTCAAACTGAGATGAACAACCCTAAATAGGATTTCTTATGCGTTAGCGTTAAGATATTGTGCACAATATGGTACTAAGGGCTGAACCCCCTAAGTACGAGTAGAAGAGTCCATAGTCTTATGACTGTTAAAGGTTTCAAGTATAACCCTTGATAACCTAGGACATAGTTCAAGGTCTTATGACCCTCAGAAATCTTTTGATTCTTATTATTCATTATTGATTCAAAAGTTGAGTTTTATTCCAGAAGTCTTTGATTCACTCGCATGTTATTATATATTGTTATTTCATTTTTATACTTGTGGGCAACCGTGCTCACTCTTGCGTAATAATAACATTGCAGTTAAGAACAAAAGGTCCGACGAGCCTTCGACTAGCAAAGGCAAGGGCAAGATTAACAAGTGAAGAAGACTTGTTGTTTTATGTGATATTGAATTTATGTTTTAGACTTATATTGATGTTGTGTAAGACTATAAATTGTTTATGTTTCCGAGCTAAGAAATTAAGGTTAGTATGACTGGGATCTATGTAATTATTTGATTGATGTAACTCCCAAGGAGAGGATTTATTTCATCTATTTATGCTTTCATTTATTATGGGTAGATAGATATATGAAGTTTGAATAGTGAACACCAAATCATGTGGAAATTGAAGTACCCGGATTTGGGGGTATCACATTAGACATCTTGTATGATAGTGGCAAAAATGCCCTTCCAAAGTTGGGTTCACCTCACCCTATTTAGTTCACCAAAATCAACGGTTAAAATGACGTATAAAATACGACACACTTATCTATAATTCTCAATAAAATTACTTCCATACTGTTTTAAGGGAAACCTCAATAGCTATAGACCACCGTTCTAATCCCCTGTTGTGAGACCCCAAATTTTATGAATAAATATTTAATTTTCTCCAAATATTTTTTTTATTATGGTGTGAATTTGAGATAATGTTATAGTTGTGGGTAGTATTTGTAAATTTTGAAAAGTAAACATGTGGTTATAAAATATTCGATTGGTCGGGGAATATTCTTTTTGTCGGAAAATATCTGTACGACGACACAATCATTGGTGGACCCCACAACGGAATTATTGTCGGATTGAGAAAACGATAGAAATATCTTTTTATGAAAATAACGGCGAAAGTTTTACCGTTAACTGTTGAACTACCTGGTAGTAAAAGTACAATAATACGCGTGGTTGCATAGTAGCACACGGTATTGATTATTGGTGCTTACGTGAGAAGTCACTCAGTTTTACTCAATAATTATTACAGTAATTACTGTTCAATATTTATTTTATTGGTTCAATAATTGTTGCGTTGATATTTTATATTATTGTTGTTTCAATAATTGTCACTGCACAGTATTTCCCATTATCAAATCAATAATTCGTATTATTTGAATAATATTATTAGATAACATTATTGGCAATGTCTAGAAAGTTCTGTCAAGGAGAGGTTTGGTCACCTAATTGCGCGCCAGTAAGGAGAAATCCTTATCGGAAAGCCCCCTCTTCCCTGGGAAAGACCTGGTTGTCATAATTATGATTCTGTAATATTATTTGCGAATAATTAATTATTGATTTATATGATAAGGAAAATATTTATTTTATGTGGTTATACATGAAGGAATTAATGTTGGGGTATTTTATCAGTATTTTTGTCGGATTGGAGGTATTAAAAACTCAAATCGGTGTTCTTAAAGCTTTATTGCGTGAGTTATAATTTTAATCCGACCGTTGGATCGTTGTGATATTTGGATATGTTATGCATATATAAGTTGAGTATATGTCCACAAATTTTGAACTGTTAAAAATTAACGCATGATTTGTTATGAATTTTAAAAGGTATTAAAAATCATCCGTTTGTGAATTTCAGATATTTTCTGTCTGGAATTTGGAAAAACTTTCTTCTGCAAAGTTGTAGAGAATTCGATTTCGTGTCGAATGGACATAAAATTCATATTTTTCCTGATAAAAGGGCTATTTATTATGAATTATTGAATTTTCGAAAAATAAAATATTTTTATTAAAATTATGGGTGGGACCCACTTTTGGTTGGTGTAGAAAACATGTGCTGAATTGGTGGGCCCCACTTGTGGTGGATGAATTTTTGGTCTAGCTTGGCATGCGTAGAAATTTTGTATAAATAATAATATTATTTTATTATTTAGTCTCCTTCAAGCGATTTAGCATTTTCCTATAAATAAAGCGCTTAAGTTAGAATTGAAAATCACACCGTAAACAAGTTTTCTTTCTCTCTATATTATCGAGTTTATTTTTGTGAGTATTTAGATACTTTCGAGTTGCTATTCAAAGGTAAGTTTCCTTGGCTTTACATCCGATATTCCGATCGTAACTCATTGTTATTTTGAGGTAATGGATGTTATTTTCTTCGTAAATGATATTATTTTCTTTAATATCATTATGCTGAAATATTGATATAAATTTTACTGTGGAATTTCTACCTTTTTGTGTCGGGGTTACTATTCACGTATACGACATTATTCACGTATACGATACTATTCATAAATACGACACTATTCACTGAAAAATGAAATTTTCTCTTTTTCATCCCAGATGTCTATTATGGTTACTATCATTCATTGTATCCATGTTTTGATCTTCATTCTATACTCATTTGGTTAAAGTTTTGGCTTCTATATTTCATGAAATTAGTAGAATATCCTTGATATTTGCGCTTCATCCAGTATCTTTTCATGAAAATATTATTCTGAGCATTCTTGATAAAGTTTAACTTATTCATGCTGGAGTACTATTCACGGGTTACTATTCACAAAGTACTATTCATGGGGTACTATTCACTCGAGTACTATTCATCCGGGGTACTATTCATGATTAAAATTGATTCGTTTTCAGTCCAAATCATTTTTGGTACAATATTATTCTTGAATTTTACTCCACAAAGCAGTATCATGTTGACAATTTGAACATTATTAATTTCTGGATAAATTAAATTATAAATCTTTAAAATTTATCCTTGAACTTGTTTTATTGAATTATTATGCCATTGTCATCATCCTCATGTTTATATTGTTATGAAAGTCATCTTTGGCCCGTAGTGCATAGATGGACTTGGTATGATTATGACCAGGGATTATTCGGTATAATCATGACTGTAATGTTACAAATGATGTGATAAAAGTCCTCATTGGCCCGTAGTTCATTGATGGATAATTTTTGGTATGATTATGGTCATGGATTCTCTTCGGAAAAGGGTGCAAAGATGAATTGTTTTATGGCATGATTATGACCGTTAATGAAAACACGATTATCTTTGGGTTCGTAGTGCAAGGATAATTCGTGGTCGTGATACTAATGAATATCCTGGCCCGTAGAAGTAGAGATGATTCGATGATGTGGATTATTTATATTGTTGAGTCTCGTGATAAAATTGATGATAAATCTTTTAAATCATAGAAGATAGTAGATTTTACGCCTACTTGACTCTTCTAATGGATTGTTTATTCCATACCGTTGATTGTTGATCTAAAACTTGTTGTCTCTTATATTTTATCGGTTGTTATATTGTTGAAGGCTAAGGATAATTTATTCGCATTATCTTAGTCATCATATTTTTTATCGGGCTAGTTGAGCTCACCCTTTCTTTCACCGTTCTCTTCGTGAAATGAGAATATAGCTAGGACTAGTCGGGGAATGGATTGACGGTCCAGATGGTTGCATTAGTAGTCCTCACTATTCTGTGAAATAGTGTGATAATAAATGTATTGATGACTTATTTTGAGTTTGAATACTGTCTAGAAGACAATATTAGTATTAAAACTCACAACTCATGTTGTATATTTATGTTTATATTTAAGTTCTGTACTATGTATTCGACGACTCAAGATGGGTGATGTATACCTATTTTGGGGACATCACACCTGTTACCATCGCTCGACCCAACTACACTCTTAATACCTTAGAAGAAAACTGGATACTGGAATAGTGAGATAGCAGACTTCTCTTCTTCTTTCTCTCTATAATTTCTCTATAATAATTGCTCTATAACTTTAGTGAATTGATGAGAAATGAAGGAAGAATGAGCTTCTATTTATAGGAAAATATATTTTCAATAATTGCACATTTTGGGGCTCGAAATATTATAGTATAATACCTTCCTTTTTTCTTCATTTTTAATTTAGTTCTGCAAGTATTATCAAACTTGCACCACCTCCCCTAATAGTAAATCATGTGAACCAATAGTAAATCATGTGACTCAATGTGAAAAAAACAGTTACAGTATAGTACATTCATCTATACCTCTATTTTTAATTTTGTCATGCAAGTATTATCAATCTTGCACCAACTCTCCTAATAGTAAATCATGTGAATCAATAGTACACACATGTGAACACATAGTTATAAGAATGTGAATTAATAGCAATTAATTGCTCATTTTTCCGATTAATTACCCGATTGGTCAATAACCTCCAAACATTAATTATTATCGAAATAAATGTCGATTTCCACTAACACTAATAATTCTCACACAATGGAACTATCAATTTCATCTTTAATCAACACGAACTTATTCATCATTAATATTATAACTCACAATATTTAACAAACTGTGTCGCTCCTCAGAAAGAGGGGCTTTCCGATAAGGATTTCTCCCTATTGGCGCACAATTAAATTATCTAACCTCTCCTTGACAGAACTTCTAGACATTATCAATATTGCAAATAATAATATGAATAACTTTGTCGTCTCAATTATTGATTTAATAATATAACATATTATCTGAGATGATCTTGTGACAATAATTGAATCAATAATATGAGAGATATGATACAAAGAATTATCGTAGCAATAATTGAGTATAACTGAGTGACTTCTCATGTAAGCATCAATAATCAATACCGTGTGCTACTATGCAACCACGCGTATTACTATATTTTTACCACTGATTATTTTATGACAACTTACTTACTTTGAAAATTTTTCAAATATCACCCTTAACTTTAACCTTTTATCAATTTAACCATTTACTAAATAGAATAATTATAAGAAAATTGAATACTTTTATTTCATAAAATTTGGAGTCTCACAAAAAACATCTCCAGTTAAAGGTTCAAGATATCTGATAATAGAAGGAGAATCAAAACCAACATAAATACCTATTCTTTGTTGGGCTCCCATCTTAGTTCTTTGTGGAGGTGCAATTGGAACATATACTGCACTTCCAAAAACTCGAAAGTGTGATATGTTGGGTATCTGTCCAAGAACTAACTGTAGAGGAGAAAATTTATGAAGAGCTGCAGTATAAAGAATTGCATGACCCCAAACTGAGGTAGGTAAGTTAGTCCTTAACATTAATGGTCGTGCAATTAGTTGAATTCTTTTTATTAAAGATTCAGCTAAATCATTTTGTGTATGAATATGAGGAACATAATGCTCAATGGAGATTCCAATAATCATACAAAAATCATTAAAAGTCATTGATAAAAATTCAGCTGCGTTATCAAGTCGAATTGACTTGATTGGATGACCCGAGAACTGAGCCCGTAACTTGATTATTTGAGCAAGAAGTTTTGAGAAGGCAAAATTTCGAGAAGAGAGAAGACAAGCATTAAACCATCTAGTTGAAGCATCTATTAAAACCATGAAATATCGAAATGGGCCAGACAATGGGTGAATATGTCCACAAATGTTTCCTTGAATTCTCTCTAAGAATTTTGGGACTTCTTTATAAACTTTTACTGGTGATGGTCGAACAATTAATTTTCCTCGAGAACACGCAGCACAAGGAAATTCACTACTAGGAAAAACCTTCATATCTTTGAGAGGATGACCAGTAGAAATTTCAATAATACGACGCATCATAGAAGTACTTGGATGACCGAGTCTTTCATGCCAAAGCATAAAGGATTTGGGATCTATGATTTTTGGAATCATAATATTATGAGACTCAATTGCTCTAATTTTCATAGTATATAAACTAGAAGAATTTGAATGAAGTTTTTCTAGGATATTCTTTTTTCCAAAAAAAGTAGAAGTGATGAGAAGATATTCATTATCATTTTCATTAGTTGTTTCAATGTGAAAACCATTCAGTCGAATATCTTTTAAACTAAGCAAATTTCTTCTTGATTTACTAAAATATAGAGCATCTTTGATAAAAACTTGTGTCTCATTTGGTAGCAAGAAACTAGCTTTTCCAAATTCCTTGATTAAATTTGATATGCCAGAGATAGTTCCTACATTTCCCTTAGCTTTGATCAGTTGTGAAAAATATTTCTCATTTCGAAGGATTGTATGATTTGTTGTACTGTCTGCTAAACATATATTCTCCATATCCATTAAAAATGGTCTGACACATATAAAAACATAAATAAGAAAAGTTACATTTCAAATATAATTTTATTCATGAGAAACACATACCACATATAGAATGAAAGCTAATAATATTATACATGCAGGGTGTTTAATTAAAACAAGAAATTAAACGATATCCCAAAAGATACTTTCAGAAGGTTAAGTAATATCAACAACCTTTTCCTCAATGTTGGTCATTGGCGGAACATCAACAATATTCAATTGATGATTAACAAAGTTTGTTTTTGCCTCCATTTCTTTGTTCTTTTGAGACTACTGGAATAAATTAATCAGATGCCTCGGCTGCATTTGCTGTCACGCCGATTAATGCCCTTTTCATGCCACACCTAAAACAAACATCTGGTTTGTTCTTTATCGGTGCTGCATTTTCTTTATTTTTACCCGACCCAGACACTTGCCACTTCTGGTGGCTTGAATTGTCGCAGTTCTAGAATTTATTGTTATGATGGCCTCATTTGTTCTTTCGTCCCCAAGACTTCTTATTATATGACCATCTTTTGTCACGTTTATTCTGCTAGAATGACGTGCTGTTAATATTTGGCAATGGGGTTGCACCCGTAGGCCGTACTTGACGGTTTTTCAACAACAATTCATTATTCTTTTCTGCAACAAGGAGGATAGACAACAAGTCACTGAATTTTGTGAACTTACTCTGTCTATATTGTTGTGACAGAATCATGTTGGTGAGATTAAAAGTTGAGAGCATTTTCTCTAACATTTGGGTTTCAGAAACTGGATCTTCGCACAAAGCCAAAGTAGAGGTTATTCTATAAACATTGGAACTATATTCCGTAATTGATTTGTAATCTTGTAGCCTTAAATTAAGCCACTCAAATTTGGCATTAGGGAGAACAACCAATTTTTGGTGGTCAAATTTTTCCTTCAGTTGTGTCCATAAAGACAAAGGATCTTTGACTGTTAAATACTCAGTCTTTAATCCTTCATGTAAGATCCCAACTTATTATAAATGAAATTGAATTTTCTCTTTTTATTATTTTGAAATAGTAAGGGTTGATTTGATTAATGCGGTTAGTTATGGGTAAAATGCGCAATTATCTTATATAAGAAAGTGGTTATAAAATATTCATTGTTGTTGGGGAAATATTCGTTTGGTCGTGGAATATTTTTACTGTCGGGAAATATTCGTACGACGGCGCAGCCTTGTGTGGGCCCCATAACAAAAAGCGATTGGATGAAGAAAACGACAAGTATAAGTTATTTATAAATAACGACGTAGTTGTTACCGTTAATATTGTTGGAATACCTGGTGGTTAAAACACAGTAGCACACAGTTTTGCACCAATTATTGATTCTTATGTAAGAAGACACTACTCAATAATTGTTACAGTAATTACTGTTCAATATTTTATTTTATTGATTCAATAATTGCTACGTTGATATTTTATATTATTGTTGTTTCAATAATTGTCATTTCACAGTATTTTCCATTATCAAATCAATAATTCATATTATTTGAATAATATTATTAGATAGAATTATTTGCAATGTCTATAAAGTTCTGTCAAGGAGAGGTTTGATCACCTAATTGCGCGCCAGTAAGGAGAAATTCTTATTGGAAAACCCCCTCTTTCCTGGGAACATCCTGGTTGTCAGTATTGTAATTCTGTAATATTATTTGTGAATAATTAATTATCGATTTGTATGATAAGGAAAATATTCATTTTATGTGGATATAGATGGAGAAAATTTTTTAATGTGACAATTGTTGAAAATTGATATTTTATCATTTCTGATAAAATAATTTATTTAAATATATTATTATATTATAATAATATAATAATGGTGATATTTTTACAATGAATGTGTGATATATGAGTAAATGAGGAAGAGTATTTTTGTTACAAAAAATGTTTAACACATGTTTTGTGTGTCGGTGGGCCCCATTTTGACTGAAATTTGATTTTAGCCTGTAAAATCGTCCGTATGTGGATTTCGGTCAATTTCTGTTTGGAATTTGGAAAAACTTAAACTTACAAAGTTGTAGAGAATTGAATTTCCTATGGAAGGACATAAGATTCGAATTTTTCTGATAAATGGGCTATTTATTATGATTTATTGAAGTTCCGGAATAATTGATTTTTGAAATTTTAAATATTTTTTTATAAAAACATTTTTTGCAATTGGGTGGGCCCCACATGTGATATAATTGTTCTGAATTCATTTGGTGTGTGCGTAGGAATTTTTTTTAATAAATAATATTATTTTATTAAATTTTCTACTTTGGTGTTCTAAGCATTTTCCTATAAATATGGTGCTTAGGTTAGAATTGAAAATCACACCAGAAACTGAAATCTTCTCTCTCTATATTATCGAGCGTATTCTTGTGAGTATTTTGATACTTTGAGTGTTGCTATCTCAAGGCAAGTATCTCAAAATATATATATCCGATATTCCGTGAAATAAGTACTATTCTTTCGAGGTAAGGGATGTTATTTTTTTTATAAATGATATTAATTCTTTCAATATCATTATGCCGGAATATTGGGAAGAGTTTTATTGTGAAATTCTTGTCTTTTTGTGTTGGAGTTACTACTCGCGTATACGACAATATTCACGTATACGGCACTATTCCCAAATACGCCACTATTCATAGAAAAATGAAATTTTCTCTTCTTTGTCCCAGATGTCTATTTTTGTTACTAGCTTTGATTGTATCCATGTTTTGATCATTATTCTTGAATTTTACTCCACAAAGAAGTATCATGTTGAAAATTTGGACGTTGTTGATTTCTAGATAAATTAAATTATAAATCTTTAAAAAGTTATTCTTGAACTTGTTTTATTGAATTCTTATATCATTGTCATCATCCTCATGTTTATAATATGTTGAAAGTCATCTGTGGCTTGTAGTGCATAGATGGACTTGATATGATTATGACCAGGGATTATTCGGTATAATCATGACCGTAATGTTACAAATGATGTGGTAAAAGTCCTTATTGGCCCGTAGTGCATTGATGGACAGTTGTTGGCATGATCATGACCATTGATGAATACACGAATATCCTTGGCCCGTAGTGCATGGATAATTTGTGGTCGTGATACTAATGAATATCCTTTGTCGTAGTGTAGAGATGATGTGGATTATTTATTAAGCTGAGTCTCAACGATAAAAGTGATGAAAAACCTTTTAAATCATAGAATATAGTAGATTTTATTCTTTACTTGACTCTTCTAATGGATTGCTTGTTCGCTGCAGTTAAACTTGATGTATGTTATATTTTATCAGTTTAACACTGTTGAAGGCTAACGATAAATTATTCTGTATTATCTTAGTCATAATATTTCTTACTGGGCTAGTTGAGCTCACCCTTTTACTTTCATTGTCCTCTTCGTGAAATGAGCGTGGAATGGGACTAGTCGGGGAACGGAGTGACGGTCCAGATGGTAGCATTAGTAGTCCTCACTATTCTATGAAATAGTGTGATAATAAATATATTGAGGACTCCATTTGAGTTGAATACTGTCTAGAAGACAATATTCGTATTAAAACTCTCAGTTTATGTTTTGTCGTATGTCACGACAGTTGTATTATTAAGTTGTATTTGAATTTTGTACCATGTATTTGGCAACTCAAGATGGGTGATGTATACCTATTTTGGGGGCGTCACACTTCATTAATATGGTGATGAAGAAAAATTATGGCTTTTGCATTTTGTGCCAAAGTAGCTGTATTTCCTGATTTAATGGTCTTTTCTAACTCATTTGCACTAAGGTGCAATTCTGCATCAAGTGCCCAAGCCAAATAGTTGTCTCCAGAGATTTTCAAAATAGAAAAATCTATTTTTGCCAAGTTTGCCATCTATTCTGGGTTAAAACACAATTTTATTATTTATTAAAATAATAAATAATTGCATGTATGAAATAGGAAAATAAACTAAGTCACGACCTCAAGTGGTGATAAAATGTAAATATAAATATTCATATATTTATGTCATTAGCATATTATTTTTAGTAAAAAGAATATGCAATCGTTAATGTATATACAAGTATTATAGTTCATATATATATATATATATATATATATATATATATATATATATATATATATATATATATATATATATATATATATACAAAACTACAAATGGATCTTCACCTTTAGGCATGCAGTAGTTCGCATAGATGATTATTTCCACAAAATGCTAATAAGGAATTAATACGAAAGGATATTCACCGAGTATGCGGTAGTTCGCATAGTCAGGTTATTCCCACAAGTTAATAAGAAATGAATACAATAGGTATTTACCAGGTATGCGGTATTCCGTATATACAGGTTATTCCCCCAATTTAATAAGCGGTAAAAAGGTTCGCACCAAGTCTTGTAAGATCAACAAGGATAGATGATACCACTGTAAATAACAGAATTTAATGGTAAAAAGGTTCCCACCAAGTCTTGTAAGATAAACAAGGATAAATGGTACCTCTTAAATAACATAATTTAAAATGGACAATAAAACATAAATATAACTTGACAGTTAAAGAATATAATAGGCGGCAAAGCTAGGCCAATTGTAAGAATAACATTATACTATTGGTGGCATAGCCAAATCGGTAGTATAATAATAAATTGCAAGAATTTAAAGGCAATTATAAGAATAAAATTATATTATTGGTGGCATAGCCAAAACGGTAGTATAATAATAAATTGCAAGAATTTAATTTTAACGTCTTAGTTGGTTAGAGCCTCGTGCTGATAACGTGTTATAAAACTTTAGTAAAGTATAGAAAGATACTCTTATAATTGCATGTATTTAGAGAGAATAAGTAAGAGATAAAGAGAAATTCTTCAGAGAAGTTTCTTATTCATTTTCTTCAGGATCAATCCTTATATAGGCACGCAGAAGAGGAGGAGGTTCATGGGTGAAGAAGGAAAGAAGAAAGGAAAAAGGGAGTCACGGGGAGGAGGGAGTCACGGAGAGGAGCTAAAGAATCACATCATAATAATTATTGAATTCTTCCGCTTGTTTTTAAAGATATTCAGACTTAATAATATTTCAGTCTTTTGATTATTCCTCAAAAAAAAAATAACTATGCAGTATCTGTGTTAACTTTTGTTTAGGGTTATACCATTATATTGAGAGATTTATTGTATGAAATGATAAAAATAATATGAGTAGAGATAAATTAATCATCACTTTACAAAAATTAGCCAATAAAATAATATAATAAATTTTGTGAGACTTCCTAAAAAGAATGTGGTTTAATAATTATGCGACAGAGGGAGTAATATATATATATATATATATAGGAAAAATGTATATACATATTTGTGTAGTATACAGTTGTGACGCCCCCAAAATCGGTATACATCACCTATTCTAAGTCGTCAAATACATGGTACAAAAATCAAATACAACTTAATTATACAACAGTCGTGTAAAATACGACTAAACATATGCTGTGAGTTTTAATACAAATATTGTTATCAAGACAATATACAAACTCAATGGGGTCCTCATTACATTTATTATCACACTATTTTATAGAATAGTGAGGACTACTAATGCTATTATCTGGACCATCACTCTGTTCCCCGACTAGTCCCTGCTACGTTCTCATTTCATGAAGAGAACAATGAAAGCAAAATGGTGAGCTCAACAAGCCAAGTAAGAAATATTATGACTAAGATAATGCGTAATAAATTATCATTAGCCTTCAACAAAGATGTTAAACTAATAAAATATAACAAACATCAAGTTTAAGCTGCAATGAACAAGCAATCCATTAGAAGAGTCAAGTAGAGAATAAAATCTACTATCTTCTATGATTTAAAAGGTTTTCATGACTTTTATCACGAGACTCGAATTTTAATAAATAATCCACAACATCCTCAGACTACTACCAAGGATATTCATCAAGATCACAACCACAAATTATCCATGCACCACAGCCAAGGATATTCGTGTATTCATCAATGGTCATGATCATGCCAACAATTGTCCATCAATGCACTACGGGTCAATGAGGACTTTTTCCACATCATTTGTAACATTACGGTCATGATTACAATCGAATAATTCTCGGTCATAATCATACCAAGTCCATCTATGCACCTAAAAGCCACGAGATGACTTTCAACATAATATAAACATGAGGATGATGACAATGATATAAAAATTCAATAAAACAAGTTCAAGAATTAATTTATCCAGGAACTAATAATGTCTAAATTGTCAACATGATACTTCTTTGTAGAGTAACACTCAAGAATGCTCAGAAGAATATTTCCATGAAAAGATACTGGATGAAGCGCAAATATCAAGGATATTCCATTAATTTGATGTAGTATAGAAGTCAAAACTTTAACCAACTGAGTATAATAAAGAATGGAATAACAAAAGAAATCACCAGGCATGAGATAGACCGCACAGACAGGTTATTCAAAATAGAATAATAAATAATGGAACCGTGTCGTGCGAAAGCCGCTACATGATATTCCAAAATGTAATAATAAATAATGGAACCAGGTCATGCATAAACGCACCGATAGGATATTCTAACAGAATAATAAATAATGGAACCAGGTCATGCCTAAACGCACTGACAGGATATTCTAACAGAATAATAAATAATGGAACCAGGTCATGCGTAAACGCACCGATAGGATGTTCCAACAGAATAATAAATAATGGAATAACAGAAGAATTTCACCAAGTTTAGGGTATCCCGCGTATACAGGTTATTCCAACAGAATAATAAAGAATGGAATAACAAAAGAATTTCACCAATAAAAAAGAAAGAATACCCCTAACGAGTACAACAAATAATATCCCTTACCGTAAAAGAAGAGTATTTTGACTGGAAGGGCGAGGATATACTCAAAGAAAACTTGCACTACGCTCAAAGCTTTCTTAAACTCTAAAGAAATGTGCTCAAGATTATAGAAGAAGAACTCTCTCTATAGTTTATCTCTCTAGAGTTTCAGTGAATTCGTAAGAAATAATGAAGGAATGAGCTTTATTTATAGAAGAATGGATCTATAAGAAACTAATTCATGAACGGTCCATTGATTTACTTTAAAACTGACGGTCCAGATTGGTTTACAATAAAATATAATATATTCTATTTATAATCTAATAAAACGAATAACTTTATAAAAGTATTCATTTTTTATATAAAAAGATTTTACTATGCAAACACTATGCAAATACTATGCAAACACTATGCATAATAAAATATAATATATTCTAATTATTGTCTAATAAAAGCAGATAACTTTATAAAAGTATTCTATTTTATATAAATTTTTTTTTACTATAAGTCTAATAAAACGAATAACTTTATAAAAGTATTCATTTTATATAAAAAGTTTTTCTGCTTTTATTACATTAATAATACTAATAAAATAAAACTCATCATCGTTATTATAATTCACAATATTAATCGACCTGTGTCGTTCCCAGAAAGAGGGGCTTTCAATAAGGATTTCTCCCCATTGCCGCAATTAGGTGACCAAACCTCTCCTCGATGTAACTTCTAGACATCGTTAATATTGCAAATAATAATATTAATAACTCTGTCATCTCAATTATTGATTATAAAATATTGACAATAATTGAATCAAATAACGTGAGATACTATGCAACAATTCATCGTAATAATAATTGAACAAAATTGAGTGACTTCTCACGAAGCATCAATAATCAATACCGTGTAAGCTCTCGTGTAACTACGCCAGATTATTGTATTTTTTAACAAAGGGTGTTTCAACATTATATCAGTAAAACTTCCACCGTTATTTTCATAAAGTATTTTTGTCGCTTTCTATCCGATAATAATTCCATTGTGGGGTCCACCAATAATTGTTAGTTATACGAATATCCCTGCTCAAACGAATATTCCACGACCAATCGAATATTATATAACAACTTGCATGATTTTGCAAAATTTATAAATATTACCCACAACTATAACATTTTATCAAATTTACTCCATAATATTCAAAAATGATATTTATAGAAAATTCATCTTTATTTATAAAAGTTGGGGTCTTACAACCTCCCATTCTTCTGAAATTTCACCCTCGAAATTAGAGTACGTACCTGGTATGTCGAAGAGGTAAGGATACCTTGATTTCATTTCAGATTCTAACTCCCAAGCCATATCCTCAACATCGTGGTTCCTCCACAAAACTTTGACTTGAGGTATAACCTTGGAGCGTAGAATATGTTCCTTCTTAACCAAGATTGGAACATGAACCTCTTCATACGTCAAATCTTCCGCTATTTCGTCCGGTTCTAACTCAATAATGTGGTTCGGTTCTTCCACATATTTTATGTAACATGGATATGTGAAAAACGTTATGAACACGAGACATACTTAGCGGTAAAGCGAGTCTATAGGCCACAGTTCCTACTCGATCGAGGATTAAAAATGGACCGATGAATCGAGGATTGATCTTTCCTCTCTTTCTAAATCTCGTAACTCATTTCCATGGAGCAACACGTAACAACACATGATCTCCAATATCAAATTCCACGTCCTTTCGATGGAGATCAACATAACTCTTTTGTAGATCTTGTGAGGTTTTTATACGTTGTCGGATCGTTTGAATCTTTTCCGTATTCATACGTACCAACTCCGGTCCCAACAACGTTGCTTCACCCACCTCATCCCAGCATACTGGAGAATGACACTTTCTTCCATACAACGCCTCAAATGGAGCCATGCCAATATTTGCTTGATAACTGTTGTTGTAGGAAAACTCCACCAATGGTAAGAACTTATCCCAACTTCCTTTGAAGTCAAGGACACAAAGTCTTAATAAATCTTCAAGAGTTTGAATAGTCCTCTCCGACTGCCCGTCCGTCTGAGGATGATATGCCGAGCTAAATCATAAATCTGTGCCCATAGCTTTCTGCAAACTAACCCAAAATCGTGAAGTGAATCTTGAGTCTCGATCAGAAACTATGGATACTGGCATACCATGCAGTCTTACAATCTCGTTTATGTACATACGAGCAAGACGTTCAAGTGTATAAGTTTCTCGTATCGGTAAGAAATGAGCAGACTTGGTTAATCTATCAACAATGACCCAAATCGCATCTATACCTTGAGAAACCTTAGGAAGACCGGTAACGAAATCCATGGTAATGTGCTCCCACTTCCATTCTGGAATTTAAAGTGGTTGCAATGGACCTTTTGGTACTTGATGCTCCGTTTTAACTCGTTGACAAGTTAGACACCTTGAGATAAACAACGCTATCTCTCTCTTCATATTGCTCCACCAAAATGTATGACTAATATCATGATACATTTTGGTACTCCCAGGATGGATTGCAAACGGTGTGTTGTGCGCCTCCATCATGATTTATACTTTAAATCAGGGTCGTTAGGAATACAAAGTCTGGATTTGACTCGAAGTATTCCTTCTTCATCGATTCTTGCTTCTGGCATAGCACCTTCTTGCACTTTCTTCCTCATACGCATTAGCTCCAGGTCTGTAGCTTGAGCAGCTTTAACTTTATCAATTAAAGTCGGTTCTACTCGTATATTCGCCATCATTACATGGGTCCCTGGAGTCTTTAACTCTATCTCCATCCTTTGCAAGTCACACAAAATGGGCCTTTGTGTTGACAATATCGCACTCGTACTTGCATAAGATCTTCTACTCAATGCGTCAGCTACCACGTTCGTTTTTCCAGGATGGTATTGGATGGTATGATCATAATCTTTCAACAGTTAAAGACAACGTCGTTGTCGCATGTTGAGTTCCTTTTGAGTGAACAACTATTTGAGGCTTTTATGATCCGTAAAGATCTCCACCTTCTCCCCATACAAGTAATGCCTCCAAATTTTAAGTGCGAAGACAACAACTGCTAACTCTAGGTCATGAGTAGGATAATTCCTCTCATATTCTTTGAGTTGTCTTGAGGCATAGGCTATGAATTTCCCATGTTGCATGAGAACACATCCCAACCCTTTGCCCGAAGCATCACTGTAGATGACAAATCCCTCCAAGCCAGATGGTATTGTCAGAACAGGTGTTGAAATGAATTTCCTCTTGAGTTCTTGAAAACTCTTCTCACATTCTTCGCTCCAACCGAACTTTGTATCTTTCCGAGTCAGTTGAGTTAATGGAGTAGCTATTCAAGAAAATCCTTCCACGAATATCCGATAATAACCAGCTAAGCCGAGAAAGCTACGTACTTCGGTCACTGATTTAGGTTGCTCCCAGCTTTGAATTGCTTCAATCTTTGTCGGGTCAATAGATATTCTATGACTTGATACTACATGCCCAAGGAATGCTTCCTTAAGCCAGAACTCACATTTCTTCAACTTGGCATAAAGCTTGTATTCACAAAGCTTTTGGAATGTCAGCCTCAAGTGTTGCTCATGATCTTCACGGCTTTTGGAATAAATAAGGATGTCCACAAAGTGATCCAAATATTCCTTGAATACTCGGTTCATCATATCCATGAAGGCAGCAGGAGCATTAGTCAATCCAAAGGACATGACTAGGAATTCATAATGCCCGTACCGAGTTCTGAAAGTCGTCTTTGGAATGTCATCGGTTCTAATCTTCAATTGGTGATATTCGGAATAAAGATCAATCTTTAAAAAGAATTTGGCTCCTTGCAACGGGTCAAACAGGTCATCAATACGTGGCAATGGATACCTATTTTTGATGGTGACATGATTCAACTCCCGATAATCAATACAAAGTCGCATACTCCCATCTTTTTCTTCTTCATGAATAGAACGGGAGCACCCCAAGGAGACGTATTTAGGACGAATGAAACCAATGTCTAACAATTCTTGCAATTGGGTCTTTAACTCCTCAAGTTCAATAGAGCCATTCGATATGGGGCTTGAAATGGTTTTTTGTAACTTGGGTTCAAGGTCGATACAAAATTCAATTTCACGCTCTGGGGGTAGGCCATGAAGTTCTTCAGGGAATACGTCAGAGAATTTATTAACAATTGAAATATCATTCAAAACTGACATATTTTTGTTTAGATCCGTGACATGAGCTAAGAAAGCTTGACATCCATTTTTCAATAAACGAATAGCTTTATGGCTTGAGATGACCGTGATTGATTTTAATGGTTTGGTCGGTTGAATTCGCATAATAGGTTGATTAGGAATATGAAAGCTAACAACCTTACGAAAACAATCAATTTTAGCATGATGATTAGTTAACCAATCAATCCCTAGAATCACATCAAATGCAAGTATTTTCAATGAAATAAGATCGACAGGTAATGTGAGGGTACCGATTTGAACCAAACAAGACTTATAAACAGTGGATGTAATGAAAGTTTCTCCCAACAGAGTTTCCACATATAAGTCAAAGTCTAATTTCTCCGGAGTCAAATTTAATCGTTTAGCGCAAGTAGGAGAAATAAAAGAATGGGTAAAAATAAATTATAGACTTCGCTAGAGTTTATGATAAGCTTAACCGTGATGACCTCATTCGGGTTCCTTGCTTTCTAGGAGGTCACAAAAAACGCTCTCCCTTGCACTACCGGCTTTGACTTTTCTAGAATCGGCCTTTTGGTGCCTCCATCCAATTGAACTTGTCTTCTGGTGAACGACAAAATCGGGCTAAGTGACCTTCTCTTCCACAATTATAACATGCTTTGGACTGACATCGCGTAGTTTGGATCGATGTGTCCCTCCCTCTACATTTGAAGCATATGATAGGTGGTCGATTCTCCTTCCTTAATAACTTGGTCTTTGGTCCGACGTCTTTCCATCATTGTTGAATCTCCTCTTCTTGAAATGTCCATTCTTATTGTTTTGCCTCGATTACCACCAAGTGGTTTCCACTTACGGCCCGTTGATTCCTCCACGCTTGTTGTCACCGCTTCAATGATCGCTTCTCATTTGGTATTATCATTTTGTCGACTTCTCTCTTTTGGTTGCGTTGACTCGTTATCGCACTATACTAACTGAGCCCTATTTACAACATCTCGAATACAAACACGGTTTATGAGAAATAAGATGTTAACGTATCTCCCGCTTTTAAACCTCTTAAAAACATCCGCGTCATTCTCTCTTCATTATCCACTAAGTGGACGAACCGAGACAACTCAAAGCAAACTTAGCTTCAGATCTTTGCGACGGCCATATTATTCGCTCCAACTTGATGAACTCTACCTCTTTTATGTGATGAATACTTTACGGAAAGTACTTGTCGTTGAATAGTTCTTAGAACTTCTCCCAAGACATCTTGAAGACGGCAGTTGAGTACGCTTTTATCGATTCCCACTAGTCGCCTCTCTCTCGCAACATAAAGGCGCAAAGGGAACCTTTTGCTCCTCGGAGCATCCCAAGACATCAAATATCATGGTGATCTGCTTTATCCATGCTTCCGCCTTAAGTGGTTTTGGCTCTCCAATAAACTCCGGTGGTCCCAGCTCCTTGAACTGTTTAGCGATGACCGTCCAAGAGTTTCCAGTGTTTCCACCTACATTTTGGACATGAGCCGCTCTCGCCTGCTGTTGTATGAATTGCATAAAGCCTCTGAACATTCCATCATTCATCATTTGGTCAGTGTTGTTGTTTGCATGAGGATTGTCAACTTCCTGATGCACATTATCCTGATTATTGATATGTGGTGAATCAACGATTGCTTTGGCTCCATTGTTATTCTCAACATTCTTGGATGTCATTTTAGACATCGCCACAAAACAAAGGTTAATTGACATGTAACATATTATCCCTATATTCGAATGACCAATTAAATACCAAATAAACTTAGGTAGGTCATACTAGCGAAGGAATTCCCCGTCCTCCCTCCGAGTTCTATTCTCACATCTTAGCTGTGGATCATATCCCTAAGCTTTGATACTAACCTGTGACGCCCCAAATCGGGTATACAACACCTATTCTGAGTCGCCAAATACATGGTACAAAATTTAAATACAACTTAATTATACAACAGTCGTGTAAAATACGACTAAACATATGTTGTGAGTTTTAATACAAATATTGTCATCTAGACAATATACAAACTCAATGGGGTCCTCATTACATTTATTATCACACTATTTCATAGAATAATGAGGACTACTAATGCTATTATCTGGACCATCACTCTGTTCCCCGACTAGTCCCTGCTACATTCTCATTTCATGAAGAGAACAATGAAAGCAAAATGGTGAGCTCAACTAGGCCAGTAAGAAATATTATGACTAAGATAATGCAGAATAAATTATCATTAGCCTTCAACAGTGTTAAACTAATAAAATATAACAAACATCAAGTTTAACTGCAGCGGAACAAGCAATCCATTAGAAGAGTCAAGTAGAGAATAAAATCTACTATCTTCTATGATTTAAAAGGTTTTTCATGACTTTTATATCACGAGACTCAAATTTTAATAAATAATCCACATCATCCCAAGACTTTACCAAGGATATTCATCAAGATCACAACCACAAATTATCCATGCACCACAGCTAAGGATATTCGTGTATTCATCAATGGTTATGATCATGCCAACAACTGTCCATCAATGCACTACGGGCCAATGAGGACTTTTTTCACATCATTTGTAACATTACGGTCATGATTACAAATAATCCTCCTCGGTCATAATCATACCAAGTCCATCTATGCACTACAGGCCATAAATGACTTTCAGCATAATATAAACATGAGGATGATGACAATGATATAAAAATTCAATAAAACAAGTTCAAGAATTAATTTATCCAAGAACTAATAATGTCCAAATTGTCAACATGATACTTCTTTGTAGAGTAACACTCAAGAATGCTCAGAAGAATATTTCCATGAAAAGATACTGAATGAAGCACAAATATCAAGGATATTCCACTAATTTCATGTAGTATAGAAGTCAAAACTTTAACCAACTGAGTATAATAAAGAATGGAATAACAAAAGAAATCATAAGGCATGCGATAGACCGCACAGACAGGTTATTCCAACAGAATAATAAATAATGGAACCAGGTCATGCGTAAATGCACCGACAGGATATTCCAACAGAATAATAAATAATGGAACCAAGTCATGCATAAACGCACCGACAGGATGTTCCAACCGAATAATAAATAATGAAATAACAGAAGAATTTCACCAAGTATAGGGTATCCCGCGTATACAGGTTGTTCCAACAGAATAATAAAGAATGGAATAACAAAAGAATTTCACCAATAAGAAAGAAAGAATACCCCTAACAAGTACAACAAATAATATCTCTTACCGTAAAAGAAGAGTATTTTGACTGGTAGGGCGAGGATATACTCAAAGAAAACTTGCACTACGCTCAAAGCTTTCTTAAACTCTAAAAAAATACGCTCAAGATTATAGAAGAAGAACTCTCTCTATAGTTTCTCTCTCTAGAGTTTCAGTGAATTCGTAAGAAATAATGAAGGAATGAGCTTCTATTTATAGAAGAATGGACTGCATAGTAACTAATTCATGAACGATCCAGATTGATTTACTTTAAACGAACGGTCCAGATTGGTTTACAATAAAATATAATATATTCTATTTATAATCTAATAAAACGAATAACTTTATAAAAGTATTCTATTTTATATAAAAAGATTTTACTATGCAAATACTATGCATGCACTATGCAAACACTATGCATAATAAAATATAATATATTCTAATTATTGTCTAATAAAAGCGAGATAACTTTATAAAAGTATTCATTTTATATAAAAAGATTTTACTATTAGTCTAATAAAAGCGAATAACTTTATAAAAATATTCTATTTTATATAAAAGCTTTTTGTTTTATTACATTAATAATACTAATAAAACAAAACTCATCATCATTATTATAATTCACAATATTAATCGACTGAATCGGTCCCAGGAAAGAGGGGCTTTCAATAAGGATTTCTCCCATTGTCGCGTTAAATTAGGTGACCAAACCTCTCCTCGATGAACTTCTAGACATCGTTAATATTACAAATAATAATATTAATAACTTTGTCATCTCAATTATTGATTATAAAATATTGACAATTATTGAATCAAATAACGTGAGATACTTGCAAAGAATTATCGTAATAATAATTGAACAAAATTGAGTGACTTCTCACGTAAGCATCAATAATCAATACCGTGTGCTATTGTGTAGTAACCACGCATATTCTATGTACTTTTATCATCGGGTGTTTCAACAGTTAACGGTAAAACTTCCGCCGTTATTTTCATAAAGTATTTTTGTCGTTTTTCTCAATCCGACAATAATTCCGTTAGGGTTCTACCAATGATTGTGCTTAGTTGCATTACGAATATTCCCCTGTTCAAACGAATATTCCCCACCAATCGAATATTATATAACAACTTATGTACTTTGCAAAATTTATAAATATTACCCACAACTATAACATTTTATCAAATTTACTCCATAATATTCAAAAATGATATTTATAGAAAATTCATCTTTATTTATAAAAGTTGGGGTCTTACAACAGTCGTCTATGACGACAATTTTTTGAGGCTATGGTCGTCGCCATATATATTCTGATTTATGGCGACGGTTGAACCGTCACTATAGCCCAAAAAATCGTCGTCATAGCCCAACCCCTTTTCGGACCGTTGATCAATTTATTGGAAGGCTAAGATTGGAATATAAATTGACCAAGCTGGCACATGTTGTTGTGTCTAAATATCAAGTTGTACCGACTTTTATTTTAATAAGAGGACCCCACGTATTCAACATGTTGTCAGTATAGTTAAACAAAACAAATATTTAATATTAAAAAAATCCTAACCGGCACAACTTGTACCGGCTTTGCCTCTTTTTTTTAACGCATTTCCCCCATTATATAGTCTGACTCAGCACATTTAAGATTTAAAAAGTCCCAACCGGCAAAACTTGTACCGGCCGATTTTTTTCTTCTTTTTTATGCATTTATCCATTAAATGTCATGACTCAGCACATCAAAATCACATAAAAATTAAAATATAGGATTAAATAGCATGTCAGTACTTTTGAGAATAAAAAATATATAAAATGGTGGTACCGATTCAAGTCATTACGGCATGGAATAAAAAAATTAAAAAAATAATCCCTTGGCTGCTAAAAGAATTGTTTCCAACTATATTCGAACTCACAACCTCCAGCTTCAAACCCTTGTCATATGACCACCCGAGCATCACGAGCCTAACTATTCATTTATCGCAAGGATTAGTTTTTATATTAAAACTTTACATTTCCTCCAAAATCTATATATTATTATTATATTACAATTTATTTTTATTATTCAGTAATTCTAGATTATTATTATTATAATTAAATTTCGATGAAATGTAATAAATTTTCAACAAAGTTCTGAGTTTGAAAATATATCAAGTTCAATTAGTTTAATAAGTAATGATGATAATTTTTCAGGACATTTCAGGAAATTATTTTACTTCTTTCAATTTATAAAAGTAGTTAGTATTTCATATTTTATTTTGAAAATATTTTATGCGCTTAAAAGTTAAGTATTAGCATGTTTATGACTAGTTGCAATTATAATATATTATTATTATTATTATTATTATTCTTATTCTTATTATTATTATTAGTATTAGTATTATTATTATTATTATTATTATTATTAGTATTATTATTATTATTATTATTATTACTATTGATGATGCACAAAATAAATCTTGTACACACCTGTCAAGTAATAATAAATGCGGTAATTAAAGTAAGAAAATAAGACAAATATTAAGGTGGTTCGGTCAAATTGACCTAGTCCACTGTTGAATGACTCTAGTCACCTGACACTTTATAATATGTTAAGTGTGTTGGAATGAGTACAGAGAGTACAAGCTTAAAGACACAAAAGTCAGTTTTCCCCCAGTGATGGTGAGGCGTTCCATTTATAGAGACTCGTGACAGTTTTGGGGTGAGCATGTAACCACTACTTTGGTGGAGCTCCCAACCTCTTCTTAACGTGCAAGATGGTTGAGGTGCTCTTCGTGAGGTCCGGAAGTGGTCGAGCCTCGTCTTTGGACCTCGCGGAGAGCACGTCAACCATCTTGCACGTTAGGAAGAGGTTGCGAGCTCCACTAAAGTAGTGGTTACATGCTCACCCCAAAACTATCACGGGTCTCTATAAATGGAATGCCTCACCATCATTAGGGGGAAACTAACTTTTGTGTCTTTAAGCTTGTACTCTCTGTACTCATTCCAACACACTTGACATAATATAAAGTGACAGGTGACTAGAGCCATTCAACAGTAGACTAGTTCAACTTGATCGAACCACTTTAATATTTGTCTTATTTTCTTAGTTTAATTATCGCATTTATTATTACTTGACAGGTGTGTACAAAGTTCATTTTGTGCATCATCAGTTTGGCATTGTCTGTGGGAATCGAAAAGATTTTCACCTTCAAACATCTAAACCAATGGCAATTACAACCAGGTCAATGAACCAACCTGAAGACAATCCACGACCAGAGGAGGGTGCTCCTCCGCCCACCAACCCCGTCTCAAATACTTCAGCTCCAAATCCACAGCAGATGCTGGAGACCATGCAATAGTTGGCTATCCAGAACCATTATATACTACAACTCTTGCTCGCCAGACAAGAAGGAGGAATGCAACAAGGAGCTCCAACCCCTGGACATGATGGAGCTCCAACCACTGGACATCAAGGAGCCCCACACAGGGGAGCCCATCATGATCCACCTCCTCCTCCTGCTTCCCAAAGTAGAGTTCCTCATCTCCAAGAAGATGAGGGTGAGAACTTGAGCGTGGAGCATGGGAGTCATCCCCATGATCATTCCAGGGGAGCCCCCAACCACTAGGATGAGAAAATTAAGGAAGTACAAAACCAACTAGGTGATGTCTTCAACGCTATGAAGGCCCGAGGACCAGAAACCGTGGATTATCTTGTAGGGCGAATAGACACGCCTTTTAAGCTTGACGTGATGAACTATCCACTCCCTCAAAAGTTCAAAATGCCATCCATAGAGACCTTTGACGGAACGAAAGATCCGTTAGATCACCTCAAAATATACAAAACCATGATGCAGCTCCATAACATCCCTGATGAAATCATGTGCAGGGCATTCCCAACCACCTTGAGGGGCTCCGCTCGATAGTGGTTTGCCAAGCTCTCTCCAGCCTCCATCTCAACCTTTACTGAGTTGAACAGGTCTTTTGTGTCCCACTTTATTGGGGGGCGACGTCATCAAAAGCCTGTCACACATCTTCTCAGCATAAAACAAGACGAGAGCCTGAGGGACTACCTCACTCTTTTTAACAAGGAGGTTCTTCAAGTAGAAGAACCTGATGATAAGGTAACCATGACTGCCTTTTTGGGAGGCCTCCGCTCGTTAAGTTTTCTTTTCTCAGTGATGAAACGTCCACCAAAGAACATGACTGAGCTACTAGCAAAGGCCCAGAAATACATGAATGTTGAGGACGTCACAAGGGCCAGACGAGGTGAATCCTCTAGAGTAGGAGAGAAGAGAAAAGGAAGAGACAGGGATGACAAGAAGGAGACTGACAACAAATTAAGTAGGACAGAGAGGGTATCCGCCAAAGATAGACTTGGTCCTGCTCAAAAAGATCGACGACCATTCACTCCCCTCAATGCCACTGTCGGGCACATTCTTTTACAGATCCAAGATGACCCCACCATAAAGTGGCCAGCGAGAATGAAGTCTCCTCCAAACCGCAGGAACTCGAACAAGTACTGCCGTTTTCATCGCGACCACGGTCATGACAACGATGACTACTATGAACTCAAGAAACAAATTGAAGATCTCATTCAACGTGGTCAATTACGCCAGTATGTTACTGGTAGAATACATGCCCCATCACCAACTCACAACCAGGAAGATCAAAATCTAGTTGGGGAGATTCACACCATCTCGGGAAGATTCGGAGGAGGGGGAGAGTCGATGTCTGCCATGAAGGCACACGCCAGAAAAGCAAGGCACCCCGAAGAGGGGCGCCCGTCTAAGATGCCCAAGCAACATGCTAGTGAAGTCATATCCTTCTTAGATGAGGATTTGAAGGGGATTCATCACTCGTACGATGACCCTCTGGTGCTCACCATGACCGTGGCCAATTTTTAAGTACTTAGAATACTGGTAGACAGTGGCAGCTCTGCCGATATCTTGTTCGTAGAAGCTTACGACAAACTCAACCTGGGCAGGGAGAGATTGCAGCCTATTAGGTCCCCCTCATGGGGTTCTCAGGGGAGAAGGTATATCCCCTAGGGTCCATTACCCTGCCAATCATAGCCGAAGCGACACCAAGAAGATATACAGTGATGGTAAATTTCTTAGTTATAGACTGCCCATCAGCCTATAACATCAAACTGGGGTGACCAACTCTTAATACATTGAGGGTCGTCCCCTCCACTTATCATCGTATCCTTCGTTTTCCAACCCTAAATGGAGTCGGAGAAGTCAGAGGAGACCAGGTAGCAGCAAGGGAGTTCTATGTCTCCTCCATGAAGACCAGGAAGCCGAAAGAAGCATTACAGGTCGAGATCTTGACCCAAGGGATGACTCCACCATAGAAATAGGAGAGCCCGTCGAAGAGTTCACCCCTGTAGTCTCAGACAAGGAACACCCAAACAGAAGGGTGTACATTGGTTCTTCCCTCAATTAAGATCTAGTTCACCAACTAATAGACTTTCTCAAAAATAACATGGATGTTTTTGCATGGTCACGTGCAGACTTAGAGGGCATCGACCCAGAAGTAGCCACACACCGTCTCAATGTTGACCCTCGTTACAAGTCAGTTCACCAAAAGCTAAGGGGTGCCTCCACTACAAGGGCCCAAGCCATGGACGAGGAAGTTAAAAAGTTAATAGATAATGGAGCGGTTAGAGAAGTAGCATATCCACAATGGCTCTCCAACGTGGTAATGGTCACTAAAGCTAATGGGAAGTGGCACCTCTGTGTTGACTTCATAGAGCTCAATAAGGCGTGCCCAAAAGATAGCTACCCTCTACCACGGATCGACCTTCTCATTGATGCCACTGCAGGGCATGAGTTGCTCACCTTCCTAAATGCGTACTCTGGGTATAACCAGATTAGCATGTACCCCCTGGACCAGGAGAAGACATCGTTCATCACTCCCAAAGGAGCTTACTGCTACAGGGCCATGCCCTTCGGGTTGAGGAACGCAGGAGCAACCTACCAATGACTGATAAACAAAATGTTCCAGTCTCAAATTGGGCGAACAATGGAAGTCTACATTGACGACATGTTGGTAAAGAGTCTCATTGCAGCAGATCACATTAATCACCTCCAAGAGACCTTCAATGTTCTTATATCATACCGAATGAAGCTAAATCCTGAAAAGTGCACCTTCAGCGTAGGATCGGGAAAGTTCCTAGGCTTCATGGTCAACCAGAGGGGAATTGAAGCAAGCCCCGACAAGATCAAATCCATCCTCGATATGAAATTACTCACTTCAACCAAAGAGCTCCAACGCCTCAATGGAAGAATTGCAGCACTAAATAGGTTCGTCTCCAAGTCTGTAGATAAGTGTCTGCACTTTTTTAAAATTCTTTGGAAAGCTTTTGAGTGGGGACATGAGGCAGATGAGGCATTCCAAAATGTCAAAGCTTACTTGGTCGCACCTCCTCTTCTTTCGCATGCCACACCAGGCGAGGTGTTATATTTGTACGTTTCTGCCTCCCCATCGGCAGTAAGCTCAGTCCTCGTCAGGGACAACGACGGAGCGTAGAAGACTATTTACTATGTAAGCAGAGCATACCGAGGAGAAGAAGTCAGGTATTCGAGACTAAAAAAACTGGCACTCGCTTTAATCACAACAGCGAGACGGTTACGACACTACTTCCAAAGTCACAGCATCATCGTCATCATAAATTAACCCCTAAAAAAAGTCCTGGGAAAGCTCGATATATCTAGGAGACTGCTTAAGTGGGCAGTGGAGCTTGGTGAGTTTGACATACAGTACCAACCAAGGTCAGCCATCAAAGCAAAAGCATTGGTAGATTTCGTTGCCGAGCTAACACCAGCAGAGGCAAAAAACAACAAAATCTCCACCTCGCCCAGTTTGGAGATGGTTGATAAAAGCACTGAACAACATCATGAAGACCATCAGGCACCTAGGATGGGCACCCAGACAATCCCAGACGACCAGAACATCATGTTGGACTCACAAACTTCCCCCTCGGACGCCCAAGCAGCTCTTTCAGACGACCAGACACTCTAGAGGACCCAGACTGAAGTCCCAGTTCCCCATCCTGGCTCCTAACCTCCCTTTTTAATCTCTGAGCCCTGCTCTTTTCCATCCTGGAAGCTCTATATAGACGGTTCCTCAACCAGCAACGGAGGCAGTGCAGGTCTAATCTTGATCAGCCTAGATGGTACCACTCTTAAGTATGCAGTGAAGCTCCACTTTATTGCCTTGAACAATGAGGTGGAATATGAAGCCCTTCTCTCTGGATTAAGGTTGGCGATTGAGATGAAGATTCAACACCTCATTACCTATAGCGACGCTCAGTTGATAGTTAATCAAGTGAAGGTTGATTTTGAAGCAAAAGGATCCAAAATGCAAGAATATCTTGGCATGATAAGAAGCATGTTGACAAAGTTCAAACACTTCCAGATTTTCCATATTCCCTGGGAAGACAACATGGCCGACGATGCATTTACAAGGCTTGCCTCGTCCTTGGAAACCCCACCAGGAGGACCAACATTTATTGGTCACCAGTTCGAACCAAGCACGATGGACTCGGGAACCAAAAATGTCAACTGTGCATCAGCTGAATCAAACTAGATGACCCCAATAAGGGTATATCTCCAAGAAGGTGTGTTACCGGACGACCCTTCAGAAGCTAGGAAGCTAAGAATGAGAGCTTCTAAGTTTACCATCCTGCAGGACACTTTGTACAAGAAAGGCTATTCCTTGCCATTGCTCCAATGCCTTTCACCAGAAGAAGCTCACTATGTCCTGTGAGAGATTTATAAAGGAATATGTGGGAACCACTCTGGAGGACGATCCCTTGCCCACAAGGCACTCAGGCAAGGTTACTTCTGGCCTTTTATGGTAAAGGACGCCCATTAGTTCTCCAAGAAGTGTGACAAGTGTCAACGCTTCGTAACTGTACCCAGGCAACCACCAGAAGAGCTAACGACCATTTTAAGTCCATGATCTTTTTCTAAATAGGGCATCGACATCCTAGGCCGTCATCCCTTTAGAGATTAGGGTGAACTCTCTAAGGGTCCAACACCATGACCCTACCACTAATGAGGAAGGACTCTGCATCAACCTCGACTTGGTAAAGGAGGCAAGAAAGATGGTTGTGGTTCGCAACGCAGAGTATAAGCGTCGCATGACAAAGAACTACAACTCAAGGGTGAAGCCTCTTTCCTTCAAACCAAGAGACTGGGTCCTCAAGAAAGTGATCCTCGCCGCGAAGGATTCGCGCGACGGAAAACTGGGACCAAATTGGGAAGGACCATACCTTGTAACAGAAGTGGTGAGACCAGGCACTTACAAGATCTAGAATTCCGTAAGGAAGGTCTTACTCAATCCATGGAACGCTGGGCACTTGAAGAGGTATTACTAGTGACACCTGAAAGAAGTAAAAGTGGTATAGTTAGGGACTTGGTTTTATTTGTCTTTTTTAGGATTATCATCTAATGTTCAAAGTACCTTTATTTGAGTCAACAATAAAATTTTCTACATTTTACTCCAAAAGATTGCATTTTCATTCAATTTTAAAGGAGTATCAGTACAAAAGTAAAAAAAAGTCCATAGCACTCTAACTACTCGCATGGTCGTCCTCATCATCCTTAGCATCTTCAGAACCTCCATCGTTAGGCGCCTCAGTTGGCATAAAGCCTAAGAAATCAATATCGGGGAAAGAAGCAGAGATCCGCTTCAGCCTGAAAAGCTCTCTCTTGAGCTGCCTTCAATTCTGCCTCCGCTCTCGAGCAGGCAGCCTCTCTGAGCGTGTCCCTCTCACGAGCCGTCTGAAGCTCAGTCTCAAGCTTAGTTGCCCTCCCATGGGCCTCAACAAGTTCCACCTCCCTGAGTGCATCCCTCTCACGAGTTACCAAAAGCTCAGCCTCGATCTTAACTGTCCTCTCATGGATCGTCGAAATATCTGTTTCAGCCTTCGAACAAGCTGCCTCACTAAGCGCGGCCTTCCCATGGGTCGTCAAAATCTCAGCCCGAGAAGCCCTGTCAGCAGCTTCGAGCTCGACAATCCTCCCCTGAGTAGCGAGAAGCTCCTTTTGCACAGCCTCATGGTTAAGCTTCAATTGACCATAATAATGAGCCCTCAAGAACAAGCATACAGACGCAATGGAAATCTGAAGAAGACAAAAGACAGAAGAATGACCAAGCACAAAAAAAAAAAAAAAAACTAAAGATTTTTACCCGAGCCAAACCTTCTAGAAATGTGTTGATAACCCCCTCAGTGCCCAAAGCACTAATATGTTGAATCTCAGATGGAAACACAAATCTCCCAAGTCGTTCCCTTATAACTTGCGGATCCCCCAGCATAAAACCAGACTGAATTGGTGCCCCTACATGAGCACTTGCAGGAGGAGTGGACGGGCGGGGGTCAGAAGGTATAGGCGAAGGGGAAGTCTCTGGAGTAGCGCTTGAATTCACCAACTGGGAAGGCACAATGAAGGTGTCACTTGATGAGAGCTCGCCTCGATGTGCGCATCATTCATCCTCGCCACCTTGGGAGGATGAGTGCCCCTACTAACACCACCAGAAAAGATTGATCCAATCACCGTCCTGTCCACTGCAGCAAAGGACACAAAGCGTTATCTGAGTGACCATCATCTAATAAAAAGAAAGTAATAAGATAAGTCAACATACCTTTTCTCTTTAAGAAGGAGCCACCTGATCTCGGCGAAGAACCTCCAGCTCTACAACCGTACTTAGGCAAAAGAACGCTCAGGTCTTTATCCGGGTGAGCCTTCACAGCCTGCAGCTTCGACTCTTGTTCTTTGGAGAGCACCAATATACCTGCAAGGAGATAGTGAGCAATATATAAAAAAAGGTGTCAAACTTGAAACGCACCGAGTTTCTTAGCAGCACCCCAACGTGTTGAAACCAAGGCCCAATCAGCCTTTGAAGCCCAGTCTCCGCCGATAAAGAAGAAGTGAGATTTCCAGCTGTGGCAATTGGAGCGTAACCCAGTGAGCACCATACCACTCTTTGCAGTAAAATAATACCAGCCCCTATTTGGTGCAGAAGTCTCGCACAAGTTATAAGCCCTATGGAACTCCTTGGGGGAAGCATCTTCGTGATGCACCTTCTTCCATAATATGAGAAAACCCAACAAGACTCTTCAACCATTGGGCGCTAACTGCCCTGGGGTAAGAGAAAAATAGTTCAGAATTTGACAAATGGGATGGGACATGGGGAACCTAAGCCCGACTTCGAGCATCTCCTTGTAAATGACAATGTCACCGGAGGAGTCGTCTCAAATAAATTCACCTTTCTCGGCCCGACGACACGACACCGTGGGTGGAATATGATAAGTAGAAATAAGTCTCGAAATATCATCATCAGAATTGAGTGAGCTGAAAAGGGTACTTACTTTAGACCAATCATCATCCGGGATTTATTTGCTTTTGTGTTTTATCTTTCGAGGTCTTAAAGAAGGGCCTGAACCACCATCAGGGAGTTCTTGAGTCGCATTGGATGGAGGCAGACTGTGGTCGCCAGAAGCAGCGCCCCCAACCTCCTGCTCATCCAAAACCAGATCCTTCTCGCCCAAAACCAGCTCTTGCTCGCCCAAGATTTGATCCTGCTCACCCAAAACCAGTCCATGCTCGCCCAAGACCGGCTCATGCTCGCCCAAAACTTGCTCAGCTCGCCCTTTCTCACCCAAGGCTTGCCCAGATCGGCCCTACTCACCTAAATGAGATGATCCAGAACCTAGAGAAGCCCGCCCACTAGCAGCTCGCCCGCTAGAAGCTCGCCCAGATCTCCCATGTCCAGCTCCGCTACGAACACCAAATGGATCTACACTTCCATCAGCGTCGTGTGCGGCGTTATCCACCTGAGGCACCTCACCCGCTTCATTCTCCACCATGGCAGCCTCTTGGGAGCTCACTTCATCAGTCAGTTCACTCGCATGGCTGTCTCTTCCTTTGTTCGACATTGATCTCTGAAAAGTCCTCACTAAGAAGGGATCTCTAGGATTAAATCTCCCTAATCGCTATGGAACAAGTGAAATCAAGAACATGACACAAAACCCCCAAATTAATAACCTAGATTCTTCAAGAATAAGAGAGAAGGAGTCCACAAGCAAGAGGAGTTCACCTGAAAAGGGGGAGGTCACACAGCGACTAGAACTATTCAACAGTGGGCTAGGTCAACTTGACCGAACCACTTTAATATTTGTCTTATTTTTTTACTTTAATTACCGCATTTATTATTACTTGACAGGTGTGTACAAAGTTCATTTTGTGCATCATCAACTATTAATATTAATATTAATATTATTATTTTATTAATTATTATTATTATTTGAGTATGAGAGTATGATATTCATGTATTAAATTTATAAAATATAATATTAATATTAATAATGTGATTATTAATATTAGAAGTACAGATTATACCAATACTACTACTGCATAACATTAACATGAATAGTACAGATTACATGTTCATTTTCATAAAATTAAAAAAATATAGCATAAACAATACAATCGACGCTTATTTTTTTGGCTCAGGAATCCCTAGCACTCGATAGTGATTTCGCTTATCGTGGTGGGTTTCAAAGCCGCAAATTGCACATTTTTGATGAGGCTTAGAAGGAATGATTTTATCGAGTGCACTCTTGAATCTAAACAAGGGGGTCCCATAATTTTTGGACCACAGTCCCAATTCTCCCAATTCAATGAAGGGCTTGGGAAACAAACTGATTATGCTGTACAAGAGAGCTACATACCCACCACAAAAGCATATGAGGAGAGCTCCATTCCCATCACCCAAGCCTACAAGGAGTGTTACATTTCGACCTCCCAAGCTTATGAGGAGTGTTACATTCCGACCTCCCAAGCCTATGAGAAGTGTTACATTCTAACCACCTCTTACTTTGAGGGACTTTCTGACATAATAGGAGCTGGTTCACTTAAGGTATATATAGTGATGGTTTTAATTAAAGCATATTAATTATTATGTATATTCATATTTATAAATAAAAACTGCATGCCATATAATAATACAGTAAAACCTCTATTTAAGAATACTCTATATAAGAATAACCTCTACAATATTATAAAAAAATTTGGTCATAAATTGGGCCAGTTATAAATAAGAATAACCTCTAAATTGTAATATGTTATATATTTTTTAAGTCCCGTATTAAGAAACTATACCTCTATATAGTAATAATGTAACATATATATATATATATATATATATATGAGAGAGAGACAATATTAATTTTAAAAGACTACATTTTTTATAAAAGACTACATTTCTTATAAAGAATTATATTTTCCTATAAAAGACTATATTTTCATATAAAAGACTACATTTCCTATAAAAGATCACATTTTTCTATAAAAGACTACTTTGCATAAATATTTTTTGAATAATAACTATTAAGGAGTTCTTATTAATATTTTTGTTAAAGTGGATATTTTTGGGTATTCAGAAAATATTTTGTACCAATACCTCTATTTAGTAATAGCCTCTCAATTAGAATATAAATAGTTTGGTCTCAAGTCTATTCTTAAATAGAGGTTTTACTATAATGTACATTTGGATCTCAATCAGGCACAAGATGCGGGAAATCACATCTCTTATGGACCAAAAGGGTCCTTAACCAAAAAATTGAAAGATTGGAAGGAGGCATTCATAAATAAACATATGTTTGGAAACGTGGTGGCCTCGGAAGAGAATTTATATCCTTTATCACATCGCGGAAGTTATATGATTTAGACCACAGTGCATTGCATTCCTTAGGGCATGGGAATTGGATTTTCGAGCATGTCCTCGACACTTATATGTTGTTGCTACGAGACAGAGAGGAATACTACAGGTCGTAGGGAATAAAAAGGTGGGCCCAATTTGGTTTCATAAATTAATTCTTCATGCATCTTTGGCAGAGCTATGTGCCCCCAACTGAGGAGAATCATGCATAGAGTTTTTGTAATCCATATGTGAACCAAGATGTTGGCCCACCTTTACACGAATGCCATTACATATTCATGCCGGTGTGTAGTACACATCAAAGCCATTTTGTCTTGTTCCTATTCTCAGTTGAAGATTGGATGGTTACGATCATTGACCCGTACTACAATGATACCAAGCATATGAAGTTACAGGAAATGTACTCAGAATTCGTTAAAGTTGCGGTATGTGTAGTTTTAAAATATTTTACTTTTATAATGTCCTTTAATATTCAAAAATTATTAACCAACTACTTTGTATATGCAGGTACATTTGATACCATTTTATTTGCGAAATGGTAATCTGATGCGTGAGTGGCTCAACGTTAATCCTACTGTGCATGCCATAAAGATCCGACCGAAACAACACAACAACTCCGACTGTGGCATTTTTGTATGCAAGTATGTTTGCGGTTTCGTTAGGTCCAATGTTGATATTTGCGAAGAGAAGTGGTCCTTGGAAGATGTCACGGTCTTTCGTTACCGCATCGCGGAGCTCTACAAGAAATCCGCAAGATTACTTCCGGCCTCTGAGATATAGAAAATGTTCTAGCGTTATCTAATGTACATATTAATTAATAAGAATATCTATTTGGTTGAACTGTATGTGATTTTCAAATTCATAACTTAATAATATTAATATTATCTAATCACATAAAACCACTTCATATTATTAATACGGAAAAAATATCTATTTGGTTGAACTGTATAGATATTATTATTTGGATTAATATTAATAATCACATTACTTATATTAATATTAAAATAATTATTAATATTATTTTTAATAATATTAATACATGAATATTATACTCTCATACTCAAATAATATTAATAATTTATAAAATAATAATAAAAATAAAAATAATAATAATAATAATATAGTGTAATAATAAAACAAATTATTATAATCTAACTCCATTTAAATTCCACTATACCAATTTACTACCATTTTCCTAAATAGATAAGGCATTCATTTCCTATCATCGAAACTTAATATAATAATAATAATCTAGAATTGCTGAATAATAAAAATAAATCGTAATATAATAATAATATATAGATTTTGGGGGAAATGTAAAGTTTTAAAATAAAGACTAATTCTTACAAGAAATGAACAGCTAGGCTCGTGGTGCTCGGGTGGTCATATGACAAGGGTTTAAAGCTGGAGGTTGCGAGTTCAAATCTGTTTAGGAGCGAATAGTTGGAAACAATTCTTTTAGAAGCCAATGGATTATTTTTCAATTTTTATTCCAATAGTGGCAGTTTGACCTAGTGACCACCATTTTATATATTTTTATTCTCAACCTAATACAACTTGTCTTAAATTTACTTTATATTTAAATTTTTTATTTGATTTTGATGTGCTGAGTCATGACATTTAATGGAGAAATGCGTAAAAAAAACCGTCAGTACAAACTGTGCCGGTTGGGACTTTTTAAATATTAAAGGGTTCTTTACAGAAATATACAACAATTAGAAAGTAATTACACCATTATTGAATCAAAAAATAATTACAACAATAATACACTTTTCCATATTTATTTATAATACTAGTGCAATTATGATTCCTTAATTTAGGGAATTAGTATAAGATTCAATTCATAATAATAAGGAAACCTAAAATCAAGGAGAAATAACTGCCATAAATAATAATTCAAATTCAAATATCTTGGATCTAACAATAAAAATAAATTTAAATTCAAAATAATAATTCAAATTCAAATATTCAAAGTTACCAAACAAATCAAAAAAAAAAACAAAGAGGATATCACGAACAACCAAAACAAATCGAAGAAGAAAAATTCAGAATTACCAAACCAGCAAGAACAGATCCAAAACAAATTCGGAGTAGCCGAACAAAGAGGAAATCACGAACAACCAAAACAAAACAAATTGAAGAAGAAGAAGAAATTGGAGTTACCAAAACAAATCAAAGAAGCAGAAGTTGGATTTACCAAACCAGCAAAAACAGATCCAAAACGAATTCGGAGTAGCCGAACAAAGAGGAAATCACGAACAATTTTTTTTAATGAATATTTGGTTACCCATAAAAACTAAAATGGTTACCTTTGTATGAATGTTTTGTTAGTTCCCAGTAGGCACAATAGATCTAGAAGGGGGGTGGTTGAATAGATCCTTTTTCTTTTAAATACTTTTCTGGTTTATTTTGTATTGCTAATAATTTAGCATATGACAAACATAAGAATCTTTTCAAGCACAGCGGAATAAGTAAAAGATCCCCTTCATTGATATATTCATAATCAAACATACATTGTTCGTAGAGTTCATTCAGTAGTAATCAGTTAAAACGTATATGGAAGTTATAGCAGTTAAGGTACATAATGTAAATGATATAAAGTAAAAGACACAAGGGGTTTTAAGTGGTTTAGAGACTCAAGATTTTAATCCACTCTTCTATTTTTAACTAACAGGATTTTCACTAAGGAAGTGCAGCACCCTGAATCACTAAGATTCCTTTAAGGCCAGCAGCCTTGGGACTTCAGTTCACTAAGAACTCTGCAAGGCCAACAACCTTGGAACTTCTCTAGTTCCCTAGGAACTCTTCAAGCCCAGCAGCTTGGAACTTCATTTAGTCCCTCCAGACAAGGACCTCTCAGGCCCTGACTTTTTGTTTTTGAGCTATTTGTTTGTTTGTTGGAGTTGGTGCTGAGCTGCTAACATGTCTTTATGCTCTGAACATCTTCGGTACTTAGCAGTTTGGCATGATCATCCTTGAAGTGCAGTTAAGTGTTGCATGATGCTCAGCTTCTTCAGTTACTCAACCTCTCCTGATGTTCCTTTGATAAACTGCCTTGAAGATCATTCCTTTTGATACTTGATGGCTGCACATGATGGGTTTCTATGATGACTGTAAGCTCTTCTGCTAGGTACTTAGAAAATTTCTCATACTTTCTACCATGATGGTGTTGGTGATCTTCTTTCTTGATACTTGATGCCTTCTCATGATGTACTTGCTAAGATAACTGTAGGCTCTGGTACTTAGAGTCTTCCCATGATTGACATCAAGATGACTTTGATGCTTTTCTTCCTCTCTGTAGTTCAGAACACTCTTCTTGTAGTAGAACTTTCACTTCTACTTCCTTCTTTTTCTGTCTCTAAGTGTTCTTGGTGGATCGTAGAGTGAGCCTTCAGACCTTCATTGGTCATTCACTTTTTACGTTAGTTAGATCAGTCCACCAATTCTCCAAACTCAGCAACTCCAGCAACTCTTGATCTTTGAAGCTCTAGCTGATTTATACTCCTTCCCAATCTTCCCGTTGGAAAGTAGCCGTTGAAAGCTCTTTGAATTGCTTCACAGATCTCGAATTGTTTGGTTCAGACTGCAGATGTGACATGTTATGACTTTCTGACACTGCAATCTACTGTTTCACTTACCCCATCAGAGATGTCACTTTTATGCCTTGGGCAGGTCAATGACTTTATTTCCCCCTTCTGATTTCTTGATCAGATGTTGTCCTTTTACATTGATGCTCTCAATAAGCTCTTGTCCAAATATCAACCTTCAGATTGAACCGTTGCTAATACTTCAATCTTCAGCTATTCAAACTTTACGATTCTGATGCATGTCTTCTTGGACCTGATCGTAGTGTCTTGTTGACTGGTAGAGACAACACTACGATCTTGAAGAGTGTTGATTAGATCTTAAATGTAGAACACCTCTTCCTTCTCTTGTGCAGTGCTTCAACACTTCTATTTATCTCGATAGCTCTCAGATATTGATGGCTTGACTCTTTGTTTTGGTCCCTTCTGAATAGCAAGACACTTCAGATTTGTGGCATGTCCAACTCTCTTTCTCCTTATGATCTCCCGTTCACTTATCATTAATGGACTGACCCAATGCTTAATCACTTTAGCCTTATTCTTTAGAGGCTGACTAGTATCTATGTGTATACTCCATCAGTTCTTTCTTTGTTTGGCAAACACTACGATCTTGGTTGCTTCCAAGATCGTTGTCTTCTATTTACTTGATAGCTACTGCATCTATTGACTTTCCTTTGTTAGTTACTGAAGTCTTCTTATGATCATCTTGTGGAAGATTTCATCTAGAATGGATTTATAACTCAATATGGATGCTGATTGAGTTGACACTTGGATCTTATGTTAGCTTGCATGCCATTCGTTGAGTGCTCTCTGGTTTCCTTCAGGTGGGATGTATCTTTGCATTGCCAACTAGAGGCTTCATTCCTTTGGATATCTTGGGAGTGCTTATTCATTGAGAAACGTATTTTCTCTACGATTCTGCCGTGGCATTGTGAGCACATCTATTGAGGTCTTAGTTATGCACTCTACGATTCAGCTTTGGCTGTGCAGACACTACGACTCCGAGATCATATCTTGACACTACGATTTCTGTCGTTGTGCTTGTCTTCATCTGATCTTGCTCGACTACGATCTCTGCCTCTGATATGATTAGTAGACTCTACGACTCTGAGTGTAGTCTACGATTCTTAACTTGGGCTTCGGTAGATGTTCGGTCGGCTCGTAGGCAGGCTGTCTCTACGATTCTGAACATGACTTCCTCAGCAGACTATGGTCCTGAGGAAGTTCTTCTCGACACACTACGATCCTTCCTCGTTTCTCCTGGCAGTCTACGAACTCTGAGATCTACTATCTTGAAGACTACTATTCTGCCTTGATAGCTCTCGAGTTTTCCTTGACTCTCTTGGCAGACTACGATTTCTGGTGCAGTGCTCGATGATCAGACAAGCCTATCTATTACATCATTAGATCAACCTAACATGCTTGATCTTTCTATATTTATTGTCCTTGTACATCATTTCTTTTTAAGGACTTTGTAAAGCTGTTTTGCTTATGTAGGATCAACCTAACACATTTGATCAATTCATTCTAAATCCTTGTACATATGATTATATTGTCTATCAAAGGACTTTACAGCTTTTCCTAATGCAAACATACTTGCATATTCATTTATATATATATATATATCATAATCAAATCATATGTAAATAGGAATATCATTCACATGCTTATTCCTGACAAGTTTGGCTACCAACTGCACCATATTCAAAATAATTTTATTCTTAAAAGGTTATTTATAAGTAACTAACAGCTACATAAATGGAAACTTAGACATGGCATTTCGGATACCATTTTCACGTAACACTTGAAAACTGTTCTTAAATTTTTTTATAATTAATTGGTAACCCAATAAAACTGAATTGGTTACCTTTTTATAAAGGTTTGGCTACCAACTTATAAATAATATTTTAAAAATAAAATTATTATGAATATGATGCAGTTGGTAGCCAAACCTTCGTACAAAGGTAACAATTTTAATTTTTATGGGTAACCAAATATTTATAAAAAAATAAACTGCACCTCTGAACTTAAAAACATTTAAAATAGAATTAAAACAAATATATATCAGCCATCAGGACAACCCAGTTTAAGTAAACCAGAATAAAAGCTAAATAAAACAAAGCCACTGAACTTTAAACTTTCATTTCTCATCAATCCTACTGATAAAAGATGAGACACAAAGAGACGAGAGTAATTAATTATTTAAATTAAGTACCCCTGCGAAACCTTAATGATTCATGGCTAAGGTGCTCGGCTTTCTCCTTCATTTCCTGGCCGCACCATGATCTTCTCTTTGAATCGATCCAGGTGGTTCGCCCCGATCGGATGCTTGCTGGTCGTGTATCGGTACATCCAAACCAGTACGAAAGTCGTTGCGGTGTCTAATCCTCCGGAAGTGAATAACCCCGCCAACAAAAGGAAAGTAATGATGGCCACCGGGAACAACATTGGGCTAAAAATGACCAGCACCGGCGTGGCCAGTGTTGTATTTTATTATATATTACAAAGTTAAATAAAGATATATATATATATATATATATATATTCATAAATTTTGGTGATGTACCATTAAAAGAATTAAATGAGTTATAATATATTGATGGAGATTTGTAACTGTTGGAGGATATAAATTTTATGGCTATTGGAAAAATATTTCCGTTGCTTGTAAATGTAATATTTTACCGTTGTAGAAGGATTATTACCGTTGCCATCTTTTGCTATATAAATGAAAAAGGCATCATATAGAGACATTATAATCAGCAGCAGACTTTTTGCCTTTATATATATATATATATATATATATATATATAATTTGTATATCTATATTTTATTGTTTATATACGGTTTTATATTTTGAGTTTGAGTAAGAAAAATTAGAAGTTGTTCTGGGTCATTCAACTATTTCAAGTCTTTGGTTAGTTGGGTGAAAGCCGTTGAATCTGGAGTAGGATTTAGTCGGTGACCTTAGCTTAGAAAAGTTCTCTCGAGGGCGAAATTTCTCTTAAGGACGATTCTTTTGCCTGCGCCTCTGCTCAAAATTATTAGCTCTAAATCGATAAGTTTATTTACGCCCTTCTTTTATTTGATAGTTGAATCCTATATTTTGTTTATATTTTTCCAACAATCTTAAGTAGAAAATCTATGGATTCTCTATATCTTTACAGCCACTAAATATGTCACTGATTTGACCAAAGTTGAGCCTTTTAATGGAACAAATTTTAAGCGTTGGCAAACCAAATTACTTTTGATTATGGACATTGCTAAAGTTGACCATGTTTTAACCAAACCAAAACCGGTTGAACCCCCTTACGATCTCTTAGATGAACAAAAGAAAGAATATGAATCTTACATTAGTACTTGGTCTTCTGGCGATAAAATTTGCAAGGCTATCATTCTCGACTCTTTGTCGAATGAACTTTTTGATATCTATTGTCTATATAAACATCTTTCTTTGAAATTTGGGATGCTTTAGTTTTGAAATATGTTGTGGAAGATCTTTGGTGTCAAAAAGTATGCAATTGGGAATTTTCTTAATTTTTACATAATAGATGAAAAGATGTCTCTTCTCAAATTCATGCTTTTCATCTTGTCGTGGCCGAACTTAATAATGAAGGCATGAACTTTACCTGCTCCTTTTATTGTTGGCTCCCTTATAGAGAAATGCACGATTCTTGGAAAGATTACAAGAATACTATGAAACATAAAAAGGAAAGACATGACCTTAGAGGAGTTAATTGTTCATATTAGTATTGAGGAAAAGAACGAAATTTAGATAAAGCGCAAAGCCAAAGAGATGTCTTCAAAGCAAATTTGGTTGATGATCATAAACCTCGTCACCCGTTCAACAAACATCCTAAACATGGGCATAAGTATAACCCCGGTCAGAAGGCAAAACCGAATCGAGTTCAAACCCGAAACCTCAAAACCTAAAAGGTGATTGTTTTGTGTGTGGAAGGCCGAGTCATTATCTTTGCTTTCAATCAAGTTCAAAAAGGAAACAACCCGATCTGTTCCTCAGAGAGCTAACTTAGTTGAAGTGAGAACAATACTATTGTGGCGGTTGTCTCAAGAGGTGAACACATGGTGGTGACAAAGAGGCATGGGTAGTGGATTACGGTGCTACCAAACACATTTATGCGAATCGTGGTGCATTCATCTCTTACACTCCCCTTGAGGAAAAAGATGAACATGTATACATAGGCGATTCGAGGGCTGCTGCCGGTGTTGGGTAAAGGAAAGTAAATTTAAAATTGACTTACAGGAAGATCCTTTCTCTTCTTGATGTTCTTCATATTCACGAGATTATTTACAATCTCGTATCTGTTGGGATACTTGGGAAAGTTGGGGTTAAGGTTATGTTTGAATCTGATATGGTAGTATTAACCAAAAATGGGGTGTTTGTGGGAAAAGGGTATCTTAATTCTGGATTATTTCATTTGAATGTACTTGAACTCATGAATAATAATGCTAGTACTTCTTTTTTGCTTACTTGGTTGAGTGTGATGATATTTGGCATGCTAGATTAGGCCGTATGAATTATTCTTATATAAAAATAATGAAAAATTTGGGAATTTTAAAAGATGTTAAAATTTCAAATACCGATAAATGTCAAGTGTGTGTAGAAGCCAAAACTACTAAAAGACATGTAAACCGATTACTAGTTAGAGAATCTGAACCTCTCGGTTTAATTCATTGAGACTTAGGTGATATGTCTAGAAATACTTCTAGAGGTGGAAAAAATTATTATGTGACCTTTATAGATGATTATTCTAGATATACTAAAGTTTACCTTCTTAGAAATAAAAATGGGCGAAGATAAATTTCTAATTTATAAGTAGAAGTTGAAAATAAATTAGAAAAGAAGATTAAAAGACTCGGTCAGATAGAGGTGGAGAGTATGACTCACTGGACCCCTTAGTAAATATTGTGAAGAACAAGGAATTATACATGAGGTAACACCTCCTATTCTCGAGAATCTAATGGGGTTCTTTGAAAGAAAGAATAGAACACTAAAAGAAATGATGAATGCTATGTTAGTAAGTTACGGGGCTCCACTTAGAATTTGTGGGGGAAGCTCTTTTCTTTACCTTGTCACTTGCAAAATAGAATCATTTATAAGAAAAGCGGAAAAACACCTTATGAGCTTTGGGAAAATCATTTACCTAACTTGAAAATACCTTAAAGTGTGGGGGTGTCTTGCTAAGGTAATGTTACGACCTAAAAAAAGGAAAATTGGTTCTAAAAGCTACTTTGATTGTTTGTTTATTGGTTATCTTTGAACATAGTCTTTGCTTATAGATTTCTTGTTTTGAAAAGTGATGTATTAGATCATAATACTGATCATTGAGTAAAAAATGTTGATTTCTTTGAAAATATTTTTCCTTTGAAATCTAAAGTGGATCGACCCGATGTGAGAGCTTCATACGAGCTCTTATATAGTTCAATTGAGGAATGCGAAATTGAACAAGGAGGAGTAAGCGTCTAGAAAACCCTTAATCTGGGAGATGACTTTTTTTACGTTTTTCTTAGATAATGACCCATTAACTTTTAAAGATGCGTTTCTTCTCCGATGCTCTTTTTTGGAGAGAAGCCATAAATAGTGAGATTGAGTCTATTATGGCTAATCACACTTGGGAATTAGTGGACCTTCCTCCTGGTTCTAAATCTATTGGTTGTAAATGGATTTTTAAAGGAAATTAAAACTGACGGATCAATTGATAAATTTAAGGCTAGGCTTGTTGCTAAAGGTTATAAACAAAAGCAAGATCTTGACTTTTTTGAGACTTATTCACTGTTCTTGAGAACATCATCCATTAGAGTTTTAATTGCTCTCTGGCTTTATTAAAAATTTAATAATTCATCAAATGGATGTTAAAGCTGCGTTTCTTAATGGAGATTTAGAAGAGGAGATTTATATGGACCAACTTTGAGGATTTATTTCCTTAAGCGATGAGCATAAAGTTTGTAAATTAGTTAAATCTTTATATGGTCTTAAACAAGCTCCTAAACAATGGAATGATAAATTTGATAGTGTGATGACTTCTAATGGATATATAATAAATGATGGAGATAGATGTATATATACCAAATTTAATAATGAGAATTGTGGTGTTATTGTATGTCTTTATGTGGATGACTTGCTTATTTTTGGAACCAATATTGATGTTATATATGAGACTAAAAATATGTTATCCACTAAATTTGATATGAAAGACTTGGGAGAAGCAAATGTTATTCTCGGAATTAATTTGAGAAAAGTTTGTAATGGGTATATGATTTCTCAAGATCATTATGTGGAGAAAATGCTTAAGAGATTTGGACATTATAATGTTAATCCTGTTAGTACTCCGTATGATTCTTGTTTACATTTAAAAAAACATGAGGGACCTAGTGTATCTCGATGCAGGTATGCCCAAATCATAGGTTGCTTAATGTATCTTACTAATTGCCTGAGACTGATATATCTTATGCGGTTAATAGACTCGTGAGATACACTCGTAATCCTAATAAGGATCATTGGATTTGCTTTATGTAGAATACTCAAGTATCTGCGAGAGTCTTATTGGATTTGGCTTGTATTCTTGCGGTAATCCTGCGGATTCTTGAGGGCTATAGTGATGCAATTTGGATCTACGATTAGGATGAAATCAAATCCACGAGTGGCTACATATTTACCTTAGGAGGAGGAGCGAGTTTCTTGAAGTCTTCTAAGCAGACTTGTATAGCTTCATTTCTACTTATGGAGTCTGAGTTTATTGCCTTAGAAAGCGGGGTTAAAGCGCAGTGGCTCGAGAAATCTTTTGGGAAATATTCCTTTTGTGGGCGAGACCGGTTCCATCTGTGTCTCTACATTGTGATTGCCAAGTGCTTTATAAGGAGCTAAGAATAAAAAGCTATAATGGCAAGAGTAGGCATATACACCTAAGACATAATATTGTGAGGCATTTGTTATGTGGCGGGATTATATCACTTAATTTTGTTAGGTCGAGTTAAATCTTGCGGATCCTCGACAAAGCCACTAAGCAAGAGGCTAGTGAAGCAATACATCGAGGGGATGGGACTACATGCTATTACGAAATCAGCGATGATGGTAACTTGACCTATATGAATGGTAATCCCGGGAAGTAGGTTCATATGGGTAACAACAAGTCATTGGTTGATTGGTTGAGACCTTATCCATTTTATAAATATTTGAGTTCATCCCTATGGTGTAGGATAGTGTAATTCTACAATGTTAGAGGTTGAGTTATATACTCTTAATGTTTTCCATAGTCTCATTGGGTGATGTGTTTAAGCTGTAGAACACATTTGATGGAAACACCTATATATGAGTGTAGAGGTGGGGGCGCCTCTTATGAAAACAAGGCAGTTTTCTAGGCGCTCATGAATTCGGTATGGCCATGAGGCAAAATGTGCAAAATCGCGTAGAAACGACTTCTAATTAGAGTTTGTAGTGTGAGTAATATGATTATTGATTCATAATAAGGAAGGAGGTTCATAGAAATTTTTATTTCACCAAATTCTTGTGAATCAAGTCTTATTTACTCTATACATTGGTTCATAGTCCAAAAGACACCAGTGTTAAGCCTTTGCATTCTTATATTTCTTACTCGATTTATTTTATTTTTACTTTGTAATATGTGGGGGATTTTTGTATTTTATGTTAAATAATATATTAAAGTTAAATAAAATATATATATATATATATATATATTTCAAGTTATTAGAGAGTTATATATATATATATTATATGAGCTCATTAATATATATATATATATATATATATATATAAATAATTTGTATATCTATATTTTATTGTTTATACACGGTTTATTTTGAGTTTGAAGTAAGAAAATATTAGAAGTTGTTCCTGGGTCATTCAACTATTTCAAGTGCTGATTAGTTGGGTGAAGAGCCGTTGAATCCTGGAGTAGGAATTCGTCAGTGACCTTAGCACCGAGAAAAGTTCTCCGAGGGGCTAAATTTCTACTTAAGGACAGTGCACTGCACGCCTCTGCTCAAAATTATTCGCTCTAAATCGATAAGTTTATTTCTGCCCTTCTTTTATTTGATAGTTGAATCCTATATTTTGTTCATATTTTTCCAACAGCCAGCACCAATCCGATGACGGTAGCCATCAGCGTCAAATCGGAGAGAACCATGAGAGAGCCACCGAGGGTGACGGCAGTGGCAGTTTTGGCCACCTTGTGAGATAACTGATGGTGTTGATATGGTTGCTGTTGATATTGAGCCATTGTGAGAGCTAGATTAAATGAGATGGATAGAAGTAGTAATGGTTTTGGTGTAGAGAGATTTATAATTTTAAGGGTGTATATATAAATAAATAAAGATAGATATATATGCATGGTTTGACATGGTTGGTGTTGTTTGTCTGATGCAGGTTTTGCTGCTCGACATGTGGCTGATATATATATTTGTTTGAATGAAGAAGAATGGTGATGACTAACTAGTGCAATTGTTGTAGATGAGGAGAGAGAGAAGAAATCATGGGGATAACTAATCCCTAAATTAAGGAATCTTAATTGCATACTAATTCCCTAAATTAAGGAATCCTAATTGCACTAATATTATAAATAAATATGGAAAGTGAATTAATTGTGTAAATATTTTATGAGTGCACTATTGTTGTAATTATTCTCAAAAATGTAATTCTTCCAATATTAAATGTGTTGAGTCAGACTATATAATGGGGGAAATGCGTAAAAAAAAAAAAGGCAAAGCCGGTACAAGCTGTGCCAGTTAGGATTTTTTTAATATTAAATATTCGTTTTGTTTAACTATACTGACAACATGTTGAATATGGGCCCTCTTATTAAAATAAAAGTCGGTACAACTTTATATTTAGACACAACAACCTGTGCCAGCTTGGTCAATTTATATTCCAATCTCAGCCTTTCAATAAATTGATCAACGGTCCGAAAAGGGGTTGTTGCACGAAGATCCATGGCAACTGGATTGCAATGGATGGATTCCCATATATATATATATATATATATATATATATATATATATATAAGGTCCGGTTCTGTAAAGGCTCCCTTCCTTTGTTAAAATGCGGATTTTTTATTGCTTTTTTTGCTTTTTTTTAAATAATTAAAAAAAGTTTAATATTTATAAATGAATTTTTTCATAATACAAGTGTTTTGGATGTAATTTGGATCACGTATAACAAAAGCAGTCATGCGATACTGTGCGCATCGTATCATCATTTTTGATATAGGTATCCAAATCACCCCAAAACATTGTATTATGGAAAAATTTCAGTTCTATAAAATATTAAATATTTTTTTTAGTTGTTTAAAAAAAAAAAAGGTCCACATTTTAACAAAGTAAGGGAGCCCTCACCTGATCGGTTTTGTATATATATATATGTGTGTGTGCGCGCGCGCGTGCATATTTGAAGAATAAACTTTTTTCTCTTATATTTTCTTTGGTTTAAATTTTAATATTTAAGTTGTATTTGACACATTTGAACATATTCTTTTTCGAGAGTTAGTTGACAACAATTATATTTTTTAATAATTTTAAATGAACTATCTCTATTTTGAGTTTAAAAATATTTTAAATTGACTTTTAAAAATCATTAGTGAGCATATAATTCGGAACGGAGGTAGTATTATTTATCGTTTGAGTTTGTTAACTTATTAAACAAAAAATTTAATAATTTTTATAAAGATCATCATATGTCTTCATCAAGCACAGGTTATGAGAGAAATAGAGGAAATTTGTTAACTTTTATCATCTATGTAATGAAGTTGCCTATATTTTTATTCAAATTATCTCTCTAATTAAGTTGTGATTTCTTAAAAAAATTTTAAGCCCCTAGACGAAAGAAAGCAGGAGCTACCCATGAAATCCCTATATCATCTATGAGTTATTTATGTTTAATTAGAACCATATTAATATCTAACATATATATGGAAGGTAGCAAAGTACTTACCGACCATCTCTTAACGTCATTACTAGGTAAAAGTATGCTATATTTTTGAAACTACCGGCGGTTAAAAGTTCACTTTCAAACTACGCATAACTATAAGTAACTTTAATTTAAGTAAACCATATGTTATTATTTGTAATTTATTTTACAAAATTAAATTTTTCTTAACCCTTATTCTTCTCTCATTTTTACTCCTCAAATAAAACAAGTACATTAGGCTTATTTTATTATATAATTAGCTTAAGAAAGCCAAAGATCACCCCACCTTCCTTGTACAAAAATATTTCAAAAGCAATTAAGACAATTTTATACTACTTTGAAAAGCTTTTTCATGGTGGAGTATTATATTCTCACCAAATTAACTTTATTTAGTACTAAGATCTTTTTAATAAGATCTAGCTAGACTTTAAAATGCTTATTTTTAATGTTTTAAAAATGCTTCCCTACCCACCAATCAAATACATTCTATGGATAGTTGACACACACGATCCACTTCTTCAGCTAACCTTAAATAGCGAATTGACTATATTGACGATTTTTTAAGCTATAGCGACGGTTCGAACCGTTGTCATAACTATGTCGTCGACTTTGTATGCTATAGCAACGGAAAAAATCGTCGCTATAACCAGTTCGCTTTTGGTACACTGTTTAAGGTTCGTTGGAGAAAGGGATATATATATATATATATATATATATATATATATATATATATATATATATATATATATATATATATATATATTCTGGTCGAGATCAAGAGCATTCTCCTTAAATAGCATTCTTTTATTAAAACTACGCGCGTTTTGGAGGGATGCGGTGACATTTTTGTAAATACGCGGTGGCATTGTATTTACAAAAATGTCACCGCCATTCCTCCAAAACGCATTTAATTTTAATAAAAGAATAATATTTAAGGAGGAATGTTATTTAAGGAGAATGCTCTTGATCCTTACCGTATATATATTAACCACTAAATAATTGGCATGATTTTAAGTTAATTGACTTTGAAAGAAAACAATATTCTAAGAGATGTTTATTGATCCCTCTTACATTACTGAAACATATCTATCGTATATAGGGCATGACCGACAAAAATTTTATTTTCTCAATTAAAATTATGATACATCTTAATACTCCCTCCTTTTTATAAAAAAAAATGTCCCATTTGTAAAAATTTTCTCAAAATAATAACCATTCTATTCCGGAACATGAAATTAATTAATAGGAGATATTTTCAAATTCAATTGATGTGATTTATTTGACTTTAAATTTAATAAAAATTATAAATATTACTCCCTCTGTTCTGAATCATAATATAACACCTTAGTCCCACATTAAAAGATAACGAAAAATTTATATGCATATAAGGAATTAAGTAACTACCAATAGTATCTTCAAGTCATGACCTTTTGGATGAGCCTGTGGTGAGCTAAGATGGCCCAAAAAGATACTATTAGGTTAGTAGTTTGAGGTCTTATTTTGATGGATTTGATTCGATATGGACTTGGGATTTGACCCAAGATTTGTTCCAAACTTGGGGTTTGACCTGGGTTGTTACATATGGTATCAGGGCCGATTCTCGAAAGCTCGGGTCGGGTCATCCGATCGGGTTGCCAAAGGTGTGGACACAAAGGCTAATGGTATTATCCCACAATGGAGATATAGAGGTTCGGAGGTGGGGACACGAAGCCAGCCAGTATTATCCCACAATGGCTAGAGAGGCAAAGATCTTTGGGCCGTGTGTGTGATCGGTTCTGACGGGGACGTTAGAAATTTAAGTGGGGGAGTTTGTAACACTCCAGTCCCACATCGAAAGATAAGGAATTAAGTAACTACCAATAGTACCTTCAAGTCATGACCTTTTGGGTGAGCATGTGGCGGGCTAAGATAACTCAAGAAGATACTATTGGGCCAGTAATTTGAGGCCTTATTTTGATGGATTTGATTCGATTCGGACTTGAGATTTGACCCAAGATTTGTTCCGGACTTGGGGTTTGACCCGGGTTGTTACACATAACATCAATATTAACTTTCTAAACGTTAATTTGAAATATTTGCAAATTTAAAATTGACACGATTTATTTAAGGTTTGAAAATAATAAATCTAGTATTGGTTTTTAGATATTTTATGATATGCATAATTATATTGACTTAAACTAAATGAATTCATGTCAATTTTGAGTTTGAAAATGCTTGAAATTGACTTAAAAATGTTAATAACGATCTTATAATTAATTTGGAACAGATGGAGTAGTATTTTATAAACTTCATTCAAATATATTTAATTATAAGAGGAAAATGTATATACACAGCTGTGTAGTACACAATCACCTATGACGACGGATTTTTTGGGCTATAGCGACGGTTTACCTATCGCTATAACTATTATAATTATGTGACAGTTGTAAACCGTCGATATAGCCCTAAAAACCATCGCCATGCAGAGCGACATTTGTACTACAAATATATATATATATATATATATATATATATATATATATATATATATATATATATATATATAGCTATTGGTTGATTTCATTAATCAATTATCGTGCAAATATACAGTCTATCAAGTATTAAAGTGGTAAAATTAAGTGTCGATCGCACAGGGAATTCCAATCAATAAATTCCAACTACTAGCACTATACCAATTCAATTTTATTTAAACAACTGCAAATTGTGATTTTTCTAATTAAGAAAACTAAATTAATCAATTAAAACTAGGTTACTCTTAAAATTAATTTAAATAAATAAAGGTTAAGACTATATGAATGAATTTAAATAAATAGAAGTTAAGACTACAATATCCCCAATTTATGTACTATAAACCAATTATCCAACTAACCTAATTATTGTGCCTCCTGAATTGTTAACAGAAACTCTAAGTGTTAAAAGCCCTTTTCCAAGTGATCAGTTAACTTTTATTCAATTCAATTAATCATGTGATATTCCTATGCAAAATAATTAAATTAAATCCATTAAATTCCAATTCCCAATTTGTTACATGCAGTGAACAAATATTCATATTCAATTCACAACCCTAATTATTCATCCCATGCAAATAATTAAGCATACATGTTATCATGTCCAGTTCCAACCCTAGATTTCATCTCTCGAATCCTTCTAGAGTAACACGGTAATTACTGGCCAAATAATTAATCAAAAAGTGCATGACACGATAAACAAATCACGTAGACATAAATAATTGGAATAAATTGAATAATTAATTCATAGACATAAAAGATTCAATTTGAAGTCTTAATAAAAGAATTAGTTCATGACGAAAAATAAAACCAACAATCTCATGAAAATCATCTTGAAAGAATTACACAATTAAAAATAATAAGAAGAAGAAACTCTAAAAGAAAATCTCCCAAGCTTCAATCTTCAATTGGAATTCTTCTCCACAATCTCCTACTAATCCTTGATTGATCTTTTTCTATGTTTCAGTCGTACCCTTTAATTTCAGCCAATTGTTCTTTAAATACTCTTTTCCCTTTGTCCACAATCCTAATCCAAGTCAACATCTTGCCCCCTTCCTAATCCAAGTCAAACTCCTGCTCCACGCCTGCACCTTGGTCAACAAAAGTCGGGCCTTAGCGTCCCGGCGCTGCAGCTAGTGCTAGGAGTAGCGCCCCGGCGCTGAAGTTCACAGAATTTACAATTTTGCCATTAATTTGCTCAAATCCCCAATTTATTCCTGTATCTCTTAATTCTGCAAAATAATTAATAATCACAGTAAAAATTCTTCTAAAAGATTTGAGAATACAATAATTTAAGCCCGAATATATCCAATTCATAGGTATTTATTACCCATTCATAAATAGTCCTAATTATAAATTTAATAATATAGTACAAAAGGTGGATTCGTACTATAGTGTGACAAAAAAAAAGTCGAGCGCCAGTGTTATATACGGGTTAAACCCAATAGTCTTATATTTATTTTTATTAATTCAACTAAATATTGTATTACCTTTAACATATATAAAACGAATTTATCATTTACTATAAATCTTTGTTGCCCTTAAGTTTCTTATACATTATATTTACAAGATAAAATGTCTTCTTAATTAATAGAATTCTTTTTAATTTCAGATATTTTAAATATAATTAATCAAAAATATGAAATAATTATTAGAACACATAAAACATTAAAAAACAAAGATTTATATGTGGTACACATTCCTGTTTGTATGTTTTAATATATACTCCTCCGTCCCAAATTAATTGCTTTTCAATTTTAACTTTTAAAGTCAAATTGACCATTTTAAAACTAATCTTTTATTATTTTGCTAAAATATAGGTGAAGAGATTATAACCAAAAGAAAGTATATACAATTTATTACTAATCCCAATTTTTATAATTTTAGAAATATATTTATATATGCTTAATTATTAATTCTAAAAATAGTCAATTTGACTTAAAAAAGTCAAAACTGAACAATTAATTTGGGACTGAGGGAGTAATATATAATTTAACTTTCTATCTTATTAAAATGATTATTCATAATATAGTTAATTGGTTCATCTAATTCAAAAGAATTTTTTATAACTTGAAATCAATTCACAAAAATTTTAATTCGTAGCGAATAGAAAATAATTTGGTTAGTAAATTTTAGCTATCATAAACTATTTTTAAAAAAATTTCATTATAAAATTAAAATAATATAAATAAATTTATATTAAATTTTAGAAATTGACTATAAAATTGAATGAACATTACTTTTGTGATTTAAGCGCGAGGAAGTATTAGTTGACACATAAGAAATCGACACATACGAAATTGAAGCACATTTAAAACTTACTAAATAATTAAACTAAAATTTAAAAGTCTAAGCCTTCGTTTAGAGTGATGTATTTTTGTTTAATATTTACTTCTAAATTTATTCAATATTTAGTTTAATAGTGGTAATATTTAGTTCAATATAAAAAATAGACCTTTTTTAATAAAATAAATTAATAATCAGGAAAATTTTAGTTCTACAAAAAATAAGAAACACATACCCAAATGTAAAAGAAAATTGAAAAGTACGAAATTAAAAAGATAGATTGTTAAAAGAGATTGCTCAACACGTGCATCACATGTGCGTATTATTTATTTTCCTAGGCAAAATAAATGAATTCACTAAAATTATAGTTTTGTGTATTTATATCTATGTGGGTTCACTCGATGAAGCATGTTAACGCCAAGATCGCTCGTCCAATCATCAAAATAATAAACATAATAAATAATTTAGTCTTTTTTATTTTTATAATTTAACTTTGATTTTAATTTCTCTTACCTTTAATTTGGTAATTTTACAATTAACGTGAGTAGACATAAAATATGAAAATTTAAGAATTAATTAACTATAACGGTTGGATAAAATCTAGTTACGCACAACACGCAAGTATACGAATCAGGATCCTCTGTGAGAATCTCTCTGTGAGGATGGCTCACAATATATTTAATATATATTTGATATATATATTTTGATATATTGTGAGCCATTGGCGTGACGCCCCCAAAATTAGGTATACATCACCCATCCTGAGTCTCCAGATACATGGTACAGAATTCAAATACAACTGTCGTGTACAATACGACAAAACATAAACTGTGAGTTTGAATACAAATATTGTCTACTAGAGAGTATACAAACTCAAAAGAGTCATCATTACAATTATTATCACACTATTTCACGTAAGAGTGAGGACTACTAATGCACCATCTAGGACCATTACTCCGGTTCCCAGACTTCGTTCAAATTTATATTCTCATTTCAAGAGAGCGTTGAAAGAAAGGGTGAGCTCAACTAACCCGAAGAAGATATATTATGACTAAGATAATGCGTAATAAATTATCATTAGCCTTAAGCAAAGTGTTAAACCGATACAATATAACAAACATCAAGTTTAACTGCAGCGGAACAAACAATCCATTAAAAGAGTCAAGTAGAGAATAAAATCTACTATCTTTTATGATTTAAAAGATTTTTCATCACTTTTATCGTTGGGACTTAGCTTAATAAATAATCCACATCATCAAATCACTCATGCACTATGGCCAAGGATATTCTTTAGTATCACGATCACAATTATCCATGCACTACGGACCAAGAATATTTGTGTATTCATTAATGGTCATGATAATGCCAACAACTGTCCATCAATGCACTACGGGCCAATGATGAGTTTTTTTACATCATTTGTAACATTACGGTCATGATTACACCGAATAATCCTTGGTCATAATCATACCAAGTCCATCTATGCACTATAGGCCACTGATGACTTTCAACAAAATATAAACATGAGGATGATGACAATAATATAAGAATTCAATAAAACAAGTTCAAAAATTAATTTATCCAGGAACTAATAACATCCATATTGTCAACATGATACTGCTTTGTAGAGTAAAATTCAAGAATGCTCAGAATAATATTTTCATGAAAAAATACTGGATGAAGCGCAAATATCAAGGATATTCCACTAATTTCATGGAGTATATAAGTCAAAGTTTTAACCAACTTAGTATAATAAAGAATGGAATAACAAAAGAAATCACCATGTATGCGGTATCGCATGTAGCATGCATTATTCCAATGAATACTAAATAAGCGGAACCGGTCGATTTAAATTACAGACCAAGCTGGATGTTCCAAAGAATAATAAAGAATGGAATAACAACAGAAATCACCATGTATGCGGATTAGCATGACAAAGTTATTCCAACGAGAATACTAATAAGGACGGAATCAGTCCCACGTAAAATGCACAAACAGGATATTCCAACGTAATAATAATAAAGATTTTAATCGTGTCCCACAGTAAAGCGACAAACAGGATATTAAAACGGAATAATAAATAATGAAATAATGGAAGAATTTTACCAAGTATAGGGTAGCTGCACAGATACAAAAGTTATTCAACAGAATAATAAATAATGGAATAATGTAAGTTCTCTTCATGAATACAAAAGAAATAATACCCCTTACGAGTACAACAAATAATATTCCATACCTTAAGAAGAAATCTAATGGATATATGAGTAGTGAAGTAGCGAGAATACTTTTCTTTTTCTCTCTATAGTTTATCTCTAGAGTTTCAAATTGAATTCGTAAGAAATAATGAAGGAATGAGCTTCTATTTATAGAAAAATGGACTCAGATAAGTAACTAACTCATGGACTATCCAGATTGATTTACTTTAATCTGACGGTCCATATTTAAAGCAAAATCTTTTAAATAAAATATAATATATTCTATTTATAATCTAATAAAACAAATAACTTTATAAAAGATTTTACTATGCAAACACTATGCAGGCACTATACAAACACTATGCATAATAAAATATAATATATTCTAATTATTGTCTAATAAAATAGATAACTTTATAAAAGTATTCTGTTTTATATAAAAAGATTTTACTATGCAAAATACTATCACGAGACATTATGCATAATAGAATATAATATATTCTATTTATAGAATAACTTTATAAAAGTATTATGTTTTATATAAAAGATTTTCGTATTATTACATTAATAATACCAATAAAACAAAACTGAGTGACTTATCACGTAAGCATTAATAATCAATACGGTGTGCTACTATGAAACCACGTGTATTATTGTATTTTTACTACCGAGTAGTTCAACAAGATAACTGTAAAACTTCCAACGTTATTTTCATAAAAATATTTTTGTCGTTTTCTCATTCCGACAATAATTCCGTTGTGGGGTCCACCAAATGATTGTACCGTCTTACGGATATTCTCCGACAAAAAGAATATTCCCCGACCAATTGAATATTATACAACAACTTGCATACTTTTCAAAATTTATAAATACTACCCACAACTATAACACACACCATAATATTCAAAAAATTATTTCGAGAAAATCAAATCTTTATTCATAAAATCTGGGGTCTTACAATTGGATGGAGATCCAATGGCTCACAACGATCATCACAGGGATCCTCAGTGAGGATCCTCACAGAGGATCTTGATCCCAAGTATACGTGGTCAACAAGTAATAATGTGTAAGTAGAGTATCGTTCCCACGAGTAATTATTAATACAAATTATCAAATACTAACTCTTAACTAACCTAATTTTATTTAAACAATCAATTTAAAGTTATGAATTAAATTATTTAGTTAGACTAATTCTAATTACCACTAGTTAAAAATCAGATTATGGAGATTTAAGATCACAACTTCACTTATTGCTTCACTTAAATTAATATACTTCTTATCAATTATGCTCACTATTCTAAATTGTTAATCAAGAATACATAAATAGATATGAACATCTCTCAATGCATCATACTCAAATCAACTTAAATCCACAGATGATAGAATTAAGAAGAGCACCCTAATTAACTAATTCACTATATTTCTATGTGAATTACAATTAAAGAGGATTTTAAGCACAAGTTTTCAATCAGATTACATGCGATGTATATGTATATCTCTATCATAGACATAAATTATGAATTCCAACGCCATGCAAAAAACACAATCATATGCTATTATGATCAGATCTAAATCTATAATTCATCTCTCGAGTTCATATATATTATCACGGTAATTGTTAGCTAGGCAATTAAGCAATAAGCACAAACCATAATAGACAATCCAAGAATAATCAAAATAATTAATAGATAAACATATTAAAATAAACTACGCAACAAACTCCATTGTAATCTTAAACAATAATTTAGTTCATAATTATTGAATTAAAACCAAGAATCCACAAGTGAATAAACATTAAAAGATAAAAATAAGAGTGGAGAAAAAAATAAAATCTATTGTCAGCAAATCTCATACTCCCTCTTGTTCAAGCTCTTGATCTTCAATGGTCTCCAAGTTGTTTTAATCTCCAAATTAAATCTAATAAAAACTAGGGTTTTGTCATAATCTAATGAAAATCTAATTTAATGTAATCATCTATGTGACGCCCCCAAAATAGGTATACATCACCCATCTTGAGTCGCCAAATACATGGTACAGAATTTAAATACAAACTTCTTTTATACAGTTCGACAAAACGTAGCTGAGAGTTTCAACACGGATAATGTAACGCCCCCAAAATAGGTATACATCACCCATCTTGAGTCACCAAATATATGGTACAAAATTCAAATACAACTTAATAATACAACTGTCGTGTAGAATACGACAATACATAACTGAGAGTTTTAATAAGAATATTGTCATCTAGACAATATCCACACTCAATGGAGTCCTCATTACATTTATTGTCACACTATTTAACAGAATAGTGAGGACTACTAATACTATCATCTGGACCGTCACTCCGTTCCCTGACTAGTCCCATCAACGTTCTTATTTCCTGAATAGAAAGGGTGAGCTCAACTAGCCCAGTAAGAAATATTATGACTAAGATAATACAGAATAATTTATCGTTAGCCTTCAACAGTGTTAAACTAATAAAATATAACAAATATCAAGGTTAACTGCAGCGGAACAAGCAATCCATTAGAAGAGTCAAGTAGAGAATAAAATCTAATATATTCTATGATTTAAAAGGTTTTTCATTACTTTTATCGCTGAGACTCAACTTAATAAATAAACCACATCATCCTTGCACTACGGCCAAGGATATTCATTAGTATCACGACCACAAATTATACATGCACTACGGGCCAAGGATATTCGTGTATTCATCAATATTGGTCATGATCATACCAACAACTGTCCATCAATGCACTACGGCCAATGAGAATTTTTACCACATCATTTGTAACATTACGGCCATGATTATACCAAATAATCCTCGGTCATAATCATACCAAGTCCATTTATACTACCATGAGCCACGATGACTTTCAACATATTATAAACATGAGGATGATGACAATTCAATAAAACAAGTTCAAGAATAAATTTTAAAGATTTATAAGTTAATTTATCCTCGAACTCAATAACGCCCAAATTGTCAACATGATCTCGCTTTATGGAGTAAAATTCAAAATGCTCGTAAGAATATTTCCATAAAAAGATACTGGATGAAGCGCAAATATCAAGGATATTCCACTAATTTCATGGAGTATAGAAGCCAAAACTTTAACCAACTGAGTATAATAGAATATATGAAACCGCAAATGGATTTTTGCCGCCATGCGGTAATCCACGTAAACAGATTATTCCAACATAATAATAAAGAATGAAACCAGGTCATGCGTAACCCGCATAGACAGGATATTCCAACAAAATAATAAAGAATAGAACCAGGTTATGCGTAATCTGCACAAACAGGATGTTCCAACAGAATAATAAAGAATGGAACCAGGTCATGCGTAATCCGCATAGACAGGATGTTCCAACAGAATAATAAAGAATGGAATAACAACAGAATTCATCAGGTATGCGATAAACCGCACAGACAGGTTATTCCAACAGAATAATAAAGAATGGAATAACAGAAGAATTTCACCATGTATGCGGTTGTGACGCCCCCAAAATAGGGATACATCACCCATCTTGGGTCGCCAGAAAATACACTACTAACAAATTCATTTATACAGCTGTCGTGCAGAATACGACAGTACAAATGCTGTGAGTTTCAATACAAATATTGTTACGTATATAATACGACAATATTCCTATTTAAATTGTTAAAATGCCATATAAAGTATAACAACAAATATATCAAGTCCCCGGAGGGACACGAGAAGATTTATGTTCTCCTTATTCTAATGGAGTGCACCTTTGACGCATCCAAATTCTGATTCGCCTCACCCTATTATAGTTCACCAAAATTAAATATCAAATGATGTATAAAACATGTCACACATATTTTAAGTTCTCAGTACAATTATTATGCCACACCGTTTCATAATTTGATTAGGCTTGTGACTAATTTGTATCACCACTTTATTCCCATGTTCTCTCTGCTAGTTTCAGCTACACTTTTATTACCTGAAAGGGGTGGTGAAGTAAAAGGGTGAGCACAAATAGCCCAGTAAAGAATATCATAACTTAAGATAATTAAATTATCAAAAGAATTCAGATATTTAAAATATATGGTAGAAGATAAAAGTTTTCAACCATAATAGCAGCGGAATCAACAGTCCATTAGAAGAGTCAAGTAGAACATAATGTCTACTATCTCCTCTAGATTAAAAGTCTGTCGTTAATATTTCATTCATGTAATACTCATCAACAGTTCTTTGTTATACCCAAGGCAAAGAGAACTTTCATCACCTGTCTTCACTTGAACCACCACAGATTATAATTAAATCACAATAACCAATAATCCATCTTTGCACTACAGGCCAAAGATATACAACTGTAAAACCAATAATCAACAGTCCATCTTTGCACTACAGGCCAAAGATATACAACTGTAAAACCAATAATGCTGAGACTCAGCTTAATAGCATCACGACCACGAATTATCCATGCACTACGAGCCAAAGATATTCATGTTTTCAATTACGGTCATGATTATGCCGAATAATCCCTGATCATAATCATACCAAGTCAATCTATGCACTACGGGCCAAAGATGACTTTTACCACATCATTTGTAATATTACGGTCATGATTATACCGAATAATCCCTGGTCATAATTATACCAAGTCCATCTATGCACTACTGGCCATAGATGACTTTCAACACAATATAAGCATGAGAATGATGACAATGATATATATAATGAATAAACATAAATCATCAGAATAATAAGATAACATAGATCTTAGTGATTTTCAACTTAATTATCCAGAGTCCAAATTAATAACATAATAATAGATGAATCACAAACTATTAAAGATATTCTAATCCTTTCAGGACTTTTCACCATTTAATGATAAACTGAATAAACGAATAATAATATCTTACCATAACATGGAGTATGAAAGAAAATGATATTCCTTTT